>CM051457.1:880000-3388426 GCA_028274465.1 Plantago ovata | reverse complement strand
TAAAGCTTTTTGGTCATATTGACCGAGATCAGATGATTCTTACTAGTTGGTTTCATTTATCTTTCTGCAATAAATGTATCAGAAGTTCAGTTTGTCGCCTCTTCATTTATATTTGTTGTGTACCACTCTTCTTTCTGTCTTGGTTTATGTGAAATGCATATTCTTCCCTATTTTGGGACATACGTGATGGCATATTGGCATTCCTGGGACTTTCCATGTTTGTTTGACCTTTTTCTTTTTACCCATTTGTCTGGAAATTAGTCAAGAGTACTGATGAAGTCAGAGAGAAAAGGAAGACAATTAGATGGTGCTTGGGCCCCTGCAAAGCCCTTGGATTTCCTGAAACAAAAGGCACATTGTGGATTCATTTCTGATCGTGGCGGTATTTCGCGTATGAAGGACATCAGCTATTCCAAAGGTCCTGACTCGAGCTGCAAAATTGCTTCCTATAGCACCTGATGCCCATATAATTTAGCTCCCGAAGATTGAAGATTGGAATATTGTAGTAGGACTTGCAAAAGTTGTAAAACTTGACCTTTATAGTTTTTTTAGTAGTAGGAGTTGTAACCTCCAACTTCTAAGCCTTTACCATACAAACACTCAAAAAGAGGAAAATTTTATTAGTTACAAACACTAAAAAATAAACAGTTTCTCCTTAACGTAAATAACGTAAATATGATAACTTGGATAAGTTAAGTTAAGTTGTAAAAATCCACTAAGTGTTTTATGATGAAGAAATTGTTGAGGTAGTCACAGAACACTAAATGTACGTACATAGAGAAAAATGGCAGTCAAAGATGACTCATAATGATTGTATCAAGGAGAACGAACGTTTCACACGCGTAGCGTGTGACTCGAATTCTAGTCACTAATATGTAAGAAAGTATTGAGAACATCACTAATTTATAATTAACCCTTTTTTTTTCTTTTCAAAGTTATCTGTTCCAATTGGTTAAAACTTAAAAGTTAGTAGAAATTTTTTCCAGCTCGAACGGTCCTCGAACCCGAAGTTTACTTAAGTAGTGTTACGTAGAAAAATAGAAAAAGATTGTAATAAAAGGGAGGAAGTGATATATGTATGTAAACAGAGGTGATTAAATATTACTGTATCAAATTTTTTAAATTATACATAGATTCAGATTTGAATCGTCGATCACAACTGCATGGGTAGAGATATTAGAGAATTAATACTATGAACTAGTCTTAGATTCTACACTTCTACTACGTACATACTCTGACTTCTAGATTGATGAGATCGGAATAATTAAAGAGTGTGTTCTTAACTCTTCTAATATGGCTGCAGCTTCGTAATCATGCTGATTTGAGTAATGGCCAATAATTAGCTAAAGGATAAGATAGAGTACATCGATCAATATCAAAATTGTATCATTATAAAAATGCAAATGGTACAAAAAGTTTCGAGGCCATGAATGTGAACAATATGGAACCAAGTCCAAACCAAACCCAACCAAATATAAAGAATCCAACTTATAATCATGATAATTAGTCATAGATAGTGGAAGAATTTAGACCATATCTTGTACTCTTACGTGGATACATGATCAAAATGCTTCGCCAAAATCCATTTCCTGCAATACATTCCACTTTCGATACTATATAACTCCGCTCGTTTTCATTTGAAATTGTTTATACTTCAATTTTAATTTACAATGTTATTCGATACCTGATAAGATAAAGAGACTGATTCAAATTATCACTTTAATCAATCACTTTAATTTGGAGTAAAACAAAGATTAAAAAATTTCAACAAAATCAAATGGGGAAGTACAATATAACTATAAAAATTAAAAATTACTTCCTTCGTCCAACAACAAATGAAACACTTTGTTTTGTTGACTTTTTCGAGTGTCGGTTTGACCTCAAATTAATCCTATATCATACAATAAAAATAATTAAAAATATTATATTATGAAACTAAAATGTTTATACTTTCATAATATAAAGTTTTTAATTGTTTTCTTTATATGATTTGAGATTAATTTGAGATCAGACTGATCCTCGAAAAAAAGTCAACAAAATAAATTGTTTCATTTATTATTGGACGGAAGAAGCAGTTGGAGTACTTCATAAGGGCATGTATCAAATTGCGTCTTCAAAAGGATTAAAACGAAAGCTACTACTTTTAGTTAATGATCTCCCATGCTTCTATATACACACAACCTTCACTATCCCACACTGATGTTACGATGGAAGTAATGTAACCAATTACACACTAACTAAATTGCAAACATACATAACTAATAATTGCACAAACAAAACCCTCCTAACCTTCACCTAACTAATGATCACATCATCTCTCTGTTAAACATAACGAAAATACGAAGATTTTGATGGGGTAATCAGTACAACACCATCTTACATAATAATACGTAACGTATTGCACATCCCTACTAAAGGTCTTTTATACAACTTCTTAAAACAGTGGAGTAAACCGTACATCAATCCAATAACTAAAGAGGTTTCATGCGATTAACCACCCATTGGACCAAAGTAGTGGACACCAAAATATTAAAAACAAGCTCTTCAACTCTTCTTTCTACCACACAAATTCACCATATGCTAGGATCCTGAATATATGATTAAAATATCTCACATCACTGCGAATTACACCTAATTACTTAACTGACAATAATTTCGACATTCCCTTGCTCCGGCTCCTCGGAAAGACATCCCGCCCCAACAACCCTACCTCGTCTTCTCCATAATCTAACGCCTTATCCTCATCAATCCTTCCTATCGCCACGGTTCTGCTTCGGTTCACCGCCGGGACAGGCGTGATAGGAGTGAAATGAACCGGAGTCGACTTGGACCGGGTGAGCTCTGCATCCATAACCCTACGTTTGGACGCGGTCCTAATAAGGTCTCTCAAGTCGTCTTCGGGATTGGACCTTGTGCTAAGGCTCCTTGGCAAGGCCGGGACAACTGGCGTTGGGCAGCCCATTGCGTTGCCGTAGGCCAATTGGCCGCCTGATCCGGTCAAGCTCTCCACGTACATGTCCCGGACAAGGATGACGACCCGGACTGGAAATTTTAAACACTTGATGAAAGTGCTTTCATGTTTAGTACTCTTGGTCTTTTTCTTGGAACTCATTTTGTATGGTTTTCAGATATTGTTAGGAAAGGGAAATTATATAGGGAGTTTTAATAGTGTGATCGAGGATGAGATAAGTGTGAATTAGCTTTATGGGGTGGTTTATATAATGGAGAATTGAGGAGAGTGATTGCTTCTCGTTCAATTTGCATGACAGTGATAAACAAAGACTCAATCAATTTGTTCTAAAGTAACAAATATTTTATGTCAAAGTTTTTGGTACAAAGTGGCATGAACCGATCTGTTGATTTGCTTGGAGTATACTAATGCGATAATTGATTACAACATTAAACAATTGAATGATGGTAACGGGAGGCTATAGTGGAGATGGCAACTCATGATGAATTTTAAACGTAGGCTTTAGAAAGTTAAAATTTCTCTTTCGCTCACGACTTCATATATACCATAGTCGATAATTTTTCTTACTAATTTTGGATTTTCATTTTCCGCACCCACAACAAGAATGAAGCAAGTCAATGAGCATACTAATGTCGAATAATAAGTAAAAGTATCGATATGTTAATGATATAGTGATTTTGGTTTACTTCGGAGTCAATACGATATCACAAACAATATGGAATAGCCTACAGAGGGGCCTCTAGTACCAACTTCAAGTGTCCCTAAGAATAAAAATCATAATGGAATTTCTAAACTATGTAATATATGACCTTTTTCATATTTAAAATTATGACTAAAACCTCATAGAAAGTATAAAGTTTAAAATAAGGGATTATTAAAATAAAAATTAAACTTTGAAGCATATGGTGAATTTAAAAAAAGATATTCCTGACTGAGAGACCGAGTCGGACTGTCGGAGGCTCGGAGCACCCCGAGGAATGATCCCATGTGGAGTTGACCTCTTCGAAATTGCATATTGCGCGTATCAGAAATATTGGTAGACCGTTTCAAGTTTAATTAACAATTTAACTTCTTGTTTGTGTTTTAATTAGATCCATTAATGTTCAAATGGATATATCTTCATGAATGACGATTTTTCTTGTTATTTCTACCTACTTACGCATACAGATAGAATAAGACTGACGTACGTACGTGTGTGTTCCCATCTGAATTAGTAATCAAACAAACGGTGAATATATCCATCCAAATACGTAATCAATTACAAGTTGTAGTTGTAGTAATAGTTGAGTAATTACATGGTCCATGCTTTAATTCACTTGTCTACTTGGAAGTATTACGTAACGTACTTTTTTTCTTTTTTTGGTAAATTACGTAATGTACTATATAATCTCAATTAACTCGGTGTTTAACCGTTCTCCATTTACTAGTTGTAAACGTATGTAGTTTATGTACAATGCATCTTGTCTTGTGTTTAATTTATCTTTAGGGTGTAGTTTAAAACTACAAGTATCTAATTACGTATATACCAAGGACCGAAACAAACTAACAAATTAAACAATTAGATCATTTTTTGAAATTTTGAATGCGTTAATGGATAAGATTAGATACAAGAGAAACGTACACTTTCATATCCAAATTATATATATGAATTTTTATTTCTTCGTGACAACCACTTTCAAAGGTAATCCGTCAAACAAATTAAACATTGGAGATTTAATTGCAACAAATGGTTATAAAATGCTAGTATTACTTCAAAAAAATACAAAGAACTTGAGGGATCTGGACATTGCACTGGCAACATTAATTATATAATAACTTGACTAGGAAACCACTTTCTGTACGCGATGTCTCATCAATTCAATGCATACAATCTTGTTTTACCAATATTTTTTCCGGTCAAAATACTATACAAGATTTTACTAAAAGCGCCCACGATCGGCCAATTCGGACATATTTTACAACTAAATCCGAGGTCGGCCACATTATCTAATCACCGCTTTATTAGTACAACTAAATTACTGCTAGTTGCCTAGTTATTGGCAGTAATTTTTATTTGCGAAGAACTTATATGTGAACTTATTGTATGTGCACTGTTCAAGCTCTAGATATATAAACTCTAGATTCACCCCTAATTAATATAATAGGCTAATAGTATTAGGTTTGCTTGTAAGTATGGTATGTTCTTGACGACGAATTAAAATTTTCATTTTTAAGGTTTTATTCATGCAATTAAATTAGCTTGAATACAATTACGTACACTTTCCACAAAACTACGTGCTCATACGCTAAACCAAATTCTAAACACGGATTAAACCACTCGACCATGTTTTCGGCATCCCTTTGCTCCTCTGAGACGGATACTCAAACACCTTGTCCTCGTCAATCCGTCCGATTGGCACCATCTTATTACGTTTCGTCGGCTTTGCAATGAGTCTTGATGTCGATTTTGACTTAAGTAGCTCCGCATCCATTGATCTTCTGTGTGTCGACGCAGCCCTGGTCAGGCTTCTAGTGTCGTCTTTAGAACTTGCACTTCGTGGCAAGGTCGGGCGGACAGGTGTTGGGCAGCCCATAGTGTTGTTGTAGGTCACATGGCCGCGGGACGTCCCTCCAGTGAGGCTCTTAATGTAAAGGTCCTTGGCACGGATGAGGATCCAGATAGGGATCTTTAAGCATTTCATCATTTTGCTACCTTGTTGTTGGCTACTCATTCTCCTGGAACTTCTCATGATGATCGATCGATAATATATGTATGGATTTACTTGTTGTGTATTTTAAAAGTAATGGTGAATGGATATACCAAAGCTCTATTATATAGGAGAACAATTTGATTCTGTAAAAGCTGTGTTACGCTAGGTGTTACGTATGTATCCAACGACCAGACCAAATCATGTTACAAACTTGCAACTAGTACAATATAGTATCAGTTGGAAAGGCAATTACTTCCCGGTGTCACAAATTAAATAAGGGAAAATTACATATATAAATCTCTTATAACAACTCTCTTATAAAAAGATATGGTTTGTTAAAACTATTACAAATATGTGCCCGTCTAATTTTTTAGCCATAATCTCGCTAAAACTCTTACAAAAAGGTATCACTCTAGTTTCTAATACATAAATCTAAATACTAAAACATAATTTTGTGCCGAAACCAATTATAAAATAATTAAATTATATCTAAAAATTAATTTATAATAAACAGACACCATCAAACATTAGAGAAACTAACATTATAAAAATATGTGATCGGGTTTTAAAACTCCTATTCAAGTCTCAATCACACATGGTTATTCTTTTACTCACGTCTTAAATTATCTGTCACTTGTTGGTAGACAATCATAGGATGAAGAGTTAAGTAGGAACCAGTACAAGCCGAAAAAATAATTTACAAAATTATATTATGATAATATCTTTATGATTTTTATATTATGATAATTGATATTATCATAATCTAACTTCGTAAATATATCTTTTCATAGTAATTTTTTTCCGGTATCAATTGAAATCTATAACTTCGTAAATTGATATACTGTATGTCCAAATTATCATAATACCTAAATATCTCTCCAAAAGCTTCCCACGTAGGTCGAATTAAATCGCAATAAGTTGATACGGGCTCAGACTCAAAAGACATAAATCCATAGGCTCACTTCTTGTAAAGTATAAACATTTGACCAAGAATATATTACTCTTCCAATTTAAATTTTAACCATTTGAACCAGTCTTCACAGTTTCAATAGACATTTTGGGATCGTTGGTATAAAATTTTAGTTAAGTTGAGTATGTCACATATATTGTCATTATATTTAATAATTGTTTTTAGAGAAAATTATTGCCTTTTTTTTGTTTGCGTTTTTAGCAAAATATTGACTTTTTTTAAGAAAATTTTATCATAGTTATATTTAATACTTTTCATAAGGGATAATTACATATACCTCTGCTGGTGACATACTTTTTATCTGAGTGACAAGTGACAACGATTTCATCATTATATCTAAGTTCAAAATCTTTTTTTTGAGGTGACAAACAATTACATCTAAGCCCAAAATTGAAATTCATATATAATAAAAAAAATCTAATAGGGGATTTCAATGTAATTGATAAAAATTGAAAGATATATCTATAAATCTAACAAGGCGTTCCAATGTAAATGTTCGTTTTCATAATTGATACTACCAGCACTTTCCTATTTCTCCTGGTAAATCAAATGAAGAAAAAGGAATACAAGGATTGATCAAGAAGAAATACATATGTAGATGTCTCTAGTGAACATGGTGCGATTTATTTACGTATTCTCTTAAGAGATCTATGGTGATGTCAATGTACTGGATGAGGCGTGGAAAAATCAAATGTTGTAATTTTTTCATTGCTACATTTAAATTCTAATTATGGGCTTAGATGTAATTATTTGTTACCTCAAAAAGAAGATTTTGAACTTAGATATAATGGTGAAATCGTTGTCACTTGTCACTCAGATAAAAAGTATGTCACCAATAGGGGTATATGTAATTATCCCTTATGAAAAGTATTAAATATAACGACGATAAAATTTTCTTTAGAAAAGTCAATATTTTGCTAAAAAAAGGCAAAAAAAAAAAAAAAAAAAGGCAATAATTACAACATATTGGTTTTAACTTGAAATATAACCAACATATTTAATGGAAAACAAATAAAATTAAGATAAACAAAATAATAAGTACCTGCGAGATATGTCAATCAGTAGCTTTGACAGGGGGGGTAACGAGGTGCTTGTGACCCATAATAATGAATGTTTTGACGACTAGATTGACATTCACATAAACAATGTAGCATGCAATTATCTGAGTTACCAACTCCACCCTTTCTAATTTAGTGGTATGCCAGATGTTGATAGCCAACAAAACATCCACCCAAATCATATACCTAAAAACTTCATCATCAAGGGCCTTAGGATATGGATTAGTTTTGAACGTGTAGTTTTTAAGAAAGTGTGCTTTTGCGACTGGATCGACATCCACAGTGACAATGAAGCATCATCCAATTATCTAGGTGTTATTAATGGAATATTATTAAATTGGTTGGGCTTGATGGGTTATATGGTCAACCTAGGTTAAAGGTAAGTTCAAACATGACGTATACATGCATTCTGATATGCACTAGGGCGGGTTAATGTTCCTCTCATAGTCTATTAAAGAGAATTCAGTTGTTTGAGGATTGTTGGGTTCATTCTACATATGGATATATGTTACAATATCTGGGAAATTGTTGTCGTTGTTGCATATATTTCTGCATCCCAAATGGTTGTTGCATCTATTCTTGCATTCACGATCATATCGTTTTTACCATTATACCATCTCTGGTATAAAGCCTTACCTATTGTAGTGTTATGTGTTATTTATTTCAACAACGTTTCAGTGATATTTTAAAATATGATTACGATACGTACACACGGTGCTACATAATTATGAGTATTTAACAATTAACAACATAAATAACTTAGAAAATCAAAATGGAGTAAACTTGTAGAGTTAAAATAAACTAATCCTAATTTTAAAAAAAAATCTCCCTACACTTCGCAACTTAATTAGTTAAGACTCACAACATAATCTAATTAACTCAATGACAAACAAGAGATAGACTTTTCGTGTATTGCCTCAAACCTTACTAATGCTACTTCATAATAACAACGTAGCTTTGAGATGAAGGTCGGACAGTATACCTCGTAGCACGAGCATTGGAGGGTGTACCTCGGACCTTGATAATGCTCCTTCATAATAATAATGTAGCTTGGAGATGAAGCTCGGACAATATACCCCGGAGCAAGAGCCTCAGACCGGACCTCGAAGGATGGACATGCCTTGGACCTTGATAATGATTCTTCATAATATTGTAAGTTTGGAGATGAATGTTTACCAAGAACCTCCAAGGCAGCACCACATAGCAGGAGTCTTGGACCTAAAAATGTTGGATTCTCGGATTGTACATCAGTTCTTTTTCAACAAAAAGATCTCTTCAGTCATTTCTGTATCCATCTACACATATCAATTAACAACAACTTCAATTTATTTAAAAAAATGTCACTTTTCGAACAAGCTATTTGCGTTAGCTTATGATTTTTCAAAAAATTTATAGGTACTATACATGATTTTTTAAAAATTGGACCTCAAACTTTCAAAAAGTCATGTAGGTATAATTCCCCCCCCCCCCTAATTTCAAATCCTCCAACAAAGAATGAGCAAAGAGTTCATCCTTTGTTGGATGGCAAACATGAGATGAGTAGCTCATCTCAGCCTCACCCATCAGATGAGCTACTTCTTCTTTTTTTTTTTTTTTTTTTTTTTTAATTCCTTCCTTTATCTCTATAAGGCCATCTCTCTTATGCCTTTTGCTTTTTGTTAAAAATAAATGTGAAATGAAATGAAAAAATTGGATAAGAGGGGATGACTGTTGGAGTAGTTTGGGCTCTTTTGTACTCCATCCGTTCCAGAACAGTTGCACCATTTTGTCATTGTGGGCATCCCGTTAGAGTTGAATCATTTCATTTATTTGTCATATTTTGACATGTTAATATTATTTTTATAATCCATCAATACAATTATGTGGTCATAATCAACAATAAAGTAAAACCAACCTCCACTATTAATATAACACAATATTTAACTTTACTCCTTATTTTCTGTGTCCAAAATCAAATGGTGCAACTGGGACGAGGAGAGTATATACATTCATGAAATAAAAGAAAATGTTAATTAATTTGATCAATCTCGTTAATCTAAGACCATCTCCAGCAATAAGCCGTTTTAAATTTTTCAAACTCGCCACATCAGCATTCCACTTACTCAAACCCACTTCAAACTCTCACCCTCCAACAATCAACTCTTTCAAACCCAGATATATCTTTTCTTTTACAATTTTTTTAATTCAAATATTCTTTTTCCATTTATCTTAAAATTTTATATCACATGTTATTTTAAACGTCATTAGTTAATTAAAATAAAATGGAGAAAACTAAACAAAAAATATTTTAGAATAAAAGTTATAATACTTAATAATTAAAATTACAACATTTTTTTATAAAAATGTTTTTATAAAAATGGAAATTTAGTCGACATAAGTTATTAATCAACATGAATTAATCACAAAAATTAAGGAAATTCCAACTCCAAACTTAAAATGAGAGGAAAATAGGCAAAATAAATAAATAAATAAAGGAAAAGAGGCAGCAACATTACGTATCAATCGAAAAGGAAGGTGCTAATTTGTGATAATCATGGAATTTCGTAACGGGTTTTTCAGAAAGGAAAAAAAAAACAAAAAGAAAAGTTATATAGTATAATATATAATAGCTCGGATGAGTTTGAGATTTTTAAACTCATCTCAGAATTTCAGACGCTAGCAAAGTCTAAAGTAACTCCAGCAGTGTCTCAACTGGAGTTTGAAAATTTCAGACTCCAGCTAAAACACTATTGGAGATGGTGAGTCTGAAAATTTCATACTCCAACTAAGACACCATGGAGATGGTTAAGTGGAAATTATCTTACTAATGATGTCCGAAACGAAAAGGAAAACTATTCTTACAGGAAAGGAAATTTGTGAATAATAGAGATAATTCTGGAAAACCCTAATTCTCTTCCTTCATTGCCCTTCTTCAACTTGTCAGTAGCCGATTCCATCAGCAGGTCTGCTCTGATTCCAATCTATTTCTCAAGCTCAATTGAAGAAGAGAAGAAACAAACAGTCGAAGAATAAAATGGCATGGGGGTGCTTTCTGGGGAACAAGAGTACTGGAGATTGTGAAGAAACATGACTCTGGAGGCCTTCTTTGGAAGCGCATCAAGCTCACCCCCACCCGCTAAGCCAACGCCAAGAAACGCCTCCGCCGCATTTGGCATATACAACTTTTCTTCTATGTCAAATCCACCAACTGTTCGACATAATGCTTCATTGAATCTCTTGCGTGTTCTTTTCCTTTATTGGAATTAGTTGCATGTTTTTAGTATTAGCACTATCCTTTTATATTTTGACCACTGAGATCTCAGATAAAAAGAATGGTCCATCAGTTGGCTTTCATGATATTTTAGGATTAAGTGAAATCTTCTTGTGTCTTGATGGCTACACAGCCATAAGACTATACAAGTAACAATTCTGAATTGGTCGTATTTACTGATCCGATCCGTTTTATGACGACAAAATTACTACTGGTGTACGTTTGTAACTACTGAAAGTTGTAATTCTGTATCAGTCCCTTCCTTGTCCTGAAGATTGATTACAAGTTGATTGTGATCTTAGAGATAGAACTTCACATCTCTCGTTGTTGATTTGGAAACTGGTTGATGTCTCCGTTACCTTATAATATTGCATTTTATTCAAAAGAAAATTTCTGGAATAAGCAGAAATCAACTAAATCACTGCAGTAAAATATTACTAAAGTTTGTATGGTCTTGTCTTGTTCATTTATATATTCCATTTGTTCTACCCGTGTTGTTGAATGGCAGGGTAACTAACAACACCCTTTTGCTTTATGCATAGTTCTTTTTTGTAACACTTCAGCATTATCTCTTTTTACTACTAGATGTATGTTACTGTGAACACAATCATGTGTTGATTGTACCATTCATAACCGTTTTGTTTATGGAATATGTTTCGGTTGGTGAACACTTACAAATGTTTGGGCTCATTATCATGCCGGAGTACTTACGTAGGTCCTGTGCAAATATGTAATCAATCTTTTTATAATAAGATTTTTGCTTAGGCTGGAAATGTAGCATGCTGCATCTACACTTTCAGCTTTTAGGTTTTTAGGATACTATTGTAAGCTTCTCAATATCTCACTGTTGCTATATAATTTGTGTACATTTTCTTTTTTGGATTTCCAATACAACTGGCCTCTGTACCTTGCTATGGCTGCGTGCTATTTATTTTAAAGGCCTCTGTACCTACTACCTAGCTATGGTATTTGGTGCTATGTGAAATGCTAAATTGAACAAGCATATATGTACAAATGGTGACTAACTATCTAGCAGGGGTGGTATACGTAAATACATAATTATTTGATCTACGAATATAGTTTCTCAGGGTAAGCAAGAACCGAGTTCTTGTTTCCTACTCAATTTACATACTATTATGTTTCAATGCAAAGATGAAGTTTCTATTTATCTTTAGTAGATAAACTTGAATAAGAGGGACAGACTACAGTCATAACTTATACTGATTATGCCACAAACGATTAGTTTGTGTACTACTGAAGTTCCAAAGGTTCGCCTTATTTTGCCAATTGATCTGCTACTTGAAACACATAAGTCGTCTGTACATCTTCAAAGATAGCTATTTGTTTGATTTGATAATATTTGAAGTGCACACATGGAAGATAAATAGACAGATAAATGGAACCATTATGCAAATGAACACAGCTGTTTCCCTCAGGTCCACCATAAAAGGCCATCTAGAAGACTAGAACCCGTGCTTTGAACAGGCCGTTTCTCCACCGAGCTGTACAAACAGAGTATTTCAATTTTAGTCTACCGAGTAAGATAACAAGAAAGACAATTGGTTCAATTATAGATTTAATAGTAGCACTTCGTGAATTATTAATGTTATTAATACATAATTTAAAATTCATTTATATTTAAATGATTAACATTTATCCATTTAACACATGACGTAACAACCTCCCACAATAGTTACATGAGTCCTCCCACAATCCTATAATTAGGATGAAATTAAACTAATCTGATACAAGGACCAAAAGATCTTTGACTAATCTAACGGCTAGGATGAAGTACTAGCCTTGGTGCACAAGGTATTGTAGACACCGACTTTGTAAGTAATATTACAACTCTTGTTGTAATTTTGCATATTAGTCCCTGAAGTCTTCTTTTAATATACAACCACAACACTGCTACTTCTTGTTCTTGGATGTCCATCATGTTTGATTGTCTCTACAATTCCATTATTGATTTCGAGGGTTTGTATTAGATGACGACATGACAGTGCAACCTTGAGTCAGAATGATAGGGAGTGGAAAATCAATCTTGGTTGAAGATGAGTGGGAATTTTGATTCAATCTTGTTCCGGATCATTCTATTTTGATTAACTTTGGTTCTCGTGAAAGACGAAACAACTCAGTTTGATGTTCACTGAACCAATAGTCATTGTTGAAGAATAAAGAGAGTTAACATATTTGGATGATATTTTTGGAATAGATTGGTTTGGAGGCGTGAGTAGCAGCACCATTTTCACTGTTGTTCTCATTAGATTGAACTCCAATAGAGTAAATTTACTTGCAAATATACCGGTAACTGCAAACTGAATACCACCAAGTCTATTAACCAGCATGGACCATTTCATGAGATAAATCATTATGTTCTCCGTCCCTATCAGACTTGGAGGAAAAAACACATTTTCATAGGCACTGAGGCACACCAATTTACTAAAAAAAAGAAGCCTTATCATAACTCCGGTTGCAAGTAATAACTTATACAGTATGTATATAACTTGCACTGATCATTTGTAATCTAGCTGTATATATAAGTTTGTAGTTTTCTTAATTAAAAACCTTCATAATTTCAAATCGAACCAAGGTTTAATCATAAACTAACACTAATCGGAGCCTATCAGGATGAGTTATTAGGAATCATACCGCGAATTCTCTTTCAAAGTCTGCAGTTCCCTTCTCGAACATAGCTTTGTTGTCCACAATTCTTTTATTACCGGTATGACAGAGTCTCTCATTAATGATTAATGTAATCGATAATTCGACAACACTAATAAGTAAAAAGAGAAATGATGAAGACATAAAAGAGCTTTACGTCGGCTTTCTGAAAGATCCTTGTAGAACCTCCTGATAAAGTCGTCCACTTTTCCTGAGCTGTACGACAGGGTATTTCATTTTCAGTCTACTACCAAGTACTACTAACAAAGATAACTAGAACTAGTACAATTAGTTTTACAAGCAACTGAAATGAAATTGGAGTAACAATTCTTCTTTCAAGTGGTAAGTAGATTATTCGGGAAATAGTTACAGAACCCTGGCAGCCGTTAAACAAAATTTTGAGAACTTAACGAATATTTACAAAAAACCTCTGATGAAAGAATGGCACTTACAGGGATATATCTTCTTCTGCAACGATGACACGAAGGTCTTCACTGCCTACTTTTTCTTGACTATCTTTTATTTGGTGCGCTGAATCTACAAGTGACTGTTTACAGAAGTGCAACTGGATTCGTTGGAGCCAATCTATTTCTCCAATGTCGCAGGGTATCTCCTCCAACTATGTTCTTGAGAACTAGGATTTCAAGACTTGGAAGTGGATGCTCTCTGTTTCCCAACGCTTTAAATTAACCGAATCAAGTTCCAGATACCTGAGTTCATCAAACTGACCTTCAACCGGTTTCCACTCACCGCTAGTGTATATTTGACCCTTCAGCTTAAGCACTTCTAATACATTCGGCAAGAAACCAAGTGCAGTTACATTGTCATCATCACCACATGGGTTCCGACATCCGAAAGTCAGCTTCTTTAGACTGGAAGGGAACTTCAATTTCAATATCTCACTCCACTCTACATTCTCAAACATGATTTCCAATTCATGAATCTTTCCAAGAAGATCTAGATTGCTGAGCTGATAATAATTTGTTACACGTAGCTCGTTTACCTGTAGTTTTCCCTGTAGTTTTCCTTGTTGTAGTAATACAGACCCAATTTCCTTAGGTTTGCAAGCATCTTAATTGTTGCTGAAGATAACTTCAAATTTGCTACCACCGAAAGTGTTTGCATGTTTGATTCCACAACGACTTCATTATGAGCAGAAGGCAGCTCTAACTTAAAGGGTGGTTTACTGATTAGATGCCTTAGTGATGGCATCTTCCAAACTCTTAGAGGTAAATGAAATACAGAATAGGGATTTAAAACTCTGTATCCGAAAATATATAGAGTCTGAGGTTCAAACCATCTGACAGAGATTCTAGAAAGTCAGTGTCAGTTGTATATATGAGAGCAAGGTACCTTAAATGGGCTACATTCTTGGGGTCGAGCTTGTCCAAGATCTTAAGCAACCTGAAACCTGAAACCTCTTGGGTCTGACAACCACCAATAAAGTGGAAGTCCTCCACAGCATTTTGCTATCTTCATTCCGATCTGCTGAAGATTGGAAGGACATGAATCTTTCCCAAATACCCTTTCTTGAAGTAGGCTCCAACTCTGGTCTTCTTCTAGAAGTTGAATTTGATGCGGTTTGCTTCCGACATAGCTTGCAACTTGCGACGACCTTGTAGTTACTAAAATCCGACTTTCATGTTTATCATTTGGAAATGTCAGCTGAATATCATCCCATGCCTTCGTACTCCATAGATCGTCTACAGCAAACAGATACCTTCTATGAAAGAGCTGTTTGTGAACAAGTACCCTCAACTCCCCATCAGTACAGTCTTCAAAAGATTTGGATTCATCTGTTTGCACCCGCATGGACCGTACAAGTCCCAGAAGTATCTTGCTTATGGAGTAATCTTGAGAAACTACGATCCATACGCACCTATCGAATCTTCCTTCCTTGGCCGAATATTCATACAGTCTTCTTGCCAGAGTAGACTTCCCAAATGCGCCCCATACCAAAAATTGGTATGACTTCCAAATCAGATGATTCTCCGAATATCCTGTCTCTAATCGCTACAAAATCATGCTCACATACACGAGTGCTCAGGTAACTGTTACCATCATTGGATGAAATTGCAGGTTCAGAAGAAACAAGACAAGTTGTAGTTTTTGTAGCATCGTTGACCTTGATCTCCGTTGCCTCTTTCAAAATGGAATGAATTGAATCTCTTGCAACAGTTGTTGCACAGATGCTTTTAAGCTCGGATATTCTATAGCATCATAGGCTACATCAATGATTCGGGTTTCCAACTCGTTTGACATGAGTGGGTGTTGTTTGATATATGCAAGTAAGGTAGTAACATTTTCCTGGAGAGAAATGAGTTGCTCCACGGAAAAGCGATGTGGATCATGGTTCAAAGTATAGTTTAGTGTTTGGGAAAGGAAAGAAGGGCAGCATAAGCCCCCATCGATGAGCTCAACAATACTGTAGTTAGATTTGGCAAAGAAACTAAGCAAGGACAGAGGTCAGTTCAAAGGATATACTAATAGTACTAATCATTTTTTAATATAAGATGTTTTAACATTGTTAATTTGTTCTTAATTACAATTTTAAGATGTTTAAGATTTTAAAGTAATATAATATATTATATTTTCAATATAGTAATTATGATGGTGAACTTTCAATATAATAATTATTTTTTCATGTTTATTATTAGGTGTTAGAATAAGAAATAATTTTTCACATTATCACAATGATTTACATACTTAATATGTTAGTATGTGTATAATATAATTAAACATCTTATATTAAAAAATGGAGAGAGTACTAGTCTACTACTACAAGTAAAAAAGAGACTGACAATTTTAAGATTTGAGATTTCTGGAGGAAAGAGCTAGCTTGACTGACTGTAGGTGTGCTACAGTATATTTGCCAGTCAGTCTCTCCCATGCCATTCATATTTTAATTAGCAGCATGTAAATGTACTACTTGCCCGGAACAAATCACATATCGAACAGATTGGTCCGCATTATCCGGGTCATTAGCAACGTGATCATCATCATAATAGCTTGGAAATTGTTAAAAGTGTTCTCTCAGTTGACAGAAAGCCTGGGGAGGGGGGTAAGACTGATTGGAAGTTGTTGACCGGCCCGAAAGATCAAATTATGTACCATAACAAACATTATACTCCAATTTGGACTAACCTTTTAAACTTGTCTATCTTTATTCTTTTTTTTTTTTTTTTTCCATGATGAAAAGTTATCATACAATTACTTCGGAGTATTAATTTTACACTTACAACCAGTTGAGGTGTAATTCCTTCATTTAGTGGTCATCAGATTCATTAAAAAGCAAGTCCTCTATTTAAAAATATATACAGTATATAATAAGGTCATCCAAACTATAAGAGAAACACTGGTGCCAGGAGCAGAGTATGATTTCAACAGAATACACAATATAAGAGAAGACATACCTGAAATTTGGAGCGACGAAACAGGGTATATATTTGCAGCAAATCATCCAATCTTTCTGCAGTAGAAGCTGTTCATGCTCAATAGGCCATTTCCTCAGAACTTCAAACTATACTGTTAAGCTATTATGACTGCAATGGCATACTTCAGTTCTGCTGTAGTACCTAATGTCTCAATGGCAATGTAATAAATCATCACAAAAGATAACTTGTTCTATACTCTCTGTTCCAAGGAAGAACTGAAAAAATGACTAGTTGACCAAAATCACATCAAGAAAGCAATACCACACGAATGTGCCAAAACTGCAAATTTACTAGTTGGAAGTTTAAGTTACAACTTACAAGTTACAAGTTTTGCATATCAAAGCCCCAAGTACATGAAGCATTAGTGCATTCGGTTTCGGTATGTACCAAAGTTTTGCTATTCTGAAGTGCTTGCATGGGCGAGCCCGGATCTAGTGATATACCCAATTCTGAAACTTTCTTATATTATGTAGTAGCTAAAAGAGAAACAAGCCACTAGTTCTAACGGTTTGATGATAATTCCAGCTTCCTAGATGATTCTATGAAGTAGAAATTTTGAGGATAGATGATTCTATGACGTGGAAAATTTTAGTTAAACTAACTAAAACGCAGGACGACACGGACAGCAAACATCTAAAGCTTAAATAGTTACTTGAAATATACTCACACAATGATCAGCTCCACAGGATGCGAGCTGCAAGCTTGTATAATCTTCACTCTTCTCAGCGTATCTCCACCTCAACTGATGAACTGCAGATACATGACACATGAAGATAAAACCGAATGGCTAGAGCAGCGTTTGGCTCCAAAATGGTACTGGTTTCATTTTTGGTATTGGAAAGGCGAGACCACTCTCCATTCCAACAGCAAGAAGCCCAAGATTTGTCTGCCTATCAGTACCAAGCCACGATAGGGTAGTGACACTATCCTGGAACATTGGCAAAGTCCTGAGCACCTTTACTGATGAAGAACTCTGAACTTGCCAGATTTTACGGTCTTATCTCTCAAGCCAGTGGCAAATTCATGACCAAATTCGTGACCAAATAGCCCACGGACTTCCAGGATCCGACCCTCCATAACCATATTTCTGCTACAGATGCTGATGTGTCTGTGACAATTAAAACATTTATTCCCACGTCTGAAGTTGAGCAATGTGTCACAGAGGTATGAATTTAAGTTTTTAGCAACAAAGTGGTATCGCATCGGTGCAAGTACAAAAAACAGTTAGCTGGGCAAGTGTTACTTGGCAGCTGGCACAATATCTTGGCACTGTGTAAATATCCACTTTGCTGGAAGCTACATTTTACATACTGATATGAATGTTAAAAATCGTAGTGACATTACTTATGCCTCATCACATAACCAGAAGCATAGGTGTAAAGTTTGTACCATGGATCCAAAGAGGTCCATCGCGGGAGTCTTTAAATGTATAAAGAGACTGAAAAATGTAACATGCAATTGAGGATAGTGCATCAGGTGAAAAGTGATAATAGAGGCATAGAGCTTATGTTATCCCAATACCGAACCGGTTTATATATAAGGTATATGACTATCCAAGTTCCCATTCTATTGAGTATTTTGCCTAACAGCATTTGATTATGAGAGAATTAAGAAGAGAGGCTATAAATATTACTTCCCGTCAATTCAGGTGAGGCTGCAGGGTAAGTTATAGAACCAGATCATTATACTCTGACATTTTCACATAAATATAATTCATAAAACATATACTAATTGTCAGATATTGTGGCTAACTAAAATGAACTGACTTTTAATATAATGGCGTGCTAACCTTGAGTGTATATAGGCTTCTGTGATAATGTGAATGTCAAAGAATAATGTCACTACCAATTCGCACACACGCACGCTATAAATTCTTTTTAAGTTTTCATAGACATGAATATCAAAGCACACTTGAGATCAGCAAAAACTAACAAGAAACAGCGTGCTTGTGAAGAGAAATAGAAGCCAAAAAATTTCCTATTCTATAATGATTTATCCTATTGTGTGAAGTGAAACCAAAATGATAACAAGAGATCAAACCTTAGCAAGTCCTCCTTCGTTTTCAGCCAGAGGTTTGGTGTTCGCCTTAAAAGTTGGATATAGACTCGGGAATCAGATGTGGTCCGCATTTGACATGATCAACAAAATGGGGTACCTCAAATTAGTCAGTCTGCATAAAGTCCCAAGACTAGAATCCTCTGTTATACTCGCTCTGTCCAGCAGCCTGAGTAACTTGAAGTTTACAATAAGTCAATAACTGACAGGTATTCAGGGGGCAGGGAATATTTGCTACAAAAAGTATGGATTCATACACCATAACTATCATATGAAAGGTAGGCGATCAGATCATATGAAGTGAAACTTACTCTATGATGGTCTTTTCTGATTTCGCGGAAAATAACTTTACTGATCTCATTGTCTGCAGAGCGGTGAAGAAACTTCACTTTCTGGGCTTCACTCAAGCTCAAGAGTCAAGTCCCTTAGGACATCGTGAATGATGATGGAACAAGAGAGGAAAGTCATTAATTATGTAAGTCGTTGCATGAGGCGCCCATGCTAACCTGCAATATATCTGGCTGGAAATAGCTTTTCTCATTCCAACGATTTTTCGCATTACTACTTTAAACTTTAAAGTAAGGGGCTATATGAGGCTATGTCACAATGCTTGCGTCCTGACCTATAATGAACCATCTTGAAGATACTGCACAAATGATATTAAGCATAGCGGAAAAGTGCTGCCGACTTTAATTTCTGTACATAGTCACACAGAGTCTCAACCTGAGACTAAAACTGGTGCAATTTCTTTCACACCTCACCTCAATCCAACTACAACCTCCAATTTGCTTTACTCCTTTCTGGCTCACCAACTCCCTGGTATGAAACACATCAACCCATCTTCCGCCAGAAGCGTAAACATTCGACATCAGAGCGTACCCTCCAGCCTTCAGCTCCCCACATTTGCATAGCTTTTTAGCTGCCCGCTTGGCTAGTCCTTCGTCACCATACTTCGTACAACCATTTAGTAGAGCAGCCCATCCGCTGGCCTCAGGCACACATAGCATAGTCATGATAAACTTCTCAGCCTCATGCAAGCGTCCAACTCGGGATAACATGTCTACTACACCGCTGTAGTGTCTCTGGTTCAGTTTTATACCAAAAACCGTTTCCATTGAATTGAAGTAACTTAACACTTCATCAACTAAACCGCAATGAGAACAGGCAAATAAACCTGACAAAAGAATGATCTCATTGGGTTTTACCGATGATGTTTGTTCCATATCTTGAAACAAAGAGAGTGATGCCTTAGCGAGTCCAGTCTCAGCTAGCCCTTGGATCATAGCAGTCCAAGCTACAGGACACATTGACTCAATCTCGCTATCTGTAAGCTCCAAGACACTTCATTTCTCTCTGGCTTCAGATCTTCAATCAATCATCCATCTCCACATACATATCAAGTATCGCCGTCCAAGAAAAACACCACTTTCCACCATCTCATAAAAACCACCCTCGCCAACTCAAGTTCAGGCAACCTAACAAAAAAAGTAATCAAAGAATTCGACACCGAAAATAACCCAAAACACTAGTTCCTAACCGAAAATCACACAGAAACTCCACAACCTCTCATGGCAGAACTAAAAGTAACATCATTTGGCAAAACGCTAGACCGCAGCATTCTCCTAAACAGCCTCATAGCTTTAGAACAGAGCTTATACAAGCCCACAAATGGTAGCAGTCCATATATAAAGATTTGAATACGGGAATTCATCAAAGTACTGCATTGCCTCATCAACACGCCCATGTTTCAACAAACCGGAAATCAAAGTAGTCCATGACACCTCATTGCTCTCTGGCACTTCATCGAACAGCTTCCGTGTTTCTCTTACATTATCCCATTCAATACAGACCCAATTTCCTTAGGTTTGCAAGCATCACAATCGTTACTAAAGATAACTCCAAATTCGCTACCACCGAAAGTGTTCCGGAAAGTGTTTGCAGTTCCATTCCTCAACCACATGATCAGCAGAAGGCTGCTCTAAATGAAAGGGTGATTTAGTTATTACATACTCCAAACTTTTAGGGGGAATGGAAATACTATGTAATATACTTATAACATTTTGTATCCGACAATATAAAGAATCTGAAGTTTCAAACGTCGGACATAGATTCTAGATGTTCCTTGGCACATGTATCTCATCCAAGCTGGGTCAAGGGGGCAGTTGACCCAGCTAAAATTCTAATAAATACCATTCTATAATAGTACTAAAATTATCAAGCATGTTCTGTAGTCCAGTGATACTGCCTTGTTGTTTTTACAAACAACCAGGGTTCGATCCTCCCTGATGGCATTTCAAGCTCTCTATTTTACTTTCTTTTTTTTTTTCTTTTTTTTTTTTTTGTTTCTGCAAAAATTACCCTTAAATAATTTTTTCCTGAAAAAAAATCCTTGTATTTACATTTTATTTTCAATATTTAGCTTTAAATATTAGAGAAATTTTCTCCTTCAATGATTTTAATGTTTTTTAAAATTTTATTTTTATATTTAAATTATTTATTAGTTATAGATTTTATACTCATAGATTATATGATCAAATTTTCGCCCCCTCTCATATTAGGTCATGGATTCGCCACTGTGTATCTGTGACAGCACCTTAAATGAATTAGGGTCGAGCTAGATAGGTTCAGTTAGTACATCCAAGACCTTAAGCAACCTGAAATTCGAAACCTTTTGGAATTAGAAGAGGTTCCTATGCTACCAAAGCATTGTCAGTTGCACCTGGAGACTCCTTTTGTGTTGATCAATTAAGCAGGGTTCCTGTTCTGCTTGTTAATGATCATCTTGTAGCTATACAAACTCATGAATCCATAAATGCATCTACTTCATGTATCATAATGTCCCAGACACTCTCTGCATTTTCATTTCATATCAATTTGTCAATTTGGTTAGGACCTTTGGATGTTTCTGTTTTTGTGTTTTGACTACAATTGTAGCTATGAACTCTTTCATGTCCCTTACCTTTACTATTGTAACTTTGTTTATGTGTATCATGTAGTTTAATACTGTATGAGGTATTTCAATTCAAGATTTTGTGTTTGACTTTGACATGTCCACCGGGGAGAAGATTTGGACTTTGCTTATGACATCATTTCAGCATTTTCAACCAAGAAAGACAGCTAGGAAGAAGTTTTTGGAACTGAAGAAGGATTGAATGAAATACGGTAACTACTAAGATGCCTTTCTAATATGCAATTGTATGCAACTGAGGAGCAGCAATTGTCAGTATTTACGTATTTCTTCAATTCAACAGTATTCTGAATGAATTATTGAATGACATGTTATATAGTACATGATAGAATTTCAAGATTTGTGAAACAGATTTTGATAGAGATTGGTTTTCTCATGTCGTTGTTATTGACATGTTAAAAATCTTGTCAAAGGTTTGGAGTTGGTTTCCCACCGGCATGTGGATTAAAATCGAGAGACGTTGTTAGGTAGTGATCCATAATTGCTGTTAAAATGCCTCGCAAATCAGTTGCAAGGCGTTGTGTTTTTTTTTAGGTGCACTCGCCGGTAGGCCTATTTATATAAAGCACCGCACAGCAAACAAGTTCGATAAAAAAGCAAAATAATACTTATAAAAAAAAGATAAACATAAGGAAATAAACCGGCTACGTACTGGTTTCAAAGGAATATAGCCAAATCGGACAATCGCCTATCACCAACTTGAGACTTATAATTATGCATTTATGCATAGAGTAATGATATAACCAGAGAAAATCTGCTAATGACAGAACAATATCTCAATTATACCTAACAAAGATCAATCATGATTAATGCATTCTTCTTCCTCAAATGGAAAGTTATCATTTTTTAATTAGATTTTTCTAAAAAAATAATATATATATATATATATATATATATATATATATATATATATATATATATATATATATATATATATATATATATATATATATATATATATATATATATATATATATATATATATATATATATAACACACAATTCGTCGTTGATTTGAGTTTTGAAGTTTTTTTAAAAACTTAGAAAATAAAAAGTTGATAAATAAAAACTTAATGATTAGTTCACCGGTTTCCTTACTAACTATTTGATTGACTCTTTTTATGGACTCTGGCCAGAAATTATTGTAATCATAATTATATTAGGAAAAGCATAATTCATATGATACTTTTATATATTATGGTTTTTTTAATGCAATTTCAGAGTTTGTACTTGAAGTTCATAAAATAAAAATCAATGAGAAAATTAATAATGAAAAGTATGAAATACTATTTTGTAAAAAGGTAACTGTTACTTAAGACGGTAAGGCATTGACAATCTTATCATCAATCGTCCTCCGGCGCCGAACTCTCAGCAACCAACACCCACTGTGTCATCTTAGCAGTAACATAACATAAGAGTACTGTGGATGAAATAGATTAGGTAGTAAACTTACTTTGTTGACGGATTCATTGATTTTGCGGCTGCATCCAAAGGATACAAAATTGTCAATCTAGTGACTTCCAATATTAAGATAATAGTTATTTCATTGATTGTTCAATAATGATGAATTTTTTGTTACAGATAGAGTGGGATGACTACAATAAACAACATCGTTGTATATTGTACCTCCAAAAAAACAAAAAAAAAACTAAACATCACACAACGTGATTCATACGAAATTAATATAGATAGATGATGTTTAATTAAATAGAACTATTTTCATACATGTTACATGTTGTTGGGGGGGTGAAGAATCACAGAGAAATATAAATTAAGATTTCAACACACATAATAAAGGTTAATAGCAAATGACACCATCTACTTCAATCAATCCAATCCCTAAGTTCTGATTATTACGAAAAATTTAAACAACATTAGAGTTTAATTACAAGCCGGATCCTAGTTATAACGAGTCTGAATTTCAAACAACATTAAGCCATTTAGGCGAACAATTCCAATTAAACTGAAAAGCGTCAAAATAAAGGTATAACACACACTTCGTCGTTGATTTGAGTTTTGAAAATAAAAAGTTGATAAATAAAAACTTAATGAGTTCACCGGTTTCCTTACTAACTATTTGATTGACTCTTTTTACAGACTCTAGTCACAAATTATTGTAATCATAATTATATTAGGAAAATTATTCATATGATACTTTTATATATTATGGTTTTCTTTTTTTAATGTAATTTAAGAGTTTGTAGTTGAAGTTCATAAAATAAAAATCAATGAGAAAATTAATAATGAAAATGATGAAATATTATTTTGTAAATAACTATATATAAGTAATTAGAATATAATTTAAGATGAATTAAAACAATATTAATGTTGAAAGCTTATTATTTTAGTTAACAATATTTTATTTTGTTTTCATGTTATTAGTGGTTGTTTTTACTGAATATGTAAAAACAAACTATAATTATTTATGCCATCCAAGAAGAAGATCAATGTAATTTCCGCCAAAAAGCGGTAAATGTTAGCACATACCCCGCCAGCAATGCCCGATGATGTTCACCGGACACAAAAGTCATAAAGAAGTTCCCCAAGCGAGCTTTGAAGCCCCAAATAAAACTAAGTACAAGTAGTGATGGCACTAGAGGGAGAATGCAAACAAATCCATAGACATACACAGTAACTATAACCGCCAATCCCGTGATCTCTGCCTCCATATAGAAAACACGCATTCCATTCATCATAAACAGCACAACTATCAGGTAGGGGCAAAGCCCATCACAAAGAGGACAACTCTTGGGAAAAAAAAACTATAATTATTTTTTCAAAATCAAACTTTGCACAACAAAAATTAATACTAGTATTAGAAATATATTTAAAGTTATCCCTCCATTATTGAATATCACTTTCTGTATAGGTATCGTTATATATATATATATATATATATATATATATATATATATATATATATATATATATATATATATATATATATATATATATATATATATATATATATATATATATATATATATATATATATATATATATATATATATATATATATATCTATATATATATATATATCTATATATATATATATATATAAATTGATAAATGGAATGAATCAGACACCAACACTCAATGTGTCGGGTAAGAAGTAGCAATGCATAACAATATGGATACACTAAACTTCACGCCATGTCTTATTGTACCCTGAAACCAGGGTCTGAATTGCCCATACGACCCATCAATCCCAATAAGTGTACTAAGATGGGCAATGAACCTCATCATAACACCGGGTAAAACCAACTCAGCAACGTATATAGCCAATATTCAAAGAATGTGGTACAGATCGATCCCCTTATCAGACACATGAATGTTGTAGTAAATCCTCAACGTATATTGCAAGACTTCTATCAAAGAGGTGTTTTTTTTTGACTTTTTTGACCTTGTTTCCTTTTAGAAACATCGTGAAGTCTTCACGGATATACTATTTCAAATGCTTTATTGTGCAATAATTTCTCATTTAAATTGAGTAATTATTTACACTATATATAATTGAATTACACATTCCAAAAATGCTAATTGCATTTTTGGTTGTATATTTAAAAAAGTGCTACTTAATTCATGACCGTGAACTTGCCCTTTTTCTTAATATAATAAAAAGAAAAATTAACTTAATTATCCTTTTACTAATTTTTATTTTATTTATTTTATATTAAAAATTGATATATCATTGTAAATTATTTATATATCGGGACGTTTTTTTTTTTTTTAAGGAAATGGTCATTTATTAACTACGTAGTAATCAAGTTAGACCTGTTTTGAGAAACAGATCGGTACACCACATTGTTCAAATATGAAAATAAAAGCTTCGAAAGCCACGCAGGGCAATTGTTCTTAAAATAAATAGAAGGTTCTAAGGAGCTTATAAAATTCAATGTGAAGTTAAGACGACTGGCTGGTGTGTCTTGAAAATTAGCCCGTCGGAGCTTTCCTAGTTCACTTCCTTTTTTTGCTAGATGATCAGCTACACCATTTCCTTCCCGGTAGACAAAACTGATGACCACATTCTTGTTCTCTTGGATTCCTCAATGTCTCGGACTAATCCTTTGTGCGGCCATGCTACTTGATTCACCCAATAATCTATCGGGACGTTGTTTTCCCAATAATCTTTACTTGTACTATTGTAAATTTATAATATTAATATCATAAGTCAAAGCACAAGTTGCACAAGTATTATTGAACCAATTAAAGCAAAAGATGTCAACTAGCCGCCTCTTACACCGTCAATTAGCAGGACCAGGGACTTGAGCCTGGAAGAAGGTCCGTCAATTAGCAGGACTAGGGACTTGAGCCTGGAAGAAGGTCAACTTATGTATTATCATCACTAGCTTACATCATTACATGGACGAAGCCATAAATGTTCATCACCCTTGCTAAATGTGTTACTGAATTAATATAAATGATTAGATTCCGCTCCTCCCAACAACTTAAGTTTTGGGGAGAGTTGGAATTTTATCATGGTATCATAGCAGGTCCAAGTCGATGATGGTCACCTGTGTTGGGTTTAACACGCCCCCTCACGTGTAGATTTGATACCATATTAGAATCGGATCATCATCCACTTAAAAGGCCTTGTAAGGGAAGAAGGTTGTTCAATTTTATATGTTGATTTCAGTTCCTACTCTCAAGCGATGTGGGATGAGATTTAACAAAATAATGCACAAATAAAATTAACAACAATAATAATATATATTTGGTGTGTAAAATTATTAACTCACTCTCCGTCTCACAAAATACTAGCCATAAGAGTTAGCATGCAATTTAAGAAGAAACAACAAAATAGTAATGTATAAAGTTAGTGAGGTATTTTAATTTTTCAATTGAAATGTACGTAGTTGTAAAGTTATGAGACACCAAAAATGAAAATTTAGTAAAGTTTTATGGACGGAGGAAGTAACATAGTGATTCAACATTTAATAGCTTGGCTATCTTTATAAAACTTCACCTTAACTTCTATTCCAGTTTGTAGTAAATGGTTTAGCTTAAAATTGTTTTCACACTTTATACTTAATGGCATTAGTTTAGGCTAAGTTGTGAACAGTTATGTTTCAATTACGATTTGAACAACTACAATATATCGGACGTAGCAAACTTAAACTTTTAAACTATGACTGACATGCTACCAAACAATGAAACAAATCGCCGAACAATTTTTTGATTTATTTGAATCGGAAAATTGACCAACTCTTTGACTTTGATCTTTGATACGTAGTATATAATAACTCTTTTTTTTTGTTCGTGGTTTCGTATAAGAGCACGTTGGGCCAATTATAAACAGCCCAACTCAAAAATCATTTTCCGTAATCCACATGCATGGGTTATGATGATAGATAGATGGGCACCTTAATAGTAGGCCCAGGCACAAAGACATGTGCGCCTGATTAGTTTGAACTTTGAACTAGTCAATATCTCGAATCCAACTTTTTTTTCATATTAAAATACGTAGAAATTGTTTTTAGTATATAAATGTAAGTTTTCAACAACATAATTACATAAGTAAAGGAAATTGAACAAGAGCATATATACTTGTGGATTAGGGACGAACTCAACAATCAAAGTTAAGGAGTGAAATTACATATACACTGTTATTTTGAAAGTTTGGGAGAAAGGGGGTGAAAATTGGTAAATACTAAAGTAGTATACTGCATATGTGGAGTATAAATAATTAAACTGGTCTTAACTCTTAAATAAGGTTATGTTATTTTCATCTGAAAATTATTAAGTTCAGTTCAGTTCAGATCAGATTTGCCTAATAGTATTTTGTACTACAAATAAGTTCAGTTCAGTTCAGACTTTTTCAAACGAAGAGAACAGAGCCTAAATACAGATAAATTCGACCCAGAGGCAAGTTAGAAAGAAAAAAAAACACAATGAAAATAGCAATTGGTACCATAAAGCAGTGCGTTTGTTTTTAGCCCAAGAGCACTCCTCGGCTGGAGTCTTGTTTGGGCTTAATTTTAAAGTCCCAATTAATCAAAAAAAATGCATTAAACGGAGATTTTTTGGAATGCTATTTAGTAGTCAATGGGAAAGAGTTACTAAGTAAGACCACACCTTATAATTTGGCTTAATTGAAATTTCAAATATATAAACCCAAAAAAAAAAGGTCATTTTCAAATTGAAAATTCCAATGATTTTGTGTTTAATTGAGACTTCTATGTAGGTTCCATGTGACATATGTTACTCCTTTATTACATTAGTACTAAAAAATATATATAATTAAACCATTATTACTTTTAAATGTTTTGGGGTTTTATTAAGAACTACTATTTGGTAGCATTTTATCATGGGCAACTATTGCCCCAAAAAAATTCCTATTGGAGTCAATTTTAGGCTTAACAGGGGCTTAAAACCTGAATTAAGCTCCAAAAAACTACATAAGGATAAGGAGTGTTCTAAATAGTAGCGCTTCCATTTAACCCCAAAGAATATTAAAAATAATTGTTTGGTTATATTTTTTAGTAGAAAATGTAGTTATAGAGTAATATTTAGCACATGGGACCCACATAGAAGTCTCAATTAAACTTCAAACTATTGGATATTTCAATTTTGGGAATGCATATTTTTTTGACTTGTATGTTTAAAGCTCCAAACCATAAAGAGTAAAGAGTATAGAGTGATATAAAATAGCATCTACCCAGTAAATTTAAGAAACCTGTCAGTTAACAAGTTAATTACTTCTAAGACTCACCGTATCTGACATGCTCAATGACGAACAAGAGATTTTACTTAGGCATGGCTTGAATTTTGACTGTTGAACTTGAAGTCCGTCAGAATACTACTCCAATATATACTAGTAGTAATAATTCATGTATAGACTTTGTTCTCAAGAAAAACTACTCCTATTTCCACGGGTCGTAAACAAAACAAGTTTCCCATTTATTATGTTCACTTTTTTTATAATTTTGTTGTTAGCTCTGGAACCTAGGATCGGGATGATATTTACATTATAGGCTTATATGTTACAGCATTTTTCTTATATGGAATTTTGTAACATTAGTCTAGTCCTTAATTTCTGATCTCATTAGCTTTTTCTATTCAAGTCTGATGCTCAAATCTCTTAGAAAATTATGATTATTTCTTATTCAAAAATCTTATTCACATCACATCACAGCAGGTATTTTACACTAGATATATAAACCACCCAGTCATGCATAAGTACTTGTCCCAGTCTTATCTTGAACATTAATTCTTGTTTAAAACGTCGGGAGAATTATTGTTGCTAGATCTCTGAATTGCAGCAGCATATGGGCATTCCTTACAGAATTCGCACCCGCAAATTCCGTCTATGCATTGCCCTTTCTTTGGCTCACGACACCAAAAGTAATTAAGAATGCCACCACAATCGTCATCCTTCTGGCATTCAGTTATTGACACTATTCTTGCGCAAGATGCTGAAGATATAAAATTCCATTAATAATTTCAAACAAACAAAAGAAAGAAAGAACTCAACAATAAGAATTACATATATGTTTTAAGCAACAATCAAAATCAGTACCAATCTTGTTTAAGTAGTAGCCTTTTAGAGATGCATGTTATAGGTTTAATAATTTGACGAAAAGCTAGTACCCAATTATCAATTAGTAACATTTGACACCAGGAATCACAAGGGCAATACTAACCGATAGCAATAACAAATACCATCAAAATAATTAACTTTTGAGAAGCCATCGATTGATATCAAGCTATTGCAAATTCTTATATATATAATGAAATGATATAATGATGATGTAGAAAACTCAAGTTGATGTGTGGAACAATCCTGCTCTCTTGAGATATATGTAGTTGAAAAAACTCACAAAGTTTTTCTTTTTTGTTTAATTTTTTTATTTTTTAATATTTCATTACCATAACATTGCATTTTTTTTTTACTAAATATTGAAAAGAAAGAAGATATAGTATATCTTTTCTAATTTCCAATTTCCGATTTATACAGTATTAGTTTATTACTATTGCCTTCTTTAATGATTAAGAAAAGGTATAATAATGTATAAATTGGAAATTAAAAAAGATATATATATTCTTTCTTCCGTCTTCTTTTATTTATATGAAAGAATATATTGTGTCCATGTCATAGTTGTTACATCATTTTGCTATTTTGAACGTCCCCTTAGAGTTGAACTATTTCATTCGAGGAAAATCATAAAAATATCCGTTTTACATTCATATGAGTCATATGAGTGTAAAACTGGTTAATTTAGTGATTTTGAGACATTGAGTGATCTAGAGTTGCTTAGATGTGAAACCAAATTAGTGTAAATTAGCTTTTTTTAAGCCTAAAATAACAGGTCGCTCTCTACCCAATAAGTTTAAGAAACCTGTTCAGTTAACAAGTTAATTAAGACTCACTGCATCTGACTTCCTCAATGACGAACAAGAGATTTTACCAGCATGGCTTGAATTTTGACTGTTGAACTTGAAGTCCGTCAAAATCTAATACTACTACATAATTGCAACTTTCGGTATCATGTATATAGACCTCCATGTTTTGTGAGTAAGCAAAAGCCGCCAGAGAATACAACTCAAATTTTTCGAAGACGCAGCCACATAATTAAGTTCGATCTTCATCGAAAACAAGAATAATGACGTGCTTGGTTACATAGTTTTCCAATTGAAAATTTTATAATTTTTTCTGAACATTTATCATTTCAATCATGCATACCACCAACATAAGTACGTAATTGTTTGATTATTTATAAAAATACCCTCTTCAATTAGATTCAAATTGGAGTTAAAAGAATGTGGTGGAATTTAACTCCGTTAAAGGCAAAGTGTTATTTTTTCCCTATGGAATGCTTGGTAGCTTCAAATTAATGGAGCCCGTTTAAATAACTTTATATAAAAATAATAATTTATAACATGTGACAATATAATATTATAATTTTTTTAAATAAAAAATCAGTTAGATTTGTTTAATTATATACGATTTATTTTTATAAATCGTATCTCAACCATTTAAACTCATGGAAAAGTAACACTTTACTAGCATTGGGTGGTTAGTGGTTCGGTCCGAGTTTACTGGGAAGCAAAGTAAAAATGAGAAGCTGGGCTTAACTGTGCACTTGTCAAATGGAAACTTATCTTGTAATTTCAAAGACTTCTATTATATTCGCAGTCTTCAAATTAAGACACAATTTGAAATACAATTGGTATACCTAAAATGCTGATTAAGTACCACCCTAGCCATTTTTCAGCTAAACACGTCATAAACTAGAATCTCTAGAGGCAAGATGTGAAACCACGTACGTAATTTTGTTATGGTATTGTTACATTTTATACCATGCATCCATGGGTTTTCGTTGAGTGAGTATAAAAACGATTGAAATTTGAAGGATGAAAAAATGCAATATGTCAAAGTCAAGGAAGTTGCAGGGCCGCCATCATATATAATACTTCGTATAATATATAGAAAGCAGTATTATCTTGCAAGTTGCAAGTGACAGTCACAAAATGCCACCGGGTCGATGGAGCTTGCTGTTTCAAAATTTTGGATGACATATTCACCAAAATACATAAATAAATTAATCAAGTGGATCAAACAAACAATTGTTCAATCTCTATGGGGGTGATGATAATGATGTTTACATTTAAAAATGAAATGAAACAGACAAGTAGTTAGATTGTTGAGGTTATGATTTGATTTATATCTAAATTTTACATATAAGTGACGTGGTAAGAAAATCAAATTAGAAGAATTCTTCTAAGTATGTATGGAGCACTAGCTATGGCCCGCATTCAAAGATAATGGATTGCATTGGACCAAAGTTATAATATTATGGGCAAGTCAATTTTGTGCAACAATAAACTAACGTCACTTTCCTCAATTAAGCGCCGCGCCGACATAAATGACAAATTTAAAATTGCTTTGTATTCCCCGTTTACATCATGCTCCATTTCATGCTCCATTCATCCTGTGTTTGAAACTATTCCATCTATCCGGTTCAAAATTACACGAATTTACTTTTTTTATATCCCATTAAAACTTGTGTGTTCAAAAACCGTAAAGTTTCTAGGGATTGGCTAACTTCAGTACCCTTCCCACTGTACTAATTTTAGTACACCATTTAAAAGTAACATTTGTCAAAAATTTTAATAAAATAATAATTTATAAATACAACAAATTGTATGTCAAAATAGGAGAAAAATAATTTTAATAATTATCATTTTCAAATGTCAAATATTAATATTTTAATAGTCCACCACCACCACGCCGCAGTCCAAGCCACCACTACCACCCTCCCAATCGAAATTATATAAAGATAAACTCGATGATGAAAAGATGGGCTATGGAAAGACAGGCGATAAGTTCGAAAAAAATTCACAAAATAAGCAATGATGCAACATTGTATTAACATTGATGCAGCATCGCTTGCGGCAATGTAAGTCAACAGTAAGCATCAATGTTGCATTGTTGTAAATACATTGCAATAGCATTACATTAAGCATCAATGTTGTATCGATGTAACACATTGCAATGGCATTAGAAGCTGTGACGTAGAAGAACTTTCCCAATCTATGCTGCAGCATTATACAAAGTTGATGTTGCATTGATTGTAATATTACAAATACCCTGAACCCTATACCCTAAACCCTATACCATGTACCCTAAACCCTAAAACCCTATAATAATAATAATAATTTTATTATTATTATGATGATGATGATAATAATAACAATAATAATAAATAAAAAAAGTTGTTGACCAAATAAAGTCAAACTACGAAGCTCTTAAGAGAACGGAGGGATAATAATAATAATAATAATAATAATAAAATAATAATAATAATAATAATAATAATAATAATAATAATAATAATAATAATAATAATAATAATAATAATAATAATAATAATAATCACACTCAAACATGTCGAAAATCATGAACGTGTATCCTTGAAAGATATGCACTATCTAGAATACGCAGTGGAAGAACAAGTGGTTAATGGCTTCAACGCTAACGTATAAGTAGCAGAGGCCGTATGTAAACACACGACATTGTGCCAGTATATATAGTTGGTTATTACCTTTGGTTTGATACTTCTAAGTTCTAACAGTATTAATCATGACCTAACCTAACAGCCTTAATTGAACCGAACATAACTTAATTAAACTGAACTTAATGAGCCCGAACTGAATTGGAGTTGATGAATCTGATTAGTTTAACTTAGATTAACTAGCCTCAATTTAGTTTAGTTAAGTTAATATGTCCGGTCAATGTTCGCGTTTTGATTAGTTCATATGCCCGGTCAATGTTCGCGTTTTGTTTCGAATCACAATTTGAAAATAAGAAAACTGTAGATGTTCGTTATTCGCACGAAAAAAAAAAAAGTAAATAATTTGGATGAAATAATAAGAAAACATACCTTGATGTTATTCTCGAAATAGAATTAATAATAAGAAGAGAAACATGAAATAGAATTCACAAATATATGAAAACATACCTTGATGTTATTCTCGACCTCTGATTTTCAGACTAGATGGAAAATGATGAGGAGGGTTTCAGAGTAGATGGAAAAGGACGAGGAGGGTTTTGAGTTTTGGTGAATTTTGGAATACAAACCTATTTAGCAAGACATTAATATTTTAATTTGTGTACTAAATATAATATTTAATATAATACAAGGATCAACTTGTAAATAATTATTCTAAACTATAAGCCGATGCTGCTGCAACAATATACATGGCTACATCAATATATCTTAAAATCAGTGTATTAGTACGTAAGCAATGCTGCAGCGTAATTATAATGTTGTTGTAGCATTGCATACAGAAGTATTTTTAGATTTGCAGTTTGGTTTTCCGTAGTCGTATACTTCTGGTAGTGGTCGTCGGATTAAGGTGGTCGTCGAATTTCGGTGATGGTTGCCGGATTCCGGTGGCGGTTGCCAGATTTTGGTGGTGGTGGTGGAGTTTTATATATATTTTATGTATTTAATTTAAATAATTATATTAATATTAATTATAATTTTTTAATTTAATTTATATTAAAAATTTATTTTTTGCTATTATGCGACCACTGCGAAGTCATGTCGCATTAATAAATAATCAACGATTGAGATTGAATTTTTAATTGATATAGTGGTTGAGATGGTGTACTAAAATTAGTACAGTGCCACGGTACCGGTACTGAAGTAGTTAGACGCTCCCAAGTTTCTAATATATTGCGACCAACTACTTTTCATTTTATCAATGTTTTTTATTCAATCTTTATTAATTTCTATTGTGTAAAAAAATTGTGCAATTTCGTGCGGATACCATACAAGTGATATATCCCAAACCACTCGAGCCAAATGGTCCTTTTCAAATCGTTGAATTCAAACTATATTACTATATTCCTACCTACACTTCATGTTCCTTCTTCACAGATTCTTCCTCCCTTTTTATTTCTTTCTTTTTTCTGGTCTGTGTATATATATACGCACACACACATCTACTACACCTTAACAACGATCCCACAAACTAAAATCATTATAGTCATGGACTACTTGTACAATTCCTCTTATAACAACACCTCAGCCTATAACTCGTTCCAAGACTGGGAAGAAAACGGAGGCAGACCGCCACTAGCCGCCTCTCGTACTGTCCGTAAGAAACAGCCTGTTGCTCCTCAGCCACCAGCACGGCCGAAAGTGTACAAGGTGGACCCCGTTGACTTCAGGGATGTCGTTCAGAAGCTTACGGGGCAGCATATGCAGCCGCAGGAGGTGGCACCACCACCCCTTAGCTATTTCCACCAATAGTTTTTCAGTTTTTAGCGCATGAATTTATGAAAACTTTGGAGCAAACTCATGCGGTTTAATGATTTCAATGATTTATTTTCTTTACATACACAATTTAAAGTTACTTCACACTTCTGGCTTTGTTTGCCTTTCTTGGCAAAATGATACTAAAAGAAAAGATAAGATTCTTTACACTGATGTATGAAGACAGATAATTATAATTCACTTCATAGAACTTGATATTAGGAGCTCTAAGCTTCTTATAACCTTTTCTTTTCATCATTATAAACAATCATAATCGTCGTAAACACAAAATGATAAAATAGCCATACAGCAAAGTATAACATTAAACGACAGCATCGTATGACCCATCATCTAGCGCAAAAAGATGGGGGAAATAAAATTATAGTAAGGATATGACAGCTAAAGTCATACTACCCGACCACCCTCCAAAAGGTATGTGTCTCGAGTATTGACATATTCGGTATGATATGTTACAAAGAATAGAACTCAGTCTCGGATTCTTGGGCCTCATGCTAGATAACGATTCAACTTGGTTATCGTCAAGTATGCAAATGTAGCAAAAGATCTTGCAATTACTCAGACTCATCATTATCCCAATAGTTTCTAAGTTGCGACAGATGCAAGAGCAGCTCGTCTCTCCCCAACCCTGTGATGCTGCTGGTCATAATCCATGGAGGAGGTTGCTTGTAGTTATCTCTGATCAGCTCCTGGAACTCTCTGATGTTTTCATCGGGCCTTCTACCCTTCCCGCCTTTCAGTTTGTCACATTTTGTGAAAACAAATGTCATTGGTATCTACAAGCAGACAGAAATAAGAATATGAGATAGTAACAAACTTAGAGAAATAATACAAATTTGAGAACCAAAAGAGCCCTACATTGTTTCGTCCAAGCCAATTTGCACAATCAAGGTCAATCTTCTGCGGTGGAACACTGGCATCAATCAAAAGCAGGACGGCGACCAATGAATCTCTGTTCAAGAAATAGCCTTTTGTGAACACCGACCAGTCCATTCTAGCAGATTCTGGGGCATTTGCAAAACTGTAAACATCACAGAACACAATGATCTCACAATCCAAAGAAATGAACGGAAGCCGAAAATACAAGAAGTAGAAGCCAAGTGAAATTGTTCTCCCTCCCCCATCATATATACCAAAAAGAAAAAAAAGAAGAAAAAAACAAGTTAAGTCGATCAATCTCTACATCATTTCCAATCTATTCTATTCTGAGAGGCATTTCATCGAACACAACGAGTGCATAACATAAAAGAGCTTAAAAGCTTACCCATAGCCAGGTAAATCCACAATGTACCAGCTCTTATTAACCAAGAAGTGATTAATCAACTGCGTCTTCCCTGCAAAAACACAAGCACCCACTCATCAAGTGGAATCGAATCGAATCGAAAACAGGTAACAAATAATGTTAACATTACAAACAAAACCTGGCTTCTTCGACGTCAAAGCAACATCCTTCTTCCTTACAAGAAAATTAATAAGAGAAGACTTGCCAACATTTGACCGCCCCAACATCGCAAACTCCGGTCTGCCATCGTTCGGGCAATCCCTGGACCGGGCACTGCTCTTCACAAACACCACCTCCTTGATTTTGGCATCACCGGCGTAAGGTCCAACCACAATGTTGGAGCCGGGCAGGACCATGTTGTCTGTGACTTCATCCGGTTCGACTCCAGGAGGGATGAACACAAGTGTCCGTTTGGAAACCGCCGTCGTTGTTTGGGTGCGGAAGGAGATTGAAGAGGGAGGAGGGTTTGTGGAAAAGGAGGTGAACAGGGTGGAGAATTTGTTGGGGTTTAGTAGGCGAGAGGATCTTACCTGGTTCAGTAACATCTTTTTTTCTCTGTGTATTGGCTGAATTTCGGGAAAGGAGATAAACGGTGTCGTTAGATGGGGAAATAAATAATTCAAACAATCAAAACTTTGTTATTTTTCAATGTTTCGTAAAATACAAAATAATAAATTAAAAAATTAAACAAAAATACAACAATCATTAATGTGTGTAATATGCGTAACCTTTTCCTTAATCTGTATTATTATTTTCCTCAACATCACTTCTCTTGTACTCTTTTCCTGGAGACTTCCTTGGGCGTGTCACTGCAAATCTGCTATATGAAACTAGGAACGTAACATTTGTACATCAGCAGTTCAATCTTCATATCATTGATTATCAATTGATATGCTTTGGATCTACTACATCTTGTTCATGGACATGCTCAGTCTTTATACACCGACACTGTGATGCCCAAAACAGTATAACCTTCATATGCACTTAGCTAGCTAGTACCAAGTATGTAGTAACTGGAAAGGTTGCTATGCTCAAAGTTATTTACATCAGATTCTAAACTTGCTAACTAGGGAACCATGCTGCTCATCTTTCAATTTCATGGCTGGCTGCTTCTTGCAACCGAACAGAATCAAGATTTTATAGGTTTGAAATTAATCGAAAGCCTCTCAAGTTGCGTCCAAACAAGGTTGCCAAGCGAAAACTTCCCCAGCCTTTCTTCTTCGTCCTGCAGACTACTACCATCGCTGGCTGTTCTTGCAGAACAAGGCCTGGGAGGTGCCACTGAATCGACAATGGTAGAGCCATCAATTTCTCGGCTTATCTTCTCCAGATCTTCCCGGCTGGCAAAATTCCCCGACACGTCTTTCAAATAGAATGTCCCAATCGCTTTCTTATCATGAACATCAACCTCAGCTCTGGCTATTGACAGACCAGTCTCTCTGAAGATTCGCGTAACATCTGATAAGAGTCCCGTTCTGTCTTCAGTGCAAACATCTAGTCTTGATCCCTGCACAAGTGGTGCAAACGATAGTAAACTGGTAAGGATTTCATGCACTTGACTAAAAATGTATTACTATACCAAACTACCAAAGTATCGTGGAATGGGTTTAGGCAAGTATTTTGACATGACTTACATGGGAAACTCGTCTCTCTGTGGCAGCAATCAAGCATTGCGTGACCCTGCGCTTCTCTTGCTCAGAATACAGCGCGTATCCATTTTTGTGATTGACATAATATTCCTGAGAGCAATTTTGGTTCAGAACAACAGATTGACAATATACAGATCTGCAAGCATAAAAGATAAAGACAAGAATTACCTGGAAAGCAAGAGATTTCTTGGAGCTAATGGCTGCATGATGAACTACATAGTCAAGGTCGGTCAATGTACACACGGTATCGAACAACAGCTTCGGCCTATCTCTACAGCTAATATTAACAATTGTATATCCTTTTTCCTTACAGTGCTCGATCTTAACATGCGTCCCATAACAGTCTTTCTTCTGCACCCCATTACGCTTTGCATATCCATACAGCTCATCATCCTCGTTATTATCACCACAGCATGAACGACACCCCTTGTAGTCCTTATCAGCAGCCATTAGCTGATGTAGTCGCCTCTCCGTGTGGGTTCTACCAGGAGCAGGGCCTGCCAACCGTATGCTCCGTCTCTCGTTATTATTGATGTGGTGAGCTTCGACCACACATTCTAATTGGGCCTGCACTTGCGCTAAACGGAAATCATCTGTGATGGGAGTACCGGTCAAACTGTCATCCACGTAGACAATACAAGCAACGCGATTGTTGTGGGTCCATGCCACAGCAGACGACACATGGCATCCAAGAGCAGCCAGATTAGACGATATCTCAGACATGAGACCTGCCTTGTCAACCCCCGTCATCTCTAGAGCCGTCTGTCCTGGTTTAGACTGTCGGCTGGTAATCGGTGGGACAACCTTGGAAGCCCTCCTAATCGAGCATATGCCCTACAAAATTGTCATTTTTCAGTCCATTTCTTTCCTAACAAAACAATAACATAGCTGAAAAGACAATCTTTTGGTCTGTTTAAAATAACCAAACCTCTTGGATGTGCTGTATGAGGCTTTCATCAGTGACTTTGTTTCCTAGCTGATCGGTTACGTGGAAGACTGAATACCATGAAACCAGAACAAACCCATATCAATAAAACCAGAAGTTGGTCAGCAAGTTCATTTTCTGTTAATACTTTTGAAACCAAGTTGCATAAAATATGTGCATTGTGATAAGTTTATTAAACTTAGCTAGCTAACTCACCATCCATAAGCCAACCACCATCAGAGGAGATGTACGACTTGGAAATAACGAGGTCGTTATCCGTCAAAATCTGGACCATTTCCAGCAGCACCCCGTGCTTGTTTGCACTATCAACCTGTGACCACAAAAGGCTTTTTAGGTGTAAATATGATAAATAAACTGCATACACATGTAAAGATCTCTTTCACAGTCAAATGTCATTTTCTTGATATAGATCTGAATCCATTAATTTAAAAGATGGCAGATATTGGAACTTGAATCTATAGGACTTTTCAGTATATATTCATTGGAATCAAAATCTTTAAATTAAACCTGTTTCTCTAGATGTTTCAAGATAGTGCACCTAAAAGCTACAGTTGTCTACATGTTTCAAGACAACACACCATCATGTTCATAGAGTCCATGAATCTTGGTAGAAAATGAAACATACATGCTCACAGAGTTAACTAACTACTCATGGTCCCATGAGGCCCTTGTGAAGTACAACATCACTCGGGCATGATTCGGCTAAATGCTCCCGAATAATCATCGTGTGAACTTACTACTCAGTCGTGAACAGAATCCTATCACTCAAGTCGTATACAGTAGAACTTCAAGTATCAGATATTTCCTGTCGGTTTTTGAACTAAAACTCCAAAAATGGAAGCATTATGAACTGTCATTTACATCTAAAGGTAACAATCGACGACTATTGAACCTACTCATTACTAACATGTATCTACGGTAGATAATGCAATGAAAACCCACAATAACTATACGAAAAATCGACTAATTAACAAGTAAACGAATCCCGTAAATTTCCAAGAAACACTGCAACATTGTAATCTGAACTCAAACCAATTAACCAAGGAAGCCAAACCTTCACAAGAGTACAATCTGGATAAGTCTCATTGTCAATAGACACCCTGCAAAAAAAGAATCCAGAAGTAGAACAATGTTAGAAAACAATGCCAGCAAAAACTTGAACTATTTCAAGATATATAACAATGCTGTACACAGAGACAGACCTGGGAGGATTAATTTTCTCGATAATCCCTTCGATTGCAGGATCGACATAGGGCTTGTAAGTGATATCCATATCTTCTTCTCAAGCTAACTTAAAACTAAGCTGCAATCAAAACCCAATTTCAATCAAAGAACGAAACAGTATACTATTTTCTTGAATAAACACATGCATATTTATAAAGCAGCGAAGATGATAAGGCAAACGTACATTTCTTGTAGAGAACGCTTGTCAGTTTATTGTTCAAGAAAAGTAAGCAATATACATGCATACATACATATCCAAGCAATCCAGGTGAAACCCAATTTGCAAAAAAAAAAACGTGTAGCGTATTTCTTGAAATTGAAGAAAGAAGAGAAACTGTAAATTGTTTTGTCCAATTGACTCGGTTTTTGTGGAACGGTCGTCAAAAAATCAAGTGGGCATAGAAATACAAATACAACAGAATCTTTTCTTCTTCATACCGAAAATAGACGTGGAGAAAAACAAGAAGATACACATACAGTAGAAGAAGTTCACTAAAATGGCAAAAGAGAAGTTGAGGGGAATTGGAGTTATGTAGAATTATTGACCTATTAGAGTTCCGTGTGAGGAATTAATTAATGCAGGTGTGTGAGGTAGAATTGAGTGGAGAAAATGAGAATTACCTAGCAAGAAAGCAGGGGAGAAACAGAGAGATGGAAAATTTGAAAATTTCTGCTGTGGAATTGTATTTGTTTATTATTCAATGTTGCATTGGAGGTGGTTTTGTTTTTGTTGGATTGTTGCTGCTGCTGCTAGATAAATAGGAACACCAGCAGAGAAAGAAGAGAACCCAATTGCAGGAGGAATCTATTAATTAATTAATTAATTCTTGATTTGTTTAATTTTTGGGGTAGAATTTTATTTTAAAATTGATTAGTAGTCAAAGAAGGAAGGGTTAGGGATCGGAGCTGGAATGTGCCACGTAGGAGAGGTGAGGTGGCAGGTGGTGTTTGTGTGGATTAGTGTGCGGCGGCTGGGGCACGGGGAGCTGACACGTCCTTTTCTCACTCTGCCCAACCGACTCAAATGAAGCTTGTTAAGTCTGTTAAGCATTTTCTTTTTTACCCTTTCTGTTCAGATTCACAATCAAAAATCATCTTACGAGATCCCCCATAGCACATATTTAGTACCACGAACCGCGTTGCGTGTGAAGCGTAATTTTATAAAATATTATTATTTTATTAAATAATATATTAAAATAAATTGGGTGAATATATAATCTTCACATAATGATTTTAATCGTAATAAAAAAATAACTAATTGAATAATTAAACTTAATATAAATGGTGTGGTATAAATGTATATAATTGTTGTAGTTATGCAATTAATAGTTTTGAATTGAACTATATTAGACATATGAAAAGTATTTTTCTGATGAGTTAAAAACCATCAGATACATCTCTAGACTTTGGAATCATTCAACTTCAAAATCTGCAATGCATCTTTTTCGCATGTTAATTGGTATTATTCATCAGTTGAATATATTGTCAAGTGATTCATATAAACATTCTAGTTTCATAATATGATGTTTTTAGTTATTTTTATAATATGATTTAAGAATAATTTAAGATCAAAATGACCATCGAAAAAATCAACAAAATCAAGTGTTACATTTATTATTGGACGGAGGAAGTATGTCTTTTTTTATAAGAACATATCATGGTTATTTTTAAAATTAAGTATAATACGTCATACAACTTTATGTTAAAAAATAAAAATTTAAGAAGAGAATAAATAAAAAAGAAAAAATTACGTCAATAAGATTCGAACCCAACACCTTCAACTAAAATAATGATACAAATAATAGAGAAAAATCACAACAAGATTCGAACCAAACACCTTCAATAAAAATAATAATAAAAATAATGGAGAAAAATCACGCCAACAGGATTCGAACCCTACATCTTTTAATTAACTAATGACATATGTACGCACCAGATTGAAATTGAATAAGCAAGATCAACGGATTAAAATTGATGGGTATTTAAATCAATTGGATAAATCAACCGAGTTATTATATTAACTTTAATTTAATTAACTTGGGCATTCATTCATTCTAATAGTTAGTAGTCATTAATTAAATTCAACCTCTATAAAAAAAATTAATTAAATTCAACGCTGGCCGAGATAGTTGCGACTTGCGAATTAAGGAACTACGTACGTAATGTCTATTAGTAGCGTTTACAAAACAAAATCACAATAGCTTAGCTTTTTCAACTATTGAAGAAATCTATATTGAAATATCGATGAACAACTCTGCATAAACGTCACTAATCCAGGCGTTTTTTTTTTTTTTTTTAGTGGAGTTGTCAACTCGTAGTACTTCATGCACATATATTGAATAACTTTGCATGTAGGTTCTAAATCGGTCAAAGTACACTTTCAATTAATCCATAAATCACAAATAGTTAAAATGTTCTAATTTAATTAGCTCGAACAAATTACCTTACTTGATCATAGCCGGTTTAAACTACTTTAGCTGTAATTACATTATAAGGTATTTTACGATGTCATTACTAGCTACATATAATATAATTTCAATTAGAACAAATTACAAGTAAGCCTTCACCCCCTTATTAGATTCATCAATTATGTTTTTATCCCCCTTAGAGTAAGTTCCCCGTTAAATTTGTTTTAGTTACATCTAATCCCACACGGAAAAATACATTTTTCCCTGTAAAATTATTAGATTTCAAGTTTGACTAAACAACCTCAAATAAGTGAATAAAGATAGTAATATAATATGTGAAATTCTTGTAAAATTAAGATTTTTTTTTAAATACAAGGAAAATCAACACCTCTCTTAAACAAGTGTTACGCACACTTTACTAATGTATACTAATGAAGGTGGGTTTCCTATTTTATAGGAAAATCACGACTTTCACAAGACTTAGTCATATAATATATGACACTCTATATGGCATCATCATGTTTACCACAATGACCAACGTCCAGACTTCTTAGTGTGGCGGACGGGGGCTGGGCCAGGGGCAGCGGATGATTTCTTGTTTTTAGAGGCCTTGGTGCTTCGCTTTGGTGCTGCTCTCTTCTTGGTCTTAGGGGCCTTGTGGGTTGGCGCACTAGTAGGTGCGTTGGTGATGTTGGATGGTGCGGGTGCATGGGCACGCACCTTCGTGCTCTTGTACCTGCTGGCTTCTGCCAAATGAGCAGTGCAGACGGAAAGAATGACGAACAAGGCCAAGACGACGGTGGTTCTGACGAAAGCCATATTTATTTTCGAAAATACGAAATATGAGAAAAGAAAAATATAGACCCTTTTTCTTTTTTATTTTGTATTTAGGAGTGAGTGTGCATTTATGTAGGTGGGTTTGGATGGGTATTTATACTTGTTTCCATAGATGGGGTTGAATGGACATGCATAATTATCGTGATCTAGGTGATTTTATTTGGCTCTCAATAGCTGAGTTAATTTTTTTCAATATTATGTAGTGTAATCAACCCATGGTACATGTGGTTGTTATAATTGGGGACAACCTTCTTGATTTAGTAAATTAGCAGATTTAAGGAGCATCAAAAGAAGATGACCCTTGAGTCGTTACAATCCTAGAATACGGATTAATCTTGTCTATACTTACATCATTCCATAACCAATTAGTACATGAATTCCATTCCAGGAAATAAAAACTAGGCATGACACAAAAGGGAGAGCTTGGATCATCCACATATGTTTTTTTATCACCTAGTTAATTAGTACAAATACATAAACATTACTGATACTAATGTTTGATCCGTGATCACCTAGATTGCAAAAACATACTACTAATTATTAGGTGGGGATACAGAAATAAAATAAGGGAAAAATACATATATAACCACTAAACAACATTAGTTACAAAAACAACCACCTTAAAAAACAATAATAAAAATCTCGCTATAGTAGATCCAGATTTCAAAAATTTGCTACAGTAGATTTAATAAAAATTTGAATCCGGAAGCTAGTTTCAATCACCGAAACTAGCTGAAACTAGCAAAAAATGACTGAAAATAGTTGACATTAGCTAAGAAATGACTGAAACTAGTCGAAACTAGCAAAAACTATATGAAACTAACTGTTAATTTTATATTTTCCTGAAATTAACCGTTGAAACTAGTTGTTGATTTTTATTTTGCACTGAAACTAACTATACAATGATTAAATTCACTCTAAAAACTTATTAATGATAAACTAAAACAAATAAAAATATGGAAACTAGAATTATAAAAATAGAAATCATTATTTTCATTAGTTTCAGCAAAAAAAAAATTCTAGTTTCATTAGTTTGATCATCATAATTGCTATTTTTATAAAACAAAAATGCTAGTTTCATCAACAAAATGCTAGAGTCTCATTAGCTTCACCATAAAAATGATAGTTTCATTAGTTTCAACATCACAACTGCTAGTTTTCTACAGCAAAAAGCTAATTTCATTAGTTTCAGCATCATAAGGTGCTAGTTTCAGCAACAAAATGCTAGTTTCGGCAGAAAATGCCAGTTTTATTGATTTTGGTTGGCAACACGAAAAGCTATTTTCTTTATTTTCAACATCACATGTGCTAGTTTCAACAACACAAATGCTAGTTTCATCAGTATCAACGTCATAGGTTCTAGTTTCGACAACGAAAAAATGCTAGTTTCATAAGTTTCAGTCATTTTTAGCTAGTTTCAACGGTTGATTTGAGCTAAAATATAAATTAACAACTATTTTCAGTCATTTTTTAATTAGTTTCAGTCATTTTTAGCTAGTTTCGAGTGAAATCATATTGATTTCGGCACAAAAATAGTTAAAACTAAGTAATTAGTAATTAATAACTAGAAACTGCGTCACACGCTACGCGTGTGAAGCGTAATCTTGTAAAATATTTTTTTTTATTAAATAATGTATTGAAATGAATGGAGTAAATATATAATATTCACATAATGACTTCAAACGTAACAAAAAAATAACTAATTGGGTAATTAAATTTAACATAAATGGTGTCCTATAAATGTATATATAGTTTTTGTAGTTATGCAATTAATAGTTTTGAATTGAACGATATTAGACGTGCGAAAAGTATTATTCCGATGAATTAAGAATCATCAGATACGTATGTAGGCTTCGAAAACATTCAACTTCGAAATCTGTAATGCAGCTTTCGCATGTTAACTGGTGTTCTTCCTCAGTTGAATATATTGTCATGTATGTCATTATTATCTCTTGCCATTTTGTTTCGTCGATGCCTTTTGTTATGTCAATGTTGCAATATGAACGGTATTCAAATTTCAAGTGGCCTAGTGTCCTCGGGTTCTCTATCATCAAACCAAAATTGACGTCGTTTTGGTTTATAAATACTTCCTCTGTCCAATAACAAGTGTATCACTTAGTTTTGTTGACTTTTTTAGGAGTATTTTGACCTCAAATTATTTGTAAACATTCTTATATTATGAATATATAAACATTCTAATTTCATAATATGATGTTTTTAATTATTTTTATCGTATGATTTTAAGAATAATTTAATGTCAAAATGACCATCGAAAAAATCAACAAAATAAAGTGTTACATTTATTATTGGACAGAGTAAATATGTCTTTTTTCATAAGAACATATCATGACTATTTTTAAATTAAGTATATAGTACGACCATACAACTTTGTGTTAAAAAATAAAGATTTAATAAGAGAATAACTAAAAAAGAAAAAATTATGTCAATAAGATTCGAAGCCAACACCTTCAACTAAAATAATGATACAAATAATAGAGTAAAATCACGCCAACAAGATTCGAACCAAACACCTTCAATAAAAATAATAATACAAATAATGGAGAAAAAATCACGCCAACAGGATTCGAACCCTATATATTTTAATTAAATAATGACACATGTACGCACCAGATTGAATTTGAATATATAAGTAAGATCGACAGACTAAAATCAATTGGTAATCAATTGGGTAATCAATCGGCTTATTATATTACTTTAATTAACACTAATGGATGTCAAATATGTTATCAAAATCAATGTAGCGAGATTTTGAAGTCCACGGTAGCAAAAGATTAAAAACCACTTGATAAATTTTAGGGCACCAAAAAATAAAATGACATCATTGTAATATATGTTATTTAAAGTGGATGTTTTAGTAATTAGGTGCTTTAAATTTTTATGTAATTTTATGATAAAATAATTTTTTGGAGTGACGTTACTTGGTATGTTTCGGTCGAGTATCCGACGTCAATCTGACGGACTACTATATTATGGTGTCATTCACATATATGCATAATAATGCATAGACTGGACTGGAGATTTCAACCCAATCTATCTTCGTAGTGGCTAGTACGTAACCTGTACCGTCACAAGCACACATCTCAATTGATCTATATCCAAGAATTGGGAAAATTCCCTCAATAACCGCCTGTCAACAAGTCTTGATGATGATGGTTCTATGAGATAATAACAAGAGCTTTCACAGAATTGAATCGCCCTTATCAACTTATCAACGCCACCAGGTTTATTCCCACAAAATCCCTTGTTTGTTTTTGTTGAATTTCTTGGTTACTTGTACTATTATACAACTTAAACTGTTACTAACAACCCACAAGTCAATTTTTGATGGATTTGGAGCTATTGAAGGGTTGTTTAGTCTACACCAAGAAAAAGAAAAAGTCTGTCTTTTTATTAGGCCTATTAGGATTGACATGTTATACAACCTACAGAGTTAGTACCCTTCCTTCTGTTGTTACAAAGAGGCAAAGATTGTGTAAGCTGTTTGGTGCATTAGTTTCTGTTGCTGAAATGGTGTCTGAATCAGCTGAGGCAATTGGGGTTGTGTCTAGAGATGTCAAGGAGTTTATCCAGTCAGATTCTGATCAGATTCCACAGAGTTTGAAGCAGGTTTCGAAAATCGCTAGCTCGAACGAGTTTTCAAAGTCTTTGAGTGAGGTTACTAGGGCCCTGACTGTTGGAGTTTTGAGAGGTTATAATAGGGAGGTGGTGATAAAGAGTGGTGGTTCAGGTCGTGGTGGAGAAGCTAGGTTTTCGGATAGGGTCATGGATAAGTTGTTTACGGATAGAGGGTCGGATTTTGCCTCGGTAGTTGTTGGGAGTTTGACTAGGAATGTGGTGGTGGCGTTGTATTCGGCGGATATGGATATGGATACGGATAAGGATAGGAAGTGTGGTAAAGGATCTGACCGGAACGGTCCTAGTTGGATTGAAGTGTTCTGTCAAGATGAGAATAGAGAGGTGATCGGGGATTGGATTCGTTCGTTTGTTACTACTGCTGTGACGGTCTATTTAGACAAGACGATGGATATAAACACGTATGATGAGATTTTCGCAGGGGTGACGAATCCCAAGCATGAGCCTAAGATAAGAGACATGTTGGTGAATGTCTGCAATGCTGCGGTAGAGACTTACATTAGGACATCTCAGCGGGTTGGGGCAGCGAGCTCAGATGGGATTTTGAGCTCCACTTACTCGAAGTTCGATTTTAATGGGAAATCGAAGTTGATCTCTGCTTCATTGCATGGGAAGAACTTGGTCAAGAATCAAGATGGCGGATGGGCTAACAAAGTGTCTTCGACTTTGGCTGTACCGAGCAACAGGAAGTTGATTTTGGATATGACCGGGATGTTGACAGTTGAGACGATGAGGTCGTTTCTTGAGTTTTTGTTTGATAAGTTGGCGGAGCGCGCCAAGAGAAGCGTCGATGTTGTGAACCGGGAGCTGGTCGAGCGAGGCGTTGAAGCGATGAGATATGTGAGTTGTAGGTCTTCTGCTGTTGCCACCATCTGTCTCTCTTTGTGTTTGCATATGCTAAATGGTCCTTGGATTTTGGCTCCAACTGGTTTTGAGAGATAAAGACTCAAATTTTCTTCCATTTGGGATCATGTTTCTTGTGTTTCTTGATAGAATTAAGGTGACACTTCCACTTTCATATTTAACTAACTTTCTCTGTACATATTGTTGCAACTTGCAATCAATAAATTTTGTAACATTACACTATGTTATCTTCGTATGAGAAACTATTAATTTCAGTTCAATTTATACTACAAATGATTCAGATCAGTAGTCCAGTTTTAGGAAGATAACATGCCCTTACCTCCAGTAACATGCATATAGTACTATAAAGTTTTATAAGTAGATGGAATATTAATGTGACAGCAACGTGCATGATAGTTTGCTATATCAGGCTTATCACAGCTGCACAATAGATTGCGATATTCTAAAAACATGGCCGATTTTGATGTGGCCAAGAATGAAGAGATGAAGATAGGTGTTTCATCAAGTACTACTAATGAGTGATGGCCAAAAAAGCTACTACACATAACAACAATTTTTTCTACATCAATCACAATATTTATTGTACTGCTTGATATAATCTCTCAACTGTCAACAACCCTCACCCAGACCAACTAATGGTTTTATTCTTGAAAATATATGTCTTACAAGTAACTAGAACGGTAACGGTTTAGAAGTATTTCTAAATGTAAGTTCCCCCACCGTGCAAAATCGCACGAGTGTGGGAGGTAGAGGAAGAAACGAGACCGTTACTTATGTTCAGCGCGCAAATTTTCAATTTCAATCTAGCGCAAATGCGAGCCAGTTTTCTCACGCGATACTTTTCTAGGTTAGTTTTAGTCCTTATAATATTCGTGGGGATATATAACGGCTTTGTGTTAGAGGGTGCCACGGTGTTTATGCTTCAGGTTTCTCAAAAAAACATGCATTATAATGAAACTGTGAAATGAAAGAGTCATTAACAAGTCAAACAAACCTTGAAGACTAGTAGTTTGTTTCTAGTACTTCACTGATAAAATCAAGAAACCAAACATAATAAAGGACTAGTAGTGTTTCTTGCTACTCAACACTGTCAAAATACATGACATATGGTTGTGCAACCAGTGACTAGAAAGTAGAAACATCATGAGTTGTTAAAATTTTGAAGAGAAAACTAATACTGATATGATAAGAGCTTTTACATGGTTTTCCCTTTTGTTATTTTTGGAAATTTTGCACTTCATGGCTTCTGTTTTTGGGTGTAAATGTAATCAAGATGAGCAATTAAAGTCCTTCTCATCAAACACTCTTCTTCACCAATTCCATTGCATCCATCTTCATCAGCTTTAACCTATACACAAACACACAAAAATAAATATCACTTCTTAAGTTCCAAAAAATGAAATGTTACACCTCTATATCAAGAATCAAACATGTGTCACTAACCTCATACTTAGGCTGCACCTTAGCGTTAAAACCCGGTTCGGGTCGGGCGGAGGAGCATAGAGTGAAACAGAGGAGGAGTGCTATTAGCAAAAGGGTAGTGGATTTAGCCATTTTATAATATATTTTTTTTCTTCTCCTTTCTTGTGTGTTTAGAGAGAGAGGAGTGAGATGCAGAGGAATGTATAAATGGTGGTGGTTTATATAGAGGTTTGATAGGCGGTGTGAACATAAAATGAAAGGATAAAAGTGTGACTTTCAATTTTAAATTTAAGGCGTGTGGTGACGATGATGCATTTATGTTATGACAATTTTTTGCAAATTAATACTATGAATATTAGTTAGATGGATTTAATGGTAACCACACCAAACTTTAAAAGAGGTTAGATTTGATACCAGGTTGAGTTTGTATAGCGAGTTACAGTCAGGGCAGGGCTCCTGTCAAAGAATAATGCTTGATAGTGTTCTGTTGAGGTGGTTTTCGTTGAGTTATATTTTACGTACATTACACGATTAAAATTGGTTACAATATCGTTTTTTTTTAACTTAACTTCTTAAAATGTTGCACTCCTTGTTATTGTAGTCGCATTTATAACTGAATTAATTTGAGACCAATGTCTTCATTTAATCAAACGATGTGACACGTGTTTTAAGTTCATTTGATATGATCAATAAGTTAGACTATATCAAATGAATATGATATGTTAACTTAGTACGAGTACTATATAGCGATTTATGATGTATGAGACGTGCAAAATATTTGGTGTTTGGTGGAAGATAACGTCTAAGGTCCTATTTAAATTATTTAAATTAGATGAAAAACTCTGAACTGAACAACTGATCTAGACACTCATTTGAAGTATACAAATTTGAACAAAATAAATTTGAATTAATCTGAACTGATATTGGATTGAAATGAACTGAAATGATATAATAAAACTAAATTTAGGTTGAATACAACATAATATAAATGTTGTTTGGGCACATAGAATTGATTTAATTTGTAGTACTTTCAATATAGTAGTATGTGATAAGAATCTATGTTGAAAATAGAATGTGTAGACAAAAAAGATAAGCATAGGCCGGAATAAAATTGAATGGGGTCATTTCCGAAAAGAAATGTTGACAATGTGGTAACTTTTAATTTGGGCCCAAAACAGAGAAAGGTCGTGGGATAGTCCAACTTCTGGTGGCCCAAGATTGTGTCTCCGTTCTTGTCATCCCACTGTTTTGTGTGACACATGTTATGGTGCAAGGAATTTGTCCAAACCATAAAATATTTCATCCACATAACATAAGCTTAATCTCTAAGATATATACTAATATTCTTGTGAACAAGCTTTAATAACTACGTCCAAGTGTAGCATGATATCCCAAATTCCCAATAGAGTTGTCTGTCTTGTTTCTATCACATTACTAGCGTATTGATGATGGAAACTACTACTTCATGCGTGATGACCATTGTTGACAATAGTACATCATGTTTTAGATGGTTCTCATTAGAAGCTTCAAGTCAAGAATATGAACCACAATAATCATTCAAGAATCAGGGATGCAAAGAAGATTTGAAAAAAATTCACTAGATAACATACCGTTCAATTTATAAAATCTCTAATGAAATTTTTTATCAGTGGTATATTTTCCTAGGTTGTGCATGTTCAACGATACTCCATCTTGGACCTAAAGGATATGCTTTATTCGTTTGAAAACTGATTAATTTCAATTATCAGTTCATTTTATTCGTTTCAATTTTGAATAAACGTTGCACCAGTGATGCTCACTTGACCTCTGGAGTAGGGAACTATTTAAAGCCTAAAAGATTAAAGAATCTGCCACCTAATTATAGAACGTTCCAGAGTATCGTGGGTTGCAACCCCAAACCAAAATTGTGTTCCTATTCCATCACAAGAAAAATATTTTGAGTTCGTGACATGACATGTCTTAAAATCAAATAATGTACCTCTATACCATCAAGTTTAATTAATTTGAGAATTTATAATATTTCATGATGGCCCCAATATATATACTTAAATACAGTGCATGTGTGCATTTTCAACGAAATCATTAATAGTCGGAGTACAAAATGTTGAACGACCAAATGTTGGAACGATTGTAACCATATACAGATATACTACGTCAGAAACATTTTAGATCAAGAATTTATTTTCCGATAACCTTTTTTTTTTTTTTCCAAGTGACACGTTTAATATGTGCCACAGGACCCAAGTTATCTTGTGGCTGTGAGTTTATCATTCATGTGATGAATTAGTATAGCTGTCTAGACTGACGAATTCATCAAGTTTTGCACCACGCTAGTTCGTTAAAGCCTATTCATTGGAACATGTCAACATTGTCGTGGTGAGTACTTGTCAATCGGTAATTAGTAGAAAATCCTACAAAAAGTATATATTGAGAAGTTGGTGTAGTTGATTTATTTATGTGCACACATTTTAAAGATGTTGGTTCTGAATTACTGTATGAAAGAAAGGCCTAGGTCATATGACTATGATTTTCATAAAAATTCAAGACATAAGAATCTGAGAGTCAATGTAGGGAATCATTGTTTGGAAGAATTAACGTATATTTGTCATGTGCTATATGGACTTGAGTCTTGAAGCTTTTTTGACTGGTGGAAACTTGACTACAGAGATAGACTCTTTAAAACAAAAATGGTTATTACTATAGCTAAAAGTAATGTAAATAGAAAGACTAAAACCATTTGAACCAAGAATAAAAATGGAAAGTTAAAGTTAATATAATTAAGGTTGACTACTACGTCTACGTAGGATTAGAGTGCAAGAAGATACTACTCTACACGTCTTGGTAGTCAAAAGGCAATCGGACTTGATACCAGTACAAGTGCAAATTGTTCCGGTTATTAATCATAATATTAGAAAACTTTTTATAAAATGAAATCATTAGATTTTGTGACCGAAATTCATTTTAAAGTACTTTATTCACCGAAATATATGTGTAGCCAAGTTGTCGGTATCTTGAAGCACATCAGAATTTCCGCCATTACAGACATCATACATTTGACTTTATAGCTCGAACATCACCGATCGATCGATGCAGCCAAATTTCTACACATGCTAATTCCTGAGTTCCTTCACTAATAGGATTGCTTAAACAAAGACTTGATCTCGACTCTATACAGAATATTTATCCGCGTTATTATTATTCTGTGGCAATGTTCCGTTCACAACTATGCTGGAAAAAATTAAGTATTGACCAGTAGTGTAAACGTAAAAAAAAAAAAGAGAGTCTTTATTATGAGATAAAGATGATATTATGGAGTTTATGAGAGACTTTGTTAAAGAATGAGATGTAGGGACTTTGGTGGTTTTGTAAATTCCAAACATTCTCCTAGTACTCATATAGTTATGCTTGACTCGGGTAATGCAAAGTCACGTTCAAACCAAAGTGGACGCTTTAGAAATGAAGTATGATTAGTTAAGAATATTTTTGAGAATATTGGTTGTCAATCATCATGATAGCTGATAGCATGGCATTTCCTCGAAATATAAGTATTCAGACCCGGTCCAAGGATATGCGTTGGGATATTGATGATCGTGGTATGATAGTTCCTATTAGACGGGCTGCATTGGTGCCGGGGTGAGCTCGGCATGGGAAGCCGGCGTCCCGATGCCGCGGCGTAGGCTCGCATTGATGGATGAACGCCGCGGCATCTATGCGGGCGTCTCAGCTTTCTCGCCGCGGTGAAGAAGAAAGCCTTTTTAGTGAGGGGCTGCCACTTCACTGGTCCCTTTTTTTTTTTTGTTTTTTTTTTCTTTATTTGCTTTTATACTCCAACGGACAAAAACGGCTATAACTCGAAAAATAAAAATGCAAAAAATAAATAAAAATCACCAACAGCTCTATTTTTTCGAGATCTATAAATAGAGACCAATCTCGGCTATGTTTGGAGCACCCCATCTCCAGCTCCCATTTTTCTCTTAATTAAACTCAAAATACACTCTTAACATCAAAACCCCCCTTAACCCTCCATTTTTTTGTCCGGTGAGATGGAGTTCAACGGTCAGCTTTACACTCGTGAAACTCTTGCATATATGAAGGAATATGAGAAAGAGTTGTACGCAGAGCTCATGAGCCAACTTCGCAAACCGTTGTTGAACTCTACCTCACCGAATGTCGTTCGCCCTTTGTTTCAAAATGAGCCCGAAGAGCCAAACACCCAAAATTTCCCATCTCCTCAGTCTCAGATACCGGGAATGTTCTCCCAAACTCCTGAGTTCGTTGCAGAGACTCAGCCCCAAAATCAGCCAAAGCCAACGGGTCGTAGCCGAAAAGGGAAGGAGGCCACCACTGCTGATGCGACAAACGCCAAGGCGACACCACGGAACGTGCAATGGACCGAGAAGGAAGATTTGGTTCTCCTTCGTTGCTATATGGATGTTTGCTCAGATCCTATCATCGGTACGAACCAGAGGTATGCTACTTTATTCAAAAAGGTTCATGAAATGTATGAGGAGGCTAGGGCGGACGGGTTGCACGCCGGACTTATCCACCGCACTCCAGATTCAATGCGCAAAAGAGTCGACCGTATGAAGAAGGAAATTAATAATTGGCTAGGCTGTTATGAGAGGGCTGTGAGTGCAGTTGGCCAGCGTAGTGGATTCAACAACGACGATGTGATCAACACGGCTCAGGAATTTCACAAGGAAAACACACTGTACAGCTCTGGTTTTCATCTGTTTAAACAGTGGGATGTTGTGAAGTCGTACCCGATGTATGAAATGTACTTGAATTGGGAGACTCACTTGAAGAAGAAGCAAGATCCAAACAATGTCACTGTGGATGTTGATGTAGATGGGGATGAACGAATGGAGTCAACGGGAGGTGGCAGTAGTGGGACGAAGCGATACCACTTAGTTGATGACAGTGTCTCGAGTCCGAAACGCCCTATGGGTCGGGACAAGGCAAAAAAGATGGCACAAGGTGGAAGTTCTTGCAACTCCGCAATGGAGACGATAGGTGAGGGATGGTTGCAATTCAATGGTAATTATCCCCAGGCTCTTGAGTATGAAAGACAGAGGATTGAGTGGGACAAGGAAGCTCATAACAGCAGGCTCGCCTTTGAAAGGGAGAAGGAGGAAAAGAGGGAGGCCAGGAAACTGAAGGACCAGTACTTGAAAGAGGAGAAGTTGAGGAATGAGCGGATGAAATTCTTGATGGATCTGTTGCCTCACTACGATAATTTGAATGCCGAGCAGAGAGCAGTGGCAGATGCACTCAGAGCCGAATTATTTCCGAACAATTGAATGGTGAAACTTGTTTAAGTGTGTTTGTTAAGTGTTTAAGTGTGTTTGTTTAGGCATTTAAGTGTGGCGTGTTTGTACTTTAATTTTCGCATTGTGTTATTTTACATTCGTAAGTGTGACTTGTTTGTATTAACATTTCCCATGTATCCGTTGTAATGAAATGAATTTGCTTTGAATTTGAGTTTGAATTTGTCAGGAATCAAAAGTTTACTTTTAGTCAAACAACTTTTTAATTTGCTTTGTCAGGAATCAGAACTTTACTTTGTCAGATATCATGAATTTGAATTCGGCAGGAATCATAACACTACTTGAGGCATCCTATGCAATCTGACTCAGCCATGACTAAGCATGTTATCTTATCTTTTGAAATCGTATCTCCAAAAATCTTATCTTCAAAAATCTTATCATATCCGAGGCAATGTGTCTCATCCATGTCTATATAATGCAACTCTGGAACTTAATTTAGATACACCAACCCTTCATCCACTTCTTAAATTTAAAAGAATCATGTCATCAAGCTCTTCATCATCAAGCTCGTCATCGTCTGATGAAAGTTTGAATTTTGCATCCTCCTTTGCATATTCTTCCTCCGCCTCTTCCTCGAATACCTTCAAACAAGCTCAAAAGTTCATAATGAACAACATACCCCATATGATGCACTCCATCCAACAACATCAACAACAAGAACAACCAAAAAACACTTCAAAGAAGAAGCGAAAATATATTGACAGGGAAAGAGTTTCACGTGCCGTGCTACTCGAGCGTGATTACTTTGGTCAGGTCGCTCCTTATGCAGATAAGTTCCGACGCAGATACAGAATGCGTAGGGCCTTGTTTGAACGAGTAGTTGTTGGTGTTGTGCATCAAGATGATTACTTTGTCTGCAAGCTAGATGCTGCTGGCCGTCAGGGGTTATCCACACTCCAAAAATGTACCGCAGCCATTCGAATGCCTAGCTTATGGGTGTTGTGCTGACTCGGTTGATGAGTATTGTCGCCTTGGTGAAAGTACGGCTTTGAAATGTCTCTCGCGTTTTTGTGACGCTGTGGTTGCAGAGTTTGGCGCAACCTACATGAGGAGGGCCAATGAAGATGACTTACGGCGACTTCTAGCAATCAACAAGGCAAGAGGCTTTCCGGGCATGATTGGGAGTATCGACTGTATGCATTGGATTTGGAAGAATTGTCCGACGGCGTGGCACGGTCAATTCCAAGGGAAATGTGGAAGTCCTACCCTTGTGTTAGAAGCTGTGGCATCCCAAGACACTTGGATATGGCATTCATTTTTTGGAGTTTCCGGAAAATTCAATGACTTATCAATCGTGCAGCGTTCACCAGTGTTCGAGGATCTTCTCAACGGCACTGCACCTCCTGTGGAATTTACGGTGAATGGCCATCAATACAGCATGCCGTACTACCTAACTGACGGTATCTATCCAGCATGGGCTACGTTTGTGAGTGCCATCCCCAATCCCATAACTCATAAAGAATCAAAGTTCTCTCAGCTCCAGGAGTCTTGCCGTAAGGATGTGGAACGGGCTTTTGGAGTTATGCAAGCACGGTTTGCAATAATACGAAACCCGGCTCTTGCTCACAACAAGTCCACACTCCGTAAGATCATGGATTGCTGCATCACACTCCACAATATGATAGTTGAGGATGAACGCCACACATACAAAAACTATGAAAGTGAAATGGAAAGCCTGAGGAAAGAGTTTGAGGACGACACAAGGTCTTACGTTGAGGATTTCGATCGTGGAATTCATATTCGAAGGACGACATCAACAATAAACTCTCTGAATGAGTACATGAATATTAACCGACAGATGCATAGCATCAACACGCATGAACGACTAACTTCAGACCTCATGGAACATATCTGGAGGTGTTAGTGATTGATTGTGCGAGCTTCATCAATCGTGTGTCTTATTTGTTTTAAGTTTCATGCATTTTATGTTTGTGTGTTGTGTGGTTGTTGCATCTCAATTCGTTAGATTTTGTGTTTTAAATTTGATGTGAACTCGTTCTATAATGAGTATGATTCTGTGTTATGTGTTTAAATTTGATGTAAGTTATTTCAAATAAACTATTAAATATATTTTGTTTTAATTTTAGTTCATCTTATCATATTATAATTATCAAAAAAAATTAAAAAAAAAAAAAAACCACCATGCCGCGGCATCGTGGCCACCAATGCAGAAACAAGCCACGATGCCGCGACATGGAGGCAAAATAGTGCATGGTGCCATGGCATGGCATGGCACCAATGCTGGTGGTCTTAGAACGTGCTACGATAGTAATTATTCAGCTTGTATACCAGTAAATCAAACATATACTTAGTTAATCAGGGTTTAAAGATGAATAGAGTTTGCAAAAGAAATACTAAATCCACCACCTTTATCTCTGCGGTAAGGTTTCTTATCCTAATCTATTTCCAAACAAATAAAGATAACAATATATTCTTATCTATAAATACTGGTCAAATAAACATCTATCTAGAAGCTTCCCATTAAAATCTTAACGCCCATGAACTAGTCACTTTCAATCTTTCAAAGCGGGCATGTTGATTTGAAATGTGTAATTTTAAATTCCTTTATTTAACACTTATTTCATATTTTCCATTTTTTAAAAAAACAATTCATCGTGAGCTCGGCTCGAGAATTTTCGAGCCGAGTTCGAGCATAAATATTGTGTCTCAAGCTCAAGCTCGAACCTTATATTATTCTCGTTTCTTAACAAGCCGAAGACTCGAATGTTATTCGAACTCGACAATACTTGGCTCGGCTCGATAAGTTTAACATCAGTAAGTTTCATCCCCATCTAATTGAAAGTTGAAACTATGACAATAAGTCCAATTAGCATGGTCCGTACTCCAAGTTGGGCCATGGCCCATTGTAGCGAAGGGAAGACGCTACTCTAATGGGCTAATATTGAGTGCTCTCCAAATTGTTGATCCTTCTGGGTTGGTCCATCTTGAGGTAATTTACACTTGCACGTATAGTTTTGTAAAACTGATTTTGTCTTGAATGTTGTTCCAACATCAGTGTCTATCAAGTTAAGATTTTGTTTTTCACTTGCAGGAAGAAGATAGGGTAGAAAAGTAACTTTTGTTCATTACTAAACGGGTGTAATTTCATACAAATTATACACTTCGTTTATTGCAATTTCAACAATCAGAATCATTTAAAAAACGCGACAAGAACATATACTTTAAGTAGTTTGAATGGCAAATTTTTCTAGCTAGATAGTTCATTTTGTCAATTTTGTTTTTCACATTAAAACAAGCTAAAACAAATAATAATAATATTATAACAAAAAAATTGTACCGTGACAAGAACATATACTTTACTTAATCTTTACCCTTGAATGAGAGAAAGGTATAGTATTATTTGACCAATGGCAAATCCATCCATTTGTAACTTTTATAGCTAAAATGATACTTTCAAGTGGTGTTCAACAATTTATTCAAGAATGTAAACATCATTATTCTTAAATGCTTATTTTACAAGAATTGGTTTTGGGTGCGCGAGCTTATGCATTCGGTATTTCAGTTTGTAAAAAGTTTGTAACTTTACGAAGTAATTACTCCGTCCCTGCTAAAGTTTCCCATTTGATTTTGTTGGGTGTTTTTTGTCTCTGTTTGACTCCGATTATCCTAAATCGTACCGCAAAATAAATCTTACGCATAAATCGATGCCCCGTTAGTTTTTTACTTTGTAACCCATGTCGTTAGTGTTTAAGCATGGATGTAATACATCCTTAACTGCTTATTTTATAAGGAAAAAAAAAGATTGACATGAACATTTCAACTTGAAAGAATGACAAAGATAACAAGAGCATGCCAATAATATTAATAATGACAATTTCCAAATCAAGAATATAAGATGCTTACAAACTAAAACAACCAAAACCATCGATTTCCTCAAGGAAAAATCTACCCTATATTCTATTTTCAGCAACATATATTACTCATGGCAACTAATGAAAGCATTCCTCCTATTTGCAAGATGAATTTTTGCCAATGCACGAGACGTCCTAACGAACCATATTCCGCGGCAAGACCACCGGCTAGGGAAGGGTGCGCGGTCCTGCAAAAGGGCGTCGATAGGGTGGCGACAAAGTTGTGGGCCGGGGTTGCAGCTGCGTTTTTTGGGTCGTTGGAACGTTGTTCATGCATTCATATCGCTACAAAAGATGATGATGGTGATGATTACTTGCCGTTGATTCATAGTTACGTCACTAATCCGACATCTGATGTCATCGTTCCGGTGGGCCGCGTCGAGGGCGGTACCGGTGTCGTTCAGGTGAAGTGATTGATCGTTCGAATTTACATATACAAATCGATGCAATACGTGCTTAGGCTAGAGCTAGAGGGTATTATTGTCCTAGAGAGAAGAAAATATGGAAGCGACATTTGATTATTTAGTATTTCGTGATGATGTATTCGGTGACACTTTCAACTCTTTTTAGAGATTGATTAATTTATTTCATACATATTTATTTTGTGTGATGGTAGTTCAGATTTATAATTAATTTCTAGTATTTCCTAGCTAAATTCAATAATCAAAATATTGAAGTTAAAGAAAGAATATGACATACCATTTTAGAGATGGGACCCCTGAAATTGGGATTAGTTGTCAAATTTTCATAAACAGTTCCATTAATATGCTTAGCAGACAAGAGACATTGAGCCATCCCGTCCAATCTCACGTTTTTTAATGATTCTTTGAAAGAATTTACATGTGATAGTGCGACATAAAATAACAACATTTGCTTGTGCGACCCATGTTTTGCCCATTTTTTGTTAGTCAATCAACATATATAACAAATCATTTACTTTAGCATCTTTTTTTTTTCAACTTTTAAAAGTTCAAAAACACTACTCTCAAGTTTGTGTATTGATTGATTGATCAATGTTCCCATATATTCTTGTTTGGCACGATTTGATTTGATATACGTTGTTGGAGGATATGAAATTTGCTTGAAAAGATAATAGCACCCTTTTTACATGTTAACAAATAGTATGTATTAAATCGTAATATGGTATTGTTTTGTGTCATTTTAGTCACCTAATATAAATAGATTGCGAGACAAGAACACCAAAGGAGGAGACACTGTTTCCGGGCAAGCGTAACACTTTTTTTACAATGCAAATATCGCCCTAGGTTTCCTCTACATGCAAAATGATATTATTCTCGAACTTTGATCAAGTTTCTACTCCATACCTAATATTCTCAAACCGATTAATATTTTACGAGTTTCTTTTTTGTACTTCCCAGAAATAGTACTCGCAAGTATATGCTTGTAAGGGAACGGAATCTAATAAATTAGTCACAATTACGGCTGATAGTCTAGTTAATTAGTTATAGTCTTAATATATAATCCGATTACCTGGGAGAAAAAAAGTGTAAATCAAAAGGCATTATGTATAATTTAATTTTATACTAGTAGTATAAAGTAGAATCAAGAAACAACAGAAAAGAGTGGTTAAAATTAAATTAAAATGGACAGCATATGTTTTGGTTGTCGGCCGCGTGCTAACCATTTCAAAAGTTTCGTCACATTGCTTCATTGTTAATTAAGCTCCATTTTTGGTAATTGTCCTGCATTTCTGGGGACCTAAACAACTTTTTTTGTATCGTGAAATTGGAAAAAGAATTTGAAATTTGTTCGGCATTCTTATTAAACTAAGTGTTAGTAACTTTTTAATACGAAAAATAAGAATTTATTGTTCGAATTGGTCTAAAATTCGCGTATTAAGTAAAACCCTTTTCACACTGAAAGACGTATAAATTTGTAAGAAGAATAATCGTTTATAACGCGTAAATGACCAAAACCCAAGTCAAGAATTTTTCCGGAAAACTTCAGAATGGATTTTTGAACTGGTCATAGACTCTAGCAATATTCACTAAAAAGAGACAAAGGAAAAGAAGAAACTTTGCCGGCCTAGAAAGTCTAGTTCACATTCATTTTTCCAAATTAACCTCCCTATGTTACTGTTAATCTGGAGAATCAAAGTTCATCACCGTGACATTATTGAAGAACTTTCAAAATTGATTTTGGTTCTATTTAATCATGCATGTCTTATACTGAATTGCAACTTGAGTGTCCCTTTCTAGTGAAAATTCATGTAAATGCCTTAGCTAGTGAAACTTTGCCGTAATTATGCATATTGTTTCTAATAACCTAAATTATCGTAAAAGACGTGTCCTTTCTATAGTACAAGAAGGACCAGTTTATGAACTACACACGATATACTTTGTTTGAACTGGACACAAGTTTGAGTAGTATGAGTATTGAACAAGTCCTTCCAAACTGTTTAGAATGGACAAGTCTTATAGGATCTTTTTCGACTTTTCACTGGCAACTCCGCTTTGGCGACTGATTGAGCCGAACACTGTCGGATCCTTTGTGAAATAGTGACTCTCGAAATAAATTTGAAGTGAATTTAAATTCCTTACCACTTGATTAATAACTGTTGGTGTCTTACATGAGGTTTACTCCTAATCTCCAACACTATTCTCACATGATTTGGTTCTTACTAATAAGCAAATAACGGTAAAAACTTCCGAATAAAATCACACAAGTATCTTAGTCTCCATGACTAGAGTGAAGTATCACTACGCCAAAAGATTTGGTAATCAGCAAATTGTTACACGAAACGTGTCTTGGCATAATTAAGCTTTGGACCGGTCCTACATGATGATGTAAGTCCGGCCCAACCAATAAAAAGCCGATCAATTGGCCCACCAGAGTAGTGCCGCCTGACTCAAAAGTTAAGCTCCTAACTAAACTTAATTAATTACCCATTTGCCCATGTGGGCCACCTGACCCGCTCAAGTTTTGCCAATAAATAGCACACTCCTACACTACATTTCTTCCCTTTTCCCCTTCTCCCTACTCTCTCTCCTTATAAAATTTTCTTGATCATAATGTCCACGTTTCCGGCCACACTCTGGCCCGATTCCTACCCGTATCCCGCCTTTTCACCCGGGTTCTCCCCTTGGGAACAAACCCATGACCCTGATTTTCTATTCCAAGATCCAACTTCCCCTCCTGAACCAATCACCTCAAACTCTGGATCCGACGCCCTAACACCCGAACCCCCTTCCCCAACCGATAAACCAAACCGTAAGCGGACCAAACCCGGTTCGACCGAACTAGACGAACGTAAGCGCAGACGCATGGTGTCAAACCGGGAGTCGGCTCGGCGGTCCAGGATGAGAAAACAGAAGCACTTGGAGAACCTGAGGACCCGTTCGGTTACACTTCGGGCCGGGAACCGAGACCTCACTAACCGTCTTCGGTTCTTGGTTCACCAAAACCATATCGTCCGAGCGGAGAACGAGTTACTCGTGTCGGAGGCGGCGGCGCTACGACAGCGGCTGTGGGACATACGGCAAGTGTTGCTTGTACGGCAGCTTCAACAACATTTGAATCCGAATCTTGCATGGCAACGTAATAATGTGACGGCAATGAACGATGGACTTTTAATGAACCACTCTTTAATAACTTGATCATCATCATATATCATATATATCATATATATATATATATATATATATATATATGGTGTGAAATAAAATAAAATTGTTGGCCGATTATGAACTACGTGCTACATGTAGGGAATGGGAGAAATTAATATATATTTCTCTCTCTCTCCATATAAATATATAAGTGGTAGTAATGTAAATTATTAAAGTAGTAGTAGTAGTAGAAAGAAGAGAATTTTGGGACTGGTTTGGAGTATTCCATTAGTTTTGGGGTAAACAATTAAGGGGAAGTGCAACTTGTAACTAGTGAGTTCTAAAAAGTTTGAGATTTGAATATTCAAAAGTCTCAAGTTGTGTGCTTATGTAATCATAGTTTAACATATTGTAATTTTCTTTTGTTTCTGCTTATGTTAATTTCCTTTTTCGCCCTCCATTTGCTATATGTTGATTCTTTTTCTTTCTTTCTTTTTGGTAATTAGTTATATTTATACTTTATAGAATTTTATGGTATACCATAAGGTCCATTTACACTTATGAACTATTAATGTTTAGAACCTGAATATGCCCGCATGATTAACTATTGAGGTTTAGAACTTGAACTACAACATACAAATCTCAAAAATTATAAATCAATATTATGCGAAGACAATTAACTAGCTAGCTCATGCTACAATTCGTAATTGAGGTGTGCTAAATTAGATATATTTTGTGTGATGATGATGATGATTTTAGATGTTTTTTTAAAGGTTTTTTTTTTTTATTTGGAGTGGAAACAAGCAAAAGTTAAAGGACCTACTGTTCATTACGTAGTACACAACATTAATGCTAATGCTTCCCACTTTGTATATTTATTAAACTTTTTTCCCACTTAAGTAAGATAATATTAGTCAAATGAATGCCAAAAGTTATTGCACTATATCCTAGTACTAACATTTAGGAGAAAAAGGTTATCAAATTAGTGTATATTACTTGATGGGTTGATAAGATTTCAAACATGTAGGGTTATCCATTAGTGATCTACCCGTAAATAGGCGCTCAATTACTTAAATGATCACATCATACACACCAAAAGTTACTCTGCGTAACAACAATATTAACATATCTAAAGCAAAAGATTTCCAAGATGACGACTTCGATCATGCATATTAAGGTAACAATTTACCTTTTATGTGTCGTTATTCGAGTCGAGTAAATTCCTCGTATCTTAACTTACGCTGCTCGAATCTTATCTCGTCTCAGATCATCATAGTTCATAAGTCAGAACAAATTAATATTTTAAAATGTTTGTTATATCCTCGAGATCCGACTTTGGAGGAATAAGTTCAAATATAGAGTGAGGAATAGACTATATTGACCATAGCGATAAGGAAACCGTCGCTTTATGGACTATAGGGAAATTATTTTAAACTACTTGCTCTATGTTTGAATCATTCCCGTTTGTGTTGGTTCGATGAGATATTCGCGTACACGCGGCTTTAAGTTCCTGCTTTGACTATCAATGGGTGTCTTGGTGGAGTTGTTGGTCAAGAATCTCTGGAGAATTGTATTTCCTATGGCGAGATCCAGTCTTGAGAGTTGTTCTTGCGGTTTAAGCCTGCCGGTTAGTATGCTCCTGGAGTTTGTTGTTGCCGCTTCACTTAGGGAGGCCTCTGTTTCCATTGTCTTGAGACAAGGAGGTTACTTGGTGGCTTCCTTTTGGTATCATTTATTTGCCTCCCTTGGAATTGGGTTGTTGCTAGTTAAAGTGTTGTTCTCTTGTAACTAGATAGGAAGCCTGTTGGAGGCTGCGTTCATGTTCTCTTCTGTTCTCGCTTTGCTAGTGCCGGTTCGGATGTTGTACTCGGTATTGGATGTTGTATTATCACGAGTTTTACTTATACTCGAGATTTTAATGAATAAATTTTTTAGCCGTTTAAAAAAAAAAAAAATTATGTGAATTTGGGAGGTACAAACACTATTATTATTAAGTTCGAACTCAGATTTGTTTGGATAGAATATGGTGAGAACTGAGAAGCAATTGTTGTACATTAAAATGATCGAACAAAAGGGAAACTTAGAAAATTGTAGCTTACGATGGAGGATCAATCAGATTCAGAAGGCATGTATATATGATGCTCACGATCTAATAAAGTCCATAGATCGCAAAATCAAACCCACTTGTCCCGTTTCTAAACTTGATTGGTTTCATATGCATTAATCATGAAATCGGAAGGCAGCTTAATTGTGAAATTGATGGATGATGACCTTACACTATGTAAAGCTTTAAATATAGTAGCATAATCGAATCGAGAGGGCCAAAAGCATGCTTACGTCACATCCATTATTGGGGAGTTTGTAACTCCATGACCCTAATTGATTGATATTACACCCCACATTTTTTCCGTCATTACATTTATTTGGTGACCACATTTATTTATAACAGATCATTTACATTTTGCTAGCTAGTATAATATTGTTCGTTTTAAAAATAATGTGATCCATCAAAAGATGTCATATCAATTGAAAAATGCATATTTATTTATGTATCATTTGTCGCACTCGCTCTTAATAGACGGTATTGTAGAGTCTTAGTACTAATTAAAAATGGACTAGGGTTAAGTGAGGCTAAATAATCAATAATGTCTTCACTAGTGGCGCAATTGAGAGAAAAGGGTTTATTCTATGAGCAATCAATGGATATTCCCCACATATATCATTGAGGGTTGGTCTTAATTTAACTTTGTGGTAATAGTTTTTGCATAAGCACTAAACACTATTATGCTTACACAAAGTAATTGTTCTTATCCATTTTTTGTGGTTTACTTTTCTTCGCAGGATATTTAATTTATTAATAAATCAACTTTTAACCAAACATATATTTATTAGGTTTATGTACCACCTCTACAATTTCAAGTGGAATTAAACTTCCACATATCATATCATATACAACATTCATGATTACAGTATATCAGTATATGGATATTATATATCAGTATATGAATATTATTATGTTGGCGCTATTTTTTCATCTATAAAAATTAAGCTGGACTGAATCTAATGAATACGAACTAAATAAAGAGTATTGTTCTTTCAGACAAAAATAAATAAATAAATAAATAAATAAACAAACAAACAAACGTTGTTTAAGTTGAATACAGGTGGTGAGCGGTAGGTACAACGTCAAATTTATGATGATTGATTTGGAGAACGTTAAATGTTGTTTAGCAAATTGCCTTTGGGCACGAGGTTAGGTAATGAAAATAACTTATTGTTGTACATGTTTGTTTCTTTTTTGCTTGTTTGGTCCTTTGAATTGATTAAAACCCTTTATAGTTTAGCTTTGCTTTTTAACACTTTGATTAAAGCCGTGAAGAATCTACATAGAAAATCTTGAGAGGGCCAATGATGTTTTTATGAGACTTTCTTCGGTCTTAAGTTAATAAAAGATAACATTTTTGTAGACTTTTCATCGTAAAATTTATGTAACCTTAATACCAAAAATAATGTAAACACCATGTGTTTTGTACTAGTATAAATTATTGGAAATATGTCAAAATTTATGATGAACCTGTCGGTCACATATTGATGAAGGAGCTTAGCTAACCAATTTGAACCGAGAACCATGACCGACATCACCTAAATCCACTACTATAGGTAAAGAAATTATGGGAAGAGAATATCAACATTGGTTTTAAAGTGGCAAATGATTTTTTTTTTATTTACATGAAATGTATTTTACTCACAATGAAACCCAAATACACATATGAAAAAGTGTATGAACAATTAAATACAAATTCAGCCATAATATTGTATCATTTACCTTATAAAACATTTGAAATCACTCAAATAAATAAAATTTCAAGTTCGAGTTGATGTGAAAAAACATCACTTAAGGCGGCAATCAAAAGGGTATGATATCACCCGATGGGATATCGGGATTGGTTTGCGTGTACGATATATATATATATTTTTTTTGAACCAAAAATAGCTTTTATTCCGGTAATCGTTTAAGTACATCATCTCATTACAAACTAATCATCTCAAAACAAAATCACAAACAGTATCTATTAGCTAGCTAAAATTTATCAAAAATGGGGCAGCAGAGGAAGTGTTGTGCAGAACTGGGCCAATTTGGGGTCTCCTGAACATCTACCAATCTCTTTTTTGATGGCCTCCCTCGTCACCTGTGGCAAAGAAGTAGTCTTTGACTGAAATATTATGCAATTCCTCTCAAGCTAGAGAGCATATATGAATTCTGTAATTAAAACCTTGAAGAACCGCTGTCTAGGCCGTTTCCCCTTGCTCCATATACATAGTTGCCTTACAACTTCTGGCCATGTAGAAGCTGAGCAATTAACCCCATACCAAGCTAGCAATGTGCTCCACACAGTCTTAATCTCAAAACAATTAAACAACATATGGTCCATATCTTCCTGTTCTACTGTACAGAAAATACAAGTAGTATCTATACTGGCATCAAATCTCAGCATTCTCATTTTTGTGGAAAGTCGACCCCAACAAGCAAGCCATAGACAGAATCTGGCTCGTGGAGTAGCCCTATTGTTCAACACCAATTCTTTCCAGTAGACATTTTCAATGGGAGTGTACGATATTGTTAGACAATGGAAACAATGAAGTGAAATTCCCACGAAATTAGTTTATTTTTAATTTATAAGATAGTTACTATATCTGACAAATATTTGGAAGAAAAAAAAAAGAAAAGGATTTTCCATTATAATTACTAATTTACCCTCTTCACGATCTTCAGTTTGGGCTGTTTAGATATAGAGAAGGCCCAATCAAGAAGCCGACGTGTTAGTCTAATCCATATAGGCCCAAGCCCACTGGTTGTTTCTAGGTGGCCCATGAATCCAAACCTAATGCTCCCCTTCATCCTTTTGCAGCCTCCATCAGCAACAATAAAAACCAGATATGCTTCTTCCCCTTCTTCATCCTCACTCTTCAGTCTTCATCTTCTTCCTCTACAGTTGTCTCTATTTTCATTTTCTGTGTTGCTTGCCTTTACAATTTATTTGTGTTTTGTAATCTTAGCCTGTAAATTTCTGTATTATGAGGCTGTGAAGAAGCAAAACATTTCTCGATGCTGATAACTTGGTAGTAGTAATTCTTGGATTCTGACCAATCCTTGGAAATTATTATTATTATTATTATTATTATTGTTATTTTGATGACCTATTTGTGCGTGTCTGAGCCTCTTCCATTAATCAGACTCCTATTCTTCTGGTTTTCATTCTTTTTTTTTTTTTCTCTTTTGATTATTTATTTATTTATTTTAATGGAAGAAGGTAATTGTTGGGGGATATGATATGATGATGATGATATGTTGCAGTGATTAGAATATAATTCCTCGTACTGATTGCAATTCGCATGACAGACTCTCTATACACCCATAGAATCTGAGCAACATACATACACATACATATCCCTCTTGTTATTTACTACTCCTTTTTTGTACAGTTTTTTCGGAGCTAAGACTGCTTGAATAGTCGGTTTGCGATTGATTTTTAAAACATAAACATTGCTAATCGTTTGACTCTACTCTATAAACCAAAGGCTAATGGATCTAATCGTATCTTATTGAGTTTTAAGATTCTTTAACATTGCTAATTTAAGTGTTTCAAACAGATTAAATATCAATCTATCCTTCTTAACATTTAAAACTGTATAATTCGTATTACACAATTTATAATCGTTTTTAACCAAACCTTGTGTATAGGACAAAAGCCTTAATGGTAGAGTTAAGTTGGATCATTGCGTGTGTAGATGCAAGGTACTTCTGCTGGATTGATTTCAACACTAGGACAATTTCGGAAACAGACATTGATGTAACAAAGTGTGGAGCTGCTTTAAGAATTCATCACGTTTCACAAAATTCCAAAATTCACGGTTCACAGAATTCATTGTGGTAAGCATGATGATGATGAGACCATATATAAAGAGTGTCATATAATTCAAATAAGTTACTCTGTTTTTATTTATAATTAGTTTTATCATTTTGAGCTATTTCTTAAATATTATTTATAATTAAAAATGGAGGGAGTATATGGCCAATTTTTATTTTCTTTCATATTTATTTTTATATGTAATTATGACATTATCAGTGGGTCTAAAAATTAGAAATTTAACAGATGAAAACTGAATACTAATGGTGGTGGGTAAAAAAGTACTTTTGCATCACAAAATTATTCAGTTTAAGTCAAATAGTCTTATCCTGTTGTCGTTCTAGGAAGCACGGGGACTTCAAAATGAATGACGTATCCGCATGGATACGTATCAGAAACGTATCCTGACGGATACGTATTCCTCTATTTTTTAATTAAATTAAATCTATAATGGTGTGTGTTTATGATAATAATGCGGTTGAGATATAATATATATATATTTTTGAGTTTATTTGACATTTATATGATTTTTTTCTTATTTGGTTGGTTAGTATTCACTAAATTTAAAACACTTTAGCTTAAAATGTTAAATATATTAAAAATATTTATATAAATTAAACGTATGCTACACGTATCCGTATCCTATATTTTTTAATTTTGACATTTCCATGTATCCGTCTCGTATTCGTATCCGTACCCGTATCTGTGCTTCTTAACTGTTGTGTATTGAATGAGGTGAAATTTACATCGAGTTATGCAATAGTAATTGATTTGTCTTCCGAATTCTTTTAACTAGAAATAGATTTGATAAAAGCTCCATTGAGGAAGGACGTAACAAGGGTTACTGGACGTTGGAAAGCCTAGCTTATTCCCTTCTTGACCAAAAACAGAAGTCTCATCGGGCCCCAAAGACTAGAGAATTGACAAGAACTTAACTCACAATATGGAAAGAGTCTATGTAACTAACGCCTGAGTCCCTATCGGTTCCATCACTTTCGCAAAAGCAACGGCGTCGGATTCCTTTGCAATTGCCTCCCCTCGGTTTTGCAAACGGAGGCACAGTTGTTGTCGCTCAGGCACATCCCTCTAACACGTTGGTTCTGCGGCTGGCGTGTCCTTGCCTCGACTCCAACCATTGGTCCTGTCAGAGAATCAATACATAACACCAAGTTCTTAAATAAAATGAAATGACACTCTTTCAGGCACTTTATTTCGCCTGATAATTACTATGAGACGGAGTTAGAAATAAAAATAAACGAGGTGATAATGAAAAAATATGAGTATGCGAAGTGATCAGGAACTAACCAGTGATGACCATGACAAGCAAGAGAGGCAAGAAGCGACCCATTTTTTGTTGTTTAAAGGAGAGTAGTTGATTTTGTTGTTGAAGTAGAATAAGCAGCTTGTAGGAGAGTATTGTGCGATGAGTGTGATAAAACTGCAGTAGTAAAATAAATAAATACGTGTACTAACTCCGTCCAAATCCTCCGGTGGACTTTCAATTTGGAACCCTTACAACCTCTTCTATTTTTTCATATGTGGAACAATGTAATTAATAAACGACACCCATATCAAATAATAAGGCGTATTATTAAGTGGTATATAATTAGACAAGCGATTTTAAATGGTAATGAGCATTTTGTATAATTTCGTTAGGAGCTCCCTACTAGCTCGAAAGCCTATCTAATCATTTGGATTTCAACTGATAGGGACTCACATGTTACATATCACATATATTTCTAGTTTAAAATAAAATAATTCGTGGAAACAAATCAACTAATATTGCATAACTTCATGTAAATCCCACCTCATTCAATACACAACAGGAGAAAGACGATTTGACTTATACTTGAATAATTTTGTAATGTAAAAGTACTTTTTGACCCACCGCCATTAGTTTTCAGTTTTCACTTTTCAGCCATTAAATTTTTAACTTTTAGACCATGTAGTAATGTCATAATTACATATAAAAAAAGTAAATATGTAAGAAAGTAAACTGGGGCCATGCATGCTATAAGTAAAAAAAAAGTAATATCTTATTTGCATTACAAATAGGTAAATAAAAAAATATAATATAATATGTGGAATTCTCGTAAAAATCAAGATTTTCTTAAATACAAGGAAAATCAACACCTCTCTTAGACAATTGTTAGGCACACTTTACTATTGTATACTAATGAAGCGTGGCTTTTCCTATTTTATAGGACAATCACAACTTTCACAAGATTTACTCATATAATATATGACACTCTATATAGCCTCATCATGTTTACCATAACGACCAACGTCCAGACTTCTTAGTGTGGCGGACAGGGGCTGGGCCAGGGGCCGCAACTGGTTTCTTATTTTTAGAGGCTTTGGTGCTTCGTTTTGGGGTTGCTCTCTTCTTGGTCTTAGGAGCCTTGTTTGTTGGTGCACTAGCGGGTTCATTGATGACATTGGATGGAGCGGGTGCATGGGTCCGTACCTTCGTGCTCCTGTACCTGCTGGCTTCTGCCAAATGAGCGGTGCAGACAGAAAGAATGAAGAATAAGGCCAAGACGATAGCAGTTCTAACGAAAGCCATATTTATTTTCGAAAATACGAAATGTGTGAAAGAAAAATATAGATTTTTTCTTTTTAATTTTGTATTTAGGGGTGAGTGTGCATTTAAGTAGGTGTGTTTGGATGTGTCTTTATACTTGTTTCCATTGATGGTTTGAATGGACATGCATAAGTGTCGTGATTTGAATGATATTATTTGGCTCTCAATAGTTGAGTTTGTTTATCCCATACATTATGTAGTCTAACCAACTCATGATACATTTTTGTGGATGTTATAATTGGGGACAACCAATTTTTTTAGTAACATAGTAAAAATACATAAACGTCACTAATACTAATTTTTTATCACTTAGATTAAAGAAAAAGAAAATAAATTTTGTGGGTGACATTACTTTTAAAGTGTGTCTCGGTGCACCGTGCAAAACACATGCCGATGTTTATAAACAAATAGTATATGTTTATGTTTACGTTTACCTTCTGGTGATAGCACTTGTCTTCATTAATGTAGAGAATTGAATACACAGTAATTTCAATTTTATGTTTAGAGGTCCATTGAACTAAAGGTTTAAACTTTAAAGAATTCATTATATCACGAAAGGGACCTATTATGAAATTAACATGTTTATCATATTAATATTCATCATATTAACATGGGCACGCGTTTTGCACGATGCACTGAGACATACTAAAAAGTATGGCGAATTACATCCACCTCCCTCGTTAGATTAGCTTATTACATATTTTCACTCGTTAGATTAACAATTACATATGTTCCCTCCTTAGATCAAATCAATTACGAGCCCCACGCTCTTGACTTTCTCCGAATTAAGGCTCCTTCTGAAATCTGATTCTCTCAACATATAAACAAGCTTTTTTTTTTTTTTTTTTTTTTTTAAAATTTTTTTTTTCTTCTTCTTCTTCTAGCTACCACCGGATTCCGGTAACAGCCCGATCGGAGTTGCAACAGCTCCGATCTGGAGTTGTTTGCCGCTCTGAATCGGAGCTACTTGCTGCTCCAGATTGGAGCTGTTGCAGCTCCGATCTGGAGCTGTTTGCAGCTCCAAATCGGAGCTGCAAACAGCTCCAAACAACCGGAGCTGTTGACAGCTCCGGTCAGGAGCTGTATGCAGCTCCATATCGTAGCTGCAAACATCTCCGATCGGGAGCTGCATGCAGCTCCAAATCCGAGTTGCTTGCAGCTCCGGTCGGACTACAACCGGATTCCGGTCACCGGAAGTAGATGAAGAAGAAGGTAAAAAAATTGTCAAAAAAAAAAACAAAAAAAAAAAGGGAAAAATAATTTATAAAATTAAGGACTTGTTTGTTTTGTCAAATTTGGAGAGAAAGGAATGAGCTGGTCAACGGTTAAGGATGAAAAAGGGGTTGGATGTAATTGTTGAACTAGCGAGAGAACATTTGTGATTAGAGCTTCCAGTGAGGGAGGTAGATGTAATATTCCCAAATTCCCTAAAAAGTAATGTCACCCCCAAAATTTATTTTCTTTCCTAACCTCCACCTAATAATTATTAGTATGTTTTTGCAATCTAAGTGATCGTTAGTATTATTAAAGTAATATAATAAGCCGGTTGATTTACCCAATTGATTGACTTACCAATCAATTTTAATCTGTTGATCTCGCTTATCCAATTTCAATCTGGTACGTACATGTGTCATTAGTTAATTAAAAGATGTAGGGTTCGAATCCTGTGCGTGATTTTTCTCCATTATTTTTATTATTATTTTTATTGAAGGTGTTTGGTTCGAATCTTGTTGGCGTGATTTTTCTATTTTATTTGTATCATTATTTTAGTTGAAGGTGTTGGGTTTGAATCTTATTGACGTAATTTTTCTCTTTTTTATTTATTCTCTTCTTAAATTTTTAGTTTTTAACATAAAGTTGTATGACGTATTATACTTAATTTTAAAAATAACCATGATATGTTCTTATAAAAAAAGACATACTTTCTCCGTCCAATAATAAATGTAACATTTGATTTTGTTGACTTTTTCGATGGTCATTTTGACCTTAAATTATTCTTAAATCATACGATAAAAATAACTAAAAATATCATATTATGAAACTATAATGTTTATATGAAGCACTTGACAATATATTCAACTGATGAAGAATACCAATTAACATGAAAAAAAGATGGAATGTAGATTTTGAAGTTGAATGTTTCCAAAGTCTATTTTTATCGTATGATTTAAGAATAAATTAAGGTCAAAATGATCATCGAAAAAGTCAACAAAATCAAGTGTTACATTTATTATTAGACGGAGGAAGTGTGTTTCTTTTTTTATAAGAACATATCATGGTTATTTTTAAATTAAGTATAATACGTCATACAAATTTATGTTAAAAAATAAAATTTAAGAAGAGAATAAATAAAAAAGAAAAAAATTACGTCAATAAGATTCGAACCCAACACATTCAATTAAAATAATGATACAAATAATAGATAAAAATCACGTCAACAAGATTCGAACCAAACAGCTTCAATAAAAATAATAATAAAAATAATGGAGAAAAATCACGCCAACAGGATTCGAACCCTACATCTTTTAACTAACTAATGACACATGTACGCATCAAATTGAAATTGGATAAACAAGATCAACGGATTAAAATTGATTGGTAGGTCAATCCATTGGGTAAATCAACCGGCTTATTATAATATACTTTAATTATCTTTCGTACAAACCGATCCAGGTAAAACTACTACCCATCATGTACCTAATCTTTCAAATCACAAGTAACCTATAAGCTATAAGCCAAAGCGTATACAAAAACTATCAAGTTTCCAGTCTAAGCTAGCGCAAGTACTAGTAAAACTTAACGGCGGGGTGTCAAAATGTACTTTACATCATCGAGTCATTGTAGTATAAGTCAAATAATCTTATAATTCCTATTGCGTATCGAATGAGGTGAAACTTAGATGCAGTTAACTTATGTGATAGTAGTTGATTATATTCCGAAATATCTTATCTTAAACTAGAAGTAGATTTGATACGCAACGCCTGAGTCTTTATCGGTTGTAATTCGACTGTATAGTTAGGCTGTCGAGCTAGTACGGAGTTCCTAATGAAATTATTCAAAATGCTCATTACTACCATTTAAGATTATATGTCACATCTCGAACTTTTTTTACCCTCTTAAGGGATTAATTATTGAAAATAAAAATTAGGTTTAATTATGATATAATTATTTATGGAAAACATATGATGACATGAATCAGAGAGTAAATTATGACAAACGATTTCGTACATAGTCCTTGGATCTAAAGTATGGTTACATATACACCCTGGCCCAGTAGTACGTTTAACGTAACTGTTTTATACTGTTCTTGAATGAGGTGTTACAAAATTATGGATACAGACTTACGGCAATATAATAAGATTTTATAGTATTTTATTATATGTTCAATTTTATATTTGGTACGTTTGTGTGCCGGTGGTGCAATTAATTCAATTATCGAAATATAATACAGGTAAACATAAGTATACATATGTTATTCTATTTCATCGCCTTAACCTATTCAATTGAGATAAGTCTAGAGTTTCGGGCGAAATAGACAAATACAGCCTAATCGTATACTCCTTATATGTGTACTTGACATGCATAAGAACGAGAATCATATATGTGTACTTGTCATGCATGAGAACAAGATCCAGCTAAGATTGCTAGTAAAACAATAGAGGCACATTACATCAAGATGAAGCCATAAAACCAGTATCAGGTACAAATGAGCCTAAAATAGTTTCTGTTCAAGTAAAACGTACATCTTACATGATTCGGGTGACATGTTACAGCACAAAGACTCAATAACAGCAAATAAAATTCGGAAGAAAAAAAAAAACGATAAAACATCCTAACATTCTCTTTCGAATTCCAAATTACAGAGTGGGAATAGCCGTGGAACTTACAAGAGACGGGCCAAGCCCACTGCAAAGAGTAGCAGCCGTCTCGTGCACCTTCTTGTTCTCATCTCTTGTTGGACTACTGCCCGAGCTACTATTATTAGAAAGTGTAACAAACGTAGATTTCTGGAGAACACCTGTGGGCGAAGATCCTAGCTGAGGGCTACCATTCCACGATTTTGGTGCATTTAGGCTCTGTCCTGCTCCTGCGCTTGTGGTCAAGACCTCTCCTAATGGCCCACCCATTGAGTTGCCCCATGAAACCGGTAACCAGGACTGATTCACACCCAGGCTCATGTGGATCGGGTCGATTTCATGAGATAATCTTAAAGCTGAGACAGTAGATTTCTCTTGTGCAGGAGAGCCGGGGGATGATGAAAAGTCTGGAGCCACAGGAATGGACATTGACAGCTGGGTCCAGTCGGATTTCAGTTCTTCAGGCCACTGGGTTGAGGATCGGTCAGGCTGGTCCTTAGGCCAATCGTCAATGAAATGACGCACAGGCTGCTGGTTGGTTGTTTCTTTGTCACTGAATCCCATGAAAGTGTCCGCGTTTCTTGAATTCATGTAGGAGATTCTTTCAGACGGATTGACCAGTGCATCTGAGGTTACAAGTCCAAACATTGAGTGAGATGATTCTTCGAGTGGTACGCGTGGCTTTGGAATGGCAAAGGGTATATCATCTGACTTCAGATCATTCGAAGGAGTGAATGTGTGGCCTTGAAATCCTTGAGTTCTGAAATACAACATATTCGCGTTTATTTGATTTGTTGAATGTAATAATACTATCTTCCATAGAATCAAAGAAGGGCTGATGCTACTGCTATGCATTTGCATGTTCCATGATGAATTTTCATAAACCAATTTGAGAAAATGAGTATCTCATGATTACTGAAAAAACCAAAACAATCTGCAATTTCATACCCTCACGAAATTCGCTACTTTTATTGAATCTCATGATGATTAAAAGCTACATGTATGTGCACACGAGGCCGAATGCAAAAAGTACCACAAAAACAAGGTCACATGCTATAACTAAAAGTAGCCAAATTGTAAGCCAAAAGGAGGTCTAATAACACAAGGAAAGGGGTAAAAAAGAGCACACACATTCACAAGGATAGTAAGGAAACTGAGATCTGAATCAGGACCACCAACCTGCTAGCAAGATTATCACTGAAAGCATTGCTTGTATTAGGCTGCAAGACACTGAGTTGGTGCTGCAATGCACCAAGGCTGCTGGATGCGCTTCTGCCTGATATAACCGATGCTGATGAGGGTGGAGCAATCGGTTCCACAACATTGGTGGTAGTAGTTGTCGTATTAGCAGTAGTATTTTTAGTGGATCCAGAGATAGCATGGCCAGTTTGGCCTTCCACAGGCTTTCTTGAACGATGACGACCCCGGTTGATGTGCCTTTCACAATATTTCTGATCAGGGACTGCATCACGAGAGCATCGCCACTTCTTTCCATCGGTCCTCCTGCACCTCCCTGGCTCGGGATCATTGCTCCCGGAGAAACCAAGATGGAACGGACCCCACCCCACTGCAAGAGAAAATAAGTCCAATGAAAAAAGCTCATCTATTTGGTTTAGATAGATACCATGGAGAGTAGTGTTCTTTTGCAAATGGTATACCTTGACACTTCCCATACAGCATGGAAACAACATGACATGAGAATGTCTAACAGATATTGTACAACCATTTTTATGTGGCAAGTGGTAAGTTTATCTTGTCACCAACAATAAGTGATTATAAGAATTTTTTTTTTAAATAGAACGGCTTCTTTAGAGCAAGTGACAGTGGAGAAAGTGTTTAGAGCTTGTTGAAAACTTGTTTTTTTTTTGTCTCAGAAAAATAAAATGCATGACCTGATTTTGAAATCCTGATTTTATCTGATCACTAATTGTACGTATACAACATGCACTTGCTAACAATTCCGTTCATTTACGCTCTATTTCAGCACTTTGACAACAAGCATAAGCTTTTTCGAACAATCACTATGCCCAGTAAAAGAAAATTATCCTATAACCAGATACAACTTAGTATATACCATATGACTGCTCAAATAAGAAATGAGAAAAAGTAATCAATTAAGAAGAAACTTACAAAAATTAGAGGCATAAGAACCAGACGATCCATACGAGTAAAGAGATCTCTTCAGAGGCAAAAGCAAGTTAGACGGAACAGGGACATTTGCCACAAAGTGCTTATATATCAGTGCCTGAACTTCCAGTTCCATCCACTGTGAGGGAGTGAATGGCCCTTTAAGTCTCGCAAAAGGACCCCGAATGACTTCGTTGTATCCACCTGAATCAATTACAAAACCAAGAAAGCAAAGACAGAGATTAGTATTTATGTTTTGATCCACAAGACATACTGATCAATCGTTCTTTTTTTCCAAATCCAACAAAACACAACACATTTCATTTCTCTCCTTTCTGGGTAAAACCAAAACACAGCATTCCACTAGAAAACAGAACAATCATGTCTCTGTCTCCATACATTATTGTTGATGAAATTCATGGAGCCAATAACCATACTCTACTCATAACCCACAACAGAAAGAACCAAAATTTATTATAGAGGGAGTATTTATTTCCTTGAATCACCATGAATAAAAAACCTTAATCATTATCTGTAGCATCCAAATAGAGCTGCATTTGATGTTGTTTCATCACTACTATTCATATTTTGCAAAAACTGCAAACAGACCCCTCAACACCTAACATTTCACAAAAAAACACCCCTAAAGAAACTACCATCCTTTTGAGACAAAATAGATGGATATCCCTAACTAACTAGGAGGCAAATCCTGTTAAGGGGCTTGTCTTGAAATTTCAAACAAGACAAATTGCCCAATCTTGTTCCATTTACATACAGTAACAGTCACTACCACTAGTAAAGTCACATCCAAAATCTCATAAACATTTATGAGCACATAGTAAATGGGCTAGTTAGTTAGTTAATATATCATAATCTAATGAAGAAATGAAAACCCACATAACAAAACACACAAAATATCAAGAAAAAGTCATCTAAAAAAGGGAAAGGACAAAAGAAAAACAAGATTTTCACCTCCTGAGAAGGCAATGCTTCTACTAGCATTGACTCCACCAGAGTTAGCAGCAGAAGAGAAGGAGAGCATCTTCTGGCCAGCATCAAAACCCCAAAGATTGGATCTTTCAACACTTTGATCACCATCACTAGTCCTTGCCATTTTAGGATTAATATTATTACTAATTCTCCAGGTATCATCAACGAGACCAGATCTTTTCAGATTCCCAGATCCATGACCCGGGTCCGCATCAGGCGAGGCTGGGTTGCTGTTACGGCTCAAAACACCAAAATCCATCATGTGAAGATAGTAATTATATCAGGAGCAACCATGAAGTACAAGAAGATGAAGAAGAAGAGTATGAGTTCATCTGAAGCAACTTTGTTGGAAAGAAAACTAAAGTCAAGTAGTAGAAGAAGTGTAATAATGGTGTAAGTATGTAGTACTAGTATTGTTTGGATTGGAGAATGTGATTTTATTTTATTTACTATAATTATTTATGGAATGCATTTGAGATGAAGCAAGATTGGTGCTGCTTTGAGTTTGAGAAGAAGAAAAGGTGCACAACACTTGACATGGTGTGTGTACCCTACTGCTCTGTGTGTGTGTGAAGCTAGAGAGAGAGAGAGAGAGAGACAAAATAGTACTCACAAACGAAACGAATATTATCTCCTCCTTTCTTTCTTGCTCTGAGATTTATGTGCACAAATTTATCCAGTTTTTTTGGTCGAATTTACGGTTGTGCCCTTCGGTTTGTGATCAATATTTGGGATGGTGACAAACTATAGGGTAAATGGTTTTTTGGACTATCATTAATGATAATAGTACCATGGCGAAAAGGTAACCATCTTATCATAAGATTTTTTAAGCTACATGTACTTTTTGAGTCGGAAAGTGTTTTGGTTTCCTAGGTTTGTCTTTATAAAATTGGAAGATTATAGTTTTAGTAGTAACTTAAAAATATATTACTATAATAAAACAAAAGTTAGTTTTAAAAATAGTTGTAGTCATTTTTAAGATCGATTTAGATAGTTTATCAGATGATGATGATTGCACATTCACATAGAGAAGATATGGATGTTTCTTATATTTCCATGTTAAATGTATTCTAGTTCTACAGAATGGTTTACGAGTTTTATGGTTTATATCACGAATACATGAGGTAATGTAGTTGTAAATAATTCACTCTTCAAGTTTAATTATTTGTGCGGAAAATGTATTGAACTTTGCACGTTATGATTTATTCCAAAGTTCAAAGAATGTGACTTGCCCTATGAAGTCTCGACGCCCCACCCAACCACGCCACAATACCCAAATCATGTAAACTTGTATAGTACGTCAAAATTGAAAATTGTATACGATAAATCGTATAAATTTCAAAACTTTAGGGATATAGCATACACAAGCAATCATTTAACTACTACATTTCACAAAAACTAAAAATTTTATGGAGGCAAATTACACCGATGCCAAATTTTCAGGGTTAATTAGCACGAACGGTTAAGATTTAAGGGCCATATGCATGCTTGTTCGCAAAAGATTTGACATGCAACTAGAGTTTATGAAATGAATTGGAGTATGACTATAGTCTATAGATTCTAAATCTCTTACACACGATTAATGAGTGATGACAATAATCCAGGGGGGAAGGAAATATTGTCCCTACATTTTGGGCCAAGATGCAATAAATAATGGGCAAGCCTTGACCGAAAATCTAGATCACGTAACTACTATTAATCCATTCTTTTCTATGATTTTTAGTTGGTCGCACATGTATACTTACGTGGTAATGGAGTACTTATTTCCTTAAATAATTTTAATACGCCAATTACTAACATGGTTTTATCTTAACACCAACCATAGGCCAAAATAATGACACGCCAAGTTGCACAATTTGAAATGCTTATATATTGCAAGAATAGATATTAGAATTTTGAAGGGCTACTACCTTCCATCCTCCCAAATGTTGGGTCCTAAACAAGCCATGACCGAACTCGTTCCGAACCTTAGGAGCGAAGGTTGTACGAATCAAGCTTAAACCCCTACTATCGTCCGGGACGTCTTGAATATTTATGAAGATCTATGCAAACTTTCAAATGGATTCAACTTAGGCTATGTTATTTTCGTCTGAAAATTGATTATATTAAGTTCAGATCAGTTCAAATGCATTTAGTTTAGTTCAAATTTGCCTAATAGTATTTTGTACTACAAATAAGTTCAATTCAGTTCAGTTATGTTCAAAAAGAGAACATAGCCTTATAAAGTGATACTTCGTACAAATAAAATGAAATTATTTTCTAATAAAATATTGTATACAACTAAAAAAACACTTTAAAATTACAACTCTACTAGTGTAATGCTAGTGTAACGCCGCAGAGATCCAGAGGCTTAAATGTCAACAAGGTGCACCTTTCTTTCCGGGAATTCACCTAAAAGAACTTCAGAGTTAAGCGTGCTTGCTCTGGAGCAATTCTAGGATGAGTGACCCACTGGGAAGTTCCCAGTGCACTCACGAGTGAGGACAAAGTGTGCGGATTAAAACACGTGTTGGTCTGTGGGACCAACATATCATCCCAGAGAGCATCTAGGAGTAACCGCGCCGGCCCAAAGAGTCGGGTCTTCGGTCGATTAGTGGCGAGGGCGTTACAACTAGAGTTATTTCAATCAGAATTATTAATGAATTACTAATGACATATTGAGAAGATTAGGAACAAGGTAGGCCAAAAAGAGGTTGAAGTAAAGAGAGTAAAAAAGCCTTTCGCTTCGTTTCTCATTCTAATGCATTTAATTTTATTTTTTTAGAGTCTTATGTTGGGCATCAAAATTTGGCCTTGAACTCTTTAGGAAATGCGAGACCCCAAGTGGTCAAGCTGCCCGCTCTTGCTAGAGGTGGACTTGCTCCCTTTCCACCTTTCTCCTATAGCCCAATAACAACTTTTGCTATATTCGTATAGCGAGAGCCGACCTAATTTTACTACCTCCATTTCATTAATAACTTCCTAAGGGTACTATTCATCGCGATCTTTGACCACGTATAACTCCTAAATTACATTAGAGAAAAATATAGTAAAATTATATTATGAAATTAAATTGAGTATATTTTCATAATCAACTTTTAATTTATATTGATACAGTTTAATTTAAAATTTATACATGATCAAAGGCCGCGATGAATAGTTCCCTTAGGAATTTATTAATAAAATAGAGGAAGTATTTCCGACAGAATTTATAATCTTTCTATATGCTGGTCATTAGATGTGGATCTTATCCAATAATTAAGCATGAATTGCGAAGATTGTCTTTTTTCTAAGAAAAACAAAAAACGGAAGATATATATTTTTATTTTTTTTTATTTTTTTTTCATTTTTTTTCACCAAGTACGATTGGTACGAAGAAAAGCTCATTTTGATATTGTGTGATTTTGGGAAACAGCATTGTATAAAGAAAAGTTATCTATGCACTCAGTGCCACATTATTTATTTATTTATTTATTTAGTAAAATACAAAAAAAAGGGCTCGGAATGATTCGAAAAATCATGCGAGTATCTTTTGAGAATTGATTTACATGGGTTTTTCAAAAATCTAAAGGAGTTGGTGGTTTGAAAATCAGGTGGAGCCGCTAGATATTTTGTTCAATTGTTGCATACTTCAAAAAGCCTCGTCAAATTATTTTTTAATTGAAATATAATCATATTTTATCGTATAGAATTTTGCTATCTACTTGATCTTATCAACTTGTCTATAGAAGTAGAAACACCACTCTTTTCTCGACCGACATATATAATACTTCCATTATTACAAATTCCCGTAACAATTTTAACGATTTAGGTTTCGTTACCATTTTTTTTCTTTTAGCACCAGGTTTCATTACAATTAAATTCAAATTCAAGTAAACAGGTTGAAATTAGTTGTAAAACCAAATAGAAGTTACTTATCATTTCATTGGAAGTTACCTAAATTATCCAATTTTTTATACAATATAATTTTTTTTCCGAAATAACAGTCATTTCATTAAAACTAAGAATCCGAAAGTACAGTACGAAACTTAAGTACATCATCTTGCCTAATTACAATAGCTAACCAGTTGGGACATACATCCCAAATATACACAAAAGTTGAATCGTTTAATATCGATTAATTTAATTGGTAGAGAAATAGAAAAAATTATAATTATAAGATATAACTTTCATTACATGAATATAGTTTAAACTATTTATAAATATAAATAAGTTTGAATTATATTTTTAAAAATGCTAATTATCTTGGATGTGTGCAGGTACCGCGTGCCATTATTTCTAATGTTATAAATAAATTCAGTTTAAATTCTTTGTGTTCCACACAATTTAATTTATATGAAAAGAAAAAACCTTTTATATATATTGCAAGGAAAAAAGTGTGCTATTTAGGGTACGTTCTCTTTAGCGTATATCGAACCCATTATTTTGTGAACCGGACACTTGACAAATAAATGACAACCTAACCCAAGAGTTGATGAAGTGCCGAGTGCGAGACATTAACCGACGTAATGGCTTTTACAGTTGACAAGTGAAGAAACTAAGAGTACATAGGAGAACGGACAGATATGAAACATGTCGAAACACTAGCTTCATTATTTTGAAGATGAGATGATGAAAGGGTTATGTTTGCCCATTACTATTTACCATCTCTTGCACTTAACTCATCATGGGATGAAAATGATGTGATTTGACTTATCAGGACCACAATTCATCATCTATCCCACCTCAAAATAATTCCCATTTTACCACAACTTAAATAATATTCTGACGAGTATTAACCAAATTGATCTGTACTGAATTCAATAAGAAATCAAAAATTAAACAGTGTTCAAACTCGACTCAAATACATTATCAAACAAATCGAATTAAGATCACTTGTTAAGATTTGACTTGCATATACCACCACAATACATAATGAGTTTGTGTTTTAACGGATGAATATATACTTTGGAAATGTGTCACCAAATCCTCCACGCACAATAAATGATTGCATTAATAATGTTTACAAATAATGTTTACAGACCATCATCTAACTTGATCAAATGTTTAAATGCTTTTCTTGGATCAAATTCACATATGCTTAAGCCACGAAAAGTGGTTGGGACATAAATTTACATTTCAATGAAATGACAAGAGAGAATGTCCCCAAATTGTGCTCACTTTTTTGTAAGTATAACCAAAATCATGTTCCCAATTTTCAATTTACTCCAACATTTATTCGTGTAGTTTCAAAATCATGTTCCCAGTTTGTAATGATTTTTATACTGCGCCCTGTATTCATGAAGCTAGCCTTTGATATTAATTACTGTGGCTACTCCAATAATTAAAATCAACTTTTCAAGAGTACAAATAAAGATAGTACCTTAAATAAGATCGATGTCTTGAATAACAAAATGTATAAACTAATCCAATCCATCCAATCCTTTAATTGCCTCAAATTCAAGTTGTACAATAGTTTTACTGTTGAAAAGATCGGAAGTTTGATTCCCAATCTCACGCCATGGGATTAAGGCTTGTTATCTTCGTCTGAGAAAGTCTGAACTAAACTGATCTGAACTAATCTGAACTGAACTGAACTTATTTGTAGTACACAATACTACTATTAGCCAAATCTAAACTGAACTGAACTGAACTTAATCATTCAGATAGGCTACTAGTGACAAAATAATTTATCTTTTATAATCATTAATTATTAATGCCAAAACAATTTAACTTTAAGAGTATATATTACTTTTTGACATTAGTACTTTCAACTTTGACATTACCATTTACCAGAAATTTTACCAGAAATAAGATAGTATTAGAAAAGACCGAATAGATAAATATCTTTGCGGAATCATATCCACGAATTTTTCAGCATAATAAAAAAATAAAGAGTGCAAGAAACAGTTCCTTAATAATCGTCTCTTGTTGTTCTTCAATAACCATCGCACCACAATCTCTTCCTCAATCGCTATCACACACCATGGACATATTTATCTACAATGCTAGATGATAAGGTTCATTAACTGGGACTAAAAGGTAACGTCATGAGACCATCTTGATATGACTTATAAATTCCAAAATATAAATCCTCAACAATTTCCTATTATCTAAAAAAAAAACAATTTCCTATTGGCTTATCAACATAAAGTGACAATAATTTCCAAAAACAAATTCAAAATTGCTTGGTATTAAGCTAAAAATGTTACACCCGTTTTCCATTTCCAAGTTTTGGTGATTAAGAAGTTAAATATGAAAATGTAATGTAATTGAAGCAATACTATAAATACTTAAATGGATAATACATTTTAATTATTATTTTATTTTTATAGACGGGTGAGCCTCATACTTCCTCCATCTCTCTACTAACATCCCATTTGAGTCATAAAAAAATACATAAAGGAACCACTTTAGAACACCTAATTGCTAAAACAACAACCTTAAAAAAACCTCTTACAAAATAAGCCATTTTATTTTTTGGTGCCCTAAAATCTAAAATCTCTTACAAAAAAGGTCATTCTATTTTTGGTGCCCTAAAATCTAATCAATTTGGATCTCAATTGCTTGTTGGACTCCATCTTTCTCGCTAAAATGGATTCTGATGGTGTTTTTGACATCCATTAGTGCTAATTAATTACTAGCTAATTATATTTAACTATTTTTTTTCTAACTAATTAATCTTTATGTACATAAACTAATGAAACTAGCATCTATGTTGTTGAAACTAACACTTTTTTGTGTTAACTTGTGATGCTGAAACAAATGAAATTAGCATTCGTGTTGCTGAAACTAGCATTTTTGTGGCTGAAACTAGCACTTATGATGCTTAAACTAATGATACTAGCATTTAGTTGTTGAAACTAGCATTTGTGTTGCTCAAACTAGATTTTTTTGTTGCTGAAACTAGCACTTATGATGCTGAAACTAACGAAAAATAGCATTTCTGTTGTTGAAACTAATGAAATTAACATTTTATGATGTTGAAACTAGCATTAATAGTTAGTTTCAACTAGTTTCAGCTAATTTATGACACTAGCTTTTGTTAGAAACTAGTTCCTGAAATTAGATTTTTGTCTGAAACTAGCTTCTGAAATAAGCTTTTATGTGTTGAAACTAATATGAAACTATGCTTTTTTTAGTTAAAATAATGAGTAAATTTTTGTAACTATAGTTTCCATATTTTTTGAACTTATTTAGTTTAGTATAAATAGTTTTTAGAGTTAATTTAATCATTTTATAAAATTAACAAATAGTTTTAAAGGTTAATTTCAGGAAAAAATATAAAATTAACAGTTAGTTTCAATTTGTTTCAGCCATTTTTAGCTAGTTTCAGTGGCTGAAACTAGATTCCGGATGTCGAATTTGCTATTAAATCCAGTTGAGCGGGATTTTGAGGTCCATTTCTGTAGGCGGATTTCAAAAAATCTCATTAAATCTACTGTAGCGACTTTTTGAAAGTGAAATCCGGATCTACTGTAGCGACTTACTGTAGCGTGCCTTTTATAAATGTTGTTTGAGAGTGGATTTTTATGCAATTATTTGTTATCTTTTGTCCTTATATATATATACTAGGAACCGCGTCACACGCTACGCATGTGAAGCGTAATCTTGTATATTGAAATAAATGGAGTGAATATATAATCTTCACATAATGACTTCAAACGTAATAAAAAATAACTAATTGAGTAATTAAACTTAATATAAATGGTGTGCTATAAATGTATATAATTTTTGTAGTTATGCAATTAATAGTTTTGAATTGAACTATATTAGACATACTAAAAGTATTCTCCCGATGAGTTAATAACCATCAGATACATCTCTAGACTTTGAAAACATTCAACTTCAAAATCTGCAATGCATCTTTTTGCATGTTAATTGGTATTCTTCATCAGTTGAATATACTGTCAAGTGTTTCATATAAACATTACAGTTTCATAATATGATGTTTTTAGTTATTTTTACCGTATGATTTAAGAATAATTTAAGGTCAAAATCGAAAGAGTCAACAAAATCAAGTGTTACATTTATTATTGGACGGAAGAAGTATGTCTTTTTTTATAAGAACATATCATGGTTATTTTTAAAACTAAGTATAATACGTCATACAACTTTATGTTAAAAAATAAAAATTTAAGAAGAGAACAAATAAAAAAGAAAAAAAATTTACGTCAATAAGATTCGAACCCAACACCTTCAACTAAAATAATGATACAAATAATAGAGAAAAATCACGCCAACAAGATTCGAACCAAACACCTTCAATAAAAATAATAATAAAAATAATGGAGAAAAATCACGCAAACATGATTCGAATCCTACATCTTTTAATTAACTAATGACACATGTACGCACGAGATTGAAATCTAATGACACATGTACGCACCAGATTGAAATTGAATAAGCAATATCAACGGATTAAAATTGATTGGTAGATCAATCAATTTAGTAAATAAACCGACTTATTATATTAATTTAATTAATACTATACTTTAATATGTATTTAACCCGTTATTTATATAAAATAAACGACTTATGGCTCCCATTCTCGTTCCGGTATGTGTGTGAATAAGAATTGGAGCAGTAAATTAGTTGCGATCATATATATTGGTTGGTGAAGGAGGAACTTCTCCGGCCACACAAACCGTCTTCTTGTTGGTTGCTAATTGCTATATATTGGTCACCAATGAATGTGATGATCAAGAAATTAAAACTTAATATCCACAATTTTTTTTAAAGATGGCGAAATTACTGCTAACTCCACCAATTCTAACACCTTGTAGTACATCTCTTATTTCTCCATCATCAACAACAACTCACTCACAAAAACCATCATCATCACTTCCAATTTCAATAAAAACCAGTACTAGAAGTACTCTAAGCTTTTCGGTTAATCCGACGATGGTGCCAAAAGCTTCTTCTGCGGCCACAGCTTCTTCGGTTCAAGATAATGTTATAGATATGCTCGGAGAAGTCGGTATCTACACTGCCTCCGGTGAACCCGTTAAGTTCAGTGATCTATGGGATCAAAAGGAGGTGACACATATTTAACTCTGTGTTGTACTCTGTTTCATATACTTTGTTTCTAATGTCTTTTGTGAACATGGTTTATTAATTAGATTGTTTAATTATGTTAAAAGCAATTCCAATTGCAGGGTATGCTTATTTTGTTGCTTCATAATTTATATACAGTCTAAATAAGTACTGGTAGCTTTTACAATCTGCGGAGTAAAGTTTACACATGTTCGCAAATGATTCCGATTATTAGAATTTAGAACCACTAAAAATAAAAAATCAGGCTGTTTCCGGCTTTATATTGGTTTTTATTACATTCTCATGATGACATTACGAGTTTTATTTTATTTACAGGGAATGGCTGTTGTTGCTCTCATGAGATATTTCGGATGCTTTTGTAGGTAAATCATAAGCTCTTCCCCAGGAGCTTTTCGACTAATGTATACCGCAATAACTCATTGTGCACATTCTTTGTAGCTGGGAGCATGCTTTAACACTTAAGGAAGCTAAAGAAAGATTCGACTCGAGTGGTGTGAAGCTGATTGCTGTTGGTGTTGGTACTCCTGATAAAGGTCAGATTCTTGCTGAAAGGGTAATCCTGTTTCTTGCATTCTTCGCGTTAACACAAATTGTTCTCTAGCTATTACATTTTACTGCTTCTTTGACTCTAAAGTGTGTTACTTCTGTGCTGCCAGTTACCATTCCCATCAGATTGCCTCTACGCTGACCCTGATCGTAAGGTAACTCCATTTCGAGTAGTTAAATCTATGTTTTCTTCACCATAGGACATTGACTAAATCCTAAACCTTTGGTGTAATTTCAGGCCTATGATGTTTTGGGCTTGTATTATGGTGTTCGCCGTACATTACTAAGTGTATAGTCCTCTCTCATTTTTATCATGCATGCATTCTTGGTGATCATGTTCAGAATTGCACAGTTTTTAAGTTTAGCCTGCCTACATGTGTTTTTCAGGATAAGACGTTTTCAAGAAAGGATTCGCTGAAGAAGGCTATGGAGAATTACACAATAACTGCCACCCCGAATATAAGCAGTGTATTTCAACAGGTTATGGCTTACAACCAGTTTTCCTTTATCTTTCAGCTTCGTGAAAGCCTATTCGTTCATTTTGCTACAGCCATAACTAACTTGAATGCGTGTGTATGATTATCAGGGAGGGATGTTTGTTTTTAAAGGGAGAGAGCTGCTATATGCAAGGAAAGATGAAGTAACAGGCGACCATGCTCCCCTGGATGATGTTCTTGATATTTGCTGCAAAGTTCCAGCTGCATAAAGCTCCATTACCATCTGTGTTGATTTCTGAACGACTTGTTTTAGTTATACACCGGATTATAGAGCATCTGTTATTCCCTAGGCCATTTGCGGTTGTTTGGATCTTGTTTCGTGCGCTAAAACCTGTCCTAGTTATGTTGTACCAATAAACCACTGCATGAGTCATGAAGCATTGTTAATACTGACACTCCTGGTTTAGCTTTCTTCTGTTGTAATGATTTAAACCAAACAGAGCTTCCTCAGTAGGATGCTGGTGCTGGTTTGTGTTGTGTCATATTCAAGAGGTCCATCTATCGAACTAGTTCACACAAGTTTGGATTCGAAAACTGAACACTGCATTTGCTGCAAAGCGAAAGCTATAAACTTGAAGAAGTAAAGATATAACCGGAAACACAATCAACTGGTATCTTTGCCTCACGAGGGAAAACCCGAAGAAACAATGATGTATGCAGTAGTGATTCTTTACTTTACGTGTTGTACCATACATCACCCATAATACATTGCACAAAAGAGAAGATACATCAGCTGAAAGGGTGGTTTATTAAGTTTCCTAGACGGTGAAGATCTATACATAAAAAACTACCATTATCTGGGGAAAAATGAAACAAGCTCCAGTTCATCAACTACTGATAGTATATGTATTACAAACTAATGCACAACAAAGTTACACTTGGTAGTTAAGCAGTGAATACTTCAGTCTCAGCACAATCCTCCCTTTTTCTACTCCAAGTTTCCCACCAGTGACTAACCAGTGACCAGGAGTGTCTTCAAGCCCCTTGCTCATTTCTGACATGTCAACCGATTTGGCTAGTTTGTTGCCCGAATAATCTTCGCCTGCAAAATTTTGTTTCTTTGACTTCTCAATTGGCAAATGAATATCCCACAACGATCTGCGTACTGTACATCCAGGTAGCTTTGAATATAGGAGTTTCATATGCAGAACGTTTCTCGACCCAAAATCCCACACCCCGAGCTGAGCACCAGTTACTATGTACACATCATCACCAATGAAGGTTTCCGGGTTTTCAATCGGAGCTGTGGTGACATGGGAGAATTTCTTCCATTTCACAGGCTCAAACCATCTGCTGTCTTGTTCTTCAGGACCTTGCCACTTTGGAGCACCTATTGCCACATGAGAATCCCAGTTCGGCTGGAGGATTTTTGGGAGATAGGATAAATGTTGAAGATGGATGCATAGCCGATTCTGCTTAGATCCTTCTATACATAGTCGCATGCCTGTCACAGGCTTCCTTCCAACTGTAACCTGCAATGAGAGAAGATATACCTTTAAACTGCTATCAACTGTAACACGTTTGTGCCTCAGCTTTTAATCCCAATACACATGGTGGCACCAAATACTACTCCCTCCTATCTTTTTTAGTTGTCATGTCATTTTAGGAATTTCACACGTATTAAGAAGAGAAGGACCTATTACTAGCCTTTTAGTAATAAAAATTATATTCAAAAGCCTATTAATATTAATATAGTAGTGAATATAGGGACAAAATAGAGTTGAACCTATTAATATCGATCATTACACCTAAAATGACAAGTATTAGTCTTATAGCAAAATTTCTAAAAAGACAACTAAATAAGATAGGAGGGAGTAGTAAACACAAATGTTTTTTTTCTTTCAAGTTGTTGCAGAATACAGCAATGAAAATGCTATGTTACTTGGTTTCATCTACTTTCTTAAAGAAGCAAAAGGTTTGACTTCTAAAACCAAATCAGTAAAAACAATCAACGTATTCACAATTGTCTAATGTGACCGATGAAGCCCAGCAAACAGCAATGTTGGCTCCTCTAGGCCATACTATCCTCAATAGGACTGGCCTTACACATTTCTAACTAATGCAGAAATAGAGACATGCCTGTTCTTGGCTGACATATAGCTTCTGGCCCATCATACTGAATTGTAATGAAGGACAAACAGGTTCCTTTCTCTGCCCTCCAGAAAACGAGTCCTTGACAGGGGCCCATATTTGAGGGACCTGAAATTCTAATAAGTACCTCAATTCTTCAATCTGAGGTTTATCTGTGCACAATAATCCAAAGTGATTTGCTGTCAGAAAACCTTTCAGGAGGAAAATTGTATAACTGTAGAGTACCAAAATGATTTGCTGCCAGTACCAAAACTTCATGGAAGTAGAGTATAGATCTTACACTCTAGGTATAGAGCAATGGCACGTGCTAAATGCTCCTTCCCTCGAATCCCTTCAAGAAGTTCAGTTATTGGGAAAAAAGACATCTCAATAACATCTGGAGAAGATCTGACTGTTTTAGACCATCGGGTGTGGTTCTGTTCCAGATCATCACCTCCCCTTCTTCTGAATATGACGGTAACATCCTACATCACATATACTAAGTCAATAAGAGTGAAAGCAACCACATTATTGACTTTAATTCCTCTTATGTTCTTATCTAAAATATAATTTTTTTTATTTTTTTTTCATGTTTGACACTACAAGAATGAGAACAGCCAATTTTTTTGATTATCAGTTAATTAAAACTCTAATTCTTAGTTTACTGTTTACATTTTCACTTTCAAACAGTTTTATGCATAGCAATTAGCAAATCGAAACATGCATGAAATATTGAAACTCAGAGGCCATATACGTACTTCTTTGCCACTCCCAGAGAGGTAAGGTGCCGAAGGTGGTTGCGGGTAGATCCCTTGGCTGTTAAACAGCGAAGACTCTCCTCCCTGGAAAGTGCAACAGAAACATGACGTAAGCTTAAGTTGCAGCCAGAAGTCATGGTTGCTTTGACATATGAAAGTATAAGCGGATGAAAATTTAAAGGCAAACAGTGTACTAGCCTTATCCTTGTATCTTAAGAGACCTGAATTTGTCAAGCCTTCTGGGCTGGAGAATCTCAGGTTTCCAATATCTTGAACATAATTCTTGATTTCAACAGTAGAAAGAGGTGATGATAGATGCTGCTTGACATAGATTACATCTTTACCACCAACAGTAACTGACGTTATAACATGCGTGCCAAAGTTCTCAATAAAGCTGTTATAAACACAAAGGTCAGGTTTGGGACTAAAGAGGTCCAATTTATTTTGCTCCAGTTGGAATTTCTACCTTGCTAAGGCCGGAGGGTCCCATGATGTTGGGACTGCTCGTCTAACTTTCTCATTTAAGACCATAGGTGACTTGATCAGCTGAATCTTAGCAAGTGGAATGAAATATCCATCCATGCACAGAGACTTAGTCTCAGCAGCATCTATGTGCTTAGAACCGGTAAAACTGAATGCAGTATTGAAGCTACCAAGCGGAGTAGGTCCTGAGAGACCGGCCTTTTTGTTGAAATATTCTGACATCTGCAGTTACATATACATGCATCAACATTCATGAACTAGAAAATGATGTCGAGAGCCTGGAGGACATGTATTTGAATTTACTGTTAAACGAATGTCCTTGCATGCTCAGTTAAGCCCAATTTCAACTCCCTTATTGGGATAAGTAAATCTAAAGGGCAGGTAGAAGTAAAGCAGAAGAAAGATCCTAAAATGTTTAGATGATCGTAGAGGACCACGTTCGAAAAACAAAAAGGTAACAATTCTAACAAACTTTTAATATGCGAGCACATAACTATAGTTCCTAAACTCTCCTAACAGACTTTTTAGCATAGGCATAGGTATTGAACACTATAGTTGTCATTCTATGCAACGTAACGTAGATTAGATAAATCTCTTTCCTCCAATGAAGAGGCGTTTACTGCTTTCCAAATCTTATACTATATGGTCACATACAAGCAACTAAGTATCATTTGACACTCTTAAAGTGGCAGGCAGAATATCGTATCCTAATCATAAGAATGGAGCAGCAACAATGTGACCAATATAAAGATGAAATAGTGAATTGCTCATAATTTGAAATATCAAAACATGCCATGCATACAAGATTCATCCTCATTGTTTATACCTCATTGTAAGGGCAAACGCCAAATCCATCACGACCACCGTCATCCTGGGAACACTTGATATCCCTCGAAACATTAGGCACAACTAATTGATCAGACAAGTACAAATCCCTGGTCTGGTCCTCATCAACATCAACAATTCTAGAACCCGTAACTCCTTTACAATAAAGCAACCTAGTATCACAGTTAACATCAAAACCCCTCCCCAACGCCTGTACCGAATTTATAGCTGTATGCAAAGCTGCTGCATTCTCCCCCATTTCATCTCCCCCCTCAAATTCCAACAGAAAATATATATATATATATATAAACCTATCTAATAATACAAGTAAACAGGAACCCAGCAATTTACTCTGTATACGAATTACGAACAATTTGAACCTTAAAACTTATACAAAGGACCCACAAGGGTCTCTCACTCTCTATGAAGCAATTCATCGAACAGTTGACATACAATTGAACAACTAATAACCACAGCTCGAAAACCTAGATCAGAAAATGACAAAAATAGCCAAGGAAATCTACATAATCCAAAGAAGATATGAGCACAGAAACAGAGATGGATGCAAAGAGGCGAGAGAGCGACCAGCTACAGAGTAAGGCGTCTAGATCTCGATGTTTCCATTATCTACTTTCTAGCTACTGCTTCTACTACTTATTAGTATGCGTAAAAAGAGATGAATACATACAGAGTACTATATATATATATATATATATATATATATATATATGAATATCTGCTCTGTAAATACCCAAGTGAAAGAAACTTTTGATGGGTTTGTACGTTTTGTCTCATTGACTCTCTACTCTACCACCATTCTTGTTTGTTGGTTTCAGTTGTTTGCTTTGGTCGTTTACTGGTCATTGTTTATTTCATCGACAAACTACACTACACGTGGCTTTCCCTCTTCTAATCTTAGCCGTCCATTGGGTTCTCAATAGTGAATTATTGTCACATCGACGGCGATGATGCCAGTGCTGCTGCTGGTACAAATAAATAAGCCAGGTAGGTAAATAACCCCTCTTTTCCATTTTTTAGATGCTACAGTAGTGTTCACCACTTCTACATCATCATCTAATATATATATATATGGTATGGTGGACTCATTTGTGGACCACACCTCCTATGTTTGATAGTATTACCGTAGCGATTTCGTTCCTATCATCTAATAATAAACGCATCATTTTCAACTATTTTAGTGAATTCTACCTCTCAAACATTATACTGACCATAATAAGTATGCTTAATGAATCTTAATAAGGTGATTTAGTTCATCTTGTTAAAAATAAGGGAATGATTTGATATTGGTCATTGTATCAAATTTAAAACACCTTATCAATCACATTATTATCGGTCCATTTTATCAAACAGACGCATGTTGTAGTGAATAAATTTGTAACACCTCTAATTTGAGAGAGACAATTGAAAACAACTATGTTTTGACGGTTAGAGTTAAGTGTGTTTATTATACTTAAAAAGTTATGTTTAAATGACTATGTTTTCATGAATCTTTTGATAATGATAAGAGTGTTAGAGTTAGCGTATTTGCTCTTATAATCTTATAATGGGTGGCTACTAGACAGTTTGGCGGAGAGAACACAATTGAGTTCAAAGTGTGTTGTTGTGATGTGAAAGGCCGAAGGGGTACATGTTACTTTGTTGGATCGACCCGACAAGTAAAATACTTTTAGAATGGATTTGGTCCGAATCAAGGTCAAATCGGACAAAAGTTTATAGATTGATCATAGATTAACAGATTTAGCGGGATCAGAGAGTTGGACTCGAATTCATAATTGGTCGCTGTTACAAAATTTATTCCTTTTTTTCATTCTTCCAAAAACAAGTGTCTTAACATCGTTTTGTAAAGATTACAAAGCTTCTAGTGTTGCGATTTTAAATTGATCTCAAACACTAATGACTTAGATTAAAATCAATTTTATTTGACCTTTAATTAATAAAAGCATTGCTAAAATCATCTACTCCATACACTATGTCTCACGGCCCAATGGGCCATGAGACAATTAAGCACCAACTGGATAGAGACTTTAAAAACCCATTTACAGGACATGAGAAAAGGGTCTAAGGGTTTTGGATTTGGTTATTTGTGTGGTAATCATTTGTGGGTCAAATTCAGATTTCATTGGGTTAACAGGATCATTCCACGACAAGCAAATTTCAATTGTAACCTACTCCTATTCGAAGTTGGATAAGGCCAAAGTGCATAAATGTCTTTTAAATTTTTACTACTTGATGAATATATCTTAATGCGAAAAATAGTGGTCTGAGGTGAATTAAGAGCACAGATCCAACCCTGTGGAGGTTCAAGAGCCCTTGTCCGAGCTATGCGATCTGACCTTCATCGTTGAGGTACACTACATATGAGGAAGCATTGATAGACAACAAGATTCGAGTCTGAGTCATGTGTTCGGCCTTCAGTGTATGACCAACGATTACACACGAGGACAACACACAAGTAAAGGGTAAGAGGCTGACCCTCAGCTCCCAACCTTCCATGTGTCCATCTTTCCGACCTAGAGGGTCCGTTGGACTGCAATGCTGGGTCATCTACTTAATTGAGCCTAGTTCACTAAGGGCTCATGAGCCCAAGCGGTCAAACATGGAGAAATGTAGAGTGTGCACTTGGTATTCATCCAATAGAACTTAATAGTCTTCGACTACTACAACTTAATCTTAATGTAAAGCTTAGTGCCTCATTCTCCACTCTAACACTTGGAAAACATAGCACTTTTAAAATTACTTTTTCATAATGAATTAAAATTTGAGATCAAACCATACATAAAAAAAAAAAATCAACAAAACAAAACTGATGCTATTTAAAAGTTATACGTTACGTCAAAGCGTTTGTAGCCGAGTGGCAAGCTGAGACACCCCGTATCTAAGTGGTCACGGGTTCGATCCCCGAATGGGTGATTATTTGCTCTGTATAGAGACTTATTGAATTGAGGTTGATTAGAGATTTATTGATGCAAATTGGTATGTCAAACATTGTAACTGTAATAGCATAGTATTAAAAAAAGAAAAAAAGTTACACGTTACAGAGGAATTACAAGATGTCAGGAAATGTGAATAATTTTGTTCCTATATGGGATTATGGGAATCGAATTCGTCGTACTCACTATAATATCCTCAGGGGATGTTTCACGTTTCCAGTCGCAACATCTAATTGTGTTCATATTTGTACCGTTCAGTTAGCTATTTGAACTTTTTTCATATTTTTTGTTTATATATACAAATGCACCTTAGATGTTAATTAATTTATGAGCTTCGAAATTCTCATGGTCAATAAAATAGTACAGCCATGTGTTGTCCGGAGGAGCAAGGATAAATCAAATCAAATCAAATCAAATTTGTTAGAAACAGAAATTGCATGAGAATGAAAATATCTCTACTCTAGAGCTAGTGTATACTTTTACTATATATATGCAATGCCTAGCTGGTTATGTTATTCGCCTATCCTATTTAACTTGCTCTTTCTTACATATATACATACAAAAAATGAGGCCGGTTGATATGATCATGGATTTCAACATGCGTCGCGACGAGTTGGATGTGAAGAGAACTAGAATGGAGGCTCTTGAGAAGGGAGACGAAGAGAGGGTTGCGCTCGAACAAGAGTGTGCGGCAATGCAGAACACTTGTGATGAGTTGGTCGCGGAGTTTAGGAGGAGACGTTACGTTGAAGTGAAAGATGTGGATGAAATTGACTTGGTACAAAGTTTCATAGTTGAGAATGGAGGAGGTCGTGAATGGGGTGTCCAGTGTGTCATGACCACTACCAACCAACAGCTCAAGGACCAGATTTTTTCAAGGTACAAGAATGTGGTCATAATGGATGAGTTATTCATCACTAAGCATTATGGTGACGACTGGGACTGGAAGGAAGCAAATTATGGTGAACAAACTCCTCCATGGATTGATTGCGGCGGTCCCGGTTGCTGTAGGTAAGATGAATCAACCTCGGAAGGAGACGAACCATGCCATGATGATGACCAGGGTCGATATCTATATCTATTATTAGGATTATCAGTCGCAATAATTATTATTGGTATGTGTGTTTAGTTTGTTTTAGTAGTATTACGGCTTCTGTTGTGTTAGCTTGGGTTGTTGCTATCTACTATATGTATTTCTTCTGTTGTGTTAGCTTGGTTTGTTGCTATCTATCTAGTATGTATCTGTTGCAGTTTGGTTTTTAATTGATGGAACTAGTGGCATGAATTATTGCTTTCAAAGAACCTCTACTTACATTCACAGACTTGGAAATGGCAACAGCATATATGCAGCTCATGAATGTCCTAAATCCTAATCCAAATCCAAGTTCAAAGTCTCTACTATTTGATAAGAGTCACTTTGTTGGTTGAATGGTAATGGGAGGAGCGAGGAGGTATAGGCAAGTCTCTCCCAGGTTCTGAGCTACAAAAAAGCACATTGAGGGACCATTTTGGCAATATGAGCACTCAATATTAATGAAATATTTGGTGAGCAACACAACCAAAAACAACATGGCATTCCTACTTAAAAACTTGTAAATTGTAATAGATTGACAGTTAACTACTTCAATGGAAATGGAAGCAATACATAAATATCCAAATTACATCAAGCAAATAGCAAGAATCAGCAGCATAAAGAAGCACCTGAACAATTAAGGAAGTAAAACAATTCAATCTTCTCAGATTCTTTGTTTTAAGCATCAAATGCCATGCATTATTACTCAAAGCAACCAAGAAAACTCTCTCAGTTATTTATCCCTTTCGCGATTTTAAACCACTCGGTGTGATAAGCCCCTGGCATATCAGTCCTTTCGTACGTATGAGCACCGAAGTAGTCCCTCTGAGCCTGAACCAAATTGGCTGGCAACCTGTCCCTTCTATAGGTATCAAAATAAGCAAGACTAGCGGACATACCAGGCGTGCTGATGCCAGAGTTGATTGCCAGACACACGACTCTTCTCCAAGCTGACTGCCTGTCAATGATTTCTTTTGCGAACTCTGGATCCACCAGTAGATTGGCAAGATCTGGGTTCCTGTCATAAGCTTGCTTGATCCGGTCTAAGAAAATTGCACGGATGATACAACCCCCCTTCCAAATCCTTGCAAGTTCACCCAACTTCAAATCCCAACCCTTCTCCACGCTCTTTGCACGAATCAAATTCATTCCTTGAGCGTAACTGCATATCTTTGATGCATATAGAGCTTTCCTAACATCATCGATCAATGTTGCCTTGTCAACTTCCTGATCAGCTAAGATATCACTGAGACCCCCTGATTTGAACACTTTTGCAGCTTCAGTTCTCTCGTCCTTCAAACCACTGAGGAATCGTGAATCTAATGAAGCTTCGATGGTTGGGGCTGCAACTGACAATTCTGCTGCTTGTTGAACAGTCCACTTGCCGGTACCCTTCATCCCAGTTTTGTCCAAAACTTTGTCCACTAGATGTCCGTCTGCCTTATCATCCTTAACTCCGAAAATATCTGCAGTTATCTCGATCAAGAAGCTAAGGAGCTCTCCCTTGTTCCATTCAGTAAACACATTCTTTAGTTCTTCGTTCGACAACTTTCCGACGGATTTAAGTACGTCATAAGCCTCAGCAATAAGTTGCATGTCACCATACTCAATTCCGTTATGGATCATCTTAACAAAGTTCCCTGAACCTCCTTCTCCAATGTAGGTCACGCATGGACCACTATCAGGAACTTGAGCTGCAACCTTGAGAACAATATCTTCAATATACTTATACGCTTCAAATGATCCCCCAGGCATTAGAGATGGTCCGTTACGAGCACCCTCTTCTCCACCCGAAACTCCCATGCCAAGGTACAAGAGGCCTAATTCAGCCATAGCTTTCTCTCTTCTCTCGGTGTTTTCATACCATTCATTTCCACCATCAATGATACAATCACCTTTCTCCAAGTAAGCAGAGAGCGTCTTGATCGTCTGATCCACGGGGGCACCGGCCTTGACAAGCATGATGACAACACGAGGCTTTTGGATTGACTGAATAAATGATTCAGGGTCATGAAAGCCAAAAACAGGAAGATTCCCTTCAACCTTGGCTCTTTCAACAGTTTCATCGACTTTGGATGTGGTTCGGTTGTAAACAGAGATTGGGAACCCTTTCTCGGCAATATTGAGGGCAAGGTTCTGTCCCATAACAGCTAGACCAGCAAGGCCTATTCTAGTCAGTTTCGGTGATTGATCAGCCATGATGTCTCCTGCCAAAGAAAAAGTTCAGGATCTAGGATATTACAACAGTGAAAAGATAACATATCCACGTACACAAACTCACATATTCTAAAATCATAAATCACAATAACACAAGAAGCTCCATGTGGACTTTACACTTTGATTGCAACGCCTCTATTGAAGACCTAGAAACAGAGTTGCATATTTCAAAAGAGCATTTACACCCAGAATTCTTTCATAACAAAGAAAACAATATCTTGGCTTATCACTATCTAACCATTCACAATAAAAAAAATAAAAATGAAAACAAATAAGAAAATTAATCCGTAAAATGATACTATGATTAAAGCAAACATGTTTGGCCATCATCGATATTCTTCGTTAATCAATCGAGACATCAACCAAACTAATTCCAATCCAATTAGCTCTATGGCATATGAACTCTACGCCTCAAAATGAAACTAACTACCAAAGTACCCTCATACCTATATGAACCAAGCAAAACACCAAAACTCCATAATCACACAAGCCACACATGGACGTTTAGACTCTGATCGCATCCGGTTCCAATTGAGTAACATAGAAACAGAGTTGCATCTATCATAGAAGCATTTCCAACAAAATTCTCCAATAAAGAATACAACAAAATCCATCAACAATAAGATCCAATTATTGTTATTGAATCAAACCAGACAAATGATGAAGAAAACATGATACATCAACCTAAGACAGTCTCTATTATAAAGATTACATCATTTCCCTAATTCAATGAGATATATAGCATACACAAGCCATTCTCTCACATAATGATCGCAATTTTTTTCCAAATCCAATGAGCTAGATACACAAAATCAAAATCAGGAAGAAAAAAAAAAAAAAAAAGAAAGGCCGCACCTTTGGATTGTTGGTTAGGTGAATTGAGTTTCGAATAGAGGAGAAGAAGAAGAAGAAGGAGATGCAATGATGTGGGATTAGAGGTGGAGGGTTAGTGTATAATTATAGTGGGTGTTTTACAGAATCTGAAAATCTTGTGAAAGTCTTAGTATTATTATTCTATAGTGTGGGTGGGTGTGAGGCGGGTCAAAATTGGCCTTCTTTTTTAAGTCCGGTGGTGATGGCTCTTGATGTTGGAGGGGTTGTTGGCTGGCTGCGGACGGTTGGTAGCATGCGTTCTTTCCATATTAAAAGTAAATATATTTATTCCATAAAAATTGTACTACTACTATCATAAATAAACTAATTGGACGATTTTTCGGGTTTGTATTGTCCCTTGCAAATATGAAATTATTAGTAGTCCATCCAATTTGACGAATTTAGTTTAGTTGACTATGGCTGGTTTGGGTACAAAATACAGAAATTTTTTTGGGATATGGAATTCTAAAATTTTGGGATCAGAATGATTTTTTAACATTGTAATCCCGACTTAAATAATTTTGGAAATTTTTTAAGGGATTTCGGAGGTATCCTTATTTTCAGTTTTATTTTTTTATAAGAAAAATAAAAAAGTAATACCCTTTTATACACGAAACTTAGTTTCTAACATTTTGCTAATTTTTCATCCATATAAAAATTAAAAAATATTTTTTTTATCAATATGTAATCATAACCACAAAATATTAAAAAGTAATTGTAATCAAATTAAGACTAAATCAAGCAACTAGCAATAGTTAGTGTGTGTGTGTGAATTCTTAAAAATGTCCTAAATGGGATCATAATTTTCGGGAAAATTCCAAACAATTTTCCAAGATCTCACACCACTAAAACAATTTTCGGGAAAATGGTAGCGCATTCTCAAACAATTTTCCAAACCTCACCACTAAAAATACTTTAAAATTAAAGATATAAAAAGCTAAAAATACAATAATACTTAAGATCAAATATATATAAAAAGTTCAAAATACTTTAAAATCAAAGATATAAAAAGATAAGAAATACTATAAACACTTTGTATATATAACGGATAATATTTTTTATATGTATGTATGTCTTACTATATAAATACATATTAACGGTTGAGACCATACCCTCTAAAATTCTATCACTTAGTAAATTATCATAAATTGGCTTTCGCATAACCAAAAACGCGAACTTTGCGTGTGTGAAAGTAAAAGTCCCTAAACATTCAATTAATCCAAAAGTCACTTTGCACAATCCATTGCATTCAGTTTAATGGCATTTGGACCAACAAAATTGATTACGAATATATCCCCATATATATAAATTCAGAAGTTCAGTTAGACATGGGGTTTTGTGGTTTTGTTTAATAATGATGGCTTTCATTGCTTCAATAATGGATTAACCATAGAGTTCATTCCACAAATTGCCACACCAAAGACTTACAATGGAATGTAGTGGTACTTTTAAGGCCCGTACTTTTAATATTCAGCCATATAATGCAGTCATGGGGTCTTAATCTGAACAATACAACCAACTGCGCCCTTTGACTCTTCTAGATGACATATTTAAACATATTTTTCTCAAAATCTTCCTGGTTTGAATTTTTTCGGTCAGGAAGATTTTGAGAGAACGGCGGAGGAAGTATTGAAAATGTGAATACACAACTTCAAAGTCAAAGCTCACTTGTTGTAGTTTATTTCTTTCTCCCCTGCGGTATGTATTTTATGTTTCCCACGTATGATTTATACATTAGAGTAGAAAAGAATAAACCTGATCATAAATCATGAATGCTTGATTGTATATTTGTATCTTTCCCCCTTCTGTAGTGTCAAGAATCATCGACCATTCTGTTTTCATCTTAAAAGGTAGTTTACACTTTACAGTTCATAGCATCATAACAAACAAAACCAAAGAAAATTATACTACTAGTTAGAAATTGCTCATAATAGTGCCCATCCAAATCCTGTAAGATAGAAAACATAACAATGAGGAAGAATCTGGCAAATTTTTACAGCTACAGATTAATTAGCATGCTAAAAGAAAATCTCCCTGAGATCTGCATTATCATCTCAAGAAGAAACTGTCTCTATTTCCAACTCAAACTGCCCTTATAACAAGAATGTGTTTCCACGTATACAAAAGATTCGAGACTTTGTCGTATTCACCCATGATAACAAGTTAACAACATACGAAACAATTATAACCAACAGAAACAAAAATGGGTCACAAAGTTGCCCCGAACCTTGGCAAATAAAGTTACTAATTTGCAACTTACGATGCAATGATCAGAAGGTTCAAGGCCCATTACACTTCAGTAGAACACTGAGCTCCATGTATTTACTGCCTTGTGATTGCTAAGGCAGTACATTACTGTTTTCTTCTTTACATGCCAAAATTGCACATCTGCAAAAATTCCATTTCATTATCAACATACTTCGTCCATAGATGCTTGTAGTGGTTCATAGCAATATCCAGCCAAGGCTTCATGTCTCCACTGAAATGGATAACGGCAGCCTTATTAATTTCTTCCATGCTGATGCTTGGATTGATCCCAAGCCCGACTACATGCCAAGATTTGTCCAAGGACTTAGTTGTTGAGTAAAACGTTAATAGCCCAGCCGGCAATGTCCCCAATTTCCACAAAGAGCGGTCCTCATTCTGATCATCCACAAATAAAAACGTTCAGAAAGTGAAGTGATAAATGAAAAAGCTTAACAAAAAAATAAAAAAAATGAAGTGGGTGTGTTTGCTGGAGCTATATTAGAAGGTTTACTGCTTTCAGGCTTATGAGCCATTTGGGAGTGATATCAAACAAGCCTATGGATTCTGCTTAACTTTCTTGAAGCATAATAATAATCAGGGATAACAAAAGGTCCTTGGGTGCTAATTAAGCAGATTCAAGGGATTCTTCTAAAAGCACACAAATACTTATTATCACGAAATTCGGATAAATCAATAACGAAAGACATCTGGAAAGCAAACAAAGAAAAGATAAACAAATAAAGAAATAAAGGGAACAAAAAAGAGGGAGAGCGTGAAAAAGCTTTAACTAAATCCAATACACAAGAAGCATGTAAAACTCTTAATTCTTACCAAATTCTGCCAGTATCTGTATTCGTCAGTGCACTTTTCCCTCCGCCAAGCATCAAGGTCAAACACATTCATCCCAGAGGCCCAGGCACAGGCCCTAGGATTAAACTTCTCCTTGATGAGAGGATTGGAGAAGTTTAAATATTCAGAAAAGCGGCGGAACGGGCCAAAACAGGTTTCAACAGCAGCATTCACCTTCCCCTCCATATCGACTTTCCATAATGGAGTCAGATCCTTCTGGACCACAACATCATCATCGAGAAACAGAATCTTGTGTAGCTTAGGATATAATTCAGGTAAGTAGAACCGGAGGTGATTAATCATTGATAAGTACTTTGGGTTTCTAAATTTCATGTTGTTTATATCTTTAGTGGCATTCTCTGCCCGGGTTTCAAAGTAGAACTTCTGCAAGTTTGCAGACTGAATTTGCTTCAGGACTGGTGCATATGAGGGAGTTAGGAACTTGAAACTATCGACTGACTTGATCTCAATATGGGCTCCCCCTTGAATTGGTCTCATCTTAAACCAAACCTTAGTGGCGATAAAGTTCATCCTGTCAGTAACAACGTGGAAAACATGTTTCCAGGGCTCTTCTTGATTCTTAATGACTGAGTTTACCACCACAGAGATCGCAATGACATTGTCTGAGAATATAGCATAATGATACAAACTCGGATCCTCAAACTCAGGTTTGGGCTCATCATCCTCATACTTCTCCGGATGTGCAATTCTCTCCTCCAAGAGCCGCATAGCAAGGCAATGCAAGCTCTTGGGAGTCGATTTTGCAGAAACTAGGCTAGCAAAAGCCCCATTCTTCTTGGCCTTGACAAGCAACTCGTTAACGGCAAATATCGTATCTTTTAATTTCTGAATCTTTAACTGATTGTCATACGACTCCTTTGATTCTGCAATAATTAACCTAGCAGTCTTGACTTTATCCTTAACCTCTTTCTCAAATTGCCTCAACACATCCTCATCAACTGGGCCATTGGATTCAAACAACGCTGTGCGATAGGTTGGCTTCAATTGAAGGTCTGAGAAGTTCTTGGCCAAATCATCAAACATCTTGAGCTGCTTTGATATATCAAGCTTGAGCTTCCTGGCATAGGCAGAATATGCATTCACTAAGGCAACATGGTTATTTGCCTGTCCATGTATCAATTCTAACCTAGTCTTCAGTGGATCTGACTGCCACGCTAGAAAAGTTCGATGCACATACGCATTTCCCGTGGTTTCCATGGCCTGCTCATTTGGAAAACCCTCAAATTAAATATTCATTCAAATCCTAAACAAACACTTGATAACCATGCGATAAGAATATACACACTAAAATACCGTAGTCGGGGGCCTATAATAAAATCTACTAAGATTTCATGTCCAATAGTCGCAATGTTTCCAAAATAACACACTAAAATACAGCTACTAGCATTAATCAGAACAAAATTTCAATTCTCATTCAATCATCTCTGGTGCAAAGCTATAGAGGAACACAAATCCATTGAGCAACAATATACAAGACCAAGCAAGTTACCTAAAACTTTCTAACCGATGTACATTCTAATGACTTGCACTCAGAAAGTGATAAAAAAAAACTAGTACAATTTCATGCCATACTTCCAAAATAACACACGAAAATACCCTTACTAGCATTAATCAGATCAGAATCTCAATCCTCGATTCAATTATCAGTGGTGCAAAGCTATAGCGGATCACGAATCCACAGGGCAACAGTAACAAAAGTTACCTAAAACTTCTTAGTGTTTATTCACTGTATAGTTGTATAGAGGAAAAAAACAAATATTGACAGTTAATGTAATATCAACTCAGAAACGCATATTTGCAGCAATTACAGCTCAAATTAACCACCGATCAAGCAATTATCACTACTCAATTGACGCAGTATATCGAAAGCAAAAACTCAACAAACCAAATTCACCATTGCCATTCCAACAGCAGCCAATCACCAACAATTGCTCAACCAAATTGAAACACACATCGCATCCACCTAATCAACATAAACCAAATTACGACGATGCAAAATAGAAGCGGGTGAGTGTTCATTCTTACGTCATTATGCGAAGGATGAGAGGAGAAGAGAGCGGAGAGAGTGGCGAGGAACAGGAGCGTAAACATGGCAGAAACGAAGATCCGGTAGTTGAAGAAGCTTCGGAGTACGGATCCGCCACCTGATCCTACACGACCGCCGCGGATCGCCACCGCCATCGCGAGAAATCTACAATTTAAACGGTATGTTAACGAATCTAGCTAGATTAAAACTCAGCGTCTTCGCGGGTGATTGGGGAGTATCATTGAAGAAGGAAATTGTTTGTTGCGGGGGAATTGAAAAAGGGGGGCGATATGGATGGAGATTAGTGGTTGGAGCTAGGGATGATGATGTATCATTAATGGAGGTTTATGTGTGTTTAAGAGAGTAGACTTACTGTAAATTACGCTCTGTGTGTGTGTGTGAAATGGTGATGATGATGAGATCTGGAAGAGAGTGTTGAAACAATTGGAGCTAGCTAGGCTAGGCTAGTATACTACTAGTACAGTATACTCTACACCGCGTCGGTGGAAATTCTAGTAATTAAATCTTGCAGAAATTCTAATTCCACCTCGATTTTACATTTCTCCTGTACTTTTTAACCGAAATAAAACAGACATGAAAATGAAGATTTTATTTTCCAATATTTTTTTTAGTAAATACTCCAGATATTATGAAAATGCACATTTTATATTTACAATAATGAAAATTTATACCACTAGTACTAATTATCTGGAGGGATTTTGTGTTTTACTTGAATGCGGGACTAGATTGTACTATTATTTCCATTGACATGAGTAACATGGAATTCTCATGTAAGGGCGCGTTTGCACGGGAGGTGACATATGCTGATATACCCACATTGGTGTATTGGTGTTGAAGAAGTCGATACAAACATAACTTTGATTTGGATTTGAAAGTTATGTTGTTTGGCAAAACTCTTTCAACTCTTCGAATATTAGGGTGTGCTTGCACTGTAGTCGACATATATTGGCATTAGTGTTGTTGAAATCGATATGGGCGTGATATTGGCTTGGATTTGGAAGCTAAGTTGCTCGACAAAACTCTAGCTTTGTTGAATATGTGGCCGGCATGAGATGTGATACAACTAGTTAAACGAATCATTACTACACTTGTAAGGCTCTGCCTTTTTCTTTTTTTTTCCTAAAAAACAATCAACTTAGATTTGTCTACCTATTTTTTATACTACAAATCAGTTTATAACCCAACTCATGGACTATACAATTTCATCATGAGTATGGGAATACACAATGTGCCTTCGTCGAAGCTCAAGTTCAATATAGTATTAGAATTTGATCATCATTTCCTTAAAATATCTTGAATTTACGTATTAATTTCAGGATCTTTTTTAAGCGACGTGTGACTTTGAGATATCAATACAAAATACGTTTTTGTTTAAAAATTGAATATATCTTAAAGGTACCAAATAAGTTTACTTTCCGGAAAATAAAATATTCCACTATAATACGGACTTTCCATAAAGGAATTGCATCCGATATAAGCCACACCTCAACTTTTTTTTTTTTTTCCACAATTGCATAGAATTTTCATTATGTCAAAATCTCTTTCACAATTTCACAATGTATAGCGATTACGGATTAGGGACTGCCAAAAAGTTTAATGTGTGCAACTTAGATGGTAAGAAAAAAAAGTCCAAATCTTTTTTCTTGTTTAATTGCGATGTAGGATCTTCATTTTATGGATGTCGGCTAGTGATGTACGAGTAGTATGTAAGCAAACTGTTTGGTTCCCGAAACTGCATGGAACAAAACTTTTTAATTACTGAATCCCTCAACAGCGATAATTCATGGAAAAAGGAAAAGGAACTAGCCACGCCCAGAAATGTATTCTCACCCTTATCCAACACCAAAAATTGAAAATACTTGTGCGTATAGAATTAAAATATCGGTCTCGAAATTTGAATTTTTGAAAAAGGCGATACGTTTTGTAATTTTTGTAATACGATGAAATTTTTTTATCTATAGACCAAATATTTAAAAAAATTCAAATCACATACTAAGTATTTGTTGGAAAAATTCGGTATTCACACGAGAATATGTGAGAAGAAGATGAAACAAAAGAGAGAGAGCAAATGAAACTTGTACATTAACAAATGATACAATATAACAATAAAGAAATTCACAAAGTAAACTTCCATGTCTCTCTTCACGTCATAGTATATCATATCTTAAAGCAACTCCAGCATGGGGATGAACAACAATAAATTGGCGAGTAGAGTCGATGGTTTGACTATCTCTCCTTAAGACTATATTTGCCCCGCTCATGGTGCTAACGGAATAACGACAAATGGTCTTCCAGGATAAAACTACTCTGAGATGACTAAGGAGCACTCTAGTAGTCGAATCTGACAAACTTACTTTGAGTATGATTAAGTGCAAAGAGAAATCAAATGAAAAGAGAAGTATCAAATGTATTAGATGTGTGTTTGGAAATGAACTCTATTCCCATATTTATACTTCTCAAAGGTTTCCATGAAGTGGTATTAAAACCCTTCAAAAAGATACAATGAATGGACCATTCATACACATCCAAATGCCAAAAGGTACAAAATCCCGCCATTCATGTGTAAGCAATAAACGTCACAACTATATAATTGTGATGGTCCAGTGGCGCCATTTCGCTTCTGACACACAACATGTCACAGGTTCGAAACTTGGCATGCATGATTTTAAATTTTGACTGCTTTTTCAACCTTTTCTTATTGGAAACCATCATGAAAGGTCACGAATGCACTAATTCATTTTGTGTAACTTGTGTATTAATTTCTCAATAACTTTGAGCAATTAATCACATTTAAACACAAATAAATAACATTCCAATAATGCAATTTGGATATATCTTTATAAATCTCATTTGCCTTTTCCCATAAATTTTAGTAGTGCAGTGGATCCAACTGTATTTGAATGACTTAAACCATTAATGTATCGATCAACATAATATGTGCATTAATCAACTTTCACCACACGAGATTTTAGTGACTTAACGCCTTAGTGACATCCATTTTAACAAATGGAAATACACGATCATGGAAAGCTTGTTTCCAACTTGTTTGGCCCAAACGACCAATACATCGAACGAATTGAAATCTCATTCGTATCACTAAAATTCCCTACAGTATTCATTTCATCATATCTATGACCCAGAAAATCAAGAATTGTGATTTTATTTTATTTTCGTCAGTGAAATTTTGAATTATGCTTAGGCGAATTCTCGAAACTGGTCTCTAATAAGTTCAACGCAGATACTATCCATGAAGTACTACAATGTCCAAAAACACTTCTGATCATCTTGGACATTTTGACTTTTGAGGCAAAATTAACTAATCATAAATTTTCTTTTTTATGTAACAACTTTTGGTGTAAGAAAAAGAAAAGTCAAGTCTCAAGTTATGGTCAGTGGTGAAAAACTGAAAATGACATGCATTAATTGATGAAAGTAATCGATATTAAGCAAAATTTCCTCATAGCTAATCCAACTTCTATTTTCTGCTGAAAGAGTGCATATTATGTTTTTGTCCACAATTAACGAGATATATTATAACATGAGTCTTATACGTAAGTTATTAGATATTTCGAGTGACTAAATATACTAACGCAAAAATTCAAAAATGGTAATACATGAATCTCCTATAAATGTGTTGTGTGCCTATCGTAATTCGTCTCGCCACCCCGGCCCCTATCCCGCCCCTGTAAATTACTAATCCATGGATAATTTTACGATCGAGTACATAATCTCTTATTTTCGGGGGGTTTGATTGGACATTGGACTACGAAGGCTTGAACAATCCATAATAAACATTATGGAGAATTAAACATACGATTTTAGTAACCATTAGTTTAATTAATTTTTTGCTAGTACAGATTAGGTAGAGAATTAAGAAGAGTCTGATTAATTATTTAATTATTCTGATGATATTTTATAACATAACAAAAAAAAAATCACAGCCTCCACTGGAATTTAAAAACACTCCTCATATCCAGTACTGTTATTATCATCCCTGCAAATCATTGCAAGGATCATCGTCAAGCTCTCTGAGAGACGGAAACGGACTGTTAATCCTCATATCAGTAATAATCTGCCTGAGTTCTGATGCTTCTTCTTTGAGCTGGGCATTTTCCTGAACCATAATATCATGACGTTCCGAGACATGGTTCAGCTTGTCCATCAGCTGGTGGTTCTCATTCCGTAACCACACGACCTGTGACCACAGCTCATCGAGGTGCTTCTGCTTGCGCATACGTGACCTTCTGGCCGATTCCCTGTTGGAAATCATTCTCCTCTGTTTTCGCTCGTTTATTATGCTTAACTGCTGCTCTGGATCATCAGCCTCGTCTGAAGTCGAGTTGCTGCTGAAAGTACATGTTGGTTGGGGAGTGAGCATGAGCTGGTGGTATAGAGGGTTTATGTAACCGGGGTACGATGCTGGTGGAGTGGCGGTAGTTAACGTGAAGTGGGTCTGGAACTGAGTACTCGGGTTTGGAGAGAGTAAGTAGTGGAGCTGTTCGGTAGGTTCACTCGGGTACATGTTGTTGTGAAGTAGCTATAAATATCAAGTACTGAGGAGATAGATGATGATGCTGGATTGATGCTGAGACCGGGTTTTTGAAGACGAATGGGGAGTAATGGGAAGGGATTAATTTATAGGATGGAGAAAAGGTGCTTGGAGAGAGTACAGTAGAGTCACTTAAAGATGAGATGACATGCATGATGTTGATGCCAAATATTTTCTGTATCTATGCATACATTATGTATGTATATGTATAGTACACAAAACCCTCTCTCGATCGAATTGCTGACATCCGTAGCATCGCCTCTCGTGCATCCTGACTGATTCTACCATAGACGCCAACAATACGTACAGGAACAAAACACATCAAGTAATAAGCCTAGAACTAGAAGTGTATGTTGACTAATACCCTCGGTACCTATATTTGCAAGAACTTCATACTGCTCGATCTAGTGTCTAAATAACAAGGTAAATTAGAGGTTTTAACCGATTTTTTGAAACTCACATACACAATCGTTTTAAGACATCGCTGTTTAGCAAGACTGAAATACTAAGTCAGAAGGATTACTGTGTTGGCTATAATCAGTTTACAGTTTCCTACTACTACTACAATCACTTTTCAATGTACAAAAAGCTTTTGTAAACAGGACAATAATTGCCATGAATTATATATGATATGATCTTGGCAATCCATATATTATATTAGTCCAAGTTGTGGATAATCATCTTTTGGCGAAAAAAACGCTTACATCAACGGAGAAGAGAGATGATTATTGGAGGTATAATAATTGAACTGGGGAATAATGTTATGGGAGAAACAGGACTAGCAGAAGGAAAATGGGTTGAAGTCAATCTGAACAATGGAGTTAAATGTCAGCCAAAGTAATATTTTTTTTTTTTCTTCTTATTTTTCTGCTGTACAATATTGGTGTTTTAGCTAACAGTAGTACTCTCTGCGTAGTGACGTACACGAAAGGACTAAACCGGGCAGAGAAGATTGGGCATGGCAATTGGCAATGCCTTTTCTAAAAGTGGAAAATTTGTTAAAGAAAATTAGTGACAACAACCACCACTTTTTTGGTAACTAACATATTCATATTACACACTAATAAGTACACTAATAAGACTCACAGACACTGTTTGGTACAGTGTTTTTGGTAAGCATATATATGAGCTGCTAGTCTCTTTAGAAAATGTTTGAAAGGGATGTTTAGATATTAGAGTTATATGAACTTTTAATCCATATATGATTGATTAGATATGTTACACTGGATTGTGTTATCTTGACCTGCTACTTATATCCAATTTTCACTTGTATACGCAGAATTTCATATAGTACTAATGTGCCGACATACTGTCCTGACAAAAACCACCTGTACCTGATGGCTCGCAAACCATCTTTGAGAAGATTTTAATTTGTTATGTTGGTCAGGTCTAGACAGGGGCGGAGCCAGGATTCCAACGTTAAAAGGACCTTTATTAGAGGTGTGCAGAATCAATCAGGACACATCCTGGTTCGATTTTAACCACACAAAATTTTCACAGAAGATCGATGGATGGAAAAATCTTGCACAGTTACTATATATGGTGGGGAAGAGAATGTGGTGAATACATGGATGATCATGTAATGTATTAATTCTTCCACTATGAAAAAGAAGGCTGTAATGCATGGATGATGGCCCAAATGGTCAACAATGCCATTACCAGAACTTGACTACTCCTTATCTTCTTGTCTCAAGTTGGTTCTTTCCTGTTTTCATCTTTTTGCTCTTCTTACCTACACTGGTAAAAAATTCCTTTGCCATTAACAGATAGAACGTACATGTAGTCGAATACGTAAGTACTCATTTTTGTACTTGTACAGGATCCTTTTAGGAAGCACAATTTTCCTCCAATCTGGTTTCGACAGCAACGATAATGTTTTAGGCGATTATCTACCACTATCAGGAGTTCACTTTAGCTAATGCTGCTACTCTTCCGTTCATCTGGTTCCACATTAATCGTACATCCTATATGATCATGATCTAGAAAGGATCCAAAATGGTCATTTCTTACTGATCTGATATTGATACTCCTTTGTTGAAGATTTTCAACTAAAGTGATTCACCAAGTTTAGTACTACTAGTATCTTTATAGGCTTTAATAGGATGCATGCTGTCATTTCAATTGCTTTTTCTCCTTGCCTTTAGGTGAATTCAGAATGATTTTGCTGAACTAGCCCTTGCGCTTAATGCATTCGGCTAGCTAGTTCTATAGATTGCATTGTTCGTAGCTAGAGCTATTGTACCTATTGATTCGTGTTTGTCGAAAGGCGATTGGCTGAAAGTTCATGTAATGTGCCTTGAATGCTTGTGATTCCCTGATGTTGTCTTTGTGAACATGTTGTATTTGTTTGGTTCGTGATTCTTGTACTTTAATGACCTCATCATAATACAGTAAGGAAAACATATAATCGTAACTTCAGTTGATGAAATTCGTGTTTATTTGATGAAGTCATGCGTGGGACATGTAGACCAATCTAGGAATGTTCACGAGCCGAGCTTAGATAGCTCTATCGATCATTGTTCGCCGTAATTTTAGTTCTGCTCGTGACCAGCGAGCATTACCTAATCAAGCTCGTGTTCGGCTTGACAAGTGATCAAATTGCTTGTGAGTTGCTAAAAAAGCTCGACTAGTTTTTGTTCATGAGTGTTCGACTCATTAGAGCACGAAAAGAAGCTCATTTGTTGTAAAAATTTACACAATTAGTATTTGATGAGCCATGCCTGGGACCAGAACCTACCAAAAGAGATTGGTAATTTACCTATAAAATTACCATAGGAAATTTAGTAACAATTTGAATACCCGCTCCTACAGTGAAAAACCTTAAATTGATATTGCACCACAAGAGCAAGTTGTGTGGCATTATTGTTGTGCACAGTGAATAAGTTATGAGTACATAATGACATTTTTTCATGGGACTTAGTTAGACCCATTGGCAAATTAAATATTTTCAAGATTTGGAGACGTAAGCTCTCTTTTCTCTTCCTATAATCTTCCTAGAAAATTGATCAAAAAGCTAAAGAAAATATGATTAAAAAACAATAATTAAGAAAAAATAAAGAAAATAAGAAAAATGGGGTTGGCTGTAAACAGAGTCCTTATGATGTGAAGGAAATGATTAAAAATTACAATATACTACCCACTTAAGGCACAACCCTTTGTCAGCATATCTTATCCATCTTTCAAAGCTTATATTGGTAATTTAGTAACCCTTATTATTTTCCCCAAAAGCCCTCCAATTTACAACCTTTGTTCTTGTGTTAAATTGAGATGCATATGGTTTTTTAGGTAACTTAATAATGTGAAAGAATCCAATGTAAAGGGACAGAGGCCCTGAACTAACGGTTAGGGTATTGCACGGAAGGGTGCTGGATTGAACACTTGCTTTGCTCCTTTATCCAGGATCAAACAAAAAAGCCCAACATTTTACTCAAGTGTGAGTTTGGGTTGGGTGGCTAAAAAAAAGTGCGGTGCGGAGCGCATTATGTTAATCTTCTTGTTGGGAAGTGGTTTAGCAAGCCAGTTAGCCAGCCCGCGTGCGTGGGTATCGGGTGCCACCAATTGGCTTCATGTCACCTCAGCGTGTGGCTACCACAAGCCTTGCAATGCATCGTGATAAAATAGGAAATATGGAATTGACTGTTAATAGTATAGGGTGATCAGGCTAATACCAACATATGAGAGCCGTTTGTGTTATTACCGTAATTTTTTTTTTATCTCGATTAAAAACGCAAACTTGTAGAAATGTGAGAATTACTTGTATTCTCTATAATAGTGCATATACAACCATAAATGTGGTGTCCGTGGAATTTATTAATACTATGATACTCGAGTTTTAATTGACTTATGACTATTTTACCGTATTCTGTAAATATGGTTAATGTATTTGATAACAATCATAATAGATGAATTGTTAGCTAGGCATGATGATCCAATCACTTATAATATGTATAAGAGGACTATTTAGGATAGAAAAAGGAATAGATTCCTGTGATATGCATAAGATAGGGCTTTTTCTTCAGGTGCTGAAAGTGATGATGGGGCTCTGATTGTTGTGGTATTGTCATTTGTTATCATATACAAATGCACCCCACTTAAGTAACCTACTCAAAAGCTTTCCTTTCATTCAATGGCAGTGAAAGCAAATTGATTTTCATAGAGCAATTTTGTGTTAGGAGGCCGCATCAAACTTTGTTCGGACTTGTACGCAGGCGTACATTTCATACCTAATAATATATCTTGTGATATTTTAATGTGTATGTATCGCAAAGCACTGTATTGCCTTATATATAAATAAATTAAGCAATTCGGAGCAAACTTGAATGTGAATGTTATTTTACAGATGAAATACGATATCATCTTTTACAGATAAGATACGAGAGTTCATTTGACAGTTTTCGATCACGATCACACCCCACTATTGAAGAAATCATATTTATGGAATACACTCGAATACGGGAATAGTATTGGTCAATGAACATATAATTTCCATGTGTGAAACTTTTGCAATTGAAAGAAGACAAGAGAGGGAAAGCAGGGTGGCTGCCTACTTTTCACTAGTACTACATGTATGGCAAATTTTTCTTCTTTGTCTTCATATATGTTAATACTACATGCTTTGAAACTGTGCAAACCAATTGCAAATATTTATACCTCAACTTGTAATAATTGGTTCATTACTGGTTACAAATTTGCCATTACTCTTCATACTGACATTCTATTTCTAGGCAAGTTGTACTTTAACATGTACCTTCTTTCAGCATTACTAATTACAAGTAGTTTACTCAATAAGTACACATTCAGTTAGAAGAAGAAGAAAAACAATTGAGTTGATAATTCTGTCTCTCATTCCATTTTGGCCATTTGCAATTCTCCTAGCTAAAAAATTGGCTTACAATATTTTATTATCATGCATGCATGAGCATGAAGTGTTTGAATTCACTTGCACCATCGCTAATTCCTAGTATTTCCTAGTATCGACGAATAAAAAAGGGAAAAGGAGAGAACAACTTGAAACCTCATGCAGTCATGCACCTTACAAATCGTCCTAAATCAATTTTATAAATATTCTTGAACTTGTTTGAAATTTGTTTCTAGGTGTTTGAATTTGAACTTGATTTTTTCACTTGCACCTCTCTACAATTGCTTTGGCATGTTAAAATATTCTTGAGTTCAGTCTTCTTTATAAATATAATAAAACTATAAATTATTTTATAATTCAAATATCAATGAGAACAATTGATACTGGGAGAAGAACAATTATCCATCTTGGTTGGATATTTATGTCAAAGAATGGATAAGTACCCTCATCATGCATATCAACAGCAAAAGTTTTCTTGAATCATCTTCTAAACTTTTTTCCCCTGAATTTTTTTAGCAATATTATAATAACAACCTTACTGCCCCATTTTCTTGATCGGCCTATAAACAATGATTAAGCTTAATTTAATTGTTTGATCTAAAGCATTTCCATGTCTAGTGCTATATTATTAATATTACTATTATAATTGTAATGATACAATTGCGCAATTGAATAATTAATTATTAGCGTTTTGGACTCATTTAGACGGACAATTTGTGGTTACGTACTTGTTGTTAATATATAAACTTAAAGAAACCCACTGAGATATATGATTATTATCGATCGATGTGGGTATATATATATATAAAAAGGAAACTAAAGGTGTTTGTGTTTGGTTATTGAAAGCAATTGAGCACTTTGGACTTGGATTTTTCACTACATTTGGTGTTAGCAAAACATTTTGCTCATCTTTTTTCTTTGTTTCGAATATGTTTTGTAGGAACTTCTTTTCCAGTACTACTCTCTTCCAACTGTTGGTCTCGACACGTGTCGATCTTCAAGGGGCATAAGAGTTGAGTTACAATTTATAGAACAAGTTCTCATGCATGTATAAGCTCTCAAAAGTCAAAAGCTCTCATTCAGAAAAAAGGTTTTGGGTTTAGGCCATGATCGATTTGTATGAAAAATCTGAAGTAAATAAGCTCTTTTCATTGTATAAAAATTGGATCGGAGATTTAGTTTTTCAAACAGATCAAACGGGCCCTTAATTGATCAATTTCTTCCGTGAATTTCTTTCATAGCTCTTGTCCCTATTGAAATACCGAAGTGACTCTTAAAATTCATGCTTTCGAATTACATGCCAGCCAAATGTTTGAAATTTGTATGGTTTCGATTTTTTGTAAGTGGGTAAATGACATCAAGTATGAAACGTCATAAGGAACCGAATCACACAGACGTATATGGTATATGGAGTATGGACAAATTAAACTGGATTTGAAATTTCACCGAGAAAATTGCCGCTATTGTTACTAAACAGAAAACTAAACAGAAAAAAAGAAAGAAACTTTATTCCATGTTTGAGATAGGCAAGAAATTTCCTTTTAGTTAAGCTGTCATTTCTCAACTTGTCCAAAGGCAAAGAAAACAAAGGAAAGGATTTGGCAAGATCCTGATCGGAGAAAAGTATTGGGACAATATTGGAAATTTGATGTATGAAAATTGAAAGGCCTTTACTTTGTGAAGGTTAAGTAATAGTCTGTTTCAAGAATAGGGGTAAATTGTACCCTTTTCTACGGACACCCTTCATGTTGTGGTTACCTACATATGTGTTTCACTTGCAACATTTGTGACATGATTGCAATTATCATTTTTTTTGGGTTAAGTTTGCACAAGCACGTTCTTGACATCATGAGATTCAGAATAATTCTACTACTATCATTTTTACGTTTTAAAGATATCCATAGAAACTAACATACTTTTCAAAATATTTTTTTAAAAAAAAACATACTTTTCAAAATACGATATTCAAAATACGATAGACATCTCGAATTTAAGTGCCGTGGAACTAAAGATTAGCACTTGAAGAACCACTTGCGTAAAAATGGATTGTACATGTTGATAGCCCACTCTTAAATAAACCCAAACGAAAAAGTACACAATATAAGATTAACTCACATTGTATACGAATATACAAGTTTTGTTGAGTAGTTGGAAACTCGCACTATTGTTTGGGTACACAGTTAGTAAAACCTTGAACTCGTGTAATAGCAAGCAAATAGATTACATGCAAACCACACAATTAGAACCGTATCTAGCTAATGATATTACAAATTCACACTCAAACTCATAGATCACAAATCGAATAAAAATAAATCTTTGAGAATTTAATCGCCTAAATTATACAGATTCGATGGGATACACCTAACCAATCACAACACGTTTGGATCTCTTTTCTGTTGACATTTTTATGATGGTTGGTTAGGGAAGTGAATAGGAAAATTCTTGAAAAGTGAGAGAAAATTAGTGTTTGGGATTAGTTTGAAGAGTTTAGTAAGGAAAAGTAAAATGATGATGTGTAAAAATGAGTTATAGAAAGAGAAAGAGAGATAATGAGTTATAGAGAGATAAATAATATAGTGAAATAAATTTTGAAAAAAAAAAAGAAAAAGAAGAAGGCTAAAAACTAAAAATCGTGAATAGTGGTGAGGGGTGGCTCAAAAAGAGAGGCAAAGCTAATTTTCGTTTTTAGAACGTGACTCTCCAAAATGAAAAGAGAGCCAAACGCTTTGAGTACTTTTAAAAACCACGATGTTATCGCCACAGGGGTGTGTATATATATTTCTAGTGCAATACTACTACCTTTTGCGAGAAGGATAAACATGACCAGTTTAAGCTTGTATGTTTGATGTGGCTACATGTAAACTTCCTAGTAATTAAGAGAAAGAAGCTAAAATTTCATTCATTCTCTGTGTCCTAAATCCTAATAACACTAATATGACCAGTTTAAGCTTGTATGTTTGATGTGGCTACATGTAAACTTCCTAGTAATTAAGAGTAAGAAGCTAAAATTTCATTCATTCTCTGTGTCCTAAATCCTAATAACACTAGTATTATTATTTATGAGTCTTGACCCCTCCGTTCCTCCAATCTCAACTTTCTTTACCTTTTACAATGGTGTGGAAAATCAATTGACGTTCATAAAATATAAACAGCATGTTTGACACTATTTTAGAGAGTCAACTTTCCTCTCTAACTTAGATTTTATATTTGGAGCTAATCTTAAACTTGCTCTTAATCAACACCAAAACTCACCTCCCTTACACTCTTTAAATTATCATGCATAAATTGAATGTTTGAAAGATTTTAGCAAAAACAAATTTGAATTCTCATTATTAAGTCCATTACGTAAATATATTTATTATTTTTCTAAAAAAAAATATACCGTATAAGTAAATAAGAAATTGGGTTAATAAAGTGAATAAGAAGTTGGGATGAGAATGGAGTTATATCATATCAACTTTTGTTAAATAATCATGTTTCGTACACTACTGTAAAACAGCTACTCGGATAGGCTAAGGGCCAATCAACTATACATCAGAATATATAATAGTTGTAGAAATGCTGCATAACTCAGTGTGGATTGTACTAGAAAGTTAAGAGGAAAAAAAAAAAAAAAAAGAAAAACAAGGTAATGGAGTAGGAGTATTATAAAATACAATGAACAGAGAAAAAATGAAATGAAATCATCAAGAAGTAAGACCATCACCACGAAGCAAATAGGAGGAAGTGATAAAGTGGTGCAGTGTAACGACTGCGTTATGGTCTAGGTTGGTCAGGTCCTCGAAGATCTCTTCTGAAACCTGCATTCTTGAGCAGACGATAATTAACAACATTCAAATAGTTTTTTTTTTTTTTTTTTTTTTTTAAAGAGAAAATCTAATTATCCTACTATTTAATACATACACTACATTGTTGATTTACCACCTTATAACTCTAAATACGTATCTCTACCAATCTTATGACACCGTTGGAATTTAAACTTTAATCTCTCATATGCTATTTTAGTACCTTCACAACTCAACCATCCTTATGACCCTAAATAGAACACATCTTTAAACATCCAGAATAATAAATTTAAAGAAAAGTGATAGGTAGATTTGTTAAAATACACTTATGTAGTCTTTGGAATTGGAAAGGGGTTATGAAAGTGAACATTAAATTAGGATAGGAGTTGAATTTTTAAGTTAGTGTTGAGTTGATTTTTAGGTCTAAACGCCTTTTCATAGCTAGAATCAGAATTTTGGTTTCAAAATCAAAGTCGGGTTCAAGAGTCAAAACCCTCACCCAGACACGGGGGTTAGAAATCAAACTCATCTGGTAAGAAAAGTTGGCTCAAGTCTTTACTACTTCGTTGATCAAATGACTCGTTTCACAATTTTTCTATTTCGTTTTGGTACATCAGACATCTAGACCAACCAGTCTTACACTGATTCTGCTTCTAGAGCAGCTCAAACATGGTGGGAGACGGTCAGGCAGAGTTCAAAACTGTTTTCCCTGTTAGTCATATCCAATCTTTGTGCAATACGATCTGCAGACTGCACATACATTAGCAGTGCGGCTAATGTATCAACATATTCTGAAAACACAAGAGGTGTTTGTTCAAGTAAAAGATCAAGTGTTGACTTCAGAACTTCACTGTTAGCTTCTCTAGCTCAGATCTCTTTCAAAAACATCACTATCCAAACTCTAGTTTTGTTTCCAACATTTTAAATGCTCCATATTGGGTTAATCTCAAGTCATCAAAAAACATCACTATCCAAACTATAGTTTTGTTTGCAACATTTTAAATGCTCCATATTGGGTTAATCTCAAGTCATCAGAATTCAGAACACATCGACAGATATATGCCAATAGATATCCACTACATAATTCTCCAGATCTTATATGTGCCATGAGAAAAACCTAATACAGTTGATTATCGAGAAATTTACAAAGACCATTAACACAATAAGGCAGCCTAACAATCCATTATCCAATGCACAAACCCAAGTCCTTTGATTCCCTCCAAAATGAGCCATGAGAAAACACAATACAGTTCACCTCTACCAGACGGTTTATCAAGAAATCACAAAGACCAGTCCACTTCTACCAGTTATAAAAGCACAGATGATGAAATGATATCCCTTGCATTTAACAATATGGTAAAACACACAGCTACAAGTCCTGTGTGAAAATTGTAAAATGTACCCAGCAAAACAAGCTACAATATGTTTTTTCCCCCTAACATAACATAACTAAACAGAAAGAAATACTTAGTTCTTGGTAAAACTCAATTTGTGACAAAACGGTGAATCCACCTAGGTATCTCAAAAGAGAAAGAAATCTATACACATAAATAAAAAGTATGAACAAGAAACTATGCTTGTAAGAGACTGAGAGTAACATAGATATGCAAATATGAAAGACACTGATGGAGATCACTGCCAACAAAGCAACAGGAGAACATGGACAATATGCAAACAAAATTTGAGAATAGAGTTAAGTATACCAATGATATACGGAGTATTAGAATTTACAGGAACCTCTCCCTAGAAGATTCAGGGTCAATCATCATGACTCATGGTCTAGGGATCAATATTCAATAATATAAAGAACTGTAGATCCCATAAGAATCATATGAATATATCAAACAGAATGGGGTTCATATCAAATATGCATGAAGAGCATATCAGCTTTAGTGGAAATTGAAAAAGAACAAAAACTGAAAAAAAAATCACAATGCTGTTGAAAGGGATCAACCAAACCTACATACAAATGTGATATTAGATGATTTGCTCTCATCTTTTGCATAATGTATAGACATTCATAACATGAATAGACAGATTTCTTGATTTCAAAATGGAGTGGAAATTTATCATTCACAGCTAAGGCAGGGAAAGCTTATCGAAAATTGTTAAATTGCACAGCTATATGCATAACAAAGATGGAATGATATAGATGAGGAACCTTGTGCATTGACAATAACGGAGTAGATTTACATAGAAAACAACATGTGAAGTCTGAACCTTTTAAAGAGTGCCACTATTACATATTACAAAAATCAAAGAAGAAAACAATGTAGAAAACGCTTACAGGTGTAATAGTTTGTTCTAAAGCAACAGTCTGAGATTGATTATGCCACAAGGGAGATAATATCATGCTGACATAACTTGCTGGAGTGAAGAATAAGAACTCCACTTCACACTTCCAGATCAGCTCATCCAGTAACGTGCAGGGTGCAGGTCTACTCAATCAAACCTCGTTGTGCTCACTCAACATTTCAGAGGAGATTGATCCTTGACTCAAAATCTGCAACTCAACTTTAGGCTATTCCTATATTATAAACTTCCCAGATGCCACAATGACCAAACACAGGCAGTTCCAGACGCATCCCTATCAACTACATTCTCTGACTCAGCGCAACACACAGACACAATTCATATGTACAAGTCAACAAAAGAGTAATAAACCCAAGAAGGCCAACAGCATTGCTCTTCAAATTGATCCTTAGTATGATTTTCAACCCCATGCCTAGAAAAGGATGCTGCGCAGATAGGAACATACTCAACATGAATCTACATAACTCCTAATGCAATATCCACATGTAAGTCTGCTATCTTGAAAAGTTTGAAACACGCAGAAAGAGAAAATATATCGTCTCTCAGACCATATTCTACAAAAACACCAAGTTCTCAAGGCAAGAACTCAAAATTGTAGGTCACCTCCAGATCATTAACTAAGGGAGCAGAAGAACTGCTATCACGGCCCATCTCGCACCTCCTCTTCTCATAGCCAGCATCATCCGTAGGCAACTCGTACCTACAAACCGGGCATGTATTTCTAATCCTAAGCCAGGGCAGTATACATTCCCCATGGTAGAGATGACAACAAGGCATCTTAGTAACCTTCTCCCCGAACTCGACGTCATCCTTACAGACTGCACAAACAACTGCAGCATTATTATCCTCTCCCACATCCTCCTTTCTCAAGACCACTGACGGAAGACTCTCCACCACAGACTTAGCTGCCGGTGGACTTCCCTTTAGAGCATTCTCAGTCTCCACCAATTGTCCAAACAGCGCATCATATTCCATAGCTAGAATGTAATCTTCAGGAAGATGATGCGGAACTCGACTCTCGCCAACAACATCATCATTGTCGTCGGAATCCTCCAATTCGAAAGTCCTTCCCATGTTATTCACCGTCAGCAGCACTTCCCACTCAATGTTCCTCCCTCCCTCTTCATCATCACCCAACATGGGGTCATCATCTTCTTCTGAAATGTCAGAATTAATCGAAACCGACAGCTCCTCAATACGATTAATTACCGAACTCAAGTTTTCAATCTCATCAAATTGAGCCCTCTCACTCACCTCCTCCCACTCAAACTCTTCCCTCTCATTCAAATTACACACAAGCCCAAACATATCATCATCATCAACATCAACATCATGAGCATTAACACAATTTCTATCATCACAAACCCTAGAATTAACCTCGAATTCCTCAGCATCATCAGACTCCGAATCCGTACCGGCAACACGGAGACCAGGTCCGAATCCGAACTCAATCTCCGAATCCTCGACCGTACCCGCAGCGAGATCCCAAACCGGATCCTCCGTCACGCGAGCTGATTCAAACAGATCCGTGACGAAATTCATTTGCTCGTCGTCCTCATCATCCTCTTCTTCCTGAGCTCTTAACAAGCAGATAGGATCTCCGTAGTCATGATTGTCGGTGGAATCGAAGCCGAAATCGACGGATGCGGAGTAATCGTCGAAGAAATAGGGGCTGCAGTCATTGTAGGAAGGGGAAAAGGACTCGAAATCGAGGACGAAGGGGTTAGGTTGGTGGTAGTAATCATCGACGGGCGGAGGAGGTGGTGGTGGAGTGGTTTGTTGAGGGTGGTTGAGGCGGTGGAGATTCGTCACATCCGCCATGGTTGTAGCAGAGGAGAGAAATTGATGCGATTTTGTCTGATAATGCAATTTAATAAATAAAATAATATTTTATAATATACAGATGGATATAGATGAATGAATAGATAAATCTACCGGTCCTTAAACTTCCGTTTGCGTTTACGCGTGGTCAACTTGTGTCATTAAAAAGGACTCTTCACTGTTTGCGGTCATAATTAAAATTAGATTACTCATACTTAATCTAATTTTTCTACCACAAAAAACCGTACGTTACAACAAACAAAAACAAAACACATATAAAATTCAATAATAATAAGATTAAGAAATATACCCCTATTAATGATTTGGAGTTTGACCGGGGTGATCGGAGCTTGACTCATTAAGCGATAAGCCTATGTTATCTTCGTATTCTATTCAAGTTCATTTAGTTCTCTTAATTCAGTTCAATTCTATTCAGTTCCGTTCAGACAAAAGGAACGGTAAGACAACATGTTTATAGCCCAACTGAGCAACACATATCCATGATGCAGCTCCCTATATTCCGATGAGAATAAACTTCTTGACCTTTAAATTTTATTTGGGGTATTTAGAGCTACTAGTACATTATATATCATCTGAATATACAACCAAATATTGATTAAACTGAACATGCAGTTAATCATTACATCAATGAATGGTATTACTGTTATGTCATGGCTAGGACTCCGCGAGACTGTTTTTTGCTCAAAACTGGCAGGTAATCTTTACATAGAAAAATAGTTTAATAAAAATATTGGTATAAATAGATACATGAATTAGGAAGTAAGTTGGTTTAGTGTTGTTTACTTTGACATAGTATAAAAGTATAAAACCACCATCATTTCAAAACAGATTGTAATGGCTTCTTTTCAATCGCACTTGTACTACAATAATCTCTATCTCAAGCTTCCTCAACTGCTCAGCTGCTTCCATACTACACTCGTACACAAAACTTCAACTCAACCTCAATCTTTTTACCGAAAGACATTTTCCCATATTTTCCAACGATGCTCCAAACAGAGAGCTCTTCAACCGGGTCGACAAGCCCATGCCCGTGTTATAGTTACTGGGTTCAAGCCCACGATCTTTGTTACCAATTGTCTGATTCAAATGTACATAAAATGCTCCCGTTTGGAGTTTGCATGCAAGGTGTTCGATAAAATGCCTGAACGAGATATTGTCTCTTGGAATGCCATGATTTATGGATACTCGATTAGTGGGGAGATGGGGCTGGCGGAGTCCTGTTTCGGTTTAATCCCTCAAAGAGATGTGATTTCTTGGAATTCTTTGATATCAGGGTACTTGCAGAATGGGAGTTTGGGGAAGTCATTGGAGGTGTTTATGTTGATGGGGAGAGAAGAGGGTATGGCGTATGACGAGACCACGTTTGCTGTTATTCTGAAAGCTTGTTCTGGATTGGAGAATTATCGTTTGGGGTGTCAGGTGCATGGTACGGTCGTGAAGTTGGGATTTGAGGGAGATGTGGTAGCGGGAAGCGCGGTGTTGGATATGTATGCAAAGTGCAAGAGGTTGGATGAGTCCATGAGATTTTTTGGTTCTATGCCGGTGAGAAATTGGGTTTCTTGGAGTGCATTGATTGCGGGTAGCATTCAAAGTAGTGACTTTATTGGTGGATTGGAACTATTTGTTGATATGCAAAGAGAAGGAATCGGGGTCAGCCAATCCATATACGCCAGTGTTTTTAGGTCTTGTGCTGGTATGTCTTCTTTAAGTTTGGGCCGCCAGTTGCATGGTCATGCGTTAAAGAGTGATTTCGGATATGATACCATCGTGGGTACGTCCATGTTGGATATGTACGCAAAATGTGGTAGTTATCTTGATGCTGGGAAAGTGTTCCGTATATTGCCTAACCATAGCTTACAATCTTATAATGCATTAATTGTTGGGTTTGCTAGAGGTGATCGTGGATTTGAAAGTTTGCAGGTATTTGTGCTCTTGTTGGAGTCTGAACTTGGTTTTGATGAAATAAGCCTATCTGGTGCATTTAGTGCTTGCTCTGTGCTCAAAGGTTATACTGAGGGAAGTCAAGTCCATGGATTAGCACTGAAGAGTCCACTCCAGACCAATGTTTGTGTTGCTAATGCCATTTTAGATATGTATGGAAAATGTGGAGCTTTGTTTGAGGCTGGTCGCATATTTGATGAAATGGATACAAGGGATGCTGTTTCTTGGAATGCAGCAATTGCAGCTTGTGAGCAAAACGATAATAAAGATACATTATCACTTTTTGTTAGGATGCTTCGCACTAGGATGGAACCAGATGAGTTTACGTATGGGAGTGTTTTGAAAGCTTGTGCAGGTTCACAAGCTCTGAACTTTGGGAGGGAAATTCATGGCAGGGTCGTTAAATCTGGATTGGGGCTTGACTCGTTTGTTGGAAGTGTACTCGTGGATATGTACTGCAAATGCGGTGAAGTTGAAGAGGCAGAGAAGCTTCATGACAAGATGGAGGAACAGACGCTTGTTTCATGGAATGCAATTATTTCAGGGTACTCGTCAGAAGAGCAGAGTGAGGGAGCTCAAAAATTCTTTTCTAGGATGTTAGAAATGGGAGTCAGACCTGATAACTTCACTTATGCAACAGTTCTTGATACTTGTGCTAATGTTGCTAATGTTGGACTCGGGAAGCAAATCCATGCTCAAATTATCAAACAAGATCTGCAGTCAGATGTGTACATCAGCAGTACACTAGTGGACATGTACTCCAAGTGCGGGAACATGCTCGATTCCATTTTGATGTTTAATAAATCATTACACCGGGATTTTGTGACATGGAATGCCATGATTTGTGCTTATGCTCACCATGGTCATGGAAAAGAGGCTTTGCAAACTTTTGAGGAAATGCAGGCCGATATGGTTACACCAAACAATGCAACTTTTGTGGCGGTCCTGCGTGCTTGTGGGCATATTGGTCTTGTAGACCAAGCATGGCATTATTTCAAACTTATGCAAGATAAATACAAATTGGCACCACAGTTGGAACATTATTCATCCATGGTAGACATAGTAGGTAGATCTGGCCAACTTTTCAAAGCTTTGAAGCTTATTCACGATATGCCATTTGAGGCTGATGATGTAATCTGGAGAACTCTGCTTAGCATCTGCAAGATGCATGGGAATGTTGAGGTTGCAGAAATAGCAGCTAGCTCTCTTCTGCAATTGGACCCTCAGGATTCTTCTGCTTATGTTCTTCTGTCAAATATCTACGCTGATGCCGAAATGTGGAGTGAGGTTTCAAAAATGAGGAGGATCATGCGGAATAGTGGGATGAAGAAAGAGCCAGGTTGTAGCTGGATTGAAATCCAGTCTGAGGTGCATATGTTTCTTATCGCGGATAAAGCTCATCCAAGATGTGATGAGATTTATGAGAATTTGCAAATCTTATTCGATGAAATGAAATTGGATGTTAACATAACTTTTGGTGAAGAAAGAGCTCTAGATGAACAGCTCTCTTGATCGTTGAGTCCATATCAATATGAGAAATTTGGAATGTAATTAAGTTTGAAGTTTCTCAATCTCTGTAACAAGGAGGCGAATTGAAACGGCTCAAGTACAAGTGGGTTCACCTGATTACTGTGCAAATGTAGTACTAATGAACTATGTTATTGTAGGTTTTTAGGCCACTTGTTTAGTAAGGAGCTCTTCTGTTTCATGTTCTTAGGAGGCGTTTGGTTCTGCAGATAATGGGGAGAAAACAGTGTTGGCGAATACTGCTTCTCCATTTGGTCGGAAGATAATCGGAAGAGAACGAGAATGGACTGCCCAAGATAATAAGGCTGGGCAGCCTTCTGATTGGTTGACGAGTATGCGCTGGCAGCTGATTCTCTTATCTGTGGCTTTATCTTTCTCCCACAATTTTTCCGGAGAGAGCCATTCTCCGTGACGAACTCTGATGTCACCACCCATGTGCTCCCAGCTCTTCCATCTCTCCCCTGTTCATCAATTAAGATTGTAACCTTTCTTTGACATATATAAGCTCCAGAATCCCCAAATTGGACACAATTTTAGGGCTGTTCCTGCATCGCGCAAGTCTGAGGTAAATGTACGTTTTCCCATCAAACAAAGCTTCGTTATCGTGTTTTTACTTGTTTCTTTTGTCGGAATGCATTGTCGGTGTTGTGGATAGCCGATTTGTATATTGCCTCTGTTAATTGTGCTGATCTGTTATTTTTTGGCTCTCTTTCTTTTCGGCCTAGGGTTTGGGTACTGTTCCGGAACTGAGGTCGAGCTTGGGCGTTGTGTTGTTTTCGTCTGTGAATTTGGTGAAGGTACATGAGTTATTGTGTCGGTTTTGCTTTAGATTGTAGTAAAATTGGATGCTTACTTCAATTGTCTGTGTGAGTAGTAGTTGCAATACTTAACTGAACTGTATATATATGCATTCATGCCCCTGAAAAAACTTCATGTTACATTTCTTGCTTGCTTACGTACTGTCCTGTTGACAAGTGTAGCGTTTATATGTGCAGTGAAGTTTGTAAAACACTTTAACCAGTTCAGCTTTGAACACATTTCATATGCGGTGATTTGAGATTTGAGAATTGAGGTTCATGTAGCTGACTGCTCTTAAACCTAAAGCTTACTGTTGTCTGCTTGATCTGCTAATGGTAATGGATTGTCAGAAAGCTTCTATAACATTTGAAAATGAGAATTAAGGCCTTGACTCATAGGTTGATCTGTAGATGACCTTTATGTTTCAGTTCAAGGGTTAGGAGCAGCCTCTTTGCAAGGTGTAAGGCTGCGTACAATATACAACTGTCCAAAGAGCACATAGAACATACTTGAGAACATCTTATTGGTGTAAATACTCTTGCCTTGACAAGGAATGAAACCTTACATTTAGTGAAAGCATCACACGTTTAGAAAATGCCTGCGTATTGAGTGTGATGTGTTGGCCTAATACTTTCTCCCCTCTGGTTTTAGTGATCATTAAAAGGCATAGTGTTTGTGCAGTGATGGCCTATGAATTGTGATTTGTTATGAATTATGATATTTGAGAATAAAGGCCTTCAAGATGGGCATACAGCTTGTCATTGCTATTGCTTGTCAGGTGGTATGATTTGTTTAGGGTCTTCAGTCGTGGTACAGATATTGATGCTATGTTGAAAATTTCTCAATTTTCCATTACATCTCTCCCATTCCATATACACTTCTCGACCTGTTAAACTTTACCAGTAGTATCTGCTTATTGAGCAAAAATTGAAAAATGATGATTGACTTTACAAGTTCATGATTGAATTGCTAGATGATCAAAATTTCTAGTAATATTGTTCCTTCCCTATTTGTTTCATGGTTTTAAACTCGGTTGTTGTTGTCTTTTTCATTTTGTTCCAGTTAAACAGTTGTCTGTGCCTAACTATCTCTAGTGTTCGCCTGATCAGTTTGAGTATTTAAGATTTTCCAGCAGAAGTATGTCAGTTGCTGTGATGTGCTTTGATAAGGCTCGTGTACTTTGTTGCTTGGGCAACTTTATTAAACCACTTGTTTAATATGCAGGAGTCAAATGGATTATCAAGGCTTAGATAAGAAAATCAAGTTTTTTTGTCTTCAATCTCAGGCTGCAGAGTCTTACATGAAGGTTTGTGGGCTGGACCGAGAAGATGTTCTTCAGCACTTCTTGTTTGTTGAGGGACCTGGTTTATACCACCAAGGCTCTACTGGTAATTTCTTTAAGTCACTTGTTTTCATTTAATTTCTCATTCAAGATCACATTAAAGATTGTTCATGAGTCTTAACAGCTTATTGGTTTGGTCATTTTAAATCTTGCAAACACACATGGATGGTTGTTTCTTTTCTCAAATTTCTGCAGCTGGATTGAAGGTTTTATCACATTTACCCATGCCTTATTATGCGCCAAGTGCTTTGATGGTTATTCCAACTCCCCTGAGGGATGCTCTCTATGACTATGTGGCAATTAGGCGCTACGATTGGTTCGGGAAAGAGGATGATTGCTTTGTTTTGAAGGAGACAGAGTTGCTGGAGCGCTTTATTTGATTGGGAAGAACTAATACACCGAAGTCGCTCAAAACAAATATAAGAAAACCATACAAATAGTACAATGACATCAATTCCAGCTTAGGTTCCAGTCTAAACAGTTCTGAAGCTGCATTCAAGACTGCTGAAAATTTTGCTTTCCTTTCCCTTGATGAGGAAATATTATGGACACTACTTTTCTGGTTAATATGAATAGAATAGTTGTTAGCAGCTACTGCTTGAGCTTGACTGTCTGTTTCAGTTGCATTCTGCCAAATCATTTAGTTTACTGTATGTTCTGTTTGCTGGAAGCCTGGAACAGAACAGGAGGAATTCTGAATTCATAATTTCATATCATGTACTTAGAACTTAAAAGCAAAAAATTTAGTGGCAAACAAGAAAGATCATGCACTTTGCTTACACTGCTGCTTACACTTAAAAGGAGGTGCTTTCCTCTGGTTATTATGATCGGATGCAACTGACTTGGAAATTGAAAGTTAGGAGGAATATATATACTTTCGAACTCTCAATAATGACTCACAAGTCACAATGCCAGTGAAAACCAAATTAAGCTAAGAATCTCCCAAAATTTCTCCAAAATCACAGTAAGACATTACAATGATATGGTTCAGATGATTACACCTCTAGCCGAACCTACTTACTTTAACTGCTAATAATCTAAAGGAATACAAGACAACCGGACATAGTTAAGCTGCATTGAAATCTCTAATAACTCTTACAATTAAGCACCTCAGTAGTCACTTGTTCTTACTGCCGGTCCACTCGTTCCAGTCCTTGTCCAAGTGAGCTTGAGCCCACTTAACTGCAAATCTAGCTGCCTCAGATCCACCAGGTAAACCTCTCTCGTTCATAGTATCAGCCATATCGATGAAAGGGTCGACCAATAGTGTTCCTGGACCTCCATATTCTCCATGCAAGAACTCACTGAAGATCTACATAATTGGGTTTATATTTTTAGCATCAAATTAATCTATTGCATCAGCAGTTCAGCACTACAATAGTTATGTAGTCAGTATATTTGGAAGAGAAGCAAAAGTGAGAACTTGTAAAATTTCTACTCGGTAAGCAAGTCTATCGTATACTTGCATTCAAGCTATGAAGTGTTTCAAAGCGGCATAGTAATGACTTTAATCACAAAACACAGCCATTATCCTTGAACATGAATGGTGTTGTACAATAATAATTAGTACTCGTAGTTAATTACTATCATTCAACAAGATTTTTAATCTCCAATTGTGGTATGTGGATACCTAAATTCTGAGATTAGGAAAGGTAAAGGAAAATAATTCTCTTCCAACGTGGAATGTTTGAGAATTTGGTCACCTGTATTGGATTTTAGTAAATGAATAAGCAATCTTTATATATGCAAAACCTAATAGGCAAGTTGCTTATTTATGGGCAGAAATTCAATCACTAAGATTTCTCCCCATATAAGCAAGAATGCAAGATATCGGGGATTTGTAAGAAAAATGAGGTAAAGGGAAAAAAAAAAAAGGTAATTAGTGGAAGAATCAACAATATATGTAATTATGCATTCTCTTAGGGTCTTCTAGAGTCTTCGCCCCGCTTAATATCAGACAAATTAATCTAAACCATTAGATCAAAGATCTAAAGATCTAATGGATTACAACCCTTTGCTAATTTTTTTTGTTGGCGATCGCCCTTTCGCATTGTCCTCTGCCTTGTCGCCTTATTAATATTTTAATTAATATATAACATATAATAAAAATATTAATATTTTGTAAAATATCATTTTTACTCTCCAAAAGTTAATAAATAATTTTTGTAATTTAGTTTTTTATATTGGATGAATTTTTTTATTATATTAAATTATTTAAGTTATTTATTAACAAATTCAAAAATACTAATTATATATATAAGCCCAAGTACATGCCCGTATAATAATATAAATTAATAGTCATAATATATTTTAATTTATTTTATTATTTTTTAATATTTTAATTCTTTTAATTATTATTTTAGTTCAAGGTTATTGAAATTAATTTATATTGAATAGATAAAAATAACTTTAAAAAGTTATTTCACCTTATTGGGCGAAGGCTAATTACGTGTCGCATTTTCATTGGGTGCCTGTTGTCAGGCAGGACTTCCGCCCTACCCGACCGTTATTTTGTTTCTAACGTGGTATAAAAAGTTGAAAAATACTAGATTTTGTTCCTCCCAATAGTTCGAGCTTTTGGGAGGGCACGTTGTAACTTGTAATTCTATCTTGGTATCAAAGCCATCTGACTTATGTCCACCTTGGTTCGAATATCCCTGAACACAAACCCGACTATTCGAACTTTGGGAGAGTCATGTGGCCTCATTAATAAAATAGTAACTCGTATTTAGAGGCACCGTGATTGACTATAAGAATATGTGGTGAGTAAATGGTGAGCAATGGGTTGATATTGGGAGTAAGTAATTGAACTCGTCCTATCTACTGCACTACTAATTAAGACTGTGTTCTCTTCGTATGAAATCTCATTATTTGTTCAGTTCAATTCTGTTTAGTTCTGTTAAAACTTGCTTAGTTATATTTTATACTACAAATAAATTCAGTTCTGTTCTGTTCAGACGAAAAAAACAATTTCTAAATAATTAAGCTCATGTATGTAAATTTTTGTCTCCGATTTTATTCTTTTCTCGAGTTGTTAGCTACTACTTAATGATGAGTGTGTTATATAATTTTATTTTCTTTAATCAGAATTAAAAATTAAAAAGAAGAAAAAACTATATATATAACACATTTTAAGAGAATAAATGTACCTTCTTATTATTTTTTGATGATATGGATCACGAGGTATATGAAGATAGTAGATTGTTTTTAAGGAGACAAAGATAAATGTAATTAAGGAAGCAATTTAAGTTTACCAAATTTAGCTAAAATTGCTCTGGAAGTAAAATACGAGCTCTATACATATCAATGGCCTTTTATAAAACATGATTTTAATTGGTTATAACAATGAAAGGTGATATGTCTAGAGTGTCCTGAGCAATGCTCTATAAGAAATATTTACTAAGTCTAATTCTAACACTAAAGAAGTGTACCTAATTAGAGACTAAACCAACTAAACATTACACTTTATCAACCTATTATAAATTTTGTGCTCACCATTTAAATACACACAATTCATGTTCCTTATTTTATTAGAAAAAAATTCAAACTAAATTAAACTGAATTTATTGAACTTGGACTAAATTGAATTTATTTATAATATTAAAGCAACTAATTAAATATGAATTCAACTTAATTTAATAAATTTAAACTTGACTTTAAATATACTATTCTCTTTTTTTTTGTTCTGATAAAAGAAACATAGCTAATTTCAATAACTTTATAAACACAATCATGAATCTCATAAAACCATTTTAGTTCTTTTAAGAAAGTAATGAATATATGTGCAATAAGAAAAAGTAATAATAATCTATTGATTAAATAAATGATTTGGGTCCTAATTGGAAAAATCTGGATTATTTACTTTTGTCCCAAAAAAAGCGGCTCAACAGCTAGAACCAGCTCAGGCAAGATCCGACCCGACGCGGACCCTTGTTTGACCCGCATATTTCCAAACAAATCAATTAAAAATTCCAATTGCAGAAGATTCCGATGAGAGATGACAAATCTTAATGGAAGAAGAAGAAGAAACGGAAGCTTAGCTTTGTCTGTCAATCTCTATCTCTGTTGTAAATGAAGAAGAAGCGAAACTCAATCCACTTCGCCAAGGTACAATACATTCTAAACCCCTGTTTGATTTGATTAGTTTCGGACTCAATTGATTGAGCAGTGCTGTTTTACGATTCTGTAATTGTATTTTCTGTTGAATCGTAATGTTAGTGTTTGATAGTTTGATTCAGCTGGTTTTGTCTGTTTATTATTACTAGAATTTGATTGATTGTGTTTCTGTTTCGGTTAATTGGCAGTTTTAATAATCAAATTGGATCGTGGCTGGAGAGGAGCAATGTTAGGGCAGAGATGATGAATTATTAACTTGTGGAAGCTTTTTTTGTTCTTTAAGATATTGTAAATTAAAGAGAGAGGCTGAGGAGGAAGAAATGAAGGCTGGTGGTGCCGCGAAGCTGATTGTTGATGCCCTGCTGCAGAGGTTCCTGCCTCTCGCGAGGAGGCGAATTGAAACGGCTCAAGTGCAAGTGGGTTTCTTACCTGATTACTGTGCAAATGTAGAAATTAGCTCTGTTATTGTAGGTCTTTAGGCTGCTTATTTAGTAAGGAGCTCTTCTGTTTCATGTTTTTAGCACACTCAGTCTACAAGTTATATTATGTTTCTTCCGAATCTGCGTAATACATCGGGTTTGTGATAGTCACAGATATACCATGTAGGTGTCATAGGGGGCTTCTGGTTTATGGGATTAGGAAAGTTGAAAGGAATATAATTATCTTAGTCCGTTGAGTGTTCGAAGATTCGGTGACATGTATTGAATTTTAGTAAATGAATTAACAATCTTTGTATATGGAAACCTAATAGACAAGTTGCTTATTTACGGGCAGAAAGGCAATCAGTAAGATTCTCACCATGTAAGCAAGAATGCTAGATATCGGGGATTTGTATCCTAGCGTTGTAAATGGAGAAAACTTTGGTAGGGACTTGTATACCCTCTGCCTCATGTTCCCCTGTAGCGAGAATACTAGCTATACTCGAAAAAAAAGGAGGCAAAGGAAAAGAAAAAAGTATTTACCGGAGGAATCAGCAACTTGTGCAATTATGCATTCTTACGTAAGTTTCGCTTTGTTTTGTTTCTCACGTGTGAATTATTAATTTCATGTTTTACCGCAGGATGGACAGTACCTTCGACCTTCAGATCCTGCGTATGAGCAAGTACTAGATTCTTTAGCCATGGTAGCACGCCATACACCCGTACCTTTGCTCGAAGCTCTCTTGCGATGGAGAGAAAGGTTCCTTCTCTCTCGCTTTCTCTGTTTATTTTTTTGTTTTTTGGTGACACTGAAACTCTAAATAGACTGCATATTTGAGTTGCTTAATCCTCATTATATCAGTGTTATCAAATCTTACTGTTCTACTCCATACTTATCTCCCCATAAGGCTTCTGATGCTTAGTTAATCCGTAAGTAACATGTTTTGAGGTCCTATCTAAGTGTGTCTGTGGTGAATGTCAATGAGTTCTTAGCTATGATACCAAACTTGCAGAACATGTATTACAATGTAGCTTACCTGTTTTTATTTAACTCTTCTTCAATGACTGAGGGCATGTTTAGTCGTTGACAGATTTTGTCCTCTAATAATTTTGAGTAATCTGTTGGTTAAATTACCATTAACGGAATGAATTCACAGAAAGATAGGCAGCCATACATAATTCAGTCAGCATATTCTTTTATTAGGATTATCTTGATCTGGTAGAGTCAGCTGTGATATTTCACAAACAAGTGGTGATTGGGAGGATCATAGTCCATATTTGCATGTTGATATAATACCCATAATGGAGCATTTATGTCCTCAGATATCCATATCATATGTGGTTGTTTGTTATCAATTTTTCTTTCCTTCATTATAAACTTATTACACATGTCGTGCATCAAGATACACATGAAGAGCAACTTCAGAATGTCGGAACTATCCAAATCATATGAGTTTCCTGGTCATACTTTTAGACTGCATGCAAGTTTTGAGAAGCTGTAAGACGAGGAAGACCTCAGCAAGAAGCACATGCATAGTAACAGCCTAATAGGAATGATTTAAGTCAATTTAGAGATTTCTATAAGAAAAGACCGTATCTTTTGAAGAGTTGCTCAAATAGAATCCCTATTCATTGGATAATTCATTTTGATTCACATAAGACCTTATTAAAATATTGATGAGACAAGTTTTTAGCAAGGTTTATGAGTGGCTATAGCTCCTTGGCTGCGAGGCTTTCTTGGCAGATGGAATAGGTGTGGATGTGGAATTAAGGCTTAATTTCGTTTACTAGCAAGTTGAATGCTTTTGGTAAATCAAACACAAGCTCATGACCCTTTAACAAAATGAGACAAGTCTTTAGGGGCTGTTTATCTCAGCATCATAACATGGCTCTTTTTTCTGCTGTCTCTTAGATGTAATTAACTTGGAATCAGGGTTGCTACCTCATAAAACCAGATGAATTCTCTTTCCTTTTTCTTTTTAGCAATCTCATTTTATGTTTCACTTTGAAATCAATCTGCAATAGTATTTTGAACTGTTGCCATTACTGTTATCATTGTTCTTATTATGCACTTTTCACAATGCAGTGAATCCCCAAAAGGTGCAAATGATGCATCAACATTTCAGAGAAAGGTATTTCTCCATCAATCTGTTGAGTATGCCTTGACTTATTATGTTGCTTAAATTTATCTCGCATTGCTGAGTTAGTAAACCAAAATATATCTGTTATACTGCATAGCAATTGGTGTCTTTTGAACATTACCACGGGGTGTAGTTGGAAAACATTCATTTGCTGACATGTTCTAACTAGATGACATGTCAAGACAGTTGTGGGACATTGACTTTTGACTGGAGCTGGAGCTTTCACTATATAGTATGGTGAATTGCATGATTTAGTTTCAACTAAAGATTTTTAATTGCATGATTATTTTAAATGGAGATTCGGAAATTTTATTATAATTAAGAAGGGAAGCACACTGCTTCTAATCATGAAATGGAAATATGGAATCGAGTGACAGCAAACTTGAACTACTAAACATTAGGATCCTTTGCATCAAGGTTGAACAAACTTAATAAATTACCTTGCTACACCAGAAAATTATCCTTAATCCATGAATCACGTCAGCTAGTATCTTAAATATACCTGTTATTCCTATCCCCCTGTAAGCACCATATAACTACGGCTAGTTAATTCTAGCGTGATGCTTAATATATGAGCAGCCTAGATGTAAGGCGGTTGGTGTAATTATCTTAGGATTCGCAGGAAAGGATACATCTCTTGTTCCGTTGAAGGAATGTGCAATGTGCTTCTCGATTGAAGCTACTTCAACAAACTGGTTGCTATTCTTGAATCCTATAATATCTCACTTAACTGCTGCTAGACGATTATAGCTGTTAATGTCATTTATTGGCTATTGCAATGATTCTAATATCCATAACTGTCCCAAGATTACGTTTTGTACATTTGGTTGAGTTCTACTTGATGTTATGCTGCAGCTTGCAGTGGAGTGCATTTTTTGCTCAGCCTGTATCCGCTTTGTTGAGTGCTGTCCTCAGGAAGGACTGACAGGTCCGTTCATGTTTAGGAAGTTCCTTAAATTAGCAAAGTGAACCTCCTTCAAGTTTACTTGTTTTGAGGTCTTATTGATGTGCATTACTCTGATTAGAGAATCCCCAATCATCTTTTGAAAATTTTACTTGGTTTTCATACGTGCAGAAAAACTATGGATTGGGCTTGAAAACTTTGTCTTCGACTGGCTTATTAATGCGGACAGGTAACTGAAACTGAGCTGAACGCAGAAGATGATGTAAAATAATAAGTATCATCTCCTATTTTTCATTCTTCCTTGGGTTCTCCTTTGATGTAACTTGTGATCGTCAAATCATTAGCTTTCGTATCTTCTGTGATTAAGTTCATGCACATCTTATGGTTAGCATGTAACTGAATTTGTGTTCATCGGAGCTAAGAAATTTGCTTGCTTATTACAATTTTTAGCCTCAGTTTTAATGACATGGGAATAAAATGTCCATGAACAAAGTTGTGCTTCTGCATTTCCTTTTGTTAGTTTGTAAAAATATTAGAAAAGGAAATTAACATTTCTTAAAACTTATTATAGCTGATCCCCATTTGCACCCAGTCCCTGTTCTGATATTCAATTTAATGCATCCGATAGCTTTTTTCTGTTGCTTTTCCATTCTATAACCCAGCTTTCGTTAATGCCAGGGTTGTTAGCCAAGTTGAATATCCTTCATTGGTGGACCTGAGAGGGCTTCTTCTGGACCTTGTTGCACAGCTCCTTGGTGCTTTGTCACGGATCAGGTAATCGAATTCTTCAAAACAAGTCTGTGACATTTCAAGGATCTCACACGAAGTGCTGTTGGTGGATCTTATAGATCAAAATAACCATATTCTTCAGTGATCTTTTGCACTGAACTACATTTTCTGAAGCTTTTTCAGTCGTTAAGGTTATAAAATTAATATTTTATACTCGCGCTAACTTCAGATGTTTCCTGTTCTCTAGATTGATTTAGATATAAATTATAAAGATCCCGAAAGCTAACTTACTTCCCTTCTCCACTTGGGCCGGAAAATAATTTCTCATGCATTTTCCATGTTAACTGTGATAATCGTTTTGTTGCATGTGAAATATGGATAACTTACAGCTAGATAGTAAGAGGTTGCTTCATCTATTAGAATTAATTAATTCAAAATCATTGGGGGAATAACTCGGAATCCTAGGTTGCTCCTACATTGCTCTGTTTTTTTTGTTTTTTAATTATTTTTTTAAATTACAGATGTTGAAAACCTAGAACCGATTTCTTGCTCATAAGCTACATCTACTTTTCCACATTCCAAAGCCTTGAAAATGAAAACACTGTTTCTAGATCACTTGTTCATCGAGCCTTAAACAATTTTTTCAAATTGTTGTGATATTACAGTAGTAAATGATTATTTTTTTTCCCGTTGGAAACGGCTATATTTACCAAAACAACAATTAAAGAAATTACAAAGAAGAGCATAAGAAATGCTTGGGAGTCTAAACAACTCCTACCTACACCATCCACTCCCGGGAACTAAGATACAACCATTACCACTCCTTTATTCTCCTAACCAATATAAAGTCTTATCTATGCACTCCCTTAACACTAACCAACATCAACTTTTTCACATGTAGTGGATCTTAAATAGAAACTTTTCACATGAAGTTTGAGCCTGAAAGGGCCGAGAAAGCTGCCTTAGAAAAAGTTTGGTGTGAGATCTGTCATAGAACCTACTACTACTTGTTCAAGTATTTTTGGCAACAAGTATGTCTTTCTCTTAGTAGAGAATGAAGTTCCTTACGAATCTAAATTGGAATTTCTTTTACTTCTTGAATATTGCAGGCATTGCTATATATGTTTCTTTAAATGCTTGATAGCTTTACTGATCTTCATGCTATGTTAAATGCTAGAATCTGATTAAGTTTTTGCAATTTATTGCAACTGAACAGGTTTAGTTCTGTGACAGAGCGCTTCTTCATGGAGCTCAACACTCGCCGGATTGATACTAGTGTTGCACGAAGTGAAACACTAAGTATTATCAATGGAATGCGCTACCTTAAGCTGGGGGTATGTGTAATTTGAAGTCACTGTTTAAATTACTTCTGAAACATCTGTATGACAAGAATGTAATTTCCAGGTGAAAACTGAGGGTGGTCTGAATGCATCTGCATCCTTTGTCGCAAAAGCCAACCCTCTGAATCGGGCCCCTCATAAGCGTAAAAGTGAACTTCATCATGCGCTTTGCAACATGCTTTCAAATATTTTAGCACCGCTGGCTGATGGTGGAAAGGGTCAATGGCCTCCTTCTGGTGTTGAGCCTGCACTAATCTTATGGTACGAAGCTGTTGCACGAATTAGGGTGCAGCTCATGCACTGGATTGACAAACAAAGCAAACATATATCTGTAAGTTCTTTTGATACTTATTCTGGAGATTCTACTCTTTCCCTATCCAACGAATATGTTTTATCATAACGTGTTTATTGTTACTGTAGAGTGTAGACTCGAATGTTTGCTGATATTGCCCTCCCTAAACATATAAAAAGGTCGTAATCATTGTTCATTGTTTTAGATGTCAGTGCTTAATTTTATAGTGTATATCAACAAGATCATTTGCTTAAAAAAGGCATGATATAGGTGATACATGTTAGTTTAGCACTTGCTTAACTGTGAATCTATATTGAAATTTGCTATTTGTGTAAATGTGGTACTCATCCGTTTTTTTAGATTCTATGCGTTTGCTTTTGGATCAGAGTTTTAGGAGGTTTGTATAATGAGTGTAGTGTGTTGGTTTAGTGGCAGGACCCACAATAAAGTTGTGGGATAAAGATTTGCCAAAAATAGAAACATATAGAATCTAAAGAAACGGACAAAAATGGAATACATATAGAATCTAAAAAAACAGATGAGTAACTTATTTTAGCCCAATAAACTTGCACTGGTTTTCATCTAGTGGGGTCATATATTGTTTACTTGAGCATTTGATCTATCTTCTAATAAGAGATGTAGTCGCTCAGTCTCTGATACTTATGTATGGCAATAGCATTGTTATAGCTTCGAAATAAACAAATCTTGTAATTAAAAATCTAGTTTTGCTCTCTATTCTAACCTTCTCCTTGTTCTTGGGACAAGAGGATTCCAACATTCTCCTGTTCAACAAACTTGGCTTGGATGTTTGACTGATAATAAACAAATTGTTCTTCCACAGGTTGGATACCCCTTGGTGACTCTTCTTCTTTGTCTTGGTGATCCTAACATATTCCTCAATAATTTTGGTTCGCATATGGAACAGTTATACAAACATCTTAAGGTAAGCTATATAGATTTACATACGTGTCAACTTTCCAAAAAAAAATGTTACTAATTTATTTTCCCTTTCTTTTTCCTAGTTTACTTATTACCACATCAGTTGTCATTGATACCATCACATGGGCCTATTTTGCAGGATAAGAACCAGCGTTTCATGGCCTTAGATTGTCTGCATCGTGTTTTGAGGTTTTACTTGAGTGTCCATGGTGATGCACAACCTCCAAACCGTGTATGGGATTACCTTGACAGTGTCACCTCACAACTTCTCACAATCCTCAGGAAGGGAATGCTTACTCAGGATGTCCAACATGACAAACTTGTCGAATTCTGTGTGACTATTGCAGAACATAACCTTGATTTTGCAATGAATCATATGATACTTGAATTGCTGAAGCAAGACAGTCCAGAAGCAAAGGTTATTGGGCTCCGTGCCTTGCTTGCTATTGTCATGTCTCCTACGAGCCAACATGTTGGCTTGGAAATTCTTCATGGTGGGTATTTACTTATTTATAATAGATTTTTTGTTTGCCATACACAGTTGAATACTTTGATTTAGTATCTTTCTATTGCATTGTTTGCAGTTCATAATATTGGTCACTACATTCCAAAAGTCAAGGCTGCTATTGAAGCCATATTGAGATCTTGCCATAAGACTTACAGTCAAGCTCTTCTCACTTCGTCAAGGGCAACTTCAGGTGATTGCTTAACTTATTCACATTCTAACTCATTGGAAACTCCCATTAGCTGGAAAATTCAGGTTCTTACTGCAGTTTGTCATTATTGTTACTAGAGGTTCAGTAAATTCTTGATATCTTGTTAATAGAAAAAACCACTGGCTTCCCATGATTAATTAGTTACCATATGAATGATTGAGCCCATGGTGATCATCATAATGAAGGAAGTGGATTACTATGGAATTTGTATTTGTTATGCTGGGTCAAGTTAATGCTTGAAATAGGAAAAGAAGAGGTGGTTCATTTTGTCATCCGCTCCTGGATTTTCTTATCACCTGACTGTTTCCAAGGAACTGCTTCGGTGTTGTAAGCAATCTTTGGCTATAGAAAGTCCACTTTTGTGGAACCCGGGTCTTTAAGAACCTCGCTATTTGCATCATCTGCTACCTGTAAATCTTGGTTAAATACCAGTATATGAATTTTATCGTGAGAATGTTTGATCTGCTTGGAAGGTTCCTTGTTGTACCAAGTTTTAAGAAGCATCCTTGGTTGGTCAGAATGATTCTTGTTGGCAATACATTGGTGACAACATAAATTGAGTTATACAAATGCTTTTGCTTGGGTCTATATTTAATTCACCCCTTGATTTTAATCGGAAACACTGCTGAATCAGTCTTTTTTTATTTTTTTATTGTTTACTTATTCATTCCTTATGCTTATGATCTGCAAATGCCTGATGAAGACATTATTTACATTTAAAATTTTAAAGTATCCGTGCAGTAAATGAACTTGTAATTTCTGTCATATGCCTTTGCTATTCTCTCTTGAACTTCTCTTGGCATATCGTCAATTAATGTAACTCACTAAATGTAAAACTCAAATCTTATTTTTCAGACGCTATAACTAAAGAGAAGTCCCAAGGGTATCTTTTCCGGTCAGTGCTGAAGTGTATACCCTACCTGATTGAAGAAGTTGGCCGAAGTGATAAAATAACTGAAATAATCCCTCAACATGGCATTAGTATTGATCCTGGTGTTCGTGAAGAAGCTGTCCAGGTGCTGAATCGGATAGTCAGATATCTTCCACATCGCCGCTTTGCTGTTATGAAAGGGATGGCAAATTTTGTTCAGCGTCTACCTGATGAGTTCCCTCTTCTGATTCAGACATCACTAGGACGCCTTCTTGAACTGATGCGCTTCTGGAGGGTGTGCCTATCTGATAAGTTAGAGCATGAAAATGCTCCTGAATTGAAGCGTGTACAGAGAAGTGAAGGATTAAAGAGATCTTCCTTTCATCAGCCGCAAGAGGCTATTGAATTTCGTGCTTCAGAGATAGATGCAGTTGGTCTCATGTTTCTTAGTTCGGTGGATAGTCAGATCAGGCATACAGCACTAGAGTTGCTACGCTGCGTGCGTGCTTTACGACATGATATACGGGAACTTTCAGTGTATGAAAGACCGGAATATATCGTGAGAAATGAAGCCGAACCAATTTTCATAATCGATGTTTTGGAAGAGAATGGGGTGCGTAATATGTTTCTATTGGTTGGCTCTCAGTCAGACTTTGCTTCATGTACATAAACTTCGTAACATTGTCAAATACTAAGGCGTATTATATATGTCTATTTTACAGGATGATATTGTTCAGAGTTGCTATTGGGATGCTGGGCGTTCTTTCGATCCGAGACGAGAGTCTGAAGCTGTACCCCCTGATGTTACTCTCCAGTCTATATTATTTGAAAGTCCTGATAAGAACAGATGGGCTCGCTGTCTTAGTGAGATTGTGAAATATGCTGCTGAGCTTTGTCCTAGTTCTGTTCAGGAAGCAAAGTATGTTTCTAGAGTTCACAGTTAATAGTATCATTAATGATTATTATTGTTGAGCAGCATATGATTGATATGTTACTTAGTATCACAGTTCAGAAACATGTTGGTAATATTAACCGGTAAATCTTGGAAAACAAGTTTTTCCAAACATCAGGGAAAACCACTTCAAATTAGTGTAAATTAGGGAATGTGTCAATGACTTTGGTGGGTGGTGGTATGCTTTTTCATAATGTCTTGGAAATAACTGGTTTTCCCTAAGAATTTCATGATATCAGTTTTTGAATTATAATTAAATAAATAATGAAAGTGCTTCATTTCTAGTCATAAATCGCATGCTGACTTCAGTACTTAAGTTTTTCTTAATAAGTTCAGTAGTTAGTTCATGCACTATATTGAAGTAATATTTCTGGATTGACATTCTTGTGCAGGTTAGAGGTTATTCAGCGTCTTGCTCACATCACACCTTTTGAATTGGGTGGAAAAGCTTACCAGACGCAAGATACAGACATTAAGCTGGATCAATGGCTAATGTATGCAATGTTTGCATGCTCTTGTCCACTTGCTGGTAGAGAACTTGGGGGTTCAGTGGTGACAAAAGAACTATTCCATCTGATTTTTCCTTCTCTGAGATCTGGCTCAGAAGCACAAGTAGTGAGTTTACTTCCTGCAAAAACTTCTCTATGTTACTCTGCTGAGTTCTCTCTCTTATTTTTTGTTTTCCAATCTTTTTTCCTCTCCCCCACCCCTGTATGAAGGACAAAGTTAGTTTGTTAGGAAATCGGCAATTAAGTTGTCCTTCAATCACTACCTGGTTCTAGTTTTAAATTAGGAATATATCCTGACACAATATATACATTACAGGAGTTTCTTCTTATTGCTTTTTGAAGCTGGGTTTCACAATGTGCCTATGTTAAATACTTGAGAAGGTGGTCTATTTACAGTATGCTCTGAGTGTTACTATCAGAGTTACAGGCCTAAATGGTTTTAAAGTGTCCTTTTACTAAAATCAAATACTCAAATGTGTTCATGTATATTGTTTTTAACGACTTTCTATTTTTCCACAGCATGCAGCGACCATGGCTCTTGGTCACTCACATCTTGAAATATGTGAAGTTATGTTCAGTGAGCTCGCATCTTTTATTGAGGAAGTGTCTATGGAAACTGAGGGAAAACCAAAGTGGAAGGTATACTTTCATGACTACATAAATGGTTTTCCTTTATCTTCTGTATTTTGTGCTCCCATGTCTATACTCTCCCGGGGATGTTATACAATTGTAGCACTAACCCACCAACCTGGTTAGCCACAAATAAGTGCTAGGAAGGGATCCTTTTTGCACTATAAGTCTTTTCATTCTGGTGCAGGCATTTATAAGTGAATCATACTTCAAGAATTAGTATATTTGGTTTTCTTTCTATTGCTGAGGCATATCTATAGAAATTACCCTTAAGCACGGATATGTTCTGGCAAACTAGATAGTGTCTAGATGCTTTATCGTGCCTAATTTAGGCTGATATTAGCCCTTTGTCTCTTCTATTGCACTAAAACAGTATGTGGTTGGTATCTATGCAGAGTCAAAGGTCACGCCGTGAAGAACTTCGAATCCACATTGCAAATATCTACCGAACAGTTGCTGAAAAGATATGGCCTGGCATGCTAGGCCGTAAACCAGTTTTCCGTCTTCACTACTTGAAGTTCATTGAAGAAACAACCAGACAAATTTTAACGGCACCTGCAGAAAGTTTCCAAGAGATGCAACCTCTCCGGTTTGCACTTGCTTCTGTCTTGAGAGCTCTGGCCCCTGAATTTGTTGATTCGAAGTCTGAGAAGTTTGACATTAGAACTAGGAAAAGGCTGTTTGATCTTCTCCTCACGTGGGCTGATGACACAGGTGGTACATGGAATCAAGATGGTGTTAGTGACTATAGGCGTGAGGTTGAACGCTACAAGTCCAGCCAGCACACACGTTCCAAAGATTCTGTTGATAAACTTTCATTCGATAAAGAATTGAGTGAGCAGGTGGAAGCAATACAATGGGCCTCCATGAATGCAATGGCCTCTTTGTTATATGGGCCTTGCTTTGATGACAATGCTAGAAAGATGAGTGGCCGAGTGATTTCTTGGATTAATAGCCTGTTTATTGAGCCGGCTCCTAGGGCCCCATTTGGTTATTCACCAGCTGATCCAAGAACTCCATCATATTCAAAATATGCTGGAGATGGTGGGCGAGGAGCAACTGGACGTGATAGGCATAGAGGAGGTCACCATCGAGTTTCTCTTGCAAAACTGGCTCTGAAGAATCTTCTCCTGACAAACCTGGATCTTTTTCCTGCTTGCATCGATCAGGTAGTTTTTTGAAATAGTCAGTTTGTATGTAGGCTGTTGCATTATCCTGAAGTTCAAGTTTACCATGTATTGGGCAGAGACCATATCAAATTCCCAGTCTTTCGGAGTAGGATAACAAGTGTCATTCCTTTTGTTTCTGAACTAGTAACCTTATGCCAAGGGTACTCATTTGTCTTGTCTTCCTACCACTTCCAATTACTTCCACCTTTCCTGATTTATTTTTGCATTATATGTTTTATCAGACCTGTGGCTATGATTTTTCATTCTCCAATATTGTATCTGAGTGCATACCAATCTGTATATTTTGGTCCTAGGAAATTATTTTCCCGGCTTTCTTGTTGCGGCTGCTTGAGAACCAGTGTGTTTTCATTCAAGATTCCGTTAATGTGTTTGTTGCTTTGGGTTTCAGTTGCTTCTCCATTAGATATATGCCAGTTAAACATGTATATTCTTAACATACTTACTAAGTCTTACATTTTGATACAGTGCTACTATTCCGATGCTGCTATAGCTGATGGCTACTTCAGTGTGCTGGCTGAGGTCTATATGCGTCAAGAAATACCAAAATGTGAAATTCAGAGGCTATTGAGTCTTATCCTGTACAAAGTGGTAGATCCATCTCGACAAATTCGAGATGATGCTCTTCAGATGCTTGAGACACTATCTGTCCGTGAATGGGCTGAGGATGGTCTAGAATGTACTGGAAGTTATCGAGCTGCGGTTGTTGGCAACCTTCCTGATTCCTACCAACAATTCCAATACAAACTCTCCTGCAAGCTTGCTAAAGATCATCCAGAATTAAGCCAACTTCTTTGTGAAGAGATCATGCAGAGGCAACTTGATGCAGTGGACATAATTGCACAGCATCAAGTTCTAACCTGCATGGCTCCTTGGATTGAGAATCTCAATTTTTGGAAACTGAAGGAATCTGGATGGAGCGAAAGATTGTTGAAAAGCCTTTATTATGTGACGTGGCGTCATGGTGATCAGTTCCCTGATGAAATTGAAAAGTTGTGGAGCACAATTGCTAGTAAACCCAGAAACATAAGTCCAGTTCTTGATTTCTTGATCACCAAAGGTATTGAAGACTGTGATTCAAACGCATCAGCAGAAATAAGTGGTGCATTTGCGACATATTTTTCCGTTGCCAAGAGAGTTAGTTTGTATCTGGCTCGGATTTGCCCACAGCGCACGATAGATCACTTGGTTTACCAACTGGCTCAACAGATGCTTGAGGATACTGTGGAACCATTGAGATCCACTGCGAACAAGGGTGACCCTGGGGCTAATACTGTCTTAGAATTCTCTCAGGCACCTCCCATGCCGCAAATCACCTCAGTTGTTGACAGTCAGCCTCACATGTCACCTTTACTTGTTCGCGGTTCCCTAGATGGGCCATTACGGAATACTAGTGGAAGTCTGAGCTGGCGAACGGCTGCAGTTGGGGGGAGAAGTGCTTCGGGCCCATTGAGCCCAATGCCTCCAGAACTAAACGTTCCTGTAACAGCTGGCAGGTCAGGTCAACTCCTGCCAGCATTGGTGAACATGTCCGGCCCATTAATGGGGGTTCGAAGTTCGACTGGAAGCTTACGGAGCCGTCATGTGTCACGTGACAGCGGGGATTACCTCATTGACACTCCAAATTCTGGAGAGGATGGATTGCACGTGGGACTTGGGACCCACGGTATTAGTGCTAAAGACCTTCAATCAGCTCTGCAAGGCCATCAACAGCACACGTTGACTCAGGCAGACATAGCTTTGATTCTGTTAGCTGAAATTGCTTATGAGAACGATGAGGATTTTCGTGAACACTTGCCACTGCTCTTCCACGTGACGTTTGTTTCAATGGACAGTTCGGAAGATATCGTGTTGGAACATTGCCAGCATCTGCTCGTTAATTTACTGTATTCACTTGCAGGTCGGCATCTAGAACTGTATGATGTTGAGAACAGTGATGGAGAGAACAAGCAGCAGGTCGTGAGTTTAATCAAATATGTTCAGTCAAAGAGAGGTAACATGATGTGGGAGAATGAGGACCCAACATTAGTTAGAACAGAGCTTCCAAGTGCGGCACTTTTGTCGGCTCTTGTACAGAGTATGGTGGATGCAATCTTTTTTCAAGGAGATTTAAGAGAAACTTGGGGAGCTGAGGCTCTTAAATGGGCTATGGAATGTACGTCAAGGCATCTCGCATGCCGGTCCCACCAGATATACCGTGCATTAAGACCACGTGTTACAAATGATGCTTGTGTTTCTCTGCTTCGATGCCTCCACAGGTGCTTGTGTAATCCAGTACCACCAGTTTTGGGGTTTGTTATGGAAATTTTGTTAACTCTGCAGGTTATGGTCGAAAATATGGAGCCCGAAAAAGTTATTCTTTACCCACAACTATTCTGGGGATGTGTGGCCATGATGCACACCGACTTTATTCATGTGTACTGCCAGGTACTGCTCTCTCTCTCTCTCTCTCTCTCTCTCTCTCTCTCTCTCTCTCTCTCTCTCTCTCTCTCTATACACTCACACACAAACGCACACACAGATCAAAGCGATTCATAGAAGTTCCCTTGTTTAGTTGCAAAATGAAATTTCACCCATGAAGAAGCGGAAGAAACTTTGTCAAATTAGACCTGGAATAAACTTAATACCAATGCTGACTTACCCCGTGCTATTTCGACCTACCTTTCAGGTACTTGAGCTTTTCTCTCGTGTTATCGCCCGTTTATCTTTCAGAGACACGACCACAGAAAATGTGCTTCTCTCAAGCATGCCAAGGGATGAACTAGACACAAACAGAGCAGATAGTTCCGAGTTTCAGCGCATGGAATCTAGAAATGCCCCTGAAGTATCGCCATCACATACAAAACTGCCCGAATTTGAAGGTGTTCAGCCTCTTGTGCTCAAAGGACTGATGTCGAGTGTTAGTCACGGTGTTTCAGTTGAAGTTCTCTCCCAGATCACTGTACCATCTTGTGATTCTATATTTGGTGATGCGGAAACGCGTCTGTTGATGCACATTACAGGTTTGCTGCCATGGCTTTGTTTACAGCTCGGCCAAGATGGAGCAATGGGGCCTGCATCTCCATTCCAACATCAATACCAGAAGGCTTGTTCCGTTGCGACAAATATGGCAATCTGGTGTAGAGCAAAGTCACTGGATGAGTTAGCAACTGTATTCATGGCTTACTCATCCGGGGAGATAAAGGGCGTAGAGAATTTGCTCGCTTGCGTGTCTCCATTATTATGCAATGAGTGGTTTCCCAAGCACTCAGCTCTTGCTTTTGGGCACCTATTGCGGTTACTAGAGAAAGGACCTGTCGAATATCAGCGTGTTATACTTCTTCTGCTAAAAGCCTTGCTTCAGCACACTCCAGTTGACGCAGCTCAGAGTCCACATATGTACGCGATTGTCTCCCAGCTTGTGGAGAGTACTTTGTGCTGGGAGGCTCTTAGTGTCCTTGAAGCACTCTTGCACAGCTGTAGTTCGTTGCCCGGTTCTAATCCACTGGATACTGGAATTTATGATAATGGATTTGGGGCGGATGAAAAAGTGCTTGCTCCCCAGACGTCTTTTAAAGCTCGAAGTGGACCCTTACAGTTTGCAGCGAGCCTAGGACTATTTGGTGGAGTTCCAATCCCGCCTAGTCCCAGTTTGGGTGAATCTGGTATGTCACCAAGAGAATTAGCGTTACAGAATACCCGAGTGATGCTTGGTAGAGTTCTTGATAACTGTGCGCTCGGCAGGCGAAGAGATTACAGAAGGTTGGTACCTTTCGTTGCGACAACTGCGAATCCGTAACCGGTTTTTGTTAAGATAGTAGTATGGTGTGGAAGGTTTTGGAGCTGGTGTGTGTAAATAGGTGTTAATTAGAATATAGTTTTGTCTGTAACTTGTAGCATGTTTGTTAAATTTTGGTTTTAGCCTGTAGAACGCACCAAGCTTCCTTCCGCCCTTCCACAAGTGTCTTTAATTTTTCTTTTGGACTTCGAGTTTATACCTTTCTAGGACAGCTATTGCTCCAGGGTGTGATATAAGTATGATATATATCCTCTGTTGTTATTACATCAATGTATTATTATTATTATTATTATTATTATTATTATTATTATTGTTGTTGCTAATATTAGCTGGCTGGAATGAAATGTATATACACATTCTTATTTCATTACTTTTAACTGTATTTATATTATTTGCCTTTGGTACTTTGTATGGTTGGTAGTCTTGAATTGAATCTTGATCTAGAGTTTGAAGAATACTTAAAACATTGCACTTTGAACTTTGAAGCTAGTAGATTGAAGGATAGCCAGAAATTTGCCAGAAAAACAAAAGATAATCAGATGTAAGTACTAGACAAAAGGCAAAAGTCATGATGACAAGGACCAGATGTATAAACGCATACTTAAATCATGTTTCATACATTATTAACTGTCTCACTCTATATATATAAGAAATTGGAAAACATACAATGCATTACAACAATATACTATGGAATAGCTGAGTTGCATATTACAGCTTTTGTACACTTCCACAATGGTCGCTCAACATTTAAGTTGAGCAGTGTTGGAGCTGCTGAAACTCGGCCCAGTCAACTTGCAGGACTCGACTCTCTACTCACTCACAAGAGACGCTATTCTTGAAAACACTGGCTGGCAATCAGAGTCTCTTAGCTGATGAAACGTGAAGGAAATCACTCACGTTTTGGACCCTTCTTGAACAATGCATAGGCATCACTGTATATTGCGATCACATTTGAGAAGACAGCAAGAACGATCATGACTACGGATAAGATGTTGTCCCTCTTTGTGGCTATGCCATATCGGTCTCTGCACAAGAAAGAAGAATGATTCAACTCGTGATTCCCAAATTTCAAATGGAAGAAAAATGCAATGAATGAATTTAAGACCAGAAGGAATTTTTTCACATTATAGGTGAAACATATTTGATTCTGGCAAGAAAGACAGCAAGAGATAGTACAGGTATTTGGTAAAAGTGGTGATAACAGCAATTGCAAATGTAGTTTAAGAAAATCAACTAAAAGCTGATGAATCGCTTGTGGTTTTAGCTTCTGACAGCTTAAAAATTTAGCAAGGTAGAGTTGCAAGTTGTTTAACCCATGGTTTTGAATCTCCTCGAGACAGAACGAAAAGTATCAAGTCATCTAGGTTTTTCAGCACACCGAGTTGAAATCAATATGGAATTTAAAACTGTTTGAAACGCTGAAACTTATTTTATCCTCTAACAAATTTTCCGTTTCGTTTTCCAATGTCCAAAACATATCACGAAATTTTAATCCATATTTTAACCAACACAAACAAACTCTACTGTTGCAGATACAATCAGAGGCATACCTGAGAGTAATTGCAGCCGGAAAGATGAAACCAATAAGTACAGCAGCAGTTGCTCCAGTGAACTGGAATGCATCCCAGATGCTAGGAATGAAATTTGCACCCAGGAAAACGACACCAATGAGCCCGGCGCTAAGAGAGGCGAATCTCCAGTTGTCCGAAGCCAAAGGTCTTGCAGATGGAAATAATAGGCCATCTAAGTTCAACCGCAGAGGAAAAAATACAATAGGGAAGACAAGCATCAAGTGAGCCGCATAGCTAACTCGAACAACATCATTAAACAAGGATCCAAGTGGAATCCCCAGGTCCGTAGAGAAGTTGGCAAGAACATCATCGAGTGTTGCATCACCGAACAAGAGATAACCAAAGATACTAGTCATTACATATACACTTGAACAGAGGGTAAGAGAAGCCCTTACGACTCCCTTTATTTGTGCGCTATCTTCAAGCTCATTTTCTATTGAGTGAACTGCAAAATGAATACTGTGTTAAAATTTAGACCACCGTTCAATATAACTATATTTATGTTTGAATCACATGTTTGTTCCATTTAAGGATAATCATTCTTTGAAAATACGAAGACTAACTCTATATTCCTGCTACATCTAATTTTCTATTATGATTAGCTTGCACCAATCATCAAACTCCGAACCAATATACAAATCAAACTCATATCTTGAATTTTCAATCACACACCATGGCTAAACTAAATTTCAGTTGAACACCTAAAATGCTTTCCAAATTCCAAATATCATTAATTGTATAAAACAAATGAATACATGCATAGGTAGATGCTGATTTTATAAAGATCATGCAGATTACAAGTTGAAGGAAGCCTGTAGATTTCAGCATGAAGAAGCCAGAAAGAACCGCAGTTATAGTTCTAATTAAACATTTCTATACAACATAAGTGATCCAACTCCTGAATATCAATTATGTCCAATTAAATGCATAACATGTGAAAGATATAAGATGGTTATCATATAAATATTATGCAGATTCCAAGTTGAAGAAAACTAAATATTCCACTACATCTTACAGTAAATGAAACCAATGCCAAATAATGAAGCGGAAACAGTCTTAACTCTTAATCCAATTGACAAGAATTCATGTAAGAAAATAGTGAATATCCTACCGATTTGAAGCACTGTAAAGCAAGATAGTGAATGGAAACAGAGGCTTACCATTGTAATGGCAGATGAATGCAGTGACAAGAACAGGAACTACGGTGAAAAGGCTTAAGATCGATGTCACACCAGCAACCTCAGGAAACAATCTAGGCATCAGAATTGTTCCATTTATCAACTTGAAGACTGTAATCCCGACCGTGATAACAAGAAATACAACAGCCAGAGCAACTGATAAAGCAGATGTGTATCTCAGGGAATCTGCAAAGCAAATGCAAGAAAGATTCAGCTACCTAAACATTCTTGTAGACTACTCCCAAAAAATTCTGGGGTATCTATTTCGAATAATTACTAAATAGGCCCACCTATTTTATCCCCACTTCTAGTTTGAGCTAAAACAATTTTGGGCATGCTTCAAGATATAGGAACTGATTCAATAGGTATTCATCTCAACTTTCACTTTTTACCTTAAATTTAGAAATAGTATGTATTTTGCGGGATCTGATTGTGATATGAGCGCTCTAAGTTGCTAAATAGCACAAGTAAATGAACATCCCATGAATACTACTTCTATCCAATTAGGTCCCTAACCAGAAGTAAGACTCACCAATTCTTTTTAAGCTCGCCAATGGAGCGAATATGCAAATCGTGGTGATAAGGAGCACCAAAAATCGGCTATTCCACCACTGCGCTCCAAACCAAGCTTCAAATACACCAGCGTGATGAACCCCACCAGATGATGTTCCAGAGAGCACATCACCTTCACCAACAACAACACACCATAAGTACCAATCAATAGACAACAAACACACAATTTATACCAATAAAGGAGATAGACAGATATATACCTATAATAATCATATACAACAAGAACACCAATGTTGTTGACCAACACACACAGTTGAATCAACATCCTGCCATACTTCCCAAAGGAGTCCCCCATGAGACCTCCATAGGAGGCCGATTTCGCGGTACGACTAAACCTCAGCAAGAATTCGATCGAAGATTCCGTCAAGAAGGCCATGAATATAATTGCACAAATCCCAGGGATGAGCCCCAACACCTTCATAGTTGCAGGCAAAGACATGATGCCAGCACCAACAATGGTTGTAGACAAGTTAAACACAGCCCCACTGAATGAAGCTCCATTGAACTCATCAAAACCAGCATCTTCATCATGCTTACTACTAGGCAACAATGGAGTCTTCTCATCAACAACCACTTTCTTATTCTTCCTAGTAGACCTCTTTTCCTTGGTGGACTTAACATTTACAATTGTCATCTTCAAACAATTTTGTACAGATAGATAACACCTCTTCTTTCTTATAACAAATATATGTATAAATAAAGATAAGGCTCTAAATCTTAAGATCTGAAGTTTGTGCTAAAGCTATTGAAACCTTATCTCAACTCAACTTAAAGTGATTACGATAGCAATCTAATGATACAAGAATAACAAACAAACCCTCCTCCAGGTAGTAAAATTAACAAACACAACCTGCAATTTAACAGAAACCAAACCTCAATTCAACACAAATGAATAATAACTGTTTTGGTCTAATAAAAGTTTCTGAGAAACACATAAACGAGCCAATATATAAAGAGGAAAAGATAGTAGTAGAATTCTTCACGGAACGTTTTGAATTAAATAAACAGATAATAAGACAAGAATGGGCAATGGGACTTACTGTACGTGAAAAATGGTTTACTTGACGTTGACAGTGATGTGGGTTTTTTTTTTTTTTCTTCTGGCAAGAAAATAAAAATCCAATCTTGGAATAATTGAGAAAATAAAAATCCAATCTTTGATTGATCGGTAAGATGTAAAAATGATAACTTTGGGTGTAAGAAGCGAGGGAGAACGGTGTCGTTTTGGATTGGGGGTCTCTTTCTGATAGAGATGGGAATTGAGAGGAGAAAGAAAGAACCCCCTTTTCAGAGACTAATGATGACGATGATGATAGCTTCTGGTTCTGGGTGGAAATTATCTAGAAAGTGTTGATTGAGATAATAATGGAAAACGAGTGAAGATTTTTTTTACCGCAGTAAAAAAGGTAAAAACAGTTGTAATCAAATCGCCCAATTGGAATTCCAATCTGGACATTTTAATCATGCTAGTATTAAAGTATTTTTTTTTTAAGTAATATACTAAGCCTGTTGATTCAATCAATTGATTGACCTACCAATCAATTTTAAACCGTTGATCTTACTTATTCAGTTTCAATTTGGTGCGTACATGTGTCATTAAGTATTTTTTCCTTTTGAAATTCCTATTTTGATATTTGATTTTAAAAAAATTATTGAGATATTTAGTTTTATCGGGTTGGTGACTAATATTTTATTATTCGTGCATAAAATTATTGAGATATTTAGTTTTATCGGGTTGGTGACTAATATTTTATTATTCGTGCATATTTCAAATTGATTAACATGATCCGTATTATTATTTAATTTACAAACAAATTAATTAATTATGCTGAATATTTGCGGTATGTGTACACAAATTCACAAAATATATTGCTACTAGGTCGTGAGTAGAGTTTGATAGTAATATTAAATTCACAAAATATATTTTAAAGTAATATAATAAGTCGGTTGATTTAACCAATTGATTGACCTACCAATCAATTTTAATACGTTGATCTTACTTATCCAATTTCAATCTGGTGCATACATGTGTCATTAGTTAATTAAAAAATGTAGGGTTCGAATCCTGTTGCCGTGATTTTTCTCCATTATTATTATTATTTTTATTGAAGGTGGTTGGTTCAAATCTTGTTGGCGTGATTTTTCTCTATTATTTGTATCATTATTTTAGTTGAAGGTGTTGGGTTCGAATCTTATTGACGTAATTTTTTTCATTTTTATTTATTCTCTTCTTAAATTTTTATTTTTTTAACATAAAGTTGTATGACATATTATACTTAATTTTACAAATAACCATGATATGTTCTTATAAAAAAAGACATACTTCCTCCGTCCAATAATAAATGTAACACTTGATTTTGTTGATTTTTTCGATGGTCATTTTGACCTTAAATTATTCTTAAATTATACGATAAAAATAACTAAAAACATCATATTATGAAACTAGAATGTTTATATGAAGCACTTGATAATATATTCAACTGATAAAGAATACCAATTAACATGCGAAAAAGATGCATTGCAAATTTTTTGAAGTTGAATGTTTTCAAAGTCTCAAGATGTATCTGATGGTTCTTGACTCATCGGAAGAATACTTTTCGTATGTCTAATATAGTTCAATTCAAAACTATTAATTGCATAACTACAAAAACTATATACATTTATAGCACACCATTTATATTAAATTTAATTACTCAATTAGTTATTTTTTTATTACGTTTGAAGTCATAATGTGAAGATTATATATTCACTCCATTTATTTCAATATATTATTAATAAAACAATAATATTTTACAATATTACACTTCACACGCGTAGCGTGTGACGCGGTTCCTAGTATAATATAATAAGCCGGTTGATTTACCCAATTGATTGACCTACCAATCAATTTTAATCCGTTGATCTTGTTTATCCAATTTCAATCTGGTGCGTACATGTGTCATTAGTTAATGGGCAATTTACATCTACACCCCTTGTTAGTTTTTTTTATTACAGATCTTACCTTCTTAGTTTAACAATTACTTACAGTCCCCTGTTAGTTAAAATCAATTACAATTAGCCCCACGAACTTGACTTTTCGCGCACTAAGAGCTGAAAATGACAGTTTTAGCCTTGCCGGAATCTCATTTTTTGACTTGAGCCAAACAGCTTAAGTTTACTTTATTTACACATTTACCTTTAAACTATTTTATTTTACAAAATTAACTTTAATTTATTTCAAATTAACCACAAAAAATAAATAATAAATGAACTAATAATAATTGTAAAATTACCCCAATTTAAGGTTTTGTTTCAAATCTACCCCAAAAATATAAGTTAAAAAAAACCCAAATATAAAATTAAAAAAAAAAAAAAAGAAAACAAAGGATCTGGTCGGAGCTCCCGCCAGACCACAGCTCCGGTAACCGGAGCTTACCGGAGCTGGTAATAGCTCCGATCTAGCTCCGATTGGAGCTATTAAAGAGCTCCGGTTAGGAGCTATTACCAACTCCGATCGGAGCTGTTAACAGCTCCTAACCGGAGCTGTTAAAGAGCTCCGATCGGCAGTTCCGGTACCGGAAAAATGTAAGGTGAAGAAGAAGATGATGTAAAAAAAAAAAAAGAGAAAAGATAAAAAGAAAAAAAAAAAGAAGAAGCAAAAAAAGGAAAAATGATATAAAAAATGCTAAAGCCTTGTTTGGCCGGTTTTTTTTTTTAAATTGAATAACGGCCAAGTCAAACTTTTTCCGGGCTAAGGGGCTAACTGTAATTGTTAAACTAATAAGGGCAATTTGTAGTTAGAGTCCGTAGCAAGGTAGGTAAATGTAATTTTCCCTTAGTTAATTAAAAGATGTAGGGTTCGAATCCTGTTGGCGTGATTTTTCTCCATTATTTTTATTATTATTTTTATTAAAGGTGTTCGGTTCGAATCTTGTTGGCGTGATTTTTCTCTATTATTTGTATCATTATTTTAGTTGAAGGTGTTGGGTTCAAATCTTATTGACGTAACTTTTTTCTTGTTTATTTATTCTCTTCTCAAATTTTTATTTTTTAACATAAAGTTGTATGACGTATTATACTTAATTTTAAAAATAACCATGATATGTTCTTATAAAAAAAAAGACATATTTCCTCCGTCCAATAATAAACGTAACACTTGATTTTGTTGACTTTTTCGATGGTCATTTTGACCTTAAATTATTCTTAAATCATACGATAAAAATAACTAAAAGCATCATATTATGAAACTAGAATGTTTATATGAAGCACTTGACAATATATTCAACTGATGAAGAATACCAATTAACATGCGAAAAAGATGCATTGCAGATTTTGAAATTGAATGTTTCCAAAGTGTAGAGATGTATCTGATGGTTCTTAACTCATCGGAATAATACTTTTCGTATGTCTAATATAGTTCAATTCAAAACTATTAATTGCATAACTACAAAAACTATATACATTTATATAGCACACCATTTAAATTAAGTTTAATTACTCAATTAGTTATTTTTTTATTACGTTTGAAGTCATTATGTGAAGAATATTATATATTCACTCCATTTATTTCAATATATTATTTAATAAAACAATAATGCTTTACAAGATTACGCTTCACCCGCGTAACGTGTGATGCGGTTCCTAGTAGTAGCTGGAATTGTAACAATTGAGGAAATGGATCCGAATTCTTCTTTTCATTCCCACCATTACTCTATACCTTGGAACCAAATCGATCCTATCTTTATATAAAAAATTTTCGAGCAGTTCTTTCTAGAGCTTTTCCTAGTCTTGTGGAGTTAATTGCCATCTTTTCTTTCTTCTTTCTGACAGACTGTACTACTTCTCACTTGTTACTCTATTTGTCTAATGGTACAGTACAGACAACTATTAACAAACACATGATTCTTGTCCAATTTGATGTATTCCATCACTAAATAGTGAAATTCAACCAAATCATAAACAGTTAGAGGGTTAATTCTTGTTCACACAAGATTTTAGGGTTGTTCATCATTAGAGAGTATTAGAGAGTTTAAGTTGTTGTTTTTAACGTACGGTTTATTAACATTCGAACTACGTAGATATGCGTTCTTATCTGCCTTGATTTATTTTCTGCTATTTGGTGTTGCCTTCTGTGTTTACTCAACATGTAGTTATTTGGATTCTTAAACCTTTAGAAACTCAAATTTATAACGATAGCTCAACATCTCTACTTTTTGTGGCCTTGTGGGTATTGTAGTATGTTTATTTGTTGAAAAAAAGTATGGTAGACTTATTTTTTGATGTGCAAATTTTGTGCACACCCTTTCTTGTGAATAAAATTTTGTTGATTAAAATTTATTTTATAATGAATGCTCACAATCACATCCATGAGACATCGGTGGGGATCTTCTATCCCACTTTTTGGTGTCCCATTTCATGTCACACTTTTATTTACCTAGATAAACTTATTTAATTACACATGAATTAATTGTAATAAAATAATTTATCAACTAAACCATCTCTAACTCCTAATAATTAAGAAGCCTAGCAGTTTAATTAGTAGAAAATCTAGAGATAATCTTGGATAATCACAATCCCATCCCAAACTTATTTTGGATAATCTTGGATAATCTACATCCTTTCTTGCCGCTGTGTCTATTGTTCCATCTATGGATCTAAGTAAGTCTATACTAGATTGCTTAATTAATTAATCCATTACTTTCTTCATGATTATAATTTCTTAGTTAGTATAATATAATCATTAATATCGATTGTTTTTCGATCATATACGTACATAGTCTGCTTGTTCCTTTTAATTCATATTTAGTATTGAAATCTTGTCAAACACTAGATATTCAACTGGAAAAATCTTGACGTTGGTTGATTATTTGATTGATTTTATTTTGTTTTGATTAAAATTAGTTGTTAATGTTTCAATTACGATTATTATTGATGAAAAATATGTTGAATTTTTATATTCATAGCAATATATTGAATAAAAAAAATGTTATGCATCCGTGTATAAAAGAGCTTTTATTTTGTCTTAAAAACGCAAAAACTAAAGATGGGAACCCGAATTCTCGCCCGAATCCCGAATTCCCAATTCCGAAATATCCCGACATTATTTCGGGCGGGATTGGGATGACCAAATATTGTCCCGATCCCGAAATTTCCTAGCCCGAAATCCCGAAACCCCGTAAATCCCGCCCGACCCAGCCCTATATAAAACGGACATGTCTCACTTTAAAGTACTAAAAATGAATTTTATTTACCCAAGTATTCTACAATCCGTGTAAATGCGTCTTCAAGAAAAAGAGTTAATAGCTCAGATCCAAATACCGGCACAGCTATTGGGTACACACGTAACATAACTATGACTACTGAACCAATATTAACCTTAAGTGTCATTAACGCCCATATTAAATGATTACTTAAGCACGATCATATTAGTTATATATATTTAGATTCTAAACTATGTGGTGATTATCGATGACACTTGTAAAAATCAAGCTAATGAAACTCATTGGTTAACTCTAATTCGGAATCATTCGAATCTGTCATGATGATTAACTTATGGTTGATTACTTGGAGCAAATTTTATATTATTAGGAGAGTAATTATTATTGGCCTTATTGGTGTAAGTTTGCAAAATTTCAACATTGTCCATTGAGTTAAACCCAATAAGCTTAGTTTAAGTATTGGTGTGTAATGAGCTGGACTTGTGTTTGTTAGTAATAGTGGGCCCAGGATTAGAAGAGTCCACAAGTATTGAGGGTCAATGACTGTACTAAATGTAGGCAGCCATCGAAATCGTCGAAATTATAAAAGGGCTAGGGTTTCAGTCATCTTACGCGGCAACACGATGTGTGTGTAAATGTCTCTTTAGAAAATTAAAAATTAAAAATTACTCGTACTAAGATAAATGAATGTCAATTTTGATGACTTAATGACCAAATTAAGGGGCTTAATGGTGGACAATGACTAGTATATATTAATGACCATTCTTTGTTCTATCCCATGGTGTTTTGATAATTTGAGGTAGACAATTGGTTTGAAAAATAGTACTAGTACTAGTTTGGTGTCTTGATGACATATAATATACCATAATTCATGTGTGTCAAAGAATCGAAGTTTATATAGTGACGATGAAATTTTTCGTATACGTGCAGTAATATGTATTAGAGATAGATGCCTAAGAACCAAGAAGATGATGGAAAAATGGTCACGACAATACAAATCCGAATGGACATAAATACGAATGTGTATATATAATATCGATTTCGTCGCCAGATACTAATACTAAGAAATAATATAATACGGAGTATCTTTTATGCCGAAAATTGTAAGAGTCGAGTAAATATCATAGTCTAATTGATTCTTACTAGTTTTTTTTGAAACGGCAAATATAATTACTTTTTACTAGTAATGTGACATATTAGATATGGAGGTGGTTAAAATTATGCCGTCCGTAACAATTTATTGGGTGAGGAATATATGCTGAAAAATTTGGATTTTGTATAGGTTTCGATGTTTACTTTTGGTGTGTAGTCCTTTTGCGCGAACTTTTCCTTGTAATTCTTTGGTTGATTAATATATTTTTTCCATTAAAAAAACAGAAAAAACTTTAATTTTAAGTTTCTGAGTCCGCCTTGCCTCTTCTTCCGCTACTTTTCTTCATTTCACATTACCACTTTACCTAAGAACATGAGAAAAAATCCACAAAAATATGCGCATGGGCGTGGCACTCAAAATAATATGAAATCAATTCAATATTGTGCAATATATATTTATGATATTGGTGGGTCACGACTCCCGTACACATGAAATTTGTGGCTTTACGGGTTGTGGAGCTATAATGTTGCATTTTATATTAGATCTTGGATAAGGATGAAAGAATGGTTACAAATATTTTGCCTGGTTCAAAGATGACACTACAACTATAGAACAAAATGCTGAATCAATGAATTATGAATACGATCTTCTTCTTTCTGTGTCTGGTGTTAGTAGTTTGCGTGTGCCCTTCGTGCGTTGTTGGCCATGTAAATATGGACATATTGTCATTGTTATTGATTGCGTTCAGTACTTCAGTTAGTGTCGTAGATGGCACTTTTATTACCTTTTCCAACTTGTTTAATTATATTTTATATTTACTAAAAGAAAAATAAAAAGTGAATATGATCTATTTTAACCCTTAAGGGAGAGAATTCAATAGAAAATGAACTTATGGAAGGAATCAACTATTAAAACTACTATATATATTTCGATCGAGAGCGCTAAACAACATAGTGTTCTAGACCAACAATAATTACAATATGACTAAAAGAATTAGATGAAAATTATTTTAAGTTATAAATTGCCAACTCCTCGAGATAAAATAAAACTGGTACACTTTGTTTTCTAAAATTCCAAACATATTCCACGACAATACTTAGACCATCTCCAACCATGAGTCTTATGAGGGTCTTATGCATAAGACTCTCATAAGACCCATGGTTGGGGGAGTGGAAAATTGGGTCTTATCATCTTATGCAAAAGATGAGTCTTCTCTTATGTAATATTTTATTATTATCTTATTATTTTTTCCTTTTTCTTTTTCTTTTCATTTAGTTGTTTCTTTTATTTGTTTGTTTTCTTCTAACTTTTTTCTTTTATTTTTATTTCAGTTTTGTTTCTATTAATTTAAATTTTATTTCTTTTTCATATTTTTATTTTATTTTCATCTTTTCTTTAAATTGATTTATTATTTAATATATTGTATAAAATACCACTATGATAATACTACAAACTCTCAAACTTAAGATCAAGTATGAGAAAAATATTAGGGATGGTATAGATCCCGACGTGAGTCTCAAAGTGGTACGAGAAAAATAAAGACTTGGATTAGTATTATTCATATGTAGCATGTGGTTTTAATATAATTTTCTATTTCAAGTATTGTAATTTTTCAATTTCAAGTATTGCAATTTTTATTTTCAAGTATTGTAATTTTTCAACATTATTGTAATTTTTTAGATTTATTTAATGTTATTTTAATTAACTAACAATTTAAAATAATATAAGATAGTAAGATATTTTACAAAAAAAATAGAATAAAGAATAATGTTAATGAAAAAAATAAGAATAAAAAATGTATATTTGAGTCTTATGGTTGGAGATGAAGAAGGGTTTGGGTCTTATGATTTTATGAAGGAAAGAATAAAAAATTGAGTCTTGAGTCTTATGATTATGATTGGAGATGGTCTTATGGTTACCAAATCCCATGGGTTGATTGGGCTTGGGATAACACTGCCGACTAATTATGGGCTTGGGATAACACTCTGGCCCAATAGGCCCAAAGGGCTCTGTGTCAACAACAGGCTCATGACATGTCAGGTCAGGAGGAGACGAACTCACGTGCACGCCTCCACCGTGAAAGTTTAAGAAACATCATTGTTCCTCCGTCTTACTCTGCTCTTAACATTCAGGTACCTTTTTTCTCTCCATGGAATTTTTCTTTAATAATTTCATAGCACGTCATTCAGTTTTGCTCCATTGAGATGACCGTACGTAATCCGTTTCGAATTGAAGCTTATGTTTTCCTTTGATGATGATCCATTTGATTGATTTTAATGGCTATCAGTTTTCAATGTGTATGGTTTGAGCTATCGTTGGAAAATTGATGGATAATTTTGTATTTATTTATTGAATAGCTTCTTAGTTTGAACTCAATTTCAGGTTTTCTATATGTCATTGCTGTTTGCTGATTGGTGGTTGTAAATTAAATTGTAATCGGAGTGATTGCGCGAAGCTTTGATTGATTTCTAGGGTTTAGATTGGTGAGGCGATTTGTGAAATCGAAAGGGTATCATGATTTACTGGTTTTGATTTATCATTCACATATGTGCACATGATTGATTAAACTGTAATCTATGTGCATCCAGTTATTAGTTACGGAATGAAATCATCCATGATTTTTCTAACTTGATGTGACTTCATGATTCGTTGTACTTCCAAACGATATACATCTTCGGAGACGCTACATAGCATAAGCTACTGCATACCGAAGTTTTCCAAGGACATTTGGCAGAAAAATAAGTAACATATAGGAAGTAGATGTTTCATTAAACGTAGTTGATTGTTAGGAATGGGTTGCATTAGTCTTTGTTGGCTTCTCTCATTGATAGTTGGTTTTCAGCTTTGATAGACTAACGTATTTTTCATCTGTTATTCATTTCAAATTGGGTGGATGGTTTTATTTTAGCATTCTACTGAAATACATGGTTTTCAGGTCTTAAATTGAGCCGGGTAGAGGTCTAGAAATGGGTACTGATGCCGTTCTGGATGGTTCTCCATCTATTGGGAATTCAAGCACTGGTGAAATAGAGGCTGCATCCAATAATATTGATTCAGTTGAAGCTGTTTCATCTGGCGGATACAGCCGAGAGTTCGAAAGCATAGCCAAGATTTTGACAAGGTTTGAACTAGAATTAGCATGTTCTGCGGAGAAGTTGGTTAACTTGACCATATTTGTTATGTGGGTGGCTTCAAGGGAAAATGATTTTGAGTCATGTGCTGTGGATGATGAGTCTGCACCAGAAAGTTCTCTAGAAAAAGCACTACAATGTGATCATTTGTGTGGGTTTATAGGCTCAGAAGTTAGAGAAATGGAGAGTCATTTATCTGCTCTTCAGACCGAGATTGCTGATTCACGGGGAATAATAATTTCATTTAAACATCTTGGTGGTTCATTGATGGGAATGGAAGAGAAACTACAAGACTGCGAGGAATCCTTGAAGCGGTCCTTTGAGCAGATAACGGACATAAAAGGTCAATTTGAGAACTTGCAGATGACCTTTCCGAGTTCTTCTGGAGGAGATGAAACATGTGAGTTTTTCATTACTTTTTTGTTATAATTTTCAAACTTATGACATAAGATGCTTCTGGAAGCTTAATAATTCTCTCTCTATTTTAACTGAGAGGCTGTGTGTTGGTTTGCTCATGACACAAAAAAAAAACAAGTAATTACCGATGCCACCATATAATTGAATTCCCAGAAATTGGTGAGTCCTGGGCTGTGCAGTGGCCGCCAATTTAGGTTTTTTATTCTTTCAAAATATTGCCATCAATTTCTCTCCCGAATGTAGTAATGTAATACTTTGGCAATCTCTGTGTAGATTTCAGCCTTCAACATGAAAGGTAGAATCATGAAAATTTTAGTAACATTTTAATCCTCACCCTTGAACATTAACATTGTGTGTAACTTTACCTTGTCTAACCATTAATTGACTTGGAATGCTAACAGGGAAACGTGAGGAGGATCTTAGTGCCCAGGAAAGTCGTGGCACTTCTGATTTAAATGCAAAGATTAGAATGGAGACTGCAGAACAACAAAGGCATGTCCTGAGAATGCTGGAGAAGTCTCTAGCCCGAGAGATTGATCTTGAGATCAAATTGTCTGAGTCACGACAAAATGAAGAAGATTTGAATATTAGGCTGCAACAAGAAATCCTCTCTATAGTGGAAGAAGCTGAAGAAGTTTGGGAAAGATTGTTTGAGGCAGACAATAAGGCAGAGATTCTGTCAGGGATTCTGAAAGAACTTTCTGGGCGAATCCAGACGGCAGAGTTTTCTACCAATGAGGCAATTAAGAGAGAAGAAGAGTTAAGCTCTAAACTTCAAAATCTGGCAGAGCAATTGAATGAAAGGGACTCTGCTCTGCTGGAGTCTGGTAGGTGCAGGACGGAACTTCAGGCAAAAGTAAACCTGCTAGAACATAATCTCAGGGAACTGGACAGAGTGGAACAATTAGAGAAGCAGTTGAAGGATTCTGAAGTTAAATGGCAGCATGCAGCTGCGTTAGCCGATGCTAGTCAAGAGAAGCAAACTATGTTAGATTTCACAATTAAGGATATGGAAAATCTAATAAAGGATCTAAAGTTAAAGGTTTCCAAGTCCGAAAGCCAGACTGAAAGTGCTGAAGACAAGTGTATCATCTTGTCAGAGACCAATGCAGAACTTCTTGAAGAAATTAATTTTCTAAGGAATAAAGTAAAAACCTTGGAGGCATCATTGCATCAAACAGATGAAGCAAAGAAGAAAACTGCAAAAGGCATCAAGAAGCAGACTCAGTTAATTGAGGATTTAATCGTGCAGTTAGCACTTGAAAGAGAACGCCTTCATAAGCAGGTTCGGAACACCTCACTTTTCACATTACACAGTTGTAGATGGCTGCTGATATACTGCTCTTCTTTTATCCCATCTTATAGAGTATACTTTACTTTTACTCTTCCCAGTTCTCCATATCTGAAACATATGTTTCCAAATTTCAAGTCACTCTTTACTCTCTAGCAAAGATGAAAAATCCCAAGTTACCCAATTCCTGACTGACTTTTTTTGTTTGTTTAATCTCATTTGGAATGACTGAAGAAATATATCTCCGGAACTACCAGTTCAATACTATTATCGAACACATACTAATGCAAATTATCAAGTGTTAGTTGAAAACATATACTACACTTCATAGAAAACTACTAAAAATGCCGCCTCGCTAACTCTGTCCTGGAATTGTCGTTGCTTTATGTTATACAGCAAAAGTATAATTTACAGTGTTTTAAATCTTTCAAGACATCAGTTTTTTGCTTATGCTTTCTCCCGACACCCTAGTGGTTGTTGAACCAAAAGAGTCAACAAAGATAAAACAATTTATAAGTTGTGCAAGTTGAATTCTGTGGGATTAATTGAGTAATTTATGTTGTTGCAGTTATATTTTCTGGTTTTATTTATGAATTTGTGTTTTGCTCGTGCAACTTCTGTGTGATTATTTTTCCATTTCCAGATATCGTCATTAATTGAGGAGAAGAAAGCTGCTTCAGTAAAGTACATGCAACATATTAGAAAGGAGCCATCAGTTACTGTGACTGGAAGCCCTGATGCTAAGGTAAGAACTTATGCTCTTTAGTGCGTATGATGCTTCAATTACCTTCATTTGGTTTTGCCTTCAACTTTCAGTTATTGTGATCTTGGGATATTGAATTAAAGAGCAAAGGTCCTTTTGCTTGAACCGGTCAATCTCATTGCTTCATTTCTTGTACGCATTTGGTCTTCCTCACTTCCCTGTTAAAACTCAGTAGAGATTTTCATCTTTAAATTGATTGATTTGGCGTGTGGAAACTGGCAGTTGACATGTGCAATTTCTGTGACAACTCATCCTACGTTTTGAGTTTACATTACTGCCATTACTTGACACATCAAGATTCTCCATTGATTCTATATAAACTGACACACTGCCCTTCTTGATACAGCCATTGCATTTTCTCTTTCAAAACTAATCTTCTGGCTATAAGAAATTTTTTTATGGATGCCTTAGCTCTTATCTAAGAATTCTTTATCAGATAAACACTGCCCTTCTTGATACAGTTGTTGACTCTTTATGAGTATCACCTACTCTTTTTTTTTTCTTTTTTCTTTTTTTTTTTTTTGCACTCTGCAAAATGATTTTGAAGAACAAATCTAATATTTATAAGTTCTTCCAGACTGCCAGTGAGCCCAGAGATCCCTTAACGAATGATACGGAGACTACTGATTCTAATTCAACATCAGTGAGGAACATAGATGCAAAGCAACTTACACACCAATGTATAGTCATGGTCATTCTTGTACTGGGGATTCCAGCCACGGTAGCATACTTTAAGTTGTTTCAGAAAGTAAACTGGCACTGATTCGGGTGATCTTAATAATACTGATTAGTGACTTCCAGATGAATTTTCAGCTGCTTCAGCTGGGATGGAGGGTTTTAATTGGTGACATGAACGTCGCACAAGATCGGGATTTTGAGATATATATCCTGGTAAAATCACGAAGACAAAGCTCTTATGCTAGTTTTCCGGCAGGCTTTCATTGTTGTAACTTGAAAGCATGAGAATTTTCTGAACTCTGTTTGACGGTATCATAAGAAGGTGCATTTCTGAACTAACCGTTGAAATTCTAAGAGGGTGCAATACAATATATATATATATATATATATATATATATATATATATATATATATATATATATATATGTTTCCACAATACGTTAATGCTATAGGCTCTATTACTCTTGAAAATGAAAAAATTAAGTGTATCCAGTCTACTTAATACAGTTAACATCACGACTACTCATCTGACATGGAAGCATGCATAATTAACTTTGACCACACTTACTTCAATGGTTGGAACTTGGAATGTTCTTTTGATTCTTCCAGAAAGGTAGAGATATGGCTGTTCATTTCCTCGACGCTTATAAAGACTGCAAATTACTTTCCAGTTTTGCTCCTCAGCCCCTGACTCTGTGCGTGCCTTCTCTGGCATGAACATTTCACTACTCTCCCTCCCCAACTCCCTCATATCGTCCTTCGCCTACAATTGTGACGCAGTTAACTCATGGCTGACCCACCACATCCTCCCTTTCCACCTCTCGACTCGCATTTCCCTCGGCTATGTGCGCCCATGGCCCACTATCCACCTCTTAGCCCTCCGCAACTTCCAGTGGTCCTTGATCGATGCAGGAATCAAGAACATTCCCCTCTCCGTTTCCTTATCCTTTGACTACATGGCATCATCCTTCCCACCTTACTCTGCAAAGTTCAAGGACCATGAATCTGTCAAGCCCATTCTGGAGTTTCTGGAACAAACGAATTTGCCGCTTCTCGTTAACCTTTACCCCTACTATGTCTACAGGAGCAGACATCATGTTACTCCAATGGGGTTTTATGCTATGATGATGGCTGCTGTTAATTAGGGTGCACTGGCCGGCCATGTCAGGTCACGAGGACATTCCTGTGATTGTGGCAGCAGAGACTGGGTGATCAGCAACTATGCTGAGATTTATCTGAGGAGGCTGATTGCGTATTTGAGGCAGTCTGACCCTGTGGAGCAATGAGAAGCGGCCAAAGTCTACATTTACCAGTTGTTCGATGATGCTAATGACGATGATAGATATATTGCCAATGAATATGGTGCTAATGATAATGTCCAGGATGGAAGAAGTTGGGGGATCATGCATCCAAATATGACTATGAAGTATAGCAGCAGCCTTGTTTTTGGTGTCGAGGACGACAATAAGTATGGAGAACGACCGATGAATGTTGTTGAGGTACACCCGTTCGTCTTTTTCACCTCGTGTGTGGGCAGTGTGGCAGGGGCTGTTGCACATTACAGGGTGATGATTAAGGGAGTTTGAACTTCATAAATCATAGTAACATCCAGTACGTGAGTTCACTGAGTTGCAAACTTGGAATGTAGTGCAGTACCACCCAATATTTATATTTAAGGTGGGAACTAAAAATCTTTACTACAATCACAAATCCTCAAAATATATTTGCGCACTAGTCATATGACTGATCATATACTAAGAATTTAAGCATGATCCGTGAAAATCTTATCAAATAGCATCAGAAATTATAGTTTAAATTAGTATTAGCACCCGTACTTACATAAGGGCATGGATGTGATATGATCAACGATATATTTAATATAATGAAACATAATCTATACCTAATATCTTGTTAGTGTGGGTAAAATGCATTGAATCCAATTGAATCCCCTGTGTGATATTTCAAATGTGCCAGATATATCCCTGTGTTTTATAATTGCGTAATGGCTACTATAGCGAGACCTAAAATTACTAATGCCAGAGTAATTTATCTTTTTTGACACTAATCATTCCTAAAAATGCATAAATGGCTCTGGTATTAGTAATTTTAGCTCTGGTTATATCACTGGCCTTGCGTAATTTATTTGTGTTGTAGTAGTAAATTATGCATGTAAACCTCAATTTATTATAAATAAAGAAGAGTGTGACTCACTTGCCAATATATAATAATGAAATTAAGGATGAGATTTTGTTTTAGTTTTTCCACTTCAAATTACGTGATTCAATCATTGAGGGCATATTACATTATTCATTTTTTATTTTTTAGATGTTAGGGGTAAACCTAAATTATTACCACCACATTACTTTTTGCCATCATACCCTTTAAAATTTAGATTTATTTATTACCTACTTTTTAAAATATCTCTCTTTTTTTTTAAATTTATACTGGTATTCAATTTGGAAGCTAATCCAACCTAGCATTGTTGGGCACTTGTTTAGGGGGCAGCTCTCCTAGCGATGTTTTTTTACATCCACAAGGCTCGAACTCGATACATTGTTTAAATAAATTCAAGTCCCTTAACACTTGACTCAACAATGTTTTTTTTCTTCTTAAATCTTCTACCACATAAATTTGAAACTTTTCCAGAGCATATACTCCTTATTCGGATCGGGGCATGTAAATCCTCTATCATATAAATATGGAATACTTTATATACAACGTTATTCATGCCTTTAAATTCAAGCCAAAAGTCACAAACACAATTTCCTAATTCGAGATAATATGTGTAATCTGCAAATGGGAACCTAGGTTATTCTCCTAGTGAGATATGTGGGAATTTCAATAGATTCGATCCTATTTCTTAAATTGTTATTTTGAGGCATTTAAAGCTCGTAATTACTCTGTCTCTTAACAGGGCACAAGTAGCTGGAATCCACCACAACACACTGTTGGAAGAAGCACTTAGGACCATCGGACGTTTGGAGGAGTCACAATATCTTTTTGTTTATCGTAAATGCAATGGAGTAGCGGTCAAGTTAGCGAATGAAGCAAGACTAAAAACTTTTGGAAGGGCAACAACTTTACCTTTTAGTTCGCATCTTTTTGTTTGGGATACCTGCCCCTTTTGGCTTGCTACTTTTGTACATTCAGACTTAATTTCTACGTACTTTCGGTTTGTCGCTATTCGGACCGGATTTTCTATGTCACTCCCTATGCCAGCCTCTAGGCCAACAATAGGCGTGTGACATCTGTCTCAATTTTAGTTAGCTTAATTAATTGTTCCTCTTCTATTTTCACACAGTGTCTTTGACCGTTACTACCAAAAGAGAAAAATGAATGTAAAACTTCTTTCTTTTCAACTCACACAACTTCCAAGTGTGAGATGTAGAGTTAAAATAAAAAATTAAGAGATAAGCATCACTCTCAGTCCATCCCAAAATACAGTATTAGAGAAGAAGAAAAGGAGCAAAAGGTGGTCGCCGCATTCTGCAATTGTCGCTGTCCTCCATTTATATGGTAAATTACTTTCGTTATTTGTCAAAGCAGTGCCTTCTCTCGGGTTTATGTTTGTGCTTTCGGTTTACCCTGTTGGTAGAATTAAACTTTCCGCCTCTCTGCTCGGGACACTCCATTCTTTTAGGAAAAATGACTGGTCTAGCAGAAAAGAGCGAAAGCAGAGCAAGACCCAAAAAGGAGAATGCTTGCCCGTACGAATCAGCAAAAAAGGCCCAGAGCTTTTGGGGTTTCCCTTGGGATTTCTGGTTGCGATTTACTTTGAATAGAAGTCATTTCGACACTTGTGGGAGAGTGATATCATGCTCTACTTATCTTAAAGAGTCAGGATTTGATATTATTGATGATTTTTCCTGGTGTTGCGAATTAACAATGCTTACATCATATCGTTGCATCAATGGATTAAAACTAAGAAGACCATTCCCTGTTCTGGTCGGTGAAGACATAAACTGATCGATAAAAGCATCAGTTTACATGGATGCCTATTGCTAAGTTTTATGTTGGTTTTGTAGCAGTAGTAGTACTATATATCTTTGCACCAGAGCTTCATATCTCTGAATGGTTGATAAACTATAGATTTTATTCTATGAATTATAATGACAATTACCTGTTGTTGTGATTCTTCAATGTGCACGCCGGTAGCTAGGTTAGGTTTTGTGTTTAACCTTTTTTTGTTTTCAGCAAATGGTAAAATAATGGGTTGTTTTACCTTTTCAGTAGGTAAAAATGCTAAATGGAAAAGTTTACTGTAGATAATAGAATGAACTGAAAGTGTGAAATTGGGACAAGTGTCACACTCCTATTGCTGGCCTAGAGGCTGGCATAGAGAGTGGACTAGAAAATCCGGTCCGCTAACTATTGACTATGTTCCGACTTTTAATTAATGAATGTGTTGCTTTTCGAAAAAAAAAAAACAAATATCTGTGGAATGATTTGTTTATCTGTTGTATTTATCTTTAAAATAAGTTGAAAAATGAATTTTAATTTAATTTACCTTTAACATGTATTTATAGAGTAAAATATAGATATGTATGCATGTTATCCACCAATTGATACCATCTCTATCTCTATATACATGTGTTTAAAGTATTTCTCAACCTTTTATATCATTGATTAAAAAATATTTTTTAACTTTCCAAATTTAGTATTTATATTGAAGTTTATAATTTTACTTTCCAAAATAATAAATTAAAACAATTCCGGAGCATACGCCTCTTCCGGGGCATGCGAGTCCTCAATCAGATAAATGTGGAATACTTTACTTTATATACACGTTATTCATGCCTTTAAACTCAACTAAAAGTCACAAACACATTTTACTAATTCGGGATATATGTGTTATGTGTAATCCCATTGTCTTTAACGAGCGGTGACTCACCAATTTATTTTATTATTATTATTATTATTATTATTATTATTATTATTATATTTTTAAACAACAAATATAACTAACCTGCTTCTACACTATTCATTTACTATCTTATAACTTCAAAAATGTCTATACCACCTTATGTCTCCGTCGAAGTATGAATCTCCAATCTCCTACGCCAGAGGTTTGCTCGTTATTTACTCTCTCATTCTCTCCTCCCCTACCCCCAATACCAAAGTGCGATTTTAGGGTTTTAGCTTGGGGTTTGGATTTCATTTAATGAATTGGGCATGCTAGGGTTGTTTTAGTATCATAGTATGATTCTGGATGTGATCTGAGGGAGGTAAGGATTGTGAATAATAATGCATACTGTGAAGGTGAATTTTGATGGATTGTGCACCTCATTTGATAAATTGCTTGATGAGTTTATCTTCTTCTATTGTGTAAAAACCATTACTATATAATAAATAAATAAATTCGATTTCATTGATGAAATATGAAAAACTATATTGATGAAACCACTCTTAGTAAGCATTCTTTCTTCATTATCCCGATGGCACCGAGAGAGTTTGTGTTGAAAATAAATAAAATCTAGAATAATTCGTAAATCTAGATCGGTTAATTGTTCTCGAATAGCATCCGCACCGATATAGATTTCTCGATTTCGAAATGTATCAAAGCCTTGGGTAGTAAAATAAAAAGAGGAATGTTGTATTTCCAAGATTGTATTTCATATTCGAATAAACCTCGTAATGGCAAGAAAGTGAGTTTTTCGTTATGGGCCTAGCAAAAGAAAAATTGGGATAAGATCTATAGATCTCCCCCCTTCAAAACCGGACGTGAAAGTTTCTTTCATCCGGCTCAAAATTTGATTTCATTGATTAAATTTGAAAAACTATATTGCTTAAATGCTAAAGAAAGAAATTGGAAGAGCTTAAAATCCACGAGAGGCTTCTGTTATATGTTAGTACCTGTTTATCTGTTTCACATATTTTAAAGTTGTGACTTTGTTTGAACTTGTGAACTTTTTTAATTGACTCTTAAATTTTTTTTTGAATAATAATATATAATATATTACGCAGATGGAGAATTAAGTTTACATGGATTAAGTTTTTTAAAAGTTATTTGCAGATAAACGTGTCATAATACATCAACTAATTATAAATAACTAGAAATGGGCACCGCGAATCTATCACATGGGTTGTGTCATTGCAGCGCAACAGAAGGACACATTTAAAATCAACCTTAACAAAGAAACCATAAATAATGTGGTAGTGCAAAGAAACATTGATTCAAAATCCAGAAGTCATTGTCAAAGACCTGATAGTACTAATAGCTTCAAAAACTCTCCCTGACATGTGCATGCAGCATCAACAAGTCTGACCTTAAAATGGATTGTTCCAAGAATATCTGGCACAATGCCATTTTGCCGCGGCCGAAATTTCATTACCCAAGAAAGATGTTATTAAGTTCCCGGTTTTTTACTACTATCATTATGCTTTCATATGTTGTTCTCCATCAGTTTCTGCCGCATCAATATATATATTGAATGTGCCATAGACGTCCTGCCAATTCTCTGCAATATTAGAGATACGTATCCAGTGCAATAGTCACTGCTGTCAACTCTCATCTAGTGGGACTCGTCCCGTTTTATTCTCCCCGTGAAATTATTCATTAGAGTTTCCTCCGATTCTCATCACGCACGTCAATAATTCCTACCCCCAAAAAATCGAAGACCGAGCCTCGAAGGAAAAGATGAATTGGCCGCTTCCTCTGCACTAAGCGGCTGAAATGAAGGATGGATAGATAGCAAAAACGGAACATCATGCTCCATGAGAGCATTCCATTCTGATCTTAATGATCATCAATCTCGAACACCCTCATAATAAAAAAGCATGTCAACCAACTGAGCAAAAAGTTTCCTCTTAATTCTCCTGCTGTTAGAGAGAGCTTAAATGACATTGTTGAGCACAGCAACAAGAGGTCGGACTAAACTGCGCAGCAGAAACTATATTATGAATAAAAGTATAAAACACAACAGTACGTATAAGTATCAATGAGGTACTATAGTCATCGAGAGGAAAAGTAATCATCATAGATCAGTATAATATTGTGCCGTTATATGTGGACGAATACTTCTAGTTAAAAAGATGATGCTAGAAAATAAAACCATACAAAATGGTACCTCTGAGATGGCAATTGGCTGAAGATATCAATATATGAGGAACTACATGAATCTTTGGAACGAAAGATACTTTCCATTCCGATCCATAGCAATAAAGCTATGTCGATCGACACATTACAAGAAAGTACAAAATTAAACAAACTGTCAAAATAACACTACCAAAACTCAGCCTACAGATCTTAGCGCTGGGGAAATTTGTAACAATCACACAAAATTAACCAGTTTCTACAGCTGTTGAACTTTGGTGGGATTTCCTCTCCTCTTGATGTAATTCGAGATTTTGAGTAGAAGCAAAACTAAAGAAGGATTAAACAGACACATTAAACCGAACCTGACAACCAAAAAGTAAAAATCGAACCGGACGACCACAAAAACTCTCTCTTATTATATTATTATTATTATTATTATTATTATTATTATTATATTGTTCAATAAAAATTCTTTCCACTTTATTATCCCCTTTCTTTTCTGCAACTACTGCAACACAGACAAACTTTATTTTCAACGGAGAAATCATCCGTCGATCGATCGATCCAGTCCATCCATCTACAGGTTAATAGCGGATCCTCCGTCGATTCATTCCTTTCACCGGTGAGTTTACCAATTCAATTCTAACTTCCCCTTTTCCTTCATTATTCAAGCTATAGATACGTTAAATTCTTCTGAGAGTAACTTAGGTGAATGAATGAAAGCATTTTGTATGGATGAATCAAATACTCATGAGTTGTTTTTGTTTTTAAATTGTTGATGTTTGATTTTGAAACGGTTTTTTTAGTTGGATTTATACAATGTGCTTGTGTTTGGTTTAGTGTTTAGTGTGATAAATAATGGGTCAATCATAAAAAAAGGGACTATAAAAACGAAAACGTAAACAATTTAAAGGGAATATGGTGATGGCATGGACAGTGCAGTGCCAAGTTCAATGGAGTATATTTTGTTTTCTGTTTTGAACTGCTGTTGCATCATCAGTTTTGTTTATCAACGCAGCAACGAAATGTAATGTGATACCAAGTAGTATATATTAATCCACTATTTTCTGTGCTGACAGAGACTTGTCGACTAGATCGGGCAAGCCTATGTTATAATGTCTACAAAGGGGGCTCAGCCAGACCAACTTGCCAAGTCACTCGATGATCTTTTTACCAGTGTTTCTACCATGATCAAAGGCGAACTTCAGGTATCTATAAACTTGTGAAAATGTGTTAATTCAGTTCAATATACAAGTTTCCATGTGGTCTCTCAAAAGTTGTGCTAGCTAAACTACTTTATCTATCTTCAAGGAAGATAGTACATGATGAGTTCATTCTTATTCAGTGAATCTGATATAGGCATATATATAGCAGCCAGTTATGGTTTCATTTAAGTCGTGAAGTTCTGTTTAATTTGTTTCTGTTATCCCAAGATCTTGTTTTCCCTTGGTGATATAGTTTCGTGATCTGCATCTTGTAATGACTGCTGGAATCTTCAAATGTGCAGGGAACAAATAATGTACTCCAGCTTTTGGAAAAAATGAATGTTAGAGTTGCAGAAGAATACAATGGTTTCGGTGATATGGCTGAAGGGTTAAGAGTTTTCGTGGAGCAGTTGAAGTCCAAGACCAATAGCTTCGATGAGTACATACAGCAGATTGATTCCATAGAGCAGCAAGTTACAGAATTCGAAGCTGTGATTTCTATGCTGGATAAGTATGTTTCTCTGCTGGAATCTAAACTTATTCCTCCTCCATGAATTGATGTTTCATAGATTTGGCGTAATGGATGTAAACCTGATTTCTTTATTGTTGCATTGCTTCTCCTGGAACAATCAAAGGACCAAACAACATAACTGTGTCATGCATCATTCAATAGTACTTGTGTCATATAAAAGGATGATAATATAAAATCTTTACAATGATCAAGTTTAATTAGTTGAATGAATGAATTCAAATATGGGTGTACCAGTATCAGTGGCGAATCTAGAAGGAATTTTCAGGGGGTCAAAATATAAAATTTTAATTGTTTAGGGGGGTCAAAATGCAAAAAATATGCTTAATTTTTTTTTTTTTTTTAAGGGATTTAAAATTGTGGCTCCGCCACTGACCAGTATGGCTACTTGGTCACAAGACTCAGAATCACAACTCAAACGTAAAAATGAACTACAGATGCTGTAAAAGTTTTTTCGAGGAAAATGTTCGCATAGCCCCTGAACAATGGACACGGAGTGTTGCACAGAGGGTTGTGGCAAAGACTTTCTCGATGCAGCAGCAATCCAGGAGAAGATGTTAGTTACTGAGATGAATACATGTTTCTTGTAGACTTGTAGTATACTAATCAGAAGGTTTACTAGTACATAAAGACTAACTCATACAGTATACACTTAAATCTTGATTCATACCAATAACAAGGAGGAAATAATGACGTTATAGTCGATGTTGTCCATGAAATTCCACCTTGGGAATGGAATACACTCTGAAAGAGGAGCTAAAAGAAAGGGTATGATCAACTTGCGGATCGATACACAAATAAGTGCCTGCTTATATACAAGCCTAATCCGGACTAATTTGATGATGTTAAGCTCCTGTTAATTGTGGATGGCAAGTCGCAAGGGAAACGGCAATCTTAAAAGGATTGCATGTGGAGTATCTTCCCTATGTCCCACTGTAATTTTAGAATCGTATGGTGGAACTACTATTTCGATCTTATCGTATGGTGTTTCCGTATCATATCCGTACCCGTTTCCGTATCCTTTTCGTGCTTCCTAGGATACAAGGAATCTAACATCAACTTGGACTTCGTATTCGGGGCAATACATGGCGACATATTTGATCATAAGTACTAAAAGGTTTTGTGATAATCAACCGTGAATAGGAATTTGGTTAGGACAAGTCCGTAGGAGTTAAATTGCTAAAACAAAGTTGAACTAGGTTTATGCCACCCAACAGAACTCAAAATACACACTCTCTCTCAACATAACTGATTCTGAAGAACAGGGTTTGTCAATAAACCCAATAGAACACTGTTGGAGTTCTGTTGGGGTTATGCTGGCAACAGAACACTGCTGGAGATGGTTTTAGTTAATTGGCACTATATATACAACAAGTTCGTACGTAGTTAAATCAAGAACCAAAATCATCAAAGTTAATAATAATAATACTTAATTAGATTTGCAACCACATGTATTTCTTAAAAAGTTGTTTGGGTGTTTCGGAAATCAAGAGGAGGAGAAGATCCCATCAGAAGAACTTCCTGAAGAAATAATCCAACACATTCAGTCGTTCATGGACGTAAAAGAAGCTGCCAAAACCCGGTTATTATCGAAATCCTGGTAGCAAGCTTGGTCTACCCGCCCAATCCTCGGTTTCGATGTGAAGCTGAAAGTGAAAGGTGACAGGTGACAATGCTGCAATTCGTCGGGAGTGTATTGGGAGAAGTATAAAGAGATACCAGGAATCCAAACTCAACTTACAAACATTGGACTTCCATATTCGATCTGCAAGGCGGTGGTGGCGGGCGGCATATTGATCATCATGATACGATAGTCTGGTTGATGAACTAATTAGAGATGCTTCTTCAGAATTGGGCGTAAAGGAAATTCATCTGTCCTGCAGGTTTGATAGATATCGTCATCATCATGACTTACATAAATTCCATGTTCCTACCAGAGTTTTCTCTATAACAAGTTTGACCAAATTATCTATCCATGGTTGGTTGATTAAGAATAGGCTCGACACTACCTTCTTCTTACCACGACTTGTGTCTCTACATCTAGATAATGTTTGCTTCGAAGAAGCTGGTTTTTTCACTAACTTCCCGTCTAAATTTCCATGTATTGAGGTTTTGTCTCTTAACAAGTGTGATGGATATGGCAAACATATACAGATTTCAAGCAACTCACTCAAGTAATTAACCTTGGCACCATGCAAGGTGGAGAAAGCAAAATTTGATGTCCCAAGTATTCGCAAGTTTGAATTTACATCATATGATAATATCCCTACCTTGTCTTTTTCTACTGCGTCAAGGGATCGGGAATGGGAGTCTGAACTGACGTCCACATTATGGCCGGAAACTTTTGTACGGTTGAGAGAGTTTCTGAAAGAAGTAAGCAACTCACTTCTTGCTTTCCTCAGTAACCAAAACGATCATTCAGTGAAGTCCGCCCATCACCTGATTGACCTGATAGAAGGTACGCAGCACAAAAATGAGAAGAGCATCCAACATTTTTTCTAAGCTCAAAAAACTGATTGGAGTTTAATAAGGACTGGTGTTCAGACATTATGTAGGGTCTTAAGAAAGAAAGACAACACTCAACTCTCAATAATATACTTCTTTGACAGGGTTGGCTACATTTTGCCCAAGTGTGTCTCTTTTTATTTCATTCCCCTCAGCCTCGAATTCCGTGTTACAATTTGAGTGGAAATTGGAAATGATTTTACTATTATACCCACATTATTGGGACCACTTTTTTGTACTTTTGGTGTTGAGGGTTGGATATTGCATTTTAGTCGTTCTGAATCTCAAGTCAATTGACATTAATAATTCAAAAAGAGATATAAGGGCCCAGTTTAACCATTTCATTTTAATTTTTAATATTAACACATGAATAAAAAAGTCAACATAGAAACATATAAACATGAAAACATTGAAACATGTTTCCATGTGTATTTAATAGAAACATAAACAGTATTTCCAATTCCATTAAAAAATAAAGAAAGATGTTTTTTTTTTTTTTTAAATCTTCTCTAAAAAATGAATATTATACTTTCTACTTCATTAAAAAAAATATTTACCATTTCATTGCAATTTTAAAATATTAACACATGAATGAAAAAGTCAAACATATAAACATAGAAACATGGAAACATAAACATAGAAACATAAACAGTATTTTCAATTCCATTAAAAAATAAAGAAAAAAACAATCTTCTCATAAAAATAAAAATGAATATTATCCTTTCTACTTTATTAAAAAATAATTATTAAAAAAAACAGAAAAAAAAAAATGGAAGCTCTCGAATTCGAGTGTTCGAGCTTCCATGGAGCTCCAGATCGGAGCTTTGGAAGCTCCGATCTGGAGCTTCGTAGAAGCTCTAGTCGAGCTTCCGTGGAAGAGATCTCATGGAAGCTGAATTCGAGCTTCCATCTAATTCAGCTTCCATGGAAGCTAAATTCGAGCTTCCATGGAAGAATTTCAACTACCATGGAAGAGGAGTATATCTGAAAATTTTATTGGACTTTGCATTTAAGCCCCATAAACTTTTCTGGTATATGTGGAGTGGAAGTAAAAGGACTAGATGTGATAAAGATGAAATTCTATGGAGTAGATGTATAAAAGACATGGGGGACAAAAATGTTTAATTCCAGTACAAAAAAGTATGAGGGGGGTGAAACATTTTGTGCAAAATGCAATGTAGAATTTGCCAATGAGGGGGAAGTAATGAAAAGGGACTAGAGATGGCTAAATGTAATAAATCCTCCGATTATTAATCGGGCTACTTACTTCAGTTGTCTTTTAGCAATGACAGGGTCTGAGATTATTAATTGGGCTAATCACTTCAGTTGTCTTTTAGCAATGACAGGTCATGTAGTTTGAATTACATCTAATCCTAATTAAGGGGATATGTAAGTAAGGTGGTTCATCAAGAGAGCAATAGCATTGTTATTTTTTCTTCATTTTGAGCAACTCTTGACGGTGCAGCTAGAGGGGTGTTATCTCTACAAACCTACAGGGAATCTAGATCTAAAATGCCCATAAATAGCAATATTTACCTTTTGGGGGCACCCAAGTAGTCTGATCAGGTTCTTCATCTTGAAAAGAAGGTCTCTCAGGCCCTAGCACTCTTTTAGCCTTTTTTACGTTCTTTTTATCTCGCTTCTTGAGTGGCACTTCACTTAATCTCTCCTCCTCATCTGCCACGTGATATCCTTTCGAATGTTTTAGAAGTAGAGCAACCGCATCTCCAGCATTAAAATCAGTCTCAACAGGCATTTCAGGAGCTTTAGCCTCGCTGGCCTTGGACACTTGCTTACGCTTCCTAATTATAAGGCCAGGGGCTGCCTCTTCTATTCCAGTGTCTACCTGAATCTGCAGTTTCTCAGCTCTATCTTTATAATCCACAAATGGATCATTATCCTCTGTATCCTCCATGTCCACAGTGGCTTCTTTTTCCGTTTCTTTATTTTTGCTCTCTTCCACAGCTCCAAGCCACTGAGGCTTCGTATACGTATATACCGTAGTTCCACCCTCCGTTGTATCAGATACCGACTCTTTCTCTTCCTGCTTGCTTGATTCAGATGTTTGCATATCAGCATCTTTATCCTGAACAGAAGTGACAGACGAACTTTCTGGAAGCGAGTTCTCACAGGTCTTCACTTCAGGTGCAAGAGCCGACTTGCAACTCTTTTCTGTTGAAGGAACTTTCTTACTGTGCTCTGGTGCGAGAGTGGACTTAGGAGGGTTATTCTTCACAATTTCTTTAGGCCTTTGTCCTTCCAATTCTCTTTTTCTAGCTGCGTCTCCCGTTGGATCAGCAATTTTAAGCAAGTAGAGAATCCTATCCAACTCAGACTGGAGAGTACTCAGCTCTTTTTGAAGTTTTTCCTTCTTATCCAAAACTGTTCATCAACAAGAAAACAAAATAATGTTGGTCATGAGAATTTGAGCAGGACATGCTGGCTTAAATAGATATTGCTTCAGCAAGAAAATACATCAGTTTGCTTGAAGGAAAAAAAATACACATTGATTATTAATGTAAAGAGGGATCAAATCAAACCAACAAGACATTTATATTGTGGTCTACACAAATGTTGTAGACCTGAACTAGGCAATAATTTTCCCCAGAACATGCTTTTGAGTAGGCTCAATTGGATCCATTTCAATATATATATATATATATAGGGAAGGGAGGATGTAAGCTCAGGTGTAATATCAAACTTTCAATGACATTAAGTTCCACAAAATATCAAATCCATATGGTTTTACAAAATTCCAGTATGAAACAGACGCGCACTCATTTGTCAAATTATTTATCAAGAATGTTCTGTTGGGCTGCTCCAGCAGAGAATAGTAGAGCTGTAACTACTCAACATAAAACCAAGGGAAAGCAAAAGATTTACGTTTTTCAATATTATGAAGTCAGAAGCATAAAAATGAAGACAGTGCTGTTTGCAACAACAATGACTAGCCACACGGCACACAAATCCCTAGGATAGTCCAGCAGCATCAGTGAATTAAAGATCATTTAGTTTGATTGGTACAACATGAACCGAGTACTGTTAGGAGTTCATCCAAGAGAAGAGGAAAGATTTATAAATTGAGAAATTTTTCGAGTACGATACCTAACTGAGATGAAACAGCAGACATGTATGCATCAAGTGCATCTCCAGCTTCTGCAACTTCATTTGTCTGTGTCTTTTCGTCCTCATTCAACAGCAATTTTCTCTTTTCTTCCATATCTTTAATAAGAATATCCTTTTTATCAAGAAGTGTATCAGCTGTTTCTACTGAAGGATTTTCACCAGACTTGGGCTTTGAAGACTTTACTGTTCGATCATAGAACTCATCATCATCACTGCCAGGAAACCATTAACAATATTAGTCACACCAGATAGCATCAACTAAGTTCACAATCAAAGTCCTGTATTCAAATTATAAATAAAAAAGGAATCATGCTTAATAAGATCTTGTTTTATACCTTAAATAATCTTCTCCGTCTTCCTCCACTGCACCCTTCTTTTTACCACGGGACATGCCCCCCGTCCGGGCACCTAAGCTTTCCCTGATACTTTCATTCAAGGTCTCTTCTAAGTTCTCAAGCTCTTCCATGATCTATAGAAGATTTAACAATTTGAATTGTCAAAAGTAAATTCCATTATGTCTACAGATAATTTTCTCAATTACTCTGGCAAATGAGTTTTGCATGGATGAATCATGAAACAAGTAAAAACTGTCGAAAACTACTTATTCATATGAAGAACAACATTATCTAAAACATGCTCAAAACCAGTGGAGTCCAAATTATTTAGTTCTAGAAGCTGTGAAATGTGTGCCATGAACACGAATCAACTTCAGCACAATAACCCTTTTCTTGTTTCCAGAACAGTTGTCCAAATGTGACTTGTCAAGGAACTTATTATGTTTGTCACATAGCTCATGTGAAATGAATATAGAAAACATAATATGTCAAACTAATTCCAAATGTCAATCCAAACGAGAAGACTAGGATATGGAAGAGATGCTTGGAGAAAATGCAAAAACAATTCACCATCTAGTGAATAGTTCAAGGTTTTATCATGTACCTGTGCTATCCTTTGCTCATTGCGAGCAATCTGAGTTTGCTGTCCTTGTGTCAAGCCACCTTGAGAAATATCTTTTGCCCGAATGGCATCAATCTCTTTCTTCATGTGAGCAATCTACAAACAAAATTAAACATCTTAATAACCCAGCTACACCTCCCAGCAAAGGCTTGCATGTTGAGAATTTTTGGAGCCCAGCAGGGTCAAAACAGCTACACTAAGCTCTAAATTATTGCTACTCCCTCCATTCATTTAGATTCTTGTGTTTGCTTCTGGGATGGTTCTTTAGTAGGTTTGTGGACTGTATGTGTCGTTTGGTTTAGTGGGAGGACCCACCATAAAGGTGTAATATTATGTCCACTAAAAGAGGAAACACAGAGAATCTAAATGAACGGACAAAAAAGGAAAACGTAAAGATCTAAAAGAACGGATGGAGTACATGTTAGTGAATGTAATTCAGGCAAATATGCTACAATGTCATGAAAATACGTTCAAGAAAATTTAAATTTACTGACCTTTTCAAGCCTCTTAATAACTTTCTCTCTAGTTTTTTCCTGCTTCTCTGTAAGCTGGCCTTTGTAACTTTGCCAGGTTATTTCTTCAATTTCATCCTGTAAGTTGAAAAATTACTTGTCTTGTCAGCACAAAGATAATTAAGGAATAACAGAAAGTAAACATATACCAAAAAAACTACAGTGGAAAAAGAGAGAGAGAAGAAGAAGATGATGAAAAAGAAAAAAGAAAAATGTTCCAAGGAGCATTGTAACATAACGTGATAACACATAAATTACATGAATCATTCCAACTAAAACTCAGTTAAGTATACAATGGACACACTAAAAAACTCAAATCATAAACTAGATAATTTACCATTTCAAACACTTAGGTAGTTAGGTGGGCGTGGTGTAGGTTTGGAATGATGTTTACAAAATGTGGGTTTTCCCAATTATTTTAGGATCTTTTCCAAGAATTTCACCTATGGAATTATAAAATAGGTTATCCTAAAGCTCAAATAACAAGATCTATATGCACAGCATCGAAATCCTACTCATCCACGTGAAACTGAATATCTACACCCAAAGAAGACCTGAGATGAATCGAACTTTGAGTATGAAAGCAAGACATTTCAGAAAGCTAAATGATAATAGTTCAGGGTTCTCTCAATTATTAAGCAGTTAAAAGTTCACTGAAGAAATAACATGGATTACACATTCAACAATGAACGAAGAGACAAATATTAAAGTTCAGGGAGCAAGGTCAAACGAGTTCCACTCCCGATGCTCAAACATTCACGCTAAATAATCAATGATTGAAACGTAAGGGTGGTATAATGTACAAAAGCTAAAACCATATTGATTCCATTACATGTTGAACTTCATCAATACAGTAATGTGGACATTTGGGGTCTCAGTTTAGGTAGAGGAGAGCATCCCCAAGTATAGAAAACTAACTAATTTCATATATGAACAACTGCTTATGGACATCCGAGAACTCAGATAGTGTTGCTTAATCTGTAACAGCCAGCTTACAGAAAGCACTGTTGCTACTGAAGTGATTCAATCGATGGAAATATAGAATACAAACCTCATTTTCCTCAATAGCATCCTCACCCATGCCCCAGGAGATTCCATCAGCACGAGATGCTTCTAATTTTGCTCGTCTGAGTGATGCTTCCATGTCTTGCATATCCTGACGGATCTTTGCCTTTCTCAATCTCTTCAAGTCACCTTCCTTCCAAGCAAAACAGCAGAACATATTCTCAGAACAAAAGGTATAAAATACACTAAATTGTCGACGATGCATCTAGTCATGGGGAGGAATGAAGTAGCAAAATAGAGACATGTTCTCGAAAGGTACCTCCACATGACTAGGAAATTATATAGAAACAAAGAATTCAGCTTACCATTGGCATCAAGTCAGGTGGTCCTTGAAATATGTATAGCCTTGAAGATCTGTGCAAGGACAGAAGACATGAAAAAGTTTAATATACCAACTAATTACATAAGCAAAACCATAGTACAGCTGCATGATACATTTTAAGTTACAGGGGCATCTCATAATTATCCACTTGGAACTTATTAACCAGGAATAGATCAGAACGTTACAGAAAAGTGGCCAACAATATCGACATGAAGATATTAATGTCTTAAATCGTTTGCGGAGAGAGCATAAATACAGAAAACGATGCAACTACTTACTGGCCAAACCGGACAACGTCACCAACTCGCAAATCCACGTAAACCCTCGGGTTAACCTGATATATCGGACAAAGCATCAGTAAAGAAATTCCATTTAATCTGGAAAAAACAGTTACAGCAGCACATATATAATAAGAAAGAGAATGCAAAATGTTTCATAAAGAACATCACTTGGGGGGGAATATAGTACCTGATTTTTGTTGATATAGGTCCCATGTGTGCTACCAAGATCATACAGAAATGCTTCTCCATTGGTCTTGAACTGGAGAACTGGGAACACAAAATGCAACGTAGGAAGAATATAAGCGAGGCAGAGGGATGATATTAAATATTAATGACAAGATAATTTGAAAGTTGTAATGAAAAATATTCTACTGCCAAAGTTTGAGTAAAAAAGAAGTAAGAAGAAATTGCATTTACCAGCATGAAACCTGGAGACAGTAGGATGTTCGAGTATGAAATCACACATGTCCACACGGCCAAACATGTAAGCCCCCTTCTTATTCCTGGCCAAACACATTGGTTGTCAGGAAAGTTCACACATGAACTATAATCTCAAATTACTAATACTATTAAGAATACACACACGGGCACTGGCAAGCAATGCATTCGTAAACTATTATCTGGAATCACCACTTAAAACTGATCAATCCGTTATAATAAAACATATTTGAACCAAAAGGCGCTAAGGTGAACAAAATTAGACTACTAACACATGAATATTATCAATGATTGCGCCCTGCTTGAGGACTTCGAACGAGAATTGATGGCACGGCGCGCCGCTCCACTCAGGGATAGTGTATGCACTACTACTCTTCTCCTGTTTCTTCTTCCCACTGGAGTGCTCGATTTCAGCTCTCGAATCGTCGATTACGGCCGAATCAGTGTCCATGGGAGTTGATTGATCCGCTAGGGTTTTAGATTGTTCTAGATTTCTAGGAGGTGATGTATCCGATAATTGGGCGGAGGTAGGCTTTTTAGGACGCGGTGGGCCCATCGGAGCTGAGCTTGATGTCGAGGGCTCGCTGGAGGTTGTGGTTCTGGGAGGTGGCGGGGGCATTGAGGAGGAGGAGGTGGTGGAAGCTTGTGATGTTGACGGAGGCGTGGCGGTCATGTTTATGGCCGCAAACGACGTCGAATTGAACTTCTCCGGTGAATAAATAATAGTACAAGGAACTAAAGGAATATATTAAATTATTAATAACTCGGAATGGAAACCTTTTATAGTTAGGGATAATTTGGAGAGAAAAAAAACCAAAAATATTACTTACTCTTTTTTATTACTAACTTAACTTAGTTAAATAGACTATTCACCGCAAACTTTGAACACGTCCGTTTCATTAATAACTTAGTTAAGGAGAATTTATACGATATGATTTGTTTCTTTGTTGTATTTATCTTTAAAATAAATTAAAAAATGAAATATAATACGTTTAGTTCGACCTTTAATATGTATTTATAGAGTAAGATATGCATATGTATAAATGTTATCCACCCATATATATATATATATATATATATATATATGTATATATATATATATATATATATATATATATATATATATATATATATATATATATTTGTTTAAAGTATTTCTCAACTTTTTTATATTATTGACTAAAACATATTTTTAACTTTCCAAATTTAATATTTATGTTTAAGTAAGTTCGTCAAATTCGACTACTGGAGTGCTCCTTAGTCGTCTACAAAGTAGTTTATCCTTGGAGACAGATTGTCATTATTCTATAAGCACCATGAAGGGGCAAGTATTTGTCTTAAGGAGAGATAGTATCATCTCTCCAACTATCGACTCTACTCGTCATTTCTTGTTGTTCGTTACCATGATGGAGTTGCTTGAAAACATGATATTTCGTGTCATGTAGAAGTACATGGAAGTTTACATTGTAAATTTCTTTATTGTTATATTGTATCATATGTTAATGTACAAGTTTCATTTGTTATCATTATCTCTTGTTCCATCTTCTAACTCTCACATTTCATGTGTGAACACCAAATTTTCAACAATGAACGCATTTGTACTTGTTTGAGTTTTAATTTAAGATGAACTGAACTTCCAAGTTTAGCTTACAACAGTTAGGTTATAAATGGTCTAACAATTTCATTGCAATGTACTTAGAGAAGCATCAACGCATCATAAAAAATACTGGTTCCAAGAAATAATGATTATTTAGAGAAAAGGGATGTGATAAATGACTCATAAGACGATTTGGCTCCAAGTCAGTACCCAGTAGCCTTTTTCTTTCCGGTCAAGAAATTACCATCTTTGGAGTAATCCACGGAGTCATCGGAACCTAGCTTATTCTCATGGTAAGATATGTGATAATTTCAAATTGATTTGAGCCTATCTAAAGATGCATAATTTCAATATGAACTATTTCACGCTAAAACAACTTGGATTGGATAATTCAGATGATCATTTAAAAGTTATATTATCGTCATTTTTCCTTTTGATGTTTGCCTGGTAAGTGCGATTGAATTCGGAATCCATAAAGATTCATTAGTAACCGGGTTGTGGGTTTGTCTCTAAAACTCCCGTTATAGTTTGGTTAGAGTCGAATAGTAAACTTATACTCTTTAATTTTTTACTAATTTTTAAGTTAGATATATTGGTGATTAAAATCGAATTCGTACCATAATGTCTTCTTATAGGGGATAGGGGATAAGGCAAAGGATCGGACTTTACGAAAACAGATTGAACGTTTTCCTTACAAAATACCTACTGCGTACATATCAAGTGATCAGCTTTAGTTATGATCAATAGAGATTTGCTCTTTAGTGCTGCTTAGTGAGAATATTTGGGTAACTATCGGCAAAGATCTACTGTTGCGTATCGAGACCAAACTAAAGTCGGCTTGGTGGTTTGATTCCTTGTAAAACATACATGAATAATATCGTACTATTCTGCTCGTTTGGAATTTTAATTTTTTTATGATTCCGAAAACACATTTGGTAAAGACACTCTGAAAAATAAATCAAAATATATCATATATATTCGTACCCAATCTGATACGAAGGCAAATCAAAATAAATCTCCGATCTAAAATTTCTCTAACCAAATTTGATATAGAGAGTCAAATCCTTTAGTGTCTCATCCGGGTCATGTCCGAGTCTTTGATATCTGCCCCCCATGGTTTGTGTCGTTTGTAAACATGGATCTGAACTCATCAGTGTCGGCGTCTAGTTGTTAACACCTCTTTTGTAACATTTTCAAGTCAACGAAGAGATTGTTTATTAAAAAAATAAATATATAAATAAATAAAACACAAGCAAATACAAATACAAAACAACACCATTGCAAGGACCAGATTTTCATTAATTGCTTAGGTGATTCAATAACAAAATTTCACTACAATTCTACGTGGCTAGTATACAGACTACAAAGTTATAAATATGCTACAACACAGTCCTGCATTATGAATGTTATACACCAACAATATGGCTATAAGGAGTAATATAACTAGTCTACAGTAAGGAGAAGCTTTCCAAGCTTTTTCTATGCCAACTAAGTAATTGCATATACCCTATTAGTTTTTACTGTACAGGAAACGAATCAACGGGATGAATGACGATGATGCATCAGGAAGCCTTCTGTATGTACATGGAACCTGATGCTGGTCTCTGTTATGTTAGTGTAGAAGCAAGCAGCATCTTGGGAGAAGAATGCAGGAGCCCAAATAGAATGTCGTGTTCAACATCATTTCTCCGTTTAGTTAAAGAAATAGGGAGACTGCAGTACATCTCTCAGGTCAAAATCCCCACGCTCCGGCAATGGAGGGAATGCTACTTGAGGGAATGTTTTTTCAAATTCCTCCAACAACTGTCCACAAACAAGTAGCTGTTAGACTTCAACATTTTTTTATGTGAGGGGAAAATGTACTGGATTCTGATTGTAAATTGCAGCAGTAAGTATTTAAGTACCATCGGTGTGCAATGAGCATCCTTTCGGTGTCAAATAACCATGAAATATAAAACCATATAAAAAAAAGAAATAGTGAGGGGGATTCACAGCACTTACATTTTCTAGAATTGGCTCATCATATAGTTCGACAAATTTCTCTCTTAAAATGGTACTCATTTGATCAACATCACATGCATGCGTCCAATATGAATCATGAACTCCTGTAGCAACCAGAAAAGAAAAAAAAAGAACTGATTACAACATGGAAGACAGGTGAAAAGTTTGAGATATGCAGCAACTGAAGCAAACCTGCAAAGTTTAAGCCAGCCTTATTGCAGGCTATCGCAGTCATCATCATATGTGAACCATCAAGTGAGTGAACAAAATTTGGTGCGAAAGCAGTTTTCTGCTTCTTAGCCAGTATCTGCAATAGAATCATAAATTTAGATTTTGGATTGGGAAGCAAATGTGTGGAAGTTACTGATTCACAGAGAACATAAATAAAATTGCAACTTGCAAGTAACCTTTTCGGACTCGTGCTGTAAAGTCAGGACCTGAAGAGAAGTTTTAACCTGCAACAAAGACCAAAGAGGATGGATGCAGAATATGAGATTGCATTATATTGTCATGTTGCAAAGACAGCATATTAAAGGGTGTCCCAGTTTTTATGGTACGGCTGAACAGCATATACAATGGAACATACATGATGCGATCCAATTTTACGGTAAGGCTGAACCACTGGGAGTCCAAGTGGAGTTGTCCACCTAACTGCCTGGTTTTGTTCTGCAATGACCTGTTCAAGATTCAAATTTAAAGTAATATTCAGGTGGCAGAAGTGCATGATCTATATACAAAAGAAGACATTCATTTTCCTCCATTTGTTTCACAGAAAGCATGAACAGAAGTCTATAAACAAAAGCAACAGAAAGAGAAAATGAATGTTGTTCATATTCTTGAGCTAAATATTAGGATACACACCTTTGCAGAATCACCAAGCCAGCTCATGATTTTCCGAGCAGCTTCAAACATTTGCTCTAGTGCAGTTAAGGTAACCTATCAAGGATCAATAACAACTTTATGTCATGAAATAGATAAGCTGAACTATGTCATGCATGAACTCATATGAGGAATTGCATGTGATGTCATGCACCGTTCTAGCACATGCATTAAACTGGTTAAGGAAGTTACAAGGTGGAATAAAAATGATGTTGATATTCCATATTTACTTTAAGCTATTTCTGACCCTACAGAAGAACTTCAGCTGTGTTTATTTATGAATAACAAAATTATGGAAACATAATAGAACTCCAACACAAACAATTTATTGCTTCAAGCTTAAAATTGCAGGCATGAAGCTGAGTCATACTTTTGCAGCATAACAAGCTGCAACGTAGAGCTCCTTACTATCCGCAATAGAGCCACGCTCCTTCAATCTTCGGAATATCTGATCTCGAGCACCAGTGTATGTTACACCATACACTGATGTCATAACTGTCTGTTTAACTAACTTCCGATCCACCTGTAACATCATTAAAAGTAGAGCTAATATCAAAGCAAGAAAGACGACGTAGGAAGGTGCATAAGAAAGAACAGTAGAGCACGTATAGATTAGATATACAACCCAATAACATCAGACCTGATTAACCAGTAATCTTGCGTGTGATGCCTCTGCAAATTCTGCAGGATCCTTTTCAGCATCCATCCTCATGATATCAAGAACCCTGCACGGAGAAATGCTTTATTCTTCTATTCCTCGAGGAACAAACAATCAACATTCCAGAAGAGCAAACTTCAAAGGAATTATGTAAGTCTTTTCCACCAGATCTTTCATATTTAACTAGAATGCTATCCGTCTAATTATAAAAACTAGACACCGTCTTAACAATTCTAGCTCATCAGACATTTTTTACTGGGGCAAAAAACATCGAGGATTAAAAAGAGCAGCTACCTCAAAGCTATGCCTGAGTAAACATCAGCAGGTTTTTCTCCGGCCACCAAATTAACAGAAATTGCGCCTACCTGAAAATATGAATGAAGATCCAATCAGAAAAATACGACTCAAGAAACAATAGTACAGAAAATTTTGAGGAGCATAAAGTTTCAGATAAAATCACAAGAAGTAGCTTAGAGATAATAGATACTTTGTCAACTTGCCATGTCGAACACTATGAATTGTACATGACAAGATCTACAATCACGTAACCTTCTAGACTACTTATCACGAAAACTGCCAAAAAGTCTCGTCAGGCTTCAGCTATAAATGAGAACATTATCTTGTCCATCTATTTAATACTTCCTCCATCCCATAACAAGGTTCCCATTTCAAAAAAGTTGACAACTTTTTTGAAATGGGAACCTTGTTATGGGAAACTTTTTTGAAATGGGAACCTTGTTATGGGATGGAGGAAGTACAAATAACTCAAATAAATAAATCACTCCTAAAATACCAAAATGTTACTAACAAGAAACCATCATATAAATTTATAATTTGCCAAACATGGAAACAAGCATCACCTTATCTCTACCAAGGGCAGCATAGTGCTGTAAGCCATTGCAGGAACCATCCTACAAATTTGCAAGCCAACTAATTCAGTTTAGAACTTAGAATGGCATAGGTACGAACCCTGTAGTTATAAAATCAGTCGTAGAAACAAGAAGTATCTACTTTATATAGCGATACCTGATGCACTGGTATATGTGAGATTGTTGTCTCTGGAGATTGACTCCTCAGGGCCTCAGAAAGATTTATGCAAGTTGCCAAACACTGAAAAGGTTCTTCTGCATCTAACCACCACCGCTTTCCTTCAAGTGGTCGGTCAGCAGAATCAAATATATCATCCAGGTGATTCTCAACAAAAGCTACTCGACCTTCATGAGATAATTTGTCCACGCCATTGCCAAATAGATTTGCCAAATGTATTTTCAGCCACTGTAACCCTGATTTGCCAAGAGGTCGTCCCTCTGCAAACTCTAGGATGCCCCGGCAAATGTCGGAGCCAAGATGGTTTAAGTGCGGGTGCATTGGGTAAGCACGGCCTCGAAAATCAATGTTGTGTGGGTAAAAGAAACCTTCCTCATCTTCCATTTTCCGTGCAACCTAAGAAAATAAAGATAAATGACTTCCCTATGTAGAAAATGACGAATCAAGAAGCTCTATACAGAGGAAATTAGATATTACAGCAAGTTTAAGCTCCGTATCACAACGCAGTGAATGTCTCTCGCTGTTCGTTTTCTTGGTATTTTGAATTTCCCACTTCCATATCTTAAGCAGTGATTCATCTTCCGTATCTGGCTGCTGTGGTAGAGGGATCTGCACAGATAGGAAAGTTCAGAGGCATCTGGCATCTGATCTAGTAATCCAAGACATCAAACCAAATAAACTACTCATATCTTGGGGAAAACTATGGCAAGAGATTAACATACATCACTGCGGTCAACTAAGCCTCCCAGACAGCCTCCACTAGCCCATATTCTGTCAATGATGCTGAGTACTCTCTTATTCACCCTCCATCTGGTACGTCCAAGAGTATCCAGTGCCTAGTAAGAAGAGATTGAAATAAACTTATAACATCAGTATTGATAACACCCTTTTTAACGAATCAAAGAGTTCACAAATTGCAAACCTCATAAACTTGTCGCAACTGTCCACTGGAGACCTTCTTAACTGCCTCCCTTTGTTGTCGGGAACCATGCGTTCGCATAATATATGACGACAAATATAAGTATGCACCCTTGTCATAACTACAAAATAAACACCCATGAGCATAAACAGCTGTTAAGGGAGAGCCAAAAAACTGATCCATCAATTTACAATTTTTAACAGGAAAAAAAAAGTTGAAAATTTTGTTTTTCTTTCTCTTTTTAGTTCTAAGTTCGATATGAAAATACCAAAATATTCCGAGGCGCAGAATGGACAAAGGCAGCTTACGGCACTTATTTTCACTGCAATGGTGCACCATATATCTTTTCAAAGTTTAAGAGAAACAATTACTATATTTGCTACTTAAACAGCCAAGAGTGTGCCTTCTCGATTGTTCTTTTCTAAGTTTGAGAAATCAGAGGGGGCCAATGACTGAATTTGCATCTAAAACAGAAAATAATTGCCTAGACCAGGTCTATCATTAATGTCATAGACCATGTGGTTGAGAATGTACACATGTAAGTGTGGGCCACACACACTAAACGAGTGATTTTTTATTTTTCCCCTTAAGGCCTTAAAACTGGAGTGTTTGGTACTCAACTAAGGGGTGCTAATTTAAGGAGAGGAGGGAGATGTGAATAGTGACTAATTTAGAGGGAGGAAGATGATGATTAAATTGGGAAGATAAGTGATTAAACTAGGAAGATGGAATAGTGACTTAGATAGAAATGGCCTCTCTAAATCAGAACCAAACATAAGTACTAATTTAGAGATGGGAGGGGGCCTTCTAAAATGGGTACCAAACTGTCCGGTAGGCCTGGTCTAGGCAATGGTTTTCCAACCGAAACATCCAAAAGTGTCTTTGGGAAAATTTCTTTCACACAAACTGGATGCATCCTCCCACTTAAAAGTCCAAATTCAACTGTATTTAAGCGAACCAGGGAGCAGATGCAATAAAATCTAGTTTACTAATTAGAGTGGACACTTCTTTTTCTGGAAGAGTTGAGGATTGGGTTTAGGCCACCATTGTAGTAGGATCACTAGTTCATATTCATTTGCCAATCCACTGTAAACGAACTAGTTGATGAAAGATATTACATGTAATCTTTGATGATCTAGTGAAATAAAATACGTGATACTTCTTAGTATTAAAAGCTGAAAATTCCCCCCCCCCCCCCCAAAAAAAAAATAAAATAAATAAATAAATAAATAATACAGGTTATACATACCCTGTCCACTTGGCTGGAGGCACTAACATCGGCATATAAGGCATGACCATGTGCCTGGCCTGTATAAACATACCAACTCTTAGATTTCCTAAATTTCAGGGGAAGTAATCAAAATAATTCTTTAAGAAAAAAAAAGACAGGGAGATAAACGTAAGTGAATGAGCTAATTTTTCGCTCAGGGCACAATACGAATAAAATTGAGTAAGCAAACAAATAACCAATCAGAGTGAAATTGAGTAAGCAAACAAATAAACAATGGGAATGAAATTCAGTAAGCACACAAAAATAGGTTGAAGTTGTAAAAATCTCAAAATTATAAAAAAAGTCTGTGCATGTGTCTTGATTGTGCCTAGTTTAAATGTCATAATAACCAGAATGAAGATCATGAGCTTACACTTCTCTCAAGGCCTTCCCGGACAAGTGGGTCACATTGGATAACTCCAACTCTTCTGCTCCTGCACGAAAAAGTTCGTAAATATTGCTTTAAGCATGAAACAAATTAAAAGGGTAGTAAACCTGGAACCCGGGTACCATACTTCTGTCCTCCTTTGACTATAGTTTTTAAAGTGTGTTCGAAAGCAGGCCGAACTTCAGTATTATCAGTTGGCTGATCTGCCGGCGGCTGTATATATGCTGTCTGTATAATCAAGTCAATGAGATGGCTTCCCACCTGCCAATTACAACACCTACTTTAGACCGTCAGACTTCTTAAGGTATAACATTGTTACCAATAGGTTCAGTTCAGACCTTTGCTCTAGCATCAAGCCCCCATGGTTGTAGTCCAGTTGCTTCATCCACTATTTTTCTTACTGCGCGTAGCTTTTGCCTTTTCATCAATTTAGTAACTCTATAGTGCAGGATTGTTTGTTTGGGACTACATACGTGCAATTCTTCTTCTTGCTCCTCTCCTTCTTCCTTTTTGGTTTTTTTTCCAGCCTTTTTCTCCTTTTTCTTCTTTGCATCCTCTAAGAACTTGTGTATTTTCACCTGATTGTAAATAAGATATCATTTACCATCGTTCCACTATATTGTACAAAATCAGATAAGAGGCCATATGTCCAGAAAGTAAGTCAGAGTTCACATGCTAGTGTTTTCTGCATAACTAGGAAAAAATGAAGAAGCATCTACAAACTACATGCAACACAAGACATATATCAAAGTAAATCTGTGTATCATCATCATCATCATATTTGTCCTAAAAAGGCACCTTCTCCTGCTACATGTCAGGATAGACACTGGCAATGATGTTGGCTGTAATCGTGCCTGATAAGATACAATTGCTAACTCCAGTGATGACCAAGGATATTATTCATTCTCAATATTACATATTTCTACCAGAATTGAATCAAACGCTTATGTGCTTTTAAATAAACTGCCACACATGATATCATATAAAGAAATTCATGCATATTATTATCTTGAGATTCTTCCATCATGCACATTATCACATTTGTCAAGTCCCCTCAATTTCTGTAGCAGAAGAAGACTTCCATTGAAGCTACTGCCCAACAACGGAAAAGAGTATAACTCTAACCATCAAGAAATTCATACTATATAACACCCCCCCCCCCCCTGCGCCCCAATTTCCTACATGTAATGATCAAACTGAACAAAGCTCAGAAATAATGACATAGCCATCTTAATATTATCCTAATCAAATTCCATGCATCCTATACTTTCCAAACATCTTGTCAAATAAACAAAAAAATTTGAAACCCCTTGATAAAATAATTTCAACAAAACAACAAAACAGATAGTCGAACGCCTTGACTACAAACCTCATGTTCTATAGCTTCCCCTACAATGCAAGCTGCGTTCACCACTCGTGCATGTCCATGCTCACCCCCAGACATCAACAGCCCCACCAACTTATGCATGGCAATAACCGCCATCTTATCAGCTGGTAGATGATCAAAATACTTTGCATAGTTCATCTTATTCTTCCCCGCCCTTATAAGCAGCTGCTCCTCCTCTATCTTAGTCCTCAAAGGCTCAAACCATCCCAGGAACAAAGACTTCACAAATGGCAAATTGGGCGCCAGTTTATACTGACACATATCATCCAGCAGCTCCCTATACTCCTTGGCGGCCTGCTCCCACGCTTCCGTCTCAATCTTAACCTGCCTCTTCCTCAGAGCTATGTACTTAGAATTCCCCATTCTCCATTGCTTCCTATCCTCTTTCTTCTTCTCCTTAATAATCAACTCTTCACCTACTCCCTCCGAAACCGAATCCGGAACACTCAAATTAACACTAGTATTATTATTATTATCAACACTAACATTTCTACTCTCCTCCTCAACCAAATCTACAGTATTATCTAGAGCAGCCTCAGCTACACTCGCATAGCTTTTAGGAGACAACAAATTGAAATCCACGTGACTTTTCCTCACCGAAAACTCATCCCTAGGCAAAAATTCATGAAAACCTAATTCGCGAAACTGAATGTGAGAGCAGGAATTGAGCTCGGTTAGAGGTCTTAGCTTGAAACTGTTGAGAATCACTGAATCCTGCGAGAATCCAAAGGAGTGAGACTTTCGAGTTGAGGCTTTGGAGGAGGAAACTAGGTGTTTGCCAATGTTTCTCCACATAACTGTGGAATAATTGAAGACGATGAATTCCGGCTTCTGGACAGTGGTGGCGTTTGATTGATGGTGCTGAGATATCACGAAATTGGAGTTTTTGTGCTAAACACAAAAATTAATGAAAATTGGAAAATTTGTGGTTGCAGAGCCGACATATAATTATTATATCTTATATAATAATAAATAAAACCCTTCTTAAACCCTCGTCTCTTCTATTTGGGTCGCTCTTCATTTTTTATGTAACTGGGCTTTGGGCCTATGTATGTATCAAATGACCTAATCATAGATTATGATAACAATTTAAGAAGATTACCGGTGTTATTCGAGTCGGGTAGAGTATTATCGAGCTCGAATAAAATTCAAATCGAAATTAGGTTCGACGCCTTTTTTATCAAATACTAATGAAATATGGGTCAATAATTTTATAGATTGAAATAGAACGGTATAGATGAGTCATGTTACAAGCCTTATCAAACAAACACATAACTTATTCGAGTATCACCGAGACCATTTATGCTCGGATAGTTAGAAAAACGAGTTTGAAAAGAAGTTTTGTTAAGGATCGACTCATATAACCGTATTAGAAGATGTGATACTTTTGTCCAAGCACAAGTGATGGATGGATTTGTAAACAACATGAAATATAACTTGTTTTTATTCCAAAACATTTTCTGTGAACATATATGATTCAAAAACTTCACGTGGGAGAAATTATATACATGGAGCGAAATATATTGGATAATTTCGAAAGTTGGGTAATATTAATTACTATAAAAAATATATATATATTTCCCACAATACCCTATTGGTACTCTATCTATGAATCAATATTCCAGAAAGAAATCCCTAAACCCAGAAACCAACTTACTAGTTACTGCGATTCAAAAATCCCAATATATTATATTCGAATAACAACCGATCGATCATGAGGGCCTTACCATTGATTCCCATTATTTTTCTTTTTAACTTGCTCGTATTAATTTCAGGTTTTGTGGATTCGTCAACCTCCAATGCAGCATCAATCACCAGATCGGAACCGGTTTCCGGTAACTCGCTGTTGCCGTTCAAGGGGTAATAATTTAGTCGATCTCCAATTTAATTCTTCCAAGTATATTCGTCCATGCACCATTCTAGAACATGCAAGGATGCTAAACAATTTCAATTAGTGATCCTGATCTTGTATTGCTTTGCGAAGTCAAGTATTAGAAAATTGTGGAGTTTTATCCAAATTTATTGAGCTGCGCGTACTGATTAAAGTTTATTCATTTGTTGATTTGGCAATAATATGATGATCAGTACTCGTGCGATATTGAGTGCACACGATGGCACAATATATTTTATAGAGGTTGAGCCACAAAAATCCCGTTGGTCATACACTTCCTTCCAACAAATGCCTCACATACCGGGTCTAGATGCCTCTCACTATGCTGGTTTTGATATTCATTTGGGTCACGATGGGAACCTATACATTCACCATGACACTCAAAACCAACCCAAACTGGTACGTTTATGCATTTACATATATGTATATAGGTTCGTTCATACTATCAATTTCATGTACTGGATTAATTCTTTCTTCTATTTCTCTCTAAATCTTACGTATCGAAAATGTATAAAATTAAATTTTTGTACTTGGGGAACATTGATTGTCATGATTAAAAAAAAGAAAAAATTCAACATTTATTTATTTGTTTATTGTGCAGCTCCCTCTCAATGCTGAAGAGTTTAGGAAGGATCCTCCATTTGTGCTAGGACCTAGACCAAGTGACTTGTCGACGAAGAGTACTTGTGCATTCCTTGTTGATGTTGAAGCCCAAAAAGTGATACAACAAACACCCACGCCTGATAATAATACGTCTTTGGTTGTAAACAATATCACAACACCGACGCCAAAAAGAGACATTCGAGATGCTATATACACACCCACACTTGGTGATAATACGTCTTTAGTTGTAAACAATATGACAGTGCAAAAAAGAGACCTTCGAGATGTTAAATATACACGCAAACTTGATGATGATGATGATGATACGTCTTTAGTTGTAAACAATATTACAACAACAAAAAGAGACCTTCGAGATGTTGAAGAATGGTTGTTGAGTACGGAGGTGACACAGAGGGATGTGCATTTTATCTTTAAAGAGTACGAAATGCAATTTATTCAGGAGGAGATAGGGAACCTTTCGTGGCATCCGATGTTCGTGTGAGTCCAACAATTTGGCTAGAGGGTGGTACAATACTGATTGAGTTTAAGATATATAGACGTACAAGATTTGTTTTATTTCAAAGCCATTTTTTGGCTTTATTTTCTAATCTTTTATCTAGTTACATATTAAGGCTCTAAGCTTGTTAGGTTTCTGACTTTCTGTTAGTTAGTAATATTTTTACTTAATTTTATTATATGTCAATTCTTAGTCATTTGTAGAACAACGGAGTTTGATTTGATCGACTATGCAGGCAACAACGCAGTCCCAGCATGGTATGTAGCTGCTGCACCATAGTTAGCACGGAATGTGTCACCTGTACATTATACCCTATCTATGATCAACAAAGAATGGAATTATGAAACATAAATTTCATAAACAACCAACAAAAAGAACTAGTATGAATATGTTCTTTTCGTAAGAAAAACATATAAGTTCAGTTTAGATTTGATTAGTTGTATTTTATTAGTACGATGAATGTATGTTAGTCCTCTCAATAATTTTCCAACATCATCAACCACTACGCACCCGATACGATTTGAGTATCGTGGAAGATCTGGTGCGGGAGGTAAACTGCTAACCTTTTAACAGTCGATGGAATGATCGAATTTAAACCCGAACCTACGTACATGTAAACGTGATTTGGGCACACCAAAAGGTTGGAGAGGGTCTTGCACTTTCTAGTACTAGGATTCCAAATAACAACTTTTGGATTCTTGTTATTAATAATAAGACCACCACGAGGTCCGAACCTAGGTAACTCACGGGCATAGTAGAAGTAAAGAAACCAATCCATTTTGAGAACCAACGATTTCAACGAGTATAATTTAGCATGTAAAATTTGACTTTCACCAACCAATTCTCCAACAAAATGCTCACTCAAAAGCTATAGCTCAAAAGTAACAAAAGTTTGTAATATTGGTTTTATACAAAAAAAATTTAAATGGTCAAATATATTAATAATGAGAGTGAGCATAAGAAATGCTCGAAGAAGTACAACGAAAGTTGAAAAACAAAGCACGAGGCTCCCTAACCGCTAGCTAATACACCTTGCCAAAACAACACCGCCCGGCCTAAACTAGATGAAACAAGGAACAACAAGTACAAAGAAAACTCAAAACCACAACCAAACTTAATAGCAACCATGATAGCATAGGAATAAAATTGAAACAACTTAATCAAAAGACTACTCACATGATGACAGGCAGTGACCATGAATGAGTAAACCAAATCAAATTCCATAGAGAAAACCAGAAGCATGGAAGTATTTCCTTGTAAGCTCATCAATCCTGTGAATCATTTGATGATCAAGATAATTCAAACCATCACCAACTTCACCTTTCCTGAAGAAGGAACTGTATGGCAATGGGAAACAATCAGGCACCTCACTCGACTTGTTCACCTCATACTCGCTCAATCTCTCAAAGCTACACCTTTTCACTATCTCCTCGACTTCCCTCGTTTCGTCTTCTCCGAACGGAACTCCTAAGAAATCACCCATCTTTCTCACCCACTTGGCTCCATCTTCCTTCAAGTCCTCGTACGTGACGAAGAACACATGTTGAGGCCTCTTGAGACTCTCTTGTCGAAATGTGAGGACGTGTTGGTAATAAGGACCGAATGGGAGGACTCCTTTGCAAAACTGGTCGACAGCTGTTTGTAGAGTCCAGTTTGAAGATTTGTCCTTCTGTACGAAATGCCAAAGGGAGATTAGTGTGTCTTTTGGATTTCTTGTGATGTAAACTATTTTGGTATCATAGTTGAGAATTTGAGATATCATTTCGTATGGAATGTGACTCCCAAACACTTTTCTTGTTCTTGTTGTTGGAATTGATGAATCAATATCACAGAATTCTCTTCTGACAAAGAGATTTGTTTCGAGAGATGGGATTAGTTCTTGAGGGTGGTTACATTTCAGAGAGTACTGTTGTTCTTCATCATCATTGGAACAAGAAGATGAACAACGGTGGGTGATGGAATGGACAAGGGATTTGAGCCAAGTGGTGCCGGTTTTGGGGAAAGATGATAATATTATATCTGTGGGGAGTGGTTTGTAATTTTGGAGAACTTGTTGAGTGGTTTGGAGGTATGCTTCAGTGAACCAGAAGCCATGAAACTGGTAAAGGAATTCATTCCCAAACCAGTTCTCTCGTGGCAGAGATGATGAAGTTGATAATAATGTGGTTGAGTGGGTTTGGGTTTGGGTTGAGTCTTGCTGCTCTTCTGTGGTTGTTTCAGTTTCCATTGAGATTAGATTTGTATGGTTCTGCTGCTGCACCAGGGATGATGATTGAATTGAATGAGGAGGATGATATTTTGTTGAGGTGAGGTCGCATATTCTGTCATTCAGTGGACCGTTGTACAAGCTACAGGTAGAAGCATTTACATATCATCATGTCACGCAGTAGGCCAGTACTACTGTACGTGTACGAAGCATCTAGCTAGCTTACGCATGTTTATCTCATGTGAATATGTACATATTCCTACTTGTAATGATGTACTCATCAACTTTACCACTTTAGTTTCTAATATGATGTTTGGTTCTGAACTTGTTTATGTTACCGTGTGAAATTGTTTTGGTTCAGCTTTGGATCTAAACTCACTAGTGTGAAATTTACACTAAATTAACAAACCACTTGGTTTAGTTACTATTAACCTAATCAAGTTTACACGAAAGTCACATAACACAAGTAAGTTTAGAATTAAACAATCTATAAATCTTTTTAGGTAACCAAAATGCTAGACCTCAATGCACCTGTCATAGATATAAAAGTGTATCCTAATACTGTACTACATTTTTATTCTAGTTACTAAAAATATCGTACCAAAATCAAACGCTAAAAAAAAGAAAAGAAAAAAAGGAGTTAACTTCTTGGATTTGAATTGTTTCCATATAATTATAATCAGTAGTGCCCAGGCAAAACAGACTTCCTAGCTCACGTTGAGTTTCTTCCTCTTTTCATTTGTTTTTTCAAGTCTTCAACGTAAAAACATATTGAAATTGAAATCAGTAAAACTACTGGAACAACATATCCTCTACCTCTCCACTTAGGCAATGGAGTAGAAGGGCTGCCCTCAAAGGATATACGTTTCACTTCCATTCCATAAGGAGGAAATTTACATAAATCACAAGTTCAAGCAACTGTATCGCTAGCTAAGCACGAAAAGTAACGAACTCTAGTATCTGTTCAATAAATTTGAACGATTAATACATTTGTATCGTACATATGTACTAGTTCATTATTGATTACCCATTGGTAGATCTGAGTTCAATCTTGATATAAATAATTTCAAAACATTTACACCGTTAACTTGACACTTTATATTTCAAATAATGAAACGTTAGCACCCGTTTAATGGTTTACCTACTGCATAACTGCAAGCGTCATAAAACCACAGTTTAAAATCTCACTGAAGCATAACAAAAAACACTTGATTCTTCTTTGGGTTTCAGCACCGAGATGAAATGTATATGGAAGCTGAAATTGTTTTATTTTATACATTCATCCTTCATAAATTTTCCATTATTTTTTGAAAAAAAATCCCGAAACATCTCCTTTCTTGTAAGATTCTGAAACATACTTTGAAACCAAAAGTTTTTAGCCCATACATAAGACAAGCAGTGTCCATCTTGGAATTACCCTCAAATGAAGTGAAACACAAGAATTCAAAGATAATCAAACATGATCAAGCCACACACATTGTATACCACTACATTAGATTACACATCATAAACATCTTGGAAGATGACAAGGTGATAGACTTGGACATAGTCAGATAATCAAACATGAAAAGGCCATCCACAAGAGTCCAACCAGTTCATTCTGAATAGAACAAATATGAGAAACAGGGAATGGAACCTAAAGACATAGCCTTCTTCGCTTGGAAAGCTACAGACCTGATACGACACAACTTAACAACAAAATAAAACAAATTATAAGGGTGTAGTGTTAAAAATTGCAGGAAATCTCAATGTGAAGTGGCATCTTTGCTCTTTGGCTAGACGTCAGCAACATCAGTTTGGTAGACAAATTTTCAGTCTTTAGAGCCTTAGAACCATTACCTTCTTTTGGACGTGCTCTTCCCCCCTCCCTCCCCCCCACAACCCCACACACACACACACACACACAATAAGGGGGGGGGAAAAGGGTTCATTTCCGGATTCTTTTGGTAACTGATTCATTTTTACTCCGACTTACAGAGTCTGTAAACAATTTAATGCAATTTCAACATGAAGGAAATTCCTGCTTTACTCTACGACTAATTGCTCCTTCCCATGTTTTACAACTACCACCGCTTCAAAACAAATCCCATTTCAACATGACTCTTGAGATCCTAATATGATCGTCTTAACATTCTGAAGTGGTGAATCATGCCACTCACTAGCAATAATGTCTGCCAACAAATGAAGGAAAAGCAAAGCCAAAAGCATAGCAAAAGAACTAAACAAAAAACACAGATCTTTTACTTTTGAGCTCTCTATTCCTCGACCTTTCTTCAAAAAGTTAATTAAGTGAATAAATACTGCAAAGTGCAAACAATAGCAATATATATGACATTATGCAATACTCGCTCCTCTTAGAAGATAAAATCAACTAACAAGACTAGATTTCAAAAGGCAACAAATAAATGTTTGAGCAGAACAGAAACAAGAATTTATTGAGTCTGAAAGAATCAACATACATGACCTGCCTACTTCAAACAATTTCTATGGCACCTCCGGAACTTGAAACTGAGAAAAAAAAATGAAAAATAAATAGATCACCCCACACCCAATGAAATTAACTAACCATCAAACAAAGAACGTATCTGAGAATGTCTAGCTAATTGGACTAACCTCCCATCACCTTCAGACCTTAGTTCCAACCGGCTTGAAACAGTCAATATTGCACAAAACAGCTGATCTCATCATATCTCCAAAGCTGCAAATGATTAATTCAATATCATTTATTAAAAATGTAAAACAAACACAAAAAATTATTGTAGGAGTGTATGTGTATGCATAAGTAAAGAAAATTTCAAAAACATAATTGAAGTCCAACCGATCAATGCTGTTTCTTGCTCGGTCTGGCTGATCTGACATGGCTTTATCACAAAAATCCGCGCTCTTCTTTGATCTTTCTCTCCTGTCAGTGCTTGCTCTAGATTTATCTCTTTGATCTGTGCTTACTCTAGGATTTTCCCTGTGGTCTGTACTTGACCTAGACTTTTCTCTCTGATCTGCGCTTGGCCGGGGTCGGCAATCAGTGCTATGTCGAGCATTGTCCATCTGATCCATAGATGTTAGTGATCGATTTCTTTGATGTCCAGATTTCTCAATAGCTAATATGAACTTCTTCAAGTGCTTAATGTACTCCGGGTAAAGCTCCAGGTCACAATGATTACCTCCTTTAACCCATAATGGCTCGTACTTCTCTTTACAGAGCTCCCAGAGCTGCTTTCCATGTGAACAATCTACAACGTCATCTGCTGTACCCTGTTAAAGTAAAACCAAGAAACAAGAGCTAAAAAACTCTGGAATAGAACTCATACATATCACGTAAACTATTCCATAACCCAAGTCAGGCATTAGAACACTTACATGAATAACCAAGACAGGACACTGAACTAATGGGATTTTATCAATATTCTGCAGCGAATGAGAATCAGTTAGCACTTTAATAAATGATTCAACACTAAAAACCCATAATTTCGATGAATTCTTTGTACCTTATAAATGTCAAACCAATATGTGCGCTTTACAGGATACATAACTCGAAGCCCAGAAAGAATCGGACTGTGTAGAACCACCGCCCTTAATTTCTCCAAACGGGATGCCAAATCCAACGTGGGTCCACTGCCAACAGACTGTCCGTACAATATTATATCTTCTTCTTTCACACCGTAAATTTCTTGAAGACACCTAAACACGGCTTCTATGTCGGAGTAAGTATTTTGCTCAGTCGGCTGCAATAAGAAAGGAAAACTAAACAACTTCCCATCCAAAAAAAAAAAAAAAAAATTATACTCGTAATTAAAAAGCCAGTTAAAAAGCTTTTTCTGCGCATACCTTTCCCGTCGATTTCCCATATCCCGAGTAATCATATCTGCAAAAGCGAACAAAATTCATTTGCATCAATTTCACTCGATACGATTACCAGTTGTTCGTCCATGGCAGTGTCATAACATGTCCAAAAATCCATGCACTCATAAATGTGCACAAAGGCTATTTTTTTACGATAACGTCATCATGTAGTAATAATGAACATATGGTTTTGTAAGTTAATCGAATTGGGACTAACACATAGAAAATAACCTAACTGATCATGTTTTAATGTTGAATGTTAAGGCTTTACTAGCAAAGAAAGTTATAATAAGGTCGTTTAGTTGAAATTAGGGAATCTGGAAGGTTGATTTTGACAAAAAGTGGAAAAGTAGCATCTCTGAACACCAGAAGTGAACTTGTAGTATATAGTACTTGTCCAGTTTTAGATAGAGTATCGAGTATTGAAGCATTTTATACAAAGTTTGACATGTAGAGCAATGATGAACAAAGCTAAAGAAGCAATAAATAAGGAAATAGAGAGAGTAAGCAGGCAGTAATTAGTAGAATAAATAAATAAATTAATTAATATACCCCAATAAGTTGACTCGAAGATGGATACTGAGCTCATTGAAGAGATCATACATCTGGCCCAGATCGGCAGCATTCCCATGGGAGTACAGCAGCGTCAGCTTCGCGGCAGGATTCCTCACATACAAAGCAACGATCTCCGTCCCTCTCTTCGTCTTAACCTTCAAAACGTCGACGTTCTCCTTCTCAGCCACCTCGGTCATCCTCAGCTTTCCACCGGCCGCCGACACGCCGTACGACGGCGGATCCGGCGGGAAGAAGGCGAACTTCGCAGCCATGGATGACGTCACCGCCCCCATTCCCAACCAACTACGTAATTAATTATAAAAAATAATAATAATAATAATAATAATAATAATAATAATGATAATTCTATCAAAAACCACCCACGAAACGAAACAACCTCGAAATTGGTTGAAAATTAGAAATGAATCATCAGTAGTTATAGTGATAATAAAGAGGAGATTTATTTCAATTCACATGATTCGAATTTGTTTGTGTTGTTATTTCTGGGAATTTGTTCGTGGGAGAGATAGAGAGAGAGAGAGATAATGGAACAAGGAAAGGGGGAGACAAGTGGAGAAGAAGAAGAAGAAAAAAGAGGAAAATTAATTCAAATTTTTTACTAGAAAATAATAATAAGGAAAGAGGAATTTCCGGCGTCAAAGTGGATGGTGGCCACGTGTGACTGAGCTAATCATATTTGCTGCTCGGAGGAGGAGCGTACGTACTACGGTTTTTTTCTTTTTCTTTTTCTTTTTCTTTTTTCTTTTTTAAAAAATTCTCTCTCACTACTGTTACTGCCTACTTAAGCATCCACCCAGTACTTATATTAGCTAGTACTGCTACTCCGCCAATTAAATTCAGCTTCATGTGGGTCCCTTTCCAACCGCACGGATACAGATAGCATCTAATCTAATTATGAATTCGTTTTTACATTCAAAATCTACAATACTTCTGAGTGTATTATGTGTGCCATACCTCTTAATAGGTTCCCGTCTTTTTTAATATTGTGTCAATCTTCAATATAGTCTTGTCTTCTTCTCGCACCGTGTAGGTCCTCTGTCCTCGTAGGTCAGCCCGTTCCTTTATTCCGATAGTGTTCATCGTAAGCCCTATTCTTCTACCAGTACGTTGCTAGGTCTTCCTATATATGATGATGTGAGGCAACCCTATTCTTCTACCAGTACGTTGCTAGGTCTTCCTATATATGATGATGTGAGGCACTCATTCCTCCGAGTGAGATTCCATGCCGTATCACAAACAATAATTAATACATGTGTTGCATATAGGAACAAGAGAGAGGAAATGTGCACGATCAAGGATCAAGGTCAGCTAGTGAGATGATGGACAACTATTTCATAGTTAACATTTAGAGTAAACAACCTAAATCGTTGAGTAAGCCCTTCATCGCTATGTATCATCAACTAAAGGCTTATTCGCATTCACTAAAATATTATCCCATTGCATAAAAACGGGTGGCAGAGTGAGTGCTTCAAATTGTGTTCATTCAACTTACCCTAATGTCTAACAAACCTTATCCATGATCTGCTTACTGAATCGAATCGAATATGATCAAATTAAATCATACGTGAATAAATTGATATTTACCTATCTGAAGTATTTATTATATCCCATAGACCATAGTTGATGAAATTAAATATTTGCAGTACACAACATGCACTTGCTCGGTTCCTCCATATATAATTGTTAAGAATTTGGGTGATTACACTTGTGATGAGGGTAACATCTTACTCTATATGATTGCTTAGAATTGTCAGTTTGTTAGCTGTGGTTCGGAGGTTCATGATTAGCTTTCCTTTTAAAATTTTGGGTTGGCTGCTTTTGTTTTTACTATTCGTATACCTCCTGTGACCATTTTTGTGCTCTACCTAAAACTTTTTAGGTGTTCTTTTTAATAATTTTTTTCCTTTTCAAAAGAATAAATAAATTATAGTGGAGTGACAAGATAAGACATCCCGTATTCAAGATATCACGGATTCGATTTTCGAAGGTTGTTGTTCGCTCTGATTGAAAATTTGAAATAAATGGTAATGTATCTTAAATTTCCCGAAATGAAGGGTGATTATTTATTGGTGACAAATTTGTAGATCAAAAAGTTCAATTGTAATGTATCTTAAAAATAATTATTATTATTACGGTTTTATTTATGGAGTAGTAATTTATTTCTTAAATAAATAAAATGTACTATGGGGTGAGTGATGGACACGTAGTGAGTGAAATGGGGGCAAGGATGTGCTGTGTAAAGGTAAACAGATACTACATGCGGTCTATGTCAATTGTCACATATACTTTTTTTAGAATTTTAATATTACATCAGTCATACATCGTACTTATACATCATTCTATCGTAGATCGAACCATTACAAATCACAAGTAGTACAAAACAACAATTACAAAACTAATAATAAACTAGAAATAATCACACAAGAATTAAACTCATAACCTCTATGTCACATTGAGTCACAGACGGACTATTAGTAATCAGAAAGGGAAGCTGGTGTAGTAAACACAGCAATTAACTACACTTGTCTTTTTTAATTTATGAACCGACAACGAAGCTAAGGAGAAGACGGAACCTCTTACTACTCCATATTTCATCTACATTTCATCAAAATATTAGCTAACACGCACGTATGCAACTTCTAATTATCTTGTACTATCATTCTTCTGTTCAGTTAATCGGTTTGTTTTTATCAAATACACATTAAACTTGGATGCGATAATCAGTTCATGACTGCAAGTTCAACGTCGTACATAAACGGTTGAAGATGATTTCATGCCATGTATGCAAGTCGAACAAAACTTGATGGGAGTTAAATGATTACTACCTACCAACCCCAACATTATTTACAAATACAAAAACTTCAAGTTTAGCGTGAATACATTTATGAACTTCCAACAATTATAACTGGAAGCATCTTATAATTCGACATTACATGCACATACCCACTTTACAGAGAAAAAATTGAATGAGCTACTACTTCTACTATATACTTATATAGCTATAATAATTTGTTGAATGCGCAACATGCATGTTACTAGTCAGTGATAAAATAAAACCAACAAGCCTGTATATTTGATTTTTGGAAGTATAGGAGGAATCAATTATTATCAAACAAATAAACATGTTTGGTTGCACCCCCATTTAAGTTTGTTTGTCACTCTGTCTTCGAAATCCGCCATATAGCAAGCGGCCCAGCGACTCTCACAAGATGAGATGACAGCTTGTACAATTTTGCCAACTATTGTAAATCAAGCTGATAATTCGGGATCGATTTAACCATTTCGATATGATCTGAATATCTGATTCAAAAATATTTTACTTGGTCGAGTCAAATTTGGTCTGGATCGGAGCATCATAAGTGAAGTATAATTTTAGAATTTTTATTTTTTTGGGATCTGACTTGAATCTGATCCGGTCTGGATCCACCACGGATTCGATTTGGTAGTGGACCGGTCCGAAACAATTTTGAGGCCTTAATCAAGGAAAGTTCTTCATGGATCATGAAAGACAGGTGCCTAGTATTATGGGCTGGGCCTCCATATACTTTAGCTAGCCCACTCTTGTAAGCCCATCTTAGATTATCTCATTTCAATATTTTTCATCTCATTCATTTCTTTATCAAATTTGTAAAGAATGCAAATTTTGAAATGGTAAAAAAACTGGCAATGAATTCCATCATATTACAATTCCAAATTAATTTCTATTTCTTTCTAATGTAATGTACGAGTAAGATCCAGCGGTGGCGGAGTTATAAGGTTGGTTTAGGCGTGGAGAAATAAGGTGGTCTAGGAGGAAATTTGTATAGTATTAGTGTAGGGATAGTTGTAATATTTGTCGTTTAAAAAAAAAAGTGTTAAACTTAATTTTGAGACACATCAATATATCAGAACGAACCCTGCACATCTCCTTCAATAACCCAACTCCTTATCGCTGCACCACCTTATGACTCCCACACTTTATTTTGTTAATTTTTTTATGATCATTTAACTACAAACTATTCGCCATTCATATAAAAAAAATTGAAAAATTTATGATGTAAAAAACGTAGACTGTTTCAAATGTTACTGCAGTAGTTCCTTGAGTGCTAGCAGTATTTGTCCGTACAGAATACAGATAGAGGACAAAGTCACAAATGTGAAGTGTGAACCATCTATAGTAGTAGTAATATATGCATTCGCAAAATGTACTCTTCCTTAGTATAGTAGTAGTATAACAATTTTAACGGCCACCCAACTGGACACAACATTGGTACTCGAAGCATGACTTATGAGCAACGTGTCTCACCTTCATTTGTTGAGCAATTCACATGAACTTGGATGTTGGTTGGGGTGTCTCTGATGTCTCAGGGTAGTATATTTGATGAGTGGAGTGCAATATAATTCCACATCTCATCAACCGTCCCACCCAAATGGTCTATTCGGTATCTAATTATGGGAATTTTGGGCAATTAAGATAGTTGGATTCACTTTTTCTGAAATGTTTGCTGATGGAATTCAATTTTTCCATCATCTACTTTTATTCTCCCCCCCCCCCCCCCTTTTTTTTTTGACAAAATTATGTAGATGGTAGACGCTCATGCCAACATTGTGATTAGTTAACATGTACAATCTCAAACTTGAGTTTTAAATAGTATTAAGAGATAACGCGATCATAAAACTCGATAATAGGGAGTTATAAGGTGGTCTAGAGGAATGGAGGTGGGATAGTGAAGTATAGGTGCAGGGTTCGATCCCTAGCGGAGACATAAGGAGGTTTCGGTGTGGAGATATAAGGTGGTTTAGAATATTATAATAGTAGTAGCGTATAGTTGTAATATTTGCCGTTTCTAAAAAATAAAACTCGATAATAATCAATTATTGAATACCAAATAAATAAAGCTCATGTAAGCAAAGCCTCATCATCCACACTGATCTCAAGAGAGAACCACTGATAAACCACAGACCAAGTACTAAACCAGCACCTTTAAAAAGTGTCCTCAAATTGTGAAAAAGAAGAGATTCAGCACTTCTATGCAAGAATTTCCCAATAGCCCACGTTGCTGAAGCTCTTGATTTCATGCTCATGTTTTTTCTCTGGGATTTCAATATGCCTTATTTATCTCAACTTGCATCCAATCCAACACTTACCATTTTTGCCTTCTTTAATTTAACTTCTAATCCACAAGAATCAACTTTTAGCTATGGACTAGTATTCATGTATAAGCTCCTTAAGACTGATATATACATATATATATACCAAGAAAACTGTGCCTAGTTGAGACTTTTAACTTGCATTGTGGATGACTGAGTCGGTTCCTCAGCACCTGTTTAGGTTGGATTAGTCGCGCATAACAGAGATATAGTAGTGAGAGCCGAAGTGCAAAAAAGTTAGGGAACTGAACGCTCTGGTCAACCGATTGATCAACACCGACTTAGACGCCTCGTGATTAGCATATTCGTTTTTGGCAAGCCAATGAAAATGTATTATGTCATATAAGCATGCATCTTGCTATCATATGATTTCTTGATCAGTACATCACTTGTGTTCAACACTATTTTAATCTTAATCTTTGAGTAGTCCAATGTCCTGTTTGTAGGCAGAGAACACAAAGTTAAAATAGTTTGAGAAGAACTAGGCTAGCTGTTGGAACCCTAGGTTTGACTCTACTCTTGAACTCTATAAAACCCCACATTCTATCTCCCTTTCTTCCTCTACTCAACTGATAAACATTTCAAGAACAAAAAAAAAAACATTTCAAGAACAAAACAGGAAAACTCACTATGGCGTCGACAAGTTATGCAAGATTAGTGCTCAATGTCATAATCTTTTTGCTTGCTGTTCAATACTCTACTGCAGATGCAAATGAAGGTTCGAATCTTTTGTTCTCCCCTGAAGCTTATTTGAAAGTTTGGGTTACTGATTTTTTTCTTTCTAAACATTATTTTTGGTGGTCTTTTGCACAGGAAATGGAAGCATTATGAAATGGCTTAAGGGTTTTACAAGCCTAACAAGAAACTATGTCACCGTTCATAATGTAAGACACGAAGAAAAATCTCTACACCAGCCCACGTGTAGTAACCATGCGCGATTAATGTGGTGCAGTACTGCACGAGACATTAAAGCATTTCTATCGTGAAATACCACAAGGGTTTAGCATTATATATATTTTGTAAGCATCATATTAACCAATTAGTAATCATGTTTTACCTGAAGCAGGATAAGGGTCTGGATGCCAATTATGGAAGAAACATTGTTACTGGTGGGAGAAAAATGTTGCAAGGACTTGATGAGAAAACAAAGTACACTTCAGGTAATTAATATGTTGCTTGATGTACTGGTTATTGTGTTAATTTCAGCAAGTTTTTCTAGTTCAAACCTTGAAATGAACATTTTGTGTTATTCGACTACAGGAAACAATAAACCAGTTGCTGAAGTACATGTGCATGATCATAGTGATGATCAGTCAGCTAAGTGGCTTGAGGCAGCTGATGAAGTTGCTAACCTAATGCGTAAGGACTACAGGGGCACACCCAAGGGTAAACGAAAGCCGCCCATTCACAATGGCGAACCAAACCACTGAATTGCTGCTGATACGTTTATGTAACATTTAGTGACTAATATAGGTATAGACTTCACAATTTTGTGCACTACTAGTGAAGTCTTACCTGATAGATATTATACCATATGTAGTTTGTAACTGTTGTGTGCTTTGCTAGTTTTGTTACCATGTAATGCGATGTTTAGAAGTACAGAATGTTCTTCTTTCTTTTTTGTTGTGATATCGATATAGTTGTATTGTACATTACAAGTACACTTGTGTTTTTAATAATGTCAATGAACTTTAAGATGATATATTTCGTAGATGCATGTTTATTCGAGGGGATTTTGAAGCTTCAAGCATTAATCATATATTACTGCTGCACAATCTGTATACAAACATTGGATGAGGACATTATAATTTCAATAATGTACAACCAAACACACACTTTGTGTTTGTGATCATCTTCACTCAGATTATCTTAGACGATCTATTTATATCACGCACTCACAACCATGCCTCGGTATAAACATAATCAATGTGTTGAACCAAATTATCAAGTGGATTGAAACCTTCAGAGTTCTGAGACCAAGTCTTGGATGTTTTTTGGTAAGCAGATAGATGAACCATTGAAGCACAAAGAGGCAACTGTGTCATATATAGTTTCTGTGAGATGGTAACCGTCCCAAAAGTAGTGTTCGCGTGGATTTGTGCATGCTAGTGCCGCAAGCTCTGGAATGCAGGTTGCGGTGCCATTTAACCATGCTACACAACACGGGTTACTAGAGTCCGTCAGACCTATATATATGCGGAAAAAGTTAGTTAAACATTTCAATTGGCCTCATGAATTCCTCATGTGTAAATTTGGAATCATAAATGGTTTACCATGATTAGATGGATTGACAATGGCATCATAACCAAGTGCGTATATATGACCAAGAATAAAGTCTGAGCCATTAAGTGTTGATGTCAAATTCTGAAGCATCGGGGAAAGCTGATCGTTGAACAGAACTGCAAGCTGATTGATATCTTCGCTGCAAGGGCCACTGTGCTTAAAATCCCTAGAAAGGGATGGAATACATCCTACAGGCCCGACCTCGAACACAATCACTTTTCTTGCTCCAAGTTTGTATAGTTTCTGCACTCAGAACCAAAATGTTAATGAACCTAAATGGATTTGTACCATGTTATATGCACACATGGCGAAAATGAAATGAGTTTCTAATGCATCATGTGACCTGAAGTTGCAGGGAGAGCTGCTGGACAAGAAGTTGGGCGAATGACTCAGGGGTGTAACGCATGCTGGAGTCGTAGTTTTCTGAGTCCACGTAATTGTCAATGTAATCGTTGCTCCCTATCGATATTAGAAATAGTGATTTTGACAAATAGTTTGATAAGTCCTCTTGGTTTTTGTAGTGTATAGGTAAATCATTTCGCACGATTCTCTGAAAGAAGTTGACTTGTTCCGGAAAACTTAGGCATCTTCCCTGCAAACAAGAGCCAACAATGTAACCACAATTAGCCGTGTCGCAAAATATTCATAAACATTTAGGGTCGCAAATACAGGTGTAAATACAGCAAGAAGTGTCAGCCATTTTATCCGTCGCAAATGAATTATACTTATTTGCAACGGTACCGCAGGGATGATCTACAGTAATAAAGGGGCGGATGGAACTAATCGTCACATGAATATTTATGACAGAAATGCACTGCAACTAATGTGTCACAAATTATCATACTACTAACAAGAAGTATGATATGCACAAGTTGATAATTGATCTCACCAAGTCGCTTCCTGTTTCTGGAAGAATTCCACACGACCCTGAGGCGAAATTCAACCCTGTCAATTGATCCCGTCTTAGCAACGCTCGCATAATGCTCAAGTATGGCGGTGGATACAGCAGTCCAAGATACTCCGCTGCTCGAAAGAAAAATCAAACTATTAATTAAAACCCACTGCATTAAGTTCTTATGATAGTGAATTGGGCTTAAAGAGCGGGAACATAAGAAAAAAAAACATCACCAACGAAATCTGCGAAAGTTTTTCCATTAGTGAACCTTCCAGTAGCCCCTTGATCGAAATCCATCCCGTAAGGTTGAAAATTCGCTTTAACTAATGTTGGCAGGAGGTTATTGTTTCCATTGTCTACCAGAGAATCACCAAAAACATACAGTGCAGGAACAAGAGGGGTACTAGCTCGATTCTGTGACGGAAAACACGACAAGATTATTATAAAAATTGGCAGTATGACTATCATCTTGTCCATTGTTTATTATTTGAATTTTCTTGAGAATTCCAAGAAATGAAAATGGCGTGTAGTATGATCAGTTTAAAGTTAAAACATGAGGGAAAAGCCAATCTGTTTTGCAGAAATTGAGTAAAAGAGATTCTCATTGTTCACAATTTAAAGAGTGTTTTACAAGATAGAGGTGGCAAATTTGCTCATGATTACCTTTTTTGAAGCTGAATTTGATACTTCTCTTAGCATCAAAATGTGACATATGTTGAAATACTTTACAAGATTAGTCTAGATGTAAATAATAGAGACTTATATATACATGCATGAGTCTGATCTAATTCATGTATGAACTTATTGCATCATTTAATGAATCTAATTTCAGTTCATAAGGAATTAAATGGACTACTAAGTATGATAGATATATATCAAGTTAGGTCCTGTGAAAATAGAGTAGAAGTCTGTACAAGATACTACAGGAATTTCATTTCTGTTTTTACATACAAGCAACTTGTTAATTCTATAGTCCTAACTCGACGCCCTTTACGTTCATCTTCTAATAGAACTAGACATTTATCAGATAGACCTACAAAATCGCATTTTGATCGAGCAAGGAAGTTCACACTTGCTGCACAAGCTGGTTTGATACCTTTGGGTACACAATACATACAACTAACTTGTTCTATGGTCCTAATTAACTGGACTGCCTTTATGTTCATCTTCTAATAGAACAAGATATTTATCAGATAGGCCTAAAAGAATTTCATACAAAACCATATTATGATCAGGCAAGGAAGTTGTTCAGCCTTGCTGTACAAGTTGTTTGATACTTTTGGGTACACAAACAGAGGAGTCACTGATACAACTCAAAGCAGCAGTCTTGAACACAGTCTCAGTTGGATGGTATCCGTCCCAAAAGTAGTGTTTTTCCGGGTCACGACAAACTTTTGCTTTAAGTTCCGGTATGCAAACTGATGTTCCGTTTAGAAACGCTACGCAGCATGGATTTGTTGTATCAGTGAAACCTGTCGACAACACAGATATATATATGAAACGACAACTGTTCAGAAATTTCAGATGAGATGAAATTTCGGTAACAAAAGCGACTAACAAGTACATATGTGGAAATTGTTTAGTTCTTGTATTACTAGTTACCATTTTTCGATGGATGCATTATTACTTCATAGGTGGGCTGGTAAGTGCGGAAAGAAATAAAGTCTGAGCCTTTAAGTGACGATGTCAATTTCTGAAGCATCGGTGCAAGCCGGTTGTTAAAATGGACGGGGAGCCGATTCATTTCCTCACTGCAAAGGCCAGTGTGTTTGAATTTCCTAGTAAGGGATGGAATACATCCTATAGGCCCGATCTCGAAACTTATAACTTTTCTTGCTCCTAAGTTGTATAACCTCTGCACCCAAACATAGTATGTTACAAGTGAATGTGATCGACCATGTGTCAAACTGGTGATGCAATAAATATTATAACCTGGAGTTGCAAGGAAAGCGTATCTACAAGAAGTTGTCCAAAGGATTCTGGAGTATAAAGTTTTCTGTTGGTGTCGTTTCGTGTGTTGAGATAATTGTTGAGGTAGTCATTGCTTCCGATTGAGATCATGAACAGTGATCTCGACAGATAATCAGATAGTTGCTTTGGACTCGGATAGTACTTTGGTAGATCGTGTTGGACGATTCTCTCAAACAGATTCACTTGATCCGTAAGACTCATGCATTTACCCTGAAATATATATAGAATTACCTTAAGACTTACGCGGTTTACTTCAAATGATTAAAGCTAGCACATTTTGATTTTTAAGACAAGTGGAATTTAGTTTCTTGGCACATTGTAAAGAGAAAGTGATTTAATCTTACAAAAGGTTTTCCAGTCTCCGGAAGAATCCCACATGCCCCTGATGCGAAATTTAGCCCTGTCAACTGATCAGGTCGTAGTAATGCTCGTGGTATACTCAAAAACGGAGGAGCATATGGCAGTCGAAGAAATTCAGCTGCAGATACACCAAATATAAATTGTTAGAATAGTCATTGCATGTTCTCTTAAAGATGATCATCTTGAATGAGAGAAATGAAAAATAAAGAGCAAGATATATATTGTGATCAAGAACCTATAAAATCGACAATAGTTCTTCCATTGGTGAATCTTCCAGTGGCTCCGGCAGGAAAATTCATGCCATATGGTGCAAAATTTGCTTTTGCCATGGTTGGCAACAGATTGTTGTTCCCATTGTCCAATAAAGAGTCGCCCAAAACATACAATGCAGGAACAAGTGGAGTAGGATTCGCCGAATTTCGTGACAATATATTGAAAATTATAATCGTCGCGAATATTGATCTTCTCATGATTAGCTTCCTCATTGTTTCTGTTTAGTTCTGGAAAACACAGATATCCTTTGATGCACTATTAATGTCTGGTGGAATTTATTTGAGGCAGTTGGGAAGCTAGTTTTAACCATTGATTTGAGAGAGCTAATTTCAACCATTGATTTGAGGCAGTTAAGCAAAACGCCTCATTGTGTCGTTAACCTCATTAAATGCTAGTACTAATAATACCCTGAAATAGTAACTGAGGATTTTATTTTCTACTTGCAATTTCCAACCCAAGTATATTTTCCTTTACTGTCTCACTTGATATGTTGTCTTGAATATTGATGTAATGTTTGAACCATTCTGAACATGTGAGCAACTGATATATATTTATATTTCTAAAAAAATAAAATGAAAATACTAATGTCTTGCTCTATGGGCCTAATTGGATGCCCATTATGTTCATCTTCAAAGAGAACTAGACATTTATCAGATAGATCGAAGACTTTGTTATACAGAACTGCATTTTGATCGAGCAAGGAAGATCAAAGTTGCTGTACAAGCTGTTTGATACTTTTGGGTACACAGACAGAGGAACCATTGATACAACGTGAAGCGATGGTCCTGTAGACAGTTTCAGTAGGATGGAATCCGTCCCAAAAGTAGTGTTTCTCTGGATCACGACAAGCTAGCGCTCCAAGCCCGGGTATGCAAACTGATGTCCCGTTTAGCAATGCTACACAGCATGGATTCGTCGTATCATTCAGACCTTTAAACGACAGATGAAAAGACAAGTAAGTTATTATTCCAGTAACAACTTATGTATTGAGTAACATATACTACTACTATATAAGAAGCACGTGAAAGTTATTTCTTGCGTCCAATAGTTACCATAATTTGATGGATTCGTTATTGAATCATAGCTGAGCTTGTAAATCTGACCAAGAATGAAGTCTGAGCCATTAAGTGTCGATGTCAAACTCTGAAGCATTGGTGCAAGCCGATTGTTGAACAGAACCTGGAGCTGATTAATATCCTCATTGCAAAGGCCAGTGTGTTTGAATTGCCTAGAAATGGATGGAATACAACCTATAGGTCCGAGCTCGAACATTATAACTTTCCTTGCTCCTAAGTTGTATAACCTCTGCAACCAAACATCATAAACAACACGAAATCCAAGTTATTAACGAATATGTTAATTACAAGAATGTGAACATGTGTCAAAATGGCGTTGCAATATTACCTTGAGTTGCACAGAAAGCCTATCTATAAGAAGCTGTGCAAAGGATTCTGGAGAGTAAACTTTGCTGGAGGTGTAATTTTGTGTGTCAAGATAGTTGTTGATGTAGTCATTGCTCCCGACTGAGATCACATACAGAGATCTCGACAGATAATCTGATAGTTGACTCGAGTTTCTGTAGTATGCTGGCAGATCTTTTTGCACGATTGTCTCAAACAGGTTCACTTGATCCACAATATTCAGGCATTTCCCCTGAAACATAGAAAAACATTAAGGCTTTTGCAATTTAAGAGAAGCAATATATACTTTCTGGTGAGTTGATCTTACATAAGCACGTCCACTCTCTGGAAGAATCCCACACGTTCCTGATGCGAAATTTTGCCCTGTCAACTGATCTGATCGTAGTAATGCTCGTGTAAGACTTATCCCTATCAACTGATCTAACTGTTGTATTGCTCCTAATATACTAATGTACGGAGGAACATATGGCAATCCAAGAAATTCAGCTGCAAAAACACCAAAAAATAAATCATCAGAACCTCAGAACCTATAAATGTTTTCTTAAAGATGATATATAACAGATCATAAGAAAAATAAAGAGCAAGATATTGTGAGAACCTATAAAATCGGCGGCAGTTCTTCCATTGGTGAATCTTCCAGTGGCTCCAGCAGGGAAATTCATGCCGTATGGTGGATAATTTACTTTTGCCAGGGTTGGCAACAGATTGTTGTTCCCGCTGTCCAATATAGAATCGCCAAAAATATACATTGCAGGAACAGTCGGAGTCGCTGAATTTCGTGACAAAAGGTTTAAAATGATAATCCCCGCGAATATTGACCTTGTCATGATCAGCTTCCTCATTGTTCCTGCTTTAGATTTCTTGAACAAAGACAATCTTTGGCAGCAGATTGTGGGAGGCAGAATGAGAATAAGAAGAAGAATTTAAAGATATCTTCCATAATTTTTTAATTGAATTTTTTCAATGACACCCGAATTTGTTTCCTAATTTTTTATTATCTTTGACTCTTGGATCAATGATTGGACCAATGAGTTCCATACCCCGGTTGTAACGGCCACTCAGAAATGATGTAGGTTGGTTGCTTCCAGATTAATTAACTTATCTTAACAAATTTCTTGAATTCGAATATTGTGGGTATAAAAGATGCAGTTCGGACTTTCTTTTTCATTCGCGGTTCACCCAAATTTGGATCATTGATGTATTTTCTTTTATTATTATTATTATTATTATTATTATTATTTTGCAATTTCTATGTCCTAATGAATGTGATACATGAACATACATACACATTGCCATAGATCATGTCATTAAATTGTGTGATATGATTGCTTCAAAGGCCAGCTCATATTGGAAGGAGTCTTGAGATATGAGTAAATAACAAATTATTCCAAAGTTAGTGGTTGCTTAGTAGTAGTACATTATTAACTACTATAACAAAGATGGGTATACTTATGAACTGTTAAGATCATGAATTGCCTGATTTGAAGTTTCAACAACATCCCTTATCCATCTCGTCCAAAAGCTCGAAATTATTTCTACCAGTTTAACCGGTAGTCCGTGTTAAAAATTAGCTTATTGTGTTAAAGAAAGTCAATCTCACTTTAAACTAGACTCAGCCATAAGGTCTAATGGATGGCCTATAAAAGTATTTTTGCTAAAAAATTGTTATTCAAAACTCTGTTTGATAGGATAGAGCAAAATGTTCAGCTTTGTAATACAAGCTCTTTGACATTTTTGGGCAAACAAACAGATGAACCATTGAAACAATGTGTAGCGATGGTTCTGTAGACTGATTCTGTTAGATGATACGCGTCCCAGAAGTAGTGTTTCTCCGGATTGTGGCAGGCTAATGCTCCCAGCTCCGGTATACAGCCTGATGTTCCATTTAACCACGTCACGCAGCATGGATTCGTTGAATCAGTTAAACCTGTACATAATCAAAATTAGAGGAAACTGGTCATAATTATTGCACATCTGTGCAGAAGAAGAAGCTGTTTTCAAGAAGAATCATTTTTAATTTTTTTTTGATTTCGCGGGCTTGTAGTAACAAGTGACAGAACTAGTTACCATAAGTAGAAGGATGCATGGCTGCATCATAGCCAAGCCAGTGAGCATGACCGAGAATGAAGTCTGAGCCTTCAAGTGTTGATGTCAAATTTCGAAGCATTGTGGCTAGCTGGTCATTGAACATTATCACAAGCTTATTGACACACTCATCACATTGGCCTGTATGCTTAAAGCTCCTTGTAATGGAGGGAATACATCCGACAGGTCCAATTTCGAACACTACTACTTTTCTTGCTCCTAATTTGTACAACCTCTGTTGCAAAAAGTTCAGGTACAGCACTAACTAGTTAGTGAATGAACAAGTGTCAATTTACGACAGGACACCTAACTATGGTGAATCGTGCTACCTGCAATTGTGCGGATAGCCTGTTTATGAGAAGTTGAGCGTAAGACTGAGAAGTGTAACGCTTGCTGGAATCGTAGTGTTTTGTGTCGAGATAGTTGTTGATGTAGTCGTTGCTTCCGATTGATATCACATATATTGATCTTGACAAGTAATTTGATAGCTCATTTAAGTTCTGAATGTGTCTGGGTAGATCATGGTGCACTGTTCTTTCGAACAAGTTGATTTGATCCGCGATATTCAGACATTTCCCCTGCAAAACAGTGTTGGAACTTTTTCTTGATGTTCTAGAGTAAACAATATCCAAAAACATTAAAATCTGTATCTTTCTTAAAATCAAGAAAGAATCAAAATGATTCAACTTACCAAGTCATTTCCAGTTTCCGGTAAAATCCCACATGCCCCTGAAGCAAAGTTTAGCCCTGTAAGCTGGTCTGATCGCAGCACTGCCCGTGCTATATTCAAATACGGAGGCGCATAAGGCAATCCAAGAAACTCAGCTGCAAAACAACACACTCAATTTACGACGATAACCATGATCTAACAAACAAAAACACTTCAACATAAACATTAAGGCCACCTATAAAATCGACGACTGTTCTCCCATTAGTAAACCTTCCTGTAGCTCCGCCATGGAAGTTCATGCCGTAGGGATGATAATCCGCCTTAGCCAGAGTTGGCAACAGATTATTATTCCCACTGTCGAACAACGAATCCCCGAAAATATACAGTGCAGGAACCACTGGAGTACTAACTGCATTAATTCCTTCAAAAAAGTGTAGCAAAAGTGTCACAAAGACTAGAACGTGTCTCAGCTTCTTCATTTTCCCGGATTGGTTTTTCATGAAGGCCAATGGAATAAGGAAATATAAAGCAGAGTTCATGAATGTTATGAGGGAGAAAACACGAGAGAAAGCATTTATATGCAACATATAAGTTTCATTTGTACACGCTTTATGGAAAGCAACTTAACAACTTCGTCATGTGCTTTACATTTGTTTTAACTAAATGTGCGAAAAGCACTGATTCTTGAAAGTGATAAGAAGATAATGGAGTTATGATAGTGGGCTAGCTCATAATTATAATTTTTATCATCTTTGCTTTTTGTGATGAATAAGATTTGTTGCTTTTTGCCAGTTTATTTTGTCATATCTTAGCTTGTCCATGGACAAGGGCAAAGTGGAAAGGTATACAGATTGCTTTGAATTACATGTACTCCTTTTGTTGCACCAAATTCCATCTATTTTTGGAAAACTTTGCAGTTTGCACCCAATTTGTGCCATCCATTTACTTTTACACATTATCTTCTTCAAAGTTAAAACACATCAAGGAAAGGAAGAACGGTAATCTATCACCTCAGGAAAGGAAATGCAGACCAAATGGAACCGAGAAAAGCCAACCGAAGTGTGGAACCAAGAACCAGCAGTTCCACATCGGAACTACCATGGTTTTGGAATAGAAACCAAAACCTGTGGTTCCGAACTGCCTGGACCAGGAAAACACCGGATAGTTGTGACGCCCAAAATTCCAATGGCGTAACTGACAATGCTATCTAGAAAGTAGAAACCAGCTTTTCTAGAAGAATAGGTTAAAACTACCAGGAAAAACATTGGCACTTCAGGTAGGCCTTAAGATCATGTTATATGACAGTATCCACAGGAAGTCGGGTTTTAATGTACATTATAAGCCAGCTAAATTGATTCCTACCATGAAATGATCATTTTCATGTACTCAGCACTAACATAAATAGTCTAAGTTAATTCAAAATTGATGGCTTCATAACCTGGATATACACATACTTCAACTGAAGAATAGTGAAGATAAAACCAGAAGGCCAATCTCCAGGATTCCTTTGAGCACGATGGATCACCGACAGCCCAAAACTTTGTAATTCAGTTGATGATCCAGCTTCGCATGTTGATCCAGTAACAACTCCCAGCCATCCTTTACATAGCTTTGTGTTGTTAAATTTTAGCCACATAGAAGTTATCCCAACGATAAGGGTATTTTCATCATCTTTCCCCACCTTCAAGTTCTTCTTGGTCCTCAATTTGTGCATCTTCTTTGTTGCTCAATTCTACACTAGCCTCTGGACTTTCCCCGTTCTGCTGGAAAAGAAGTTCGGCAGTTTGCGAATCAGAATCATCTTCATCCAGATCGTCTTCTTCACTTTCCTTCTCCACTGATCGAGTGACTGTTTCCCTTTCCATCCAAGATGGACACCGGTGCATCAAGCCAAGAAGATCATGCAGCTGTGAACGAGCTAAAGGGCTTGAAGCACGTAATGATACTTCATTGGGGCTACCTTTAGAACAAGAACATTCGGGGACAGGGAAGGAGAGAAACGAGAGCCGTTTTGACCTTGTGAGGTCGTCTGTCAGTCCATTAACCAAGTTTCTTTTCAGATGCCGTCGTAGAGACGTAATCCACGTATGGTTTGCTTGGTAAAAGTGATCCCGGTTCTCTTCTAAACGTCTTGTGATTTCTTTTCTGCATTGTATGGAGAAACAGGGGAACAGAAAAGATACTTTAATCATGAGTAAGAGAAATAAACAGAAGAACGAGGACAGTTGCATGCATGTTAGTAGAGCATTAAAAAAGAAAATGAAATGAGCCTTTTTCCAAACGCTGTTAAACAAATTTAAACCAAAGGGGGTCGTCTATGGCTCTATGCAATGCAACTTGCTGCGTGTTTACTCATGATAATAATAGAAATAGCAACAGTTCAATGTTTCTAAAGAAGCATACGAAAGTTCATTACGTGTCCAGAGAGAACCTCAATTGAAAAGAATTTTAAATTTGTTATTTATTTTACCAATATTATATTTTTCCAATATCTATTCAACCAAAAGCATAGTGAGCTATGACTCTATTATCAAGAGTAGCAAACGGCAGATTACTACCTGTCTATACGGAATGTTTTGGAGGAAGCAGATTGATAGAGCCTGTGACCCATCACCAAGCTCGCGAAATTCGGGTGCCCTTTACCATCACGGTCGAATCCCGGTACAAACACATCTGCCTCAACACATATTGTATAGTCTATCGCCTCCCATAACAGTTTATGTGCATTTGTCCTCAACTCCATGACTGTACTCTCAGGTTCATTGTCGCTCTCAGCAACCCAACCCCACCAACCCTCAATATTATAAGGATACTTTGCTCGGGGTGGAGGTGGTGGGAGTGGTATTGGACGAGTTGCAGATGATTTCCATACATGGGGTTTCTTTTCCACTTTGATTGGAGGTGAAGTCTTTGGAGATTTGTCAACAAGATTAGCTTCACGGCCATACATTCTATTCAACTCCCAAGGCACGCTCAGGGAAGTCCTATCTACGACATTCTCAAACATTGCATGAAGTGGGATCAGTTTCTTCTGTCCCCCAAAGACCTCTCCACCAGAAATGTAAATTACTGTGTCCCAAGAGTAACCATATGCTCGAAGAAGAATCCCAATCTGTAGGAAAGATCATCAATTAGTTTTTCTAGTAGATAATTTCAACTGGATATGTTGGAGCAAAAGCATGAACATTGAATGCACAACCAAGCATGTCATGTCTTATATCTGATTGATGACCAGATCATTTGCATCTCAAACATTGATGTATACTCCTGTTGTCTGCAACTAATCTTTGAAAGGTAGCTTCTAGCTTATTTTTAGAAAAGCAGATATTTTGGTATTTTATAAAGACAACTTTTGTAATTATCTTCTAAAATTAAGATGATAGAAGCTGAATGCACAAGTCATTCCATGTACGCTACTATTGTCTGCAACTAATCTTTGAAAGCTAGCTTCTAGCTTGTTTCTAGATAAAACAGATATTTTGGCATTTCAAAAGACATTGTTTCAAAGTTTTCTAGTAATATCAAGATGATAGAAGTCGAATGCACAAGTCAGTCCAAATCAGCTTGTGGCTCTCCTCTTTTAAACTTAACAGTTGCTAAAAGCTTTCTTTATTTCAGTTTTTCTTTTTTCCCTCTGCTGACACTATACATTCTCTAATCAGGCACTCTTTTCTGCTTTCAATATACAGTAGGGCATTCACGTAACGCTGTTCAAAGTCGAGATAGCATAGTTTTTATTGTCGTTGTGCAAGATGCAAACAAGGCAATAAGAGTAATATCATTGCTTGATTTTACATAGACACTCCTGACAACAATAGAGCATGTAGGGCATATTGCATACCTCTTCTGGCATAAGTGGACATAAACCATTAAGTCGTTGCTCAGCAGAATCTACAGAAAGATTTCCTCTGACTATTCCACGTTTTAACATCCAAGCTCGCTTATGTTGAATGAGTTCTGTATGTACATCCTAGAACAAATTGGTCCATCAAAGCTCATCAGATATAGGCAAACTTTATTCAAGTAAAGCAAAAGTATTAGTAATATCAGTCAACTGAACATATTTAGCCAGTAGTCTTGTGAAAAAAAAAAAAGCACCTGAAAGAGCTCAGCGCAGCCATGATATGCTAAAGCATCCCTCGTCATCCCGGGATCATAGGCTATGAATGGTCTTCCAGATGCTCGTAACCTGTACAGGACCTTGGTGGCAAGCTCCTGGACCTCCTGTCTAAACTTTAGAGCATTGTATGCAACTCGACATCTTAGCCTTTGGTATTCTTGAAGTTGCGGGGGAAGAATAGCCTGAATTATAGTATACAATTAATAATCTGATGTACGAGATGAGAGGCTATAAAGCACCACCCACCATAGGATGGCAACTACATAAACATCAAATGGGACTCCACATTATACAATTACACAAAAACACTAATGTATGTCCAACGTGACAATAAGTTCCCTTACCAACCGCTTTTCGGTACAAAAAGATATTAAAACCATAAATTAATAATCTTGAGAAAGGAATTTCTTGTTAATTGCAAACATTCCGTATTATATAAAAACACTCTAATGTATGTCCACCATTGAAAGTGAAGTTTGCATCTACATATATCACCAAAGGGGTGTTTGTGCAAATTACCTAATAGTATCCATATGTGATGATATATTGATCATCAGTAACAAAAATACTATAGACAGTCAGTTATGCCATCGCTGATGTCATGCACAATGTTGACCAAGTAATCTAATGACACTGCGCCAAAAATGATTTAAAGAATTCTGGTCATCTATACCTGCAAGCATCCACCATCAGGCACAACAAGTTCAGCAACTGAGTGTTTATGTAACACAGGAAGAACATGGTGAAGATAGAAAGCTGGTGAGGCTGAGTTGGACACTTTGAAAGAAGGGATTTCTTTTTTTCTCCTTTGCCCTTTAAGATTCTTTGGAAGTGTTTTTACAATTTTGATATCTTCAGACAAAGCTTCCATAAATTGATCCTCATTATAGACGTAAGCAAAACTCTTGAATTGCGTGCTGCAAAGAGAATAACAAACGCCATAGATTAGATCATTAGAACATGTAATACATGCACCAAAGGAACTCCATGCATGATACATGAGAACTCTCTACACAACCCGTGCAAATGATTTTATTAGAGCTTACTGGTGTGACATTTTCCATAAATAGATGACAAGGGAACCAACCTGATACCCTTGCTACTAGTTGTGGATTGAAGTTCGGGTATGACCAGTGTAGCATTTAGAAGCCGAGCAACCACAACAACATCACAAATCTGCAGGCGGAAATAACCACATAAGTTGCTCATGCCAGAGAAATAATACAGCCAAATACTAATACAAACTACAAGACTCACCGAGTTTCTGATTTCATGGAAACCCCCTCGTATTCGCACAAAAATATAACCGCTGGTTTCCACAGGAGGAGCTGAAAAGTGATAGGTTGCAATTATTTAATCTGAGTTCACAACATCCAAATTCTAGACATCCTTAATTTCTACTAATATTGTTAAAGATCAGATCCTCCATGAGACAATTATACTCTTTATATCAAACTACACGTTTAAATTGCAAGTATGAAACGTTCAATGAGTACCATAGACTCCTTCAACCAAATACAAGATGATATATACAAACATAAAGATCAAATTGCAGAGACCAAATAAGTGAGGAAACAATACACATACGAACTTGAATGCAGAATATTCTCACAATTCGGTCACTCGATAAGTTAAACCAAAGGATTTGAAAGAATTTTCACCTAATCAATCCTACATGAACTATTATATACAGTATGTCCATAGCATCATGTCTAACCTGTGTAGTTTGCTGTGGGATTCGCATAAGGGCGGATAGTTTCAAGAGTCTTCACTGGACCCCAAAGTCTTGTACGTAAGGCAGTCTGCATTATAAAGAAATCATGAAATCCAACAGATTCTACTACAAACAGACCATACAATTAAAATGACATATAAAATTCAAGTATAGTAGACCATAGTTGCAGAGATGGAAGCTACTGTAGGGGGCAAAAGACAACATACAAGGTAAAGAAACAATATGCTTGAAGCTAACAATGGAAATGTAACTAGACAGAAAAGCATCCGAAAAGAAACAATAATGAGAGCAATTAACCCCAACAAATTGGTCCCACTAATCACCACATTATATCATAATCATCTTTTTGTTTTTCTTAATGCCATATATATTCCAAATGTTATTCTAATCACAAAGCTCAAACTAAAGATATCTAGGTTCACTTTCCAAGAACCTTTTACATTTGCATAACTGAGAAAGCTAAATTCTACTACTAAAGTCAAAATTAAGCAAAATTCTACTACTGCTCAACAGTACAAACAAAGTAGTAAAAATTAAGCAGCTAGACAGAAATCCCAGATTCAGAAAACAAAGAAATCAAATCCAAATCAGAGCAAGAAACATAATTAAAAAAAAAAAAAAAATGGTGGTGAGATGTTACAGTGGTGGAAAGATCGGCATGGTGAAGAATAGGCCTCCAAGAGAAAATGGTGATGGAAGATTGGTACTCAGAAACAGTAGTGTATCTGGCAAGAAGGAAGTGAGTGAAGAGTGAGAAGGCAGATAGAACTAGGCCAAACAGTCCGACCCACTTGAGCTTGGACTTGAATAGCACCGCCTTGCCTTCGCCGCCTGGCTTGGCGGTTAGGGCCCACTTCATGGTGGTTGTTTCTTTGACTTAATAATAATTAAGGCTGGTGAGTGAAGTGAGAGACTAGTAGTAGTATAGTAGTAGAAAGAAGACACCTAAAACTAAAATGAGATTTGGGTAACTACTCAAGTATAACCAAACTAAACTAAACCCACAGAAAATGGTATAGTAATAATTCCAGCTGTCATTGTCTTTGGTCGTGTTGGAGAGGAGGAACAGATACATACATAAATCTCACCACGCATATGGTTTCTTTGTCGTCTTCTTTCCCCTTTCGAGGCCACACTCCACGGTGCCGCGTACCTACCACACCATTTCCCACTTTCTATTTTACTACTTTCATCCTAAATACTAGTATTACCTAAACTATGTTCATTTCAAATTATTTTCAGTTCAAACAAATATAAGTAAATGTCCGATCAATTACGTTTTGTTCCCTCTGTCTATAATATAAAAAAAGACTAATAAATTTAATCATTTTTTAATTAAAAATAGCATAAATTTACTAATTATTCTAACAATTTTTTATCACTTTATTTATTAGCTAGTTTTACCAAACCGACAATATACTAGAAAAATGAAATCAACAAAAAAATGCAAGTGGAAAACTAATCTAGGAATTTGAAAGGAATAGATGCAGCTTACATTCAAGTTTGCGCGTGGGGAGACGATTAAAAATAGCAAGAAGTCACGTGACTAATTACCATGGTCACGTGCTTCCCATGCTTTGGAAAGGAAAAGCCTGTGACGTGAGGTGCTAGTGGTGGGTCCATGTCTTGAACCAAGTCTTGGACTGTGAGTGCAAAGATTTTTCAGAATTTGGGTAAAATGTAAATTTTGGCTAACAATCATTGTGCCGATTGCTGCAGCAGAAGAAGAATTTCTTTCCAAACTTCTAATTATATCAAAGTTTTGGGACCAATGTTTCTAAAAGCAGGGATGCAATGTGGTTGTCTCACAACTATTGGAAATGGAATGGAGCAACAAAACTAAAAATGGATCCATAATAATTACAGAGGCAAACAAGAATTATAAGGAAATGTGAAAATTATTAAGGGGCGATAGTCCACTCACAAAGTTGTACTCGATTTTGTTTTATGAAAACAAAAAGAATTATATCTGAAAATTTATTCCCAAATACCCGGTAAAAAACATGAAATGAGATGGGGTGAGTTATACTTTGCTACAAAACTCAATTCACTTTGTCAATGACTATGGAGTTTAATTTTATAACACTTATTATTTGAATAGTTTTAATTTATAACATTTTTTTCCGGTTATCGTCATAACAAACAGAGTGAGTTCATGAGAGGTGTAGGGTTCGATCCATAACGGAGGATTAAGATGGTTTAAGATGTTGGTATTGATGTGAAATGATAAGGTGATTTCACCATTTAGAATGTTTGTATATAAGCAATGCAATCTTTATCGTTAAAATGAGAAATAGTGGCTGTTAGAAGTGGTTCAACTCTCACATAAACCTATAAAAGTAGAAGTAGAAAGTACAAAGAATAATTATGAAGACGTTTACTTCATAATACTACCACTAAGTATACAAAGGGTCACAACTTAAAAATAAAAATAAAAAGGGTCAAAAATAGATATTCATCTTAAATAGTTAGGTTATGAGAAGAAAATAGCTAAAATAAGTTGCTTCAAACACGGGTTCATAAGGTGATGTAGCGATAATGAGTTGGAGCTGTGAAAGGAAAGGTGCATGGTTCGATCCATGGTGGTGACGGAGTTATAGGGTTTGTTTAGGTGTGGATAAATAAGGGGCTGAAATCATGGGGAAGAGTCGTGATTTTGCAAAACACATCGAATTGTACCGAAGTGTGTTTTGCATCCCATTTCCCCTTCCCATTTTATCCTCACTATCACTACTTGTAATTACCTCCATGATCTTACTTGTACTACATATTACCAAACTCCATTTTTGCACTTGCCGACGGCAAGAAAAATAAAGGAGGGTGCGACTTGTTACTGTTTACAAATCTGGGGTTATTCTTTCCACTGATTTTGGCCCGGGAATTAACTTCTCTACCATCATAGAAGTATATAATAGCTTAGTTACTAGTTGATGTTTGCTTTATTTCTTTTCTGTGTATATAATTTTTCATTTGGCATTTCAAGGAGTAATATTTCTCTACTTTCCCAACTAGTGTATGTGATCATCATGCATAATTAGATACTAGACTTATAAAATGCTTCAACAGAAGGTAAAATACGTTTCCAGTGTAGATTTGAGTATTGGAAAAATAATAAAAATGGAAGCACATGTTGTGGTACGTAGCAGAATCTTGGAGGTGGATGTTTTTTTGTCCAGAGGAGTAATTAAGTAAAATCATACTTTAGAAGTTTGAAACACGTTTGCTTTACATTTTCGGAATCGGACTCAATGACTAAAGTGTGTTTCTAAAACAATTGAAACCATTACAAATACACACAAAACCAATCGCTTAAAAAACCTTGAAATTTGGTCAAAATACGCCTAACCGAAGGGTGGTTTACTTCGGGTTTGGAATTGTGTGTTTTCGACCCGTTGACCGGACGAAAACACACATCCAAACCAATCAAGCTCTAAGGTGGTTTATGATGTTTGTATAAATTATAATAGTAGTATAGGAGCAGTTGTAATATTTGTCATTTAAATAAAAAAAATAAAGTTGCTTGAAACACTAAAACTAAATCATCCGCTCAAGGAAATGCATACACTCACTCAGTATATGGGGGAACCATTATTGATCATCGTTTTGCTGGTTAAAAAAAAACTCACTCGGTATATGCCGGCTCAGGCCCTGTGCAGTCAGTCCGACCGCACAGGGTCTGGGGCCTCAATTTATTTTATCTAATGGTTATATACTTGTGTTTATGACTAAAGTTTATTGAGTTATAATGTCCTAGTGACAAGAAGTCTTGGTTAAGTATCTTCCTTACCTTAAGTCCTTGGATCGATCATTGTGGTGAACCATCATTATTATTTTATTTTGGTTTTTTTTATCCCTTGTTATACGATTGTTTGGTGCCAATATTACGGGGTGGGACAGGGCCTCCAAAATCCAGAGCCGCCCCTGAGTATATGATGCAATCACCCCTATTTACATTTAGCAAATACATCCAACCTGCTCAGAATTAATTGTATATTTTTCGCAATAATAAATAAAAAGATAATAATGCATGGAATGGAATAGAAAATAGTTAGAGAATCCACCTCGATGTTTACATCAGTTCAAGAGACACTTCCGAATGTCCATCCATTGACATTTTTATCGGCATAAAAACGGAGGGTTATTTTGATATCCCTCAAAATACGTCCATGCACAAAACGATGGTAAACGTATTTTTCTTTTTCTTGTGAGAATATTAATTAATCCATCTCCTATATAGAGGAGTTTAGTTTCATTCGAAATCATATACTAGGAGTTTAGTTGGTTGACTATCTAATCCAACTTGGTAATTGGAATTTTCTTGAGTCCTTGGTTAAATGATTTATTTGTACATGTGTTGTTGGCTTCAATACACTTAAGATTTGTCTGGGGATATGAACTAAATCTCATGATTTTCAATATGGAGATGCAATGCATCGACAATTCCACTTATTATATTATTATATTGCATTTTTTATATTGTGTTTTAGATAGTGTAGACTTTTATTTATTTAATTTAAAACATATCTCAAACAGTGTAAGTCTTCGTATTAAATATTGTATTAATATCTTACGACATGTAAGACCTTATACATATAACTTAACTTAACTTGAATGTTTGAATGGTGAACTCTACAACCAAGTACATGATTGTGATTAATCGGGATACCATGCTCGGTGCATAAGTTTGAATATATCTACTATATAAAACAACTAGCAACTTTAGTCTTGAATGGCACCAATAGTATCTTAACATATAATCGATAAGATTCAATATTGACAAACCTAAACACTAAATCTTATATGAAAACGAATATACTAGTTAGTTGATGTAGAGTATAACACTCCTCTTCAACAAATAGATAATAGATGAACAATTCATCTTAAGGCTCTGTTATTTTCATATGAAAATTGATAAAAATAAATTCAGTTCAGATGCATTAAGTTCAGTTCAGTTCAGATTTGGCTAATAGTATTTTGTACTACAAATAAGTTCAGTTCAGTTCAAATTCATTTAGTTCAGTTCAAATTTTTTGATGAAGAGAACATAGCCTAAATGGAAAGACGAGTTAGCCCCACTAAACTATCTAGGGGCTTTCTATTCTCAGGTCGGCTCTGTACCGACCTAAACTCAGGTCTTCATTCAATAGTTGCCATGTGGCGCTTAATTTAATCTCATCCATTCATTTCGGTTCAAAGTCATTTTTGGTACGATGGATTATAATTAATTTTATTTAACATTAAAAATCACCACAAAAATACAAATTAACTCTAATGCCCTTAATTTCAATTTATATGATTACATATACGTAAACCTTATTAATTAATCTTAATCACAAATCAAAGTTAATTGATCACAATTAATTTATCCATTTTAATGATACATAAACTATCGAACACTTCTAAATAATATACTTCGTAGCTAAAAAAATAAGCCTCTGTTATTGTCCTCCACAAATGTTGATAGCTAGTGCAATTAGATTATGGAAAACGAATATTCCATTGAATTGTTGTTGAAATTAATTTGATATATATTGGTTAATTTTAATTTTAGTTAAAGTAAATTTTTATTTTTAATTTAATACTTATAAAATAGTAAGAATTTATTTAAATGAATTTTTTTAAAGTAGGGGTATAACTGCACATTTATATATTTTTATCAAAATTTAATAAATTAAAATGAAATATATAATAAAGACCTACATTTAGATCGGTACGAAGCCGACCTGAGAATAGAATGCCCCAACTATCTATTATCTATTTTAGAGAAGTATATACTTACTAGTCTACCAATGGAAACAAAGTCCTGAAAATCATCGATTGAAATAACAAGAAAATTGGCTTGAATTGAATTGATAATAAACAAGTGATAAGCGTTAAGTCGTCCCTTATTATTCGTCAAGTCTTGCGAGTTCTTAAACCCAAAGAAGACGTCAAATTTGTATTGTATATCACCACCAAACCAAACCAAACCAAACCAAGTTACCAGTAGTAGAGGAGTACTAAAGTATCGCACTTTACCAAAAAAAAACCCATTTGTTTGATTTGATTAATACTAGTAGTAACCAAAAGCGTGCGTTTCACCAATTCCATCATTTCTTCTCAGGTCAGCAGCTCATGTGCCGCCGATCAAGATTGATTCTTTCTATTCTCTGCTCAATCGGTAATAATCTTTTTTGGTTCTTGAAATGTATTTCTTTCTTATTTATCCCAGTAATATTGCAGTTTCTTGGAGACCCTTTTTGAGTATTGGATCATTCAATGAATTGGCGCCATCAATTTGATTCTTTTTTGCTTTCAAGAATTGATACAAAAAATAAAAAAATTCATAGTGGGTATGGAATTTTGAATTTTTGATTAGCTATTCTTGGGGTATGCTGGTGTTAGTATTGTGAATTTTGGATTGCTTGCAGTTGAGAGAAAGTATGTTATTGTATTTTTAGTATGTTGGTTGGAGCCTAAATTGGGATACAAGATGTTGATCCCTTCTGTTCTTCTCATGAATTTACAACTAGCTTGTAGAAATGAATTCATTTAGAGCTACTTTAGTATCATCTTTGAGAGTGCAGAGAATGTACTAGATTAGATGACCACAAATCTGTTCCCAGTGTTATACTATCTTTCATGTTTGAACTGTCTTGTTGTGGATCGAAGAATAATGCAGCTCTTCCATGAGACTGTAAAGAGAACTCAAACTCAGATTTGACTGTATTTTTCTCATATTTTTTTCTTTATAGATTTCATTTTTTTCTTATATGAAGACTGATTTGACTACTGAGCCTTAGTAAGAATTTCGATTCTTGTTGCATGTCAGCTTTATGGATGTGTTCTTGTACCTGGAAATGTTTGGATTTCTGGTGGATCTTTAAATGCTGCTTCTCTCATTAATTCCATGTTCTATCCAATCTATGCTATGGTTTACTTTGATTTATAAATTACTAGTACTATAATTTATGTGTGTACAGATGACTTCTGAATGGTCCAGGGTGTTGTCATGTGACATAATATAATGAAATTAAAGAATTTTGAATATACTTCTCCAGTTCAGCATCATGTGATTTGAGCACAGAAATTAACTTGTTTCTGGACTTAATCTAACCCAAATGACATGTTTTGTCCTCTTAAACTGATTGGTTGTTTGTTTGTTCATGTGCCATTACAGTGACTATGTGATGATTTCCCCGCAAGATGTTCCTGATTTGTGACAGTGCAGAAACGTAAGATGTCCCAGAAGGCTGATTTTGTTATTATTGGCGTATCAGTTGGCTTGGCTGCGGGTGTACTCATAGCATGTCTTATATTCTTTGGGATTTGTTGGTACAAGAGACGTGCCAAACATTTGAGCTTAAGCAAAGAGCCTTCTGTTGCTACCCTTCCAATACGTACTAATGGCTTTAATACTAGTATGGATTCAAGTGCATCTCTTGCGAGTTCTGTAAATATCAAGGGAATAGAAGTTCTGGCCCAGAAACCTAAACATGGTTGGTGGAGTACTGAGAGTAAAGATCGGTTTCCTTCAGCGTCTGGTATTCCAAGATACTTTTACAAGTATGTAATCCTTGAACTAGTTTTTGGTATTAAAAAACACAAGTTATTTCTGGAGCATTTCTAGGACTCTACGTACTATGATTAATCGAGTCCTACAAATGACTTTTTAAGACATGTATTCAGGGATACGTTTACTCCCCAATTGTCTTTCTTCTCGTGCCATTTTTACCGTGTCTGATGCTTTATTTTTCCTTATGTGCATATCCAGAGATATACAAAAGGGGACGCAAAATTTCACAACTATCTTGGGCCAGGGTTCATTTGGCCCTGTGTATAAAGCTTTAATGCCTGCTGGAGAAGTGGTTGCCGTGAAAGTTCTTGCTTCAGATTCCAAACAGGGAGAAAAGGAGTTTTACACAGAGGTAGTAACAATGCTCAAAACCCTGTTTATATTAACCTGAGTAATGATTTGGAGATTTATATATTTTTTTAAATTTTTTCACTTTCCTACTGGGTTGTAGTGTAAGAAGCATTTTACTATTTTAGTGATAGAGGAATCAAAGAATTCTTTCTTTTGCGGAATGCATCACATTAAATTAACCCCTAGAAGATAGGAATGTCTTGGGTTGAAGGGAAATTTCATTAGAAGACCCCCCACCCCCAATAGCAATGTATTGCTGAGACTGAGAGCATGGGATTTGGACTGATTGTTTATTTATTTTATTTTCAGGGTTAATACAAATTAGTGATGGTTACTGAAATTTATAATTATTCTTCAAATTTTCAGGTCTCTTTGCTAGCTAGACTGCATCATCGGAATTTGGTAAATTTAGTTGGATATTGTGTTGATAAAGGACAGCGGATGTTAATTTACGAGTACATGAGCAATGGAAGTTTAGAGAACCTCATTTATAGTAAGGTCTTAAACTTGAGTGATCTATGTAAACTCTTGAATAGATTGTTCTTAATCACTGATAGTTCTTTTGTTATGTTGCTCATGGCCTAACATCTTGGTCTTCTATATGTATTTAGATGAAGTGGAACAAGTGTTGAGTTGGGATGATAGACTACAAATAGCACTAGACATTTCACATGGGATCGAATATCTTCATGATGGGGTAGGCTGAATACGGAAAATATTTACCTAGACCAAGTCTATATTTAATGTTGTAGACCATGTGGTTAGAATTGATCCACATCATCAATTAATTGTGGGTCCACTCAATTAATGTGTATTGTGGATCAATCCTAGCCACATGGTCTATGGATGAGTCATAGACCTGGTCTAGGTAATAATAATCCGCTGAATACTGTTACAGTTAATAAATAGTTAGCTATCTGGAGAACTCATCGTTAAGAGCATTGTTCTGTTTATGGCACAGGCAGTTCCTCCCGTGATACATCGAGATTTGAAGTCAGCTAACATATTGCTTGATCACTCGATGAGAGCAAAGGTGCGTGTGTATCAATTTTTTCATTTAGACTAGACTCATTATTCTCCATTCTTCTCTCCCTGTCTTTTTTTTTTTTTTTTTTTTTTGCCTTGAAAATTAAACAATTGTTTGTTTTATATACTAGGTTGCTGATTTTGGACTGTCGAAGGAAGAGAGTTATGATGGCCGTAATTCAGGTCTAAAAGGTACATACGGGTACATAGATCCTGTGTATATTTCCACAAGCAAGTTCACGACAAAAAGCGACGTGTACAGCTTTGGCGTCATCCTCTTTGAGCTCATCACTGCCATACATCCTCACCAAAACTTGATGGAATATGTCAATCTTGTAAGACTTGTATAATCATTTTCTACATTCTCCTTTCCCAGGAAAATACATACAGACTTAACATGAGATGACACTTAAGTATACACACACACATGCATGCATCTCTCGTACAGCATAATTACGTATATATCCCACCAAAAACTATTACATTGGCATGAGTTGCTTAGAAAATAGCAATAATACTAGGAAAAATAGGTTTCATCACCCCTCCACCCCCCCCCCCCCCCCGGATTCTCTTAACTTCAAAATTCTGGTTCCTTGGGATCATTATTTATTTATTTATTTTTTCTTTTCCCTCTCGTCTTCTTATTGCCTAGGCGGCCATGAGTCCTGATGGGGTGGATGATATTATCGACTCAAAGATTATCGAGAAATGCAACCCAGATGAAGTCAGAAGTCTGGCAAGAATTGCTCAGAGATGCTTGAATAAAACACCAAGAAAGCGGCCTTCAATAGGAGAAGTTTCACACGGTATTTTGAAGATAAGACAGAGACGCTTGGTGAAAGAAGACACCATGTCTTTCATCAGTGTAGATTTTTCAAGAGCTGCAAGCCGAATAGAATCTCAGCAAGTGGAACTTCGGAAAATGGCCAGTATCGATGAACGGCAAAATGAATCATAACTGGCATAAGTTTGATCTCTTTTTGGCTGGTTGAGATAATGTGCTTGTTCTGCTGCATTGCTAACACTGAAAATTTTAGCATTTGAATTGCGGCAAAAGTGCTTGGGTGACTGCTTTAGTTGTGGAGGGTGTATAGTCTCTCTTCTTTCCACACCAATTTTAAGCAACACTAGAATGATGAAAGATATACAGTATATAATTTACTCATCTCAATTTTCAACCAAGTGTTACTAGTTTTATCACGTTAATATTAGACTTCTACATATATGATTTTACATGTGCCGGCACTATTGCCGTACACAAATTGTGAGATTGTGATACAAGTAGACCATTACCTGTAAATGCAGGATCCAAACTTAACACAAACTCAGAAAAATTAATCTGAAATACACAAACTTGTATCTTCAACTAAACTTATTTATTTGTAACAGAACTTAACTGAACTAATTTTTAATATAAAAAACAATTAAACAAAACAAATTTGAATTGGATTGAACTCAATGAGTTGAAATTTTCTAATGAGTTTTTAATCCACCAGAACAAAGTTCAATACTTTACTACTCTACTCGACAATACTCGTAAAAAACTACTGTGATCACAAATAAGGGACAAGGATATAAACCCATTCTCAAGATTACTTGTAACGCTCCGACCCCTTGTGGGCCGAGTCGGTACAAATGGTATCAAAGTCGAACCAACCCAAAACGCACAAAAGGGTAGACAGTTTGCATAAATTTTAATTGAGAGGGGGTGAATGTAACACCCCAAATTTCAGAGAATTTAAAGGAATTGAAAATGATACTTATACCAACAGGTGCACCTTTATTTTCCGGAATCCATCCAGAATAACCCAGAGTAATTAAGAATGGATGATCTATTGAGGAGTTTTTGTGAAAAATTTATGGTGTGTGTGAGAAAGAACATGTATTGGTTTTGGGGGTGGGGGGTCATCATATCACCTCATAGATCGGCCCAGGAGTTCCGCACCGGCCCATTAGTGACCGAGGCGTTACATAACCAGTCATATCTTACAAACATAGTTTTCTAATTAACAAATATATAATAATTTCATATTAATTCCGTCTTGATTAAATTATACCGTGTCTAAAAGAAGAAGATACCCCCTTTAACCTTAATGGATAGTATTTAATAATTAGTGATATTGCCAAAAAATTAAAAAGAAAATCACACACAATTGATACTCGAATCATAAACAATTAATTTCAAATTCACATTGCGGATACAACTTGATAAAAAAATCAATAGCATCTTTAATATTTTTTTACATAAAACTTTTTACATTCCCAAAACTCGAACTTTTATATATTTATTATTATTTCACGTTGATATAAAAAGGAAGAGGAAAGGACAAAATGAAATAGAGAAGGAGAGAAAGGAGGAAGGCAGAGAGAGACTTGCAAAATAGAATGACCAATCAACAAAACACCATCACCACCACCACCAAGCAAGCGCATGTTAGCACTCACCACCACCAGCCTCCGCAGGATTTCTCACTCTGGTAAGAGCTTCTTCGCTCCCTAGGGCTCATGTCTATTATACACACAATTTCAATAATCTTGGGTTATTATTATGGTCTCTGTCTCTGTGTGTATGTGTAATTTTTTTGGTTGTTCAGTGCAAGAGAATTTGGAATTTCTGAACCCCAAATGGTTACAACTGTGAACCACCCTGTTAAAGACGTCGAAAAACCCGGTAGCTCTGGTAAATTCTATGTGTATAATGCATGCTGTTGCCTGTTCTTGTTGTGTGTTTGATTAATTGTATCATTTATAGTGGGAAACTTTGCATTTTGATCAGAGGGCAAAGGAGCTGGTCGGAAAGGGAGCGCCAGTAGGACGAAGCATTCGGAGACGGAGCAGCGCAGGAGAAGCAAAATTAATGAGAGGCAAGCTGCATTTTACTTGGATGTGGCAATTTTGTTTGCTGGATTTTTTTTTTTTTTTTTAATCATTAGGGGAGTTTAGGATTTAGGGGAATTTGGGAATTGATTGCTTGGTTAGGATAAAATAGTGTTAACGTCTCATGCATGTTTGCAAAATCATTGAATTATTGTGAAGTGATTATTAATGAAGAAAAATTGGGTGAAAGTAGATTGTAGGTGAGTATGATAGTTCCTTGCAGATGGTTTTAGAAACAATGTATTCAAATAATAGAAGAATTACCAAGGTAGGTGATTCTTTAAGCTGGTTCTAGAATGTGATTGCCCCATTGTTTTTGCAAATGGAATTTTGAGTGAGTCTGCTTCACAAGGGCTATAGTTTGTTTCTAAACAGTCACGTAGGGTAACGGATGAATTCTTGACATCATGAGGCAGAATTTCTTTAAGTTTAGTGCTATTTTATTAGGAATTTCAGCTCAGAGGAATGCATTCGAAGGACTAACTGAGTTACGCATTTGCTTTGGTCTATGTTGAAATTGTAAATACTGGAGCTTAGTTTGGAATTCGTTGGTTGCAGGTTTCAGATTTTGAGGGATCTGATACCTGAAAATGATCAAAAGCGTGATAAGGCTTCATTCTTGTTGGAGGTTGGTCATTTCCAATTTAGTTAAGAAATACAATCGTTATGTGATATGACTATGTAAAATTCTGATTGTGATTCTTACTGCAGGTTATTGAGTATATTCAGTATCTACAAAGAAAGTTGCAGACATATGAGGGGTCATGTCCTGGCTGGAGCCCAGAGTCTACAAAGCTGACACCACAGGTAATTAGATGCATTGTTGGAAGTATATTGAAACTTTATTGTTTTACTGGTAAAAAGTTGATTTATAAACATTTAAAATAAATAAATTATGTCATATATGTTTTCGTTATAGATTATCCAAAGATGTGATTGTGCTTCTGATGTGCATTATCTTGACTGCAATATTGCAAACATTACTAGATTCAATAGAATACTATATATATATGATGGAGTCCAATTCGATATGTTGGTTTGGTCTCATTTCATGTGCAATCTCCTTCATGCAAACATGTGCTTTCTTTTTTTCAATTGCACAAATGGTAAACTGAAAATGCACTATTGTACCTTGTTGACATGGTAATGGTGCAATAGCTGATAAGAGATAAACTTGTTTTAGGGCTAGGCAAAGTTCATATTTTATAATTTCAAAAACCGAAGTTTATATTTTATTACTGCTAATAGACATCTTCTTTTGTTACTGACAGAGAGTCAATTCTGGACAATTTGAAAGTTTCATTGAAAGCCAACTATCTGGACTTGAAGATGATTTAGTCCTAAACCCAACATTGATGAGTGAGGTACAGAACTCAGTGGTATCAGACTTCACTGGAGCTGATTTATATGAACCAATCGCTCCCATGGTAACGAGTCAAGGCCTTCCTTTGAACACTCCAATGCAACCACCATTTTTTGAGAGTATGCCTGGTGAACTGCATGGGGGATCTCTTCTAGATGTTGATCAATTGAACCATCCATCACAATCTCATTCAGGGAGATCCTCTATGAATGATTGTTATGTTCCTCTGTTTGGTGGGAGTGATGAAGAACCGAAGAGTGGGAATGGAGAAGATACTGTATCAAGTGCTTATTCACAAGGGTAGGTATTGCATAAGAAAGTTGTTTATCTTTTTATCATGTTTTATTATGTGGCTTAGTGTCTTGATTTTGTTGTATTTATATCCAATAATTTTGCTTGAAGAACCAGTTTACTTGTCCTTAAATATAACTGGCAGTGCAAGTACTTTCACGTGTGAGTTTGATCCCTTGAAGTGCATTAGGTTTTGTTATCAGTAGTAGTATGATTGCTAGGAGTTGATCTGGCATAAAGTTAAATTACGCCTCTTGTGTATGAAAAAATCTGGCTTTAGGGTCCCCTGAATACATGACTTCACTTATCTTGGACAATTTTTGTTTCTTTCTTTTGGGTTCTACCTTATCTGATCAAGTTGGCATGCAGCCTAGATTTGTCTTCTGTATATATTTCGTTAGAAATAGTATAGTATTTGCTCTTATATAGTGTTCATGTTATTTATGTCTTCTTTGATTCGTTATTCCTGACTTCTCTATTGGCTTGATTCTGGATCTCCATCTTCACTTGCTTACATCCCTCACACTACTTGGGAATGTTTTCTCCAACTAATCGGTTTCTTTTGGAGTTCTAACAGATTGGTAAATTCTTTGACAAGTGCACTGCACTCATCAGGAGTAGATATATCCCAAACCAACATCTCTGTGCAACTGGATTTTGGAAAACGAACAAACGACGGAACTGCTGATGCAATGTCTAATATGAAGGTTTTCTCTCTTTCTGCATTTCATAAATAACCTCTCTATGTTTCTTGTCAGCTCTGGCTTTCACTATTGCCTGAATTTCTGTAGCATGCATTAGTTCACTAAAATCTGTTTTACCTTTGATATCAAATTCTAAGTTTTCCTGCATCGTTCTTTTCTGTCATTTTTCTGTACATTACTGGAGTATTTACACAATTTCTACCAAACATTAGCATTAACATTTCATAGAAGAGAAGAAAGGCTTCTTTGCATATGTTTTGCTTATTGCACTCTTCTTTTGCTGGAGAACATTTTCATAGTTATCTTTATGAATTTCTCATAGAAATGCTTGAGCCGTTGAGCTGTCTGTCTAAATGTTATACTTGTGATCTGACATTCTTTTGTTCCGGCTGAATACAGGATCTTGCAAACCCCTCTGGTCTCCATTCTCTGAAGCCCGGGGCGACTGATGAAAATTATGAGCATCTTCACAAAAGGTTCAAAACTCAACAGAATTAGGCTCAGTTGGAAAACATAATCACATTTTGTCCTATGCTTCTCACATCCTCTTACTGTTTTTGGTAAGCGAGCTAAGAGTGCTTCCATGTAGAAATCGGCGAATCATCATCTGTAAATGCATTGATGCATTATGTTAGAATGGGCTTACATAGGTTCTCCTACCTTTCAGGTTTGAGGCTTCCATGAACAAATGAGAAGCTGCCATAGAACTTGTATGTTCACAACTTTATATTATTGAGTTCGGAAGATATTATCGACATCTGTGTTTCGTTTTGTTACTTCTTCTTACCCTTTTGTTTTGCCTCTATCTTCCAAGATGATAAAATTCATGTACCAAAGAACAAAACTAAACAAGGGTCTTTTAGAGATTCAAACTTAACTACTTTTTATTCTCATCAAATATCTTATTGAAATACAGTATGTTTCAACAAGGGAAAGAGATATACATAACAATTAGACATTCTAAACTACATAATGTTGGGCAGTTTCACCTTGCAGTTCATGTGAAGCATTTTTCCATTTGCCTAACAAAATTTCCCTATAACCCTGAGTGCCCCAGGTGATTCTGTACAAAGGGAGCCATAAATTGTAATTGTAAAAGAATCACATTCAAGTTTGCGCCTGCTTCCTTGTGTTCGTTTCTTTCACCTGTCCATCTGATCTGAAAATACACCATAAGCGTTTTCACACATGGGCTGTGTATGATTTGCCATAACGGGCGATTATGGGGCTTCTTAAATGTCATTCGCTGAATGCAAGGCATTCTTCTGGATTGGCATAGAAGTAATCTTCTTCCTTTGGTTTGTCTGAAATGATAATGCGCTTCTTTGGTCTTCCCATTCTGTCTGAATGAAGCTCCTTCACATTTGAAGAAAACTCATCCCAGCTCATTGATCCTTCGTTGAATCGATCTATCAGACCAACCAAGGCTCGTTTGTCCAGTTGAATCGTCTTTTTGAACCCTAAATATCTGTAAAGATTACAAGGGATTTCATAGGTTAGCAAGAAGAAAGGAGAAGCATCCTAAAGTACAAAATGCGACGAAAAGAAAAAAGGTAAATGCAATGAAACTGTGTAAAGCAGGATGATAGATATCAGAATAACGAGAACATACCTACGGTGTCCTTCTACAACTTTAGCCATATTCCCATCATAAGTTGGAACAAATACATCACTTTCTAATGAGACTAGATAATCCAGAGCTGCCATCTGGGACGAGTGGTTCCGGATATACCACAAGTCAGATGGTTCCAGTAATGTCTCTTTCTTGACCTGTTATGAAAAGCTCATAAGCAATATTCAATATATATAACTAATAATATACTGTCATTTTCAGGTCAAGTTTCACTGACCATGTTTGGAAATGCACTGGCCAAACTTTTCAATCTCCTCTTGCCACCATATATTTCCCCCGCGGCAATGTATATTTGAATATTTCGATCAATACCAAGTGCAGTTAGTATTAACGCAGTTTCTTCAGGCGTGAAAGGGCATAAACCTTCCTTCCGCTTCATATCAGGATCAATGAGTTTCTCCTTCCACCAGGGGTTTGCGTATCTAGTAGTATGATGATTTCAGTCTGTTAAAGAGGGTAAAATTTCACAGGAAGTGTTTTAACAAGCATAAGCAAAACAAGAACATCTACCTCATGGCAGTCAACTCATTCACCTCCTCAGCATTGAGGCCTTGAGTACAACCAGAAAATGACAACATATCCATTTCATATCTGAGATGGAGGACCAAGAATGGACCATTTTTCCTAAGCATCCTGACAACTTTCCTACCCAATTCTTCTATATGTGCTGTAAACCTGAGAGACTTATAATTTACTCTACAGCGTAGCTTCTGAATATCCACCGCCAGTCCATTATTAGCAAGTCGGGCGTCAGTTTTATTTAAATGAACAACCTTGTGCCTTTTAAGAAGAGGAAGAATCTGCCAGCGTAAACCAGAGACAGGTCAAGTGACATCTAATTAGGCATGCAAGAAAACACTTAAAAAGGCACCAGACAAACCTGTTCATGGTAATAAGAGATATTTGACCAACTAACTGGCGGTAACTGATAGAAACTTCCTACTTCGACTCTTCTTTTGAGTCTGGGTGGAAGTTCTCTCAGTATCCGAACCTCATCTCTCAAAGACATAATAAAATGATTGACATCGAATATGTCCTGGAAATCACTGTAAGATTGAAGAGAAAATTATGAATAAATGAGACCGCTGATGTATCCAACGAGGCAATTACGCAAAAACACATAAGTTACTTCAATCAACCTTGGATCTCGCCAAAATGAAGTTTTATCCAATTCTGGAACAATAAGAGTGACATTTAGATATCTGGCAATAGCAACCATATCACATATCTGCATATATTGGAAGAGTGATTAAAATACGCCAAATAGCATAGCACTCAGTACACGGAAAAAAGTGAGTCAAGTTAACTGACAAGAAACACTCACCGCTGCTCTCATCTGGTTCAGTCCTCCATTGCAAGAAACAATAAGATAGCCATTGTTCATGTATATCCCTGAAAACCAAAAAAATGATTCAAAAACAGGTCCAGCCATAAAAGAAACCACAGCTTGTGTTCTTAAGCGCTTTCACATTCCATATTGCAAACAAAGTCTTGTTAGTAGTCTGATTTCAGTATTTCCATTATCCTGCTGAACAATACCTACACACCGATTCGCGATTCCCAGCTGAAATTCAAATGGCAACCATTGGTTTCACATAACTACACAGACCACCAAGTTTTTCACCATGATTCCAGGTACTATTCTACCATAAGGCCATATCTTACATCCATTCCGGAAAGTATTACAGATGATACATTTTAATTGGGATGTAAATTCTGATACCAAATAAGCCTACATGATGTCTAAATTAAAAATACTTTATCCTCACTATAATCTACACTGTATTGAAATTTTACAAAGAATCCATTACCAAATCATAACATATCCAAACCACTAGGTACTACTTGCTAACATATTCAAGAATCAAAACAACAAATAACATGAAGAAAAAGGGCAGAGAATAAATACTCACTCTTTGGAGGAAAATGGATTTTCATCGGAATGAAATAGGACGACCAATTAGCGGCCAGTCCGTCAGCGGGGATGATGAACAAGAAGGCCAGCTCTTCAAGAGACCATCACCTCTCCCAACAAATTGTATAACACAAGTCCAAATCAATAATGTAGTAACCACCCTCTTTAACCAAGGTTTCATCATCATCTTAGTAGCTCTAGAATCCTTAAAATACACGGTACTACCTCTCACTTTCCCTAACCCAACAAAAACATTCAATCCCAACAAATCCCAATAATGATGCTTCTTCTTCTCATTATTATTATTATTATTAATCTTGTTCTTCCCACTCTTTACTTCAACTTTACACATTATGATGCAGCACCATCAATCAATCAAAACTTGAACACAAAGCTATGCAAAGATCGAAGCTTTTCAATAAAATAAGACACCCCAGATACAGTTTTGATGACAGACTAATAGGAATGCAAGATTTGCAAAATTTGCAGATGCTACTACAGGGCCAAGAATTGATATAAAATAAAATAAAATTATAAAAATTAATAAACACTACTATGATAATACTAATGGTATGAATAATTTATCAATGATTATCTAGTGTGTACAGAAAACAAGAAGAATCTGAGTGGTTAATTAGTATTGAATAAATGCCATTATATAACACACACACACACACACACACAACTCGAAATAACAAAGTAATAATGGATGGAACTGAAATCAAGAAGGGTTACAAATCATATCATATCATATCATATCATATGATAATCTGATAGATAAAAGCAGAGGTTAGTTTAATCACACAATGCGAGAGCCTAATGCAGGGGGAATTGAAAACAATGAGGAGGAAAATGAGTTGAGATGAATGGATAGAGTTTGATGATGATGATGATAAGTATTGAATTGAAATGAGAAAAAACGGAGAGAATGAAGGAAAACAGTTAACAAGTGTCGGAGGTGAGGTTGGTTTTGTTGATTCTTGATTTGATGAATGAATGAATGAATGGAATGCTGCTGCAAATTAAATAAATATGGAATTAATTTTTCCTTTTATTTATTTATAATTATTATAATTTTCGAAAGGATGGAAGCAACAAATCAGAGTGCAGTAGTTACTGCGTCGGTGAGCTGTTACAATAACAATAGTACTTTTGTTCTCTAGTAAATTATGGAATTTTGAATTTGTATTACAAATTATTTTTAAATTATAATAGTGAAATTTGAAAAGTAAAGTTTATCCTACTTGGTACATACTTTATTTATGCTTTTAGTTAATATTTTATTATTATAATTTAAAATTAATTGTTAATTATAAATTTCCAAATGGAACAAGTTATCTAATTAAGAAAGAGAGAGTATAGTATACTTTTATTTATTTATTCTTTTTCAATTTTATATTTTATTCACATAATACTTATAATAACAAATTCAACTATTCTTTTCTTTACCCTATACTCCACATACTTTCCAGGTTTCCAACTAATATCAACTTCTTTAGTTCCAAGATTTTATGAATTTCATTCCATTACGATCTTTTAATTAGATTTTAATTAGTCTTCTTTCTTAAGCAGTAATTATGAATTTCATTCCATTATGATCTTTTAATTAGATTTTATGATTACAATTTCATTCCACACAATCATACAAATCAATTTTATTCCTTAAATTGTTTTTTTTTTTTTTTTACTACTTAAGAAAGAAGACTAATTAATGGAATTTTTTTAGCAACAGAGTTTATATTAATAACTCAAAGAATCAATACATCTGGTTTCTCAAATGGAAGCAATGGAATGGGGAAGTAATTCTCTTGCAAATCAACTATCAAAAGTCATGGATTAGATGTTGTAAGGATTTCAATTGTGCTCTAATCGCACAATAATTACAATGTGGCTCGAAAGTGTAAACGATCCAAATGCATACGAGTCTAGTACGTTTAGGACGTCTAAGTTCGTAGGGAATCATCTAGAAAATCCTTTCAGAAGCAGGTCTTGAATATTTATGTTATTTACAAAATTGAGACATTATATTTTAAGTATGATGATTGTTTCCCTGCAGATGTCGAATGATGTGGTACTAAGGGTAATGAAATTTGGTCCTGATATCTATGTTTGTAGTCTATACTACATACTAATTACATATTGAGAAGTACTTCCGTCGTCCATTAAAAATTTACTAAGGAAACTATTCATCACGACCTTTGACCATGTATAACTTTTAAATTTCAGGACCAAATTGGTGTGTATATATATATATATATATATATATATATATATATATATAGACACACACACTTACAAATTAACATGTACTAAGTTTATGAAAGTTTATGAAAGATATTTCATATATCAATTTTTTATATTCGATTAAATTTTAATTTTATTAGGCGGGTACCGCGCGTCAATATACTATACTATTATACTATGTGAACCTAAAAAATTATTAGAGATGATGAATATGACACACGTACCCTTGGTTTAGGTGAAAGAATTTAGTATGGTATAAAGAGCAGTTAAGTTGCAAATGAAGTATATATTTATTTAAAAGTATATAAGTTGGTTTCGTAGATTGTGGGGATGATTAGATTTAGTTGTGGTGGTGGTGGTAGCAGTTACAATACAATGTACTCCACAAATTTATTAGGGAATGAAAGTTGGTGTATCCCTAGCTAATATCTTATGTATCCTCGGGAATTAATAATAAAATAAAATAAAAGTAGGTGAGGTGACTATCTTAATATTAAACAAATTAAGATGCCATCTAAATTTAACAAATGGAAAAGAAATATTTAAAAAAAAAAAAACCTTGAAATGATCATGTAATTCATAATCATAATGGAGAATACAACCAAGTGTTGGGGTCTACAGTGCAGCTCAAATGGCAAATGATGCTTCTTAATCTTATTACTGTGTCTTTTCAACTTTTTCATGAATCAGTGTTCTATGATCAATTACAATTTGTAAAATAAAAGTATATAAACATAAAATATAATGCCCAGAATTTTAGAGTGAATAATGGGATTAACAACTATACTCGTACCAACAAGAAGATGCACATTTTTTTCCGAATATTCATTCAGAAGAACTTAAAAGTTAAATGAGCTTGGCTCTGGAGCAATTATACATGTACGAGCGAGAACAAAATACACGGATTAGCACACGTGTTAGTTTGTTGAGTAGTATATCAACCCTAAATAACATATCAGGAGTAACGATGCTGGACTTTGGTCCATAAGTGGTCGATGCATTATATAAGGCAAATATTAAACGTCGGAACATAAATTTACTAAATGTTGGAAATTTATTGTAAATTACATAAAGTATCTATAAATTTATAATTTTACAAATTAACCCAATACTTTTAAAATCATCACAATTCCACCTTAAATAAATCAAGCCCCTAAATCAATAACCTAATCAACATATTTCAATTCAATTTGAAGAACACACCAAGAGATATCATCAAACTCATTTCGATTTGTAAATTTGTAATAAAGTATCTATAAATTTATAAATCTCTTGTAAATTAAGGGGCTTTATAAAACTCATTTCACACCTTGATTTGTAAATTTGTAATAAAGTATCATCAAACTCATTTCACACCTTCATTTGTAAATTTGTAATAAAGTATCTATAAATTTATAAATCTACCAAATTTTTTTATAAATTTATAATAAAAGTATCTGTAAATTTATAAATTGTTTTATATATATATATATATATATGTGTGTGTGTGTGTGTGTGTGTGTGTGTGTGTGCGCGCGCATAATTAAATAAAATTTATATAAAAGTTTTTTTAAAAAATAAAAATAAAAAAGAAGGTTGAAAAAAAAACTTTTTTATTTAAAAAAAGAAGCAGCAGCCCAACCTTGTGATTAGAAGCAGCCCAGCGGGGCTGCTTCTAATCACTACTGCCAGATTTATTTATTTATTTTTTTTATTTTTATTTTTATTTTTATTTTTTGAGTTTGAATTTAAATGTTAATTTTGGAACACTTGAATTTAGTATCAAATTTATCAATTTTTGGAAGTATCATTTGATCATTTTTTGTTAAAGTGATCATTTCATGTTAATAATTTATATTTATGAGTGTATTTGTTTTAGGGAGTGTTTGTGGTAAAGTAGAATTGATGAATTTATTATACTTGCAATTGTTTATGATAATTTGTATGAATTTAGTAAGTTTGGAATTTATTTGTAATACTTGTAAAATAAGAGTCATTCTGTAAATTACAAATAAATTTTCAACGTTTAATAAAATTGCTACTACGTTTAATAACCCCTTATATAAAATATGAGAATTTTTAAATTCAATTAGATACTAGTTGACACCTGTCTCACTTGATTAAACAAGTTCATTTAAACTTATTAGTTTGATGACAAATGGAGACATCTATTTATTGTACGGAGTTTTGATTTACACATACTGACCTAGTTTGTTGACACTAGAATATGTGTACAACTTATAAATCTCACAAATATGTCACGGATACGTGCTTAGAAAATGAAGAATTCAAAATCGAACCTACTAATGTAAAGTTTGGGCACAAGAGATAAATATGCTCGATCCACCGATCGAATTTAAATGCATTTTGAATTGAAAGAATTGTCACTTTTATGCATTAAATGTGTGATTGAGAAAATGGAAAATTGAATTCTAGAAGGACGAATGGTCTTTATCATACGCCAATTTCATTTGTCAAGAGAGAAACACATAGTAATACAATATCACATGTCGTTTCTACACCTGTACACCACTAGTACTACTAGCCTTGCTACTAGTCGATCTACTCCTTTTCCTATAGAATATTTGATTATTATTTACTCTCCGTTGGACCCAGAAACTGAAGTTCAGTTTCGAGTACGAAGTTAAATATATAGGAGTATGTAAAAGTCGGCCAAGTATTACTTTTGGAATGCCCCACAATCTAATTCCTCACTAGAATTTACTGTGATTTTACATATACTATACCTATAACTTCCACAAATCAAAATAGAATTACATAGTCCATCCGCTCCGTTAATAATGTATCATTTGACCTTTTGAGTCGACTTTGACAAAAATTACTTACTCCTACTACATGCATAAAAAATATACAGTTATGTTACGAAAGTTTATGAAGTTTATTTTCATAATATAATTTTATTAAGTATTTATGTCGTAAGTTAAAAAATAATATGTTATCAAAGTTAGACGTTAATAGAAAATAAATTAAACGAAACATTATTAGCAGGAAGATTTATCAAGAAATAGAAAATAAACAATCACATAATATGTATTTACATTATAGGTTGCATGATTGGTTTTATAATAGGGGTATGTTCCAGATATATAGTAGTAAAGTTTGGAACTTTGATACTCGGAAAAAAAAAAGTTTGGAACTATATTATGTGAAAAATTGTCCGTGAAGATATGTTTTGCCGATTTGGGTCCAACATAGCATGCTTATCTTCTCACTCTATTCACATTTTTACTACTACTACTACATATCATTACAACTCTAGTGTACTTTAGCATATTTGGGGCTATATCAACAAATTCAAGGGATGATTCCATTTTTTTCCAGATTTGTAGAAGCATATATAGTTAAACTTTTATTTAGAGTTGAGTGATGTGAAACTGAAAAGGACTTGTTCTTTCAATATTGCATTCAGTTTTTGCAAAGGAACATTTTACGAATAGTGACAATTTATGTTCGGGGTAAAGAGTTGCACAAATTTTCCGAATGCTCCACTTTTTGCCCATAATTTAACTTCATATTGCCCGGCATCATTATCGAGCCTTGTTAGGTGAGAAGTTTTTTTTTTCGAAAATAGACTTGCATTAAATAGACGATGGATGTTCAGTTACATGCTTAATATAAAAAGACGAAATGTTCAGTTATGTATTGAAATATAGACTCAGACTTTATCGGAATACCTTTCCTGGGTAGAAGTTCAACCGGATCAACTCGTGGTTGACTAGTTGGTTACTGTATTATAAAATTAGATAAATGGAATTTTATCCCGGTGACACTATTAGGTCCAAATTCATTCCAGTTAACCTAGAGCAACCCGGTGCGTTTGTAAAGATAGGTGAAAAACTGAAAATTCATTGGCCAGTCTTTATTTTTCTCTTAAGCATGTGAAAGAAAATGGTCACCAGTTAAACCAGAATGAGATTGAGATTGACATTGTCACATAGACTAATCCAAATGCGCCATTAAGTGCTATATATCATGGAGGAAGACTTATTAACCACTACCAAACCAGCATAGAAATAGTCAATCACTGGTTCATGTGTATCTCAGAAACTTCTTTAAGCTCACTTCTTTTTAAGCATATATGTATACGAAAAACTAAAACCGTTATACTGAATAACGGATTTGAAGTTTATTAATTTGTACTAGTATAGAAAACAATTAAATAAATATATTGGAACTTAATAAATTTAAACTGATTGTTTGTTATATTTAAAAAAAAATAAAAGAGAGAATCATTAGAGCGATCACAACCGTTCACCTAAAATTTTTCCCCTAAATAATGATTTTACGCATTCCCAATAAAGATTTTACTACTCATTTGATGTTTAATCAAAATCAGATTTCCTATTACATAACCTAATCCATATATAATTAATATTTCTAAAAATAAAATAAATCTAAATTTAGTATATAACTTAATAACAAATTAACTAAAAAAATTTTAGGGGTTGCCTATATTTTGGCATGTGGATATCATTCCCTATTTTTTTTAGGTGGTTAATCAAACATTTAAGGAAACTGATTTATTAACAATTTCACACCTATTTTGTTCTGTTTGCCAATATTTAAGTAAAACTCCCGTTTTAAGGAATTTGCTGTGAGTGCTCTTAGTCACTTAGAACTTAGTATTTGTTTGAAGTTTGAACCATATAGGATAAATATACCCAATATACTATATTGCTTATCTTTGGTCACAAACCTATATAATTATTCTCTTTGTTGAACTTTAAGATAGATTGGAAGAGTCACTCAGCAAGTTGTTGGTCCAGAGTCCAGACAGAGATTTTCCACTTAAGATGTTGTCAATGGAACAGAACTAGTTCAATTCATTTGATCGCAAAAGCGTTTTAATTAAACCGAAATTAAGAATCGCTTCTCATTGCTTGAAAGACTTCAAATTATTAATAATCGGCTAAATTGTTGTGGGCAGTATCCAAACTAAACTATTTAGCACCAAGAAGAAAATGTCAAAGTCATATCTTAATGGATTATGGATAGTAATCAAAGATTTGAAATTTGACAGAAGCAAGTCAAGTAACCGTGTGGAAAATTAGAAATACTCTGGTAAAAGTATAAACCTAAAAGTGAGAAAAAACTTTTTTTATTTTTCACGGATATCAACTATGTGCAACTATTTTGATCGAGCTCGAGCACTATCAAAACTTTCTTTACGGAGCCAACTCTCTCGGACTTTTCTATGGGCAGGCAGGCAATCGCCTTGCCTGACAACAGACACCCAATCAAAAGTCGCCACGTCATTCGCCTTCGCCAACCCTCGCCAAAAAGTTAAAATAACTATTTTTATTATTTTTCAATTAAATATAAATTTACTTAAATAACCTTGAATTAGAATAATAAATACAGTTATTAAAAAATATAGTAAAATAAAATATTTACATTTATTATTATTATTATTATTATTATTATCATCTTTTATTATTCGGGCCAGGTGGGCTGATGACGGTTCGGGCCGGGCCCGAGAATCAGGAAGATCCGGCCCGGGCCCGAGAACCGGGAAGGTCCGGTCCGGGCCCGAGAACATGCCGCCGGTCAGAAACGGACCGGGAAGGTCCGGCCCGGATTCATATCCCATCTTTGCATCTAATTAAAAAAATAGTAATTTTAATGTTGATGTGGGATTTGAACCCAAGCCACCACAGTGGAAATTAGCTTACTTAACCATAGGAGAATGTTCCAATTTGGTTGAATTGCTGATGTTATAAATTTAAGTAATGTATTTTGTATAATGTAAACATTTAACATTTTAATTGTGAATTTGCATTTCATTTTATATTCTTAATCTTAAACTATAATAAATTATTTCTCATTGTTTTTTTTACTCTAGTTGATTGACTAACGGAATTACTCATTATTCTAACCTCAACAATGTCCATCCTTACCATATGACTCACATGATGACTAGTTTGTAAACGTGTTGTCTAGTTGATTTATTATTATGAATTTTTCTACATTTATATTAAATAATAAACTAATTGACACTAAGAACGGATAAAACAACATATATCATGACTTGTTACGTATATGAGGCTACTAAGTTGCTTCTATAATTGTGATAGAGTTAAGACAATGTAAGTTGGTATCTATGAGTCTGAAGGTTTGACTCATTTTATAGTGAATGATTCATTGGAGAAGATTAATGCACTTATCCATTATCTCGTATCTTACTGATTGTTATCATTTGTTAGTTTGTTGAGTATAGGGATGGCAATGGGTCGGGCCGGGCTTTAAGGGGCCCGGTCGGGCCCGGGAAGACTAGCACCAAGCCCAGGCCCGGCCCCGGCCCATGGCCCATGGCGGGCCTGAACATTAGGCCCAGGCCTGGGCCCGTCATGGGCCGGGCCGAGCTCAGGCCGGGCCTTTTTTTTTTTTTTTTTGTCAATTATTTAGTAATCTAAATGTTGTTTTTTTAGTTATGTAGTGTAGTATTAATAGAATGGTAAATCTATTTAATTTATATCTTTTTGCTTGAGATCAAATATTTTGATATCACTTTTATCATTTGTTGGGATCGAATGAATTTCTGTGAAAATAATTCGAATCAGTTTCTCTTTTGGTCAATTTTATTCTTGTTTTGTAGGATTGGCTCTTGGATTAGTAACCTATATATTTATGATGAGTAGTCGGATTAAGGTTACACCTATATATACAATTAAAATTAATAGACATTTCTATTAATATTGTGAATAATATTCTAATCGGATAATAAAATTAAGAGAGATGTAGCCCATTTAAAATAACCCTAATATAATCGATTAAATCGATTTTAAATTTAGACATATAAATAAATATGTGAATATTTGTTGGCCATTTTGTCATCTGTATGCACAATTTTGATTATTTTCGTTTGGGTGAATACAAGCCAAATTTAAATAGGAACGATTGTATCCCACTCAAATTCAAATCGGATAATTTCGGATTAAATTTGATTCGATTTATTTTTTATCATAACAAATTTCGGGTTAAATTTGATTCGATTTATTCAGTTCAAATATATTTTTTATCTGCTGACTTTGTGTCAATCTTAATTTTGCTAATTTGGAATCGGTTATCTTGTTGTCAACTTTATTATTATGTTGTCAGATCAAATCCCGGGTTAAATTTAGATATTTAACTGATATATTTCTGATCCTTTATGGACTAAATTGAATTTGGCATATCAATTTTAACATGATATGCCCATTTATATAAAATTAAAGAAATAAATAATTCTATTTGTGAATAATCTCGTGTTTGGAAGCTCCATGAACACTTTTTAGCTTCCTTTGTCCACTCTAATTCATGAGTTGGAACAGGTCATATATGGGAATGCGAATGGGAAAATAGACGAGAATGAGCGACCTGTCACTGTTTTTCTTTTGAGAAGTCGACTGAGAGAGGTAGCAGCAGCAGAGAGAGACGTGAATGAGTGTTCAATTAATTATAAATTTAGGTTGACTATTAATTTTCTATTATGATATTGTATAAAGTAATAGCAATTAATGAAACAAAGTAATTGGTAGCCTGGTGGTTTAGTCTTGTGCTATTTAGCCAAAGGTCTCAGGTTCAAATCTTAGCTTTGAATATTTTTGGTAACTATAATTAAATATTTTCAAATTCATTAATAAATAATTTAATTTAATATAATAAAAATAATAAAAAAAATCGTCCAAAAATATTAATAAATCGAAATTGTAAAAAAAAAATTAAAATTTTTATTTTTTGAGGGTAAAAATGATATTTTTATAAAATATTAATATTTTATTATAATTATTAATTAAAATATTATAAGGCGACAAGGCGAAGGATAAGGCGAAAGGCGATCGCCAAATATTTTTTGGCGAAGTGTTGTGAACCATTAGATCAAAGATCTAATGGTCTAGATCAGTTTGCCTGATATCAGGCAGGGCGAAGGCTGTCTGACCCTAAAAGACCTCAACTCTCTCATAGATGTTTTTCTAATATTCACAAGATTAGAATTCTAGACATTAATTAGTTAAATAAACTCAATACCTTTACCATGTGATTAATTAGTGGTAAAATTTTATTATAATAATCACAAATAGTAAAATAAAACTCATCTAACTTAGAACTTATAAGTGAAAAATGCATGACGTATTCACTGTAATATGACGAAATTTAAACAGGCATGTGTATGGTTACCGAAAAGTCCGAAATAAGGTTGAAACTTTAGCTAGCGTAATCGAAGGATGAACTTGTACCCTAATTTATTTATACTAGAAAGTATATTTATTTCGCATGCATACTTTATGTTTAGTCCCAAATGATTAATCACTAGTACAAATATTCTCCTAGTTTTAGGCTTTTAGCTAATGCAATCATTGTCTGATTTGTCTCCAATGGAATGGAATCATGGATGACAACAAGAAGTCACAACCAAATTATACGTTTCAACATGAGAAAACAAGTAAGGGATATCTCTTAGAAAATTTATTTTAGGCATATTTCACTAATGTGATAGACCACCACGTTGCGAGTCCGATATCCGATATGCATATTTTCATGGTTACCCGTCTTAGTTGGGCATACCTGCAAATTCAATTGAGTCTATGCCAACCTACCCATAGGGACGAAAATTAGATGAAATTTTAATTTAAGGTTTAAGGGGTATGGAGAGAGAAGTTGAAACTGAAATTACTTCTAAGTGATACTTTTCAATCTTTATTACGTTTAATAATGATCACATAATTCTTTCTTGTTTTTTCTCTATAATGCCACAATCTTTATTACAACAAAGTGTCATATCTAAATTCTATTTACTAAGTCATGCATTTTATATTCCTAAATTACCCTTTTAAATGGCCATAACTATTTTTGGCAAACTTCATCACTTTAGGAAGCCTTATAAGAGAAATTTAATTTTTAGTGACAACTAATGGCCCCTTTCTCAAAAAAGACCTCCATGTGCACATAAATACATTTAGTCCAAAGTCAATATTGTATTTTCTCTATAACGCCACAGTCTTTATTACAACAAAGTGTCATATCTAAATTCTATTTACTAAATCATGCATTTTATATTCCTAAATTACCCTTTTAAATGGCCATAACTATTTTTGGCAAACTTCATCACTTTAGGAAGCGTTATAAGAGAAATTTAATTTTTAGTGACAACTAATGACCCCTTTCTCAAAAAGACCTCTATGTGCACATAAATACATTTTAATCCAAAGTCAATACAATTTCAGTATTCCAAAATTTAAATTGATGAATCCAAACAACCCTTACATTTTATACTTTTATTTTTCTTTTTTTTTTTTTTTTTTTTTTTTTTTTTTTTTTTGCATTTTCCTTTTACTTTTCTTTTCTTTTCTTTTCTTCTTTTCTTCACTCCTCTTTTTCTTCACAAACTCCGGCACCAGAGTATTCAAAACTCCGATCTGGAGTTTCAAAACTCTAGATCGGGGAGAAAAAATATTTGCACCGATCGGAGCATGTTTGCTCCGCTCTGGAGCTTCAAAGCTCCAGATCGGAGAGTTCCAAATCGGCTCTTCGATCTGGAGCTTCATTGGAAGCTCCAGATCGGAGCATGTCTGCTCCGGTACCGGAGATGAAGAAGAAGTGAAAAAGAAAGAGAAAAGGAAAAAGAAAAAGAAAAAGAAAAAAAGAAAAAGAGAAAAGGAAAAAGAAAAATAGAAAAGGAAAAAATAAATATTTTTTTCCTTTTTATATTTTAAAACACTGAGGGCTGTTTGAATTATTCAAAATCAAATTTTGAAATAATGAATTTGTGTTGACTTTGGATTAAAATGTAATTGTGTGCATAAGAAAGTTCTTTTTGTTATTAGGGTCACTAGCAGGGTATTAAAAATCAATGGACCCTAATCCTATATCTCAAAATTTAGCCAGTTGACCAACTAATCAAATAAGGAAATTTGTAGAGTTGATAGGATAATTTCAATCTCATGCACCAAACTACTTTTAAATCATAGAATAGAATAGAATAATGCGAGACAATATCACCTCTCATTTACAGAAACTCAACTTTTAATTAAAATCATCCATCTAACTAGCATATCAATTCAATTTTGTACTTGTACATAACTTCTAAATTCATGTAACACAAACAATATGCATCAATATAATTTTTATACTATGTACCAAAAAGTCGATATCATGCATCTCAAATAACTAAACTTTTTAGTACCAAAATAATCATAACTTGTAGATGTACTCAAACGGTCAAAAAATTTATATAGATTATGAATTATTTTCTATGTATCGATCCATATTTAAAAATTTATCTTTTCCATATAATTATCATGTTCTATATCATTCTCCATGTAATATAATATTTCCCGGCACATGTATCATTTAATTATTTTATGCATCTCAATCACATTAATTGTTGTATAAATCTCATATTTTTTCGCTTATTTTTATCTATTTGTATCAAGCTCACAAAATCTTGTACTAGATAGTAGAACATGTAACGAACTTGTAAAACCATGTATTTAGTGTGACTTCATGCACCATAATCGATCATTTTATATAAAAATTATTTACCACACAATTAGTGTGCATCTACAATCCACGTTTAAATTTGGTATACTGTATGTTTGTATCATGGACTCTCTTCTACTAAATTCCTAATTTTATGTGATTAGAAATTCACCTAATTTTGGTATGTTTTTTTTTTTGTTCATAAATATAGGTTTGTGCCTATTTTGGTCATTTTATTTTAGATATCACTTTTTAGAAATGAAGTTTTTCACCATCATTAATATGTAAATAGTTTGTAAAAATGGTACCTAAATGTAATTGACCCAAGTTGAAAAATGTAAGTTTTGTAGTGCTACTCAATACTCATATCAATGAACAAGGTCATTCAATCGTATACTGGGCTGTCCGTGAAAAACAGACTTTTGGGATCTCTAAAGCTCTGGATTTTATTAATAAAAATTATCCCACCCACACCAAATTTAATACTCCCTTCGATTTTTTTAATTGCCGTTTTATTTCAAATAGTAAATAATATAAAACGACTATTAAAAAAATTGGAGGAAGTAAATAGGTTGGGGCTTTGAGTCACCACATGGGTAAATGGAGAACCATTATTTATCCTAAATTTGCCGATTGAAAAGAAGAAAAAAAACGGAGGGAGTAAAACTTTGTGGTTTTGGGTATGGAAGGCTAGGAATGATTTTATCTCTATGGTTTTGACTCATTCACCCGTCGAGTACTCGACGGGGCATAAAAAAGTTGTACGCACACTTGTTACTATATAAAGTTGATTGTGTCGAACTACAAATAAAGAAAGATATCGCGCATATGTATATTGTTACACAATTGTTTATCTCTCTACTTGGTCTATGTTTCTTATAAGCATTACCACACACCAACTCTTAACTCAAACATCTTATAGTATCCAAAAATTTAATAGGATGTATTTTTTCATTGAATTAGAATGTCATATGGCAATTTAATATCACCCCATTATCATTTCATTGGCATTAGTATTATTATCGACATCCACTAACCATCGCGACTATGCTATTTCGATATGAATGTCTTTCCTTTGCCCTAAAAGCAGAGTTCACATTCTAACAATATCAACCAATCAGAATGCTCAATTCAAGTTCTTGCTGACGTGTCAATTTCTCATTTAATTGGAATAAATTTATTTTAAAATTCACTTGGAAAACATTGACTAAAAATAGAATAAAAATTAAATTCAACTAAGCATATGCCAAAAATAATTAATCTAAATCAAAATATAATCTACAAAGCCGTATTCCTCAAAATAAACGTGGTGAAAATATAATCTCCCCAAATTCAACTAAGCATATGCCAAAAAAAATTAAAAAATAAAAAATGACTGAAAAAGACGGTATAATATTTTAATTACTTTGTTCAACAATAATTTAGAATAATTGATATATTTGACATGTGCATTACGCAATAAATTATAATAACACTCATATTTGGTGATACGATTTTGAAAAATGTCTATCAATGAAAATGAAAGAAAATATCATTATGTATTTTATTTGATATTTATGTAGCTTTTATATAAGTTAAAATAAAAATATATGTTTGATATGTATATTCCGAAATAAATTAGAATTACAATAACATTCGATTCAATGATGGTACTACCATATAAACTTTTTATCAATAAATTTATTTTAGAAAATAGTTATTTATTTATTATTTAATACTACCACCGTCCCTGTATAAGTTTATCATTTGCTTTGTATGCGGTAAAACTCATTTCAGGTACTCCGGAGTACCCCCTACCCAATTTAGGTACTCCAGAGTGCGCCGTGTTCAATTTAGATACTTTCTAATTCAACAGAAAAATGTGAACAATACAAGCGTGTGACACCCACTAACTTGTCGGGCCAAAATTCTCAAGACAATAGGAAAATTGTAATGTCTTATACAATGCATTAAAATTCCAGTTTGGTACTCCAAAGTACCAAAAAGAGTACATAGCACCCGTCCATTTTTCATTTTGCTTTTCATTTTTTATTCTTATTTTATTCGCTATTTTTGATATGTTGGATGTGTGATTAACATGCTTGAATTATTTAATTTTTTGCGTTAAATTGAAAAGTATCAAAAATGACGACATGTTACAATAAAGTACATAAATGGGACACGGACGCTCTCTAGAGTACAAAAAATAGATTTTATTCGAATATTATGAGTGAAAGTATGAGATGTTGATTATTGATTGAAAGAGAGAAAGTTGGAAATAAAGAGAGAAAGATGAAACCCTTAGAGAGAGGGAAAATGAGAGGAAAAAATGAGAGGTCTCTCAAAATGTGAACAATATCCGAGGCCTCTATAATTGAAACCCAAATGTGAGGTCAATTAAGACGTCGAGAGGCCTATATATTCCAAATCCAAATATGATGTAGGAGTTTTGTTGAATGACTATTAACTCCAATATTTGAACGCATTTGAGAAAAATAGAGTGAAGTTGATACAGGGTGTATGGCAAGTTCATGGTCACGGGGCAAATGAAAGACATTCATGTGTATGACATTATACTCAGTCTTAATTATGCCGAAATAATTTATAATAGTGGATGGGTTTGTGTTCCATAATAATTAAAATAATAATTGCATTTGATGGGACTACATGTAGAATTTCTATCCATAATAAGTGTATACTGGCTTTATCCTATTTTGAAATTCAAGAGATTAAGTGTTTTACTGAATGAGAATTGAAGTTCAATATTGGAACGCATTTGAGAAAAATAGGGTGAAAGTGATATGGAATCTATGGCAAGTTCTTGATCACGGGGCAATTGAAAGACATTCATGTGTCATTATACTCAGTCTTAAAAACAATGGATGTGTTCGATTGGTGTACTCATGTGATAATTTACAATAACAATCACAATAGATGGCACTACCAAAGGGCTATCTATCTATAATAAGTGTATTCTTACTTATCCTATTTTGAAGTTCAACATATTGCGGGTTTTGTTGAATGACTATTGAACTCCAATATTAATTGGAGTCCATTCAATTTGAGGAAAATAGAGCGAAGGTGATATAGGATCCATGACAAGTTCATAGTCACGGAGAAAATGAAAGACATTCATGTGGATGACATTATACTCAGTCTTAATTATGCCGAAATAATTTATAATAGTGTATGGATTTGATTGTGTTCCATAATAATTAAAAATAATGATTGCATTTGATGCGACTACCATGTAGACTATCTATCCATATAAGTGTATATTGGCTTTATCCTATTTTGAAATTCAAGTGATTAAGGGTTTTGCTGAATGAGAGTTGAAATCCAATATTGGAACGCATTTGAGGAAATTAGGGTGAACGTGATATAAATCTATGGCAAGTTCATGATCACGGGGCAAATGAAAGACATTCATGTGGATGACATTATACTCAGTTTTAATTATGCTGAAATAGTGGCTGTGTTTGATTGGTGTACTCATGTGATAATTTACAATAACAATTACAATAATTGCATTTGATGGGACTACCATGTAGGCTATCTATCCATAATAAGTGTATACTGGCTTTATCCTATTTTGAAATTCAAAAGATTAAGGGCTTTGCTGAATCTGAGTGAGAATTGAAATCCAATATTGGAACGCATTTAAGGAAAATAGGGTGAACGTGATATGAGATCTATGGCAAGTTCATGATCACGGGGCAAATGAAAGACATTCATGTGGATGACTTTATACTCGGTCTTAATTATGCTGAAACAGCAGATGTGTTCGATTGGTGTACTCATGTGATAATTAACAATAACAATCACAATAGATGAGACTACTCTATAGGCTCTCTATCTATAATAAGTGTATTCTTGCTTATTCTATTTTGAAGTTCAACATATTAGGGGTTTTGTTGAATGACTATTGAACTCCAATATTGGAACCCATTTAATTTGAGGAAAATAGAGCGAAGGTGATACATGATCCATGATAAGTTCATGGTCACAGGAAAATTAAAAGACATTCATGTGGATGACATTACACTCAGTCTTAATTATGACACATATGAATATTATGCATGTACGTGTTAAGTTTGAAGATGAAAAATACATCATGTTAAGTATTTTGTAAATTCAACATTTTTCCCTTGGTAAAAGTGGAGTATTATATGACCATGTTCATAGGGCAAAGGAAAGACATTCATATCGAAAATAGCATTGTACCGATGGTTGTTGGAGGTCGATAATAGTACCAATGCCAATGAAAATGATAATGGGGAGATATTAAATTGACATATGACATTCTAATTCAATGAAAAAATACATCCTATTAAGTTTTTGGATACTATAAGATGTTCCAGTTAAGAGTTGATGAGTGGTAATGCTTATGATAAACATAGACCGAGATGGAGAGATAAACAATTGTGTAACAATACACATATGAGCAATATCTTTCTTTATTTGTTATTCCACATAATCAAATTTATATAGTAACAAGTGTGCGCACAAACTTTTTTATGCCCCGTCGAGTACTCGACGGGTTAATTAACTAGTTCACAAATTATAGAGAAAATAAAACTTCTTTGTCGGTCTCTGTTCTTCTTTTTTTTCTTTTTAATTTATATTGATATCCATTTTGACGAATGATGATATGAAGCTGTTTGGTTTGGGTATATTGTGATGGTCTTATGAAAACTCAAACATTACAGTAATAAACATTAATGAACAAGTTAATCCAGTTATTTAATGTTTATATGATGAGTAATAGAACTGAAATGAATATAAACTTTTATTGAGAAAGGAAAACTGATTCGATTCAACTTATTAAAAGTGAACTTTTACAGTTGGGCGTTATAAAGGATCCACAAAACATGATACTCATCTGCTCCAATCAGTTATTTACGTATTTATTTTTTGGACGTCCCAATTAATTTTTTATATTTATATTTTTGGAAAGTACCCCCACACCCCATTTATATTATTTATGTGGAACCCACTTTTACACATTTTATCTCTCCACTCAACTCTCACACTATTTTAACCACTACCACACATTTACATACAATATTAATATTAATATAATACTACCAAACAAAACCATTCATTAAAGATCGTGCAAAAATCAAACGTACTCATATCATTGAGACGGATGGGGTATATTTGCTCGCCTCAGCTATCATATACGAACATGTTGGGTAAAAGGTGCCGGATGAACCAATTACGCCGTAGTAATTTCAATCATGGATTAGGAAAGAGGTGACAATGGTGCAGTTAGCTAACTCTTACCGCATACAACTACGTGCAACATCATTGCTTCACAACATTAACCATCAAAATAACGCATGCTAAATTTCACTATTAATGGATTTACTTCACAATATTACTAACCTTTGGCAACACTCTATTGACGTTCACCGAGCAATCGTATTTAACCAAAATACGGTCAATAAACAGATTGGCCGAACAAAGATTACACAGCACGGATTCTCCTGTAGTTTCCAATCCCACCAGCTCAAACTACTGCTCATATTGAATGTATGAAAGCACAAGGGAGTTGCATAACACGAAAATTAATAATCCACCAAGAAAAACCACTCGTATTTCCTTTCCAAATTAACATTGCAGTTCCATATGATAGCTCCACCCGAATATCAAAACAAATTGGTTTGGAGCTGGAATATTACACTGTACCAGTACAATTATAAGCAAAGGCAGCATTGAGGAACAACACTTCTATTTACGATCTGAAGAAAAACGAAATTTAAGCTACACCTACATTAATCGATGCACGTACAAACTCCTCGCATGTTTTATAACCAGAGCCCAGAACATCACCCAAAGCACCCACAATATCAAAAGCCTCCTGCAAATCAGCGGCCGAAGACATATCTTCCAGCCATGACAACAACTCCTTCGAGAACGCCACCATTCCTTTCACGTTTAGTAACCTTTCTTTCATCACTACTTCCCAACTTTCCAACTTCTTGTTTTCCTCTTCACTGCCAGCAGCCAATGTGCTAACAGATTCTGCTGCAGAAGCTTTTTTGAGCTTGAAGTAGCACTGGAGCTGCTCTACCAAACCTGTGTAAACAAGCATAGGCTGGACGGTGGAAAACAACTCATCTGATCCACTAGTTTCTCCTGATTGATTTGTGGCTTCGGATCTGCGTGAGGTTGACCGGCCATGACGCTGCATGTATGCATGGTATATTCCACGCTGCAAGAATACTCTCCTGTGTTGCAACCAAGACTCATATGATTCGGAGAGGAGTGAGCTCACCATCATAAATTGGACAGTCTCTTCTGTACCACTGGGAGGATGTGTTGTTCCAGTAGAAGTTGAGAATTTGGAATCCGATGATGGAGATGATGATAGATAATTTGAGATCGACTTTGAGAGATTGTTTCTCTGGGAAGAATCATGATCGAGAAAGTGGCGAGCTATTTGTACCATGAAATTTAAGAATTTGGCATTGCTTTCCTTTCCACCACCTCTGCTATCTGCACTGAAAGATGCACCGGTTGCAAACCGAGCTAGCATCTGCCACATTTAACAAGCAGATAGTTAAAATACTTATATTTGTCAGGTTTCATTGCAGAACAGAAAAATACCCTATATGCTCAAAATTAATTTAAACAGAAAAGTAAATTGCACAAATGCCAAATACCAGAAACCCCACTCCATACTAGGAATTTAGAGTAAACTCCTGTTTAATGTGACTTGATGATAAGCCTCATCACCAGCATTGCCAAAAGGTTAATCAATAAGTTTCCAAAGGAAAAATATTAATCACTCAATTCGACAAGGCAATTTAGGAAGGTCTCAGTTCAGTCATAAATTGAAGTGAGCGCGTAATTTCTGAGTAATAACAAAAGGTGCGTGCTCAATTAAACTATCTGTAGTTCGTGTAATTCACTCCAAGACGAGAATGCACAGAGAGGTGACAGTCATTTTTATACTAAGGATAAGAAATTCAAAATTGAACACTACATAAAAAAGAGTCGGATGTGTACCAAAACCATGTCGTAAGTCAACAACCGAAGCCGGGTTCCATCTGCACGGCCCAGAGAATTAAGATAATCCCAGTACTGGTCCACATAACGTATGTATTGTCCCATGGGAACAGACGGGCCTCTGATGGGAAACAAATTATTGCAAAGAGTCTCATTGTTACGAAGTGCAGCTCCATCCCATTCCTTTTTCGGATTCTTTAGAGCAGCATCAGCTCTTTTAGCCTCTTGGTGGCACTGAAAATGTATGATGTTGAAATGGCTAACTGTTGTATAAACACAATCTCCTCGGGCACTACCAGAACTTCCAACTCCCAGGTTCACACGCTTACTATAAGTATAAACACCCAATAGATCAGTAGGTCTCAAGCGGTAGCCTTCTCGGCAAACCATGCAAGCTAACCCATCTTCCTCCTCTTCAACATCTTCAAAACCTTCGAGAACAGGCTGGGAAACAATAATTCGCTCCCCACCATCTGAGGTCAGTTCCTGCCGCATTCCAAGTCCCTATTATCACAGAAGTAGATTAGGAACTTTCTCAAAGCCAAATTTTTTATAAGTGATCGTCTGTGACTATTGTTAGTACCACCAACAGTCAACCCCCCCCCCCCCCCACCCACCCAAAAAAAAAAAGATGAGAGTAAAAGAAGACTCTTTCAGCATATATCAATTAGGAGTTAGAAACTCTGATTCAGTAAATAATAAATATAAATTTAATCAACTATCAAGCCTGAAAAACTGGTGAAATATGAGGTCAGGTATGCATTTAGGTTTTATATAACTCATAAAAACACGCATATGCATGCACTCTGTAAAAGTATTTGGTACTCATGTATGGGGAACTCAAATTTTCAGACACGGAAATAATAATCACAGGCGTCCATACATAAAAAATGACCCTTTCAAATTCTCAAATGATGCAAAAAAAACCCATTTGCTGATATACCAAGTGTGTGCATGCAAATTTCAGAAGAAAAATACCTGAAGCAACTGTTCTCTTTTTTTCAGAGCTCGACGCCTCATCTCATCTCGTGTGGCATGTCGCAATTTGAGAACCTTTTCTGCTAGGAACCAATTATCCATCCCTTCCTTGTCAGTAAGGGTGTCTAACAAGTTCTCAGCCCTAGCACCAATCTCGTTTTCACCAGAAACACTTTCTAACGTGTGTAGCAAAGGTAAAATTCCTTCTTCATCAATACACTTCTGTGTGGCCAGGTGACCCGTTGATAATCCTCTCAGCATAGAAAGTATAAGGGGGACTGAAGGCAATTTCAATGCAGTAGCCCATTCTTCAGTTGATTTGAAGCCAGGTTGCCCAGTACATGCAAAACTCTCCTTCAAATGTCTCACAGAAACTTTAATGATCCCTTTATCCAATATGATGTCTTTCAATCTCTCCCCACAAGAGCTCGTCTTAAGTGATTCAGATACCCTGACAAAATTCTCCAGCGCAAATTTCTGTGCGGCTGCCTGTTGAGCAATTTTTTCATCCTTTGGATTATCTTCATATAGCTTTTGTAAATTGTCGAATTCAGTCCAGTCTTGCAAGTGAGGGTCAAAGTGCTGGATAAGAACTTCCATGGCTGCAGGTTCTCCGTATGTTAAGTAGGGCAAAATTCGGGCAACCATCTCTGTGTTCCGCTGCTGTTTAGTCGACTTCTTAAGTCCTGAAGGCTGAGATAATCTCTCCAGGAACATGAGAACTATTTTCTTAGCCTGTTCACTGCTACCGGTGTCTTCACAGGAGACGGTAGAAACTCCTGGTGTGACACTGATATTATCACTCTCGTTTGCTTCCAAAGTAAGACTCTCCACAATCAACAGAATGCCCTCAGCTGGTTCCATAGCATCAACAGAGAAAGCACGTCTTGCAGTTTCGAGAAGTAAACCTAAAGCTCCCAGTCTTAATAATGCTCTTCTGTTTTCCCTCGTCTTGCAGCAAAGCATTAACAGATTAAGGACAGCAACTAGCTGCTCTTGATTTGACTTTAGATCATCCCGTAGACGCTGTTCCATTAATCCAGTGAGACAATGAAGTGAATAAGAAACAGACTGGAAAAGACAATTCCAAATTGGCCCCAATATAATTTCGATGCTTCAGTTAAATTACCATGTGTACGGCTTACAGAATCAAGGTCAGATAAGCAATCCCCAAATGAAAGAAAAAATGGACAAGTAGGTAAAGTTCTACCGGTGATCATGTGCATACCTGAACCAATCTCAAGAGAATTTCCAGGCCGCCACATTCTCGGACAGCGCCAGTAATTGCAAACTCCACCTCAGGATCTTGTGATTCTTCCCTATCCTCATCTAACTCTTTTATCATGGGTTCTGTAGCTTCCCCATCCAAACCCTGCAATTTAAAATATTCATTACGTTAATACTGCTATATAGAGATTACATGTATTTTCGGTGAACAAAAGGGAATGTCATATATTGAACACTGCAAAATGTTCAAATCATAGGTATACGCAGACGAGATATAGGAGGTTAAATGCACGTTCGGAATAGAAGAAACCTGAAGCCTATAAGTCACTGTCATTGGAGGACACTCCCTAGTGGATGTGGCAGCATTGGTGGACAAAAATGCTGTTCCAGGGGCCGTACTTGAAGATTGGCTGCTAGACTTCTTCCAAACTTGTTCATATACTTGTGCCACACTTAAATCAAGAGAGATTATGTTTCCAGCTACTAGCAACTCCATGCCATAGTCATCTTCAATCAGACCCATAAGATCCAACTGCTGGCAGATTTTATTTTTTACATCACGCATCAGTGGGCCAATCTCAACACTCGAGTAAGGATTCTTGGTCATTGATCCCCTAATAAATTCCTCCTGAGTGTGCACCTTGTTCAGTATTAGAAAATACACAGGCTCTGGTTTTGATGGGCAGATCAAATTGCACAGCTGCTCCAAGATGAACTGTGGCATACGACTTTTAGTGTTAGGGGTAAAAATAAAAGTAAAAGAAGCATATGTGGCACACAAATTTATGGTTAGATGTAGCACCAATTAGGAGAGCTGTAAGATACGAATACCATATACCCAAAGAAAATAATAAGCAAACATTCTAGCTTGAATTCAGAATTTGTTTGCACATTGTTTCAGAGAGAAATTAGGATATCTCCAGGCATTATTTGTTCAAAAAACTACCAATCATGAAAATTTTGAACTCATGCCTTGTAAATAGTCAAAACTAGACAATGGAAGGACGAACTTAAACAAGAACAAAAAGAGGCATAGGATTGAAGGAAGAGCAAGCAGTCATGTTTTCCAGGCATCCAAAACTTCTAGGCAACACATGCATGATCTGATTAAAGAAATTAACATTCATGTTTTCCAGGCATCCAAAACTTCTATGTAACACATGCATGATCTGATTAAAGAAATTAAATTGAGTACCATTGAAGAACGCCCTTTTCTGTCTTCTCCATGAATCTGTAAGCCGCCAACGCATGCCTGGATAAATTGTTGTTTATTCTCATTGCTCTCAAGGAGGAGACTGTCAAGAAGATCTTTGAGAAGTTGGTTACAGTCACTTATCAGTTTCGTCTTTTGTACTATTAACCCCCTGATCACGATTAAGGCCTCAAGAACATCAGACAGCGACTGATCCCGCATGAATCTACCACGCAAAAGGAAAAGATGGTTACTCATCATAACTTAGCTATTTCTACATGTAGGAATATATGTAAAGCTCTAACCTTGTTCTGATATTTGGGACCTCCAAGAATTTGCCAAGAAGCTCTATGAGCTTATGAAGAATAAAACCCTGAGATATGTCGATATGTAAGCTTCTCTCCAAGGATTCAACATTTTTTACTTCCTGTGTAATTAGCTTACACAGAGTCGTCAAACACCCTCTCACCGTTAAAAATATACGAGCATCCTCCGAATCAATCATTTTAAAAAGCAATTCAAAGTATTCTGCAGCATTTTCACCAGCAGAGAGGGTAGCAGGTAACAAGGACATCAAAAGATTTAGCAACTGGAAACGTCTCGAGGAGTTTTGGCCACAAAGCAAACTGAGTAGCATGCACATTTCCGATCGTATAGACTGTGAACATGCACTTAAAATAAGTTCAGTCACCCATGAGCCAAACTCAAAAAGTTTCATCTCGCCCTGAGCTGCTTTAGAACAACGTTGCTTCCATCTAAGTGCATATTTCATGGCCAAATAGTCATATCTCTGAGGGCGAGACCTCTGGCCACCTCTGACTGTATGAGAAACTTTATACTGCCGTCGCACAAAATCAAGATAAGATGCTCCCTTTTCCCACTCAGCGTAGCTTACTAATCGAATATCTTGCGTCTTCGATGTACCATCCCAATTCTTCTCCAATGACTCTGATACAGACTTCTTTGGATGTCCCTGCGCACTAGACACAGATAGAGACGAATTACTTTCATCCTTTGGAGCAGGCTTTCCGGCCACAGCCTCTTTATCAGTGGAATCAGGTTTTGGCGGAGTACTTGCATGAGATATAATCTTCAGGCAAGGTAAAATAACATGCTCAGATATGGCAGGATGTTTGGCACCCAGTTTTATGGATTTGAACAGCAACTGAAAGACAATCCTTAATCTGGACTCCCAGAATTCATCTGCCAAAGAAGATATATCTGAGAGTAACATAAGTTCTTCACGTGTTGCCACAGCAATATCCATGGAGCGGTGATGTTCAAGACAGTACAGAACCTTCTTCTGCAGCAAACTATTCAATTCAGACACTGCATTCTCATCAGCCTCAGAGAAGGCACAAAGCGCTGCCCTTGCTTGGACACGTGCAGTTTTTGGGCCTTGATGTATATTGTTCTCAAACAACTCCCGCAAAATACCGGAAGCAACAAGCTGTTTCTTAGAACTTGGATGTTTCGACAGCACTTGTAAAATCTCAAGACACTGGGTCACAAATGTACTAGCACAGCCATAACAACTATTTGGAGATCTCAACAACACAAACCTAGAGGCAGCAGAAGAGCTATCAGAATGCTTTTCATGCAAGTAATTCATCAGAACCCGTCTAAGACCTTGAAGAGTCTGGACACTTTTGCTAACAGAATCAAATGCTGCTTTGCATTTCTCTCCATAAAGTACGCCAAGAAGGGCGATTTTGCGGTTGATCTTGCAGGAAGGGCCAGGTAAAGAAACCATCATTTGCTGCACAGAATCCTTTTGCTGAGAGTCCATTTCATTTTCACCAATGCTTGACACAATCTTCATTAACGGTTTCTTGAACCCCAAAAGCTGTTGATATCTCCGATGAGCATTCTCGGATTCAGATTCTATAGCAGCCAGTCCCCTTTTCATATCATCATCATTTTCCATGCTATCAAATGTAAAACTTGGTTTGGCCATAAAATTGAATTCGAAACGGCCATACTTACTGTAGCCACACTCATTACACAGAAAAGAATCCAGATTTTCGTAGTTAATATTACGGCATTGCCTGCACTGATACGCATTCTCATGACAGTTGCTACAAATTCCATGCTTATCAGTGACTGGTCGACTACATCGTGGACACTGCAATGGTTCAAGGGATAACGCTTGAAGATTTTCGTAGAACGAATCCAACTCGATCATAAAGTTGCATGCTGTTATAGGAATAGGGAAATCCACTTTCAATTCTGTCTGATTAAAAGCAAGGTGGCATATCTTAGCCCGCTTCCACAATGACCAATTGTTTTTCAACTCTGACAAGTCTGCGACAGGCCTGTTGTTGTAATAAAGATTCAACACTTTCACAGACTTTGATTTTCGGGCATCATGAACATTCATGGTTACACTCTGAATAGTATAACTACCAGTGCATTTCACAATAATACGATTGTCCGTGAATTTTGTTTCCGATTTCAAACTTTCTAGCTTCATGCGGCTATATGGGACCTCAGGTGAGCTGCAGGCAACACAGGGCTCGCTCTCAAGATAATAACCGTCAAATTCCACCAACCCACTCAAAGTGTTGTAGATGCGTGAATTTGGATGGTTTGCCAACAGTTCATTTTGGGAGTGGAGAGTCTCAAATATGCACTTAATCACATCGGCGGTCAAGCACCTGTCTACAATGTCACTGTTTTGTTGCTTTGAGCTACTCTCTGGTAGTTTACCAAGCAGGTGTGTGAGTAATTCTGTATACTCAACGACATTTTGACCATACAATGGCAAATTTTTTATTTTCTGCAGGAGGCAAGTTAACATGGTCTCCTTAAATAACTGCTTGCCGTGGTGCCAAGCGCCTAAAAGAACACATTTGGCTTCCACTCGTACAGAATTTGAATTCCATTCCAGCAAAAATGTGTCGATGAACTGTTTCAGGCAGTCATCACTGCGTTCAGTAAAAACACTCAAAGCCTGTTCCATATCCATGAAAGATTTCTCTGAAGAAGATTCACTTCCTTCATCACCTTTCTTTTTTTTCTTAGATTCAGGTGGTTGAACCCCAATCTTGGTCGAACCAACACTTCCATCACCGACTTCAGCTTTCTGTGGAGCTTGGTTAGCATCCTTCCCGGTATAAAGGGCCAAGTTCAAAAGTTTCAAAGCTTGAATTACACATTCCTCACCGAAGGAAAAAGCTCCATTCATGAGAAACGGTAAGACATCTCCATGCCTCAAGCAATATTTCTGCCAATTCCGAGGTCGTGCTGCAGCTACTTCAGCAATAGTACATAGACACTTCACTATTTTTACGCTTCTTTCATATGAGATGGAACTTTGAAGCCCACCAGATTTATTTATGTGTTTATAGAGCTTCTTAATCTCACTTGAAAACTGCCAGGCATCTCGGACACTGTAATAGTGAGTCTTACTGCCACAAAGATGCAGAAACAACCTTCTAGCATACCTCCTCACAGATGTTGTCTGGGGATTGTTTATATAACTGCAGAGAACATCCTGATAGCCCTCCAGTTTCAAATCCTTAGGAATAGAGGCTTTGTATGACTTCTCTTTCTCCCCGCTCTTTTCATGCTTTTCAGGCCGAACCAAACAATAGACCAGCCGGAAAGTATTTTCAAGCAACAGTCTGTGATAGTCGGCAAATATATCTGCACGGTGTGATTTAACATATGAATCAGAAAAAAATGGTGAAAAATTACCGGCCGGAAGCTCTCTTCGGACTGTTAATAGCGCACCACAGCCAGATCCAGGGTTCAACCCATAATGCTCAGCACTGGCAGAAGGGGACTTAAAGACATGCATCAGTTGCTGCAGGATGTCCATGAGATAATTAACAAAGGCCTGCTGCCTAAGAAATCCACATGCCTTGTGCAAGCAAGAAGACAAGTCATTTTTCTCTCTCCCATCTACTGTAGCTGAACTCACCGCCAATGGGGGTGAAAAAAGAATGGCCGTCTTATCTTGTGTTTCTGACGCTGCACCCGATTTTGAGATACTAACATCACCACCAGGCTGGTTCCAGTTACGTAGCATAAGGGTGAAGAACATGAAGACAAGGATAGAGACTTCACCAAAGGATGAACGGGTGCGAGCTACAAAAGGCTTATTAATCTTCATCTCATCTATAAACCATTTTATCAACTTTTCCAGATTTAAGCTCTCCACCTCCGCAGTATCAATGATAAAAGGACCCCCAATGGCTGAAGACAGTCTGTAGAACAGCTGCATAACTGGAACAGCCTGAACTCCTGATGTAGTATCCATCCACCCCTTTAGTTGTTCAAGGAGCTCAGACAGAAGCAATGAATTGACAGCTCTTTTAGATGCAGAAATAGTAACTGGGTCAACAAGTGAAGCTGAAAAGTCCCCAGACTCATTAGACTCCAACTCATGGATTGATGGAGCTGAAGTTAGCGTGTTGACATCAGCAGCAACAGGTAGCAAACTTGACTCGCTTAAATCATCAGCTGAGAATTGAATTTCATTGCCATCTCCAGGTAGAGTCTCCACTTCAATAGGGACTGCCGTCATAAGGTGATCTCTGGAATGCGGTGGGGGAAGTCTCTCTGCATCTAAAACTTCATAACATGCTTCACATAAATCAAAATCAGGGCAAACAGTACAGTGCCATCTTCGCCTCTGTATAGGAACAGTTGAGCAGCCATCGCAACAGTATTGCACTGATGAAGTAATCGAATCTTCTTCCACCAATATAGAATTATTCCCAGCAACTGCTTTTGTAGAATCCGTGTGGAGGGGAACCGATAGTTCACTATCTGGTGCGTCGTCTGAGCCGATCATAGTCTGTTTTGGAAAAGGAACCTGGAGCAATCTCGAAGATATGGCCAGGCTGGAACAAAAAGGAAGAAAAGTATAAGTTCATGTACACTATAAGGGTTAAAACATAGTCGTCGATATCAAACCTGCTTGCAGTTTGAACAGCTTCATTCGAAGAAAAAATAAGCTTTTTTAGTAGATCAACAGCAGGGGCTACAGATTGCCTGCCCCCATCTTTTCCGTGTAATGCCAGACATTCAGCATAACAATAAATCAGTTCTACAAATGATACCACAATGTTATTCATAGTCTGTGTGCCAGGCTGCTCCATATCCAAGATTCCCCAGAGTACTTGGGTAAGCCCATCAACCACTTCAGGACCTACATCAGGTTGCATGAATATGAAATCTAATAGTCAAGAACTTGTGAAGCATATAATTTCTCAAACAGAAAAACCATTCACCAGAACATTATTATAACTAGCAAGAAAAAAATATCACTAAATATGATATGATCAGCAAAACATGTTATGCTGTTTACTGTGGAGTGCTAGATTCTCAAAAACACACAGAAAGAGAACCACATAAAATAAACATAATGAGCTATGATCGTGATCATCTTATAGCAGACGAGGATAATATGAAAAAAATCAAAATCTCTACCATTCCAGGTAGACTTCTATGTGATGGTGCAAAACAGCGAAGACATGAATATCACTCAGCACATGCGACTCAGTCACTCAGAAATAAACTAGCAGCATTGATAACAAGAGCATCTCATGTTTGTGCAAGTAGACCACATATAGTAACATAAAAACTAATAAGAAGCAGTATTACCATTAGCCTCAAGAAAATTGGCCAAGTTTGAGCGACGATGCAGTGCAATCTTCGAAACTGCACGCATTTGTGCAGTGAACTCCTCAATAATCCACCCTGCAGTGGGTTCCCCCATTCCCACCTTTGATGAGAGTTGCATTGTTGATTGAACCACTCCACTAAGGCGCATGGCATCTTTCACCTGAGACAAGATTCCAGAAGGGGTCAGTGCACTTTCTGTCTTAACCAGCAGCTAGAAGTAGAAACCAAGTAGCACCAGACATGAAATCAAGAAAGCTAGAAATGAAAAGAAGGCCTTGAGAGCAGTACCTGATAATAGATCTCTCTTCTAGGAAATACCGCCTGTAAAACACGGCTTGCCGCAGCCTGTAGCAAGGGATCATGGTCCCTTTCGAGGATCTTTTCCAGCACTTGCTTACATTTGAGATTATTAAGAACAACTTTCACTTCCTCGGACTTTGAGCATCCATAAGGTTTACACAATATGTATATCCTAGACAGGAGCTTGAGGCCATCAGCCACCACCTGTTCTTGCACTGACGCAGAGTGCACAGCACGAGCTTTTCTTGCTGTGCCAGAGGACCACGCATTTCTTCCAAGTACTCGAGCTTCCATATCCAGAATGGCATCCATCTTCTCTTTCCAACCAAACTCATCCTTTGCTCGGCCATATACTTCTAACGAGTCTATCCTTGGCAAGGCAGATCCACCAAAGGTTCGACCAATAGTGACTGTGAATTCTTCATCAGCTAAAAGGGATTCAGCAACAGTGAAAGGGATATCATACCAAGATCGCATCCCCTCATCTAATTTTATCACTCTCTGGAAAATAGTAACTTCAGATGGAATGTGACTTGCTGATGTGCTACCAACATGCAAGCGGAAACCAACCATGACGATATCAGGATTCGAATTGGACAATGTGATCTGAAATGACGAACAGATAAACTTAATACTAAGATGCCACATGAAGTGGGAAAAGAAATAAAGAAAAAACTACTGTAAGGAGAAGTACAAGCTAAGAGAATCAACAGGTACAGCAAACATATAAACAGATGTGAAACTTACAATTATCAATCAAATAGATCTTTCATTGTCAATATTCAAGGAAAATAATTTCATGCAACCTGAATGCTTACATCCGCCCTTACGGTGAGCATGATACACGAGTTACACATCTGCCGATTTGTTTCAGACTATAACAAAACTTAAAAACGGAATAGAATGCCAAATGGACCCACCTATTTGTGCAGCTAACTATATGAACACTGACTAATACTGAAAGCATTTCAAAGGAACTTTCTTCAAAACTTAAAAACGGAATAGAATGCCAAATGGAGTCACCTATATGTGCAGCTAACTATATATGAACACTGACTAATACTGAAAGCATTCAAAGGAACATTCTTGGCAAGGTGAGAGCATCCATATTCCATACAGTTAACTACTGAATATGGATGATAATATGATATATCAAGGAGAATAACAGGAAACAATCGCCTGGCTCATTTTTCATGAACAAATGCATTGGGATGTATAGAAGAATCCAACAAATAATCAACTGTTTTTGCACGTTGAAGGGTGAAATGCAATAAGACAAATATTAATAACATGTTTTATAATTTGTCTCTAAACTTGCAATAGACTCATTTTATAAAATTATAGGGCAGGCAATCAACCGAGTAGAAGTTTAAAAGTAGCATAACTAGAATTTCCTGACACGAGATTCAGGGAAAAAAAAAAAGGAGTAACAAACTAACGCAAGTCATAGACACAGAACCAAACTGATAGATGCAAATTAACACGTCACAAATGTAAATGAAACATGGTAAGCAAGAACTCAGTAGACCTTATTAACAATACCTTAAATCCAGAGGTGTTAGGTCCCTCTAAGAACCCATCTTCTGATGACAAAGTCTGCTTAGCCCATTCAGAATCATTGTTTCTAATGGCATCACCACTAAATTTCACGTCTTGTGTAATGCATATGGTTTTCTCAAAGAAGTCCAGCGGAAATTCTGGCTTTACACCTCCATAAGTTTTATTTTTCAAAATACCAGAACCCAATTTCTTAACCTTATCTGACATCAAATTTATTCCAGGGTCAACGCCAACAGGTGTATGAGAGTATATCTGGAGGCTTCCATCATCATGCAAAACAAGACAGTGAATTTTGTCTTTTGACAATGGCTTGTAAGCAGTAATCCCTACCAGAGGTGAAGCTGAACCCCCACTGTGTCGCAGATTTTGAGCAAGGACTTCATGTTCTCCAATGGAGATCGCAAGTGAACTATTAGACTTCAGACTGGAGTAGCAAACGAATAATCCACAGCCACTTAGTAACTCCTTCCAACGATGTAAACCAGCTGGCAGGAGCGTACTGTCCATATCGTTTTCATATACTGCAGAAGTCTCCACCAATGATGTTACATCCGGGTTAAGACGGCCAATAAGGGTACTACCATCCCGATAGGACAAAAAGAGTAGCTTGCGAGTTGGTGAAAAGAATAATGAGGAGCCCTTTGTCTGCATGCTCCTGCCCACTATTTCAATGACTTCTTTCAAGGGTCTCGCCCCGACATTTGCCTTCATCGACAACTCTAGCCTGTACAAGCAGCCCGATTCTGACATGACAATGAGGAACAACTTGCCCTGGGAAGCCATCAAAAGAGTAGCATCTGCAATTGTATCACTGGGCAAAGTGATGTAGTGCAGAGGGCTAATGCTATCTTGAGAAAGATCATAGATCTTGACAAACTTATTGGTGACCACCATTAGCTGGACTTGAGAACCAGGAACCCATTCTACATGCCTGATGTATGCCCCTTGTAGAGCAAGTTCAATGGCTAATCGATCGATCACCTCACCCCGGTGATTCACGGTAAGGACTTGGCAATCTTCATAGCCTGCTACAACAAGGTAGTTCTCAACCAGTGAATTGAAAAGGAGATGCACGATCTCGAAGCGAACAACATTCTTTGATAAAGGCTTCACATTGGCTTTATCAGCAGTCACAGGAACAATGGTAGCTTGTCCAATCAGTTGCCCTACATCAAAAATGGCAACCTTATCCCCTTCCCCAACTGCCAGTCGACCTCGGGCACTAACACTGATCAATGATTTCACAAGAGAACCACTCGCCAAATGGGATTTAAGCTCTTTGGCATTTGAATAGTCTGTTTTGATCTTTAAATCTAATGATCCACTTTTATATGCCTTCTTCAATTGTAAGAGATCACAAGCATACTGGAGAACTTTGTCTTCATTCAAAGTTACTTTCCTATCTCCGGAAGTATTGGGGTTTCTTCTTCCAGGAACGGATGGCAGCAACAATGAGCAAACACCTAAAACACGGTCTTCAAACTCCAGCTCATTGAGGAACATTGGCATCTGGTCTTGAACTTCTTTCGGCAAAGATAGCCTCACAGAGTTATCTAAGTCTGTAGTTGCATCCTCGTCAACTTCTGAATCACTGTCAGGTAACTGATCGCCAGTCTCAGAAAGAGGCAGGAACGACGGGAAGTTACTAACGCCACGAGTGGGTGCGCTATCACTACCACTGAATTTTCGAGGCTTCAGGCATTGACAGCTGCTGCCTCTAACACCTCCTGCACCACAATCACAGAAAAACCTACTAGACCGGGAGTAGACAACACGATGACCACGATGGCAAACTTTTGCACATACAGAACAACATCCCTTGGAAACAGTTAGGTCACATGTATAACAGAAGTACCAGTGCTGTTCCATGAAATTGCTGCCGCTAGATGTAAATGTACAGACCTTAGATGCAAGGGCCTTCTCACCATTGCTATCATCCTCATCATCCTTATCTATGCTACCAGTTTCACCATCAGATGTTCCATCATCTTCTTCGTCATCAATAGAGGTTGCATCACAGTCAACTGGGGCAGACCCTCGATTACCAGATGGAACAACATCAAGAGCACTCTTCCTTGAACCGAGAGATTTGTTAGGCAAAGGCCCTAAACCTGAGCTAAAGCTAGACATGTTCTTATCAGAAGACTTCTCCGTATTGTTCTTAGGAGATCCACAATCACTTAAAACTGTTGTAAGGAATCCAAAAAGATACTTTAGTCCTTGAAGCAAAGAATCATCCCCAGCTAGCTTCTCAATCAACAGGGCAGTTTTCTGCAACAGTTGCTTGATCAATGTTTCCCCTTTTGAAAGTTGGACAATGAAATTGAAGTAACCTTTTGCAGTGTTCAAATCGAATAGTGAAAATGCATTGTCCAGGGAAGTAAGCATGCATTCGTGCAAATGACACATCAGTTCCTCTGACAGCTCAGAGGTGGGTGTCAAAAGGCACGTAAGAAAATTCATGGTTGAATCTCTCAGTGGAACTGATGTTGCTTCAACACTAACACCACTAGATGTTTCTGTCACAGATCCCAACAACCTCATTTCCAACCACCTTGAGAGGGAAACCAAATCCATGCCAGTGAATTTCATCTGCAGCCGTTGTTTGATTCCAGTGCAGTCTACGGACAAAACATCACCAAAAAAGTTGAGGACCCTAACATTCACAGATTCTGAATGGCAATAATCTAAAGAGTCAATCAAGACCAATATATCTCCTTGATGTGAAGCGTAGAAGTTCTTATTCTTTTCAGGAACCTCCTCAATTGAGAGGAAGGTTTTGAAAACGGCAATTTTTGCAGGATCGACCCTTAGGCTGTCTGCCATATTGGTCAGTTTAAGAACTATTGACTCAAGGATACTGCTATGAACACAATTCTCTTTACATAGGCTTTGAAGAAACCCCTTCATACGTTTCATGATAAATAAGCTGCAGAACTCAGGTCCTTCAATTCTTGTTTCCAAGCTCAAGCATATGGTTTCGCATTGGGGCTCCAGACTTTCAAAAACCTTGTCATACTTGACTGTTAAAATTGATTCAAGAATCTCACTGATTACCTCATCTTCTTCCCAATTTATCACTCTTGGATATTTCACCTTCAGCAGCCCACTAAGAGTAATTACAATTCCTCTGATATTGAGGATGCAAGAAGAAAGAAGTTCACAGTCAAACTGAAGATGAATGGGAAATCCATGTAATGCAACTTCCCAAAAAACTTTTGATCGAATCCCAAGAGCTAATTTTTCAACAATTTTTCCTAGCTTCACTGGAAGCTCATAAAGAGACCCAAGCAGATCTGGCTTGACACCCATCTTCGCAGATACTTCTTCTTGCACATTAATATCCAGAGAGGCATATTCAAGAAGTAACAGAGGTGAAAACTTGTGTGCAGAGTGACCTCCTTTTTCAAAAACAGAGGCCAAGGCTCTTTGGTAAACAGTCAAGTACCTCTTTAACAATGATGACAATGTTTTCAGAAGAACACCAACTTGATCATCATTAAAAGAGTCCAATACAAAATTTCTAGCCAATGAGCGGAACTTGGCATCACCAGCAGTGCCCTCGGACAACTTAAAACTACTTGTTGAGATATAATTCTCATTATCATGCCCCCAAGTTCCCATACATATAATGGAGAGAATAAAAGAAAGCCAGGACCCACCCCGGAAGACATCCCAGCTAGGCTTCCACACATCTTCACGCATAAGCAAGCTATGCAATTGCTGAAGCAAACTCAAGACAATATCTGGAAATCCAGTAAACTTGCTGCTGGTTGCACAGTAGCCTAATATGGAATGTGTAACATGTAGAAAATTATCCATATTAGAAATGACAGGAACAGTCAGGCTAGAGGGAATCACTTGCGAATTTTCTGAGGAGGGTCCTTTAACTGGAATATCCCAGCAAAGCACAAAAACATATCGTTCAATTATCAGATCTTCTGCCTTGGCAGCTCTTTTACCATTCCAGAATCCTAAAATCCATGAAAATGAGGCAGATATCTCCCCCAGATTCAAACCTAAGCAGTCAACCATGGAATAGTCATTACATAAGGATGCTGGAAGGGGAGAGATATCAATCAGCTGGTTTACCAAAACTGTGCTGACTGGAGACTCTTTGGAACTCATCACATGCTCCACTACAATAGCGGGCCAAGAAGACAAATAATTTGTGGAACTAAGCATGCGCACCTCACGGGCTTCCCTCAATTTGGTTCTGAAATCCAAAAGCAATGCCGATGGACACGCACGTGGATTATAGATCATGTGCCGAAGTACTAAAACCAACCTCGAAACAAGTAAAGCCCAGCACGACAACTGCGTACTGTCAAAACCTGGAGAAAGGGCATCCACAGATTTTAGTGACGTAAGTACTTCAGTGGCCAGTGCAACTTTTTCCTCATCGGATGAGAAGTGAAAAGCCATTAGCAGTATCTCAACATGAAATGCAGAGGGGAGGATTTCAACAATTTCATTCAATCCAGGGCATGCTGAGCAGATTGCTTTTGCCTTCTGATGGATAAATTTCACGAAACTTCCATATATCTTCCTTCTCAAGCTAGAACCCGCCGAGCCCAATCGACATGAAAGTACGCAAGCCACTACAGCAAGCGTCTGATCACTGTAAGCATACGTACCATCTTGAAAAAACAATATTTTATCAACAATTGTATCTTCAATAGATACAGAGAAAGATCTATGCACTATAAGACTCTGCAATAATTCAAAACAAAGCTCATGTACATATCCAATCTTCCTCTCTTCTTGAAGACTGTTACTGTAGCTCCTCTCTTCAGGATAACAACCCTGGCAACTTAGTACAGAAAGCAAAACATGTACGTGGTTGCCACCAAGTTTGCTGCATGCAGCTTCATATACTGAGGGAAGCCATTGAGGCGAAAAAATAGAACTTTTCAGAAAACTTAACAATTCTGTTGCTGCCTGAAATGGCATATTGCTGAAGCCAGAAATGGTAGTGGCAGCAGCATTAGATTGTTCACATCCATCAGCAGATCCGACAGAGCGCCCACCCTCAGAAAACAGATCGCCAAAAAGGGCTTCATCTTCATGGCAAATCACATTTTCTACGTCAGAGCAACCAGATGCTTTTGTCACACTAGAACATGATCTTTCTAGCAAAGGCCTTAGTTTAACACCCTCAGAGTGAAGGACGGTTACAAGATGCATCAGATTGTCTAGCCAGTGAACTGATGAAGGGAATATTACTTGGAATAAATCATCCAAGTTGTTCTTTTTCAACAGAAGAACTTCTGCATTAGAGATCTGGCATGAAGGCTGATGAACCTCTACACGACTGTCTTTATGTCTCATCTTCAGGTCATCCAACTCAAAGGTGTTAAAGGATTGGTCCTTTAATCCCGAAATGAGTTTCAGAACACAAATAACCACCCGGGGAGAGTAAGCCAAAGGTGGCTTAGGAATCGCAGCAGAGGAGTAAAACCAGACATCAGAATGCAAACTCCCCAAGACAGAAGCAGCAACACACGCTTGGATATTTAGATAAACATGGCTCTTCCAGAATATTGCTTGCATTACTTTAAGAAATTCTTCTAACAAGTGCACAGCAAGACTTTCATAACTGCTCTCGAGCACAGCAGCACTATTTGCATACTCGACACCAACTCCAAACAAGGTAGGCAATGTATCAATGAAGGAAGCAGCAGATTGCAATAACATATTGTCAGGATCAACTGGCGGATTATCTTTAGTGAGACTTCCCAGCAACTTAAATAATCGCACACATGTAGAAAGTCTTTTCCTCAAACTGAAATTTGGTTGCTTCTCGTCAAAGGACAATGGCAGTTCTAGAAGTTCCTTACAAAGTAAAATTAGACGATGGGTGCATCTCACATGAACAATAGCCCAATGCTTAGAAAGAGCTGACAGCTTATTGCCATTGCACACAGAAGACTGTCTTACTGTCATTGGCACGAAGGAACTCATACTATCGACTTGTACGCATTCAGAAACCAATCCCATCAACAGGCGATCATCAGCTTCTTTTTCCTGAGAGCACATAGACCCTTCAAGAAGAATAAAACAATAAGTTACACATTATAGATTCAGAAGGAATAGGATTGGTGTGACTCAAGTATGATATCTACCTTGATGCATGCACTTAACATGGTCCTCCCACTTAACCTCATCGTCTTTATCGGCAACTGTAGGCAACAAGTCCACAAGAATACTTGTAGAGCATGTCTGTGAATGATCTAAATCCCTATCTAGTCCATCAGTTAACAGTACCTCCAAGAGTTGCAATGCAGTCATAATGCTCTGAAAGAAGAAAAGATACATAAACAAACATCTGACATAGTAACTACCAATATAAGTGCAATGTATACACACTCAATAATGAACAGCAAACTCAATCAATCACACACCTGATAACTCAAGTCGTCACATCTCCTAATCCATTTCTCTAGATAACACACGGCGAACTCAATCGATTGCTGCACTACCGCCACAGCCACCGGCTCCATTTGCTCAACTGCATAATAACACAATCAACAAACTCTCAACATCAAACATCAATCAATCAAAACAATCACTATTCCAGCACTGAGTAAGTAACACACACACACACCAGGCAATGATCTAACAGCTTTGGCAACAGCAAGCGAGAGAGAAACCAAGGCATGAGTCCGAGCTTGGTCCCAAACCTCCAGCCCTAACAATTTACTGCCACCTACATCGCTTACTACTACTGACTCTTCTACAGGTCTCACAGATTGCCTGAGGATGGAGTAGAGTTTCTGAAACCCTAGACGAAGCTCGGAAGCAGAGACATCGGAACGGAGCTTCTGAGAAAAGTCTTCCGGCGACGAGAGAGCCGTAACGAGGGCGGCGATCTCATCCGCCATGACTGAGACTCAGGAGAGCTTTTGAATCAGTGAGAACAATTCATTAAGATTGGTTTGATCGGAGAAGAATCGATTTGGAGATGGATGATGAGAAACTTTTGTGGGAAGAAAGGTACACAAGTGGAATTTTTTACTGGGGGGTTTATGAGAAGAAGAATATGAAACTGGGAAATGGAAGATGGGGGAGTAATATTTTTAGCTTAATTACCACAACCAGTTTTGGATTTAATTTCATATCCTAAAGCCATTTCGATATTGTTGATGATTTTTATTGTAATCTTAAAGTTACTTTTTTCATGAATATCTGACTTGGCCGACTTTCACTTTTCCTTTTCTTTTTTTTTTTTCCTTCTTTAGTATTATTATTATTGTAATATTATAATTTCTAAAAGTTTTAAATTTGAGGTTACTAAAAACATTAATTATATTGTTAACAAGGTTATTTTCAATAATTTATCCATAGGAACTCTAAAGTTAAATGAGAGGTCAAGTTAACTAAGTATGATTGATCTACAAAGAGTATAGGGTGTGGTAAAGTATATGCGATGATATGTGAGACCACCATATCACCTCGAGAACAATCTACATTTTGTTTGGGTCTAAACTAATCTTTGTGGTTTTGTCAAATAAGTGTTTGTGTGATTTTGTCAAATAGCTGTCATATTTCCATCCAAGTTTTTAATACATTTGTTTGTTTGACAAAATCACACGAGACTTAATTTAGACCCAAACAACCTGTCAGTGATTATATTGATGTATGAGATTAACATATCGAAAGAGAACAATCAATGAGTAATCGTGCCTGGTCGAGGCAATATTTCATAATTCTTCCTTTTTTAAAATAAATAAATAATATGGACTATCATTTTGTTATGAAAATGGAGTTTGAAATATTGTTGCTCATTGTTTTTTATAACTATTGAGGAAATTGAAAATGAAACTCATCAGTTGCCTTCGGCCGATCTTTTAATTAAATTCATTGAGGTATATACAGTTTTGAAGTGCTAATTGCTAATGTTTATAGTTAAAGATTTAAGGTTCTGTTCTCTTCGTTTGAAAACTCATTATTTTCAGTTCAGTTCAATTATGTCCAGGTTCATTCAATTCAGTTATTAACTGTTCAGACTTGCTTAGTTATATTTTATACTACAAATAAATTCAGTTCAGTTATGTTCAGACGAAAATAACAATTTCTAAATCGTGTTAGAAGGGAATACTTTGTAATTGGTTTTAAAATATTACACCGCGTAAATCGATAGCATAATATATTACATATTGCCCGTATCAAAAGTTGCACTTTGTCATATAATACGATTCTACGACAACAAAAAGAAAAAAAAAAAATAGATATTACATTGACTACCCTATTATGAATTGTTACCTCATAATTTAACAATTACAAAGCACAACACCGGTGCATGCATTTCAAACAATAGCCACCCCGCGATATATATTTACATCTCAAATAAGCACCGATAAAGTAACTGCCCACATTGTACACTTGCGTTTCAATTTAATTTCGACGAAGTATCGACTATCGTGGTTAATAATAAGAAATGTACATACTATAAGTTTCATATAAGAACCATTTCAGAATAGTCTATCTCGCTTATTCCGTTATATTTAGTACTATTTTAGTCCTAGTTAATGGACCTCATAATCTCACTAATAAATAAAGTTGTCTGTATACATATGAATATGTTATGAATTAAAAAGAAAAAGATTAGAACCTGATTTGAATTATTTTTTTAACAACAAAGAAAATTCAATATTGTCATCCAAAACATACAACCGAGATCACACCATCTAGGCTCTACGAAACCTGAAATCTAAGAGTAAGTTTTTGAAAAGACGGAAAGCACAAGTCCTATACGAGAACTTCAGCCAGATTACAGGAACCTAAATAACAAAGATAACAAGGCAGGAATAAATCCCACAAATTCCATTGCTGCATATCCCACAGTAAATTACTACAGTGTAAAAATAGTAAGTATATATTAACCCATTCTCACTTGTTAGATTCTGGTAGATTGGTAGATTACTTTTCAACTAGGAGTAACAACATCACCGATAAATAACACAACTCTAGATGTCTCTTCCCTAACCATGAAAGCGAAAGGATGATCAGCCACAAATCTGTTTGTTGGAAAGGCTGCACTCCTCACTTTGAAAGCAACCGTGGTACTTGCAGCAGCTTCCGTACCTTCCTCATTCACCTCGATAAATGATGCGGTGCAACTTGAAGACGCGTACATACAGACATCTACGCGCCTACAGCTGCTACACAAGTAATACAGTTTGGCTAGAGTCAGGATTTCGTTTCCTTTTTGCTATTTGTTTAGAGTCGGTAGAATTAGTTTTAGTTAGGATGTATTTTCCTTTCCGTCAATTTCAGTTTCCTGCTATTTAAATACCGTGTCTGTCATCTTTACATTCAGTTTTGAGTTTATATAAAAATCGAGGTTTCTTCGTATCTTCTTTCAATTGTCGGTATTCTGTTGAATCAACGATTATTGATAATAATTCGTCCTGTTAACCACGTACGCTGCATCAATAAACAACTTATGAAACATTTTCGAGACACAAAACTTGTTGCGGCCAGGAGTATTCACCATGCCATTAAGCTCTCCCGTATCCATAAAAGGCCGGTCTAGTCCCAAGTTCTTGATAACACTAGATGCTCAAACTAGTACGTGAACTTAAATCTTGGAATCCAGAATTCAAACAGTTCCTCATATTGCAATTCAAATTCTTGGTTATAGAAGTCCGACTTGGAGTTGAACTCGTGGAGCATGTTCTGCAACCCATTTGTTTTGGCTGGGAGAAAGAAATACATGGAAAATTTACGCATGTCTTTGCCATTTTGATAAGGGATCTGGAGAATTTTGTAGTCTTTGAAATTCTTGTAAAGGTGTTTCTCACGATACCCAGATGTCATGAATGGAACTTGAAGTTTGTCTCCATTGAGACGATGGAAATCCTTGATCTTGGTCTTGGTTTTGTCGAAAACATTTGTACCATGAACCTTTGAAGTAGAGTGCATTTGCAAGAACAAGTGCAGTACTGTTCTGTTCTAGAGATCCTCTGGGAAGGACTTCCTTGATTAGTCCATTAGTGTTGTCACTTCATTTGTCACTTCATCAACCTTCAATAGCGTCACATGAATAAGGCCTTCAAACAAATTAAGCTATAAATCTCAAAATGCATTTCAAATAGTACCTTGTTCACAAAATCAACTTCCTTCACTTGTTGAAAAACTCTCTCGCTATCGATTGAAAATTGGCATTCAAACCATGAGATTGATCAGCCCAAGCGGCCAAGCGCCATTAACAAAGGACACCAACGGTCCTCCAGCAGAACTAGCATTGCTTCCATGCCTGGATACAAGCTCAACAATCCTCAACGAGAGCAAGTTAAGCTCGTGCACATTGTCAGGCCCCAAATGCGAAAGAAGTTGTTCTAGAGTATGCCCCGTGGAACCTGCATGCAGCAATGAAAGATAACATTACTTGGAAGGATAGTGGAGATAGACCTGAGTTTGACCCGTTCTTGATTCCTGCTTGTAAGGCATGGCTTGCTAGCTTAAGGCCGAAACTCGATCGAGTTTGAAATGTTGCCGCTGATTATTTTCGAGCTAGAGTTTGTAATATTGTTGCTCATTGTTTTTGAGAAATATTTTTTGAACTTTTTGAGGAAATTGAAAATGCTACTCATGATTTGTTGCCTTGAGCCAATCTGAACGATGTCTCTTAATTTTCCTTGAGCCAATCTTATGACTTCATAAATGATGACACTTATTATTATATCTTAAGCTAGCAAGAATATAATTATCCAACATGTGTCAATTGCAGAATGAGTGTTATTAGGCAAATCGATCAATACAATGTGAAAGAAAGAATATATTCTTAAGCACATGAGCAATGTTTGTTTAGTTTACTTTAGTTAATTAGTGTAACAGTAACGTAGGAGTATTTTCCAATATGTCCTCCTCCATTCATAAGAAGACACTAAGCAGTAAGCATACACCTGTGTAATTGCTGATGATCAATATGCACCTTTACCTAGCCTCTTGTCTTGTTTGTTTAAAATGATCCTTTATAATGAATCTATGAAACTTTTTCTTTCTTTCTTATTTATTTATTTTTTTGTGTGAAGTGTGAAAACAACTTTTCAACCACATCTCTTCCAACAAAGTTCCGTTCAGTTCAGGACCTTGTCTGCATAGATTTCAAAATCTTATCGCACAAAGCGTTCACTAGCAACACTGTCACTGTCTCACGAGCTTGCAAATGTTCCTATATGAAATACTGCTATGACCAATTAAAAGGTAGACATAAACTTAACTTTCTATATATGTTCCGTAATGTTTTGAAACACTGCTCAAAACTCAACACATACTGCGCAGTCCAAAGGCATCCACAGAAAAACATGTTTAACTTAATACTCTTGCACTCATCATTCACAAGTATTCATCTACTATATTTCAAGTAGGATTAATAACAGTCCCAATAAACAACACATCCTTTGAAGTTAATTCGCTAATCATGAAAACAAAAGGATGATCTGCTACAAAGCTAGCTGTAGGTAAACTAGCAGATCCAAAGGCAAACGCGGTAGCAGTACTGGCTGCAGCATCTGTGCCTTCCTCATTCACTTCGATGAACACCTTGTGAAACACTTTCGATACAGAGAGATTGTTGCCACCAGGAAAGTTCAGCATCCCATTTAGCTCTCCAGTTTCCATAAAGGGAAGGTCCAGTCCAAGTTTCTTGATACAGCTGGAAGCTTCAAACTCGTACGAGAACTTAAATCTTGGAATCCATAACTCCGACATTTTCTCTTCTTCTAGATCAAACTCTTGATTGAAGAATCCGGGATTAGATGTTGATGGAGTACAAGAAAGAGCTCCCGTTCGCGAACGTATTCCCTGCCCTTAGCCTTGAAGTTGTCGAGCAGCAGCAAACTGTTCACCTGTTTGCTATGCCTTTCTTTTATTTATTAAGACTTTTACATTTATTTCCTTTAGTTAGGATTATTGTGTTTTAACCCCTGCGTGGGTATATTTAATCGTACTTAGTTAGGGCATATTTCATTATTGAAGTTTATTAGAAACAGAAAGCTACGTTGGCTCTTTGCCGTTTTGAAGCTGCAGCGCTTCGTTCTTGAATAATCATCTTGATTCTTGATTATTGAGTTTGAACTTTCTACGTTGTTAGATTGTTCGTTTATCTTGCTCTATTGCTTCCGCGTTTTCTATCAGATGTGAACTGGTGTAGCATGCTTTGCAACCCGTCAATCTTGGCTGGGAGAAAGAAATACATGGAAAATTGCTGCGTGTTGTGGCCTTTTTGGTAGGGGATTTGGAGAACAGTGTAGTCATGGAAATCTTTGTAAAAGTGTTTCTCACTGCTTGTCATGAAGGGAACTTGAACTTTCTCTCCATTGAGATAATTGAAGTTCCTAAGCTCGGTTCTTGTTTTGTGAAAAGTTTGCACCATGCCCCTTTGAAGTACAGTGCATTTGCAAGAACTAGTGAAGTGTCTTGTTCTAGATATCCAGAGGGGAGAATTTCCTTGATTAGTCCACTTGTGATGCTTTCAACCCATGAATTCACTTCATCAGCCTTCAATGATTTCGCAAACGATATGAAAACATTATAAAAATCACCTTATTAGCCCGAGTAAGCAATTCATACTATCAGTCACTTTATCAACTCGTTTTGCTAAACAAATTCATAGTGCACGTACCTTATTTACGAAATCAACCTCTTTCACCTCAGCATTGAAGAGCTGTTGAGCCAATGATCGAAAATTTACGTTGAAACCAACAGATTGGTCAACCCAAACACCGTTAACAAACGAAACCAACGGACCTCCAGCAAGATCATGATCGTTTCTGCGGTTTGACACGAGCTGATCAAGATTCGAACGAGAGCAATTTAAGCTCATGAACACTGATAAACCCCAAAGGGAAATGAAGTTGCTCCAGTGTACGACCCGTTGATCCGGTAGCAATCAAGGCTAATATCACTTGGAAAGACAAGGGAGATATTGCTGAGTTTGTTCCATTCTGGATTTCTTCTTGTAGAACTTGGTTTGCAAGCTTAAGGCTGAAAGCTGAGTTTAAATTGCTTGTCATTATATTGTTCTGTTGGAGAAGTCTTGTTTAAGATTTGAGCCCAGTTTAATAAGCTTGGAAAATGTTCATTTTGTCATCTCCAAGTCATATGAATTTAATTTACACTTTTCCTAATCATTAATCAACACATGTCCTGGTGACTAATTAATGACTAATGAGTGAAGAAAATTAAGCAAATATTTGTTTAAATTACTATCAATCACATTCTTCTTGATTGTGCCACATAGCATGCCAAATCTACACATGACTTGCTTTTAAAAGACAATTACATTTGTTTTTTAGGCCAACTTTGCATACGTGAAAATTGATGTCAGCAGATTGTACATGACATGAATTAGGCCAACAAAACAAGATATCTACTAGGCAAGTAGCAAATAAATTTTATTTCTAATATGGTTCAGATGACTTAACATATAATTATACATAACTCAGATGCAGGCAGTATATGTGATAAAGTATAAAATCAAGGAGAACTAGTTTTTGATGCAGGGGAGGCCTTAGCAGGTGGAACTCCGGGAAACCCCGGTATCGGTTGGAACGGGAACGGAGGGAGCAGAGTAGGCGCCGGTGGCGGTGGTGATGGAGATGGAACCAGACCAGGAATTAGTGGCGGCAAAGAAAATGGTGGCGGTGAAGGAGAAGGCGTTGGCAAAATCGGAGGAAATATCGTAGGCGGTGGGGTAGGGAAAACCGGAGGGAATATGGAAGGCGGTGGGGTCGGTAAAACCGGAGGAAGCACGGAAGGCGGAGGCTGGAGAGGGTTTGGAATTGGCAGAGAAGGCGGTGGTAAGAGTGGAATTGGCGGGAGCGGATTGAATGGATTTGGCGGGAGAGGGAAATCTGTTGGTTGGTTAACTTGCTTACTGTCCTTGAACTCGGAGTGTTGCTTTTTATTCTTTGGGGGCAAAAGTGGAATTCCGGGTAGGATCGTCGGGAGCTGAGGGATCACCGGGGGGAGGAGGGGCAGGACACCGCCTAACAAGGGCGGGTTGGATGCTGGCGGGTCTTGGAGCGGGGGTGGGAATGAAGGGTCGTCCGGGTTTGAGATCCGAGACGACTTTTCCGGGGTTATGGATTTCTGGTTACACACTTCTGGCTGTTCCAAGGGCTTGAATGTGAAGAACCCTGCTGAGAAAATGTGTGTCCCATGTTTCCTTGATTTGAGGTTCAGGGATGTCGATTTTGCAGCTGCAGCCACGGCACAGAATGGCTCGTTGCTGCGGATTAGTTCAACCGAACATGACTTGATCTTCCGGACATGCTTGCTGACCGAGAATGGGAGGTGGACTTGGAACTCGCCGTGCTTGTTCGTCTTCACTTCTTGTCGAAAAGCTGGTGTTGTTGAGCTCGCATTGTCTTTGCACTCGATTGCAACAATTGCACCTGAGACATGACATAGTTTGCATCAAAAGTCAGAACCATAGCTTAAGTTTCGTCTTCAAGATGTTTCGATTTGTTAAAAACTAGTACAGGTTCACGTTCTTGGCGAGCGCTAGGCGAAAATGCGAACTAAACAATGCTCGTGACGAATCATACTAGATCGAAAACGAAAGAGGCCTAATTGAGAGAGATTGACCGATGATGTAAAGTATCATGATTGACGAAATCGAGCTAAATTCGAACAAAATGCTACAAAGTACACGGCAAAAAGACTGAGATATATATGATTCACCTGCAATGAAGTGACTGGATTTGGAGGAATCCTGGTGGAAGCAAGTGTCACAGTAGACAGTACCAACAACAACTGCAGATGGAAGCTTCCCCACCATATTCTGAACCTTACTAGCTTCAGTTACAAACTCATTACTGAAAGTGAAACTAAGAAACACTAGAAACAAGAGCCAAGACATTCTTAAACACTCCTAGCTGGTTGATTTTGATAATCAAGAAATGTAATGAATTGAGACCAATTTATACAAACTTGAAGAAACCGTTCATGTGACTTGAATTGTATATCTTGTGACAATCTTTGTTGTTTAGTGATTGTATTGTACTATATAATAATAAAGAAATTTGTACAAAGTATATTTTTATACTAGTAGAAGGAAAAGAAGAAGGTGGGTCTTAATGTTGTTCATGCAAAAACAAGTGAACTCCAAACGAGTTGCAGTTAATTCAGAGGCAGAGAGGATAAATTGGTGCTAACAACAAGAATGATTGAGCATTATCTTTATGTAGCAGCAGCTATAGATAAAATTGGCTTTATTTGGTTGAGATGAGACTTGGGAGTTAAGGGATTGGACCCAGTTGAGTCACGGGATCCATGGAGCTAGGCTAAGTGACATAATATGCACTGAACTTGTGATTGACCAGAAACTGCACAAGTGTTGTTTTGGTAGAAGGGAAGTGCTCTTGGCATGGTTCTTGAATTTTATACTTTTATCATTTATGGTTTATGCCATTGTCGGTTTATGATTAATAGTTTGTTTGTTTTTAGGGATAGCTTGCAAAAAATGGAAGATGCTAGAATAGTACAGAAGTTATAAAAAGACACGAAATTACTCACAATTACTCATTTTGACAGTAACTTTGATCACATCTAATGGCAAACCGCCATTTCATTAGATTTCAAGTTATATAGCTAGGGTTATACTAATAATAGTACATAGGCGTGCCAACAATAATCGTAAATGTGAACGTGAAGGTTGTTTTGAAAATTCATGCCCAACTTTGGACGTACAAGCCAGAGAAGCATCATGCTTTTAATTTTATGCTATTGCTCAAATTATTGAAGAGTTAATATAAATAATTATTTCGAGCATCTAACTAAAATAAATTATTTTTTGGTGATATATGAGTTCGAATATTCCATAGAACAAACTTACCGGTATCAAATTCTGCTTGATTGACCTTCTAAGACTTACGCAATACATGACTTACGCATGCGCAACAGTAAACTTTTAAGAATCAGTGAATCACTAAGTAATTCCTGACACAAGTTACTTCATGGAGTTGCATAATGTTACGTTAAGTAGGGCGGTGCTTGTAGTACGAACTTGTGGCATAAAAATTCCATCGATCATTGCAGAAATGATGGGCTTGGTAAATTATTAAGAGATGGATGAATGAAAAGGACGGTATTGTCTTGGCTTTCTTCACGGGTTTACAATGCAAACCTCTCTCACATGGCCGTAATCGTTTTGTTTGTTCACATTGAATGTATGTGTGTTGATGACTACAAGCCTAACAAATTTTACTTGTGAGTAGTGAGTATTTAATTACCTCATATCGGTTGCAATGTAATGTTGTTGGCCTTGTATTACAAAGGTTTTAATTTACTACTATAATTTCTGAGTATGTTTTTAATGAAAATTAGATTCTATAGAGTGTTGGATCAATAATCTATCATCCAATGTAACAGTGAGACTCACAGTGAATAGTGAGAGGGTAGATTAATGATATGTGATATGTTTTGGAAACTCCACCATATAATCCTGACTTCAATTAGACTCACGTGCATCGAACCTTACTCCGTTATTCTTGTCCAGACCCGTATTGTCGAAAAACCAGTTATGATGTAATATAGGCATGGCACCATGGCATGTCACTCGTGGTCCTTGTGGAACTTACTTGAATGTGGTTGTGGATAGTGGATACCCATATCCGAATACATTTTCTTGAATGTTTATGTCAAAACAAGACTTGGACATAAATTTCCCAATTTTTTTTACTATGAAGGTCCGCAAGTTTTGTGGGCCGCTAACCCAACTCATGATATCTGGTTAGAGATTTAATCATTCCAAAGCAAAATCCAGAAAAGATGCTAACACCATTTCAAGTAAATATGGCAGAGAATATATTCAATCGGGCGAATATAATATTTGTATTCTAAACTATTATGCGAGATTGCTCATATGCTCGTCTTTTTTGGGCAGTGTCCTCTCTTTCACAGGGCAGTTTGGCTCTTTCAGCGACTGATTTGCAGGAGTGGATTGATCAGTTGCGCATGAATTTGTGGACGGAGGAGCTTATGTTTTTTCTGACTTCCTGCTGGGCCCTGTGGTCTAACAGAATTCAAGTTGTGCACCAGCAAGTGTCCTTTGATGCAGCCCAGTCTGTGATATTCGTTCGGCAGTATTTGCTTAAGTTTGCTGAGGCCCAAACGTTGTTTCATGCTCCCCGTCCACCCGAAGTGCAACAGGTATGGAGGCCGCCGGCTGTTGGTTTTGTTAAGTTGAACTTTGATGCATCAGTGTTTACAATTCAGTTTGGAGTTGGTGTGGGTGTTGTAGCTCGTGCGTATGATGGTAGTATTATTTATTGGAAGCGCCAGTTTTTGCCATATATCCAAAGTCCAGAGATTGCTGAGGCTCTCGCGGTCCGCATGGCAGTCCAGTTGGCTATTGATCAGAACGCCTCCCATGTCATATTTGAAGGGGACTGTCAACGAATTATCACCCAGCTTAACACCCATACCATCTCACTTTCTGATGCCAGAAATATTCTTGAGGAAGCCAAGTTTTACTCTAGTTTTTTTCAGTCTTTTAGCTTTACTATTGTGAAATGAGTGTAATAAGTTAGCCCATAGTTTTGGTTTTTCTGTGCTTCCTGATGACATTCCGGTTGATGTAATTTGATTTTGCTGATGAATGAAGTTGTTTTTCTCTCAAAAATAAAAGTTCAAAGTAATTAGTACAACATTGTTATGAAAATAATCACCGAGTAAAATTTTATGTGATACGGATGAGACCTTAATCGAACTACAATTGACCCAAGCTCGACCCAAAGTGAGGTTGGAAGCGAAATCGAGGTAATCCAGCATATTGGGCTCAAAAGGCCCAATTTCTTAAATTATGTGAAATTCCTAGGGAGTACACTAGTACGGGTGACATGGCATGTGATGCATCATCGATATGTAATTCTGTACGTAGCATGTACTAGCTAAGAAGCATAAATACGTTTATGAGGTGGAGTTCTTAAAATTAACACGTCCTCACATTTCGACAAGAGGCCTCAACATGTGTTCTTCGTCACGTATTAGGACTTGGAGGAAGATGGAGCTAAGTGGATGAGAAAGATGGGCGCTTTCTTGGGAGTTCCATTCGGAGAAGAAGAAATAGGGGAAGTCGAGGAGATAGTGAAGAGGTGTAGCTTTGAGAGATTGAGCGAGTATGAACATGAACAAGTCGAGTGAGGTGCCTGATTGTTTCCCGTTGCCATACGTACAGTCCTTCTTCAGGAAAGGTGAAGTTGGTGACAGTTTGAATTATCTTGATCATCAAATGATTCACAGGAGTGATGAGCTTACAAGGAAATACTTTCATGCTTCTGGTTTTCTCTGTGGAATTTGATTTCTTTCACTCATGGTATGTGGTACTACTAATTGTTTGAGTGATCATTTTGTTGGAGAACTGTTTTAATAAAAAAGTAAAATTTTACCTGCTAAAGTGTTTGCCAGTGGACTTTAAGTGGGTTACTCTAGCTTCTTGTAAAGAATTTTGTGTAAGCTTTGTTACAATGATGAAATGGCCCATCATTTCCTGGTATACTGCTCATTTGTTTTTTTATTTTTTTAGATTCTTTACGTATTCATTTTTCGTCTCTTTTTTTAAATTCTTTACTTTTTTTTTGACAACTTTCTATCTCACAACTTTATTGTGGGTCCTGCCACTAAACCAAACACTACAGTCATCATAACAATCTATGGGTTTTAGTGGAATTTGTAGTTTAGAATGCACCGAATCATCGCATTAGTATATTTGAACCGCACTCACTTCACATGGAGTATATATTATATATTATGATATAATGATATAATTTTAACACTTGAAATAACTAGAGAACTGATAAGGAAGTATGTCATGTTGGTATTTATATTAATTTTTCAACACTCCTCACATTTGTGGTTTTCAACTTCGAATGGAAATTTAATATAGGGTGAAATTCGTCGGCACATAAATTTAAACGATACCATGATATTTTCTTGCTTTCTAGTTGAGCTAGTCTTTCCTCCTCTTCTTTTTGTTCGTTTTTCCGGTTTAGATGTTGTAATGAGCTCTATTCCTTATCCGTGATTGACCCGTGGCCTAAAGGGGAAAATCATCTTTTGTGTTTCGTGCTAAGTCCCCTAAATTTGCAACGAAAGGTATGAACCCCATTTTGTTTTGACTAAGAGTTGGTGGTACAACTTGTAAACTCCCCGAATCTTGGTCTCTTGCTCGGAAGATGGATATACTAGACGAGGAGAGAGTCAAATATCGTCACGATCATAACGGATATCGATTGGCTCTAGTTTGTGTAGTTATACTTTTATAGTTTCAGTTTGGAGGTTGTACTCGGTTGTGATGCATTGCTACGAGCATTTCTTGTACTTGGGAAAAATTGAATAAAATTTTTAGCCGATTCAAAAAAAAAAAAAAAAAAAGAATACCATGATAGAATTCCAACTCTCTTAAAATCTCAATCTAATATGGTGGAGTGGAATATAATAATTAATAGTATAAGTTAATTTTAAATATAAAGTCTATAAAATTAGTCATTCTTTGCAAGATTTCCAATTATGCTACGTTTGTTCTACAGAGGTTTTTAGATTTATGTGGAATACTTAAATGCGACTTAATTCGTTGGTTTTTGAGAAACCAAAGTTGGTGTGGTTGCAATTAATTCGTGTCTCCTTGTTCTACAAACTACTTGACCAGAACTGAGTAAAGCTCACGAAAAGACTTAGACCCATTCTTGCCCTGACAATGGAGAATAATTAGTCGTCATTTGAAGTGGTATAAGTATAACTATTTGCAAGTGACGATAGTTTGGAGGCTAAATTCTTGATTATAATCATGATGTACGTATGTACACTAATAAATATGCGTATGGGTCACCCATAATACCAAATTTTGTCGGCAACTTGGCATGAGTGAGTCCCATTGCAGGCTCATTCCAAAATCGCAATCAATCATTTCATTAATACATTTAGCATATGATTAAAAAAAAAATCCTTACTTCTAAAATGTAGTAATACATGATCTACCAAGTGTAGAACTCGCCCAGAGTTCCAGTTTCAGATACAGTAGTTGGCAAACTGAAACCAATAAATCGGGGGTTCGAGTCACCACGAGAGTAAATGAAGAACCATTATTGATCCTCAATTTGCCATTTAAAAAAATAAAAAAACTGAAACGAATAATTTTTTTACCGTAGAAGAGAATAGAGGGTAAATATCTCCTTCCTTGATGTTAATTAGAGTTGGAATTTGAGTCATGGTGACCGAGTAGCTAATTCTTGCTATCAATCAATCCCACTTGAGAGATGGAAATCGTAAACCTAATCCTAATCGGACGATAATATAGGTTAAAGAGCAATGATTATTTAGTTTCACCCACTAAACGAAAAGCGTGTGGCCTCTATAGCACTTTTTAATTACGCTCCTTATCTAAATAGAAAAGTAGCGTACTTCAAGAATTTCGTCTTCTTGTTCCCCTTTCCTATAAATAAAAAATAAAAAATTTCGGAAACAAAAGTTAAAGCAAAAGGCAAAGAATAGAATTCTGCTGCAGAAATTGTTCCTAGATACGACCATCTCTCTGAAGCATCTATCTCTGACCCTCGGATATCTCGGCTCCTCTGTCCCTCTCCCTCCAGATAAAATCTAAACCCTTCACGCCTGGTACTTTTTTTTTTCTTTCTAAATTCTTGTTATAAAAAAAACTGTTCTTTCTTTACATTTGATTCTGTTGTTTCTGGGATTAGTCATAATCGGAATAATCACGTCATGGGTTCTGTTCCTTTTCATGTATTGATCGAACCCTTTTGTAGGTTTTCGCTGAATTGGTTCAATTTTGGGTTATTATGTGTTTCTTGATTGTTACACTATTAAGGAAATAAAGGAAAGGGTAAAGTTTTGAATTTGGGTTTCTTGTTGGTCAATTGAAAGCGTGTTGGTAGCTAATTCTCTGACTTTTTTAGGTATAGTAATCCAGATTCTGAAACACGTTATTTTCATGTTTGTGTTAGCAGGTGGACTAACTGATAGTACTTAGGTGTCGAGGGGAAAAGAAAAGAAGAGCAGTTTGGTTATCTCTCGTTTCAGGGGAGAGGTAGCAGCTAGTTCGGGAAGCTTGAGTTAACTTCCACGAGCCTGAGGTCCTCTCTCATCGTCGTATTTAAGTGATTTATGGCCCACTGATTCTTTTGCTGGTTGTTTGATATCTAAGGAGCTTTGTGGAAGGGATTTTTTGAGGTAGTAGAGTGGTGATCATGGGTGCGGCGTGTTGTTGTTTGAGGGATGACTATGAAGAGCTTGCTAACCCGAACAGCTCTGTTTTTAGGAACTGCGGTTGTCTTCGGAGCTTTCCTCAAAACTTTATGCACATGGTAATGCTATGGTTTTCTCATCTTTAGTTTTTTTGTGGAATGAGTATGTGCTTGCTTTGTCCTGCAGCTGTATGTGGTAGCTTTATTGTGCGTGACGTTCTCTTTTGCTGCATTCGTAACATTTAACTTTAATGTGTGTGAAGCATGTGCTCTGTGAGATATAGCTGTGTCATGATGCTGCTTAATTTGTCAAACTGTGACATAAGGTCCCTGGGACTTTTTCATGTATGGACTAAATAGGAGAAGGAAATACTCCACTACTAACATATATCACTCCCTAAGCTTGCAAACAGGAAAGCCTTTAATCTCGTTACCTGTAAGATGACAGAATAGACTATTGCCAATGCTGCTAAAAGTTTGCTTTTATATCATCACTGGTTTGTCTGATGATGGAAACTTATTTGTTGCGAGGAGTCTGTTCTGAGGGTGTTAATTATAAAGAGTTATAATGTAATAATGGCAAGGGTTTGGAGTGTACTATAACGACAAATTAAAACAAGGATTTTACATGACATAGTTTTAGATTTTTTTCTGCTTCTAGATAATGACTCTAGAATTGAGTTTGTGGTCCATATTTGATTGGTTTTTGGTAACCTTTTTCCTGTTTCAGCTAGCTGTTGGACTGCGTTAAAGTTCTTGAGTTGACGAATTCTTGTTGTTTTTACTCTTGTATACAAATGATGAATTATTCTCCTATTTGTAAGATTTGTGAAATCCTCTTAGCTTAGTGCTTGTATTATGTTATTCACTTTACCACTTCACTTCAATGTAATAAAGGGACACATTCATTTATTCTCCTACTACATGCACATTCAACGGTTATTTGTTTGTGTTTTGCAGTATACGTCACTGTTTCATAGAGGAGGAGAACTTGTGCCTTCTACCACTCAGGGAAATACATCATTTGGTTCAGCATCATCACTTGACAATTCTTTAGCTGATATGTACCGGTCTCCTCCAAGACCTCTGCCTTATGATGCGGATCCCAGATGTTTCAGATTGCAGCGTGATGGACTTGTCTCCAGAAGGGAGAAAGGCTCTAGTCACTCGCACGACGATACTGAACCACTAAGAACAGATGAAGTTGATGATGAATCTGATTCATTGGTCAACAAAGGCAAGTGGACTGAGTTTGAGTGTGAGGAAGGATCAAAAGAGTATAGTTCAAGATCATCATTTCACCTTTCAAAAGCAACGGCTGGATACGCTCATCTCTATACTTCATCAGAAGATGAAGATGTCTGCCCTACATGTCTTGAAGGTAAGAGACGGTTATTGTTGTTTATCTTTTTGGCATAATCTTACATCATTTCAAAAAATTTCTTAGCATTTGCATTCATATAGTGAAAAACATTTACATTCATATCGCGGAAAGCATATGAGTATGACTGCACATGGTAGAAGGTTGTCTTATATTTCCCATTGGATGCTTTTGTATGGAAATTTGGTGCACTCAAAAGTTTATAGTTAAATATTCCATGGCATGATGGTAATGTTATACTACTTAAAAACTTTTAGTTTTTATTACTCAGACCCAAAGTGTTTTCAACTCGAGAACTTGACCCATGCCGTGTTTTGTCAGCCTTGCAAGTAGAAATTGTGATTATATAAGAACTATGCATAATCTGGATTCTAGACTGCTTTAACCTCTCCTCACATGCTGGAGTTGGCGATCTTTTGTATTTGTATGGCAAGTCAATTTAATTCTTTCTACTCTTGTCTTTTTATGCAGAATACACAACAGAAAACCCGAAGATAATTACAAAATGTTCCCACCATTACCATCTCGGATGTATATATGAGTGGATGGAAAGAAGTGATAACTGCCCTGTTTGTGGCAAGGTAAATACCTCGTTTGACAACACACTTATTTCAAGCATCAATATGATATTTTATTTCATCCATGCTTATTTATGTATCGTATTTTCTCAATTTTCTAATCTTATATTGATTTTTTAACTGAAGTTTGTTAACACGCATTTTCCATTACTTGTTTTGTCCATACATTTCCTGGCAAGTCGTTAGATACTTCCAAATATTCCTGGGCCTGCATTTTTTGATTGGCATTAGTGGTTAACGTGTCCTAATTTTCGTGTACCTAAGCTTTTATACATCAGCGTTTTCCTTTTTCATGTGTTAAAAGGCTGTTACCCCCCCCCCCCCCCCCATTAGTGTCCTGATTTTCTTATGCTGGATTTTTGCATTCCGTTTGTCATATTTGTGATATCATCAAATGAGCATATCGAGTTATCGAGTATATTGAGCATTGTTTAGTTGTTTTATTTGAATGTTGTGTTGTTGAGTGCTGTGTGACTGAAAGATAAAGATAACAGATTTGAACCATCTGAGTAGTATTGAAAGCCTGCTATTCGTCTTTTCAGCCATGTAACACTTCAAGTTACTCTGGATGGGGAGGGATTACGCCTGAATCCAAGTTTCTTTTTGAAGATATGTGCTTTCCCAGAATCTAATGTTCACACTTCTTACTGTACAGGTGATGGCATTCGATGAAACGACTTGAAGTCCGTGGATGGAAGCAAGCACCGACAAGATAATAATAACACATGGGGAACCACCAACAAATGTAAAAAAAAGTCATTGTATATATACCGCCTTTGCCGGGAATTTTTACCTCCTGAAGTTTGCTGATACCTGCTGGTTCAGCAGTTATAGCTTTCTTCATAATTTATCAGAAACATTTCAACCTTTTCAATGAGTTGGAAATGTGATTGGTTATTTACACCTTTTCTCTATCTCCTGCATTGTTGAGTTACTTGAAACCAGGTTGCATGTTTTATAGACATGAATGGATTGCAACATACTTTTAAACTCTGCTTGATCTTGTGAGTTTCGAAGACAAACTAGAGCACACGTACGAAATGTTCTTTCACTGTGCATACCGATAGAGGATCTTATTGGACACAGTTTATACATACCAACATATATATCAAAGTTATACTAAAGCTTAGGTGACTCTGATGGAGTCTACTATTGCCGGTTAACATGGAGGAGCATCCAGGGCGGCATGAAGGTATTGGAATCTCCCTGGCGTGTTTGGTCACCGTGTTCTTGTGCTCCTATTGGCTGTTGCTCCCCAGTTGACCTGGCCCTACAAAGTTCACAAGCTCATAGTGAAAGAGTAGAACTATCTTCAGCTACTAAGAAACTTAATACTCACTTATTTACATTTACACTTAAAAGGAACCAAGTCCTTGCAAAGAAACAGGTAACCTAGTCCTTATTTCACATGCACCTGGATATTGTGTTCCATATGAGCAAGTTATAGGCTTGTATTGGAATCACTTTGAAATGAGAGAGGAAATGCACTTAAAACTATTCGGTTCAAGTTAAGTTATGTGACAACGTTTCTCATTTTTTTTAGTAATTATACTTAGTATAGAATTATTGAAGTCTCTGATGGAGTCATGCATTCATAAAAACACATGCCGAATTTTTGAAAAACTTGGTTAAATTATCATAAGATGTAACAATAACGAACAAACAAAAGCGCAATCTCGTGCAAGGGTGAAAGAATTGTTACCCGATAGTTAGGGTAGGTAATGTCTGCAACCGTGTAGGAGTCTGAAACACTGCAACTGTGGATGAATTGTGTGCAAAACCCTCTTGCTGTTCTTGCTGAATGTGGCGATCAATTGCTGTTTGCTCTTTCTCAGTTTCCTTCACCTGTTTCCAGAATATACACTCTTATGTTAACAACATGTATATAAGTCAATATTTGATTCTTCTCGAAGACTTGAACAAGAGAGAGAATGAAAAACCAAACAAAATCAATAGTATATACTATATGCTACAGTAGAATGAAATAAAATTCACCTTCTTTGCTAAAAGTTTGTTCTGATCCTTTAGTGATCTCTCCTGTCACAAAAACCCAAAAACCTAGCTAGTTCAACAAATTTCCTCTACTAATCTAGTATTCAACTCTGCCACAAAAGATCTTCTCTTCAAACAAATCAAGAATGAAATCACATTAACTGAGACTATAGCTCTTTTAGAAAACCTAGTTATTAGCTTAGCATCTGGTAGCATTCATATAATAATTCGTCTCATTTTCGAAAAAAACATCACAGAACTTTGTACATGCGTGATCATCATACGTTCATTTCATTTCTCTCTAACACAATCTACATTTCAAACATGCACCATATATATATCCATATGAAATGAAAAGAAAAAAAAATGAAAATGAAAAATGAAGAATTTGGTTTATGCTAGAGCTGCTAGGCTAGGTAGGTGTGCATACATTTTCTTTTATCGTCTTTATTGATGATAGGCAACTGGAAAGCAACAAGCAAGGATGTGTCAATCAATTGTATTGTAGTAGGTACTATGCGTAAGAAAAAAGAAAGAAAGACTATTTGAACTGTGCAAAAAAGGCTTTGGTCTTATTGCACATGGATTTATGCTAATGATGCAGTAGATATTATGGGATGGTACCTAAACAGTAACTAAGTGTACCAGCTGCAGCTCTCTTCACTGATGATTTAACATGTCTATATGTCAGAAGGAACAAGACAACCTAGTCTCTTTCTTTTGGTGGACACCATTTATGTCCTACTAAAGCATGACAATATATACCCTTAAACATACATTTATACTATTAGACACTACCATATGCTTTCTTTAGGTTCAATCTGTTAAAACATTTTCAGGTTTTAGTGACAGCAATGCTTTGGAATCATTTGACATATCACATAGTCTGTGAATTTCAACAGCAAGGTCTTTAATTTGGCAGCTGAATGAATCAAACAGATTAATAGTAATGAGATTAATTTAATTTTTTTATGGGATTTGACCTTATGAAACGTTCTGTGTTTCATAAAATTTTGCAACTTCCTGTAGAGAAACTAAAGTTCGAAAACTACAGAAGAGAAACGTATGCATCACTTTTTCGACTATTTACCTTCTTCTGCAGATCAGAAATGGACTCATTCATGGCTTGATTCTGCAATATGTTTGAGTAGCATACATATTATAGCAAAAGTTAATTGACAGATGGTTTCTCTATGATGAATATTCAACATGGAACAAAAAACGGAAGGTTATAAATTACCTTCCTTGTACGAACTCGCTTGAGAGCAGTGTCAAGTTGCTGTTCCAGACTCTGGAGCTCTCTCAAGCTCAGGGGCTCCTGGTCTTCTCCTAAGTAGTTCCTATATAAATTCACCAACATTTACACATTCGCACATAACACACGACATTTAACCAAGTATTAAGTATTTGTCTACCTCTAAACGTGTTTTTTTTAAGAGAGTTTTAGTGCTTTTATAGACACCTAAACTTAGACCTCACGATCTATTTGATTCTATGAATACTTGTATAATTTGTTCATAATTTATAGGGCTCTAGTATATATTACATATGAGACTAATATCCCACAAGGATCATCTAGCTTACAGTAGCACGAAAAATTTATAATTAGATTGTGGATAGATTAGTTTGTACGCGTCTTCCCTCTATATCAACCAACAACATGATAATGCCTAGCTCATCTTGTTATGAAACTTTCTTATAAACTCAATCTTTGATGAATTGCCGAATTTAAACATCATGAAATCATTCTAAAAGTCCTTTTATAATTTAATCTAGCTGATAACCTAAAGCTAAACAGGGACCTAAAGGATGTGCAACATACTACAACAAATTAATACTAAGAAAGTACCTAATGCAGATGTTTTAGTAGTTTAACATCAAAGTTCAAGTTTAAAAGTACTGTACCTCATATTTCTTTGCAGAAGTTCCATCCTGGCCACAAGCTTTGGATACTCAATGTACCAATTTTCCTACATTTCACAAGAAATTTGAACATATATGAGGATTTACTTTAAATAACAAATAATGTAGAAATTGAACAAGAATAATAATAAATGTACCTTTGCAGGTTCTGGTTCTGCACCAAGTCTTTTCTCTGAATATGAGTTCCTTTCATATCTCTCAATGATTCTTTCCATGCTACAATATCAAATATAGCACATAAAATTTAAGTAAATTTCAATAACAAAGTACTTGTACTAAACCATTCCATTATTTGTTGTAACAAAACAATAACTGATACATTTCTTTTTAAAGTCCAACATCAAGACATTTATGCTAGCTGGTTCTTTTTTTTTTTTTCTTTCCTAAAACTCATTTGCAAGTGTTGTTCAAATCCACACAAGTGAATTAGTTTTAAATGAGCGATGCAGCTAGTACATGACAATACCAAGAATAAATTGTACACAACTAAAGAATAAATAATGAACAAATCAATATTTGTTTTTTGAAAAATCAAGAAAGCAGAAGAATGGGCTAGTAGGATATTGCAAAATTGCAGTACTGTAACATTTAAAAGAGACGAACAACACAGTACTGTTTTATCGGAAAAACTGGAACACTAATTTATACTATACTTATTTATATAAAATGTCGTCCACTTCAGATTGAAATGACCAATTGAAGAAATTTTATGTCCTCAAATTCCACCAACTACTTAATTCCATCTTGCACTAGACCATGAAAAGGCTTAAGATTATCAAATATGAGAAAGAACAAAAACTTCAATGGATCATGTACGTGGGTCAAACTTTTAAACATAATAAAATTTCAACCATCTTTTAATTAATTAAAAGGTACTGTGAATTTTTAAATAAATGGAAAATCAAGACTCAAACACATATTGTTGATCAAGAAAAGCAATATTGGAGAAGACCGAAGAGGATAAAATTACCGACAGAAAGGTGTGGTTTTTTTCTTTTTATTTTCAAAATAAAAAATAAAAATAAATAATTTGTCAATATGGATAAAATTACCACTATACAATGCCTATATAATATTGAGGAATTTTTTTCATTGCTTTTGGCATATTATATATAGTAGTATATATAAGATAAGTGATCCATCAAATGGGAGTACTTTTTTTTTTCTTTTTGTTTGATCAATCAAATAGGAGTACTCTTTAAACATTCTTGATAGAGCACGGTACTAATTTCTTGAAATGGATTCATCCCAAAACTTACTTGATATATCATAGCAAGATAATTAACTACTTTCTTGAAATGGAATACATGAAATTTTGTTAATATCATACTTTCTTGAAATAGAATTTGTGAAATTTCACTGACATGATAATAAAGATAACAACTTTCTTGAAATGGGATGTATAAAATCTGGTTATTAAACATAGTTTTTTGAAATGGGATGTATGAGATGAAATTTGGTTAAAATACTCTTGAAATGGGATTTTGTGAAAATTCAATTCACTGACATGGTAATAAAGATAGATAACATTGACAACAAACAAGAAGTTTCTTGAAATGGGATGGGAATAATTTGTTCATTCATGAAAAAGGAAAGGAAAGAAAACCTGGAATCAGTAGAGTACTCAAACATCTTTCCCTTGGTGGAAAAGACAATCAGAGCAACTTCAGCATCACACAAGACAGAGATCTCATGAGCTTTTTTCAGCAAACCACATCTCCTCTTTGAGAAGGTCACTTGTCTGCTAATCTTGTTCTCAATCCTCTTCAACTGAACTCTACCTCTCCCCATGAATGATGATGATATTATACCTAGATAGGTACCTCTCAATCTTTCAATATGAGTTATGAAATCTTGTTTGTACACACATACAAGCAAGCTAGCTATATAATAGTTGGAATATATATTTTTAAAAGAAACCCTAAATTCTAGCTAATTTACTACTAGCTATCCAAGCTAGTGTGGTTCCCATTTATGCTTCCCCCACAAACAACCAAAAGATGTGGGTGCGCGATGTAAAATGTGTGGATGCTCTGTGCCACTTTTATTTCGCAAAGACGGGACGAATGTTGTTTAGGTGAGTGGTGATTTTAATTTCGTACGTCAATTATGTAAGGTCTGAATTGTCACTATATACTTTAACTGGCTGATAGTAACTAGTCACAATACGCTCCTAGAACAAGTTGTGATGGTTAACATGCCCGTGTAATGAAACCTCGCGTTCACACTTTGAGAGCATAAAGCTATTTTAACGTGCATCTCTAGATTTCTCAACTCACACTTTAACATACATGTTAACTCACGCTATTCCAACTTTAATTCGGGAAAAAAAAATCACTTTATGGTGTGTCGTATAATATTATGTGACTTAAACTTCATGATACAAAGCGATTTTATTCGTTTCATTTTAATTTCTTAAACAGAGAAAATATTTTCTTTTAATTCGAATATGATCCAAATAAGATTATGTATAGCCGGAGCTTAAATATTAGCCAAATTATATGCTAAGCTTATTTAACTCATCATCTACTCTCAATTTCAACTAATAATTAATCTTATTTCGAATTCAACCCACATATCATGATATCAATTACTCCTAATACACAAACCACCATTATACTGAACAAATTGCATAGACAATCTCTGCAACAATATAAATTTGATTCTTAGCGTGCAGTACATGAATTTATGATAACGTGTTCATTTCATGATACATGTAAAGGAATGCAACAAGTTATTGCTCCCCTTCTACCCCTTTCGAGCTCGTTTTTCTACTTTGTTCTTCGTGGTGCATTTCTTATGCACGGTTTTTGTATTTGTACTTTGCTCTTTTGTTTACTTAATATAATTTGGCCGTTACAAAAAAAAAAAGTTATTGCTCCCCTTCTGTTCTCGTGTAGTTTGTTATATAGGGGGGAATTTTTATTGGGGAATTACACTAACTAACCCGAATACAAATTCCGCCATACATAACAAACTACACGTACGAGCAAGATTTCGACAAGCATCAACATTTTGCCAAACATCATCAAATAGATTTTAGGAGTTATAAGGTGGTCTGGTGGAATGGAAAAAATGGAGGTGGGATAGTGAAGGAGAGGTGCATGGTTCGATCCTCAGTGGAGACATAAGGTGGTTTCGGTGTGGAGATATAAGGTGGTTTAGAATATAGTATAGTAGTAGCGTAGAAGTAGTTGTAATATTTGTCGTTTCAAAAAAAACATCATCAAATAGATTTTGTTCGATTTACTAATGTTTTCCAAACAAGCATCATAAAAAAATCGCCAAAGATCATCAAACCAGTTCTTTTCTTTCTTCTTCTTCTTCAATTTACATTACTAAGGCAAGGAGAGTAATTTGAGAGATATCTTAATTTCCATTACATATATTCATAATAAAAAGGATTCACTAAAAGTGTAGCAGAGTTTTTTTAGGTTAAAATGTTTACTCACGAACAACTTAAGTAAAGGGTATAATTAAGTGATGCTATGAATAAGAATACAACGTTCCCAAATCACATCAATCATTCACGCTTCGGCTTTCCTGAAGTTAAAAACCAGGCAATCGCCTTAGAAATTAAACCTAAATACAAGAGGGGTTCTTTACCCGTTCTTTAAGCAAATTCAAAAATGATGATTTTCTTTTTTGAAGCGGCGAACGAATTTATTTATTACTCAATAAAATTATGTGTGTGTATATATACCCCAAAAATTCGAAAATGATGTTAACAAATGAAGAACATAGCAACTTTGAATGAACGTACATATTTCTTCTAGCTAGCGCTCTAACAATGCAATTACACCAGTCCGTAAGTGTGGTGGAGATGAATATTGGTGTTGATCGTAGTAATTATGGGTGAATTTGCACATTTATACTTTCACTAGAAAGGTAGAGATGCTAGAAATCTTATAGGAATGCAATGTTGTTTGCCTTTCTTGATGGTCTTAATAGTGTAATTTACTTGAGTTTTTCTTAATTTTATGATTATTTTTAATGACCTTGAAACCTCCAATCCACAAACTTTAGTTTACGCCACGTCATCATTTTACTCACATCTAACTCTATCATACTCTTCATCTCCAACCCTCAAACTCTATCTTACCCAAATTTTTCTTTTCTTTTCCTATTTCTTTTTAAAATACTTTATTCTATTTTATATTTCTTTTAAAACATTACAATTCATAATAACATAAAATTAAAATAATATAAAACTTCATACTTCATACGAGTATTATTGAAATGTCGTTTTATATTAATTTCAAATATTTTAAATTTTATAATTGATATTTCAATATAATTTATCAATATTGAAATATATGAAAAATAAATAATAAAAAAATAAAAACAAAAAGGAAATTAAAAGATAGGAAAATAAAAATATAAGACAAGTAAAAAGAAAAATAGTAAAAGGATAAAACAATAAAAAAATAAAAAGAAAAAGTAAAAATAAAAAAAATAAAAAACATAACTAACGCGTTTGCTAATAGCTTTAGCAAACGCGTTAGTTAAACTAATGCTAGTTTGATGGATGGAGAATGATGGTATGGCCATTTTGCCAAACTCCATCTAACCTGGGATGGAGTTGGTCCAACGGTTGTTCCCTCTGGTGTTCATGGTAAGGTTTAAGATCCGTTCTTTTCACACACACACAAAAAAAAAATACATTTTCACTTCAATTTAGTTTACATTCTAACATTCAATTCAGAACAGTTCAGCAAAATTTATTTTATTTTTTTTAACCGAAAGAACAAAATTCAACTGATTCAAATAATAAACGGCAAATCATTACCTTTTTTTTTTTAAGAAGCAAAAAAAAAAAAAAGAATATATATATATATAATATATATATATATATATATATATTAGTATATATAATATAATCTATATATATATATATATATATTATATATAAATATCTCTATATCATATCTATATATATACTAAACCGAATACGAGTCCAATCACCAGACCAAGTGCATAAGCGGTGCACAAACGAAAAGAGACCCACCCTAACCTCAACCTCCACTAATCGAAGCATAAAAAACATGTTTCAAACCCCACATCCATTATGGTCATACCTCAATCTTAACCACCCTCCTCGTCTAGTATGTCAAGCTCACTAGCGAGGAAGGCAAGAGTTTAGAGGGTGACGAATTGAACCAACAATTCTAGCCAAGACTAATAGAGTGATATATCTTCGTTGCAAGTTTAGATAACTTAGCACTAAAACGAAAGATGATATACTCTACTAGGATAAGAACCAATCACAAATGGGCGAGAGACACATGATACCCCTCAACTAGCAAAGGAGCAAAGACTAAGGATAGGCAAGACTAAAAATCTAAGCAAAAGCTGAAACTCGACTTTACAGACACTGCCAACTTCAGCCAAATTATAGTCAAAACAACCGGTCAAAACTAATCCAACAAAGACACACACGGCACCTCACAGACGAACCTCCAACACCGACATCACCCCAGAAACTCGACCAAGAGACCTTCCATCCACTGACAAACCAGCAACAGCCCGTGCGTAGGAAGCAGCATGGTGCTGTAAGTCAAGCACGTAAAAGACATAGCCTTGAAAACTTACTACCAACAACCAAAAGGGAAGCATAGCTAGTCCCTCAACTTATAAAGCCCATGAATTCTCCTCTTCGCTTTCAGCCAATTCCATAAACTAACCTGAATAGACTCCACCGACCCGTCAACTGTCAGAATAAAATTATTGAATATAGTGTTGTTTCGAATTTTCCACAAACCCCATAACGTTCCTTGAGTTATAGCAGCCACAAAATCGTTGCTAACAACCCCTGATTCCAGCCACCCGCCCTTAACGATCTCATCAATTGTGTACACTTGACGATATGGAACATTAACCCACTTTGCCATTCTTTTCCAGACTACAGCCGAAAAGGAACAGCAGCAGAAGAGATGTTGCGCATCCTCATCCACTGACGAGCACAGTTTACAGACAATTGAAGTCTCTTCATGCATGATGTTGAGCCTTCTAAGATTATCAAGAGTTGGCAAACGATTCCACACTAACTTCCATACAAACACATTCAGTTTCAATGGCACCTCATTAATCTAAACCTCCTTCTTCCACACAACCTGTGAGTTAGGCAAAATAGAACCATTAGTAGACAAAAAGCCCTCCAACTGAGAGCTAGAGCCAGATTTTACAGAAAACACACCAACAAATCATGTACCTAACTGAATCTTACCTAGTTTAATTAAATTGTTTTAGTTAAGACACTTAATTAACATTGATGTAGCTAGTGAGATAAATTAACGAGTTAAGGAAAAGGGCATATGAGTTGAGAAGGTGGGGGGTGGGGGCATGAAAGGAAATGTTGATTAGGAATAATATAATATTAGTAATAGTTCAAGTAATGGTACTATTAATGTATTGTTGTGAAAATTGATGCGTGCAGTGCAGACGAGTTCCCTGAATCATTACATGTTCCATCGTTGTCAAACAATAGCAAATGTCGTACTATGTATAGAAATAGGCCATACCTGTTGCGCTGTCGACTATTCATTGGCACTAAGCAATGGAGTCGTTAGTACTGTCTCATTAAAACTTATAATATTACACCTGGATCCCAAATTTGGAGTATCGTTTTAACTTTTTAAAGTTAATAGTTTTAAATTTTTAATACAAATTAATTTTAAAATATTTAATAGAATTAAGTATTGAGAATTTAAGATGTAAGGTTTCATTATATATTATATATAAATTCATTTCATATCATTTCAAATTATTTTAATTCGGTTATGGTTTATCCTAAATCACCAAACTCATACAAACTTTCCAAAAAATTATTTGAAATTAAAAGTAAAAAATATATAATTTTTTTTGAAATATATTATTATTGGTACTCTGACGCACTAACTTAGTACGATCTATTAATTATAATTTTTATACTGTTAACACAGCCTTGTACTAGGTACTATTTGTATTCTTTTCATCTGTATGAAGTTTGATAAGACAGATCATATCATAAATTTTTCTCTGAAATAATTATGGTCTCGCTCTAGCTAGGTACTGACGAGGATTCTATCTAACAATGTGTTATGTCCGTCTCTCTTTGGATTCTTTACATGCCAAGCTTTATTCTTCCAATTTTGGGATGGTTTAGTACTTTCTATTTACTTAGAAAACCATGTTGCTATGTTTATAGTATATTATAAATTGAAGAAGAAAAAAAAATTATGTCGAAAAACTTTATAATGTGGAATTTGTAATTAAACAAGATAAATACAAGATAAATAAACCTATGGAGCTAAAAAAACATGCAAAATTTCACCGGACGTGAATAATAAATTTGAGCACATATATTTTACAATTGATTTATATAATCAAAAGAGCGGGTACCAAAATCAAATAATGAAAAATGCAACAAATCTACAGGATTGCGATGCCTAGGAGAAATCAAAATGATTTAAGGTACACCAGTATATAAAGGGACTAGGGTTTGGAATTGTGAGAGTTCGGCTTACCCTATTGGTTTGGTCAAATTGACGGGGTAAGCCACATTGTGGTGAGATCATTTGGGTAGCTAGTTGGTCGTGCCCTGCGCACGAGAGACAAACCACCACGTGCTTATGAGTGAGTAAAGATTTTGTGATGGATAGGCTTGACCTCGCCAAATGGATCCAACCAAATCTTGGTTGGTTGAAACCGAATGATCACCTCTTTGTTTGGGCCTTCTAATCCCGACCTCCACAATGCCCTCCTAGCGACGAGACTTATGACGTTAATTAAGCAGGAGTACAAGGGGTTTAAGGTTAGCCCGATGGGAAGGAGTACCATTTGCCATGGGCGAACGTTATAATACATGCAGTTGTGAGGCGGGAACTCTCAAAATGATTAAAAACCAAAATGAACTATTTTGCTAGGTCACTTCCATAAACTTAGATTCTATAATTAATTAATTAGGGAGTGTCATTTTCAAATCTTTACTACATATACATATAATTGATATGCAATGATTTCTTCCGTGTTTCTTAATTTTGATGCTTGAATTTGGTGGGTATTGGTTTATGCTAATGTGATGCGTGGGTTGTGTACGTTTGTGTATAGGTTTTTTTTTTTAAGTATAGGTTGATGCTTGTTTTAGTTACAATATGTTGTTTGGCATAATGTAATGTTTGTGTTTGGGGATGGTGTTTGCTTCTATTGTGATGTCAGTAGATTAACGGGGAGATGGAAGAAAATATTGAGTAATTTAAAAAGTAACTTGCCACCGAAAGAATTTTAAAAAGCAAAAATATTAGATGTTAATTGCTTCATCAAGTGAGTAATTTAAAAAGTTACTCAACCTACGGTAGCTAACGAGAGATACTAAATTATCTAATTTTGCTAATTATAGCCTTCATTTCGAATTTCTATTTTAGTCCGGATTAAGAGTGGCCCGAGAACTTTTATGCAAGTCGGTCTTCAATCGCCCACGAGCTAGATTCGCCACAATGAGCTAGTATACCAAAATGTACGATCGAGTTTTTAATCGAAAAAGCACAAAATCTTTAGATGGTTTTCATTATACAATATTACTAATCACAAAATCAAAGGTATAATCCTCTGATTAGGAAGTTTACCCAAGTTATACAATATAATCTCTACAATATATTTATATATATAGGAGCCGTATTTTATGGGTGGTCCATAACCATTCTATCTTGTAAAAAAAATTGAAATTCTGCCACTTTAAAATTTCCAAAAATGTAAAAGTAAAAAAAAAAAAACAAAAAAAAACTCATAATATATAGAAGTACTTGGACCCACCACAATTAACCATTGATTGAATAAAAAATAACTAACACAGTTGTGATTTACGCTGTTTTGCTTTAGTTGCACGCAGTCACGAATAAACTTTTGCGTTCAGGACGTACAGACTGAACAGTTATAACATTTAAATTAAACTTATTTTATTTTTGTCTTTTAAAAGTTTAAATGCTACGGTCACGGTGGCCATAATGTGGAAATATTAATTAGCAATATAATTAGGAAAACCTTATTGGAATTACGGGGACCATTGAACACATTTGAGATGCAAAGTGCCGTAGATTATGTATATAGTATTAGTACCAAATCAAATGGTCCTAAAATCCTTAACTAGGATTAGCATGCTTCAAGTAGGGGGACCAGACTCATAGTTGAATTTTATTGGGAAAATTAGTTAATCTAAAGACAGTAATACTACATTACCACTACTAGTTAACTTTATCTATTTTTGAAATATGAAATTATTTAAGTTGTTAATTTGTACTGATGTTATATGAAAATTGAAACATGGCCCTTAAATCACTGAAACTACTCGATCGAGGGAAATCGCAATCCCTAGATAATTAGTCTAACTTTGTTGTGAACAGTGCCCTAATTAGCTTTGTAAACGCATGCTTAAACTAACTAACGTTCAAGTCTTCTTATAGTATAATTATAATTAATTTAGTTTTAATCTATGAAATTCTTCCTGGCTGCCCAGAAATCTTCATGGTACTAAGGTTGTTCATTTCTCGATGGTACTAAAGTTCATTTCTCGATCATAACTATAGAACTTCTTGGGTTTATAACCGCTCCAATCATTTACTTATGTTGTTTCATGCACGTATAGCAGTAATCACTTAATTTACGTCCCAAAATTAATTGATAAGGCGATTGGGATATATACCTAAAAGATAACGTATGGGATAGTTAATTCGTGTAATTTTTTTTTATAGACTTCATATAGTATTAAATTGTACTTCATATGAGTGTAATTCAATTGCTAGTTGCACACAATTAGCAGTTGAATTCTAACCTTACCTTGTACAATTTGAAATTAAGTTCAATATATTTTAGAAATCAAACTATTGAAGTTGACTATCATTTTCATTATATTAATGATTTCCAGTGCGCATCTTCAGTTCAAAATCATCTCTTTTTTCTTTTTATTTATTTATTTTTTATTTTTTTATTTTTATGACATTCGACGTTACACATGAATCATTAAATACCAATGCATACTTCAGCTTAAACCTATTATGAGCAAACAAACCATAATCGTCATGGGCATCCTCTGAAAGACTTCATTAAGGAACAAAATTATCCAACATATATGTAGTTTGCAATATCCTCTCATAAGGAATGTGAGACATTCTAACTCATATAGTTGCGATTAGTCGGCTTTACTCATGGAACTGTAACTGTCATCTTCAAACAAGTTGAAATTTTCATCACATGGGGAGTCCATCATTGACTTGGGCTTACTTCGATACCATATCAAGTTGGACCATCATTTCATTAAAATGCCTTAATAGAGTAGGGAATTACCAACTAGTTTTGGTTAAAATTGAACACTCACCCCGGGAGTATATGGAACATCTTTATATATAAAAAGAACATTTTTTTTAAATAATATGTCTTTCATTCCAAATGGTTCATGGAGTACAAGAGTAACAAATTGGTAAAATTAATTTTCGGGAAGTAATAATGACAAAGTTTTCTGTTTCCCAGCCAGACCATGAGGTAGGTTTGTCAACTTGTACGTATAGCCCAAATGAATTATTTCCAGTCTTCAGGGATGTTACAATGGGCCTACAGGTCGACCCAAACATTCAGGCCCACATCAGTTATGCATTCAGTCCCGATGGTCATCATGTTTGTTAACCCTAATACATTAATTAGACAAATTTGTGAAATAATTAGTCTACGTTGATTAACACACAGTTAAGGTGAGACATGACTCCACTTGAGAGACCGTACACATTTAGTGAAACCATGGTACCATGCACATTTATTTAGATTTTATTATAAAACACTTGGTTCATTTTCTTAATTGCTTAAACCACCCTTTAAGAAATTAAACAAGAATTAATGTAATTCACATTCAAAATATTGTGAATTTGTGATTCTTAAGCTATAGAAAATAATATATAATGCTCACAGAATAATTTGTTATTGGGTTTTAGATTCCAATGGGTGATGTTCCATGGACACAACATAATCTTCACGGGGCTCACATGGTAGTTAATTTATGTTTTATTCAATTTGAAAATCTATTTAGTTCAGATTAATTTTATTCAAATTGAGAGAAATGATCCTTATTCTATTTACCGGTTCCGGGTTCTCTGCCTTGATCAAGAGCTTAAACATACTTTTTGAATATATCTCAACTTCAATTGTATAGGTAATCTTCTTTTCCAAGCACGGTGGCTATCCAGACCATGGATTAAAATTTGATATTGTAATATTTTTGCACTTAAAAAGGGAAAAAGTTTTAATTTTTTTTAGAAACATTTCGTAGTGTATTGAAAATAAAAATGAAAATTTATGAAGGTAAATAGAAAAAAGAAAAAAAAAAAGGTTTCATTTAAAACAGATTTAAATTCTGAATGACATGCATGCTAATTCAAGGTAGAGACTTCACCTACACCTTGAACACAATAAAGGGATTTAATTAAGGTTGATCAATCCAAAGAAAAATGAGGCTACATACTTGGCTGTACCTGATAAAAGACAAACACGACTATTATATGAAATCTTCATCTACATAAATTTATGTGTATGCAAATGCAATACTATAGACAGCATACATGGTTCATTTTTGCCTCTTATTACATTAGTAAAATAGCAAGTTCCTTACATACACTTGAATTATGCCTGGAAAAATTTCCTTGACAATTTACTTGTAATTCAGAGTCCAAATCAAAATAAAAGGTAAACTGTGAACACACACCAGACAACAGTCTACGATCAGAGCTGCATCCAACCTGGAACGAGTCCGTTCATGTTTTGAACATTGTTTGTTGCAGTCATCTGACTGGAACTCGCAGCCTGATCATGATTATACCTGTTTTAGGAAGACAAGATAATGTCAGTTATTTATATCGCGATGTGAAATGGATACACTATACACATTCCTTGATGGAATTGTTCTAGGTCTACTGCCTGCTTGCAACAAATTTTTTTATTTTTAAACTGATGTTTAAAATGAGTGTTGAAAAACTGCTCCTGCTGTTCACCAGTCGAAACGAAGCTAATTTACATGATTCTCAAAATCAGTTTACTCTTAACACTTCTAATCATTAGAATAATTTGCAAACAGGCACTATTAATCCTCAGCGTAGATTCTAGAGACTTATCTACATCCTAGACACTAGATTTCATTTGAAGCATTGACACGAATCATCTTGAAGTTTGACTTCATGTCATACTAAAATTAAAAACGGAAAAATAATTCTCATGGTTTCAAGTTCCAGCAGCTAATATTATACTATGAAAATGAGGTAAATATGTTAAGTATCCTTGATGAATTTTCAAGTGTTACCCGATCTGAAGAGTAGCGTTGCAGTCCAGAGGCTGAAAGAAGCTTTGAGATTGAGAATGCTGGGGGTTATAACTGTTGTTTTGGTCCCAAGATTGCTGCATCTGATTAGTTGCGTAAATGTCTTCCAGCTGATCACATATAAGAAAAAAGAATTTAAGTTAATGATGTTTATATTCAAAGGAGAAAGGACGCGAATAATGAATTTGAATTTGGTCAGTCTACAGTTTACGAACCTTCCTTTCAAGGGCCTTATTAGCATCAATCATCAACCTCTCCTGCAGCCAAAAGTTAAGGTTATATATGCATGCTAGTCCAAAGGATACTGTATTTGTTTTCCTGAAATTAATAAGAATACCTTTTCATAAAGTTCAGAGAGTTGATCAACCATCGACTGTGTCTGCATAAGTTGTTACAATGCATTAAGATATAACTTTGTACAAGGAGAATCTATGAAAGGATTTCTGTGAAAATTCATGCTCGCGTCATCACAATGCTGGTTACGATTACGATGTGTAAGAAAATTTTCAGGCCTTGGAACAGAATGCTTACCCTTGTGGATCTAATATGCTTCAATGATGTCTCCAGTTGATGTTCAAGGTGCTCAAGATCATTAATGTTTAGGGGTCCTAGATCATCCCCAAGTAGATGCCTGCGAAACAGAAGTAAATTAGCTAGGGAGGCATTGCACCTATGTTTCTTGTGATATTGTCAGTTTATGGTTGAACAATATCATACATAACGTTCATGCAAAACATGCCATTGTATGTTTTCGGATACAATCATACAGTATCAGCCTCAACGATGATGATCAAATGACATAAAATTCCATAACATATACGTACAAATCCCACCTGCCTTTAGAAATAAAAAGCAAAATTTGACAAATCCTCTTATCTCGACAAGGTCTTTTTATACTGGGGAGACATCGCAAATGAATTTGGATATAATGTTCTAGATGAATTGGTCCATGTTCATGACAAGATAGGTTAATGTTCCCAAGACTTCAATTTTGATCAGCTAGCAAAGAGTTGTACTAAAATTTATAACATTGCATTTTGCAAATGTTCCAATAAATAATGGCTTAAGGTTCCAGTTTCATCTACTAACGGGGCTGGAATACTTACCGGAAAGCAGCATATGTATTCTGCATTCTGATTTACATTTTTATTATATCAAAAAACATTATTTGTTCAAATTTCTTTTGGTAAAAATCTTTCTAATGGAAAAAATAATGTCACATTTTCTTTCCCTTGATATATAATCGATAGTCTTAATGTATTTCTCATTCCACTTCAGTTCAACTCTAGTCCCAAAGGACAAGAACTACTGGATAATGTACAAGAGCGGTGCGCGAATTTAGGTATATAGTCATATAGATCATCAGAGCTACAAGGGGCTAGAGATGAATTACCTTTGATATTGCTGGAGAGAGTCATACTTGGATTTTAGTTTTAGGTACTCCTTGTAGCTGCTTATCTACAACAGAAAATTTCCAGATGAAACTTGTCACCATTTAATCTTGCAGCAACAACGTTGTATAACGGAGTTTAAAACTGATGATCATGACCATTTTCGACCTTAGCAGAATGATAGGTAACATAACAAAGATATCAAAACTGAAATATGGTTCTCAATAACAACCGAAGTTACTTACATACATCTAACTTCTTTGTATATAGAAATCGACACTGATAGCTAGATTATAATACCTCTAAATCCTTGGATGGATTGTTAACTTCCAGTGATCCATAACTGCACTTTTGGTACCTTTCAATCGTCTTGAGCATACTGCATGTCACAAAGAAGCACGTCGTTTATCAGGTAGCTGAATATACAACAACCAAGTATCAAAATGAACTAGCTAGCTAGCACATGTATGTATACAACAGAACACTGAAATCAAGCAGAAACTCGATAAGGACTACTACTAGTTACCGTAACTGCTGAAAAATAATCATACATGTGGCTGGCCTACAAGATTTAATTGAGACACAATGTTGAATTCAGCATACAATCAAGTTTACACAAGTTTAAAGTGTATTGATTCAAGGATTCATAAATCATAATCCCTACTTTTAATAAAACTAGACTAGACATGATAGTCTGTGATAATAATTCAAGATTTACATAGTTCATGCATTGGTACTCAAATGGATCAAAGTAAAGCAACTCATTGCTTAATTTTCTTGAAAGGAATAGTATGAAACTTAAGGTCAAATTCTTCCAAAGTTACAGAAATTGAATTTTCTAGTAGTACTTTTAATTTCTTCAAAGATGAAAATTTGATTGTCCTTTTTTCTTTTTCCAGTTTCTTTTAATTAGTCAAATCTGATGAAACCTCAAAATATCCGGAGGATAACCAGGCAAGGCTACAAAGAAATCAGTTAAAAGACTGAACTTTAATTGTACTAGACAGCAAATATATCTTTTTTGCCTATCCAATCAAACAGAATACTACACTACAAGCCTGATGCCAAAATGATCTAACTGTTCCATTAAACCAAATTAACATTTTTAAATAATACTACTATTAAGAAAAATATGAAAATCCTTAGCTTGGATGAGCAAAATTATGCAATTAATGCACAGATCAAGCTAAAAGAAATTAAATGCACACAAAATAAAGAAAAGATTAGATGCATACTTGGAAGAGCTACAGAATTCATAGAGCTTGCCACGGTTTGAGAAGATAATAAGAGCAACTTCAGCATCACAAAGCACAGAGAGCTCATAAGCTTTCTTCAACAAACCATTTCTCCTTTTTGCAAATGTCACTTGCCTGTTTATCTTGTTCTCTATCCTCTTCAGCTCAACTCTCCCTCTACCCATAATTACTTTATTAATTATATACAACAACAACAACTACTACTACTACTACTACTACTACTAAATAATAATACCAGCTGATGGAATGAATGATCTAACTTTGTTTCTGTGAAAGAAGATATTTTGAAATCTGGGTTAGGCCAAAAATGGAAAATCTTGAAAACCCTAACAAAACCAAAACTAAACAAGCAGAAAGAAAGATCAGCTAAGTTTGTAAACAAATGGATGTACTACTTATATTCTTTCTTCAAACATGGGGTTTTGTTTGTGTAAGAACAAAGATGATGATGATAACATGTGGTTGTGAAATGATGATGAAATGAGAAAAAGCTTTGTTGTTTAGGTCATTTTAGCTTTCAAATGAAATGGAAATAGTGAACCTCTTTTAGATTAGCCAATGGGAGACGAGATGTAAAGGGGTTTCTATTGGTTGGAATTTAATTTATACTGGGAGCGTGTGTTACACGCAAGGTAAATAATCTTTAGGGGGCCTATGTGTGTAAATGTTGGATTTTAATGAATGTATGGGGAGCTTGAGGTCATTCATGATTAATTAGGGGACACATGTCGGATGGCGATTGGATGTGACTGTAATAATGTGGAAGTTTGGAGGAACTTCACATGGGGGGATAAACTCATCAGGATTTTGTAACGCGGTTAGTCGTTGAATTAGTTAGGTGTCGTAGTTTATTTTAGATGTAGTCATGTAGACCAAGTTCTATAGGGTTAATATGAGCAAACAAGTTGCAACGCCAATAGGATGAAAGAGTAAACTATTGACATTTTACTTTTGCATATATAAGTAGTACTATTCAAGTATCAAGTTTGGAAGAATTTCACACGGTACACTACGCGTATGACTCTTTTTTTTATTGATAGTGAGAGCCAAAGCCTAGCTATCATCATGTCGTTATGAATAAAGTACGTAAACTTAAATCGATCCCCTTGATCGTAAGTCATTTTTTATAATTAAGAGGCGATTTTGTCTACATGTTTTAGTAGTTTCTCCTTTAAATCAATCCCCAAATTTATTGGTTTTTTAGATTATGATTGTATGTTAAGACTTATAAAAGTCCAATACTCATACACTGCTCCAAACGATGTTCTCATGTGTGGGATTTTCTTGGAGTTATTAAAGTTCGCAGAGACAAATATATTACAGTCAAGTTTGGTCTTTTTCGTCCGTACCACGGATTAAACTATTCGCTTTTAATGAAGTACGAGTATTTTCGTATTGAATATACCAAGTTCAATCTTGTTCATATTACATAGTGATAGTGGAATATATTATTCATGCAATAATGTATAAATGAAAAAATTAATGAATAATAATAATAATAATAATAATAATACTCCAGCAAAATTTATTAGCATTAATTTAGCTATGGTCATGTTATGTTTGCACACGATACGTAAATGTTATGAAAGTCAAAATATTATTAGCATTAATTCCACGTATTTCCGTTGTAAGTATTCTCGGAGCATTTCTTATGCTATTGTTAACAAAATCTTTTTGCTTGTTGTTTAAAAAAAAAAAAAAACAAAAGTAACTAATCTTGCTCGGCTCATGATCTTCTTTCTTATGTCATACTCCCTCCGCCCCACTATAAATTACTCAATTTGATTTTTTTCGGTCAACAGTGTTCAACTTTGACTCCCGATTACTCTTAAACTATAATGATAAAGTATTTTACGAAATCATATTATGAAAATATAGAACTTAAATTTTCATAATATAATTTTATTAAATATTTTATCATTATAGTTTAAGAGTAATCGGGAGTCAAAGTTGAAAACTGTTGACCGAAAAAAGACAAACTGGATAATTTCTACCGGGAGAGAGTATTTGATTAATTAATTTGAAGAAATTTGAACTGTATTCGATTAAACTGAACTTTGCAGTTTAAATGACCGTGTAGTACGATCTGATTTCAATGGATCTCACACTAAAAGTTATCTTTTTTCTTTGGAAAAAATGGATCAAACCCCCCAAACTATTACCCTTTTGAGACTGTGCCCCCCAAACTAATAAGTTTGGTGATTAACCTCCTCAACTATCATACTTTTGAGACAATACCCCCTAAATATAAATTGAATAATAAACTCTTAACAAATCAACCAAATATGTTAATTTATTAGATGTTGTGATACAAAATTTATTTTTGTCGATTATCATGATATTTAAGTGTCGTCCAAATTTTATTTTATAGTTTTGAAATAATTTATAATTAGTTCATCCTCCATTACTTTTATTATTTTTTTTATTAAATATTTTGAAAACATTTTGACAACGAATTATTTTTAATTTATACCGTAAACAAATATGTATAAAAATGTTGTGAAACTATACTTACTTCGATGATAAATATAATATTATTTATATATGTTTTTAATGTAATTTAAAGTAATTTGTGGCAAAAATAAGTCAAAAAGGTCAATTATAAAGTAATTACGGAGGAAATATATTTTTTAATTTTTTGTATGTCATGTAAAATATAACTTCGTAGCAATGTAATATATGAATAAATATTTTTATGTGTTGGATATATAAAATTTAAATACCTACAAATGTCGTTTTATCTATTTATTTGACTAAAAAAATCACTTCAGGGGGCATTGTCTCAAAAGTATAATAGTTGAGAGGGTTAATCACTGAATTTATTAGTTTGGAGGGCACAGTCTCAAAACGGTAATAGTTTGGGGGGTTTGATCCATTTTTTCCTTTTTCTTTTTTTTTGGATTTTCAATTTTTTCGGATCAGACTCTGGATCCATCCAGGTCCAATCCAAGAAAAAAATGAAAGGGATCCACCATGAACCCGATCCAATAGCCCGGCCTATGTTTAAATTCAAATTGATTTTTTTTTTTTCTGACGAATCAAACATGATCTTAAAAAGTATTGTCCTAATTATTGTATGTGAACGCACTGCACTGTAATAGTAATATAGTATGTATTTTTGAGTGTTTTTGTATCCACTAATATGTACTACTAGTATAGTGTATGAACATCGATCTGAAAGTGACTAACCAACATCCAAACAGTGAAATTTTAGTTTCATAATTTGTTAATACGTTGAAGACGAAGTGACGTGCTACGGAGGGAAAAAAAAATAAGCACGTAGAATGAGACCAATCATTTAGGCACTAGTTTATTTGTTTATTTAAGCTACATTAACCAATGACCAAAATAAATACTACTTAGTAGTATACAAATACTTTCAAATTTTAGCTATTTACAAGAAAAAAAACACACTGACAGCATATGAGATGTTATAGATGAATGTGAGCTGCTACTGCTACTGCTTAGAGATGAGTTAGTTCATTCCTGCTCACACGCGTGTGAACTGGCATGATAGGGGCACCTCGGGATGAGTTCAATTTCTTTTACTTTTGTCTTTTTTTTTTATTCGTTAAAGTGTAAAGTTTTAAAAGAAATAAAAAAAAATTAAATGTAAAATTTGAAATAAAGGGGGATTGAAGAATATTTATTATATTTGGGTGTGAATAGCAAGTGTCATAGAAGGAAATATAAAGTTTGAGAGATGGACACTAGACAAGACAAGTTAGGAGGTTTATTATCCAGATAAAAACATTAATTTACAAATTGAGGGGGAAAAAAAGGATAGATTGGTTTTTATGAGTAAGAAAAAGAATTCCATACTAAAACAAAACTCCCTGTCGTCGAATGAGAAAAATATCACTTTCTTATACATATATGTTTTGGTTAAGTTAAATGTACACATAAATGATGTAATTTCCTTGTCAAATTATTAATGTAAGAAGAATAATAAGATTAATTACAAGTAGTACATGCATGCATTTGCATAATTTGAAGTCAGGTTCTTCTTGTTCAAGACACATAAGAACACCTCGAAAGGCACTACATATGGAGGAATCTTAATAAAAAAAACTATTGTGATTGTGACAAATCAAAATCAATGTAATGTGTCCATATATATTCAAATATCAGACTTCTAGTGAATGTGATTTTTAACAGTGTGCATTATTGTGTTTTCGCTGTCAACCATATAGTAAAACTTATTGCGCAACTTGAATATCTAGATATATACTTACCAAAAAGTTTTTTCCATATGTTTTTTTGATGTGCTGACAGTGATTTTTTACCCAACATGTGATCATGGATGCTAGTGTTAGTCAATTCGGGTACGGGGCTAAAACGTAGGATGAGATAAGGTTCGATTGTGTAATATTGGACTTTGAATTTGACGTTGTGATAACAATGGCTAATGATGTCTACATATAGGGTTTGGCCTTTGGAGCAAAGGAATGTTAAGATCAGATCCTCTGCAAGAGAGAGGTGACACCACCGCGATATGGAAAACCACGGGCATCACGGGGGCTGAAAACCTCCTATAGCACATACACTTTGTTTCTATAGCATTAGAATTATAAGTTATGGGGTTACACCGTGCCTCATCTCTGATGCGAATATGATACATGTGAAAACGTGAGAGTATGGAAAAACTGAAAAATGATGCGAATATGTTACATGTGACTGGTTACTTAGATTCTGATGACCAAGAGAAGCAATATTATATATCTCCCTTTCAACTAACTAGTTGGATTTCCATGAAAGGCCACTCTGTTATTAGTGGAAGATCTATTAGTCAAAAGCAACGAGATGCCCTTCGTACCAGGCCAGTTTAATGTTGGAGTATAAGATCATTTACTATTAATTATTATGGTTGGGGTTTAAATAGATGATTTTAAATATTTGAAGCCTAAAAAAAGCCCCTCACAAATGAAGTCTTTAATGGTTTTGAGCTTATTTGAGGCTTTATTGTGGGTCTCATATGCTACATGTAGAGTAAAAATGGAACAGTGTCGTACATATTATTATGAGTTTTACTTGTGGGTCTCATATTTGGGGCTTCTTTTGGGGCTACTAAGATCACTCCTTATGGAGGCTTTTTTGGGATTAAATGAGGCTAAAATTCCCAATTAAGCCTAAAAATGTCTCCAATGGGTCTTTACTGGAGCTACTATTTAGTAGCCCGTGAAAAAGGGCTACTAAATAGTAGTCTCTATTTTAAGCCCCAAATTATATAAAAAATCATTATTTAATTAGAAAATAAATTAATGAAGTAGTATGTGTTACATGGGTCCCACATAGAAGCCCTCATTAAATCCCCAAAACCATTGGAGACTTCAATTTGGGAGGAGCTTTTTTGGGGCTTACATGTTTAAATCTTCAATTGAGTCCCAAACCATAATGAATGCTCTAATTAGTATACCTTTGCCATAGTCTACTATTTAGTAGCCCCTAAGAGTACCCCATTGAAAATTTTTTGGACTTCTTTTGGAAATAAAGTCCTAAATAAATCCCAAATAAACCTCCATAAGGAGTGATGTAATATGGTTTACCAAAAATATTCAAAGTACAAATTAAAACACTATGTACTGCCCAGTAAACAATACAAGTTCAATCCACCAAGATTCAACCTCACATATAAACAAAAAGTACATCATTGCAAGTTGATGCATGCAATTTAAGTTAGAGGTGGAATTAATAAAATTTGAAGATGGACCAATTTTAACATCTTTAGCAACTTCTAAGTGTATTTGCTTTATTTTCAGTTTGTTAAGTTTATTAGCTAGTTAGTCAATTAGTATTTCACTTGTATTTTTTATTCAAACCTACGTTTGTTTATTTCAAACAGTTTTGATTATTAATAAAAAAATCAAAGCTTCCTCAAGAATTTTCAATCTCCAGTACCCTGTGGAATCAACGAATTTTGAGTATTGTTTTTCATGTTTATTGACGCACGTATGTTCTATGTAACTAAACGAATCCAACTTTAAATTGATTTTGCTATGTAAGTGTGGAAATATTGTGATTGTTGAGGTTGGGGATTTTATTCTTATTAACTTGATGATCCGGAGGTTTAATTGTTCCGTAGATTTCCACTGTAAGTATTTTTGAAGCATTTCTTATACTCTAGTATTAAAGAATTTTTTTTTGTCAGTTAAAAAGAAAAAATAAACTTGATTTTTGGCTGAAACTAACATTTCCTGTGACGGTGTCATGGTGAGAACAGTTCCGATCTCATCATTCCGCCAAGCACATCGGAGCCCAACACGTGTACGGTCTTCTCTCTGGAGCTGGGCAGAGCCAGACATGACATGAACTAATTGACCTGAAGCAAACTAACGTTTTTATTTATGCATATATAAAGGAGAGAGTCCGTTACTTACAATCATCATCAATCGTACTAAAACCTTTCCGTACAGAACTTTGGTCCAGGTTTCAACCGGTCCACAAAAAAGCAAATAAAATAGAACAAGCGATCGAGAAGTTAGAAATATGCATCCCCTTTAGAAGTCGATTCCAGTCCAAGAGTAGTAGTCCCCATACATAACATGGAAAAAAATGAAAACGAACGTCAATTCAGGTTGTTATCTGTTTGATCATTGTCACGTTTTAAGGGTCCATTGGATTATTATTGTTACAAAAATGTACTACTACAGGGTATGACATGATACGTGTCTACTTGTCATTGATTTCCAGGTGTAGATATTTATTTATGCTCCAACACCCCAATTGGCATCGGTTGAAATACTCCCTCCGTCCCCATGATAAGTCTACGTTTGCTTTTTGCACGGTTTTTAATGAATAATTTTGTTTGCTAGTGTTATATTAATATTGTATGTAAATGTGGGGTAGTTGATTAAAAAAGTGTGAGATATGAGTGGAGATAAAGAAGTGTAAATGTGTGGTCCATATTTAAAATAATATAGATGGGATGTGGGGTACTTTCCAAAAATGGAAACGTAAAGAATTGATTGGGACGTCCAAAAATGGAATACGTAAAGAATTGATTGGGACAGATGAGTAATGAGTTTAGTTACCTGAATTCGCTCAAACAATGGTCAGACCATTTTTTTTCTAGGATTTAACTTAATACCTTAAGACATTACTGGTTGAGTCAATAACCGTCCATGGTTCCGGTGATTAGACTGGTCAGTATCCGTTCACTACAGTGTGGGGAACTTAGGCATGTACTACTAGAATAATAGACTAGAGAGGGTCCGATTTACCATCATATAATCATGCATAGCCCATCACTTTTTAGTTACTCTTACTTGCATACTTTCACTGTTTACTGTTACATTCATTTTAGTAGTTTCTTTTCTTTTGTCTTTTGTTTTATTCATCATGATCAGGTTCTTGATTTCAGGCTAGATTTGTTCTTCACTTTTCAAATTTCAATCTCTCTAGTACTTGTGATTTAATTAAGATCCACACTTTCAGTCTGGAGACTCTGGACAAGGTTGCAATGTTTAGACTCACGTTACACCATATCATGCAACCGGACCATTATTCGATCAACATAATGGCTGGGACGGCTCGCGCCTGCGGAAGATTCCCCCTCTAGCTAGGGTTGAATGGCCTAGTCTTGACCTTATGAATTATGAGTGTCTTTTTTTATGATTTTTATTTCATATATTCGTTTTCTTAGTATGTACTGCATGCTGTCTATTTCCTAACATTATCAAGACGTGTATACCTACACCATATACAGTACTTGGCTATAAAGAAGTAATAGTCATGCATCAAAATTTAGGTTTCGTGCTAAGATAAGGAACACATAAAGAATCTCTTGATTTCCTTTGATACTTAACAATCCAATTTACTTTTCGTTAAGGGAGTCGTCGGCTTGGGTTCCTCTATTGAATAGAAACCTCTGGTTCTTGTTAAGTGAACCGTCGTCGTCGAAACTTTCAAGTGGTCTCGATCGTACACTAATTAATATCGATAGCTATAAGCCGAGCATGATTTATGACATAACACTACTGAAGTTTTCTTGGAAAAGAAATGTTTCTTTTGCATGATTTTCAAATTGGAGGCTATAAATTAATGACGAAGAGAACTACAGTGACAAACTATTCTGAAAACTCTAGTACAAGAATACTAGTGACTTGTTGGCGACCTGGCTTAACGGGGAGGAGTGGCCGGATGACTAGTGTTGGACCTTACAGAGTACTGGATGGCCCAATTCCAGGCCCAACTTCCCAAGCCCCTTGATTAAAAAACTCAAACAGTTATTACTAGTTCTTCGTGTTAAAAAAGTGTAATATAAATTATCCATCCGCCCCATTTAGACCCTCAAAGACTGAAGTGTTCGGTGACGAATCTAGAAGTAGTTTTCAGGGGGTCAAAATGTAAAATTATAATATTTTAGAGGGGTCAAAATACAAAATTTAATCTATTTTTTTATTTTTTTTAAAGAAAAAACAAAAGTTCAGGTGGGTCCAGTCCGCCACTGGAAGTGTTTCTTGCAAAACTGGAAGTCCCTTTATTTTTTCTTGTCGCGGACGGTAACTTTATCAACCAGCAACTTGATTGGTACTGTACGTGGTTTGCGGTTTGAATGAGTGCTAAGTGCTAGGCTGCGGCTAGCTGCCACCTGCAGGAGAGTTTGAATGAGTGCTAAGTGCTAGGCTGCGGCTAGCTGCCACCTGCAAGATCTCCTGCCAATTTCTATAAAATTAAGAAAATATATAGTATGTAACTATGTATCAATATTCAACAGAATGAATGGTTATAAAATGGGATTCTTTGTAAGCAGTTGTCTAGCTTGTGTTTTGTTGTCTTTGTGCTCTATATGAACTAGTTTTAAGTTTTTATATGTGTGTATAATCCGCTGAAGCTTGTGTTTTGTTGTCTTTGTGCTCTATATGAACTAGTTTTAAGTTTTTATATGTGTGTATAATCCGCCAATGTATTCAGCTTAAATTCCAATCGATCAATTAATTATATATTGATATAGATTGGTCATTTAAATTTGTACGAAATAACCTTCAAATAAATCAATAAATTTTTCCTCGAATGTTAAGCTGAATTATTATTTCATCAACAATAAACTCATGTCATCTATCACCTAAATATAACTAGCCTTTGGTGTTTGTTGTTAAGTTTTTTCCAAGTAACAGTAAAACTAGTAATATATTTAGTAAATGTTCATCAAGGCCCATTAGCTCAGTTGGTTAGAGCGTCGTGCTAATAACGCGAAGGTCGCAGGTTTGAGACTTGCATGGGCCATATTTATTTTTTTTTTATTTATTTTTTTTTTTTTTTGCAAACTGTTGATTGGAAGAAAAGAAAAAAAAAAGGTCGCAAAACTTCGTGAATCCATTATCAATATTTAGTTCAAAATTTATTGGTTTTTCAAAGTGAAAAATATTCACAAAACTTTGTGTATCCATTACCAATATTTAGTTCAATTCTTTGTTTTGGTTTTTCAAATTTAGGGATCCTGTTTTAATTAAAAATGCTTAAACAAATATAACTCAATTGAGAAAAATAAATCTACTTATACAATCAAAGGTCGCAGGTTCGAGACCTGCATGGGCCAGATTATTTTTTTTGTTTTTTATTTGATTTTTTTTTTTCCGCAAACTGTTGATTGGAAGAAAAGAAAAAAAAAAGGTCGCAAAACTTCGTGAATCCATTATCAATATTTAGTTCAAAATTTATTGGTTTTTCAAAATGAAAAATATTCACAAAACTTTGTGTATCCATTAACAATATTTAGTTCAATTCTTTGTTTTGGTTTTTCAAATTTAGGGATCCTGTTTTAATTAAAAATGCTAAACAAATATAATTCAATTGAGAAAAATAAATCTACTTATACAATCAAGTTTATGCTAAGATCAATACCAAATCCAAACTTGCTAAAATTCTTTGTTTTGGTTTTTCAAATTTAGGGATCCTGTTTTAATTAAAAATGCTTTAACAAATATAATTCAATTGAGAAAAATAAATCTACTTATACAATCAAGTTTATGCTAAGATCAATACCAAATCCAATTCAAGTACATCTGATCTAGTCATGAAGTATAATTAATTAGCTCATGCAATTATTTGCTTGCACTGCCTTGCAGCTTAATTTCTTTCATGCAGATTAATAATAATTTCCAGCTCAGAATATATACCCTCCATTATGCATGTAACTATTTCCATGATGATCTCCTTCACATGAATAGCCCCCAACATTAATACTTGCTTGATTCTGAATAGCCATTTTGCTACAGCCATTAATCTGATCATCAAAGTTCCATAATCCTCCCCAAAGGTTATCAAATTGCACAAAGTCATTCCATGATGAATTATCTTGATATATCACTGGCAACATTTGATGATGATTCTCAATAACCGGGCTCGCAATATCCATCTCTAGCTTCGCGGATTTTTGTTCACCATAGACAGCTTCTTGAGGTGATGTGTTATTGATCACATTCATGTTGCATTCTTGTTCCTGTGCTTGTTGTTGCTCTAGTTTCTGCCTGAGAAGTTTCTTCTTCTCTTGCTTGATCTCATTAGCTGGCCTTTTCTTTTTGAAATGCGTTCTCCAATAGTTCTTAATCTCGTTATCTGTTCTCCCAGGCAAGTAGCGTGCTATTGTTGACCATCTACACCAACACGTGGCTCAATGAATACCGGAAACTTAATTTAAAAAATGGTACTATAGAAAATATGAAAATTAGGAAACAACCATGAATATTCTTGAAGCAAGATGGACATAACTTGAGTGAGTTTTTGAATTTTAACGTCCGTATTGCATGTTGTTATATTATTGTTTTAGTGCATTAGAAGAAGCTAGGAACCCAACAAAAGGAAAAGGAATTACTTGTTTCCCCAAAGAGCATGAAGTTCAATGATAATTCCTTCTTCTTGAGGTGTCATATGACCTTTCTTCAATCCAGGCCTCAAGTAATTCACCCACCTCAGCCTACAACTCTTTCCGCTTCTATTCAGCCCTGCTGAACACGAAAATATGTTTAAGAAAAATACGTACGCAACCAGGTCTTCATGCGCAGTGTGAGAGAAACAGGCGCAACAACGTCCACCAAAAACATTTCATTCGAAAACAATTAGATAACCATACCGACACACTCGGACACTCCCAACTTCATTAAGAAGTACAAGGGGAAAAAAATTTTCATAATGCTAAAAGATAACTGCATTAAAAAATATTCCATACACCAAAAATTTAAATCGAAGACAATCAGATACGTACCTGCACACTTAGACACACAACTCCACCTCCCTTCACCATTCTTTCCAACATACTCAACTAGCAACTTATCCTCCTCAGGAGTCCATGGCCCTTTTCTCCAACCTTGCTCTGAAATACCCCAATTAGCCATTTGGACACAACAAATTTCAATTCTTCTTGCAACTATATTTAAAACTATTTGCAATGTCTCCAATTCCTGTGACAGACAACCTAACACTATCTTCCCTTATATATATTTCATGAACTTGTCACATCTAGTGTCTTTCTTGAGCCATTAATTAGCTGATCTCATTAATTAAACATACTTAATTAGTAAAAATCAGTGGGAATCTGCCAAGTGTTGATATGTTGTGTTATGGGCAGGATTCTTGACCAATCAGAGGCCAACGTGTGTGGGGGAAATAAAATCTTTAAGCTCTGCCGTACGATGATTCACACGAGAGATCATACATATATACAATTAATTATGCGTATAATTAATTCTTGAAAGATTAGATTTGATTTTAAGTATTTTGTTAGTACGTAATCTCTCATTATTGGAGACTAGCTACTTACACTATTGCATCATCAGTTCTTGTGACAATTCCGAGTTGTTGACGTGTAAATTGCAAATTTTTGCTCTACTTGCAAGGAATATTAGTTCTTGCACCTATCATTTTGTTGACAATGATGATCATCATTGACCAAATGGCATAATAACTTCCAATTTTGAAAGGAACAACTTCTTTGATCATATTCATATATCAGAAGTTCATAGCTACCACCTAGCTAGCCTTTGTATGGTTCAAAGTTATACTATTGATAAATACTTGTATCAGATTGATTGATATAACGTGCAACGTGGTACAATGGCCGCAACGAGCAGTTCGCTTGATCAAATTTTACCGAAAATAATGTATTTTCGTACTATTCTTACTACACACGCAAAATATATCAAATGTAAAGTAATGAAATCATTTAGTTGCATCACTATAGCTCGTCAACTTTTACAATTTCGACTTAGGAGATGTTTAATATTACTCATCGACGACGTGCATCGCTTGAAGATCTCCTAGATAATTTCTTCTTTTGATCATAAGGGGTAGATGGTGCCCTTTCGTCGAATTCTCACGACTTCGCTAGCTCCTATGTAAATATTAAGACTAGTTAGTTATCAGTGTTTTGATCTATACAAAGAATGCCAAGGGCGTGCATGCAATAAACTCAGTAGTTTACATTGGCTCTTTAGAAAGGAAGGCTATGATCCAATCACAAAGCCACAGATGTTCGTCTTTGTAATGTTGGACCACGGTCTCCTTCTAAGTGATATAGTTAAACTCAAAGCTTAATATAAAATGAAGCATTAAGAAGCTTCTTGATACCCTAATAGTAACTTGGGTCACTGTATTAAATTAAAATAATAAAAGGAAGACAGAGATCAATGAGTCACTACATGGACGCGTGTATATAGAGTCGCCATTCAGAATGGTAGGGCGATTATTTAATTGGGCATTATGCTATATAAGGTAGATGATGTGTATCATGACTTTTAATTTAATATGTTGAAAAGGTTTCTAATTAGAGAGGACGCAAGATCTAGTGTGCAAGTACTAAGATCCTCATTATAGTGGTGTTGTAAAAGATGCTTGAAAATAACTCCCAACATTCTTATCTAGCTATCATTATTTTATGTATGTAACTCTGAGATAGAAGTGTGTTAATATACGTAATTTAAAAAGGTGGCTACTATTGTCTTTGATGTTTTAAGTTAATTTTAGTGTTTGGTTGTGAAAATTCATTTTCTTTTCAAGTACTCAAGTTTATATTTTTTATCGCAGGTTTATAAGTATGAGATCATGTGAGAGCAATCGACCAGATCTAATTTATTTATATATCCAAGAACTCTTGATGTTGGGGTAAATCAACCGTATAAAATTATAAACAAAAATGTAGAAGCTAGTTGTGAAGTATAAATTTAGCTCTCTTTAGAAGTCACTAGACTTCTAACAGGATTGGGTTCAGTCCTACCCAACCAGCTGGAAAAATATATAACGGAATAATACCCAAACCAAATTCAAAACATTTTCTACCCGGACCATTTAGAAGCTAGAAGTCACATCATCCACAAAGTTGGTTAAAGAATCATGTTGGTAAAAATATGCCCAGACTTGAAGTTAAGAAGCACACTACTACTAGAGATTAAGAATATGTTTGAAAAGCTCATTATTTTCAATTCAATTCGATTCAGTTCAATTCAATTTTGTTCAAATTCATTCAATTCAGTTCATGTCACTTCAATTATGTTCAGACTTGCTTAGTTGTATATTATACTACAAATAAATTCAGTTAAGTTCAGCTCCATTCAGTTCAATTCAATTATGTTCAATTCAGTTCAGTTCTGATCAGACGAAAGAACAATTTTTAAGTAATACTCGTAATTGATTATTTTAAGTTCAGTTCAGATACATTAAGTTCAATTCAGTTCAGTTTAAATTTGCTAAATAATATTTTATACTACAAATAAATTAAGTTAAATTAAGTTCGATTCAGTTCAACTCAGCTTTATTCAATTTCATTAGTTTAGCTTAGATCAATTCTATTCAATTCAATTACAACGAATAACTTAATTGCATGAAACATCGTCATAATAGTCTGTCAAGTCCATAATGATTTCATTATTTAACATGATGGTTCTGTTGAATATTTGACTCTGGTCAGGTACAAACTTAGATATATATTAGGGAATTTTAAATCCAATACCCCTAATAGACACTCTAATTACGTCTAACCCCCTCTTAGTCAATCTATTACATATGGGTCCAAAATCAGTTTCTTCCATTGACCAAACTAAATGGAAATTTAGACCAAACATGGTCTTAGCATTTTATTGCAACTAGACCCTTTGTTTCTCCTTTTTAATTTCATTCCTCTTCCTTCCTTTTTTTTTCTCTTTCATATTCCCTTCTTTAGAACAGTGGTCGGAGCTGTACAACTCCGATTGATCGGAGCTGTGACTTGCTCCGATCAATCGGAGCAGTGCTGCTCCGATTTGATAGGAGCTTTACATCTCCGATCGATCGGAGGTGTGACTAGCTCTGATCAGATCGGAGTTGCACATCTCTGATCTGATCGGTGTTGTTACCTGCTCCGACCATATCGGAGCTGTGGCGGCAGAGCAAATCGGAGTTGTGCAGTTTCGATTTGCTGTTTTTTCTGTTTTATATATATTTTTTAAATTTGTTTGAGTGATATTTTAAAATAAAAAATTTATTAGGGCTTAGTTGCAATAAAATTTGGGATAAATTTGAAATTTAAAGAAGTTATATGCTTTACGTTGAATTATTAAGTGAAAAATTGATAAAATTAAAAAAATTTGAGGCTAATGTGTAATTAATGAAAATTGGAGTTGTTTGGGTCAAAGTCAGAATTCAATATTTGACCAAGGGTAAAAATGTCTTTACATTGATTTAATTCGCCAAAAGTCAAATTCGTGGGTTCAGGTGTAATTAAATTTATCTAACAAGGGTACTGGATGTAATTATTTGGGTAACGGGGTCTATCTGTAATAAAACGAACCGGATATATAGTATACGTAAGAAGTCCTACATATTAATATATATTAATATTAAGAAGAAGAAAAAAGCATGTCGATCTTATGACCATATCTTTGTTTGTCCCATTAGAAAGCAAATAAACAAAACTAGTGTGGTCTAATTGGTAACCAACCATACGTGACTTAGGTGCATGTATAGTAATCAAAATCAAGACACTGAATCCAGACATAAATCAACAGGAGTAGTAATCATTCTTAATCGATCACACATATCTCCAGCCTCCAGGGCCAACTTTGCTCTTGATTCCAACTCCGTTTAGCTATAAATTAGCCGGCCGACAAACTAGCTAACATTAGGCTATATTTTTTTTCCCCTAAAAATATATGAATTCACTTGAACTGAATCAAAATTGGTTTGGAGTGAATGGTATTTTAGACGAAGATAATAGAGACTTAGGACAATAAATTAGCATGCACCTATTGAGTCAATTCACTTCAAAATTGGTGTTTAGATATAGAGGTTAGTAAATTTACGAGGTTAGTTTAATTAATTGATAAGTTAGTTATAGCAACCGATAACTTACAGGTAAAACACATAGTAACAACTTAATTTTTTTCAAATTGTCAAATATTGATAATAAGTTTAGAGATATCTAATTTATTTAAAAGTTATTTAAAAGGACAAAAAGAAAAAAAAAAGGAGCGTCAGAAATCCCTAGAATTGGGCTCTCAAGCAAATCTGATGACTTGGTCTTTTGGTTGGGCTTGTGTAACTGGGCTACCCATTCTTCTCTAAGTGGCCGGAACACTCAATTTCGTCACAACAGAGTGCTCGTGTTCATGTAAACTAATTAACTAAACATGACTTCATTTTTAGGTTTACTTTTTTCTTAAAAAAATTCTAATCACATGAATTAAAAATTAGAAAAACATTTGACCGAACAGACTATTCCAACGCAACGAGCTCAAGTTCCAATAAAAAATTCGAAAAATTCTGAAGCCAACAAAGTTCAAAATTTTAATCAAATTCTTAGACCAGCTCCAAGTCTCCAACATAGGAGCAACAATGGTAAAAAATAATAAAGTAAACGTCGTGCCTGAGCTCAACTTTGAGGCTCATTGAGCCTATGTTGGAGAACCCACGAGGGACTTATGTAACCCGTACGTGCCACTAGTCCTTTTACTTCATTTTGTTCCAACGAGGGAGTATATATTTGCTGAATTCTTAGGCTTCTAGCTTTCTTTTGCATTCAGTTGTCCTGTTTGATGAGAGAATATATATGCAGGAAAGAATCGCTAGATTAAAATGTGATAATTCTCTACTAATTAATATTTGGCTCTAATTTACAACCTTATTTTTTTCCCTTTGTCATTTGGCTTAGTCCAAAACCACTTGAAAACAGTATCATGACTTGTTTTAATTAGCAGTATGACATTTTCAAAATTTTGAATTATTTTCCCCAAAGGCAATTTAATCACTCTAGTAAACAATAGTACAATCAACATCTTGTTTAATAAAAATATTCATTATCCACGAAAAGTCATCTTTAGGTGTGATCAGGACAAAGGAAAAAGGCTAATGAGAAGACTAATCATGTTGTGTTTTGTGGACTCAACTTCTCAACATTTAGCTCAAAATGAGAACTAAATTTAGTTTAACTAAATTTAGTTTATTCATAAACATCTCCAGCAAGTAAATTCAAAGTCTTCTTTTAGTAGCTGTAAGGACGTTGAGTTTCACGAAATTATATGCCAATGAATTATAGTAGCATTATATTTTTATGCACCAATCTGGATTGTGGCAGCCTGTACGTTTTAATACAAACAAACACATTGAAAATAAAGCAAGCGTTAAATCAACAAACTTTGCTTGATGAGGTGAAGAAGGTGATTGACAAAATAAAAAATGTGACTTGACGTTTTATTTATAGGGAATACTAATCAGGTTAGTAACAAATTAGCTAATAAAACTCATCATTGGAGCAAGTGTGCATTTTTTTTATTTTTATTTTTTTTTAATTTTTAGGAAGAAGTGTGCATTTTTTTAAATAACACAGATTATGAAATGTAATTTGTAATAACATGATACATCCAATCCAATCCATGCACATTTCTAACTTCTAAGAATACAGATTACATTCATACATTTTATATTAATATGAAATTTGAAACTACAGATAGGCGAAGAATTCAAAATGAGATATGTTACCTACATACAAGTAACAAAAGTACAAAACTATTTGATGATGTAAATGGGTCCAGAATAGTCAATTTAATTCATAATAAAATCATTAAATAAATAGTGCTTGTAGCTTGCAATTAGACGTGTCTAATAATTCCAAATGCTAGTTCCTTATTGCTGCACCTACTTTTGCAATCTAGCAAAATAAAAGATCCCTTCATGAGCCATTAGCATCTCTAATATGTAACCTCTAATCAATAGCCTCACATTAGAAATTATTGATCATGAATTCTACACCTCCACAACAAAAACCAAATGTGAGCTTGTCACTAAGTTTACAATCATCTTTAGCACCAAATGATGGCTTTAAACCTCAAGAACGAAGTGTAAAACTCATACAACTATTGCTAACTTGTGCCAACCATGCGTCATCGGGTAATCTCCACCACGCCGATGCCTGTCTCAGCCAGGTTTCCGAGCTTTCGTCCATCTCCGGTGACTCCATGCAGCGGCTTGCCGCAAGATTTGCCTCCGCGTTGGCGGGCCGACTTGTTAAACGTTGGCCCGGCCTATACAAAGCTTTAACAAGCACTGAGCTTGTTAGAAGTGATCTCGATCGAGCTCGATCTATATTCAATAAAGTTTTCCCATACATGGGCTTTGCTTATGCAATTTTAAGCCGAACGTTGATCCAATCCATGCGTGAGGAGCGCATGATCCATGTTATTGGTGTAGGTTGCAGTGACCCAAAGTTATGGATTCCATTCATTCGTGGGGTAGCAGTAGATGGACCTGATGGGCCTCCTCATGTGAAAATCACTTGTGTTTGTAGAGATAAGGTGGCCCAAGAGAGATTAAGGGTTAAAGTTGTGAAAGAGGCGAAAAGTTTAAACATGCCATTTACTTTCAATCCTATTAATGTTAGTCTAAGAGAGGTAACATTAGAAATGCTCAATGTAAAATCAGGTGAAGGACTAGCATTTGTATCAATTTTGAGCCTCCATGTCTTGTTAGCCGAGGATGATCAGGTTGATGCACGTTTCGGGTTTAGTAAAAGTAATGAAGTCAAGGAATGTAAGAAAATGGACGAGTTCCTTGAGATGATCAAGTCAACGGGCCCAAAAGTAGTGTTACTAGTTGAACAAGAGTCAAATCACAATTTGAGTCGTTTAGTAGATCGGTTTGTGGAAGGGTTGCATTACTATAGTGCAATATTCGACTCCATTGATGTTGCGTTTGGCGGGGTCTCGTGCAAGGATCGAACTGCACTGGAGGACATGTTTGGGAAAGAAATTGAGGATGTTGTAGCTGGTGAAGGGTTTCAGAGAGAGGAAAGGCATGAGAGATATGCAAATTGGGCCGTCAGATTTGGGAGAGTGGGATTTAGGCCCATGAGATTGTGGTATGATTGCATGGAAGAGGCCCATAGATTGGAAGTGATATTTGGACCCAAGGGGTTTAAGATCGTCAATGAGAATGGAAATTTGATGATATGTTGGCATGACAGGCCCATTTATGCAGTATCATCATGGGTATGTTTCACATAATTATTTTTTTAGATACTTTTCTTCAATAATATTTGTCACATGATAACAATAAGTGTTAGATGTACATGGAGTATATTTTTCTTGATAAAAACTAGAAGCAGTAAACTGAATAAAAAAAAGTGTTTTCTAGCTGGTTTTATACTCCTTCCGTCCCAGTAAATTATTTACTTTACGCAGGTAGATTTAAGAACTTGTACATTACATAATTCACATGGATGTTTGTATCTAGAATTTATGAATTGCAATAGGAAATTTAGAGGAATAAATGAAAACAAATTGCATCAGTGAACCACTATGGCATTTATTTATATCTTAATATTGCAGAGTGTATATTTCATGAAATAAACACCAAATTCTTGAAAATAATGTAAATCCAACAAAATCAAAACAAAGCTGAACTGAGCTTACAAGGCTCAGAAGTCCAGCTGAACATAATGTAAATTTTAGAAAAGCTCAGCAACAAAACACCAGGTGTGGGCTAGGATCATCGTTCCCATACCACATTTCACTTGTCTGCCTTAGCAGGGTTGAGCTCATCCCAAGCTTCAATCCATGTGACCATGGCATCAGCAAGCTTCACAAAGTAAGGGTCGATCGGTCCAAGCTTCTCCTTCACCTGTTTCGACAGCTCAACGTAACATTTCTGGACCGTGGTTGAGTCCTTGGAAAGAGTCGCGGATTGGAAGAAAGGGATGATCTCTTCTTGCCAGAAGATGCCTTTGTACTCTTTCTTGAGGTTGACAAATGGATTGCTAGCCTTGCTGTGCCAAATGTATGGCAAGCCAGTCTTCACTCCCAAGCCCAAGTGGTCACAGATAACCTTAAACAATCGTACAAGACATTTAAGCGTTAAGTTAATAGTGTAAACTACATGGTCTATCTAAGAATTTTCTGTCAGCATATAAGAGTAGTTGTACCTTAACACACCATCCAGCCCACATATCATCGTAGCGTCCAATGGGCTGACCATCTCCCATAAGCCCAAAGTACATAGCCGGTCCAATGAGATCGCGGTCAAAGGCCAAGTTCATGCCACACATGGGGAAGAGGGTGCCTTTTGGGATGGTCAAAACTGCATCAACAAACCTAACAACACAACACACACAAGAAACTAGTTACAAGAAATCACATGTGACATGACTTTTAAAACACCCAACTTTTAGAACAATGTGTTACTTAGAGTTCCTCTCACGAGGCTTGACAAGCTGAGTCGGGGCGTCATAGTCAGGGATGTTCAACCAGAGGCCGTGAGAGACCGCAGTGGGGACACCCTCACGGAGACTGAAAGGGTAGCCACGCACAAAATCTGAGCCCTCGCGGTATGGATCGTACAAAGTGTTGAAAAACAGTGGGGTTGATGGGCAGAGCAGATTCTTGATGTGTTGTTCTAGAGCATTGATCTGTTTTCCAGTGGGGTCGTTCGCAACCTATTTGACATCACGCGCATATTAGACTCTTACAACTCTGTTAAAAACATGTACGGTATGTAACATGTGACGCAAATCCTAGTTTTCTATTTTAGTTTACACCACATTTTCAACATGTCACATAATTTTGAATTGTGAAATTTCATGCAGAATTATACCTAGACCAGTTTCTAAATTAATTTTTAAAAGTATAGATTTAATCTAAGAAACCGAAAACTGGATCAAAATGTAAATGAGATTAGAACTTACAAAGCAATCATCATCAATGGTGAAGATATACTTCTTCTTGGACACCATGTAACCGAAGCAACGGCAAGCGGAATCCTTGAAGGAAATGCAAGAAGCCCTGGGGCCGAGAATCTTGTTAATGTCATTGCGATTATAGAGCTCGTAGTCGAAACCTTCAGGCACATTAATGGTCTTAGTAGGATCACCATCTTGCACTATGATCAAGTGGTAGGGCTGGAAGAATGGCCTCCACATTTCCAAGAAATCGAGGTTGCGGATCGTCGGGATGACAATGTCGAGCTCATCCTTGAGCGGTGGTGCCACGGCAGCCATGTTGGCGGAGGGAGGGTGGTGGAGTTGTTTGGCGGTGGTGTGCTCTTGTTGTTGTTGTGAAAGGTGTGAGAGAGTTTTTGTGATTTGGTTTGTGAGGAGTGGGAGGCTTTATTATAGGGTGGTGTCTGGAGCAATTTTGGATTTTTAATGGTAGGGGAATTATTCAATACCGATTTAATTGGATCCACTTTTCTATTCTTTTCTATTTTTTTCCAGCTTCAGAATGTAACATCTCTCTCTTTTCTGTCTCTTTTTTTTTTCGGGTAATAAATAAATGTGGTCAGTTGAACATTTATCAGTATGCTTCATTTATGCATGTTATTACTCTTTATTTATGACATTCTCTAGGTATTAAGATTTTCTAACGTTCTCATTGTAACTGAGGGAATTAATTTCATAAAATTGTTTTGAAAACCTATTTTCAATATTTTAATAGTTGAATATTTATATAAGATACAGTATATAGTTAGACTGAGGTGTCATGACACTAGAGGTCATAGGTTCAATTCTCGTCAAGTGCGAGATTATTTATAGTTTATTACTAGCTTTGTAATGGGTTCGATTATTAAAAAAATATAAGATACAGTATATACTGAAGCAAAATGTGTGAACAAAATTAAAACCATTTCTTACTTAAAGTTAGTCCGTGAAGGTTGTTCTTGGGAGAAATGAAAAGAAGCACGTTGTATTGTATGTAACTTAGAGTTGTGAAAAGAAGAAAAAATTGCGTGATTATTTGGCCACATCCATCGATGGCTTCAATTTAACGAAATGCATCATCTCTTTCAAAGACCCAAATCTCAAAGAAATATACATATTATAAGTCTTTGTTAATATTTACTTGCAACTTATCTTACCTTTATATGAAAATAAAACATAAAATGGCGTATTCCTTCAACGTTAAAACTCATCCACTTAATGCATAACTTTGTTTAAAACTTCAAATAGTTTTAAACGTTTTAACATGAAGTGTGAAGTTCGGATATTGAGAATGGTTCATACTAATCCAAGAATGAGACACATCATTTCGCTTAGGTTCACTCGTTATATACAACCAAACATTTTGTGTTCTTATATTGTATACTCTAAATCCTAACCATATGGTACATCTCATTCTTGAATCAATCTGAACCATCCCCAATTTCCAACTCCAAACGCCCAATTAAAATGTTTAAAACTATTTGAAGAAAGTTATCATTGTATAGTACACAATAAAAGGATCTTAGCAGGGGCAGAATAGGGGCCCAGCGGGGCGTCCCCCCAAAAAAAAATTTAAAGAAGAATTTACGATTTTAAAAAATTTTAAATGTAATTTTTACGATTTTTCAACTTTTCCCCCCCCTGGCCCCCCCACTCCCCCCAACTTTCAGAAAATAATGTATATGTAAGTTCGCTCCTCCTAACCATAATTCCTAGTTCCGCCTCTGGTTCATCTTAGCTAATGATTTAAATTAATATAATAACATGACTAATTTACATACCAATCAATTCTAATATGTTGATCTTACTTACTCGTATTTAATTTCAATTTGGTGCGTACATGTGTATTTATCTTGTTGCCGTGATTTATCTCAATTATTTGAATTATTATTTTTATTGAAAGTGTTTGGTTCGAATCTTGTTGGTGTGATTTTTCTCTATCATTTCTATCGTTATTGTAGTTGAAGGTGTTGGGTTCGAATCTTATTGACGTTATTTTGTTTATTTTTTATTTATTATCTTCTTATATCTTTATTTTTTAACACAAAGTTTTATGGTTGTACTATATTTAATTTAAAATAATCATGATATGTTCTTATGAAAAAAGACATAATATTTTATAAACCAAAACGTCAATTAAGCTTTGATGATAGAGAACCTGAGGATACCACTTGGAATTTGAATATCATCCATATTGCGGCATCGACATAACAAAAGTCATCGATGAAACAAAATGGCAAGAGATAATGACGCATATGACAGTATATTCAATTGATAAAGAACATCAATTAACATGTGAATGTTGCATTGCAGATTTCGCAGTTGAATGTTTCCAAAGCCTACAGATGTATCGGTTGGTTCTTACCTCATCGGAATGATACTTTTCGTACTTCTAATATCGTTCAATTCAAAACTATTTATTGCGTAACTACAAAAATTATTTACATTTATAGGACACCATTTATGTTAAATTCAATTACTCAATTAGTTATTTTTTGATTACGTTTGAAGTCATTATGTGAAGATTATATATTTACTTCATTCATTTCAATACATTATTTTATAAAACAACAATGTTCTACAAGATTGCGCTTTACACGCGTAGCGTGTGATGCATTTTCTAGTATATCACATATTCGTAAATTTGTTAAGAGTGGGCCGGGGGCTTATATGGGCCGTATGGTTTGGGCCAAATATTCACTTATCTTTTGTAATGGACCTTACCAAGTAAGTAATTGACTAACACACCGCCATAGCCTGCATGTGAATTTCTCTCTCAATCGATAGTCGACCAACTTTAATATTAGTTGCAAAATGTAAATGTTTAAAACTTAACTTACCAATAAATTCATGTGAAATTCGTCTAACTTAATCCGTAGAGATGGACCTTCCTTTTAATTTTTACCCTCAATTGTTAAAGATGAGTGACACAAAAATATGAAATGGGTTAATTTCAATTGTTATATAAAAAGTTGTCTAAGTTTTGATTATATCATATATCATGTGATTAATGCATGTCGTAATTCAAATAAAAAACATAAACAAAATATACGAGTCTTAAGTGGGCCGGACAATCTCATTTTTGGGAATTGGTAGGCTAAGCTCGGCCTAAGGCCCCATATTAGTGACTTGAGCCAGATTGGGCCCAAGGTTTGTTATGCGAGGTTCAGTAGTGCCCATTTACATGTTTGAAGATAAACAAGTAACTTCATAAGATTTAAACTCATTATTATTATTTTATTTTATGGGCCATTGATTTTAACACCTCCTTAGCGTCCCTAATAACGAAAATGACCACCTTAACTTATCAATTACATTTTAGTCAAAAGTCAACCAAAATTTACTATTCCAAAATTGAATTTTGATGGAACCAAACAAGTCTTAGTGTTTTCAAATAAAAATGATAAATAATTAAAAGAAAAACTTAAGTAAAATACTAAAATAATAAAATAAATTTTTATATTTCATTTTCTTTTTTTAATTCTCTTTCTTCTTCACAACTTCGGTGACCGAATTATCTCTGGTGATCGGAGCTGTGTCCGGAATCATCCAAGCTCCCTGATCGGAGCTTGCCAACTCCGATCAGGGAGCTTGTGCAGCTCCCGATCGAAGCTTGCCAAGCTCCGATCTGGGAGTTCTCCCTGATCTTCAAGTCCGGTCACCGGATTCCGGTGAGGACTTGAAGAAGAAGAAGAGGAGAAGACAAATAAAAATAAAAAAAGGAAAAAGAAAAAAGAAAAGAGAAATAAAAAAAGAAAAAATATTAGGGCATGTTTGGATCAGAAATAATAAAGTGATGGTCAACTCAAAAAACCTTCATTTTGAACCAAAATGTAATTGATACCATAAGGGAATCCTTTTTGAGAAATACCTTCATAAGGAGGTCTAAAAATCAATTTTCTCTTATTTTATTTATTTTTTCCATAATATGATATGATTCGAACATCACTACTCTTCTATCAATCTCAGAAAATAATGTTGTACCACATTTTATACCTGTGTATATAACATGTTTAATTTGTTGTACCGTAACGTTTAATTTGAGAAGAACTAAATAAAATAACATTAAATCACGACCATATAATATCAATATATAATACTTCCTCCGTCCAATAACAAATGTTACAATTCATTTTGTTGACTTTTTTAGGGTCAATTTGACCTTAAATTATTCTAAAATCATATGATAAAAATAATTAAAAATATTATATTCTAAAACTAGAATGTTTATGTTTTCATTGTATAAATTTCTTAATTATTTTTATTGTATAATTTGAGATTAATACGAGATCAACTCGAAAAGTTAACGAAATGAAGTGTAATATTTGTTATTTGTTATGGGATGGAGGAAGTAATATCTAATGGGCAACTAAGAATAAACCTGAACAGCACATGAAACCCACAATTATTCTTAGTCTTTTGTTTGGTAAGGTTCACTTTCCACCTTAATAATCCTGTCTCCCTTTTGGTTTTATTATATGTTATTGCACGTTCTCTCAAAAAAAATGGTCCATATTTCTCTAAATCTTCTTCATTGTCAGCTGCAAAATCAAAATATACAATTCATTGAACAGCGCTAATTACCCTAAAATCCCTTGTTAAATACTTACTAACTAATCTTTTAAACAAACTTGCCATGTACATCCATTTTTTATTTTTTATTTAGTCACCGGTTCGCAACCCTAATTCGTAGTCCATTAACCGCTTGAACCCTAGGGAATTCAATCATCTTATTTCCATCTTCTTCTTCCCAACTGTACTTGGTCACGAAGTAATGTAGGAACGTGGAGATTTCGGCTAGGCCGAGTTCTTTCCCAGGACATTGCCTCGTCCCTCCTCCAAAAATCAAGAAATGGTGTTGGTTCTCCATCCCCTTTTCCAGCCATCGCCACGGATTGAAGGTTAACGGGTCCGGATAAAGATTCGGGTCGTAGTTCACCTCTCTCGTATACACATATATCCTCCATCCTTTAGGAATCACATAACCTGAAACCATCATGAGCAATTATACGTTAATTAACCTGATGCAGACACCGTTCTGAAGCTATTCCTATCAAAATTTAGTTTGTGTTTGACATGATATGCACATACATGTATATATAGTACACCAAATTGGACGTCACGAATTAGAAAACACTTTTGGGGAGGGGTACTATTGGCAGTTGAATGCACGTGGACTTGACCCTCCATGTGTTATATATGGAAAAGTAGAGTGTTATTATTGGTTTTGAGCACTTAGAAGAATAAGAATGAGTAGTGAATAATGAGAGAGCATAGCTTATCCAAGAAAACATAGACAAAATAATACATACACAACTTATCATAGGGTACCAATGGAATGTCCTAGGCTGTAAGGGTAGGTCTTGCCATGTGGTTCATGATACTGTAGGGTCCTGGTACTAAATATGATCTTTTTTTCTATTATTGCTCATATATATAATTTCTATTTTTTTTCTTTTTTTATTTATAAAAACATAAAGAAGAGAAAAGAAAAGTTGTTGGAGAGTATACCATTTATTTCCATTTCTTGGGTTGTTTTCCTCAAAACTCCATTGACTATTGTAGCTAGTCTTGATGTCTCATATATGACCTGCAAAATGATAACATTACCCCAAACTTTAGGTCACATTTTTTTACTACGCCCTTAACTTAAAAATAATTTTTTTAATGTACTTTAAAAAAAGATCAAAATGTACTTTGTGTAAGCTTACCGCACGTGTGAAGCGCATTGATTTGTAGTCATCATAGGTAATATGGTCCTCTGGCTTTTTCTTTGCCCTGATTGCTACATGTTCTTTCTGTTAACATTACAAGTTAAAAAAGTTAGAAATCAATAACTGTTTTTTTTCATCTTTTACTACTATTCAAGTTCACAACTTTAGTAACATAATGTAGGAAATTGGCATACACCAAACAGTTTTTATTGTTAACGGCAGGGTAAAAGTGTAATTTAACATATTCGAAGACTTACTCTCAATTCTTCAAGAACTTTTGGATGATCATGGAGGTACTTGATGGCCATCATAGACGTAGTTGAAATCGTCTCATAACCGGAGTACAAAATCGTGATGATCAAATCGATCATTTCCTCATCATTGAGCTTGTATTTGTATTTGTTGTTCTCTTCACCAATTAGGAAACCTAGCATGTCCATTTGATCCTCCTTGGAAGCCCTTCTGTCTTGTAATAGTTTCTTCAACAATGTTGTTATGTTCTTTCTTGCCTGTCACAAATTTAAATTAATGTTAGTTACTCCTCCGGTCACACGAACCCCACATTAGGGTACATAAGTGCGATAAAATATGGTAGAATCTCAGTTCTCATATGTGGACCCCACATTTACTCTGGTTACCCTAACAATTAAAAGACCGTATAAAGAATAGGTAAATGTTTTACCTGAAATCCACGGTGATAGTTTGTGCTTGGAAGGTTGATAGGAAGTGAAAGAGTTCCCAACACAAGCTTGAAAAACTCTGGCATGAACGCTTCACATATCCAGTTCGCTTCACCGCTCGCAATTTGTCGAAAAGACGATAAAAACGCCATCTGAAAAAACTTCACATGTCAAAACAGGGGAAACAGAGTGAAAAACTAACAGTTCTTGAACTTGACAAAAACTACAAACCTCTTTAGTCTTTTCTTGAATGTCGATGACTTTACCATCCCAATTGCTCAAATGGGATCTCATGAAATCGTCGATTTTCGGCAACAGATGGTTCTTTATCATTGCAGGACTAATGAGCGAAAGCAAAGCACCCCTCATGTGCTTGTGAGCAGCTCCATGTACAGCTGCAATGTTGCATTTGCCTAAGATATCCAGCATTGACTGTGGATAGCCCGGGACAAGGCCTTTCGCCTCGTTTACGAGTATGTACCGGTTTATTTCTGGATCCATTGACACAATTGTTGGGCATCCTAGTATGTGTGACTTGAAGAAACTCCCAAACCTGTTATTATTATAAAAACAACCTGATATTAAGTGCTAATTAGGTATAAAACCGACAGACAGTTAGTATAAAGCTAAGTGAAGAAAGATTTGGTGTTGGTTATAGTTAGTTAAAAAGGTCGTGATAAGTAGGTATAAAACCGACCTGGATCGTTGGGTAGTCATGAAAGAAGGGCCAAGCTTGAGGAAATCAGTGGTTTCACCAAAAACAGGCCAACCCATAGTGCCAGGTGGAAGGGACTTGTTGCTGTAGTTGAGCTCATTCCACCTGAGTAAAGCAGCAAAAAAGATGCAGAGGACCCAAAAAATGATTACTAATACAACTAAAACTGCCATTTTTCTTTTTCTTTCACCCCCTTAAAAGTTTGCAAAATAGAAGAAGAAGAAGATTCAACTTCTCAAAAAATGAATGAGAGAGAGAAACTAGAGAGAGAGAGAGTGAATGTGATTTGCTCTACTGGCTTTGTCATGAGTTCGTGCGGGTACTTATATAGATGTGAAGAAGATCGAAGAAGTTAATGTGAAGAAGAGAGAGAGATGCTACTGTGGGGCTTCAGCCTTCATCATGTGAATAGAATATAATATTCATTCCGTTTCAATTTCATTTCAATAGATCGTTTACGTTTTTTCAATTTGTTTCAAGAGGCTGTTTATGATTTTACGTTAATTTTAGAATGACTTTTTTGGAGGTTTATGTTATGTGTGTATTGTTTGTTGTAGTGGTACAATCTCTGAGTTAAAGTTTCCTAAAAGAAAAAAGAAACGTAAAGAATTTATAGATAACACGGATGAAAAATAAATATGTAACAGACTTAATGAAAGAAAGCATCCCAACTGAAATTATGATCTGTAACACTTTGTCAATAATACACAATACAACCATAGTCCGTATATATCTGGTTGTGATACATTAATTCTCACCATCTCTATTATTATGTAGTTTTATACATTCTCTAGCTCTATAATTCCTCCTCTATAATGTAGTTTTGTTTTCCAGGAGATGTCTATATATATATTTCATTGGGAAATTTTATAGTTTTACACTTTATTTTTGTTGATTTTCCGATATCCGGTTTGATCTCAAATTAATAATAACTCGTTGTGTAAAAATAATTTAAAAAATTATAGTATGATAGTATACTTCTTATATTTGTATAATATAACTTTTAAAATTAATTTTTTCGTAATCAATTATGATTAATTTGACGTCAAACCGAACATAAAAAAATCAACAAAACAAAGTGTAAAACTATTAAGTTTCCCGAGAAAGTAGTAGTATATATGTGATTCTGTTATACCTATGCACCAAATTCCTAATGTCCTATCATGTTGTCTGATGGTGTTCGTCGTGTTTTAGTAGAAACTCTTCGATGATTTCCATGTCAGTCGAGTTGGTTCGTATGCTCATACGTTCATTTACGTTCATTTGATGTTGGGTGAATGCAAACAGAAACACTAGGGGACACACTTACATCGTCTATGTTGGAACGTCCATCATCGAATTTTATGTTATGCACTGTATAGAAAGTGGCCTATCTACCCTCACATGTGATGTTGTGGATCCGAGTCGGACCCGTGACTATTAGAGGATGAGGAAGACTAGACCCGGCAAAGAGGAACCGGATCAGTGCAAAGACCCAACATCATCGATCTCAACAGTTTTATAAGCGTTGATACCATGTAGAAAGTGTGGTCCATCTAACCCTTGAAAGGATTTGTAGGAAGAGTTATATATTCCCATACTTTTTGAGTCACAATCATATGGGAAATAGTTAACAGTTAACAGTCTATTAAGCATCATCTCACACAAACTTTTAATCTAAATCGGTTTAGATACCGACTGTTTCCTTAGTTCAACCCTTAGACTATAATTATCAGCATTTACACCATGAATCCATTCATCCACTCTTCCAATTAAAAAATTATTTTCTTTCACATCCACATACTCAATCTTCCAACCAACCCACTCACAACAATAAAATATCATTTATCAACATTCACCCAGAAATTAATATAACATTTTATTATTATTACTACTATTATTATTATTATTATTATTATTTTTTATAAAACTAGACTTTGATTAGTCACACAAAATTGGAAGGGAGTCGGGAGACAAGTTGTGCACCCACCCCTTTCTGTATACAAAAGCTAAGTCTAGAAATTATTATTAGAATTATTATTATTTTATAATATAATAATTAAAAATTATAATTAACTATAATTAAAACACATTGGACGGGTTTTTCGTTGGTTGAGATTTTATTTTCAACACTTTGAGGCTCGGGATTAGTTTGAGTAGAATTATGAGGAAACTGGGTGGGAGGAAACTGAAAGTCCATATTTATTTCATAATCTGGGAATTCTTGAGAAGAAAATTGTAGGTAATATGGTTCCATTAGTGAGATAGAGATTAATTGAATATTAGAAGACGGTTTTTTAGATGTGTTGAAAGTATAGCAAATGTGGTCTCTATTTATAGAGAAAGAAAATAATGAATTTTGGTATAAATTTTTTTTTAAGATAATCAAAACATAATTAAAAGATTAAAAAAAATCTATAAAATCCAATTACCAATAGGAAGGGACATGTGTCCCCTTCCTATTGGTTCAACTCAACCCAATCTCAAGCATGGAGAATGCCTTGAGATCAATCTAGTGTGTGACTGTGCATATATTCTCCCTTTTCTTTTTATATTTTCTTTAAATACAATTTTTTTGGGGACCACACATGCATGAAAACATGCATGCATGCTGATATTCATGGTCTTATAAATATAGAATGGGGTTTTTACCAAATGGTAAAATAAAATGGACCTATTTACCATTTGAATCACACCATAAAATATTTTACAGTTTAGTATTATTAATTACCATTTGGTCTCATTTTTAGATTGATTGGTAAAAAAACAGTACCCGGGTACTAAAATTTAAGTACCGGGTACTAAAATTAATGGGATACTAAGTGTCGGGTAATAAAAATTTAGTGTCATGTACCAAAATTAGGGGATACTAAACTGTTGGGTACCTAATTATAAGTATTTAGGTACTATAACTAGTGGAGTACTAAAATTGAAGTACCCGGGTACTAAAACTAATGAGACCAAATGGTAAAAAAAATTGTAATAGTATTCAAATGGTAAACTATGGAAGCAAATGAGACTAAATGGTTGGGTGCCCAATGAATACACCCTGGTTGGATAAGCATTACGGGGTAGAAGCAGCATTAGAATGACGAAATAAGCGTACATACTTTGATATTTCCAAGAATATAATTAGCTAAAGGTTATACCACTTATGTCAAAGTTTATCCAATTCTATTATAGGGAGAATTTATTAATTTATTGATTTTACTTTTAACGAATTAGCCGAATTATACGTATATTTCACACATATTATCATCTTTCAATTCCAAATAACTTATCATTCACGTTATAAACTACAACCCAGTTTATCATCTATTTTTTGAAACATGCTGATGGATCCCCGAACAGATAGAAGTAGAAAGAGATGGAGAATTGTAAAAAAAATAATAAATCCAATACAAAAGTACTAGGCAAGCAAATTACTAAAGAGTAATCTACCTACTAAAGCAATAACTAAAGAGTTAATTACCTTGAATAATCTATATGGAGAATTGTGTTAAGAAACACTAGAGCAATGACTCAAATCAATATTCAATTATGAAAAAGAATGAAAATAGTATAATGCTTAAATAGTAAAGATACGACTTGTTGACCAAGTTCTGCCATCTCTCAAGTAAGATTCTGGTATATCTGTCCTAGAATCCTTTTTTTAACCTTTTCTTACCCAATAAGTTAACTGACTCTAACTAGGTACGTAAAATAAAAGGAAAACAATTAACTAATCTCTTCCCCCAAGCCAACCGGCCGCCGCACCCCTCACGACCCAACTCGCCCATGCGGATCCTCTTCGGCCCAAAACCTGGTTCAACATCGCGAGGTTCCATCATCACCGCCCCCCTCAAAACGAACCTTGTCCTCAAGGTTCACACCCCTCTTGCGAACAACCCCTCGCGACGACCCTGTTCCCATGCTCGAACTCCGTTCCCTAGTTCCCTGCACCGCATGAGTCATTACCCCATCACCTTGATAAGCTCGGGTTAGCTCATCTATACCTCTGGCGCTATGACATTTTCTCTACCCGTTTTAAGCTTCATGTGTGGCTCGAAAACACTCTCGAGGTACAAGAAATTTGAGCTCACGGGTCCTGTTACAACCATCCCTGGAGATTCAGAAAGTAATTCTCCAGCAATTGGCATGCGACTTCCTCCCCCAAGCTTTGTATTGCACAGCTTGTCACTCCCTTGTCGCGGAAGGTTGTTCCCAAAATATCCCAATGCTCGAATATGGCATAGGCGCTTCTCACAAACCATAGACATGGTTCGTTCTCGAAAGTGAAAAATCACAGAACCCACTGAACGCAGTCATGGCATTCCAAGCGTGATATCCTCCTCTTCCCCTTTCATAAAATGTACAGTGAGCTCAAAGTTGACATGGACCATCAAATTTTCTTTTTCATACTTTTGCCCAATCTTTGTAGTCCCTCCTTCAGCGGTCCTCACCCTTAGCCCTATCGTTTTGTGCCCACCGGGCCAACCCAATCTTTCCACGACCTCCGTTGATACGAAGTTCAGACTTGCACCTGAATCAATGAGAACCGAGACCATAAGTCCTCCAATCATTCCCATAAAGGTCACAAGTTCCGATGTTATCTTCTCGAATTTCCTAGGTATCGGTCTTACTTTAGGTCCCACCTCACAGTGTCTTACACATCCAACCACCAAGCTGGCCTTAGATGTATTCTCTTCTTTCAGTACCCTTTCATCAAACCCCAAGCAGGGAACATTGCAAAGGTCATCTCCCACTTGAAGGAACTTAGCATTCCCATCAATAACCACAGATTTATGGCTTGCCAACCATGGTACTCCCAGCAGCACGTGTTCCTCTGTCTGAAACTCACATAGCTCATACAAAGTCACAAGATAATATCGGCCATGGATCACTAACCTGACTGCATTGAACCTCCAATTACCTGCGAGTGCATTCCCACTAGCAGTAACTACCGTAACATTGACAGGTTGACCAGCGCATGGCCACTCATATCTGCGAACATATGCGGCCGTAATGAAATTGCGTGAAGCCCCACTATCGACTAGCACACATACCGGTCGTCGACGGAAGCCTAGATATCCAGGTAGCCTAAAAGCATAAGAGTCACTCCCTACTCTCATGTAACGAAGAGTTGCCTCACCTCCATTGCCTTTCTTGGATGATGATCCCCTTGTCCCTTTCGTGGTGCCATACACCACATAGTCCACATAAGTCTTAGGTTTCCTTAAGCGCATCATCTTTCGGATTTCTCCGATTTCATCTTCCGTGTCTTCGGGTTCCGGTGTGTTGTCCCTGCTCACCTCGCACCCTCGTTCAGATGTTGCAGTGCCAGACTCAATTCCAGTCTCTCATAATTCAGATATTGTGGTGTCCTTCCTTGGTTTCTCAATTTTCCACTGGCCGTCCTCCCAGTTCAGACGAATCATATTATCCTCCTCGAATGGCTCCTCGGGGTCCCACTTGGGTTGTGGCAACCAGTGGACCTCCTTAAGCTTGCCCATGACGTTGAACAAACCATCGACATCGATTTTGCACCTTGAGCACACATGTGACCAGTCCATTCCTCGAGCCCATTCCGCATTAACATTACTTGCATGACACCTTGGTCCAAAGCATATCTTCGTCTTGGTTTTACCCAATTCCTTTTGGCTCAAACTCCAACTGTCGTCAGGTGCTTCTACAACCACATGTGTTACCTCATAAGAATCAGCATAGTCCGTGACCTTGTCTCCGCGATTGTTGTCATCCTGATACGGAGTCGTTGTGTCCCCATACTTGTTGATGCCTTGATACAGACTGGAAAACCCGTTATAACCCCTGTTATGTCTAACGCCATTTTGATAAAGAGCCTCGTAATGCGCAAAGATCGCATTACTACCTTTTTTCTATTGGATCTTCTTCTTCGACGGGCGTATACATATTGAGCCCATAGCCTTCGTGACCAAACCCTAGCCCAAAGTTCGTTCCGACCCGGTCGATGCCCAATTTCTACCGTGGCGGGATGCCTGGCGCATGCTGTTGGACCGTGGCCAGCTGCCGAAGCGGCGCGCCATGCGCGGCTTTCTGATGTGCTGCGGCGACTACCGAGGCGGCACAGGCGTGCTCCGCACGTGCTACTGCTGCTCGGTTCGATTGTGCGCAGGACCTCCTCTTCCCCATGATTGCTCCAATTCCTTCATGGAATCGTCTTGTTCCTCCCTCGTCCAAACGTCATTGATGCCAATGTCTCCCCAACAAACTTGACCGGATCGTTCACCTTCCAAGGTGCGGCCGCGCCCCGTTCCTATGTCGGCACAACGGTTGATGTTTGGGTTCATGGTAACCTTGTTGATGCGTAGAGATCAAATCGTCCTGTGCGGAAGCATGAATTAAGGATTTTGAAACCAGGCTCTAGATGCCAAGCTGATGGATTCCCAAACATATAGAAGTAGAAAGAGATGGAGAATTGTAGAAAAACAATAAATCCAATACAAAATTACTGGTCAAACAAATTATTAAAGAGTAATTTACCTACTAAAACAATAACCGAAGAGTTAATTACCTTGAATAATCTCTATGGAGAATTGTGCTAAGAAACACCAGAGCAATGGCTCAAATCAATATTCAACTATGAAAAAGAATGAAAATAGTACAATGCTTAAATAGTAAAGATACGACTTGTTGACCAAGTTCTGCCATCTAGAGATAAGACAGAATCAGGTGAGATTATGTTAAATCTGTATAGAATCCTTTTTCTAATATTTTCTTACCCAACAAGTTAGCTGACTCTAATTAGGTACGTAAAATAAAGAGAAAACAATTAACTAATCCCTTCCCCAAGCCAACCGGCCGCCGCGCCCCTCACGGCCCAACTCACCCATGCGGCTCCTCTTCGGCCCAAAACCCGGTCCAACATCGCGAGGTTCCATCACATGCCCAATTGTTAGAAGTAGAAATTACGGAGTAAGTTGGAAGAAATATATAACGCGATTATCGACATTGGAAACTGCTTAAAACTGTGTTTTAAATAAACGCGGTACTAGAACTAGAAGTCGCCTTTGCCGACCCATACTTTAAAACAAATGAAGAGCCCCTTGACACTTGAAAACAAAACAAGTGATGCATTGCTGGTTGGTAGCTCAAGGAAGGCTTCTTTTCCGGTGACGAATCAAAACTTTATCTATTTACACGAATTATATTGGCTGGATCATTAGAATAAGATGATTTAATACAAGTAAAGGAATGGGTTTAAACTTAAATAATCAGTCGATCTGTAGGTATATATGATTTTTAATCATTTGATTCTTTTTCATCATTCTAAAAGTGTTCAGGAGATCCTCATGCTAGAGATAGTCAGTGAGCAAGCACATGGAAGCCACTCCATTCGAGTTTATGTGCTTCACATGTGTTATCAAATGTAACCTAACACCAAAAATTACAAATTTAAACTTAAACACAAACACATGATCTTTTTTTCGCGGTTAGTGGATATACGAAACTTCTTGGAACACTTTGAGAAATTTAGATCTTGGTAAAGTATGACATATTTGGACATGTGTTGAGTATGACTTTGCTTGTTAGATAAGGTACGGCATATTCTGAATATGTGTCGAGCATTGCCTTAGCTAGCACGATAAAATTACATGCAACCAGAAAACCTCGACTTGAACCTAGCTACAACGCAAATTAATCGAGTCAATTGGCTAAATGCGTAGAAGCTAATCAAAGACGTCGTATTAAAGACATAAGAATCGAAGTATAGTCACTTTGGTATTGATCTCAAAATGCTACCGGAGGTGTTATCATACCTAGACTCATTGAAACCATGAGACCCTAAGTGACAAGTGGGGTTTATGAATTGACCGTAAATACTGTCACTATTAGATGCGCAAGGTATGCAATCTAAACATTTCATCTAGTACTACTATTTCCTTTCAAGTATGATACAATCGACCTAACCAATGTACGTAGGGAAACACTCCAACTTGGAAGTAGCTCGATTTCAAGTCCCCTGAATTAGAAGTAGAGTTTAAGTCTACACTCCGACTCATAGTGAGGTGAGGGATGATCGTCCCCTTTTATCTATGTTAGTAAAAAGTTGACCATGGTGAGGAGATAAACTAGGGCATGAGTTGGGACGTTCTTGGTACATGAGAATGGACTGTGGCAGAGTTTGTTGTGTTGTAGTATCTAGGATAAACTAGTCATGGTGTCTCGACTCTGCTACAAATCTGTAGATTGAAAGTTGAGTATCTGATTGGTGGTTGTGTGACAGTAACTTCTCCCGTGAAATTTGACTTTTGGCCCCATTTGGACTTTAAATTTCTTACATATAAGAAATTTTGTTGCAAATCCAATAGTTCTTTATACTACTAGGATCTCCAACTAATTTACTTTCTGGAGCCATGTGCTAGAGCTATATATACTATACTAAAAGAAACTGCACCAAAATGACCCCTATTTTTTAGCTACTAGTAAATGGCATTTCATATGAAAAGAACCTGGTTAATGGGTCAATAAATTCTTGAAGAATTGTTTTCTAACCATACTACTCTTACTCTACTTTCATATCAGTTCAATTTTACTTTATTCTTTTCTATGATACAAATATATTTCAATTCGATTAAGATTTATTCGATGAATTAGGGCCTAATAGTAAAAATAAAGTAGTGCATGTTGAAGTCAGTTGATGAAAGTTTCGGACATTGGTATTCCCAATTCGTAAACAAGTAAATTTTGGAAGACATACATGCACAAAGCAAAAGGGGCCTTAGAATAGAACTTTGCCAAGTAAAAAAAGCACAAGAGAACAAAAACCCCTTGTGATCTTTAGGTAAGAAATGCACAAATTAGGTTCAGAAGTCCAGAGGTGCACGAGGGCCTTCACTTGTTTTCTTCTGATTTTTATTATAGTTGGTAGTTGGTAACCATCCTCTTTTTTTTATTCTTTCCTAACATTTTTTGCCATTTCTCCTAATTATTCCAAGATGCCTCCCATTTTTTAAATAAATTGAAGTTCCTTCTAGAAAGTATACAAGTAAAAGAGAAAAGTTGAATTTCAGTATGATAATTTTCCAACATAAAGAACTAAAGAAAGATTGACTATATAGGAGTAATATGAGGTGTAAAGATGCAAATTACATGGTGATGGCCAAACACACTCCTATCCTTTGTGTTGATTATTTCGGATTTGATTCCTCATATTGGCAAAGACATGGGCTAGCACTTGGACATTTAATGTGCATGGTCGACTTATTTTCTATACGTAGCTTGCTAGCTTCCATATTTTTGCGTGCGTGTGGATAACAACAATTCGTTTCATTCCATAACACTTGCCACTTGGTCATGTCAAGAAGATAAACTCCATTCATGCCATGCTTATCACTAGTTTAGCTCTATAAATGCCTCGTTTTATGGGGGTGTGTTACCTATATGGATTTATTTTTAAACGGAATACTACACTACTAATATACTCCCTGCGTTTTCTTATAATTAGTTTTAGATACTTTCACAATATTAAAGAAATACCAAAAAAATAATTGATTTTCATTACTTATTCTTTCAATTATTAATTTTTTAAAAACTATAACTTCATTTATTCTAATAAAAGAGAGATAGAGAGAGAAAAAGGAATAGATGGTTTATCCCTAACAATTATTGCACTTTTAATACTATTAAAAGTGATGAGAAATTACATGGAAATTAGTAAAATAATATTAAAAAATTTAAAACTATTTATATTTAAGCACAAGAACAAAAGACTAACTAATAAAAAAACCCGGAGGGATTACGATTTCAAAACCAATCACAACTATATCGATACCACTTTAGACGTAAACCACCTTATAACTCTTCTTCATCGTCCTAGTTCCATTCCACTGCAACAGCTTCTATCGTGGTATCACCTATATGAAAAATGACATGCTTGAGGGGAGAATTGATGTTAAACCCCACATTGTAGCAGTGAGGTACACCGTAAAACCATTAATAAAAAAAAGTGAGATTCGAGTTCAATGAAATTATTTCATCATCTAACAAACAACTTCTGTATATACCAAAAAGGAACGAAGTCTAGTACATTATTATGGTATAGGGATATATTGAATTTGGTAAAGTGGTATTTGCGTTGTAAATCTCAACCCATATAGGAATATTGCATTCATCAAATTAAAAGGACCGGAGTGCTATTCATAGATAACCGAGGGACAACTTCAAGAAAATTTGGGTTCCCACCTCTTGATCGGGTGTGGTGACGTTGACTGGACCCTCCCGTTAAGCCAACTCCGACCGAGAGGATGGGAGTGTTTTCGGAATGGACGACTCTTATGCATGCGTCCAGACCACTTCTCCATATGGACTTGATACAATAGTAGACTAGGGTGGCTAATGTGCAGGTATATCATAATACAGCCCATCATTCTTTCATTTTAAATACTACTTCTATTTTACATTTTCATCTTTTCACAATTCAAAGAATAAAATCATAATTAAAAAAATACTACATACTCGTACTTAGTGATGAAATCGATCACCTTGATACACCGTACCTTATAACGAGGTTGTTATTTAAATTGATACTCGACATATTATACGTAACAAACTATCAGCTCATTTTATTTTATTGACTTTTTCAATATTTGATTTGACCTCAAATTAAACAACTACTACTCTAGATATTATAGGTGTTGTATTTGTAGTAGGATTTGTGTTAAGTCAGAATGGTTTCCCAAAACCATCCCAAGCTGACGTACTACCTAAAAGGAAGGCTGAAAGCCAACCTAGAATTAACGGTACTCGTATTGTAGTTAATCCAATTTAATCTCGTAGTATAAAATCTCAATTCGTTTTCGATTTCAGTCATTTTAAAACGAGTCACGTACGTACATTCGGATTAAAATTAAATATGATTAGAGCATGTATAAGTAATAAGTGGGTGTCAAACCCAAATAACTCTATGATACTATTACTAATACAATTAGTTACTACATCTATTAATTCTGGAAATAGTAGTAGTACTTGAGAGTAGTTTTAATAGTAGGAAAGGTAAGTGTTGAAGAGGGACAAGAGAGTGCATTTACAATATGTTTTTCTTTTTTATACTATTATAATTACAATGTTTGGCTTACAAATTTGCATCAATAAATTACTAATCAACCTCATTTTAATAATCTCTATACAGAGCCAGATAATCACCCATTTCAAGGATCGAACCCGTGACCACTTGGTTACGGGGTGTCTCAGCTTGGCACTCAGGTTATAATTAGTAATTAGGAGTACTATAGTTAGTAGTATGTTTCTATCCTACACCGCAATGAATTAATATTCCGTGTAATTGAAACGTATTCATTAAAATGAATTGGTACATATGGCTATGGGGCGTCTGACAATTTCACTGCACGTGTGCCTACTCTATCCACGTGCAGTCATTTTAGTGTATTCACTAATTTTTTATTTTTTTTCTCATTCCACCAAACTATATTTATTGCAGCATGAATACAGTTATTCTTTAATAATTTTTCCAATCACTCACAGTCAGAGGCTATGTTTTAAAAGTTGGAACCGGAGGTTGAGCCGGACACCCTCTAAAAAAAATTTGACCATGGTCGGATGGGTTTGATGATATTGAGCCGGATTGAGCCGGTCCTTTATATAAATGATTCATCTTGATATACAATATACAAATTACTCCTAAATTATGTATAATAATAAAATATTTAATAAAATTATATTATAAAAATAAATCTTAAATCTGTATATTATAATTACATCAAATATTTAATGATTATAATTTAAATATAATTTGTAGTTAAAGTTAAAAGTTTTTGAAAAAAATAAAAAATGATTATTTTTACTTATACAAGTATTTAACTTAACCTTAAATTAGCATAGAATATTTTAACAAAAGAAATGTACCACTCAAAAGGGCAAAATAGGTATTTTAATTTATAAAAACAAAAAGTAAACCTAGAGCTTGAGGCACTGCCGCCTCCTTGCTTCTATTTTTGCTTCTTGCTTCTTCATGACCTCATTCTCTATTTTTCTACTCTACCTTCTTCTTCTTTCTTATTTCTTTCATTCTCTCTCTCTCTACATTTCTCCCTTCTAAATCTTCAATAATGTCACCGAGATATTTTCTTTAACCTTCTCAATTTTCACTTCTCTAATCATTGATGGAGAGAATTTTATTTTCTATTATTATGAGCTATTGAGATGTGTTATACATAAAAGTTAAAGATGAAGGCATGGCAAACATAGATCAATTAAGAAAAAGAAAAGAAGGCAGTAAACACTTTTGCAAAAACCATCCTCAGGCCTCAACGAAGAAAACCCTCTCTTTCTTCTTCCTTTTGTTTTCAAGGACAAAACCGCCAGAACCGGCGGTTCACCGGTTTTTTACCGGTTTCAACGGATTTTAGGGTACCGTGTGGATAGCGGTTTTATGGGTACTTTTGAGACGGCCACCTCCGATCAGCGGCTGAACCGGTCGATCCGGCCGGTTGAACCGTTTTCAAAAACATAGGTCACAGGACTTAACTCATCTGTCCTAGCTAATTGACCTCTGTCACTTTTTATTCTTTTGCAAATTACTCCTAATTAAGTAGTTCTACTTATTATTTGAACCCAAAATCGAATCGATTCAAGAAAACAAGTTAATATATATGCCGGTTCAAACTCAAATTAATCTGAGTAAAAATCTGAGCTTTTACTATAAAATGATTTTGAAGAGTTTCAAGTGTAGCTATATAGATATAGAGAGATATAGGAATCATACTATCAGTCTATTACTAATCAAAGTAAATTAACTAAGTTAGTCAATAAAGGAATTGAACATGCATTGGTGTTACCACTTACCATTATCAAGAAAACGGTCTATTCTTTATTCTTTGCTACAGCACCAGATGAGAGACAATCAAACTAGTTCCTCGTATACTCCAAAATTAAAAAGAAATTAATAAATAAAAAAGTTAAGGAAACTGGATATATATATATATATACTACCTCCGTCCCAAAACAGTTGCACCATTTTGCCATTTTGGGTGTCCCGTTAGAGTTGCACCATTTCATTTATTTGTCATATTTGAACATGGTTATAATAATTTTATATTCCATCACACATTTTTGTGGCCACAAATCCTCCATAAAGTAAAATCAACACCCACTATCAATATAACTCAATATTTAAATCTTCTCCTTATTTTCTGTGTCCAAAATCAATGGTGCAGCTGCTTTGGGACGGAGGGAGTATATATATATAGTTTCAATTATGAAGTTACTATATACCAAGAGATATGGTGCTAGTATGATACCTTATCTATCTAGCTATTCAGATAATGCAAGCTGCTAGGATTTTTAGAGGATAAATCTGATCAAAGTCATGAGAAAGAATCTTCTTGAGCAAAAAAATAAAATAAAAAATAATAAGTAGTAGTAAGCTCTGTTCTTTTCGTCTGAACTGAACTTAACTTAACGGATCTGAACTGAACTGAACTTAACGGACCTGAACTGAAATGAAGATTTTGTTTAGTAATAACAATATTAGTAATAGTAATAATAATAATAATAATAATATAATAATATTATTATATTATTATTATTATTATTATTATTATATGGTTATTATTTATTATCAACATTAAAAAATTATATACTTAAGTCCATTCCATTTTAAACTATTTAAGTTTCCTTATATATTTTTTGAATTTCGACTATAGAAAACAAACACACTTTAAAAAAATGAACTTGTATGGATGAACTTTGACTATAATTTTTTTAAAAATTAAACTTTAATAATATATAATAAAATTAGACTACGAAATATATATAATTTAATTTTATTATATTTTTTGATATAATTTAATATTTATGTGTTATCAAAATATATACAAAATCAAATCAATTACTAGTACTATAATTCAAGTGGAAATTAATTGATTTGAGTGAAAATGGGGGCACAGCTTGTCTCTCGAGTCTTGACTCCCTTCCAATTTTGCGTGTTAATAAAATTTTAATTATAATTAAAAAAATAAAATAATAATAATAATAATAATGTTATTAAAAATTAAAAAATCAAAATAAATTTAATGAGCATGAACTGAACTGAACGAGTCTGAACTGAACGAAAATAACTAGCTGTAGTATAGTAGTAATGGTAGTAATAAAGGAAGGAAGCCCGTAAATATACAGTCCCAAGGCAATGGGGCAGCAATTCCTGCTCCCTATTTTCAGATCAATTCATTGAATGTTGTTGTTTTGATATAATATAATAATAAATGAATCAAGGCTCAAATTGCTGCTTTTAAAAGTCCACAAAGATGGCGTTATTACCAATTCACGTACCCCCCACTGTCATATTCATAAATTGCTGGTCCTTCACCTATAGCTAGCCTTTGCTTTTATCACCGCCCCAAAGTTTAATTCTTTCAAAATCGACTTTTGTAGTATACTGTATGAGAAAAGGAAGTACTCTAGTTTTTTTAAACGTCAAAAAATATTATTATCAAAATTGAGTTTGAACAAATTACACAAGTAAGAGGGTGCAATAAGAGATTTAAAAAAAAACGTTCAAATCATGACCTAATACACGAAAAAATTGCATAATCGATACCACTAAATGAAAAAAAAAACATCAAGGCACGACCTAAATACACAAATAAATACATAATCGTTACGACTGCAATAAAACTTGACTATCCCTATCTTCTAGTATGTCAACTGACTAGCGAAAAGTCAAGATATGGGAGATGACGGATTCATAACCTAACTCTAGTCAAGTCCATTGAGACCGAGGAGTAGAAATCATAATCTTCTCAATCAGTATATCAGTATGTTACTACTATGTTGCATAAATTTATTTTGTCTCCAAATCTTAGAGCTCCCGAATCTCACTCTCTCATCGTAAGAGTCAGACTATAAGGAGTTATGTACGGTTGAAAAAAAAAGTCTAAATCTTGTATTGTCATCAATCTAAATAGTATGTGTAATGGAAGGTAATAGTACTAATTAAGCATGTGATGTTCAAGATTCAAGTAATCTAATGTAGTTTTCATCATAATAGTCCTTTAGTTTCTTCTCACCGAACTCACCATTGACCCCTTACCCACCTCTAGCCTCTAGGACTCTAGGGATCAGAAACCACCTGGAGTCCGGACCGGTCAGAGTTATATACGGCCCGATCTCCAGGTCGAGGAATTTCAGTTTTCAGTTTTAGGAGATTGGATTTGAGTTGAATCAGTGATGACGTTGAATTTGAGTTCTATTACCCCCCCCCCCCCCCCCTTTCTTTCTGCCTTTATCTACTTCATTTCTTTTTTTTTTTTTTCAAATAGTATGATTCAAGACCGGGTTCAGCCTGGACCGAACATTTTTTGGTCCGGTCCGGGCCTCAGGTCTCAAAAATGGTGACCCAAAAAGTCCGGTCCGATCCGGGTTTGGACGGTGATCAGTCCTACACACCTTATTCGCCCCTGCTAAAATAGTACCCGACTTGTTAACAAAATGAGTTCACATATGAAAACTCGAGCTTAAAACACCATAAATAAACTCGAACCCATCTCGATAACCGTTGAATAAGTCAAACTCAACTTGAGGTTATGAATCAACTATAATGGAGCATCCAAGTTCTTCATAGTTGTCCTGGATACTTGGGTGATAAATAACAGTATGAAACTATTATGAGTACTGAATAGTATCTTTAGTGAAGCACTTTGAAAGCTCCCTTACAGAAGAACATTTATTTGTCTCATTTTTAGGATACTCATCATCTGACAATTTTTAATAATATCGAGATAAGCCGGGACCAAACAATATCTAGTATATGTCCTCCAATTCATATACTCCTCACATTAGCATCTTAATAAACAAAGCCACTGCGCACAAAATTATCTATAATCATCTATAAGAAGATAAGAACCATCCACAGCAAGCTTATACTTACAGTTTCATTGTTATGATAGCAACTCTGAGCTGAATGCCAGAATCAAACGAATACACGAGGGAACTTTCGGATTTATGCAACACAGTCGGTCCATGAACGCAGAGCTATTTCAGATTGTGGTCCCTCGTAAAAAAAAATGAAAGGAGGTCATAAAGGCTACAATTGACCTATTGATGCTTCACAAATTCAACTATGTCAAACCACCAATTACTTTCACAGCATCTGTTCCAGAGACGTATTTATCTTCTACAAGCGGAATTGTATTCCACACTTTCAGCTTCGTAGGAGCATCTCTTCCACCTGCATAAAAGTTTACATGCCATGTAAATTATCCTAATTCACTTTCTTTAAGACGCATCATGTTTTAGCCATACCTTCAATGCTGCAAATATTCTCAGTGCAAATGGCTGCATAATGTGAACCAGCCAACTCTAGTAGCGAAAATTGCCAATTACTTGTTAGGTCACCGGAGCCATCAACAGGCTCCACAGTTATTTCAGGTGCCTGAGAACGATAACAAATTGTTACAAAATGAAGCAACGAATCCAAACAAATTTCATAACTAGCAGATGGGTGAGGCATCTTTCATAGGAATTTAACAGTTGCTACAAATTTCTTAACTAGCAGATGGATGAACATCTTTTACAGGAATTTACAGAATCACATATTGATCTATTATCATAACATCAACATTGTAGGCCCATTCCCAACTTTTACACACTCCTATATCACTCGGATTGATCCATTCACACATAGTACAAGTATGAATAGGCCCCATTGGAATCATCAGGTCAAAAAGTTTTCCATTTGCAAGTAAATGGCCTGCGAATTGGAAACCATGTCTTTTTGCAGCACAAAGTGCTCATTCTTGTAAGAAAAACATAGAATAGATCAAGGTAAAAACTAAAATTACATGTAATACAAGTTGTGAGTAAATAGTCCAGGTAACAACATCGTAAATCTCCTTTGTAAAAAGAGTGTTAGCCAATACATGTGTCCAATCATTATTCAGAAATCAGATGCTACTCACTAGTTCATAACCCAACAAGATTAGTCTGCTAACAATACTATCATTTGACAAATTTATAGACACCAAATCCAACCTTTCCGGTTAACACACATAGAATACAATCATAGCGAGAGTTCAAGATGTGCTTACCATGGATGATTCAGAACGTGGATACTCGTTATGGCCACTCCCTACACTGTTTAAATAGATATTGAATGTACTGAAAGGTGCACCAGAAAAACCTTTCCCTAATGCTTTAACATATGCCTCCTGGAAAAGAAAAAAGATAATAATAAAAAATAATTATAAGTATGGCATGGAGAAGGATTGTAAGGACAAGTTTCAATTTCAAATTATTGTATTGAGTGAAATTAAACTAAACGGATACTTAACAGATACACTTACTAGTTAATAATGAACAGCTACGGAATTGCATTGGAGATGATTGAAAATAAAATTGATAGAAGCGGAATACTATAGATAAAAGTAAGGAAATAAAGACAAGGGGCAGAGAATGATAAAACGGGGGATGATTATATAAAAAAGAAGGTTTTAGAACGTCAAAGATCCCTAATCACTAAACAGTGCTCAAAATGTCATATTAATAGAGCTGCCTCAGTAAGGAACCTAAGCCTACATAGCTACATGTCTAGGGTAGGTATTTTAACAATAAAGCCAGATATAGAAATTTACTGAAACATAGTAGAGTACAAAACTTCAATGCTAATATTCTCGATCACTACTAAGTCTACTATATGATTGGAAATAAATTAGAACACTAACATCCTTTTCATAAATTACAACTTCTGATTTCCATCATTACCTTCAATGTCCATAACTTAATAAACTCCTGCTGCCGCACTTGTGGATCTGAAATAGAAGCCAACGACTGCAATTCATGTTGGGTGAAATACCGCCGAGCGAAAGACAAGATGTCGTGTTTGATAATCCGATTTTTATCTTCAACATCAATACCAATCTATCTTGCATCAAACCAGAAAGGTGTCAGCAGCATGTTAGGGAAATTGGAGAGTATCATTCAAGCAATATATAGGCCATAGGGTGGAGCAAATCACAAAAAAAGTATGATAGAATTGCTAACCTGAGAATTAATGGTCACTCCACAGGCTACCAACGAAGAAGTGTGTGAAATGTTGAAATGCAACTGAGGTGGATCCCAATCATTATCTACTGGCCACTCGACCTGCAAATAAATCACATAACTATTTGAAAGAAGAAAAGGATATGATGTTTGTACTAGCATCTCCAGTGACTATCTCACCTTAGGCTTCCCATGTATGTTCTTTTGGAACTTCAATGACCTTGGACTAACTCGTGAGTTTATCTGATCTACCAAAAAGCACTGTTATAATGAGCTCCATATTTCATTTCATGTACAAGGATTATGTGATTTGTTTCAGTTTTATCTTCCACGAGACAAAACAGTCATCCAGTAGAAACTTCAATGAAAGAATGCAATTTTTTGTTTTGCCTTTTCTTTTATATACTTTATCGTCATGAAACAGTAACAAGAAAAATTGCATCCTTGACACCTTTTATTAGGGTAAATAAACAATCTATAAGGGGCAAACCCATGCACTTGAATAGAAAGTTAAAAATGCAATAATCTGTACAACTTATATATACTCATAAAGGATTAGGATATAGATGGATGAGTTGACAAAAAAGTGTTGTGATAGCACATTTTGATGATTGCATATGCAGGTCTAATACTTTACTTGTTGCATAAGGATGATAGTGCGTAATCAACATCTAAGATACCCGTTGAAGAGCAGTTCAGTTTCCCAGATTTTTTTCTTACAATTCCATTTTATAGAATTATTGGTTTTGCTTCCATGTTTAATTAAGAAATAAAAACTATGAGCATGTAGGAGCTTAGTAATATGGGACATATAAAGACAGCATACACAATCTCTAGTCCGGGGTGGCCTTTCTAATTGACTATAGTGTACAGTTTGATGTTGAAGACTCGAAAAAGAGATGTCAAACCAGAAATTCATGTAAAAAGCATGATTTCCACATAAAAATCGCAATTAGAACAAAATCAACAAGGCGTATATGAAAATGATGACATACATCTGGCAATGGTTGTACGAACCAAGGCTCGAGCAAGCAGAGCAGTCTTTCTGAGCTCATCTCCACGCATTTGGGAGACACTCTCCTTCTCGCATGGAGATAGAATATCCAAATATTGCCTCAACAAAGATTCACCCTTCACTTCACACGGTTTCACGTACCACAAATGTGTCTCCCTAACACAGGAGGAGCATTGAGAAGAAGATAACACAAACGTCAATCCCTTTCAATAGACAAGGAACAAATAAATACTCTCTCATACCTCGGCAAAGGAAGCTGAGCTGGAGAAGAATGATAATGTAACTTCATTCTGGACAACCCCAATCGCATAGGACCACAACTCTACTCTGCACGAAATGGATAACATAACACAAAATTCACCTCAAAACCTAATTCCACTGGACCTAAATCATCAAATTTAGGCTAAATCACAAATACCTGAGGAGGAGAAACCACTTTTCGACAATCCACTGGAATCTGCCACGCCACAGATCAAGCGTCGATGCTATTGCCCTAGCCAAATCGCGCTTTATCAACAATTCAGAAACACTTAGGTTTTTATGGATTCAGTAATTAATTGGAATTTGGAATAAGTGTTTGGAAAAGTTAGAGTAGATACCTACTTAATTTCTCGGCACGTAATAAACAAAAATTACTCCAAAATACTCTCACATTTAATATAAATTATAAATTTTTCTAAATCTATTTTCTCGTAATTAATTAAAAACTTTGACTTGGGTGGACCAAAATACATCGTTTCCGTGATATTTATGTTAAATGGAAGACTTCAAAGAATCAAAGCAAGGAAAACTTAATTCAAAGTGTATTGCTACTAATTTCTCCCAAAATGTTGCTAATTTTTTAGTACGCACGGGGAATTCGATCCATACTTAATCGCATGGATGGCACATTTATAGTCACAATATCTATGAAATTTATTAAAGCCGAGGTAATTTTCCCCAACGCATTTGATTTTATCAACAGAAAACTATTGGAGTACAAAAAGAAAAGTTAGCCCACACAACAAGCAATGTTAGGGGTGCGCTTAAAATTCAAAACCGAAAATCCAACGATCCGAGCCCAAACTGATCCGATTCAAATTTTCGAATCGGATTTCGGATCACTACTTTTAGTAATCCGAGTTTTCAGATCGGATCGGATTATCGGATTAATCCGATCCGATATGTGAATTAATTAAAAGAAAAAAACTATTTTTATAGAGACTTTTATATTATACGAGTACCAAAAACACTGACACACACTCCAAAATTAGTATAAAGTTTGGTCAAAAGGTTATCTGGCTTCTGTGCCACAGACACGCTCCACTTCATATACTACCACACACTTTTTTTCTTATTCTTTCATCTCTTTGCCTCTATCTTTTTTTCCCCAATTCACACATACCCCATTTTCTTCTAGTTGAATCCATCGGAGGCTGCTGCTAGACTCCGTTTCAATTGAATCGATCAAGTCCGTTGCTCGCTTTGCTTATTTACTGCTATAAGTTGAAGTCAAGCTTCTTTCTTGCTCCCTTTTCTTATTCTATCCTCTCTTTCGAATGTAATTTTTCGGATTAAACGGATTAATCCGAATCCGATCCGATAATTTTCGGATCAATTCGAAACCGATCCGAAATTTTAGATCGGATTTTGGATAGCCCAAAATCAGCATTTTCGGATCGGATCAATCCGAAGTTCGGATTGGATTTTATCCGCCCCATGCCCAGCCCTAAACAATGTGATGGTTCATTCATGCCTTTTAACATTGTGAATGATCATACTGCGGTGGGATTTGATGAGTTCTCGATTTTGCTCATGGAGAAACTCACTCTGCAGCATTCTAACTTAAAATTCATCGGAATCAATTCATTGTAAAAATATGCTTCTTTTCTTTCTATTCTTTCTTTGTTAATTTTATGGAAAATAAGATGAATCATTTGATGTCATATTTGATGAATGATGATCAGTTCTTGATTCATTGATTGTAACTTCCAAAATATCAGTCAAAACTTGTATTTGTGTTTCCTTCTGAAAGAGATTCGGATTGCCATATATATAGCTAATAATGTTTGCATTCATTTCCGTGCTTGAACTCAATATTGTTCTATAAACACTTTTGTTCACTTCCAACAATTGTAGTACAATTCCCAAATAAATATTGTTTTGGGTTCTCCTGGGTTAACATATGCCAAGCAGCTGGAAAATCATTTCTTGTTATCCTTTGAAGCTATCTTGAAGTACAGGTTGAACCTGGCTGCAAAATTTATCACGTTTCAGTCAGATCCATTGCCTTGAAATGTTCCAACAAAACAGTAAAAACAAGCATATTATATATAGTCCTACTACTCAATCTATCAGGTTAATAGCTTCCCATTTGACTTTTGTTGACCTTTTATTGTCGGTTCCAGAGTATATACATTCAACTAGCAAAGTTACGACAAAGCCAAGGAGTAGAGCCGTAGAGGTTTGACTTACAACACATGAATGAACGTCGTTGCATCCACATAAGAGCTCCCCATTTAACATATCCGTTGTTTCAAATGTGCCCCCTCCTTCACTCCTCTGCATCATTGTCAGCAAAATTCAAGGAGATAATAAGAAAACAGAAACTAATTACTCTATTTTTCCTGAACTTGCAAAAAATATGAAATTATATATATGTGACCTTATAAAAATCCGCGGCCACAAAGTTTGCCCACCGGTTGCCAGCAACCATGTAGCATGTCCGAATCATATCGGCAAGGTCACCGGAATTTTGTACGCAAGCCATGGGCTTGACCGGAACAGACCTAAAATAATTTACCAAGACTAATGACTTGCTGGTGTCATTTAGAAGTGATGACTCTCCCCTGTTGAAGCATTCACCTGACTTCATTCCATCATCTCCATCTAATAAAAATAAAATATAAAATAAAATATTATTATATACGGAAAAATTTCGAAGCGAAATTGATTTCTATTAGACTGCCGGAGTATTATTTTCTTATAAAAATGTCGGTTTGGCAAAATGATATGATAAAATGGTTGAAAGCCGATACTCACATTGGTTTTCGACCATGTAATTCCATTGATACGCAATCCCTTCACTAGCTTCCTTGGACTTGATGGAAGTGAAAACTAGTAGCCTTTGGTTTTTAGAGATCATGTCACTAACCAACGGCCAATCTTGTCCATCTTTTGGCATTGAAGACAATGGAAACCAATACTTCATCAGTCCTGCATCTGTGAAAATCCTTGTCAACCCGTTTTCTGTGTGAACGTAGTCTTCCAGGATTATTGTGACGATTTCTGTTGGATTCGCAGACAAAAATGCTTCGATTTCCCTCAATGTGTTGATAGCCGGTTCCTATAATAGCATATATGGTTAGATGACATCAAATGATTTGTCCCCATTTTGTCCAATTGACAAATTGAAGGATCATATTGTCATGGATTGGAACGAACAATAACCTCCCAAGATGCAACAAATACATGAAATAATTTTGTGGCGGGTTGAAAAGAAAAACTCACGAATTTGGTGTAGTCATGGCATTCTCCTCCGAAAGAGTGGCACAACCAAATGTCATCTTCAAAGTCATATGTGTCGAGCATCAACCCGCGAACTCCATTCTGTATATATATACAAAGCATCACATTGTAAGAATATTTTTTCTTTCTAAATTCTTTTAGGAATAATTGTGGAGAGATTGAAGAAAATACTATACATTTAGCTGTTGAGTGATGTTGTCTTCTTGATTGGTGAATGTTATTCTCGGATGGCCATCTTCAATTGCAAAAGCATTGTGCGTAGTCAAGAATGCGTACTTGTTGAATGGCAGAGAATTATTCTGTTGCCATGGGTAGATATACTGAGTTAATGCGAGTAAATTTCTTCATAATGTATAACTAAAAGTCTAAAAGTTACTACTATACTTCTTTATTGAAAATCACGTTAAACACAACACGGTCAACACGGTGTGTTTTCAGATGCTCTACCAGAACAAGAACTTTTATCGAGTTGAACTCAATTCTCAATATTCTCAAATATGCTATAAATTAATTTGTTACAATTATGTAAATAGCTCAAATGACAATGTCACAAAATACTTGATCTTATCTTAAATAAAGAAATGAAAAATAGAAATGTAATAGAAAACAAGTGTGAAGTGATAAGGATTTATGAAGTGTCGCAAGCACATATCATAATTAGTTTTAAATGACGTCAAAATGCTCATGTCACTTCACTTATGTAACTTATCTCACATTCACACATCATTTTCTTGAAAATTTCACAAGTGTGAAAAGAGGGGAAAAAAATGACAATTTGACTAATATGTAAATAGTGCTCATAATATCAATGAAACTTTATTGCTTTTAGAAAGACTTTAATTTGCCAAAAAGATATTCATATATTCACTAAATAACTGCATTTTCCATAAAGAAAAATGAAAATCTTTACTCGATGAATGAAGAAAAGAAACCATTTACGACCCCAAAACTAAGTTGCAGAGATAGAGAAAGAAAGAGACCACTAGGCTGAATTGTGGAGTGGCTGTTGTTCTAACACACTGGCTTCCTTCAAAAGCCGCTGCACACGAGAGGCAATACATCCCCGTCGCACAATCTGAATCCGTCTCACAAGCCTCACCTAACTGTACATATGAAAAACAGGATAACCCGCGATTAATTCCCTGAATTATTAAAACTGCACCAAATTCGTGCAAGTCGTTAAGTTAGAAGGATAACATAGAATAGAAAATTTGTACATACCTTACAAGTTCCATTAGAGCAGGCTTCGCTAAATTGCAATAGCAGCTGAGTTGTGATGAGAACAAGAAATGTTTTCTTGAAATCCATCGAGTTTGAGGAAATCAAGAAAAACACTTCATAAAATATAAATATGTTTCGTCAAGAGTACTATCTAGTGAGTCTACTACTTATAATAATTTATGGGTGTGATATATGAAACATGAGAATTTTGTGGAATTTAATAATAATATTATTTTGTCGTCTGAGGAACCAAGGAAACGTACGATATTGAAGACATTTTGGTATGGTGACAAGAGGATCAATTGACGGATTTTGATATTTAGCAATTATTATTACGGCAAAGTTAAACAAATTTTTTGTCACTATATATTCATGATTTTTTTAATCTTGAACAATATACACATAGCAAATGATATTTTGCACCCGTCTAACACAAGTTATATATTCTCGATGATAAAAAGATTAGCTAATAAATAGATGGTCATGCTTTTTGTGTTTTGAGAGTATAGAGTAGTCGAAACGAAACGAAATCATTAGATTAGATGATACAGGGGATTACGCCATATAAGTTTTGAGAACAAGTGGTGAATTCGTACATTGAGTTGCTCAGTTACTGTAGGTGCAAATTTAGCAAGGGCTAGAAGTACTCACCTTCATAATCAGCAGAACGCATGTCGACTGTTCAAGCATCAAGTATATCAGTAATAAGATCAATTCACAGTGTAAAAGCAATTTGGTACAGCTCACTCCAGCCATACCACAAACATATATATATGCACTTCTTTGAAATACTAGATGTCTGATGTCTGCACTTAATTTTAATTTTCAGTAATTAATAACCATCCATAGGCTTTTCAATGGGTTGGTTTCGGACCCAACCCAACCCTAACCCGATTAAGATCCGTTCCTCATTTATAAGTGACGGGTACGAGTTGGGTTAAAACCCGAACCCATATTATACCCGTAATTATAAGACCCGAACCCTAAACCAACCCGATAAATTGGCATGAACCCAACCCGGACAAAACCTTAGACACCGGTGCACCCGTTTCCCGACCCGGCATCCAATCGGACTATGACCCGACCCGGTCAGAAAACCGCCCCAACCGGGTTTTTGACATGACCCGCTGCCTGACCCGACCCGTGTGCACATGACCCATTCTTCTTCACCATGGTCAAATTTCAAAATGTCATTACGACCTCATTTCTTAACGAAATTGCATGATTCTAACGGCATTGGATTCGTATTGACGTCTTCTACATGTTCCAACTTACCGTTCGAAGTTTCATCGCCTTTTTGAGAATCCACCATTGATGACTTGAAACTTTTTGAAAGCTCCGTACGGAAATTTAAAGGTAATTTTTTAAAGCTTTTTGAAAAGTAATTTTTTTTAAAGGTGTGTGTAATTTAAAAAAAATGTTTAATTAACGGAAAATAACACCGTTAAACGACCAAGATTTTAGTGCAGTTTGAAAAATATGGAAAAAGTTTCAGTATAAAATAAAAAAAATTCCATGAAACAAATATAATTACATATAGAAGGGATTAGTATATAAGTTAATCTTAGAATGGACCAAAGTTTAAAAAGTAATATGGTTAGAACCGTAGCATGCAATTTACAAACAAGAAAAAAAAGAAAGGGAAAGTGAGCTAAAAGTAATTACACGTTGGCGTCATCTTGCTAATGCTAATGTTAGTGTAATGAACCAGTCTAGCATCGAAGAAACCTTTTCCTTGATACTATTCAGAATTAATGTAAACATCCCTTTCTCAAAATTGTATCCAATGGATCTACAATTACGTTTTAGTACACGAAACTCACTTTTTGGGTTGACTTAGCTCTAATTATAATTGTCATTGAATGATCCGAACAAGGCCGCCTTAACTTTCTTTTTGTTTTTTCTTTGTTTTTTTAATTACATAATTTCCTTTTTCTTTATTTTTTTTAAATACATCATCTTCTTCACAGCTCCTACCGGTACCGGAGCTTTTCTCCTTGATCGGAGCAACAAGCTCCCAGACCGGAGAGCTTGCTGCTCCGATCAAGGAGTTGCAGCTTCTTGATCAGAGCAGCAAGCTCCGATCTGGGAACTTGCAGGCTATGACGATCAAGGACTTGCAGCTCCTTGATCGGAGTTGCTTCGATCAAGGACTTGCAGCTCCTGATCGTAGCAACAAACTCCGATCTGTGGAGCTTGTTGCTCCGATCTGGAGCTTAAACGCTCCAGTCGGAGTTTCCTCCGGCACCGGAGTTTATGAAGAAGAAGAGAGGAAAAAAATAAAAGGAAAAAAAAAAGGAAAAAGAAAAAGATTATTTTCTATTTTTTTTTTTCACTAAGGCTGTTTGGATCAGCCAAAATCCAATAATTGAACAGTCCTTAGAGTGTCAAAAAATCAAGTTGGGGTACTGAAATGTAATTGTTTATCTAGTGGGTACAATTCCGATATTAGGGTTCTAGTAGGGCACTTGATATGAACCCTACCTTATTATTTGCGCGCATTAGTTTCCTCTATTTATTCGACTTTTCGTCATCTCTTTAATTTTTAGTTTCCTTTCGTTTGGAGAAGTAACTTTTTTTTTTTTAATACCAAGTGTGTATTTTAGGTTAGGATCACTAAAAATAAACCAACACATATAAAAATTATTATTGGAAATATAGAAATGGAAGTATTTGATTAAAAACCCAAGTGTTGTTCAAATGAACAAAGCTTATATTTTATTAAAAGCATAAATGTTTTACTTGATAAAATTTATATTTGTCATGACAATATAACATTTAACATTGTCTACTTTTAAGTTTAGTATATACAAATTCCACAAGGCTTTGTGTTTTTCTTTTTTAGTTAGGTATAATGGTGAAAAGAGTAAAAATAAATAAATTTAAGAGTAAATCTATTAAAGCCCAAGGTTCTTCAGTTGGATTCACACGAGTAGTACCCGGATTTACCATATTTCTAGGGTTTCAAAATAGGCAACAAACAGAATTCCAACAAGGAACAAATAGAAAACAGAAATTGAACCAACACAGTTCAACAAAATACCAATGCAATCAACAACAAGTTGACCGATCAATCAAACAAACAAAATTTCTACAAGCAAGCTACTTGCAGAAAAGGAAAACGAAGTAAAACTCACAGAGTACGAAACACGAGCAGAGGAAGAAGATCGAACACCTCTGAATCAGCACGATCCAGTCGAAGATACCATGTAGAATTTCTTAATAAAAAAATCAATGAATAAAATGTATATTATAGATCAATCAATGAAGTAACATTGTATTCAATATACAATTTACAGAGAGAATTCTCACAAGGAAGAAGTAGACAAAATAAAACCAAAAGTAAAAGAGAAAAGAGTAAGCTAGCCTGTTTTTATACAATTTCACCAGAAGGGTAAATTCGTCTTTTCCTGTACTAACGGCTAGTTTCACAAAGGGAACCTAGAGTACAACAAAGCACGTGGTACAATACAACAAAACAGCTGCGGACTTTAATATAGTGAACGCGTTTTATGAAGTGAAGTAGCAACTCTTCTTGTATTTGCACATAAGTCCTTCAGGAATGGAAATGTAGTATCACATGAATCTTCTAAGTGTTGGACATGGATGTTTCTTCATGTTGATTCTCACAGTACTTTTGTATAAAGTAAGAGGGGTATACCCCAATATACATATACATGCTACAATATCAAGTAGTTCTCAGAACAAAACATGAAAGCTCCTGACGATTTGCATTATTTGCTTCTTCGTTGTACAGAAAATGTGCCATTTCGGCTAGATGTTGGTCAGTACTGGCAGAACCACTTTGTCCATAGCGTTGAAGATGTTCATCTTCTCGGATTGGTGTATCAAACGTACAACTCTAGGCAAAGATATATAAGCAACAACAAGGGTCACAAACTGGAACATACATCAAAACGGCCAAAGAGACCAACTTCATGAAAATAGAATTGGAGATGGTGAAGCGATTCGATCTTCTCACACGGACATATTCCAGAGTCTGAATGATCATTGTCGTAGGCGTCGTAACAAATGATGGCTAACTTGAAGAGGAACTACTTCAACACTCCATGGGCCACTAGTCCTTACCACCATGCAGAGAGTATGGGCCACTAGTCCTTACCACCATGCAGAGAGTATTCACCATAATTGGTTAGTCGTTTGGTTTCTTGAGAGTCCACTCCTAGCTTGTAATAACTTCACTTCTGTTAATAATTAATGGAAGACGTACTTGTTCCAATAATCACCACTTTATAGGGTTAGTGAACATGTTGAGAGTTTAATTAACTACTCCTGAACATTTCTTGTTACAATAATTTCAACACGGATCGAAAAAATTTAACTAGTTACGGAACTTATTGCGCACACATTCATTTACGTCTTTGCGGTTGCACAATAGCCCCCCATTTGAGGAATCCACAGCTTGAAATGCCCCTCCTCCCTCACTCCTCTGCATAGCAAGGCAATGTACACAATTGAAAACATTGTAATTTAGCTAGCTTTCACCGGAATGAATAATTTACTTTTACTATTATTATATATTACCTTGTAGAAATCGACTGCCACAAAATTTGGCCACCTATTACCTGCGGCTTTGTGACAGGTTTGAACCATGTTCATGAGATCCTTGGAGTTGTGAATACAAGAAATTCCCGTGTCTGCAATAGTCTCAAAATGGTTCATTAGTACCAAAGATTTGCTCGTATCGTTGAATCGTGATGATTCTCTGCGATTCAAGCATGTTCCTGGTATCAACCCCTTGTTTCCATCTGACATTGATTTAAAATCCCAAAGAAATGAAAACAAGAGCAATTAATTAGTAAAGCATCAAAACACCAAATAAAGAGTTGTGAACACATGCATGAAGCTAACTTACACCGGTTTTCAACCATGTAGTTCCACTGGTAAGCTATTGCTTCACTCTTTTCCTTAGATTCCTCCGATGTAAACACTACAAGCCTATGATTTTTTGCAACCATTTCACGAACCAACGGCCAATTTCCGCCATTTCTAGGCATTCTGGACAATGGAACCAGTACTTGATTAGTCCTGCTTCTCTGAATATGTTTGTCAATGCTTTTGGTGTCTCAACATGGTCTTCCAAAATCAATGTCACAATTTCTGTTGGATTTTTCCTTAGAAATGCTTCAACTTCTTTCAGTGTATCAATAGCCCGTTCCTAATACATTTTTCAAATAAATTACCAACTTTTATTAGCATAACTGACTACTATACGACGAACAACAAAACAAGTTTAATTTAGGGAACGCTTACGAAAGCAGTGATTTCATGACATTTGCCTCGAAAAGAATGGCACAACCAAATGTCGCCTTTAAAATCATAAGTATCTAACATCAAGGCTCGGACTCCATTCTGCATTCGAAACGAAATCATTAGATTAGATGATAAACGGGATTACACCCTATAAGTTTTGCGAATACGTACATTGAGTTGGTCAGTTACTGTATCCTCCTGAATCGTAATGGTGACTCTCGGAACACCAGTGTTGTGAGAAGATTCACCTTTTATCGCGAAAGAGTTATGTGTCGCTAAAAACGAGTACCTGTTGAATGGCAGAGAATTGTTCTGCCGATCCAATAAGTTACTGGCATAGCATAAATTAACTAGTCTTATATATAAATAACAGAACACGAGAAAGTTTGAACTTATTCATATTCCACAATTCATTATACTAATTTTCCAAAACAATACATATACTATACATACCACAATTCTGAATAGGTTTGTAGCTTTTGACCTCACACATCGGGAACCATTATCGTAGCAAGAGAAACAATACAGTCCAGCTTCACAGTCTACATCTGTGGAACATTCATCCATCAACTGCGCACCATACATGCATATTAAAAATATATGTAAATCATTAAATTGATGTCCAAAAGCATGATGATATAAACATTGAAGATGAAAGGAATCGAGAATTGTACATGTAATTAGAAATTAGTATTATATACCTTACATGTTCCATTGGAGCAACCGAGAGCGGTGGCAAATAGTAGTGACACAAACACCGCTAAAAGAAGAGACATCAAGAAAGGGAGTGAGTAACTTTAACAAGTGAGAAATCATCCAAATATATATTTGCATTTATTTTAAATTTTAAAGAGAAAAATTTATGTTCTGTTCCATGACAGAACAAAAAGTACGTGTCAACATTTCGAAACATGAGGTACTTTTTTTGGTTTTGTTTCGGTGATGCACAAAATTCGCAGTTACTCTTATACTACTAGGCTAGCTACTAGTAGTATTTGTAATGAAATTACAACGGTTAAAGTTTTGTAGAACGGATAACACCATAACGAACGAGTTATATGGACAGTTTGGATTTTCGTAATAATTAAGTATCGAAATGAAACGTAAAAAAAATAATCTTATCAAAATTTTACGTATTAATTACACGGTCAGAAGGCTTGAAAACAAACCAAACTAAAGTATATTAACTTATTCCATTTTCAGTCATTACAATCAACTTGAAAAAATGGCAGGACAATTAAGAAGCTGATGGCGATTCCGTTCGATTAATTATTGCTGTGATCGGAGAAGAAGCGGTTGAGAGCGGGCATTATCTCCGGTGGCCGTGTACGGAGGAACTTACGGAGGCCGTGCTCCGCGTATTTTTCACCTTCCTCATAATTTTCAAGAACTCCACTTGATCGATGGGCTTTGTTCACTCTGAAAATATTTTAAAATCATTAGTAATTAATTCTTTTGAAATTAGGGAGTTGTTAATTGTGACCCTTAATTGATATATATATTCACAACCTAAAAATCACAGGAGGATTATGAATTTGGGACAAACAAAGCATATACTAGTAAAATATGTATACGCATTATATTTATTTAGAGTACTCTATTTATTTATACCTCACTTCAGGATTAAGTAGAACATTTCTGGTTAGCTGAAACACAACCATGCTCGAGACAAAACCCATGGCAGCCACAAGAGGGTAAACCTGCAATCCCATAAAATTGTTCAACATTATAAACAAACTTAATTATGCATGGTTATCATGACAACATGGTTCCGATACCCTTTAGATTCACACTAAATATATAAACATCAACAACCGTAACACTCGTATGTAAAAGAATTCCATACCTCGGGTTTGATCCAACGTCCCATAAGGATTTTGATGATGACTAGCTAGTTTCTTTAGATCTTCTTTGTACCAAGAATTTGTAGAAAAATAGTAGTATGATTCTTCTAACTTGCAAGATGTATTTGAGAAATTTTGGTGTGCAATTTTGTTTGTGATACGGTACCTCCGTATTTATACTTGACCGTACAGAGTGGTGGAAATGAATGGTCACTGAAATTAGAATATTATGCGTTCTAAATCTTAAAGTAATATTTTTTTGTAAGTTCATAATATAAAAGTTATTATGATATATTAATTACACAAATTGCAATAAAGAGTCAAAACAATATGAAATCTTTCTTATAGGAAAATTAGACTTGTGCATGTAATTCAGTGGGCTAAAGTGTATATCTATTGACCTGTTAAAGAAAACCAGGTGCTTTTAGCCTCTTGTTTTCATCCCATTTATCAAATTAAGTATCATGACCAAAAAATTCCAAATTGGTAGAGTCAAGTCAACGCGGGAATTGTGAGAAGACTAGAAGACCACCTCATGACAGCTGGGCTTGGCACATTGAAGCCCATGGGCTTCTATCTGGTAAATGGGCCTGAGAGATGATGGACTTTTTAGTGGACTAGAGGCAGGTCAGCATGGGCCGGGTATTTGGCAAGTTAATCCGGTTTACCTTTTCAGTGCAAATGACAAGCCGTTGGTCAAGTTTTATATGACACTAATTACCAGTGTAAGATTGATTCGTTTCGTAAGAAGAGTTCATGTGCAATAAGATAAGTTCATCTTATCATCTTACATTCCTAATTTTCAACATTTCAAAGTGATCATACCGCTAACATTTATAAGTCAACAGTAGGTAATAAGAAAACCGGCTAATTAGAACCTCAAGGAAGTTAGAAATTCTACTTGTTACATTTTCATTGTTTGCTTCACTCCAACTCAAAGTACTATTGCCCACAACACGTGCTTATACAAAAATCTCCCTCCCTTTAGCTTCATGGATTGGTGAACTTCTTTGAAATTGTCGGAAGAAAATTACATTTCAAGAAACTCAACTAAATTCACACACTGACCTTAACATACATTGTGATGTCACCCCTTATGTATGACTACGTTGTGTAAAACATTATTATATCCGCACGAATATGTATTCTAAGAGTATTCTTTATGGTTGTGGTTTAAATAAAGGCTTTTAAATATTAGTAGCCTAAAAAAAGCCCCTCACAAATGAAGTCTCCAATGGTTTAGAGCTTATTTGAGTCTTTATTGTGGGTCTCACATGCTACATGTAAATTAAAAATGGAAGAGAGTAGTGCATATTATTTGGAGCTTTACTTGTGGTCCCATATTTATGACTTCTTTTGGGTCTACTAATTAGTAGTCCTTTGCCATGGGCTAATATTTAGTAGCCCCTAAGAAGCGCTTATTGGAGGCTTTTGGGATTCTTTTGGGATTAAAGTCTCAAATAAGCCCCAACGAAGCCCTATTAGGAGAGTCTCTAAGACTGTTAGGATAGCTAATCGACCAACATATATACTCTACGGCCGCGTATGTAAAATAGAAGATCTGGTGCTATCAAATCAAGAAATCATTTATTTCTCTCTAGTGTATTAATCACTACAATAAAGTTCAGATGATGATAGCTCAACATTTTCTTCATGCTTGTCAGTTAGAAAAGTTCCATCTACACATATATGTATCAGTACTAACTTGACACATATGATCCCTTATTGCCATAACAAATGAGACAATGATAGTATGTGAACTGAAATCTATGAAATTTCTAGATCTGTATTAAAACTCTTTGCTTCAAGATACAGAAATTTCACTACTTGTATAATGACAGAGAAAAAGACTTGCCAACTTTCAAGCCCAACAGCCAGTAGTTGAAGCATTCTACAAGCCTTTCAGTCTACACATTTCTTTCTATCATTTAAAAACACGTTGCTCTCTGCCTATAACACACTTAACTGAAAACAAGTCCTACAATTTTCCTATCTTCTGGTAGAACAAACATGAGGTTTCTTGTTGCCGGTTTCTTCGTTTTCGTGCTGTTTCCCTGCATAAGTAAGTTCTATGATCCATGAATGTGTAAATTGTTTCATGTTTAAGTCCTACATTGTTTTGCTTTGCTCAAGAATTTTCTTATAACGTTGGCAGCTGCGTATGATCCTTTGGATCCAACAGGAAACATAACGATCAAATGGGATATCATGTCCTGGACACCAGACGGCTACGTGGTGAGTTAAACACGTAACTCTAATCCATCACCACTTGGTTGAAATATATCATTTGAAACTGCATGTTTGCTAAAATCTTTCACTTGTCAGGCTGTTGTGACAATGAACAATTTCCAGCTCTTTCGGCACATCATGAGCCCTGGTTGGACTGTCGGATGGACATGGGCTAAAAAGGAAGTGATTTGGTCCATGGTTGGAGGACAAACAACAGAACAAGGAGACTGTTCCAAGTTCAAAGGCAACATACCACATTGCTGCAAGAAAACTCCAACTGTGGTGGATTTGCTCCCTGGAGTTCCTTACAATCAGCAAATTGCAAACTGCTGCAAGGGCGGTGTCATGGCTGCATGGGGTCAGGATCCGCAGGCTGCTGTCTCCTCGTTTCAGGTTAGCGTCGGCCAAGCTGGGACTTCAAACAAGACTGTGAAACTTCCTAAGAACTTCACTCTTTTAGGCCCTGGACCAGGTTACACTTGTGGCCCTGCCAAAATTGTGCCCCCAACGAACTTTCTCACTGCTGATCGTCGTAGAAAAACTCAAGCTCTGAGTAAGTTATCAATAGTTATCTTATTTTGATGTTCTTAACAATATCTATGGTTAGATCAAACTTCTTTAACTGAACTTTGACTGCAGTGACATGGAATGTGACATGCACATATTCTCAGTTTATAGCTCAGAAGCATCCCAGCTGCTGTGTCTCGTTCTCGTCTTTCTACAACGAAACCATCACACCTTGCCCTGATTGTGCCTGTGGCTGCGAAAACAAAAAACAATGCATCAAGTAAGCAACCGCTTTTCAATATTTAGCATGAAATCTTTATCCAAGTAAATTGCATTTGCTTATGCCAGTATGATCTTGAAACAGGAGTGATTCTAAACTCCTTACTAAGGTGGGAATAAATACTCCGAGAAAGGACCAGGCATCTCTTTTACAATGCACGCGCCACATGTGCCCTATACGTGTGCATTGGCATGTAAAGAAAAACTACAAGGAATATTGGCGAGCAAAGATTGCAGTAACCAACTTCAACTACAGAATGAACTACACACAGTGGACTCTCGTCGTTCAGCACCCGAATCTCAACAATGTTACTCAAGTTTTCAGCTTTGGTTACAAGCCCCTTCTTCCTTATGGCTCCATCAGTAAGCTTTCCTTGTCCCCAAGCATCAAACCTTCATTTTCTTTTTAAAGCGAAAAAAAAAGATAATGACTGTAAATCGGTATGCAGATGACACGGGGATGTTTTATGGGATGAAATTCTTCAATGAACTGTTGATGGAAGCAGGGGAATTTGGGAACCTTCAGTCAGAAATACTTCTTCAGAAGGATAAGAATACATTTACTTTAGGTCAAGGATGGGCGTTCCCACGGAAAGTCTATTTCAACGGGGAGGAATGTATGCTTCCCCCACCGGATTCTTATCCGTACCTGCCAAATTCTGCTCATACTGTTCAAGCTTTCAGCTCACTGTTTATGTTCTCTTCTGTACTTGTATTTCTCCTCATCATCTGGTGAGGAGTTTCCGGTTTTTTGTAGTCTTGGCAGTTTTAAATCTTAAAAAGCTTCGGTCCAGATGAAACCAGTACACAGGTACACTTTTGTAACTCTAGTAAATTGAGAGATCATGAAGTCTTCTGTCAGTTGATGTTTTGAACAGTGTGTATGTATTCAATGTAAATTATATGAAACTGCACTTGATCATGATGAACAGAGGAACCAGTATCTGGAAATATAAAACAAGCTTCATATATATATATATATATATATCAAATGGTTCTGATTCCAGTTACAAGTACAGCCTATTGTAAAGCAGGAAAAGAATACAAGACATTGTATACATCTACACAAAAAAAAGAATAGCAGCGTATTCTTCAACATTTCAGTAAGCGGAAACTGTATCCTCTGAGACTTACTCTGTGCCTGAGTACGAATAAATATGCAAGAAAGGCCTATTTGAGCATCGTGGTTGTTCAGTTTGTGTTTTCCCTGATTGAACTTACGCTTTTAAAAGAAAGCAAGCAAGAATCTCAAAGAAATGATGAATGGAACGCCACGGATAAAAGTAGTGTGATCACTAGCATAGGCAAGGAGATAATTTGGCGTAAACTGGAACTTGGTAAGTATGGATATGCATCCGGAGATGGCATGACACAGTTATCTCCATTGAAATAGATTCTTCTAGGGAAACCCCAACCTTTCTCGAAAGTGAAAGTGGAAGCATCCTTTCGGAATAGAAGCTCTGACTGCACGTTTCCAAGTTCACCAGCTTGCATGAGCAAGTCGTTGTAGAACTTGACACCCCACAACATTGCAGTATCATCTGTCCAAGTTATAAAAACATTCTCATGTCAGATTCATCATTTATGTTTCCCCAAAAGGAGCAAATTAAAGTGGAAAAGGAAAGAAATGAACCATAAACATTATGGTATAACTTACTAATGTTTTGGTAAGGATTAAGTGGCTTGTAGTTGAAACTGAATAGCTGCGTCAGATTGTCGAAATTGGGATGTTGGGCAACTAAATTCCACTGTGTATAGTTCATTCTGTAATTGAAGTTCGTAATTGAGACCTTGACACGCCAGTATTCCTTGTAATTTAGTTTCACGTGCCAGTGGACACGGATGGGGCACATATGATTGGTGCATTGGACAAGAGGTGCATAGGCATTTCTTTTCGCATGATCAGATACGACTGAAGCAAGGTAAGGCGAGTTTGGACTGGAAGTAGGAAAACCCAAGTTAGTACAAAAGGATAAAAGTTCAGAAGAAAATGTATAAACCTGCTGCAACCAAACCAAACACTTACTTCACGCAACTGCCTGGCTGAGTAGCGTTGTTTTGGCATCCACAGGTACAGGTTGGGCAAGGAACTATTGTATCGTTGTAAAATGACGAGAGTGAAACACAGCACGTGGGTGTTTTCTGAGCCAGGAACTGCGAATATGTGCATGTAACGTTCCACGTCACTGCAAATAGAGAACCATCAGAAAGAATCCAAGAATCAAATCCAGAAGTATTTACACTCAAAACCGCTGCATATAGGCTTAACTACAAATCCAAGAAGTGCTTTGGTTAAAAGAGAGCAAGATATATAACAACTTACTCATCGCTTGTGTAACTCTTCTTCCATCTGCAGTAACATATTTAGTTGGTTTTCCAACTATAGCAGGTCCACATGTATATCCAGGACCGGGTGCTTTCAAGGTGAAGTTCTTGGGAACCTTGACAGTCTTATTGGTGGTTCCAGCACCACCAACACTAATTTGGAAAGCGCTTGCGGCATTATCTGGATCTTGAGCCCACGAGTTAATGACGCCTCCTTTACAACAATTTGCAATCTGCTGGTTGTACGGTGTGCCAGGCAATAAGTCAACAACCGTTGGGTCTTTCCTACAGCAATGTGGAATGTTCCCTTTAAACCTCGAACAATCTCCTTGATCAGTTGTCTGACCTCCCATCATGCTCCAGATCACTTCTTTCTTCGCCCACGTCCATCCCATTGACCAGCCCGGTGCTTGAATGTGACGGTATTGTTGGAAGTTGAACATTGTCACTAGAGCCTGTTTATTTTGAGGGTAAGAGGTGAATCAGAGAAGGCCTAGATGGACTGAAAGAACTATAGATGATATGGTAGTGCAATAACAATTTTCAGTATCGTGAAGTTTGCACACGCTTAAACTCGAAGCATAGTCAAGTATGACGAATTGACGATATTTACTGAATATAACACTTACAACATAGCCATCAGGTGTCCAGGAGATGACATCCCATTTGATTGTAATATTGCCACTAGGATCAAGTGCATCGTACGCTTCTGAAACAGACAAACGTAAAACGAATCAACATACATCATATGCCCAAGATGTAATTACACTCTGCAAACAAGACAAAGGCATTGAATGGACTTGTTTTTTTCTTTCCTGATCCAACATATTTAGTAATGTAAATCTCTGTAAAGACTGTAATGATGAATCATGCAAGCCTCAAACCATAAAAGGTCAAATGTTGATTAATAATCTAGCTAATCCACAAGTACTTTTGCGAGATCAATTGTCAATATAAAATGAAAGCTTTGCTGTCATTCACTGTCAAGATCTCAAGGACTATTTGCCATGTTTGCAGCAAGCCTTAAACCGAAATCACCAGCATGAATCATGAACTCTAAAACAACTAAAAACTCATATGAATCAAAATCAAGAAACTTTCAATGTTAAGAACAAACTAACTTGGCCTAGTTTCTCAATTCATAGTATAAATCAATCAATCCCATTTTTGAAGAAACTAAGTCTACATCAGAAATGGCAACTAAATCAAGTCAGTAACAACTCAAAGATCTCAACTATTTTGAACCCATATAACCAGCTCAAATAACAAGAAACTCACTTGGGTCAACAGAAAGTTAGAAATCTTGGGATAAGAAATGAGAAGACAAAGATTACCTGTTGAAGTGAAGGTAAAGCAAGATAGCAAGAAGAAGAGCAAAATGGTTGGAGTAGTGAATCTCATTAGAGATCTGAAGCTGAGCTCCATGTTGCTGAATTGTCCCAGCAGTTGCAGATTGTGTTGAGACTTTGGTGATGAAGTAAAGTAGTAGTAGTAATAGTGCAAAATCTCAAGATCTGCAGCTGGAGAGAGAGAGAGAGAGAGTAGTATAGCGGGAGAGAAATGACAAACAGAGACAATACACACACTCTGGCTCTGGCAAAGCAACACCTTGTTTATGAAGACCTTAACTACCACTTTAATTATATTTTTAAATGAAAATTAATACCAATAATACTATTTTTAAGAGTATAATATTCTTAATTTCCATACATATCATACGGTATACTCAACTAATTCGGTGTAGTCCGAATATATTAAAAAAAATATAGGAGAAATAAATATGTGTTACTTAATTTAATTTAGTTGATACTTTCCGTTTCCGAGAGAATAAAATTAAAACAAATCAATAACGTTATTATGAACATATCACATATCTGTCAAATCACAAATTAGAAATATAAAACGTAGTTAGATTCAAGTTGAAATCTTGTTATAATTAGTGCTTTTGTATTGAAATCGTAAACCAAGTGCTTTAGCACGTAATTTACATTTAACTTAAGATTTGCACTTTATGCATATTTTTTCATAAAATGAATAATTCCGTGTGGTGTGATTTGTTTATAAGAAGTTTAAACTATTATCGAAAATGACATATTAATTGTTCACAAATTAAATGATTAGGGGATTAGGTAGATGGAATGACTTAGGGGTTGTTTGATCAAATTGAAGTAGCTCTAATACTCTACCAATAATATTTATGAGTGTCAATTAAATATGCCAATAATAAATTTTGGATTAAAAATCTACTAGGGTTGGTTACAATATAAACATCATTCTTGTAAGTATGATGTTACAAAATTATAAGAGTATATATACAATGCATCATTGAGTTTATACATTGTGTTATTTTAGATGTTTGTCAACTTTTTGCCAACTACCCATCAAGAAAGTGATTTTTGATATAATTATTTTTGTAATTAACAAAAAAACATGGAGATAAACAAGACCAAGAACAAAAACATGCAGCTACCGACAAGGATGATTAGTCGTTAATTTTAATTAATTAGGCTCTTTGCAAAGTGTCGGTGTGAGGATTTCCATGGAAAAGAACAAAAGGCAAATTATATGTGGGGGTGGGGTCCTTAAAAGTTAAAAAAAGAAACCAACATAGTATGGTGTAAGTTGCAATCTAGTCCCCACTTTATGGCAATTGGCACAAAACTCCCTTGTTTGGTTTAAAAAAAAGGGATCGATCACCAAAATTAAGCAAAAGGAGAACAAGTGAACAACATCCAAATGTATAGATATCGCAGATAGGTACTGTAGTAGGGAGTAGAACCTTACTGAAGACGAATCGAAAAGTTTGCAAAATATAGCATTTCAGAATTTTCAGCCCGTTGGAACGAAAAACTTGATTAGATGATGAAAATTTGTAAAATACCGGTTCATTAGATCGTATTGGAACGTACAAAAACAAATACTTTAGCTTCACAGAATCTATAATTGGACGTATCTCAAAAAAAAAAACCTATAATTGGACGTATCTCCAAAAAAAAAAAATCTATAATTCGACCGGACACTTACTAAAGTAGCCCATCTTAATGGAAATACTTATAAGCATGATGATGATCTTGGTTCTGCAATTAAGCCCAGTGACTAGTCCAATTACTACGGTGTGTGTAGACTGCACAAACCCAATCCAGTCCACCTCTTTATCAGTCCAGCTACTAGATCCAAAGTACTCTAGGCTTATAAACGGGTTCCTTTTTTTTTTTTATAATAAAAAGAAAAATTCCTTAAATACAAATTTACGTTGTATTACATACTGCAGTACAAATATGAAAATAATTGCCTAGCAAGAGTACACATTCAAGCCAACTAGGACACAAATTCCAAATACATGCAAGCTCTTAGTAGCTCTCAAACGTCAAAAGATCTTCGGTTGGATGTCAATATGATCCACCACTTGATTAACTTCCATATATAAAAAATGACTTGTACCTCCTTCATTTGTCAGTAGCAATTTACGTGCATCTTCCAAGAATGTGGCCGATCTGTTTAAGGAAGAAATCAAAACTTCTTGTTCGTTTAACCCTGCCATGCTCCTAATATAAACAAACTCGCATGAATTTATAAATTCCATACATGAATAAGTTGCAATGTGTATCGAGATATGAGAGAGACAATTTGTACACGACTACTAAAATATGTGTGTGATGTAATTCGTAACAGTAATGATATTTTTCAAAATGCAATAGGAAATTAAATACTCCCTCTTGAATTGAATAAGATGTTTTAGCATTTTCACACATATTAAGAAAAATGTGATCTTTATCAATTTTGTTGTTGAAAATGTTGTAAAAAAACATGTTGGTATCTTAGAATAGATTATATAATTAGTCGAGTATAACACAATGATAGATTATATAATGAGTTTGTATATAATTAGATAATTTTAGAATAGAAATTAGTTTATAGTTAGGATAACTATTTACTTATAAGATATTGATTAGGACTCTGTATATTGCATTACTTATATATTGTTCCGTGAATGATTGCAGAGTCCTAATTAATATATTATAAGTAATAACTATCCTAACGATAAACTAATTTATATTATAAGATTATCTAATTATATACAAACTCATTATATAATCTATTACACAATTCATCCGGATGAATATGAATATACGTGCTAAAAAAAAGTTAATACTACATGCTCCTTGCATCGAATATCCAATATTTATCACCCAGTAAAGTAAATTGATAGGAGTAGTAGATGGTAAACCGTAAAATAAGTGATTTTTTTTTTTTTTTTGCCCTGTACGTCTTTATCATTTTAATAATAATAATCTGAAGTATAATAAAATCTCAAAAATCCCTTGCGAAGCAAGAAAAGAAGGTATAGAAAATAGCTGGCTGGCCTACATCTCTGATTTTCGAGCATTCATAGTCATACACCAAAAACCCTTTCTATTGAAAAGTTGTAGAATTCAACACGCAATAAACCCTCTCTTGAAATGGTTATGATGATCTCCTTTTCTTGTTAGGGTTTTAGCTATTCTTCTTCTTCAAATGGATACTTCAGAAATTCATGGACGATCATTTGGTCAGACCGAGATCAATTGGGACAAGTAACTTCCCTTCTTTCTCTTCTTCTTGCTTCTGCTTTATTGATTCCTTTAAATGCGATTTTTCGCCATGTTTCTTGAACTCTGTTTTGATATTTTTTAATGGAAATTTCGCTGCAAGATTGAATGTGGATCGGATTAGGAGAAGTTTTCAATATGGTTAATAGGCTAAAGAATGTTGTGGATTTTGGAAAATTGGAGGGTGGTGTTGGATGAAGTTAGAGTTTCCTTGTGCTTGTTGTGTTGCTGTGATGAGATTATCTTGTGTAGTAGTATTATAAGGGTATTGTAGATTGTCTGTGCAAAATGATGAGAATCTGGTTTTCTGGTGTTTTACTTGATTTCCTCATTTCGTGTTGTGTGGGTTTCAAGTCCAAATACGAAAATTTTCAGATGCCACCTGCTAAAATCCGTAGTGGAATCTAGTTAGCATTTCAGACAGGCGTTTTTGCATGTGTAGATTGTAGCATTGCTTGAATGAGTCTTGACATTGGATTTATAGATTTTGATAGTTAATGGTTGTCGTTTCATGTTGCAACTAGTTCTCGTCACTGCAGTATGTGGATTTCTGGTTTTTCATGTTACTTTCTCTTATGCAGGCTTGACAAATCGAAATTCTACCTTGCTGGGGCTGGGATTTTTACTGGAATCACGGTGGCACTTTATCCGATTTCAGTTGTGAAAACTAGGTTGCAAGTTGCCTCACGCGATGCTGTGGAAAGAAATGCATACTCTGTTGTCAAAGGCCTACTGAAATCTGATGGGATCCCTGGTTTATATAAAGGTTTTGGCACGGTCATAACAGGAGCAGTGCCGGCCAGAATTATCTTTCTTACTGCATTAGAGACTACAAAAGTTACTGCATTCAAGTTGGTGGAACCACTCAAATTATCAGAACATACGCAGGCAGCTATAGCAAATGGGATTGCTGGCATGGTGGGGTCTATTTGTGCTCAAGGTGTCTTTGTTCCAATGGATGTGGTAAGCTTCCCTTACACTTATGTGTTTACCCATTGTGCATAAATACGTAATAGTATATGTTTTTACACACCATACGTTAATTGTGTCTTACTGTCCTATCATTTGAGGAGTTCAAGATAACTAATGTTTCAAGCCATTAGTGAAAACCTAATATAGATTAACCTTTGGTCAATTTTATATGCTGAGCATATTTGTCCTTCCTCTGAAGTCTTATCCTGTGTGTTTAAAAATTGATTTAAAATATTCTGGTGTAGCATTCCTGTTATTAAAAGCTCTATTAACCAACTTTTCTCTTGAATAGGTTAGTCAAAGGCTAATGGTACAAGGCTACTCAGGTCATGCAAGTTACACAGGGGGCCTGGATGTTGCTCGTAAAATTATGAAGTATGATGGCATACGTGGATTCTATAGAGGATTCGGTTTGTCTATCATGACTCTTTCTCCATCCAGTGCTGTCTGGTGGGCAAGTTATGGTGCAAGTCAACGCTTCATATGGAGGTAATATAAGCTTCTTCTTTTGCTTAATCTTCCGGCATTTCTACACCACCACGTCTGAATAACTACTAAAGGAAAATATAATGCTTGAAATTTCGATTCTTAATTTTTATGTTTGAAGTTGTGTCATCTAGCTAGAAGGATTGCTATGTGATTATCATTTTTTATCTAGTACTTTCTAAGTTTCTGAGTTCCAGCTAGAAGGATTGGTAACTTCGATTACTTCTGGTCTGATCTTGTCTGGAATTTTACCGGTTTTGAAATGTTTTTTTTTACAGTGTCTTGGATAATAATGCTGTGTCTCCAAGTGGAGGGAAAATTGTGTTGGTTCAAGGTGCCGGTGGGATTATTGCAGCTGCAACCGCATCATGCATTACGACCCCACTGGACACTATCAAGACCCGCATACAGGTACAGCTATTTGTTTTATACATTCTGCATCATAGGTTAACTTCAACTTTTTTATTCAGTTCAGGTAGCTAATGTAATTGTGCTCAACTGCAATAAGTACCACATATTAAATCCAAAGGCCATATTCGTATCGTGAAAACATGCTATTTGCTGCTGGTATTTTAGGAAGCGATTATTTAGATCCGGTGATGCCCTGGCTTAACCATTGCATACTTCCTTGTTGTTATTTCTTTTCAAAGATAACTCTAGTACAAATTAATTCTTCTTTTGTGCACATCAGGTTATGGGGCATGAAAACAGACCTACTGCAAAGCAAGTTGTCAAGAAGTTAATTGCTGAAGATGGATGGACTGGATTTTATAGAGGACTAGGCCCACGATTTTTTAGCACATCAGCTTGGGGTACTTCAATGATTCTGGCTTATGAATATTTGAGTAAGTTCTCAATCTTTACAATGCCTTCTTATCTCGCGTTATCTCCTTGTCAAACGATGAATGGTTTTAAGTGTATAAACGGGCTCATTTTGATTAGTTCAATGCAACAGAAATCCCCGCGTTATCTCCTTGTCAAACGATGAATGGTTTTTATAAGTTTATAAACAGGCTCACTTTAATTAGTTCAATGCGACAGAAATCCCTATATCTGCTTTTTGTGTTGCTGCTAATGTTTCTGGTGCACTGTCAGAAATTTTTTGTTTATGAGGACCGTCTAGCTCTCATTATCCTCATTGCAACTTCAGCGCATGTTGTGTCCAATTCTAAATTAGTCCTGCACACTTGTGCATACGTCTAAGTTCTATCATAGTTAGGGACATTAAACTCTTAATGAGAACTTGCATTGTTTAATGGCCCTTATAACTTTATCAGTCCATTTCTATTAAGATATATAGGCAGGAATCATGATAATCGTACAGAGCTCGTCGCTTACTTTTGTTAAGACCATACTACTAACTCCACATAATACTTTTAAGTTCTATATTTGTGCTTAATTTACTTGAATGCTAAATCTTCAACAGTTCTTGTCTAATATGGATACCAGATGGTTGATAGTATATTATTCATTGATTAGTTGCTATTATGAACGAATTTCTGGATGCTAGTGAAGCTCAAGTCAGTTATAATACATGCTTTTTGTTTATCAAGTTGTATGCCTTTTATGCTAGTATCGATATCATTTGTGGTGCTACAGCTACACGAATTGTCATTTATCCTTGAGCTCAAACTATGTTTATGTTCTTAAATGCAGAGCGGAGGTGTGCAATAGATGAATAGGCTCATTTTGACAGGGTTCGAGTAGGCTTCAATTTTTCTGTAGGTGGCGCAGATTTTTCTTACACCTGCTGACATAGAGAGAATATACAATTTTGAAGATACAGTAGAAACAATCAGCATGAGCTTGCATGCAAACAAGACAGCTGAGGTACATTTTTGGTGGATTCTCCTAATTCTTTTTGTTCAGGCGGATAATCATTTTAGAATAATTCTGGGCAGCCTTGAACAGATGTGTTGTATTCTTGATAACAAAAAGAAAACCTTACACTTGACGCGAATTTAGAATCTCTATTGTTCAACCTTTGCAATGATGTTTAAGAAAAACAACCTTAGTTTGAGGTAAATCTGTTTGAGACAATCTTCAAGCACCATAGTTTTGAATTTCAAGCACCTTAGTTTGAGGTAAATTATTTTCCAGTGGTGTAGAGAGAGCATCGCTTCAAAATTATTTTCTAATTGGTGTAGGGAGCATCGTGTTTGTGTTTAGGCTCTCGATATGTTAAGTTGGAGAGTTTAGCACTTGTTAAACACAAGCTAGTGATTTCGCCTTATAACGTCAAGCAATAAAGACATTGCTTGATTAAATTGTGTCAAGTGTTTAGTCAACATCAGACCAAACATCGTAACTTTATACTAGTATGTAATTTCAAGTTTTATCATATAAAGTTTCAGGATCATTTCTCTCTGGAGTCTACTCACAATCCTCTGGCAATACCCATGAAAGATCCAATGTAAATACCAGAACTTCCTTTTTTACCATTTGTCAAGTCACAAGTCCAAGTGAGGAAAATTAAACGATGCATTAATGTAGTTTCCGTTTTGTTAATGTGATGATTAACATCTACCATGAACTTTGTTTTGATTAATTGAGATAATTGATGGGACTTGAAGTATTATTATTGACCCATTTTAAGTTAGATGATGGAATGAGAAGTGTTTTGTTTCTCGCCAACTCTCTCCAACCATGTCCTTTGAAAGATCGTCAAGTCTTTGGGACCATTAGCTTAATAATAAGTTAAAGTCATAAAGTTATTTTTTTTCGAACATTAACTAGAAAATTGGAACATGTTAATTGATAGTAATTTTCTTCTTTTACTCTCATCATCTCTTCTATGTAGATGATATTGCACTTCTCTTTATTCACATGGCCATGTAATCTTCTTTTTCTCTTGTTGTATTTGCACCAAGTACACTTGATAAATCTTTTACTAGCACGTAAAATTACACTTCTAATGGCGATGTGATCACAAATCGATCCCAGTGGCGCTGTAAATCGTAAATATACAATGTGTGATAAATTTTTATTGTGTCTTGGGTCTCTTTGGACAAAAACTGCATGTCATGTGCCATTACATATCTGATCAAGGACCTATTCAAAAGACCAAAGGAGCAGGTGTTACAAGCAAATTTTGTTATCTCCATCCACCATTTTGACTAAATCTAACTGAAAGACTAGTATAAATAAGTAAATAAATAAAATTATTGAACCACTTAAACATAAACAATAAACTTCTATCCAAAGTCTCTCCTTATCACAGCCTATTATAGTAACAAAAAGAAGAGTAAACAACCAAGACTTTCCATTGAGTTGAATTCTTGAATGTAACATGACAGTTATATTTTTCTCTACTGTCCACACTATGAATATAAAGAATATGTTAGAGCTATTTTGCATCCATGCCCCTTTGCAAAATCCTGCTAAAACTAGAACTCATACACTTCTACGTTTCACCGGTATAAGGAACCAGAGGATGCGTTTCTCTCCGGTTTCATTGATCTTCCTCGTTTCCTGCTTCACGGCCGCAGTTTCCGCTGGCAGTAATGGACAAGCTTACCTGAAATCCGATATTGGAGTAAGTTGTGGGTCATTGGGTATTTCTGCAACACTAAATGGTAAAGAATGGGTAGGAGATAAACACCCGGAGTTCGAATCCTTCATACAGATAAATGGAACATCAACCAGTTCAACTTGCTCTAGGAAGTCTATCTTCACTGATTCAGCAGTTATCTACAACACGGTACGAATTTCTCATTCTGAGTTCATCTACACTTTCCATTTATATCCAGGTCCTAAAATCCTGCGGTTTCACTTTAATCCGAATCCATATAAAGGTTTTACTAGTTCCAAGGATTTGTTCTCTGTGGAAGCTGCACACTTCACCCTACTCAAAAACTTCAGCGCTTCGTTAACCGCTGAAGCTCTCGGTGTAGATACTTTTACCAAGGAATACGCTGTAAGTGTAGAACAGAACCATCCTCTGGAAATAGTATTCTCTCCTTTCATTAGTCCATCACATGGTAAAACATATGCTTTCATCAATGGTATAGAGATAATCTCAGTTCCTGCTCATCTTACTTATTTCCACGGTGGAAGTCTCAAAGCTCAAGTGGTTGGAACGTCTCGTGTCTATGTTGATAATAGCAGTGCACTAGAGCTAATCTACCGATTAAATGTCAGAAGGGATTCTGTTCTACTGGGAGATGAATTTAATACCTTTGGGATGTCGAGTACAGTCACACTGCAGAAGGCGAACGAGCAGAACATTATTACCTGGAAAAAATTGGTTCATGTCGGATTCAGATACTTGGTCAGGATTCATTTTTTCAAGCAAGGCCGTCGCATGTTCACACTCTTTATTAATGGAGCCATCACCGACTCCGATATGGATATAGTCCCAGATAGGGATGGGAAAGAAAGCATGTTGTATAGAGACTATCTGGTGGTGATGAAGGGGCGGAAACAAGATGGTCAACGACACCTCTCAGTCTCCCTGCAATCAACCAGTGAATTCATAGATGAGCATGGACTTCTAAAAGGATTTGAAATATTAAAAGTGAGCAATATTGACAATAGTCTTGCAAGTCTGAATCTGTCACTGGAAGCAGCAAATGATCCGTCCTGGATTAGATGGAAGTTTCTATCAGTTCTAGGCATCAGAGATGCAATTGCAACTGTTGCAACAGCTACCATTGCACTAGTAAGCATCATTGTATACAAGTTACGCGAAACGTTAGAAACCAACCATGGAGAGGAGGAAAACAAGCCATCACCTAGGGACAAACGACAATGCAGACTATTTTCACTGGCTGAGATCCAATCAGCCACTAGAAACTTCTGTGATCCATTCTTCATCGCCAGGGGCGGGTTTGGAGACGTCTACAAAGGATTGATTGATGACGAGCGCGAACCTGTTGCCATAAAGAGGTTAAAATCAGATTCCAGTCAAGGACTGAAGGAGTTTCTGACAGAGATCGAAACACTTTCTGAGCTTCGACATGTGAATCTTGTCTCTCTAATTGGTTACTGTAATGAAGGCAGGGAAATGATTCTTGTCTATGAGTACATGTGCGGTGGAACATTAGCCGACCACCTCTACAACCTTACAGGGAAAGCTGATCATCGTTCTTTTCTCACCTGGAAGCAACGGCTAAATATTTGCATTGGAGCTGGTCGAGGCTTAGATTATCTTCATACGGGCCATGGAATCATACATCGTGATGTAAAGCCAACAAACATCCTTCTGGATGAAAATTTCATAGCTAAAGTGGCTGATTTCGGCTTGGCCAAACCTGAAGACAGAAGCAAGTTACAAAGCCATGTCAGCACAAACATTAAAGGCACATTTGGGTACTTTGACCCATATTATATAGGCACCCGTCGACTAACAAGGAAAAGTGACACATATGCCTTTGGTGTAGTGTTGTTGGAAGTACTTTGCGGTAGACCAGCAGTGGATAGAATGGCTGGAGAAGATGAACTTCCTCTAATCATCTGGGCCCAAGATAAAATCGATAGGGGAGAAGTTAATGAGATCATAGATGCATGTCTGGTAGGGGATATCTCACCAGGTAGCCTTATGACGTTTACTGAGCTGGCTGAAAGATGTCTGCGAGATGAACCAAGGAAACGGCCAACAATGGCACAGGTAGTGATGCAACTTGAGTTTGCACTTGAGCAACAGGAGCAGAGAACTTTTTCCAAGACTGATCAAGAAACATTAAGTGTTGATGAACTCAGTTCATCTGATGATGAAACTACCTCGCCAGGTGCTACTAGTCAACAAGTTACAGTGATTGGTGCTGATACGCGAAGCAAAGACACTAGTGATGAGTCATCAACTGGAAATAAAGATGGACGAAAACTTAAGATGATGTATAGGTCATTGCATCGTAGGTCCTGGGATGCTATTTGGAACAGATTAAAACCACCCAAGGAAAAAGAAACAATTTCCGAAGCCTTGTCAAGTAAGTATTCATCCACAACTTTAAAAGCATTTCATATATAAACCTATAAAGTTGCTTAATCTAGCTAGCTCTATCTTGAACTCATATGAGACTAAATCACTAAACTCATGAAACTTTAGTTTCTTTGTCAACCTCAGACTTCATGCAGTACTACTAGGCTACTAGCATAGGGCATTAATACATGGACAATATTGTTCTGCAGAAATTCGTGGAGCAGGAATAAAAGTGCCTATGTTCGATTTCGCCACTATTTCAGATGCCACCAATCAATTCTCTCTTCCAAATAAGATTGCACAAGGCATGTTTTGTTCTGTTTATAAGGTAACTACAGTCTACATCTAACTGACACTTGTGTTCTTTCCTGTAAGAAAATGGGTATGAAGTGAATACTTTAATCTTTCTACTGATACCCAATTTTCATTTTTGTAGGCAGTGTTACTTACAGGACAGATACACGCAGTTAAAAGAATACCTATAGTTTCAAGACTACATCTAGATAGCTTCCAAAATGAGATTTCTCTGCTTCCTGATCTTCAACATAGCAACATCATCAAACTTCAGGGATATTGCATTCTTGGAGAAGAGGCGATGCTTGTCTACGAATTTATGGCAAACCGAAGTCTAGAAAATTACATATACAGTCAGTATATATCTTCTCAAGCATGTTACTTTTTTTTTTTTTTTTTTTTTTTTTAATTATTATCATAGCATCTGAATTTCAAACCAATCACCATTTTGATGAATGCCCATTATACAGATAAAAAACAAAGGAACTTGCTTCATTGGGCTCTCCGTTTCAAAATAATTACCGGCATTGCCAGGGGAATTCAGTACCTTCATCAGGACTCAGGAATGGGAATAGTTCATAGAGACATAAAACCTGGCAACATATTACTTGACGCTCGGATGAATCCTAAACTTACGCACTTTGGCCTTGCCAAAGCTTCTGAAGATGAGCAGTCCGTAGTGGAAAACAGTCTACTAGTTAAGACCAGGTCAGTGTCAGAAGCGCTCTCTCTAATTTTTTTTTTTTTTTTTTGTTTTTTGGTACTTATATATATACTAATCAAGAATAATGATGTCATTTCACTTTCAGGGGTAGGAAGAACTGTACAGACACAGAAGCAGGCAGGAGGGACTATCGGTCTCCTGAAATCCTGATTCATGGGAAAGCATCATTCAAATCTGATGTTTACAGTTTCGGACTAACAATGTTGACGATTATAAGTGGCGAGGAAGTTTTTTCCCGCACCAGGGATAAAGTTGACCTTTCTCAACATGTAAGTACATATGTTGAACTATACGTGTTGCTTCTGAGATTGAATTATGATATACAAATGCAAACCACATATTTATACATGAATGGGCTTATAAATACATGCATAATTGGATATTCAGGCAAGGAGGCTGTGGAGTGCAGGAAAAGCAATAAACCTGGTGGATGAATCCATGCAAATTAAAGGTTCATTTTAGATGAGGAAGTGCTAAGATGTATCCATGTTGGTCTGCTGTGCACCCAGCAGCAACCCCTCCATCGACCAACAATGACATCTGTACTTAAGATGTTGAGTGGAGAAGAGTCACCACTGGCGTCGGATGCAAGGAGCAGCGAAAGGGGGTGTCTGCCTGACCCCCAGTTTCAGTAACTTCTCAGTTTGGCATACAAATTAACTTTAAAACATTTAGCTAGTGAAAAAAGTGAGCACACTGTAGGCATAGATATGATAATGTTGTAGTTGGAAGTAAATAGAGAAGAAAGAGTTGTGGGAGTGTTTCGTTTCTACCATTACCATCTGTGTTCATCCCTAAAATCAGGCCTTGTAATCATTAACATAGTCATGCCAGACTCTATTTTCACTTGGTAAACATTTTGGTATTTATGTTTCTAATAGCCTAGAACTGCAGTAGACTTATTTCACAAGGAATAGTTGTAAATTCAATTCCTTATGTGACACTAGCCTCTATGATAGCTCAGCTCCAACAAAACAGTAAGCATCCCCAAACAATGCAATAAGAAAGCAAGGTCAAAAACATAACAGAAAACCATAACCAAAACAGAGAATAGAGAGAGCGCCTCTCATTCTCTAGGGTAAATGAAACTTTTGGTCCTTTAATATATGAACTGGTCAATGATTTGCTTTGTTAAAAGCCTAAAGGAAATTGGACAATTATTGATATCCATCATCCAATAAGTAGGAAGATTCGTGGAAATTATTCTGGCAAAAAGATATCCACTTTTCAATAATCCATATGTCTCAATCTAATTTACTTCTCTTCTTTTTTTACTTTTTTTTCAATTTAACTTTAAATACAAATTAATTTTAAATTATAACAATAAAATATTTAACAAAATTGTATTATAAAAAACTAGAGTCTACATTCTCATGATAAAATATAATGAAATATTTTATCACTATAGTTTAAAGATAATTTGTATTCAAAGTCGAAATTTATTAACCGAAAATAGTTTAAAGGGTACATTAGAGTGGGACAAAAAAAAAGTATACTTTAGTTCGCTTCAATTATAAATCAAATAAATTTCTGATTCATTACCTAAAAAAAAAAGAAAAAAGAAATAATAATAATAAACAAATATTAAATTTCTGATTCTCACAACACAGTCGCAGCTGCTATTGCCTAATGGATTTTTTCCCAGTTTCCATAATGTTAGTTTTCTGTTGCTTGATCACTAAACTTTCAGGTGTCAATAATGATCCAGATTACCTGAAATCTTGTAAGCTCACAGATTATGGTTCAGTTGGTATTTCTGCAGCAATTAATGGCAGGGAATTGGACCGGGATCAACACTGGACTTTCACCTCCTTGATACAAGTGAAAAGCACATCAACAAGGTCAAGTTCCATTCATGAGTTAAAGGCTGGAGATCCAGGTATCCACAAAAGAGAACGAATCTCTTTTTCTCTATTCTCCTTCTCATTTCATATTAGTCCAGGTCCAAAAATTGTCCGCCTTCATTTTGATCCGATTCCCTATAAAGGTTTTAAAGCGTTCAAGGATATATTCACAGTGGAAGCTGGGCAATACACCCTACTTCTTAACTTCAGCACTTCGCTAACTCAAGCTCTTGGCTTGTGTACTTTTACGGAGCAATTTTGTATAAGCCTCGAAGAAAGCCAACCACTGAATATACCTTTCTCCCCTTCCATTAGTCCATCACAAGATAAAAGATATGCTTTTGTAGATGGCACAGAGACCATCCCAGTTCCTGCATATTTCCAAGATAGTGAACATAGAATCCAAGTGGCTTATAGCAAGTGTCCGGTTTATGTGGATAGCAGCACCGCACATGCAGTTCTGAAAGCATCAATGGTGATCAATCCTGACAATGGCCTAGCCAGTCCAAATCCGTTGCCTCCTTTGACTACTGCTACATCTTGGATTGGCAACAGCTTTCCATCCGTTGTAAACTATAGATATCTAACCACAGGTGTGGCAGTAACTATGATAGCTCTCATAAGTTACCGAAAACAAAAAAATTCTGGTCAACTTATGCAACATTGATTGTGAGTTTGCTACGGTTGTTTACGTACTGCTATTGGCTATGGAGAAGACAAGTGTTACGTTTAAAAGAAGAGGAAATCAAGCTACCAGAGGAAATCCGGGAAGAGTTAAAAGAAGAGGAAATCAAGCTGCCAGAAAGGGCAATATGCCTCTTTACACGTTTTTCGGTGGATGAGCTCCGGCTAGCAACCAGAGACTTCAGTCATGCATTAGTTATCGGAAAGGGTGGATTTGGCAAAGTCTACAAAGGGGTGATTGGTAATGGACAGCAGACCGTGGCAATAAATCGCTTGAGGTCGTATTCCCACCAAGGACGTCACGAGTTTCTGACAGAAATCAAAACACTCTGTGAGGTCTGACATATTAATCTCGTCTCTCTGATTGGTTACTGCGATGACCGCAGGCAAATGATTCTTGTATACGAGTACATGAGTGGTGGAACATTGCATGAACACCTCCACAAATTTGCAGTGAGCAATGATAGTGATTCTTTTCTCACCTGGAAGCGACACCTGACTATCTGCATTGGAGCTGCTCGAGGCCTAGACTATCTTCACACGGGCCACAAAATCATACATCACGATGTAAAGACGTCAAACATCCTACTGGACGAGAATTTCACAGCTAACGTGGCAGATTTTGGCTTAGCGAAACCTGACAACACAAGCGAATTAAAAAGCGACAAATTGAGAGGCACATTTGGGTACTTCGACCCACATTATATCAATACACGCATACTAACAACAAAAGGTGATACATATGCCTTTGGTGTAGTGTTGTTGGAAGTGTTGTGCGAGAGGCCGGCATTGGATCGAATGACTGAAGGGGAGGAGCGTTCTCTAGCCAAGTCGGCTATGAACAAAATCAATGAGGGAAAAGTTAATGAGATTGTTGCTTCATGTCTAATAGGGCAAATCTTGCCAGGTAGCCTGAAGGCATTTGTTCAAGTGACTAAAAGATGTTTGCATGATGATCCAAGGAAACGCCCAACAATGGCTCAAGTTGTTGCAAAACTTGAGGTTGCACTTGAACAGCAGGAAAACAGAGATGTCTCTTTATCTGATCAAGATATAAGAATTGTTGATCACATAAATCCATCTGGTGTTGGAACACAAGTAACTGGCCCAAGTACAGACACAGTGATACCACCTCCAAATGAGCAAACTAACAGCAAACCAGTCAAGGAGCGTATTTGGACATGAGATGCCCTTCGGAACAGAGTAAGCCCATCCAGTATAAATGGAATCATTTCCAAAACTTTTACTGGTATATCTTCTGTTAGATTATACTAGTATATATCTTGTGTAATATTCGTAAATATAGAGATGTATATCGGTCCTAAATTATAGGCTAGAATATATACTAGTATAATCTAACATCTTCATCTACAATATAGCTTATAAATATATAGCTTCATGTTTATGACTCAAATATAATTGATATTTTTCTACGATGGATCATCTCAGTTTTCAGGAAAAAGAAAAAGGATCGTCTCAGTCCTGCATGGGTGCCCATTTCAATTGGCAAGGAAACTTCTTATAACTTGAGCAGCAGCATTCCTTTCATAGTTGTTCAAGAGGCAACAAACAACTTCAATGAGACTTGGGTCATCAGAGTTGTTCAAGAGGCAACAAACAACTTCAATGAGACTTGGGTCATCAGAGTTGGTGGATTTGGGAAGGTTTACAGAGGGGTTTTAGGTGATGGTCGGAAAGTAGCGGTGAAGAGGGGCAATCCGAGGTCCCAACAAGGGCTACAAGAATTTAGAGCGGAAATTGAGATTCTTTCTCAGTCCCATCACCGCCATTTGGTGTCGGTAATTGGGTATTGTACTGATAACTGTGAGATGATTCTAGTTTATGAGTACATTGAAAATGGAACACTTAAAAGTCATCTTTATGGTTCAAACCTTCCAAGTTTAGGTTGGGAAGAGAGGCTCAAGATATGCATTGAAGCAGCTACAGGATTACACTATCTTCACACTGGTCAAGCCAAAGCAGTCATACACCGTGATGTGAAATCAGCAAACATATTGCTCGATGAGAATCTTATGGTGAAGGTAGGTGATTTTGGGCTCTCCAGAACAGGTCCTGAATTGGATCAAACCCATGTTAGTACGGCTGTTAAGGGCAGTTTTGGCTACTTAGATCCTGAGTACTTCAGAAGACAACAGCTGACAGAAAAAATCGGATGTATACTCATTTGGTGTTGTTTTGTTCGAAGTTCTTTGCGCTAGGCCCGTGTTAGATCCAACACTTCCTAGGGAAATGGTCAATTTAGCAGAATGGGCAATGAAGTGGCAAAAGAAAGGGCAGCTGGATCAGATCATCGATCCTAATCTTGTTGGGAAATTAAAACCCGATTCCCTCAGGAAGTTCGGTGAAACAGCTGAGAAATGTTTGGCTGACTGTGGGGTGGATAGGCCTTCAATGGGAGATGTCTTGTGCAACCTTGAATTTGCACTCCAGCTCCATGAGGCCGGCTTGCAAAATGATCCTGATGAAAATGAGTTCAACAACGTCGATACGAACATTACTGCACAATTGGAGATCTCTACTGTAGACTTGATTAATGAAGTATTCTCATTATTTCTAAATTTGGAGGGGAGATGATTTGATTGTTCATCACTCATCAGGGACTACATTTGGAAATAAGAAGCACAGGACTTGGACGAAAGTTGACTAAAATCTGGAGTGCAAGGATTGTTATGCAGGACTCTGTTCCGATATTTATTTGATCGATTCTGATTTCTATAAACTTGTGATAGTCATTCTGTTTCTTCTTCATTGTTTTTCGTTCTATTTTTTTATTTATTCACAATTTCACACATGAGATGTGATTCTAGTCTCTGGTATCTTCTGGTTTGCATTTATCTTACCGAACCATGAACCATGATCAAACTTCAAGCATAATCTGGCAACAATAGAAAGTTGCAATACCAAATACAGTGTTTACAGAGACTAGAGTCACATCTCATGTGCTAACATGATGTAATCTGCTCCCTTGGGTGGCTTTCTTGTTATGGACTGTGGCACTGGGAAAGGTGTTAACCACTGATAATTTGAGGCAACGTGGTATGTATATTGGGGACTTGTAACTTGTCTTGGTCAATGCCAAGAAAGGTGATTTATCTACTGAGGGCTTGGAGAAGGAATCTAGAAGATAGAGATAAAAAGATTTTGTAGAATCTCATACCAGGCTGTGTTATTTGAAGCATTTGGATTGAGAGAAACAATATGTTTCAAAGATGCTTCTAACCAGCATACGAATTTTCTCAATAGTGTTTTTGGGGTTGTTACTTTTGCAGCTTTAATGGAGCTGCAAGTAATCTCTGCGGCTCTGCCTGATTGTGGTAGCTGCTTAGTGTCCTTTTTGTCCGAGTTGCTGAAATACACTTCCCGTTTATTTTCTCTCTAATAAATTTTTTCTTATCACCTTTAAAAAAAAAAAAAAAAGTTGCAACACCAGAATGAGTAAGACAGGGAAAGTCTCTAACACAGACAATATGGTGACAGAGGAAACTTCCAATGACTTTAGTGAGTCCAATTGCATGACTAACACTAAAGAAGAACTTCTGGTAAATTACTGTGGGACGGAGGGAGAATTTAGTTAATAGCCACTCTTTAAAACTTGGATTTCGTTCGGGCGTCGATCAAACTGGGTTTATGCTAATTTGAAACAGTATTCAAAGCTTCTTGCTTGAATGCTTGTAGAATCAGTTGTTCACTTGTAAATCTATTGTTTTGAGTGTTTCACAGAAGTTGCTATTTATAGTGTCCGATTCAAATAGACCAGTATACACATTCAATATGTCCATTACAAAATTATTTGACAGCTATGTGTAGCAGCAACTAAGATGTCCTGCAACCTCATTCGTGAACTCTGCAAACATCATACAGCTGTGTTCCCTGTTCCCACATCCAAGATGGTCTGTACTTAGAATGTTGAGCGGATAAGAGTTTTCAAGAGTGTGACCAAAGGGGATGAGAGAGGTGGCCACATGGGAGTAATTGATAGATAAAGGTTCATACTTCATATAACTTGCCAAAAGCAAACTAACTAACAACAAACTTATGCATCCTAACGCACTGAAGAAAAGCGAGTTGATAGTCTGACTTGATGCAGGAACGATATCCAAATTAGCTCACAGAAATGAAGCCAGAGTAGCATGCTCCTAAACAGGTTCTAAATCTTTCAGGAACTTTTATCACAAAAGCATGCAGAACACTTCAAAAAGTAGAACAAACAAGCTGAAGAGTCTCAGGAATTTATTTTGTTATACTAAATTTTGCAACTCACATATGTAAACAAATTGCAACTATGTGAAGTGACAATGACCCACCACGACATTTAGATGTGCAAGTACCATGTAATTTCGATACAATAAACAGGTGATGACTCAATTAGCCCAAGAATGAATAATACCTGATAGAGTAAACTTCTAAAGAAATTTCTTCCCAATCCACCGTAGTGATGGATTTACATCATAATCTGAAGCACTCAATGTGCAAGAAAGCTTTGATCACCTGCATCTGCAAAAACAAGATTTAGTGAATGAAATGAGATAAAGTTGGAAGACATTTAAATTTTGATAGCACCCCAAAATAGGTAAATATTTAAAGACTTTAACAATTGATGAATTTAATCTGACAAGTTGAGTTCAAATGTTACTATTAGTAAACTTTCTACTTTGGTGAATAGCTAAGATGATGGTTTACTGACTGAATTGATAAAATAATTCACAAGAATGAGTCTCAAAAGGCGAAAGAAAGGCACAAAATGCAAAAATAACAAATACAGTAAAAGAAAAAAAATTAAAACTATTACTACATGTTTAGAATAAAACACTAGATATTACAGCTGACCAGAAGAGTTAAAATTCTGTACTTTAAGCACATGGAAGGTTAAAATTTTCGACTGCCTTTCAATTATTAAAGGTGCTTGGTTGTCTGAGAAACTTCTATGAAGGGTGAAGACTCTATGAGTGAGTTGACTTTCTAAGTTGACTGACTCGGTCAAATTCTTGTTAAAACTAAAAATAGGTGCATATCAAGTACTATCAGCTACACGCACAATTTCCTGCTTGCATATGGACTGATCCGTGTGGTTTAGAACTAATCCATTCTCATTCTCCCCACCAAACAAGTTAAAGCATGCAATTCAACACAGTTCTGATGGTGTTGCTAATTTCCAGTTTCTACACCACACTTTCATCAGGCAATAGTGATCCAGCTGACCCGGAATCTCATATCTCTATAAACTGTGGCTCAGCTGGTGCAACCATCAATGGTAAGGAATGGATCGGAGATAGACACCTGCAATTCAATGCCTTGATACAAATGAAGGGTGCATCAACTTACTCAACTTCCACCAAACCACTGATCTCTAACAATCCAGTTATCTACAAAACAGCACGAATCTCTATGTCCCAGTTTTACTACTCGTTCTATCTACAACCAGGTCTGAAAATTTTACGCCTTTACTTTAATCCAACTTCATATAAAGCCTTTACTAGGTTCAAGGATTTTTTCGACATAGAAGCTGGACAGTTCACCCTATTCAAGAACTTTAGCGCTTCATTAACTGCTCGAGCTCTTGGTGTTAGTACTTTCACTAAGGAATTTTATATAAGCCTAGAAGAGAACAAACCGCTAAACATTATTTTCTCTCCCTCCATTAGTCACACAAGAGATAAGACATATGCTTTCATAAATGCCATAGAAATCATCTCTGTTCCTACACATCTTACTTATTTCCAAGGTCCAGATATTGGTGCCCAAGTGGTTGGCCAGAATTCCCTTGTTTATGTTGATAATAGTAGTGCACTTGAACTAATCCATCGATTCAATGTGAAACAGAGTTCACTCTTACTGAGTGATGAATTTGATACTTTTGGGATGTTGGGTACAGTTACAAAGCACAATGCAAATGAGATTAACAGTCTTACATGGAAGAGGTTGGTTGGCGCAGGCTTCAGATACTTGATCAGGATTCATTTCTCTGAGCTGGGACTCCAGATGGTAGAAACTGGCCATGTGAAGCTCAAAGTCATCATCAATGAAAGGATTATTGAAACTAGTAATGATATAGTCAATGTAAGGAAAGACAATGGTTACTGCAGGTATAGGGACTACCTGGTGGTAATGAAGGGGCGCAATCAAGATGGTCAACGAGATCTCTCCATTTCCTTGCAGTCAAACAACAGGCTAATGGATGGACATGGACTTCTCGAAGGATTTGAGATTTTAAAGTTGAGCAACCATGAAAATAGTCTAGCAAGTTCCAACCCATTGCCACCTCCAAAGGATGCCCCAGCGCGAAGTATTTGGTATATACTATCAGTTCTGCGACTCAAAGATGCAGTTGCTACTGTTGCAGTAATCATTATTGGCTTCACAAGCATAACAATTCATAAGCTCCAACAACTTTTAAAAACCAATCATGAATGGGAGGAAAACAAGCCATCTGCCAGGGCTGAACGACAATGTCGTCATTTCCGACTGGTGGAGATTCAATCAGCCACCAAAAACTTCAGTGATGCATTCTTCATAGCGAGAGGGGGGTTTGGTGAAGTCTACAAAGGGCTGATAGATAATGGGCACGCAACCGTAGCCATCAAGAGGTTAAAAGAAAACTCAAGTCAAGGACAAAAGGAGTTTTTGGCAGAAATAGAGACACTTTCTGAGCTCCGACATATTAATCTCGTCTCCCTGATTGGGTACTGCAATGAAGGCAGAGAAATGATTCTTGTTTATGAGTATATGCCTTGTGGAACACTAGATGACCATCTCTACAACTTTGGAGAGGACAATGATAATTATTCTCCTCTCACCTGGAAGCAACGCCTTAATATCTGCATAGGAGCGGCTCGAGGCATAGATTATCTCCACACAGGCCATGGAGTCATACATCGCGATATAAAGGCTTCGAACATCCTGCTTGATGAAAATTTTGTGGCCAAAGTTTCTGATTTTGGCTTGGCCAAGCCTGAAGATAGACGCAAATTGGACAGCCATGTTAGCACAAATGTTAAGGGAACATTTGGGTACTTTGATCCATATTATTTCAGGACCCGTAGACTATCAAGGCAAAGTGACACATATGCTTTTGGTGTTGTGTTGTTGGAAGTACTGTGTGGGAGATCAGTTCTCCATGGGAGGCCAGAAGAGGATGAGTATTGTCTAACCTTATGGGCCCGAGATATAATCAAGAATGGAGAATTTAATCAATTGGTAGCGCCATGTCTGATGGGTGAAATATCAACACACAGTCTGAATGTATTTGTCAGGGTTGCTGAAATGTGTTTGCATGAAGAACCGAAGAAACGACCAACAATGGCTCAAGTCGTGTTACAACTTGAGTATGCACTTGAGCTGGAGGAGAGGATAAATTTTTTTATGCCTGATCATGAAATACAAGTTGCTGATGAAGTTAGTTCAACTGATGATGAAACTAAGTCTTTCAGTAGTATTGAGCAAGTAACAATAGTATATGCAGATCTAGTAGCTGACAGCAAAGTAGCCAACAGCAAGGCATCAAATGGAAATAGGGATGAACAAAAATTTAAAACAAACAGGCCAGTGCGTCTTTGGCCATGGGATGCAATGCGGAACAGAACAAAACCACCCAAGGAAAAAGAGTCAGTTTCCAAAACCTTGTCAGGTATATTAATCCACAATACAATCTACAAGCACTTTCTATATAGTGTTTATTCACACACACAGGCACACACTAACTTTGCTATCAACTTTATGAAATGCTTCATATTAATAGCATTAATACATAAATTGTTTCACAGAATTTCATGAGGTGCTGATAAACGTAAGGAAGCTTGATTTCGACAGTATTTCTAGCGCTACCAATCAGTTCGCCTCTTCTAATAAGGTTGGGAAAGGAGTTTATGGTGCTATCTATAAGGTGATTAACTTAAAAACTGACGCTAAAATAAATGTCTCCATTATTCTACTAATGCCCTTCTTTACCTATAATAGGCAGTGTTGCCTACAGGACAGGTGCTCGCAGTTAAAAGACTTTCATCAGTTTCAAAGCGAGGTTTACGTGAGCTCAAAAATGAGATTCTTTTGCTTTCCAATATTAGGCATTGCAACATAATTCAGCTTCTTGGATATTGCACTCTTGGAGAAGAACCCATGCTCGTGTATGAGTTCATGGCAAACCAAAGTTTAGATTGTTACATACATGGTAGATACCTCATGAACTTATTCAAAATACTTCAGATCTAATTAGATATCTATTGTGCGAAAATTAGATTTCTTAATTATCAACTTTTGGATGAATTACCACTTGTTTACACAGATGAAATACAAAGCCGTCTAATTCACTGGGATCTCCGCTTCAAAATTATTATGGGCTTAGCCAGAGGACTTATGTATCTTCATCAAGATTCAGGGATGGGAATAATTCACCGGGACATCAAGCCTAGTAATATATTGCTGGACACTTATATGACTCCTAAAATATGTGACTTTGGCTTTGCCATAACTTTTGAAAGTGACCAGTATGTAGTGGAAGCTGGACCAGCCGGGACCTTGTAGGTTTCCGGACTTGTTTCCAGTTCATTCTCAAATTATTCTCTCTCTTTACTAGTAACAAACACTGATTTTTTTTGTAATTCCTATCTGCAGCGGCTATCTAGCTCCAGAAGTCATCTCTTGCAAGAAAGTTTCAGCAATGTCAGATGTTTATAGCTTTGGAGTTGTGGTCCTGGAGACATTAAGTGGCAAGAAAATCGTGTCGTACGACAAAAATGACTACAACTCAAACCTCCTTCCATACGTAAGTACAGGATTAGCAAAATCATGCAAAAGAATTCGTATATTTACTAACGAGTGATAGCCACATAGCAAGCACCCCAGTCACAAATCCAATTGCAACACTATGACTGGAAAGCATACATAATTGAGTTTCACATGAGTTTCTGTAATTACACTTGCTTTTTGCATTCTCTTTAAATCTTATTTCGTTGTGGACCACAACGAAACATTGATTCTAAGATGTAAAAAAAAAATTAAAAATAATAATTAAAAAAAAAAGAAGGTAAATAGAAACACCCTTCTATGTTTCTCTGAGAAGTATAATGCCATAAACCGCATATAAAAAGGCAAAAAATAAGTATACCATACGATAAAGAAAATGAACTTGGTCAGAGGCAAACTCATTAAATCCAACAAGAAATGTGCTCATCATATCGAAAATAAAGTGGTATATGAGGACTTGATGCAATGTTTGCTAGTGATTGATATCTGTGAGCTCTATAGATAAGCATACATGCACAAATTGACATTTTGGCTCATGTTCAGGCATGGAAGCTATGGAATGAAGGGAAAGCACTAAACCTGGTTGATGGTTCGCTTAACAGGTCGTTTTCAGCAGAAGAAGCACTAAGATGTATCCAAATTGGGCTGTTGTGCATCCAACAGCAGCCCCACGATCGGCCAACAATGGGGTCAGTTCTTAAGATGTTGCGTGGAGAAAAGGTGCCTCAGTCCTTTGGTGATGTGAATGAAGCAGAATCTAGTGGTGCCTCCATGCCACATCCAGTCATTGATAGCGCTCCAACTTTCAGAAATGACAACACAATGCAAGCGTATCTAAGCTCTAGCCACTCCTCTAGTTCAGATTCATTTGCACCTGGAAGCAGTTAATGCAGTTTTACATTAAAGCCTCAGTTTTTGATGCAGTACATATCAACAAACACTCAGACAATGATTCCGTTCACAAGAGTAGAGTAATCACATCGCACAATCTCATCACTCTATAAACAACAGTGTATAAAGGAAAGATCCAATTTCACAGCATAAATAATAATATAGTTCAATAACATAATGCAGAATCTAAGATAGAATAACGAATCTTACATTGAAAGACAAGATAAGGCGGTTAAAAGACTTTCTCCAGGTTCAGGGCAAGGTCTAAATGAGTTCCACTCTGATTTTTTTTTTTTGCTCCCAAATCTTCAGCATTGCAACATCATTTTACTTCAAGGACAGAAGAAGCGATACTTGTACATGAGTCAGTTTGTCCATCCATTTTTATCTTAGACTTGGATACGAATGTCAGTCTCATTTATCACCACACCGGCCATTCAATGAACTGGCTTTTACACAGATGGAAAACAGCATCATCTATTTCATTAGGTGGATTCAATCTGACTCCGAATATCCCCCACCCTGATTCCCGAGTTCCGACGACAACGGCCAGTTCGCAGCTTTAAAATTATTATGAGTATCACACTATCACCAAAGGAGTTATGTATATTTAACAAGATGCAGGAGTGAGAATAATTCACAGAGACATAAAACCAAGTAATATACTAATCAACTCTCAGATGAATCCTATAATGTCAGTATTCGGCTCACTACTATAACTATTGAAGATGACCAGTCAGATGTTTTCCATCATTTCAGATAGCTTTGAAGTTGTGATGCTAGAGAATATAAGTGGCAGAAAGATGGCATACAACGATTATATGTAAGTACAAGGAACTACTCAATCAAAAACCATACTCTTCAGCTCTGTAAAAGTACCCCACTTTGACTTAAAAATTAAGAGAGATGGACAGAAAAAGAGGAAACCTCCTGATAACTAATATTCATTGCTTATATCACGATTTAGTCAATACTGGATGCTAGTACATGGAAAATAGACTGATGTTCTTTCCAATATGGTAAGCTCGTGACAAGATCTTTTCTTAAGCGCTGCATATAAGATTCCCACTCGGAAACTGCAACAGAAAAGCTAGCATTGTCAAAACACCAATTGAAGCTATTGCTGGTGTGTATAGTTCCAAAGAATGTCTCAGCGAGCTGAATATCCTTCAGATACTTGACTTTCATTCTTACGATATTATGGCACCGAAACTCAGATAATGGCTCCATGTCGGTATACGACACCTTTGCTTCAGCTGTCTTTAACCATGGGGCCTTCCACTGGTAAAACTGCACTACCTGAAGAGCATGGAGTATGTTGACAAACACCCGAGTGAGCAACTTATTTCTGTGTACCAAATGCAATGACATGTCCAAAGATGAATCCACTGCTGACGTTGAACACTCATCATCGGATGATAAAATGTCAAATCCAAGTACATGTAATCTTGCAAATCGTATATCAAATCCAGACAGAAATTTAGAGGCTTCTTCAGGGGGAAACCAATACATATTATTTGGTGCTGGAACAGGAAAGCACAAAGCAACCAATTTTTCAGTACTGTACGCGGGCAATTCAGAGAGAGACTTGAGAAGTCTAGCGTCTTCATCATGAGAAGCATCACGGCTGAACCATAAAGTAAGGGTGGTTCTTTCTCCCTTGGTGATCTCGTCAACAGAGTGAATGTTTCTCTTGTCAGCAGTGTAAATTATGACATCACCAGCCATGGGCACCACAGTGGAGTGATCCCCATCCCGGAAGTGAAACAACCCCCCTTCAAAGTCCACACCATAACTATTCAAGTAACAGACTGCAGCAAAATCCCTTTGTTTGAGATAGTCTCTGTTATCGTCGCTGTGCCATCCAATGCTAGCTCCTTGGCACCAGCTTATGAGTCCCGTGAACTCCACGAACAACTCATACTCATAACCAAAGTGCTCCTCCACTTTCTCCTTCAACTTATCTCGGATGGGTATGAAGGGCATGATGAGCTCAGCAGATTTGGTGGCAACGAGATGAGATAGAGTAGTGGACAACACATTCGGTCTGTACCCCACAGTGCAACAGCTCCTATGTATGAATTCTAATTCCTTGCACAAGTTTTCAGACAGGAAGCTACGAAGGATCAGACGGGGATGCTCATCTGAGTTGGGTCCTTCCATCATTGCCTCCACTGCTCAACCACGAACCAGACAAATGTTACCAACAATCAACAGAATCACTTTTTATGCTCTTACCAAGCTACAATTTACAATAAGCCATTTTGGAATTGGGGGTCGATTTATTTCAGAGAGGGAGGTAAATGTTTTAAGACAACAGCCAGTCTAATGGTGCGTACATGCCACATCCACTAATTTTAAGTTGCTATTCAACTTCAATATCAAGTACAACGGAAAGATAGCAAGCGCCCTGCTCTAATAAATAATAATCCTTTCATTGTACAGGCCAGTTCCTGCCTCAAGCAGTTGGTTAGTGCTTCTATCTGATCCCATTAAATAATTAACTTCGCTGTTATCATTTCGGGTTAGACATTCCCTCAACAACTCAACTTCATCTCCAATCGGCCGTGTTATAAGTGTTACGTGTGCATAAAACATAAGTGAGTTGTTATAGGGTGCAAAAGGCCACTATGTAAAGTGATATTAACCCAGCATGACATTAAGAAGTGCAGGTAAAATGAAATTTGAATATAATAGAAATGCAAGAATTCAAATAGTTCAAGATCAACCAACACACCTGATAGCAAAAACTTGTGAAACAAAACTACGCTTTTATGCACCCAGCACCGACAAACAATGCACGAAGTGCTTTTCCACGGATAAAAGTTGCCACTGGGTCAGCAGGAAAGTTGCTTCAGTCCTGTGATGAAAAAGGCGTGGAGTCTAGTGTCTGTATCTCATCAAAAGGGGCCTAACCTTTGGATATGAAAGAAAACTGCAAGAGTATATAATCTATTCTCAGCCACTCCTCTATGTTAAATTCATTAATGCCATATTATACAAACATCATGAATATATTGTTCTAGATGCTTACTTATTCTTGTAATTTGGATGATGATATTATACAAAACACTTGCAACAATATTTCAATTTTAGTGGAACCACACAGAACAAGCCTCATTCATTACATTTACAATGCTATTGGAAATAATAATAATAATAAACCAGAATCAATTCAATACAACTCCACTTTCATTCATGTAAATCAATCAATCACTCATAAATTTCGCAAAGAACCAAGGAACTTAAATCAATAGCATAGCATACATGTATCAAATTTAAATTAACCTGCGTTTAGCTAAACGATTTGATTATCGATAAATTAGTAGATATATATACCTGATGAAGCTAACCGGCGGCTCTCGCAGTCAAACGGCGGCGTGGCGGTAGTGATGGCGGAGAAACCAGGTTATTTTACTTTGGTTATTTTTATCTCATGATATTTCCAAAATAGCAATCCGTCACTGTGAATTATCAAAAACGTGTTTTAAAGATGTAATTTTCAATTTCAAAGATTGTAATTTTCAATCTTTATTGCCAAGGAGGGTTTTATGGAGTTGACCGACATCAGTTTACGGTCAATATAAAAAAATTTGTTCACAATAGTTCTATAATTATCCGCTAAACCAAACACTACTGACACATTATACCAACATGCTATAAAAACGTTTCAAACGGACGACTATTATTATGATTTTCCGCTTCGATACGTTATTAATTATTATATATCAAGATTAAGTTTGCTCAAGCCAGCTGTATCCAACTCCCGTGGTCAATCTCAGGCTTCTTTTATTAATTATTGATTGCTAATGGGGCTCCTATACTGTATCAAATATTTTGCAGAAATTCGTCAAGCAAGTATCAGAAGCCGGGAGTTTGATTTTGCCTATCTTGCGGAGGCCACCAATCAATTCTCCCCACAAATGTGATTGGGGTTGGAGGATTTGGTTCTGCATATATAAGGTGACAACATCTAGAGGGATCCCCTTCAATTTAAAACAAGGAATTAATCAATTTAATTCTTGTTTAATGTTTGTTAGAAACAGAAACATATATATCTCCACTTGCATATTCCCCAGTTGAATATCCAACTAATCCTTCCTCATTCTCTCCGTCACACAAATTAAAGCATGCAATTCAATACAGCTTCAACAGTCTTGCTAATTTCCTGCTTGTACACTGCACTCTCAGCAGGCAATAGTAACCAAAAATCATCAGTGGTAGAGAATGGGTTGAGTCTTGGAGATATAAGAAGCTGAAAATATACAACATGCTACAAATGAAGGGTGTATCAATCTACTCAACTTCCACCCCACTGTAGTCTGTAGCTGTTGGGTTCCAACAAGACACAAAAGTTGAATCAACCTCATAGCAAACAGAAGTAATATGAGAGCAAATGATAGACTGAAACTAGGAATCAATGAAAACAAGATAAGAACTGAAAAAGTAAATGCACAAGATACTTTAACGTGGTTCGGTTATGAACAAACCTACATCTACGGAGATCTTTGGAATCTCAATCCACTATCAAGATAAGATGAATACAAGAACCAACAATTTACAATACTCAGCAGATCCGGAAGCTTTCTTCCTTGCAATCTCACTGTTTTCTATCACCTATCTCTGGCTTATTCTCCAAGCAAAATATGTCTTTTACTTGATAAGCTCTATCTCACCAACTCACACCACAACTATGTGTACCAACTATTTGCCAGCCTTATACAAGCATACAAAGGTCATAAATGAGGTATGTACCTCAATATTCCTAACTAACCACTCACAAGACTACAACCAACATTCCTTGATAGTGACATTTATGTGTTCACACACAACCATGTTGATTTGGTGCGTGCACAACAAACACATGAGCTAGCCCTTATCAAAACGTAGGTAACTCTTCTAGAAGCATCCAGGAACGTGTTCGAGCTAATAGACAACTTAAGAGCTCATTAGAATTGAGATAACACTGGAGTTGAGCCCGTACCAAACTGAGGTTAGATTAACCTCGAGGTCAACTCCCACAGTAGCATTGATCTCTAACAATCCAGTCATCGACAAAACGGAACGAATCTCAGAGTCCCAGTTTTTGTACTCGTTCTATCTACAACCAGGTCAGAAAATTTTGCGCCTTCGCTTTAATCCAACTTCATATAAAGCCTTTACTACGTTCAAGGATTTTTTTGGAAAATATACCTCACTTAGATTTGCCTAAATTAACTAACAACTCTAGTTCCAAGAACTGAAGTTATATCCAGCTCTCCTCAAATTTCTACCTCACTGACATTATAAGTACCTCCCTCTGAAATTTAATGCATTACGTAACTTATGGATACGTCCCTTGAGGTTTCAAAGAACTCAAGTAAAAGTGCTAAAAAATTTAGTGCAAAGCCTTTCGGGGAAGGGGGGTGATGGCCCAATTCTAATTGTATCTGCGTGAATATTCTGATTTATTTTCCTCATCAAAAACTATGATGAAGCATGAATCCAAGTATAGCAAATTTATGTATCACTTTTTGGTATCAACAGTATAATATAGCAATCATAAAATCAGTAAGAAAAACTATGTGAAAAGCTAATAAACATGCATCTACATGACGTCGCCAATGTATAGCAAAGAAGCTATGAAATGAAGTAAAACTGTAAAAGCATAAAACCTGATTCATGTGCGCGCATAATGAAGTAGCTCAAGAATCTCTTGCAGATAATATTGGACACCAGAGCAGTCAATTGAATTGTTTCTTCTGTGCCTGTCTCACAGGTCGTAGTTTGGGTCATGCCTCATGCATTTTATCAAACATCTTGGCTGCATCTGTAGCCGCATTAAATCTGCAAAATCCAGAAGCTCGTGTTATTGTTGGTCTCCAAAACAAGAATCACAAGTTGTCAAGTCGGGCCTATTACAAATCTTACTTAGTGTGACTGTCACTAGAAACGAAAATGTGTGAATGTTTGTATCTGAGGTATTATTTCATAGAGACAGAATAAAGAGGTTGCATACATGCATTTGGTGCAGTGTTGTTTGAGAGACCAGCATTCGACAGAATGCCATCTAGATAATTAAATGGGCTCAGAGCAGAATTAATAAAGGAAACATATACAAGTGAGACTGTAGCTTCAAGTCTAATAGACCAGGTCTCACAATATAGCCTTGAGACATTTGTTGACGTCGGTCAAAGCTGTTTGCACGAGGAACCAACGAAACGCCCAACAATGGCTCAAGTTGTGGCAAAACTTGAGGTTGCACTTGAGCAGCACCAGAAGAGAAATGTTTCCATGTCTAATCAAGAAATATGAATTGTTGATGAAATCAATCCATGTAATTATGATGAAACTAACTTGTATGCTGACCAAGTAACAGGTATCAACACAAGTGTGCATACAGTGACACCTCAAAAAGAAAATACTAACAGCAAGCCAGGGAAGGATAAGCATATGGAGCTGGGTACAAACATGAACTAAAACGAAAAACACAGAGGAAATAGTCAAAGTCAACTTGTTCTCATGCCTATTGGCCTATAGCGAAATTTCATTAGTACTTATTCATTCAGTGAAGAGTTACTTTCATTCTCCTTTGGAACCTTATCCTATCAATTGTTTTTTATACAATAATCATCATCATCGGTCATCACTATCATAACTAACTTGACTTTATTTCAATCCTCCTCACTCACATTGAAATCAATCAATCATTTCTGATTCTCACCACAACACAAATCACGTTCCCACCTAGGCTTAACATTTTCTTCATTCTTCCACCTAAACTTTTTTCCTTGATCCAAAGTTTCCCAGTTTCCGAACAACTTTCTCAAATACTCCGGCCAACGGAAAATTCTTTCCTCTTCTGCTTCAGCTCAGCAGATTCCGAAAAGACCTGAAATTCAATCAATTCTTTGTTACAAATACAGGCAGGCAGAGTTTTTCCACTCATTCTCTTTGAATCCAGGTCAGAAATTGCTTGTTACTCTTCACTTCAATACTATTGCATGTTATATAAAGCTTTTACTGGAGACAACCGATCACTGAAGTAGACAGAGAGAGAAAATATCGGTTTCACATTCCATGCATATAAATAAGATGATGATTTGTTGATGAACAACATCCAATTATAATCCCAGATTAACAAACAGAGTAGATAGCAAAGAATGTCTTTGCTCATAATTATCTCCATGCTTCTATTAGGTCTAATTATCTTCATCCATTGCCTCAACCTAATACACAACAAGCTCAACAAACTTCCACCAGGCCCAACCTCCCTTCCGATCATCGGAAACCTCCATCTGATCGGCACTGAACCACCTCACAATTGCTTTGCTCGTCTAGCCAAAACATACGGCCCTGTTATGTCCATCCAACTTGGCCACGTCACCACTATTGTAATCTCCTCAGTTGAGATGGCTAGACAAGTCCTAAAAACTCAGGACCTTGCATTCTCTAGCAGGCACATCCTGGATGCCACGCGTGTCCGCGAACACTCAACATACTCGGTTACATTTCTACCCGCGAATGCCAGATGGCGTTTTCTGAGGAGAATAATGAATTTGAACATATTTTCTGCCTCCCTATTGGTGAGTAATCAAGACCTAAGGAGTCCGAAAGTGCAGGAGCTTGTAGCTTATTGTCGTAACAAGAGCTTGAGTGGTCAAGGCATAGATATCGGGCAAGCTGTTTTCACAACATCGATGAATGTATTGTCTAATACAATATTCTCTACAGACTTGGCAGACATTTTTTCAGACTCAGCCACAGAGTTCAAGGCTGCATTCAGGGGAATCATGGTGGAGATCGGTAAGACTAACCTAGCAGATTTCTTCCCCCTTCTCCAGAATGTTGATCTGCAAGGCATACGTAGACGCGCAGCAATCCATGGTGACAAGCTCTTTGAGATTTTCGGTAGCCTGATTGACCAAAGGCTGGAGGAGCGGAAGAACCATGGTGTTGCCAATAGTGATGTATTAGATGTGCTGCTGACAATAAGCCAAGATAAACCGGAAGAGATTGACAGGAAACACATCGAACACTTGTGCTTTGTTCGTCCTCATCATCCTATAATTTACAATTTTCCTTAATTTCATATAATCTTTTTCTTTCATTGAATGAGACTCTATCCATGACAGGAACTATTCCTTGCTGGGACAGATACGACATCAAGCACAGTTGAATGGGCGATGGCAGAATTGCTACGAATTCCAGAGATCATGAAGAAAGTAAAAATCGAGCTTGAGGAAGTCATTGGCAAAGGGAAAATGGTGGACGAAGCTGACATAATGAACCTACCTTATTTGCAATGTATAGCGAAGGAAACTCTTAGAATCCATCCTCCAGCACCACTCTTAATACCACGTCGAGTGGATCAAGATGTAGACTTGTGCGGTTACAAAGTGCCTAAAAACTCGCAGGTGTTGGTGAACATTTGGTTGATCGGCAGGGATCCTGCATTATGGGAGGACCCCTTGAAGTTCAAACCTGAGAGATTCTTAAATTCGAAGATAGATGTCAGGGGAACCGATTTTGAGCTGATTCCATTTGGATCAGGACGACGGATGTGCCCTGGTTTGCCTCTTGCTACAAGACTGTTACCAGTTATTTTGGGATCGCTTCTCAATATGTTCGACTGGGAGATTGAAGGTAGGATTTCACCCGAGGAGTTGGACATGGGAGAAATGTTTGGTCTCACCTTGCAGAAGGCTACACCTCTTCGTGCAGTTCCATTGCCACTTTTAATTAGTGGGGGCGAACGCACATAGCTCCCAGTCTGTGCAGTAGCATGGCTGCAGTTTGGAATTTTTGTGATATATATTTCTCTGTAAGTCTTCTAGATGACCGGTCCTTTCTATATAATTGAAAATAACAGCTCCAAATATGTTTAGTTCATGGAGCTATGTATCTTTATCAACATTCAGGAATGAGAAACCTCCTGATGACTAATATTCATTCCTAATATCATGATTTAGTCAATACTGGATGCGAAAATAGACTGATGTTCTTTCCAATATGGCAACTGGTAAGCTCGTGAAAAGATCTTTTCTTAAGCGCTGCATATAAGATTCCCACTGTGAAACTGCAACAGAAAAGCTAACATCGTCAAAACATTACTTGGAGCTATTGCTGGTATGTATACTTCCAAAGAATGTCTCAGCGAGCTGAAGATCCTTCAGATACTTGACTTTCACTATTCTATGAATATTATGGCACCTTAACTCAGATAATGGTTCCATGTCGGTATACACGACACCCTGTCTTCAACCATGGGGTCTTCCACTGGTAAAATTGTACTACCTGAAGAGCATGGAGTATGTTGACAAACACCTGAGTGAGCAACTTATTTCTGTGTACCAAATGCAATGACATGTCCAAAGATGAATCCACTGCTGTTGTTGAACACTCATGATCAGAGGATAAAATGTCAAATCCAAGTGTATGTAATCTTGCAAATCGTATATCAAATCCAGACCGAAATTTAGAGGCTTCTTCAGGAGGAAACCAATACATATTATTGGTGCCAGAACAGGAAAGCACAAAGCAACCGAGTTTTCAGTAGTGTACGCGGGCAATTCAGAGAGAGACTTGAGAAGTCTAGCGTCTTCATCATGAGAAGCATCACGGCTGAACCATAAAGTAAGGGTGGTTCTTTCTCCCTTGGTTATCTGGTCAACAGAGTGAATATTTCTCTTGTCAGCAGTGTAAATTATGACATCACCAGCCATGGGCACCACAGTGGAGTGCTCCCCATCCGGGAAGTGAAACAGCCCCCCCCCCCCCCCCCCCTAAAGTCCACGCCATAACTATTCAAGTAACAAACTGCAGCAAAATCCCTTTGTTTGAGATAATCTCTGTTATCAACGGCTTCATCGCTGTGCCATCCAATGCTAGCTCCCTGGCACCAGCTTATGATCAAATTCTCGACAAACACACCTGATAGCAAAAACTTGTGAAACAAAATAACGCTTTTATGCACCCAGCACCGGCAAACAATGCACCAAGTCTAAAAGAGGCCTGAACTTTGGATATGAAAGCAAACTGCAAGAGTATACAAAATTCATGAATTTCTAGCTCGCTTTAGCTGCTTACTTATTCTTAAAATTTGGATGATGATATTATACAAAACACTTGCAATAATATTTTAATTTTAGTGGAACCACACAGAACAAGCCTCATTCATTACATTTACAATGCTATTGGAAATAATAATAATAATAATAATAATAATAATAATAATAATAATAATAATAATAATAATAAACCAGAATCAATTCAATACAACTCCACTTTCATTCATGTAAATCAATCAATCACTCATAAATTTCGCAAAGAACCAAGGAACTTAAATCAATAGCATAAGCTCATTCATAATTGAAATTAACTTTGACGGAAAACATGTAGTATCAAATTAATCTCCGTTTAGCTAAACTATAGGAAAAGGCATACATTGATTATCGATAAATCGACATGCTTGTGCAATAATTAAATGATTGATAAGAGGTGTATTGTATTTGTATTTATAGATATACCTGTTGATGGAGACATTAAAGAAGCTAAGCGGCGGCGAGCCGGTAGTGATGGCGGAGTTTTACTCGTGATCTTTAGAAAGTTGCAATCAAAACGTGTGTAAAGATTGTACTAATAATTTCCTAATATAAATTTTATGCCTTAATTAATATCCAAAACGTTATTGGATGTCAAAACGTGTTAAAGATTGTACTAATAATTTCCTAATATAAATTATGCGTTATATCCAAAAACGTTATTGGATGGTTGTAGCCTTGTAGGTTATGTCGTACTCGTACCTCTCGTTGCTGAACGCGGAAATCATGTAGAAATTGACTTTTTTAAATGTTAGGGGGTAACCACCGTGACACCCTTTAATAGAGATGGTGGACCCATGTGTGGACCCCACATCCTAATTTCTTGTCGATTTGGCACCAATTTATGACATCATTAATGCTATGTACGTCCAACTTCAAGTTAATAGGCTTTTGTTGGAAAGTTATGTTATTCTCATATGGCATGCATAAAATGTTTCTGTAAATGCACATTTCATGGTCTAATGCCTCCAACCGGATCTGGTCATAAAACGGCAAAACCAGTCCACTTCCGTACTCCATCCAGTCGGGGTATTGTGCAATCCAGTTCAAAGTAAAACTTTCTTCCAAATCGCAACAGTGTGCAGGCATTCAATAAACAAGTGTTGTTGCGATTCATCCGCCCCGCAAAAAAAATACAGCTTTTGTCTATTTGTGGATTACATCTGCACACCCTTTCCTTGGTGGCCAGGCGACTGCTTAGCGCCATCAACGTGCAGAACTGGCACGAGGTTTTAGGTTAATTTGTTCTTGAACAAGAACTTCTTCCACTTGACCTCCTCATTATCACCTCGAATTTCATTGTAAAGTGCCCTTGTGCTAAATTTATCAAATTGATTCAGGCTGCCCCAATAAGGAGATTGCCGCACCATCATCCGGAGTTTCATAATTGCTTTGTAGATCCTCGAACAATTATGTGGAACAATTGTTGTTATCACATCATTGTCCTTAATATAATAACAATGCATCCATTTGACCCAAAACTTGTCATATGAACTACAATAATTCCAAATAAGCTTTGCAACAGGACATGTGTTCCACTCAACCAGAGGTGTGAGATTTAGCCCCCCATTATTTTTCCAATCACACACCTTATCCCATGCAATAGGTGCTTTAATTTCCAAGTGATGTCCCCGGCCCATAAGAAATATCGACAAAGTGCTTCAAATATGATGGAGCGCTACCTTAGGCATCGGGAGTACCTGCATCTAGTAGCTTGTAAAACACTACGGATAAGCTGAAATTTACCTGCATAGCTAAGGAGTTTTGAACTTTAATGTTTCAGCCGGTCAGTCACCTTGTCAATCAATGGTTGGCAAAGTCGAACAGTGAGCTTAGGAGTTGATAAAGAAACTCCCAGGTACTTGGCATATAATCTCTCTCTAGAGAAACCTGTAAGACGTAGAATGTCAGCACTGTATGTGGAGTTGTTAATGGCGCTCATTGTGTTTGTTAATCAGTTGCCTTTGGACCTTTCAATCGAAAAGGGTGATGGCTGAATCTTTGCTCCCTGTTACGGACTTGATGTAATGGGCTTATTTCCCCAATGCACATTGGGCCAAGAGGTTAGGCCCATACAATTGAGCTCGTGCAAGTTGCCCATTCAGTGTCGCAGGCCCTACTTCATCCTCCTCATATAAACGAAAGTCTAGGGTTAGAAATCTTCTCCCACCCACCTCACATTTTTCCGCAGCTACCCGGAGAGATCCAGCAGCCGTCAGAAAGATGGTAATCCTCTCAATTCCAGCTCTGTATTATTGCTTTACGATCCTTTAATCAATTGCAATCTGTATATCTAACTGGTCGTCGAATCGAAATCTAATTTGCAGCCGTCTCACAAGTCATTCATGATTAAGAAGAAGCTGGCGAAGAAGCAGAGGCAGAACAGGCCTATCCCCTACTGGATCAGGATGCGTACCGACAACACCATCCGGTACAACGCCAAGCGTCGCCACTGGCGCCGTACCAAGCTCGGATTCTAAGCTGTTAGCAGTGGTTATTATGTTCCGTTTTGTTATGTTATGATTTAGGGTTTCAGTGATGATTTTGAAATGAAATAGTGGAGAAACTGTTTTGTTTTATGACAGTAATGATGTAAGACCATGCCATTGCGTTTTGTTAATTATGGAAGGAGTTTTTTATTGAATCCAGTTTTGCCAAAGTTTCATGATTTGTTTCTTATTTACTGGCTTTGATTCTGAGTTTTTTGTTGTGCTTGTTGAATATGTAGTTGTTGAAAGTACTTTCTCGTGGATCAATCTGCAGAGGTTTGCCTGTTATACAATTCTTATAGTTTTCTAGTGTTTAGCCGTTTGTGTTGTCATTGTATGAACTGTGCTTGCTGAAGTAGCTGAAAGTGATTTTCATTATCTACTGCTTTCTTGTAGATGAATCTGCAGAAATTGAGTTTTGCCTGTTGCCATTCTCAGTTATACAGTATGCATTATCAGCTACTGTAGTTGATAAATTTAAAACCCAAGTGTCACCCAATGTTTTAGCCTTGTTTCTTTGAGTCATTGAGTGTCAGTTGTGATGCCTTTTACTCTTTTGAGTGTTAGTTGTGATGACTTCCTGATGATGGTCCACATGCTCAGTTTCAGTTTTTTGTGTTTACTGGACATCACTCAATTGAAATACTAGTGTTCCACATTCTTATATATGTCACTGTTGTCTTCCAGTATGCATGTTCTTAGCTCAGATTATCTTCCTAGGCAACATGTTTATGCTTTTGCTTGTCATTTCGATCTGCATTCACTTCCAAGATTGTGATGTTTTTGCTTGTCACTTGGATCTGCATTCACATCCTAGATCTATCATCCAAGTTGAAATTCGAGATCTTAATAAGTTTAACTACAAGTGGTCATTAGAGCACAGCAACTTGTCGCGTTTAATGTTTAGTTTTTTTACTCATTTTATCAAATATTATAAAAAATGCTCAATCTACTGCTGTTAATCACTGAATGTGCTGTGCTGCCCTCTGGCATTCTTCTGGCTGCAGTTCAACTGCGCATGTATTATCTTAACTACTGTTGCTTGTGCCCCTGTACATTAGATGGTTTCTTTGATTCTACTACTACTATATTTGCGGTAAGGCTATATATGTTGGGTCATATCAGTCATGTTGGCCAAATTTATCATAACCATGATAAACTATCAGATCCAATATATTTTTCGGAAGGTGAAGTATGCTCGGTTATGTTCTACTACTACACTTTAGTCCTAAAGGCTAAAGCCTCTCCATTTGATGTAGAATAGCGATGTGCCAAATGCTTGGTTTTTAAGAACAGTGTCATGTAATCAGCATTGTTTCTGTACAAAACAATGCTAAAAACCCAGAATTGTCTCCTTTCTTAAAGAATTCGTTATGTATACAAAACACCCTTCCTAAAGAATTTGATACGTATGCAAAATATTTCTGAAAACCCAGAACTGATTTCTTACAGTTATAAAGTTCTTGAACTGTCTTCTTTCTTAAAGAATTCGATATGTGTCTGTACGAAGTATAAAATAGTAAAATACAGTGTTTGAGCCTTAAACTCAAGAAAATAATAAATATAGTAGTAGAAGATTTGTGTGGTGCAGACGTTCATGCATCTCTGTTCTTTAATGTGTTAGGCTCTAAAGCCGAATACACTCCATTCCATTCGAGTCTCGTCTGAGATTTTGATCTAATAGGTATGATCCGAGAGTTTTACCCAGCAATAAGAAGGAAAGCAACTCCATCTTGGTGTGTGACGTATGTACTTAAATAAAATAGAATATAGTAGGGGGTTGTGGTTCTAAGACCACCAGCATTGGTGCCATGCCATGGCATGGCACCATGCACTATTTTGCCTCCATGCCGCGGCATCGTGGCTTGTTTCTGCATTGGTGGCCACGATGCCGCGGCATGGTGGTTTTTTTTTTTTTAATTTTTTTTTTTTTGATAATTATATTATGATAAGATGAACTAAAATTAAAATAAAATATATTTAATAGTTTATTTGAAATAACTTACATCAAATTTAAACACATAACACAAAATCATACTCATTATAAAACGAGTTCACATCAAATTTAAAACACAAAATCTAACGAATTGAGATGCAACAACCACACAACACACAAACATAAAATGCATGAAACTTAAAACAAATAAGACACACGATTGATGAAGCTCGCACAATCAATCACTAACACCTCCAGATATGTTCCATGAGGTCTGAAGTTAGTCGTTCATGCGTGTTGATGCTATGCATCTGTCGGTTAATATTCATGTACTCATTCAGAGAGTTTATTGTTGATGTCGTCCTTCGAATATGAATTCCACGATCGAAATCCTCAACGTAAGACCTTGTGTCGTCCTCAAACTCTTTCCTCAGGCTTTCCATTTCACTTTCATAATTTTTGTATGTGTGGCGTTCATCCTCAACTATCATATTGTGGAGTGTGATGCAGCAATTCATGATCTTACGGAGTGTGGACTTGTTGTGAGCAAGAGCCGGGTTTCGTATTATTGCAAACCGTGCTTGCATAACTCCAAAAGCCCGTTCCACATCCTTACGGCAAGACTCCTGGAGCTGAGAGAACTTTGATTCTTTATGAGTTATGGGATTGGGGATGGCACTCACAAACGTAGCCCATGCTGGATAGATACCGTCAGTTAGGTAGTACGGCATGCTGTATTGATGGCCATTCACCGTAAATTCCACAGGAGGTGCAGTGCCGTTGAGAAGATCCTCGAACACTGGTGAACGCTGCACGATTGATAAGTCATTGAATTTTCCGGAAACTCCAAAGAATGAATGTCATATCCAAGTGTCTTGGGATGCCACAGCTTCTAACACAAGGGTAGGACTTCCACATTTCCCTTGGAATTGACCGTGCCACGCCGTCGGACAATTCTTCCAAATCCAATGCATACAGTCGATACTCCCAATCATGCCCGGAAAGCCTCTTGCCTTGTTGATTGCTAGAAGTCGCCGTAAGTCATCTTCATTGGCCCTCCTCATGTAGGTTGCACCAAACTCTGCAACCACAGCGTCACAAAAACGCGAGAGACATTTCAAAGCCGTACTTTCACCAAGGCGACAATACTCATCAACCGAGTCAGCACAACACCCATAAGCTAGCATTCGAATGGTTGCGGTACATTTTTGGAGTGTGGATAACCCCTGACGGCCAGCAGCATCTAGCTTGCAGACAAAGTAATCATCTTGATGCACAACACCAGCAACTACTCGTTCAAACAAGGCCCTACGCATTCTGTATCTGCGTCGGAACTTATCTGCATAAGGAGCGACCTGACCAAAGTAATCACGCTCGAGTAGCACAGCACGTGAAACTCTTTCCCTGTCAATATATTTTCGCTTCTTCTTTGAAGTGTTTTTTGGTTGTTCTTGTTGTTGATGTTGTTGGATGGAGTGCATCATATGGGGTATGTTGTTCATTATGAACTTTTGAGCTTGTTTGAAGGTATTCGAGGAAGAGGCAGAGGAAGAATATGCAAAGGAGGATGCAAAATTCAAACTTTCATCAGACGATGACGAGCTTGATGATGAAGAGCTTGATGACATGATTCTTTTAAACTTAAGAAGTGGATGAAGGGTTGGTGTATCTAAATTAAGTTCCAGAGTTGCATTATATAGACATGGATGAGACACATTGCCTCGGATATGATAAGATTTTTGAAGATAAGATTTTTGGAGATAAGATTTCAAAAGATAAGATAACATGCTTAGTCATGGCTGAGTCAGATTGCATAGGATGCCTCAAGTAGTGTTATGATTCCTGACGAATTCAAATTCATGATATCTGACAAAGTAAAGTTCTGATTCCTGACAAAGCAAATTAAAAAGTTGTTTGACTAAAAGTAAACTTTTGATTCCTGACAAATTCAAATTCAAAGCAAATTCATTTCATTACAACGGATACATGGGAAATGAAAATACAAACAAGTCACACTTACGAATGTAAAATAACACAATGCGAAAATTAAAGTACAAACACGCCACACTTAAACGCCTAAACAAACACACTTAAACACTTAACGAACACACTTAAACAAGTTTCACCATTCAATTGTTCGGAAACAATTCGGCTCTGAGTGCATCTGCCACTGCTCTCTGCTCGGCATTCAAATTATCGTAGTGAGGCAACAGATCCATCAAGAATTTCATCCGCTCATTCCTCAACTTCTCCTCTTTCAAGTACTGGTCCTTCAGTTTCCTGGCCTCCCTCTTTTCCTCCTTCTCCCTTTCAAAGGCGAGCCTGCTGTTATGAGCTTCCTTGTCCCACTCAATCCTCTGTCTTTCATACTCAAGAGATTGGGGATAATTACCATTGAATTGCACCCATCCCTCACCTATAGTCTCCATTGCGGAGTTGCAAGAACTTCCACCTTGTGCCATCTTTTTCGCCTTGTCCCGACCCATAGGGCGTTTCGGACTCGAGACACTGTCATCAACTAAGTGGTATCGCTTCGTCCCACTACTGCCACCTCCCGTTGACTCCATTCGTTCATCCCCATCTACATCAACATCCACAGTGACATTGTTTGGATCTTGCTTCTTCTTCAAGTGAGTCTCCCAATTCAAGTACATTTCATACATCGGGTACTACTTCACAACATCCCACTGTTTAAACAGATGAAAACCAGAGCTGTACAGTGTGTGTTCCTTGTGAAATGCCTGAGCCGTGTTGATCACATCGTCGTTGTTGAATCCACTACGCTGGCCAACTGCACTCACAGCCCTCTCATAACAGCCAAGCCAATTATTAATTTCCTTTTTGATACGGTCGACTCTTTTGCGCATTGAATCTGGAGTGCGGTGGATAAGTCCGGCGTGCAACCCGTCCGCCCTAGCCTCCTCATACATTTCATGAACCTTTTTGAATAAAGTAGCATACCTCTGGTTCGTACCGACGATAGGATCTGAGCAAACATCCATATAGCAACGAAGGAGAACCAAATCTTCCTTCTCGGTCCATTGCACTTTCCGTGGTGGAGCCTTGGCGTTTGTCGCATCAGCAGTGGCGGCCTACTTCCCTTTTCGGCTACGACCCGTTGGCTTTGGCTGATTTTGGGGCTGAGTCTCTGCAACGAACTCAGGAGTTTGGGAGAACATTCCCGGTATTTGAGACTGAGGAGATGGAAAATTTTGGGTGTTTGGCTCTTCGGGCTCATTTTGAAGCAAAGGGCGAACGACATTCGGTGAGGTAGAGTTCAACAACGGTTTGCGAAGTTGGTCCATGAGCTCTGCGTACAACTCTTTCTCATATTCCTTCATATATGCAAAAGTTTCACGAGTGTAAAGCTGACCGTTGAACTCCATTTCACCGGACAAAAAAATGGAGGGTTAAGGGGGGTTTTGATGTTAAGAGTGTATTTTGAGTTTAATTAAGAGAGAAATGGGGGCTGGAGATGGGGTGCTCCAAACATAGCCGAGATTGGTCTCTATTTATAGATCTCGAAAAAATAGAGTTGTTGGTGATTTTTATTTATTTTTTGCATTTTTATTTTTCGAGTTATAGCCGTTTTTGTCCGTTGGAGTATAAAAGTAAATTAAGTGAAAAAAACAAAAAAAGAAAAAAAAAAGGACCATTGAGGGGCTGCCACCTCAACAATACCCATCCGTTTAACACCGCGCCGTGAGACGACGCGGTGTTAAACGCAGACCGACGCCGGCGTCCCTGCACCGGTGCGGCGGGATGCCGCGGCGTCGGACGCCGCGCACCCACGCCGGCACCCACGCCGCCACCGGTGCAGGCGGTCTAAGACTGAGAGTCGGAGCATTCTTGCCAAGAAAGAGCAATAGGGGGTAGGACCAAAACCTTCCTTTTCCACCGCTTGAGAGTGATGTGCCTATCAACGTAACACCTCGAAACTATACGAATTTATTAGATAGGCTTTTAACGTCTAAACTGAAATTAATTGAAGTATAATAAACTAGGCGAATTCGAACGGAATTAATTTCTTATGAACTGTAAATTGAACTATTCGATGGATTTTTAGACGAAGAAAACAATAACATATTCTTAATTTATTCATGATTTGTAAAAAGACATTGCAACTACTGCAGATACTCCAATCCTGATATTTAAATGCATGTAAATGGAAAATTGACTTGTGAATGAGTTGAATTACCGATCCCTAGCTAGAAATTGATATTCTTTCTTAACATGAAAAGCGAATTACACAGAACACAACGGAACTAAACAAGAAACTAAACAAGAAAGAGCATTACAATCTCATCATGCACATAAAAATGCAAGTAAATAACAGCTAGTATTTGTAATCAGGTATAGGAACCTTGTCCTCCTCGATGTTCTTGATATCTTCAACAAGCTTCTCATAATGAACCTTCACCTCTTCCACAGTCTTCTCTCCACCTATATGCTTGACAATGTTCTCCCACCAGTCGGGTGCCTCTGGACTGTAGATCGCCAATGCATCTTCGAACAGCTTGTTCTGCTTCCAAGTCCATGTCGAGCTGGACTCACTTGACTTATTCGGCTCCATTGCCTTATCAGTTAACCTTGTGCAGTGAATTTACTTGTACTGTAATGGCTTCTATATATATAGAGGGAACTTAGAGCGTTCGGCGTGCTTTCTTCGTGCTATCGCGTTGTCCTGATGCTCACTTGGGATAAGTTTGGCAGCTGTAGCAGGATTAAAGCAGGGAAAAAAGCTGATTCTTGATAGGTTGATATGAACTGAGCTCATAGGTTTTCACCCATTGTGCTTCACAACAAATGCTTACCAAGATTGAACTAGTAACACATGTTTTTCGTGATTTGTAGTTTGAGATACAAATTTACATCATTATTCAGTGGTAATTCATTTTTTGTGCCTTAATTACACAATATGGGGCGTAGACTTGAAAACTTCAAATGATTGTAGAACACTATTTGTGGCAGAGACTCTTGGCTTCATAGGCAGAAAAGACTTTATTTAGCAACAGGAGCCGATAAGATAACTCATTCAAATCGATATCTTACAGAATAGATTGCAAATCATGAAAGTCAAGTAAATCGTAACTAATATGAACAAGAAGGTAGCTTTGTTGTTATCTTTCTATATTTAATAAATTAGTTAAATTATCAACTAATTTACTTGACACACCTATTCAAATTATTTACTACTATACTCTCTTTTCGTTTTCTCAAAATCTCCATGTTTTTTTATTAGGTCAATTTTCAAAAAATAATTAAAAATAGATAAGACTTCGAAAAAATTGTGAATTGTGATTTTTTTTTTACATAATCATCTAAACTCCAAGTTTATAACACTCAACAATTTATTCCAAACATTTAGGAAGATTTTGAGAGAACCAAAAGACTATTATTTAGTACCAAATCTTATTAATTAATTGCCAACATTTTTTTTTTGTGTGTGCGGACGCTTTCAAAGATAACATTGGAAATACGCAACCGCTACCCTTTAGATGCGCACTGAGTGAGTAAATCCCTCATGTCTATGAAATATACTAACTAATTCCATTTTAACCAATTGGGTTTTGTGCTACTATCATTATCAATATCATCAACTTTCAACTAATTTTCCTAAATATGGTTCAAATGAAACATATTGTACCGATGATCTTAAACAAGCTTAGTGTGTTTTTGCATTTAAAAAGGTGAGTTCGTACTTTTGGAAGTGATAAAATTAGTGTTTATTTTACAACTTCTATAGAAAAAACCAAGTTACCGCGATAAGTAGAGTAACATGTAAATGGATACATGCTTTTGTTTATTTTTCAATTAAAAATAAATGCTTTAATGAAATTTACCAAATAGCACTTCTACCTTTGTAATTTTTAGCTGCTTCTTAACTAAAATAACAAACACTAATAATTTCTGCTTAAAATCTATTTTTTTTTTCAACTTCTAGCAAAATTACCCCAAAAAGTACTTACTAAAGCATTGACAAAAACACAAAAAAAAAAATTTCAACTTCTGCTTAAAATTTACGTTAAACATAAGCGTCATTTAGCCAGTTGTATGACCGACCGGGCTAGTTAACTTCCAATTCGGTATTACCGAATGGCCGGTTATCTACAAATAAAGGGCCACGGTCCACGAACATATGGGCCTTGTAGTGAGCCGGGCCAATAGAAAACCAAATCTGAAATCTTCTTCACGCCTAACCTAATTTTGTAAAGTACAGAACAGAACAGAACAGAACAGAGTACGCCAAAATTATTTCTACAGAATAAAACCTCTTCGCCATTTCTGTACCAAAAAACCGACCGGTAATCGAACAGTCTCTGCTTCCTAAAACGTCACCTGGTAATCCAAATCTCTCTTCTATTCATTTGCTTTTGCTCGTAAAATCCTTCATATAGCTTATGGAAACCTACTTTTTGAGGTTTTTGAATGTCTCATTGATCCGATTGTAGTTGATTTTATCTGAATTGAGCTTATGTGGATTTTCTAGAACGTCGATTCGTGTTGTTGCTTGATGCTTGTGAAATTTGGTGGTTCTCATCAGTAGATTGTACTAGTGTGCCTAAGATGGAAGGAATTTGTGGTGTTTAGGTTGTTCTAGAGGTTTGATTGTGTTAATTTTAGTTGCTTTGTGGAGAGGATTAAGAGGAAAGTTGATAGATTAGGAACATTTTTTTTGTTTATGAATTGGTTGATTGAGGCAGATATGGTTGCTGATTTTTATTATTGGAAATAAATTGGTGCTGATTGAGATGGAATATGAGTTCCTGCACTTCATTATTGATTGCATAGACTTTGACATTGTGTATATATTGGAGAATCGTATATCACGTAGATATGCACTTGCTAATTACTTATTTGTGTGTTTGTGTGTGGGGGGGGGGGGGGGGAAGGGGGGCTATATACGTGTTTGTGTGGGAGGGTAATATAGCAATAAGATGTAAGCGGTACATAATACCTTCTTCTTATGCGACTTTGTCTGTTGTTAATGAAGACTGTATCGCACGTGTTAGGGGAGGGTAATATAGCAATAAGATGTAAGCGGTACATAATACCTTCTTCTTATACGACTTTGTCTGTTGTTAATGAAGACTGTATCGCACGTGTTAGGGGAGGGTAATATAGCAATAAGATGTAAGCAGTACATAATAACCACCTACACGACTTTGTCTGTTGTTAATGAAGACTGTATCGCACGTGTTCGGGGAGGGTAATATAGCAATCAGATGTAAGCAGTACATAATAACCACTTATACGACTTTGTCTGTTGTTAATGAAGACTGTATCGCACGTGTTCAGTTCTGAACTAGTACATTGTTTCTGGACTTTTGTCCTCCCCCCCCCCCCCTCCATCTCTCTTACTTCCCAAGCCCTGGCTTTTATTTTCTTGTTTCGCTAATTTGCGTTGTGTATATCCTTTGCCTTGTTTTGTATGCCTTGACATTGGAAGTATCAAGTATGCCTAATTATTACTTCGTATATTGTTTGATGTATGTTTTGCTTGCCCTGTTGATGCTCCTGTCGAGTGTTGCTGAAATCTATTCAATTAGGTCTTTTCTTTTCAATTTTATTGTTATGCTATTGCTGTTGTTAATTCTTCACATAGAAGTTCTTTATATTTCTACTGTCTGTGAATATGTTAATTTGTATGTTACTGAAACCATTAAAAAGCGGCTAACTTCTAACTGTATGATTCATGTGAAATTTCATGGTTGTAAATGTTAACACTAGTGATGAACTATGTATAGGTTTGCCAAGTATTCCATCTGTGCTGAAGATGTCAACCACGCATTATTCACATACATCGTTCTAATGCACAACCGCCTTGGGGCGTGTTTGTGTTTGGTGAAAGACTAGATTTTGAAGAAGATGGAGTAAATTAAGGATCAAATGGATGAAATTGTTGAAGCCTCAAATGCTGCACCGGAAAAGAATGCATCTGAATGTAATACAAGCCTGAAAAAGGAAAGGAGGCCAAAAAAGATAAGGAAGAAGGACAATGTTGTTACAGAGATTGGATGCACATGCATGCAGCAAACAGAGATGAATGTGGGGAGCCCTGAAAATCTTATGGAGATCAAGGATCAGATGAATGATAATTTGGGAGCCTTAGATAATACAAGGGACCATGTAATAAAAAAGGAGTCTGAAACGAATCTTCCCAGCAAAGACATGCCCATTCTTAATCTGGCTGAGGACCCTGAATTGGATGCCAAGTTGGTGGTAAATGCTGTATCAGAAGAGAATGCATCTGATTGTAATACGAGCTTGAAAAAGAAAAAGAGGCCAAGAAAGATCAGGAAGAAGGACAATGATATTACAGAGATTGGATGCACAAGCATGCAGAAAACAGAGATGAATGTGGGGAGCTCTGAAAATCTTATGGAGATCAAGGATCAGATGAATGGTAAGTTGGGAGTGTTAGAGAATACGAGGGACCATGTAGTAAAACAGGAGTCTGAAACGAATCTTCCCAGCGAAGACAAACCTATTTTTAATCTGGCTGAGCACCCTGACTTGGATGCCAAGTTGAAGGTAAATGCTGTTTCAGAAGAGAATGCATCTGATTGTAATACGAGCATGAAGAAGAAAAAGAGGCAAAAAAAGATCAGGAAGAAGGACAATGCTATTTCAGAGATGGATATGGGGAGCCCTAAAAATCTTATGGAAATCAAGGATGAGATGGATTGTGATTTGGTAGGGTTAGATAATACAAGGGACCATGTAGTGAAAAATGAGTCTGAAACGAATCTTCCCAGCAAAGATGTACCTATGCTTAATCTGGCGGAGCACCCTGAATCAGAAGCCAAGTTTATGGTAAATATGTCAGAAGGAACACAAGTTGCAATGACGAAGAAAAGGAAAAGAAAGCTCAGTGAGTTAAATGTTAAGAGTGAAGTTCAAGTCATGGACAAGATGCTGCTGAATTCTGGGACCATGGTGAATGTCACCGAAATTCTACCATTGCCAACTCATCCTGAAACATGTGCTGGATCAACACAGAGTTCTTTCGCCACAGTAAAGAATGAAGTTGAAAGCATGGATGGTATGGAGATGAATATGGAGGCCGCTGAAAATCCCAAAACTGAGGATCCGATAGATCATCATGTAGAACCAGCCCGTGATTCAGACCGTGTTGCAGAAAATAAAAAATGAGGAGGATAAGGTATAAGAAAAGAAAGAAAGCAAAAGCAAAAAACAGATCGGAGATTAGAAGCATGAACCCTGCTGATGCCATGTATAAGATTCTCCAACCAGATGACTACCTTGTAGCAGTAACGGATGAGCTCCCTACCAACGACTCCATTGATCACAATTCTGTCTTGTTACCAGATGTGCTTGGGATTTCAAGTAAAGTCTTACCTGAATCCGGTTTCGAGAAAATTCCATTGGCGACTCCTTTTAGGAGAAAACTTCTTGTTCTTGATGTAAACGGTTTACTTGCATGCATAGTAATGCCAGCACCAAAAGATCACCGAGGGCAAGTACAAACTATACTTGGACGAGCAAGTGAGATTTATATATTGTTCTACACCCCTGAAACATTCAATATATATTAACTTTGTCACTTGCAAGGATTATTTTAACCTGACCATTTCTACTCTTCCGCAGTTTTCAAGAGACCCTTCTGTGACGATTTTCTGGACTTCTGCTTTCAGAATTTTGATGTGGGCATATGGTCCTCGAGATCCAAGTACTCCTCAGTTTACATCTATAGTGTTTTAGTATATACTACAGTACTAATTCTCCCTACCCCACCCCCAACACTGCAAGAAATCACGTGTGTTCATGCTTGCATATGTAGTTATGTATGTGCTATGCTCCCTTTATTTTCTATTGGGAGAATTCTTTCCAACAATTGTGGACAAAGTTGGTTTTGTCCATTTCATGACCTCTGAAGCTAACATCTGTATATATTCATTATATATGCAGAGTACTCATTGAGAGGGTTGTTGATTATTTGTTGAGGCATCGGAAAAAAATGTTGCAATTTTGTTGGGTAAGCTTCCATTGTTCTGTACCATCTATTAATCACTTTCTTGAGTGATGAATTTATTTTCCTTTATTTTTTTATGCTGCATATATGAAAATTGACACTGCAACTCTTTCGTGGATAATTGTAATTGGTAATGTTAAAAAAAAAAAAAAAAAAAAAAAAAAAAAAAAACTATGAACTGATTTGTGTAGTCTTACACTCCTCCCTACCCAATTAACATTATTCAGTAAACCTGACTATTGAAGTTTTCAGTCAGTGGGTATACGTGAATGACAAAGAACCAAGTCACACAGTTTACCCTTCTCGTCTAGATCCTGAATATCAGGATACTGCTGTTGTTTTCAGAATATGACTTATCACTTTTATTGTTTGGTACTCAATAAGCTTGGCAGTGCTGTCTTTCATGGTGATGAGGTGTAACTATTACTTCATCACAAATGGGAATTGTCCATAAAAAACTTCACGTTCCTACCTGGTTTCATGGTTTTACCGATAAATGAAGTTTAGCACTTTCTGATGTTTAGCTTTATGTGAATGCAGAATATGTCCCAAGCTACTCAAACAGGGTACAAAACTCTTGAAAACCATTATAAGCCATTGGTCTGTAAGGAGCTGAGCAAAATCTGGGAAAATACTAGTCCAGATTCTCGATGGAAGAAGGGAGATTATGATGAATCAAACACATTATTGTTGGACGATTCTCCTTACAAAGCCTTACTTAATCCAGTAAGATTTTTTCGCTATTTTATAGATACCCACTTTGTCTACTTAAATTGTCAGGAGTATTAACTTTTTCTGTACTCCTTTTTTTCAGCTGCATACTGCCATATTTCCCCCTTCATTCCACTATGAGGATGAGAACGACAATTCATTAGGTAAGAATAAGATACATATGCTGCTTTATTCATCTGTTGGTTTTATCATGTTCCTTCTCAGAAGCAAAAGTCCTCCCTTGGGATTGAACTTGTTTTACATGTTTTTTCTCATTTCCATTTGTTCACGTTGCTAGTTGCTACATTGATCATCAATCACATTTAACCTCAACTGTAGGCCCTGGAGGTGATATTCGCGTTTATTTGGAAGGTTTGTTGGCATGTGATAACGTGCAAAAATATGTTGAGCAAAACCCGTTTGGTCAAGGTGCTATCAATGAAACCAACCCATCTTGGGAGTTTTACTCGGGTGTTCTACAGAGTCTGACCAAAAATTTAGAAAGCGAGTGTCAAGAATTGCCACCTACACAGAATCAAGAGTTACAACCTCCGCCAAGTCAAGAGTTGCCACCTCCACTAAATGAAGAGCTACCACCTCTGCCCAATCAAGGGCTACCACCTCCGCGGAATCCAGAGTCACAACCTCCACCAAATCCAGAGTCACAACCTCTGCCAAATCAAGAGTTGCCACCTCCACTAAATGAAGAGCTACCACCTCTGCCCAATCAACAGCTACCACCTCTATCCAATCAAGAGTTACCACCTATGCCGAATCAAGAGTTACCACCTCTGCCAAATCAAGAGCTACTACCACATATACCCAATCAGGACTCACCACCTACACAGAGGCAAGAGTTACCTGCTCCACTTACCAATTAAGTTCAAGAACACACACTGTAACCATTATATTTTTTCTAAACTTACATCTTGCAGACATGTCTTTTGGGGGATATATGAATACCTTGTCACCCTTTGGAGAAGACTGGGAATTCGATAGGTAATGAATATCAACAGGAATTACTGATAGAGGCAAATTAAACCTGTTCTGTAATTTTGTTTCTGATTTTTATACCATGAGATGGTCAACTGAAACTAGAACTTGTACCAACATATGTAGTTTAGAAAGATTCTGTTCCTTTCTGTGGTCAGTATTGTAATCGACTTTGACATGCTATTTCTGTTGTTGGCTTGGAGCCTTGGTCAAATGTTATAGTACTTTGTTATGGATGAAAATTTTGCATTGGTGTTGTTATATATATATATATATATATATATATATATATATATATATATATATATATATATATATAATATTTTATTTTTTTATTTTATTTTTATTTTTCATGAGCCACTACATGCGACTTCCATAAGCGGTTAGCAAGTAGTGCTGATTCATATGTAATTCTCAGGAGTTGATAATGTCACAACTTGTTTCTGCCAACACAGACAGGAAACAATCAGGTCTAGAAAAGTAAACAGAAGAAAAACCTAAATATCATTATGCCATTAACTGCTAGTACATTCACTAATAAAACTCCGTTCACAGAAAAGTAAGTAACATCAAACACTATTAATAATCCAATCTTGCACCTCCTATTTACAGTTCCACATTCCTACAAATTGTCATTTATAAACACAATCGCTAATAAGTGGTAACTGGTAAGTGACATTTTAACCCACCAAAATGCATCCCAGCCCATCGCGTCTGCTATAGCAACTGGTCGCGGGTGAAACAAGCTGCCATGTATATCCATCCCACTACAGCACCTCCCGTAGCGGCCAACCTGTTTTGATGGCGCAATACCTATAAATACTGCCCTAAAAGACCTTACGTCCTTAGCCTTATATGATTGCCCTTAAATTTTCGAATAAAACATAAGACTTCTTTACTCATTAAGTTTTTCTGACCAATAAATTTTTTCTTTAGCTGCTAAATTAAACAGAGAATAAGCAGGTAACTTAAACAGCTCTGAGTTGGGTAGATGTAATCATGTAATGTCATGTCACAAGACAAACTAGAACAGGCACAAGCCAACAAACAGAAACACCAAAACTCCATGTTAAGAAAATCTTTTCAAGGTACAAAAACACTGAAAACACAATAAGATACAAATCTCATATCAATGACATTGAAAAATATAGAAAGCGCACAGTATATACACACCAATACTATCTTCAAGCAAATCATCTCCCCTCAGACTTTACCAGTTGTGAGAATACACGACTCATCGATACACCAGACAGATCGTCCACACTTGAGGTCTCAAATTGCGCAATAGAATTGCTCGAATCGACGTTGTTGAACTGACCGACTTGTGGAGAGAGCTGGCCGATAGCATTGGTGCTATTTTCATCAGGATCATTGTGCAAAACGGCCTCGTGAAGCTGGAGTGCGTATTCAAGGTTCCACAAGACATCTCCCATAGAAGGCCTATCCACCCCATAATCAGCCAAACATTTCTCAGCTGTTTCACCGAACTTCCTGAGGGAATCGGGTTTCAATTTCCCAACAAGATTAGGATCGATGATCTGATCCAGCTGCCCTTTCTTTTGCCACTTCATTGCCCATTCAGCTAAATTGACCATTTCCCTCGGGAGCGATGGATCTATCACAGGCCTAGCGCAAAGAACTTCAAACAAAACAACACCAAACGAGTAAACATCTGATTTTTCTGTCAGCTGTTGTCTTCTGAAGTACTCAGGATCTAAGTAGCCAAAACTGCCCTTGACGGCCGTACTAACATGGGTTTTGATCCAGTTCAGGACCTGTTTTCGAGAGCCCGAAATCAGCCACTTTAGCCATAAGATTCTCATCCAGCAATATGTTTGCAGATTTCACATCACGGTGAATGACTGCTTTGGCATAACCTGTGTGAAGATAATGTAGCCCTCTAGCTGATCCGATGCATATCTCGAGCCTCTCCTTCCAACTTAAACTCGGAAGGTTCGAACCATAAAGATGACCTTTGAGCGTTCCATTTTCCATGTATTCGTAAACTAGAATCATCTCGTTCTTCTCGTCACAATACCCAATTAACGAGACCAAATGGCGGTGACGGAACTGAGAAAGCATCTCGATTTCTGTTCTAAATTCTGCTAGACCTTGTTGGGACCTCGGATTGCCCCTCTTCACAGCTACTTTCAAATCGTCATTCAAAACGCCCTTGTAAACCTTACCAAAGCCACCAACACCAATCACCCAACTCTCGTCAAAGTTGTTTGTTGCTTCTTGAAGAGCTATGAAAGGGATGCGGTAGCTCATGTTAGAGCCAACACTCACAGTCGTTCCAGTCGAATATTTACTTCCCATAGTATGAGACATTGTCCCGTTGACCGAGATCGGCACCCATGTTTTCGAGTTGAGACGGTCCATTCTCCGTTTCCTGCGAACAAAAAACAGAACCCCAAGAATCACTAGAATAACAACTGCCGCCCCGACAGACACACCTACAATCATTCCAGTATTAGAACTAGATCCACCGCCAAGTGAAGGTAGAGTGGATTCTCCAGCTAGGCTGCCTCTGGAATTGTTCATTTTCATAATCTCCACCCCGTTCAGAAAAGCGTCAGGAGAACCAGACCTAGGAGAAGGACCAATACTCAAATTAAGGGTATTTCTAACAAGCTGCGAGGTCACAAAGTCCTGGTAGTATGCTGTGGCTAAATGCCGAACTTGCAAAATTAGGTCAAATCCGTAAGAACACGTGCAGAATCAATGTACACATTAAACAGGAGCTCGTTAGCAGCAGTGCTCACTATGTCGCAGAAGTGCAACCGAATAAAGTATTGAAATCCTGGATCGACTGGAAACCGCCACGTTACATTGAAATTGGCATTCGGATTGCCCTCAGAATCCATCTTGGTACAAGTACCATAAACAGTTGCTGGAGCTGTATCTTGTGTTGTCAGCCCAGTGTCCGGATACTGCACAGCAGGGATATTGGACCTGTTCGTAGCAACTTCTGGATTGCTCATATACCTACTATCGGGAAACCAAGTTCGCCCCAACGTGTCATTCACTAATGACACCAACGGTCCACCCATGTTTACCCTGGCAACCGTCTCAAATGCATCGTTTACCAGCCCTGTATACTGGCCCGGCGAACCTACTTGTGATGCACCATCAACTATTATGCCATCCGGGACCGAGACAACTTCCACAGCATTAACATACGCAAAAGAGCTACCTGAAGGATTAAACGTGATATCGAGGTCTCCGGTTGGGACATTAACCGAATACTCTCTAAAGAAAGTGTCTCTGGGGGTAAAATCGGTAAGAAGCGGATTACTTTGGTAGAAAACAGAGAAGCTAGCAGAGCTCATGTTATAAGCTTGAAACGCAAACGGAGAGAAATGCAGACGGATCCAATGTCTCCCCCTCTGCGTAATCGGAAACGTATACCTAGAGGGCCCAGTGAAAATCCTAGCAGTGCGATATACCGGGGAATCACCCCCCGCATTCGAATTGCTATCAGCAGCCAAAATGTCTTGTGGAGTTGACAAATATCTCGAAGCAGATCCATCAGCTATATAAGTAATATTCCCAACAGTAACATCACGAGATGACCCACAATTCACATAGTACTGATCAACTCCTCTAGAACAAGACACCAAATTCAACACCACCAACAGAACCAACCAGATCGAAACCCTTAAACCCCAACAATCCATTGAGCTCAAATAACAAATGCAATAACCAACCTAATCAAACAAAGTAACAACACAATAATCAACAATTACACAAACATGAGACAAATAAACCCAGAGTACTAACTAATTCAACAAGCTGAAATAAAAACAGAAAAAGATTGTACCTTTCAGATTATCAATCAGACCAAGATAAACAAACCCCAACAATCCATTGAGCTCAAATAACAAATGCAAGAACAAACCTAATCAAAATAACACCACAGATACATAAGATAAACCCAGAAAACTAATTCAACAAGCTGAAATAGAGAAAAGGGAGAAAGATTGTACCTTTCAGATGATGAGACCAAGATAAAGAAAACCCAAAACTCAGGAGAACAAGAAACTGATGAATTTGAATGTGGGGCTGTTTAGATCTTGGAGATAGATGATGTGGGTTTGAAAAGGTGGAGACTTGAAATGATAAAAACTAACACTGGTTTGTGCAAAACAGCAGAAATCTAGCCTGATGATGAAAGTGGCTGGAAATGAATAATAGCCTGGGTATAGGTAGAGAGAGAGACTGATTCAATTGACTTGTTTAATGGCAAAAAAACGACAGCTTTACATATGTGAAAAGGAAACAGGGCCACTGGTGTGTGAATGGAAACGGAAGAAAGAAAGAAAGAAAGAAGATGATTTGGAGATGGGATTATTATTATTATTATTATTATTATTATTATTATTATTATTATTATCAAATTGGGTAGTATTAGGTCTTAAGATGATGTTGACTTTTACCTGAGTGATCATTATTTTCTGTAGAGATTGTGGAATTCTTGGTGTCAAAAGTGGTAATTACAGTCTCCACCATTCCCAGTTGTTGCAACTTACAAGTTGAGGCTGTATTAGTAGAAGGGAAAATTGCAATTAGGGGTTCAGACTTCAGAGAGAGTATTATCAAAATTTACAAAATGGTACCTACTAAATCTTTTAGAAGCTTTTGTGTACAGTATTTTTTTGGAAAAGATTTTATGTTTATAGAGTACTCATCTGTCTCGCTCATTTCTTTACGTATTTCTTTTTGGGTCGTCTAAATCAATTCTTTACGTTTCTATTTTTGGAAGGTACCCCATATACCATTTATATTACTTTAATCATTGTCCCCACATTCACATTTTACTTTAATCATTTTCTCCACCACTACCATTTAAATATTGACCCACATTCCATTCTATATTAATAAATCACTATCAAATAAAATCTCTCATTAAAAACCGTGCAAAAAGCAAACGTAGGCTTCTCACCGGACGAAGGGAGTATTACATTGTGAAAATTTTAAAGCAGTCAGCGGAATATTGTCAAAATTTTGAATTTTTATAAAGAATAAATAAAGTAGTACTAGTAGTCGAGTACGTATATGTTTCTGTCGAAGTTTTTTTCGTCACCACAATAATAATCTAATTAGAGCAATACTTCAATATAAAATAAAATACATTGCATTTTTGTTGTTTCTTTCCACCAATATAAAAATGAGACCCATGCAATAACTCTTTTTACAAGAAAAACCAAATATGAGACTTATGTAAGCTAATGATTGGTTAATTCAAATAGATATATTGGCGTAGTAGTTACGCTAAAAAAAACATAGCAATGGTGTGTTATTTTCAAATTCCAATATGCATTAAAAAATGATATTTATATTTTTTTGGTCAAGCTTGTGTGGCTTTTTAAAATATTAATTCTATATCTGGCAGTCTAAAATTTTGAAAGATTGTGAAGGCTTTATTTATTTATTTATTAAAATTTTCTTACTGCACATCTTACTTGTAAACAGACTCATATTGTATTTAAAAAAAAAAAAAAAACAGACTCATATTGATTAATTGGGTCCACTGATTAATTATATGAACTTGGTGTTTTAAAGTGTAATTACCATGTACTCAAGGAAGCATTCTTGTAATATAGTGAAATACTTATTAATAAACTGCATTTAATATTTGCTGAGGATAATTTATTGTCGTGACAGCCAAAACTTATTAATGCATCTGCTACAGCATAATGTGACATATGCTCCTTAAATCAAGGCACAATTATTATTTTTTACAGATAAGATAAAAAATAAATAAAACCTTTTTCATGCTATTAATTTTGCGTAGTTACAATTGATTGATGGAATCAAGCTTTGCAAATTGCAAGCTAATCAATCAAGAACATGGACCATGTTAGTGCAATTTCTCGTTAGGCTGTCAAAGATACGTGTTAAGTGTTGGCATTTAGCATAATAATGGGCACGGTTTGATTTATTTTTTTTAAATAATAGTAAGTATATTTCTCAGTGCTTTTGTTTGTTCGAACTTTGAAGAATGCCCAAAAGTCATAAATGATTGTTAGTTACTATACTAGATTAAAAAATACTCCTCTCTAATAAAAATCCTTGCGACCTATGTTTGTTAAAATGGGGAAATGTAAAAAGTCTACAACTGTAAGAGATATGTCATTTTCCTACAACATCGTAAAATCGTTTCCATGTAAATTATTTTATTACAACTCATGACAGTATTATTAATGCGATTTTTAAATTTTGGCCTCCCATTAAATTTTAAATTTTTGAAAAATCATACTATATATAAATCTCGCTCCACTAATCTCAAATCCTAAGTACGTCCTTAAAATTGGTTTCATTTTAATTTAACCACAATTAGCTATAAGTATAAGATGCACAAAACAAAATTGTACTTATTAATCATTATCAACAATAAGGATCGATATTAATCAACTCACATTGAAATATGGTATGTATATATATATATATGTATATATGTATACATACATACATACATACTAGAAACTTACGCGTGTGAAGCGTAATCTTATAAAACTCTTTTTTTTCCTACATTTCTATCTTATGCCGGTGATTTCATCCTGATTGGGAATAGGAATCTTCAGGATTGGAACCAAAGAAAAAAGGGGAGAAATTCCTATCCCTTCACAAGAGGCAAGCTATTAGAGTCATATTTCTCATAAAACTAAATACAAAGGCTGCTAGGTTGCTTGCTGCTTGGATGAGGGTCTTTTTCTAATGGGGCTATGGGATAATCATATTATCCCATTCACATTCTGCAGTAGCTCAAATGAAGTCAGTCTCAATTGAAGAATTTTTTTTTTTATTAAATAATGTATTGAAATGAATGGAATAAATATATAATTTTCACATAATGACTTCAAACATAACAAATAATAACTAATTGAGTAATTAAACTTAACATAAATTGTGTCCTATAAATGTATATATACTTTTTGTAGTTATGCAATTAATAGTTTTGAATTGAACAATATTAGACGTGCGAAAAGTATTCTTCCGATGAGTCATGAACCATCAGATAAATCTGTAGACTTCGGAAACATTCAACTTTGAAATCCGTAATGCAACTTTCGCATGTTAATTAGTGTTCTTCATCAGTGGAATATATTGTCATGTATGTCATTATTATCTCTTTCCATTTTGTTTCGTCGATGCCTGTTGTTATATCAATGCCGCAATATGGACGGTATTCAAATTTCAAGTGGCCTAGTGTCCTCAGGTTCTCTATCATCAAACCAAAATTGACGTTTTGATTTATAAATACTTCATCCGTCCAATAACAAGTGTACCACTTAGTTCTGTTGACTTTTTTTAGGAGTATTTTGACCTCAAATTATTTGTAAACATTCAAGTAAATAATTTAAAAATTTATATTATGAAAATATAAACATTATAATTTCATAATATGATATTTCTAATTATTTTTATCGTATGATTTTAAAAATAATTTAATGTCAAAATGACCGTCGAAAAATCAACAAAATCAAGTGTTACATTTATTATTGGACAGAGGAAGTATGTCTTTTTTCATAAGAACATATCATGACTATTTTTAAATTAAGTATATAGTACGACCATACAACTTTGTGTTAAAAAATAAAGATTAAGAAGAGAATAAATAAAAAATAAAAAAATTACGTCAATAAGATTCGAACCCAACAACTTCAACTAAAATAATGATACAAATAATAGAGTAAAATCACGCCAACAAGATTCGAACCAAACACCTTCAATAAAAATAATAATACAAATAATGGAGAAAAAATCACGCCAACAGGATTCGAACCCTACATCTTTTAATTAAATAATGACACATGTACATACCAGATTGAATTTGAATAAGTAAGATCAACGGACTAAATTGATTGGTTGATCAATCAATTGGGTAAATCAATCGGCTTATTATATTACTTTAATATATATATATATATATATATATATATATATATATATATATATATATATATATATATATATATATATATATATATATATATATATATATATATATATATATATATATATATATATATATATATATATATATATATATATATATATAAATGTGTGTGTGTATGTATCTTTTGTATATGGTGGAATTGAATCGACTCATATGGACATATATACAAACACATAACATAGTCAAACAAACAGAATTACATGACATGGATTGAATCAGTGTCTAATTTCCGAACGCCAGATCTTGTTTCACAAATTGTCTAGCTAATTGATACGAAGACTTACTTTCAATAGCTTGAACACGAAAAATAAAAACTCCGTTTAAATTGAAGTCGTCAACAGCTTCCGTAGCATAGTGGTAGTGCGTTCGCTTCGTAAGCGAAAGGTCGCGAGTTCGATCCTCGCCGGGAGCTGTTATTTTTTGTTTTGATCCTGGACCTGGACTTCCGAATACCAGGCCCAATACTATATGGAGTACTTTTTATCATGGGCTTATCATATTTATGGCCCAATTCTCTATTTCATTCTGTCCATGGGATGATGGGGCGTCTGATGCTTGTTTTATTTCGCCAACGCTCCTAGGTTTTTCTTGAGCTCGCCTTGTAGGTCTGGGATGCTGAACTCAAAGAGAGCAAAAAAGGAGGTCCCATTATATAAAAGAGGGCCACTTTATTTGGCCGTGGGTGGGGGGCCTACTCGTGGAGCACTTAGAGATGGATATCTAAGGGGCGAAAACTATTCGCCTAAGAGTGCGCACCGAGACTAAAGAAAGACTGATTAATTTTTCTTGATTGTCTTTTTATTTATTTTTTCTTAAATGCAAGTTGGTTTGTTTTGATTATTAAAGGCCGCTGTTGCATTTTATGGTTGGGAATGTGATTGATATATATATATATATATATATATATATATATATATATATATATATATATATATATATATATATATATATATATATATATATATATATATATATATATATAAGAGATACACAAATACACCGATAAAAACTCAACCGGAGTACTTAATCCACACCATATAAAGCATAAAAGCATATTCGACGCCTCAATCCGTTATGGACGTACCACAACCAAACCACCCTTCGCCTAGTATGTCAAACTCACGAGCAAGAATGCCAAGATCAGTAAAAGGGGTGACGAGTTGTAAAGCCAACTCAAGTTAGGTTCAAGGAGGAGAAATGCCTTTCGATGCAAGTCTAGGAGACTTAGCTCGAAAACAAAAGACGATGATCCTCCATGGAGTACGAACCAATCACAGACGGAAGGTGACAGATGATATCCCTCGTATGGCAAGGCAAGCAACCAGTAGAGACAAGAAACAACACAGGCTAGACTACAAAGGCACCGCCCAGCAAACTCAGAACCTAGACAGCCGCACAGAACAGGAGAGCGGCAACAAGCCAGCAGCCGAAACAGTAACAGATCCTCTAAACCCAGCAGTTTACGGGAGACAAGAACCAATCTAACAATTTATAACCACCCTTAATCTTCTTCTTCGACCTCAACCAGTGCCACACAATAACTTTAATCCTCTCAACTACCTCCGAAACCGAAACAGAAGCATTGTTAAAGAAAACACCATTTCTTATTTTCCAAAGACCCCATAGAGAAAACATACTAACTTGACCTATTTGTTTGAAATTTAATTAGGCCAATTTTCCAAGTCATATCGTCATTTTCAACCACAAGATATACAACTAATAATTAAGTCAATTTCTTTTCGAAAAAAATTATAACAATTAAGTCAATTTCATGTTGGTTAAAGGGTTTAAGGCTATGTTTAGCAAAAATAGTTGATATGCTACCTGATTTTGGTGTACGTGTTTAGTAAATGAGCTGATAAGGTAGCTGATTTTAGTTTACGTGTTTAGCCAATGAACTTATAAGCTAACAAATGAAATGACATAAAAGGGCATTCATATTATATTGTTAAATTTTTCATATTTTTAATAATAAGAATAATAATAATTAATAAATAAATGAAATAATAATTATTATATTAAAATAAAATAAATGAGACTTTCATATCTAAAATATTAATTAAATCATCATTTCTTCAAGTTACGAGCATATTTTGTACAACATACTTTATATAAGAGTTATTCGTTATTAGTGTCATTAGTTTTATTTTAATAAACCCTTTAGTCGTCAACACCAAACTTCGTTAGGAAGTCAAAATTTTACTTCATTTCAATTTTTCTTTTTTTTTTTCTTTGGTAATTTTCTTGTTTTGTCTCAACTGACCGTGTAATACACACATCTCTTTTTTCCTGTTTTGTCTCAACTTTTAAAACAAGCCGAAAATTGAAATTCACGCGCGCGTGGTTTGAACGTTTTTCGGTGAAAATCAAAAAAGTATATAAATTGGACAGTATGTTACACTAGAGTACCTAAAATGCACATAACCACTTTAGAATATATAAAATGGACATGTCTCACTCTGTAGTACTATTTTTTGATGTTACCCGACCATAATATCTACATCTAAAGAGGATGTGTCAAACCAAAGAAAACTCAGAATAAATTGCATTGAAGTTTTTATATGCATCTTGATAATTTATACAGATAGCACTGCAAATTAAAGGTACTGGTCATTGGAATTTATACCCATATTGAAAATGTTAAGCGTTGTCAAGTTCGTGTTTATATATACTTCGTACATGTTTAACAAGTGAGAGTTGGAAAGAAAAGTTCCCACAAATTGTACTCCTAGCTGATCATCATCAAGCTGCAAAAACTGATTATATGATTATATCAAATATACGCAACCTATTGTATAATTAGGAGTTAGGACCCCTCCCTATATAATTATGCTGAATTGAATGGTCCCATGCAGTACAAGTCCTACAAACTACAATCACAAGATGTAAAATTAAACCAAACCCTAATGTGCCTCGTTTCTTTCTCTTCTATTTTCTTTTGGACCACACACTAAACATCGATCTTTTTCGTTTGATTATTACAAATTATTCGACTTTGAACAACTTGATAAAGATTACGTTCAATTCTTCTTTAGAATTAATTCATTGGTGCAGTGTCAATATATTTTTGGATCTTGTGCTAAAGTTGACATCACAACAACCTGTCTTATTCATCAACAAGCAAAAAACCCTTTAAAATCTTCTTCTCTTCTTCAATTCTTTCTTTTCATCCTATGAAAGGAATTCAAATAATTATTAAGTGTCAGTTTCTTCTTATCTCGTAGTACATATAATTCATCATGATGGATTGGAGAGTACAATTTTACTGCATTGGAACATGTCTTTTCGTCCGCCACGCCTGGGTCACATTTCCGTAACTAAAGATATATAGAGAGAGAGGATTAATTTTGATGTATTTCCGAATTATTTATTTTAATAAAAGAAATGGTTGTGTTTCGATCACTATATATTCCACATGGTTTTAATGTAATGACTTGACAAGAAACTGGAAAGAGTATTATATATATTAGTTTTCAATTTTATATGTGAAGGGCTAATTAATCTCATTGAACCGTGCCATCAAGTCCACTATGCTACTTAGAATACCCCTTTCGCGTATTTAAGTCTCTCTTTTTACTACCCGCAACACAGTTTCCATGTTAATGTGTAATAAATTTGTTTTTTTTTGTTTAATTAAATGAACTTATATGCACTCGCTAGTAGCTAATTTGTAGGTATCTCAAGCCCTAGTTTAAGAGTTTTAAGGTTCTATTTATAATGATTTCATGTTTATAGTTCGATGTTTGATACCAACTTATGCTCACTTATTGTAATAAAAATATGCCTCTTACATGGATTTTTTGTAACATTTTTATTTATTTATTTTTATAATATTTTTATTTATTGATTGACTGACACAATTTCAACCATTTTGTGTTAAAGACGCCTCTTACATAAAACATATATATACTTACATTTTTTTTGGGAAAAGAAAAGAAAAAGATGTTGATGAAGAAGAAGAAGAAACGCACCGGTACTTAATACTTCTTGATTCAAGTAAGAAAGCAAAATGCACTATCTATGATCAAGGTTTGCCTTGATCTAGGTTCGATCCCAAATGCGCACATATTATTCTGACTAAATCACGCCTGGAAGGCTCATTAAATGCAATCTCCACGACTACTAGCAAACACCTCTTGATCGAGTTATTCTTGAAGGTTCATTAGACATAGCCTACTCAACTATCGACCACCTCCAACTTATAGAGCAAGCCGGCCTATATGATGGATTATGCTCATTTTGCAATTACCAAGGGTTGCTTGAGGCTAGGATCAATTTACACATACTAAGACTGCACATAATCAAACGTCCATGTGGCTCATGAGATGGATGATCAACTACGAACCTCTTTTTGATAGATACGCTCCACCAAGATTATCCACAGCGACGAGCTAGGTCAAAGTGAGATATGAGGATCGAGTTGGGATAAGTTTGAGTTATTCTTAATTTCTCTACCATCTCACTAACTTAAGTGTCTAAATCCATATGGTCACCAGTCATCACCACACTGGTTTTCCATTCTGAATCTAACTTTTAGAGAGTACACTTTCGCAGAATATTACATTACTCCCTCTGCCTTGGACAGAATATCACATTTTATTTTCGATTATTGGATACATAGACTAATGTATACTACTATACTAGTATCGGATGATAAAATATAGTGGGAAATAAGTGCACATGGTTATGTATCAAATTAGGCCAAGAAAAGAAAGAAAGAAAAGGTGTCACCTGGACATATGGTCTCGGACATAGAGAGTACTAGTATTATGTAGATGAAATATTTATAATACAACAAGGGAAGCACTTCAAGGCTCTCATAGTTTGTTATTTTTCATAAAAATTAGACGCTTTAATAGCTCGGGGCTCTCGCCTTATGTGATCTAGGACTGTGCAGAGATGCAAAAGTTTCTTCATTTGATCATGTGAATTGTATGTAAAATATATATAGAATTGATTCATGCAACTTTAACATATATACCTAGCTACTAAAACGCTAAAACATACGTACTACAATATACTGAATGAAGATGATCATTTACAGTTGACTCGTAATAAACTTAGGTCAGTTTGTATTTGACCTTTCAAGGATGGTTCTACCTATATATACATGAATTAATTAAGTCGAATGCACTAATAAATATTGGCTCACACAATTTATTTCTAATCACTGTATAGACACATATCTATATCTACAGTATATATATAAAAATATACTAATGATATACTGATATTTATCTTGTCTGTGAATGAATGAATGTACAAACAATATTTTTTCCAGCTCATAGAAAGTTTGTAGTATTTCATTGGTGAACATAATAGTGTTACTATGGAGAAGTAGAACAAAACTGTAAACACCTGATATTTTCAGAATTTCTGCAAACAGATCTGCTGCTTTTAGAACAATTATCAATGCCAAGTCACATACCAGGCCAGTATACCACCAAGCTGTAAGTTTAGATTATTCAATATCATGTGACATTCAATACTCATCAGGCCCAGATTGCTTAATGTAGCTTGATGGGAACCTCAGTTTTGTAGATATATACTATGTGATCAAGAAACTAGAAGTCTAGAACCATATATAATGCACAAATTGTGGGACCATGCTAACCTAGCTAGCTAGCTTATAGGTTTGTCCCAGAACCTGCAATATTGGGGAAAGTTGAGGAAACTCTTTGTTGGTTTACACAGAAATTATTAACTGCAGATTCAGTAAGCTGCAGCAGCCACAATTTTTGGACATTGATGATATAGTATATAGGATAATTGGACTAGTACATGCTTAGTTAGGATTCTAGTTGACTATTTCCATATATATACAAATTATTAGGGTTCTATAATTCAAGATTAACAACTTATATATATATATACTGTTATACTACTATATATGAAGAACCAAAAATGCACTCCAAGGTACAGTATCTGCTATATTCATGTCTTGTAGAGTATTAATTAACACTCAAAAACAAGTTTTCAGAAAAACACTAGTACGTGTATATAAATTAAAATTCAGTACAAAACACATGGTACTGCTGTATCTTGTGTTGTATAGTACTAGAGACATACACAAGGACACACTAAGATTTAATTCTCACTAACAATCTCAAGGTAGCATGAGCAATTCATATAACACCAAAACAAACTAAGAAAAGATTAGATTTTTCAAAATAAATGTAAAACTTCATCATACCAGTGTGCAGCCATATTACTCGCTCGTCAGGAACGGTCTTCCATGTGTAGCAGTTCAAATAATCCAACATGAAATCACATTGTTGATCGATATACTTCTTTCTCGGATGAAACGGGAAGCATGCTCGGTATCTTTGCCATTGGTAATTATAAGGCCTAAGAAGCTTATAAGCACACCGATCAATTGTGGAACTCATTGTCTTTGTTTTCGTCGTTCCTTGGGAGAAGGTCAGCTGTCATACTGAAATGGAATGGTCTAACTGACAGACTAGTGGAGTCAGCATGAGAAGTAATCGGAGAGTTTGATGAAGTATGGAAATGCATTTGCTTCTGCGTGTAATCTGAATCCGTTGGTGCAATTTGGGAAGGGAAATAAGATTGTGTACTGATTCCAGGTTGATAAACGAGAACCGGATGGGATCCCGAAGAAATAGTTGGATGCAGTGGTACAAGGCTGAAATTTGGCGAATCTTGGTCCTGTTGTTGTACCATTAGTCCATGGCTTCTTGGAGGATGATGAGAAAGGGTTAAGTTTGATGGATCCCATCTAAGAAATGAGTTGTATGGGATATTACTGCTATTTAGTAGGTTTGGTATTGAATTGGAATGGTTTTGCCTAGAGAGAAAATTGTTGGAAGTAAAGTTATATGCACCTTGATTTTCTTGAAACTCTTGTTGACTTCTTGCCCAATTCTCCTCTCTATGATCACTTGTCTCTCCTGAAAACAAATCCTTAGGTTTCCCCCAAGGATCATTTGTTCTTGCTTGCAACTTCAACGGATCGTTCGCCCAGTTGATAGTGTCACTGATTTTAAGGCCTTGCTTGGCTGATTGAGCATCCAAGTATGGTTGCAAACTCTGACTCATCAAGCTCCCTTGTGGAATTTGGAGTGGTGGCAATTCGTCAATTTCATCTTTTGCTGCATTAAGCAACCAATCCACAACTTTACTTGGCTGATTTAGGCCTAACCGGTCTTGGAGATCGTACAACTGTATCGCGGTGGGAACTGATAGCCTTACACGACGGTCTCTTAGGCCTCTCACGGTGCATACCTTGCTGTGCCTGTCCTTGCCTCCAAAAGCACGAGACACACGAACTATTCGAGGATCCTTTAGCCTGGACCAAGATGTTGTGGAACCTGTTGAAGCTTTGGGGATTTTAGTAACATCACTTGTAATGATTTCTTGCTTTGTGGTGAACTGTGATTCATCTCTTGCCATCATCTTCTACTACTGATCATTCTTGGCTAGCCAGTTTATGCTGCTTATTCGAATACCAAAACTGAAGTTCTTGACAATTAATTTCTTGAAATCCCCTTTATGAAGAACTTTCCTCTCCAACTGTGACAGAAGGGAGTATGAAATAAATTTAAAAAAAAAAAAAAAAAAGATGAAATGAATTACTTTCATTTAAGAGTGTGCAATTAATGAAACCAATGCCATGAAAAATACATCTAAAAATATGGAAAATAGAGCTAAAATTTCCTCTTGGAGAATTATAACTACATCAAATAGATATCTCAAACATCATGACATCTATGGATGTAAACTTGTAAGAAATATCACTCTCTTTAGAACTTTGATTTCAGATAACTCATGTGAACAAAAAAAAAACATATTCATAACAATAAGAACAGGAACACTTACAGAAGTTGGAGCTAGCTACAACATGTGTTAATCTTGAAGATAGTTAAGGAAGACTGACTTTGTAAGTCAGAAAAGAGACAGAAAAATGTTGAAACTTGTAAATGAGCTAACCTTTCTTGATTCAGAAACCAGCAACCAAAGTCATGTAATGGTTTCAAAGAGGAAATTCACTCAATATCACCAAGAGCATATACTTATACAACAAGGTGGATTGTGATAGGGAAAAAAGAAGATGCCGGTGTTGGACCGACCATTGGAAAAAGGAAAGAATGGTGTAGAGAGAGCCACATACACAACAGGAATCTGACAGATAAATATGCTAGTCAATATCTAATCAAACTCTTCGGTTCACGCCTAAGATAACGTCGTGGTCTTGATCGATATTGCATTAACATCTTAATATCTCATAGCTAATTATACCATATGTCACTGTTACAAGTAGTAATATATGTAGTAAGATTTTTATTTTCTTCCTAATCTAGAAATAAAGGAGTACATTTTATTTCATCAGGGGACCATTTTATTTCTCAGCACATTTAGAAAAAGTTGGCGTAATGCTTTATCGACAACTACAAAAAGCATTATGGATGAATTTTTATATCACATGGCCTTGACAGATGCACGCCTAGCTAGTAGTTCACTTCATGGAAGATGTTGATGCCATTTATCACCAAGATAGCAACTTCTATATTTTTAATTCTACTCTTATCGTGATCATAACTATACAACGAGTTATAATATACCTACATTTCAACGCGTTTAAATACTCGTTCAGGATCAAGGCCATGAGGATTTAATTTCTTGAATATGAAGAATCGTAAAAATTAACGTAAAAATGGGAATGATCTGTAATGAAGATGGCAGGTAAATATTAATCAACTGAAGGACTAGTTTAATTGTATGCATATTAGTCATTAAAAGTAGTGGACTTAATTAGCTTGCTAGTACAAGAAAATGTCACCATTGATGTAGCACTTTAGTGTGAGGGTCCAGCTTATTTTGGCTTTAAGCTTCCATATTTTCACAATTTTTCTTCTCTTTGAATTAAAGAGATTTGTACAACATGATCATCAAGGAAAGGAGAGCTAGTCATGTTGAAATCTGGAAGATGGAAATTTTGACTGGAGATAAGAGATGCGCAGCCGTGTTGAAATTTCTTTGTTTTTCTGCTGTATATAGTGTTGTGAAAAGAATCTAAGATCATGTGCCTTTTGGCAATCACCAAATGATTAGCTCTTATCAAGTGGAGCAGGTTTTAGGCAGCCTACCAGAATCTCTGCTCTAGCACACAATATTGTTCATGGCATGCACATTCTGGATATATGTTGATTTTAATAGATCACATTGCTTAATTAATTTAACTGAATCATATGTATATGAATTCAATGTAAGAAGTCAAAATTTACTGTGAAGAGAGCTTGATCTTGAAATGTGATTCTGTTCAGCAGATAATTTGACATTACCTCGCTGTTTCAGAAGGCTTTATTTCAGGATTAATTTCTTGTTGAAAATGGATATAAATACCTTAGCTAAGCTAATAAGTTATATATAAATTAAATATTCAAAATTAATAATTGAATTAGTTATAGTGATGTTATGAGACAAGAAAATGAGTTAGGTTAGGGGCCTTAAATTTCAAGATACTTGAAAAGCCTTGACAGCTTTTATTGTTCATTAATAATTGTACAATCACATATTAGCTTCTGATATAGCCTTAAACATAAAAAGTACTGTATCGCATACACAAAGGCATATTGCTAGAATTGAACTGTCAAAAAATTAAGTATGGAAACCTCTCGGCTTTTTCAGATCACGGATATCAATTGAACATGAACTTCGTAGAAACATTGTGATGATACATCCTGATAAAGAATTTGAAACATATATATTTCGAACTGTTTGTTTTAACGTATCACATTTACATATATACGCTAATACGCGGAAGATAAAGTATCACATGCGTATGTTAAGAAAGGGAAGAACAAAGGAGGTGTGTAGAGATTTAAAAGCATTGTCATATCATTGTTGGTATTCAAATCAGATGTACAGTAAGTAAATAATGCAAGGAAAAAGTAACTGGGGAAAAAACATGCATGGGATCCTTGAAATAGCAGAGAAGACTAGCAGTGTTGAAATGAGAGAAAATATTGTAGAAATGAGAAGTTCAGTGATTGATTGAGGATCGATCGATCGGATGAGAAAATCGAGATGATTAATAATCGATGGAAGAAGGAAATATTATGGTTAGAAGATTTGAAGAAAAGGTAGCCCTGCCATTTTTGCATTATTGATCGAGTAACAAATTAAATGGTCCCCAGATCCAAGACACCAGGACTTTTTATCAGACCTTCAGTGTCACGTCCCTTTTATTGGGCTTTTATTACACACACAAAATGAAAGAAAAATAAAAAATGAAAGACTTAGTGAACCCTGCAAAAACTTTGGATTTCATAAATTTTCGAAAATGTTTTGTATTTTTTTGAGCCTTTAGTAAGGTGTCGAAAATATGAGTGTAAGTAAAACATTTTCAATTCACCATTTTATACCTGTGAGCTCAACCGAGGAGATTCTGTACTTTTTGTTATGTATCGTGCAGATTCTTGCGAACATGAACCAGCTAGAGTGGTTTTTTTTTTTCTCCTCTCTCGAACAATTAGAAATACAACATACCCACCCCGGACACTTGTGTGTTTCTTGGTGTGAACACTTGTGTGTTTCATGGTGTTGAATGTTGATACGTTTAAAAGAATGTGATGTGATTTCCCCTGGTATTAATAAAGTGCAAGTCTTTTCGAAGAATTGGGCGTACATATGAGAGCTATCTTTGATGAATTGAACGTACATATGAATGATATCTTTGAACGCACCGAGTTTAGGTTCGTAGTAGTTATGTCTTAATTTGAGATGTTGGCTGCCTACGATTTTCCAAGTAATTTTTTTTAAAATAATAATAATAAAAAAAAAAGAAAAAAAAGAAAAAAACATACTGATCAGTACTAACAAAATTACAAACTCAATCTGTCAGTGTGATAGGATAGAATTGAAAATAATTGGTTGATGGAGTGTGACATCAATTAATAGAATATGCGATTGAGGTCGTACTAGTGGATAATGAACTAACAATTAAAATTCCATAATCATATACTATATAAATGATTTATATATGAAATTATGATTATTATTCGAGGCTGTAAAAGCCTTGGCGGTTTATCACTTCATCTTCAAGTCCACATCTTAATTTTATTTTTCCTCTAACTCATGTTTACAACGTGACTAGCTTATAGAATATATAATAATATCACGTAGTGCAAAACTACATGTACTAATTAATTTGTGTATTATTAATGTGGTTCCATTCTACTGCAAAATCTTACTACTATACAATTTTGTCTTCTTCTAATGAAAGGAAATAAATTAAATAAATTAGAGGGTAAGATTTTTCTTCAAAAAAAAGAAAAGAAAAGAAAAGAGAAATAGAAGTGGTTAAATTGAGCAAAAGATATATTCACATAAACACATGTTCACTAAAATCCACGATATATTTATTTGAGGGGAAATGTATGTTGCCTTCGTTATCATTCACGATCAAGTTAATTTGATTCAGTATATGATTTGGCACGTTTATCATTTTACATTCACTTGATGAGGTAATTAAATCGAGCTCAAGTTTTGTGTGTTTGTACGTGCTCGCTTATAATCTCAGCTTCATAGAACTGGTTAGTTTAGTTAATTGATACTATAATATTTTTAATTTTTAAAATGCATTAAATTACCCTTGTATCGGTATAGATTTCAAGCTTTAGTGCACAAGTAGTTTGATTTTTGGCTTAGTTCTTTTACGAACCATGCCAAGTCTAGCTAAAACATGATTAAAAATCGAGTTCAAGCCTAGTTATATTTTACGCTGGGCTCAACTCGTATAATATCACTAGTTAGGTCAACACAATATATTCTCATAAAAATATAAAAATATGGACAAGCATTTTACATAGTGCATACAAACCCTAACTTCTTTTAAAAAGGAAAGATACATATTCTCTCGCGCGTGGAAAAACTTAATTCATGTAAAAATAAAAGATGATGATGAGTTTGATGATGATAAGAGTAAGTGAAAAAGAAAAGAAAAAAAAAGAGTTAAAAAGGAAAAGGGGCCACTTTTAAAAGATCGACATTATATAAGGGTAGTAGTACAAACTTTGCTCCACTTTTTCTCTTTACTATTTTGTTGGCAATTGATGACATGCAGACAAGGGCAGGGGAAGGATTGAATTGTAGTAAGCGTGATATTGTGCAGGATGTGTAGTACTTAAAGTTTGCATGTGATAAAGTTTAATGTATGTCAGATATCTAAAACAAAATTATTGCACACAACTTAATTTTATTTTTTATTTTTTCCAACTTTTATCAGTCTTTATTTCTTTTGTAATTCTTTTATATTTTAGTCTCTCATGTGTTACATAGAAAATGGTAGAATATTGAAGAGCACCTCTCAATTATTGGCTAGCGAGCTACTTATGTAATGAGCCAAAGTGAGAAGTCATAGATTCTGATTCCATTTTTATGCCTGCGTTCTGGACATTTTTCAATCTGATCCTAAGAATAGAATATATGTAAGGAAGTTGGTGGTGGTGGGAGTAGAAGATGCAAGGATCGAATTTATTAATGACGAAAGTAGTGTTTAGTTTATTAGGCGGAAAAGAAAAAAAAGTAAGTAATAGTAATAAAAAAGTGGTAGGTATACACAATTAAACACCACTACACCATAAGCCTTAGTTGGTGAGGTGTGCGTGAGGAGCAGCGGCAAGGCCAAGGTTTTTAGTTAGAGGGCGCAAAACAACCATGACTTGAGTCTTGTAGTGTTTGGCATGGAAAAAGTTGAGTCGTGAGAGTGTTCAAAACTTCAAATTAATCCGGACTAGACAAATGAACATCAGAATGAACAATTGCACTTGAAACTTTAAAACTTCATATATCAAAGTGGTATTGAGTAGAGCAACTTCTTAATCATAAGATGAAAGGGGGGAAAGTTCAAACAACAATATGTAGTGGAGCCAAAATGTCTTCTTTTGAAATTTCACCAGAGTGAGGTAGGGTAGGGGAGGCGAAAAATATTAATTTATAAATAAAGTGGTGGAGGTGTAATTGTTTTAGGCAATTGCCAAATCCCCCCCCCCCCCCAATTGGTCTCATCACGAGTGACCGATCAAATATGGAGACATAAGGATGTCAGATGGTAGAGAGTTGAAGTTGTATTAGCTAGTATGTAACGGAGCTCAAGTCCTAGTGGCTTGATTTTCTCCGAACAGAACTCGTATTTTCTTCAAATAGAGTTTCATTAGTTAATTTGTTTACCAAATGTATTGGCATAATTTTTTTTTCTTTTTGTAAATTGCACTGTTTTTCTTTTGTGTTTTAACAACTTCATTTTTCCATCTCTCATATTCTTTTTTCAAATATTACATCTTGCATCCTGTGTACGATTTCTCACTGCTCCGCCTCTCTAAGATGAGCATCTTGATCCGCTCTGATCATGTTAGCCAGGCAGACTCATTACTCATAAGAAGCTCATATTGTTTACAAAACGGTCAAATATTATATATCGACGTATACAAAATTTAAACTCGAATATATCAATATAAAAAATAGACCTCTCCATATCTCCATAAGTATGTATATATCCACGCATGACAGTGAACAGGAAAATGAAAACCTGTAAGCAAATTAGGGTACTACTGTAGACATTCATCAGGTTCAGATGAGCAGTAAATTAAAAGAGTCTACTTTACTTTGGCTGGCAATTGGCATGCATGTCTGTATTTATGCATATGAATTATTATGATCAGCTCGTTTTGGCATTTAATCAGTCTGGTGAGTGTGTTATATACTACTGTCTCAATCAATTCTTTACGTATTCATTTTTGGACGTCCCAATCAATTTTTTACATTTTCATTTTTTGAAATTATTCCACATCTCATCTATATTATTTTAAATATGTACCCCACTTTTACACTTTTTTATTTATCTCCACTCATATCTCACACTCTATTAATTCACTACCCCACATTTACATATAATACTAATATAACACTGCCAAACTAAACTATTCATTAAAAACCGTGCAAAAATCAAATGTAGCCTTATCATCGGGACGGAGAGATTATATATTTACAGAAATGGCCTTATAGACACGTCATTTTCAAGGGCAAAGAGATGAACTACGTCTCATTTAAGTGCATGGAAACAGAATAGCAGGCAGATGAACAGTAAATGAGATGAGACAATTCTGTTTTGTTCTCTTCTCTTAGATGCTGCTGTTGATGCTTCCAGAAAGATAAATCCATGGGTCAATCTCGCGCTTAGATTTCATGTTTTCTTGCTTTTATTTCGTACCTAAACTGAAATCAAAGATTGTGAATTATCATGCATTCTAAGCTAAGATCGATTGTGAATCACCTACCAATTAAGGGGCGCGAATGTGTCTACCTTCAATTGTTGTTCCTCAAGCCCAAAATTAGGGGGCGCGGATGTGTGTACCTACCTACAATTGTTGTTCCTCAAGCCCAAAAGGAGCTGGCGATTAGCTACCACACAAAGATTCACGTGAGGGTCTTGTATATCTTTGTAAATTAAACGGACGAATAAACTATTTGAGATGGTAACATAACCCTAGACATAAACTCCCTAAACTAAATTAAACACTACACATAAAAAATTATAAACCAACTATCATGACTCATTAGTACTTTTCTCTTAAAAAATTTGCATCTCCAATTTGGGGGGGAAAAGAAAAGAAAAAGCATTTACCTAAAAATTTCCCTAAAATAACACCAGGGCAAAGGGAAAATTCCAACAGAAATTAGGACCACAATAGCAGAAAAACTGCTACTACATCTATGTACTACATGTGTGGTAAATGCACATCATGCGTACATGTCATGAAGTATTTGACTCTTTGACGAACTTCTAGTCAAATTTATGAATTTACGTTAAACTTTGTTACGAGTACTTTATTGCAGGGGATGATGATGTATACAGCAGCATGACAATTGGGCTTCTGCAATGTGTGCCGTGCAGTGAACAAAACGACGACTTCTTAATATGCTCTTATACCCAGTTGGGCTGCTAAACCAACCATGAACTCGTCAGGCATTGTCATGGGCCTGAATTCAAATTAAATTTTGATCCAACAGTTAGTTCATGCATTGATTTAGTTCGTTGAGCATATTTTTGCGGTCATTGATCAGATGAATAAAATCGGATAAAATGTTTACTTTGCAAGGTCGTAAAGTAGGCATACATTTTATCTTTGGATGTGTATTAATATTTTTTTTATAATCCAATTTTTTAGTGGACTAGTACACGAAAAATCAGACGCTAAAAGGGTCTCAGGAGCATTTGATACTTTTTTGGTAAATATGTCCACCTGCACAAGAACGTCATTGCGAGTCCATAGAGCATATTCACGTGGTCGTCATGGCGCTCTAAAGATAGTTCTAAGGGTCCATAGTTGTTAAGACCAGGTAAACTTTTCAAAATATTTTATTTTTATTGTTTGATTTTTAAATTATGTAAGTATCATTTTTATTTGTAGAATTTATTGTAAATTAAATCATCAACTATTGTAAAAATTAATGTTAAGTTATTTTAAGTAATTAATGAAACTAAAATGATATGGAAAATGTAATTTAAAAAGAAATGAAAGATGTGAATCGAGAAGGAAGCTAGTGACTATTTGTGTTCCTTTTTCTTGTACACGTACGTTAGTGAGAAAAAACAGAGATCCCCAATTCTCCAATGGCAAAATCCCTAATCCAATCACTCCGTCGGTACATCAAAAAGCCATGGGAAATCACCGGCCCCGTCGCCAGTCCGGAATACCTCCAAGCCGTACCTAAGGCGACGGAGTACCGCCTCCAATGCCCGGCAACCGTCTCCGCCAAGGCCATTGTTCCGACCTCACTTCCCGAGACTGTTTACGACATCAAGTACTTCTCTCGCGACCAGAGACGTAACCGACCTCCGATCAAGCGAACCGTTCTGAAGAAGGCCGATGTGGAGAAGATGATGGCCGAGAAGGTTTTCGAACCGAGTGATTTCCCCAGGCCTTATCTCACTACTACGATCATCGAGGATGATAACACTCATGGTGGTGGATATCAGAAATAATTATGGTATAATAATTTTTCATTCATTATTGCTTATTAATTTTTTTTTTTTATGTGATGGTGATGATTTTGATTTGATCTATAGAATAAGGGGTTCATGAAATTTGTTTCTGGTTTACAGCCTCTATTTAGCAAAATAAACTAATTTACAAGCTAGTTAATTAATTGATAGATGAGTTATGACTGATGATTTAAACCAGCCGGTTAGCTACTAGATAGACATTACTTGATTTAGCTTACAAGCTTGCATTCATTCTAGTTATCAAGATGTTGTCTACGATAGGAATGTATGAGTTGAGAACAGATCTTGGTAATTGATAGCGACTAAGTTGTATGATTTGTATGATAGGAATATGTTGGCTTCTTTTTCACTAAAATAGTTGGCGTAACGTTTTTAAGCGGTCATTCAGCTACTAGTAGCCAGGCATTACTTGTTTTGGTCGAGGCTGATTAACTAACCTTATAAGCTAATGAAACTGTGTGGAGTTTGCATTTATTTTTAGTGAGGATAATTGAGAATATATGTAGACAAGAATGAAGCCTGGACGCTTGTTATTGTCATATGAGCTGTGAAAATATCTTGATAACAACATTAATCTCCTTGGATTTGACTAAAGTACAAATTTGCTAAGTTTCCAATTTTATAATCTCTCATTGCTCAGAATTTCCATCAAGCCATGAGGTGGAGTTGTCGTATTTTTTCTCCAATCCACAGTATTCCACCATGCGGTGAAAATGTATCTACTTGTAATTATGGACAGCATATGGTGGAATACTGTGGATTGGGGGAAAAAGAGAGGACAATTCCACCTCACTGCTTATGTAAGTGTAGAGCTTGCCAGCCTTGCCTATAGAAGGAGCTCTTATGTGTTCGGTCTAGAGTCTTAGACAAACGACATAGCAAAGTAGTTTAACTCTTTTCTCTCTGATTCCTCTTTTGTATATTTCATATACTTGGTTTAGGTGTAAGTTAGAGAGTGTTTGTGAGCTCGGTTTGGGGTGAGAAGAAAGCTTGTGTAGAAAATTGTTAGGATCCAACTTTATTCGATAGTCTGAAGTCTAATCCCTATCCAATTCCAAGTTCAAAGCTTGGTTGCTTCCTTCAGGATCAGGCTGCCATATTTGTATGAAATCACATTGTTTATATTAACCTTGATTCTTAGTATTAGTCTATTAGAGCATCTATGCAATGTTTTGGAATGCAGTTTCTTGTGTAGCTGATATCTTTAGACTGGCGAACTTTATTCATTGCTTTCAAACAACTTGCCACTTCTATGTCTACTGGGGTGTGCCTTATTCCCTACTAGCATTTTAACAATGATAGCTGAACTTATATATGAGATCCCAAGTCTGTATTTTAAGAATTAGTGTACTGGAGTCGGGACTAAGGACATTGTAATGTGACCTCTTCTTTGTTGCAATGCTTTGGGTGGAACATGTATTTTATTTCGGTAATATTTGCAATTCATATCTCCATATGCTCAACTTTCTTCAACTAGTTTACTGATTGTTTTCCATTTCATTTTTTCCTGTCCCAGGCCTGTAAACCGAATGCCATTGTCTTAGGTGAAATGAGACAAGAGTAGTTCATTTTACTGCCTCCGTTCTGTGTTCGTCCAGTCCGCATACTTGCACTTGACGTTTTCATAATTGAGACAAATTTGAAGAATGTTTGTCACAAACCATGCTCCTGTACAAGATTCTTCCTATGTACTTGTCTTTCTTTCAATTAATATTTGGCCCTATTGTGCTGTTGGCTATGATTTATCAAATTTAACTCTTCATAAATAATTTAAAAAAAAAAACAAAAACAAAAAAAAACAAAGCAGATAATCGAGTGCCTGGACTACAAACATCATGTTTGATAGCTTCACCTACAATGCAAGCTGCGTTAACCACTCAGCGTTGTCCCCGCTCAACCCTACGTAACCTTATTCTTCCCCGCCCTTATAAGCTCCTGCTCCTCCGCTGTCTTATTCCTCACAGGCTCAAAGTCTCAAACCATCCCAGAAACAAAGACTTGACAAACGGCAGCACCAGCTTCTGCTGACACATATCATCCAATGGCTCCCTTCCCTATACTCCTTCACAAAAACTAGAATCGGGCTTCATCCCTTGCGTACGCTTTTTATCGGATTCTCTGGGATTCCGCAGTCTGATTCACTAGGCAATCTGCATGGGGGCTCTATATCGCATTGAGTTGAGTCTAGTGCAAAATTCCGGCAAAGCAAGTGAGCTAGCTTGTTCTCTGTGCGTCTAACATGCTGTACCCTGTATTCAGTAAGCGTTCCTAGTTGATTTCGAATATGAGAATATAAGTTCCCATTTCAAGATTGAATTCCACTCACAACAAGCTACGTATCCCATTCGATAATAACTCTTGTATAGTCTAGATGGATTGCTAGCCAAACTGCTAATCGAGCTGCATAAGCCTCACCACTTTCCACCTCAATCCCAACTGCAAACTTCCTTCTGACCCAGGCCAAAACAAAACCAGTATGATTTCTTACAACCGCTGCAATACCTCCCCTTAAACCATCACTTGGAACCGATGCGTCAAAATTGACTTTCACCCAACCCATAGGAGGAGCAGACCATAACCCAATCTTAGCAGAACTGCTATACTACTAGACTGAACTCCCACATGCTTATATAAATTTGACTAAAGGAAACAAAAAAAATTCTTGACAAAATTGACTGCTTCAATGGGATTTTGTTCTGTTTATAACATTCATGACTACTCTCACTTTGCAGTATGCAAATAAATCACTTGTAAATAAGCATATCATACTAGCTATATAAGGTCATAATACACCACCACAAACTTGCATAGACATTAAGCCACAGAAACAAGATACAAGCCAACTGAGCAAACACAGAAGCTTTAATATATGAACTACACTTGTGCATCATCACGATAGATAAATACCTTAAATAAACAAAAAGTATATGGATGACATTTTGTTGGTGTCACATTATCGATTGTACCACAAAAACAAAGATGAACTGCACTGACGACATAAAATTAGCATAACAAATAAATACCAACAGAACTAGCATGCACTAGACTGCCATAATGTACAAAGTTTATGTTCCATTGCCTAAGAGGACTTGAAGTTTCACAGACTAAACAGGGACCAATGGAGCCTTAATATCATCAACAGCACCTGCACCATAGTTAGCACAAAATGTCACTTTTACTTCATCAATTCAATGCAGCTATCATAACATATATAGTTACTATACAAGGAGAAGGAGCCAAAGAAATATAATGTCTACAACGATATATATCCGCCAGACGGACATGAAATTCGACTAATTAAAAGCCTAGAACGTGCAGAATTAACACATCCAACCATGTATACAATAATAAACAGGTCATTTTAGTTGGTTCAAATTTTCTCTTGTTGATAAAAGCATCACTAAGACACTAACTAAACTACAATTCTACGAATAATTATCAGAGAGTTTAGCATTACCATAAGCTGTATACTAAATGAGAATCTGTAGCTTAACGGCTCATTTATACCAAATTTCTAGAGATGAATAAAGACGTTATGATCAACATAGATACATATCAGACCTTTTATCCTCCACTATTTCATGAATAAAAATTCAATTAAAAAAAAAAAGACTACTACATACCTGAGTATCTACGTATAGCCAGGAGCACAATGCATAATAAGACCTGGACGACAACTAATATTATGCCAAATCCATTTGCGACCTACATGAAGCAAAAGTACTCGCATAAGATAATATTCCATTGTTTTTCAACAGTGGATAAAGTACAACATAAAAAAAATACAATTATTAAAACTTACACAGCAATGTAATAGTCCTTCCCAGGACAATACAAGGCATATGTAAACCATGCAACTGCATACAAAGAAAGCAATATGCATTCTCCAAGCGGTAAGTCTTGTGTCCGCCTGTACCTATATGCATCTACCTGTAAATTAAGATGATAAATAGCTTTTGGTTAAAGAAACACCAGTAATATATGTCCAAGGATGTGAAAATAGAAAAATCAAGATACTCACTATTGCAGGGAGATTAGAAGCATGCATGATGATCACGAGCACTACAATAATCGGCCCCGTAAAGGCAAGCTCTCATGGACTAATTAAGTTACAGTACTAGTAAACCAATACCCAAACCAGGCTGGAATAACGACAAGCACCATCCCCCAAAAAATTGAGTCCGAGCACAGAATATCCTGTCATACGTAACATATATATATGGATGTTAAATAGGATGGAAGTATAAAATAAAATCATTTTAATTTTAACAGATGTTGGATAGAAGATTGCTTACAAGATTTTTATCTGTAGTGTTCCGCCCATAAATGATGCAAATTACACATGCAACCCCATTAACCGAAAATAGTGTAAAAGTGTATAGCATTTGAAAATCTGAATCGATCTTGAATGGGATCAGAGTAATAGAAGCAAGCAGAAAGAGCAATAGGATAGGCAAGAAGGCGCCATGGTTGCGACATGAAACCTTCGGCTGACCCTTGTCTGTGAATCCGCCAAAAGGTTGGTCTGTAATTGAAATTTAATTAGTTAGAAGACTAAGTCTCTCTTCTCTTCGTCTGAAGAGAACTCAACTGATCTGAACTGAATGAAGTTAACGTAAATAAATAAGCTTAATGAACAAAATGGGATCGATTAGTACGTTAATTATAAAGCCATAAAGTATTTCAAAGAGAAGGGATTAATAACTCACATCCAATAGAGTAGTAGTGCGAGAGTTGCAACAGCAGCTAAGATGATGAAGAGAAGAAAAAATAAAGTTAGCGCGCGGCAGTGAGCAAATCACAAGAACATATAGTATAGTATATATTATGAATTTATGATGAACCAAATTAACCAACCTGCAATTAGGCCCGGCAGTTGTGACTCATATCCAAAAGTTCGACCCAGAACCGACTCAGATCCAATGGATCGGATCCACTTTAAAACCATAAAATTGTGACTTTAATCAGATCCAGCTCAAAATCCATTGGATTCATTTAGAAAATAAAATCAAATTAAAACTAGTTTTGATCGAAAAATTGAATCGTTATTTTAGGGAGATCCACAAATTGACTCGACACCTTTCTCTTCAAAATCATAAGCTGCATAAAACCCCAGTAAACCTTCTCCTCCGCAGCTCCGCTTCCAAACTCCTCGAGCTCGCTTCCGCTTGGACCGCTTCTCCTCCGTCACCTCGGCTTCTCCTCCGTCACCACCGCCCTTCTCCACCGACGCTGCCATGGAGAATACGGTGAATACCCCATCATCCACCATGAATTCGAGGTAAAGATCTTCGATCCATCTCGTTTTTATGGTCGAATTTCACTTTGATTAGCTGAGTGGATGTTTTTACCATAGTTTTTATGCTCGAATTTCACCATGAATCTATGGATGTGTTTTGATTTTCTCCTCCATGTGTAAACCAGTATTGCATCTATAGATTATTGTATTTACTAGCTTCTAGTTTCATCACTTCATGTGAATTCTAGCATTGCTGGTTGTTGAAATGGTGGAGTTTGTTGTTGATGTAGTGGGACTGTTGTTTGCTGTGGAGTTTTGATAGTTTGTGTTGATATAAATTAAGTTGTTGATGTGTGTGTGTGTCTGGGACTCTGGGTTCTGATTTAACGTGCCATTATTCGATCTATGTGTGTTGCTATTCGATCAAATGGGCAGATTAGTTGTTGATGTGTGTGTGTCTGGGTTATGATTTAACGTGCCATTATTCGATCTATATGTGTGTTGCTATTCGATCAAATGGGCAGATTAGTTGTTGATGTGTGTGTGTCTGGGTTATGATTTAATGTGCCATTATTCGATCTATGGGTGTTTCTTTTCGCACACTGATCTCTTAGTTTCTTTGATGTCACATGTTGATAGTTTTGATTTTGTAGGTGGGTAGGTTTTTGTTAGTAGTTGCTCACTCCTTCCATATTTCTAAGTTAACTGATATGCCTCTGGCTACTGTATTATGTATGCCATTAAACTCATGGAGATTGAAGTAGTTGCTTTCTCTTGTCCAATTTAGTTTATTCATGTGTGGTAGTTTTTAAACCGTGTCTCTCATTTTCAGCGGTCACATGGAGATTGAAGTAGAGGCTGAAGTTACTGCGAACAAATCTCCAACCCCAAATCAAAAAGGTTCCAAGGTATGGAAGTTTTTTCTAAGGTTTAGGCAAGGTAGTGTTAAAATGGCTAGGTGCAAAAGGTGCAAGAAAACATACAAGTACAGTGGAACATCCAACTTAAGGCGACATGTCAGGCAATACTGTCCTTTCCGTGATTCTGGACCTGGTTCTAGAGAGTTTAGAGATGCTGGTGATTTTGATCAGGATGTATTCAGGTCAAAGTTAGCGAAAGCACTAATCTACCATGGCCTTCCATTCAAGTTTGTAGAGTATGAAAGGATTAGGGATCTTTTTGCGTACTTGAACCCGAAAGTTGAATTCATATCTCGCAATACGGCTAAAACAAATGTACTTCGCATTTATAAAGTGGAGAAGGAGAAAATGAAAGCATCCTTGGATTTAGTTAATGGTAGAATATGCTTAACATCAGATTTGTGGACGTCGGTCACTTCTAAAGGCTACATGTGTTTGACTGGCCATTATATTGATCCTGATTGGATTTTACAGAGTAAGGTGCTAGCATTTCGATATCTGCCCCCTCCTCATTGATCTTCGTGACCTTCGTTTTTGCTTTTACGGTTGGCATTGAAGTGACAGAAGTTTCTTTTTGCATCAAATGTTAGAGCAGAAGAGTAGTTTTTGTGGAAGTTAAATAGTGTAGTTAGCAAATGTATGTAATGCAGCAGATTGTGTTGAGCTAGTTGCTAACATGTTACATTTATGAAGGAAAAGTCAAATTTTTTATCTCTTTGTTTTTCAATGTATGGCTCATTAGATGAATCAATCGTGGATCCAAAGTGAATCAATTGTGGATCTGAAGTGAGTCAATGTTGGATCTGACTGGTTTCAAAGTGGTTTCGACTCGGATCCAGAACTGGATCCAAAACCATTTTGGATCCAAAAAATTGACTCACTTTGGATCCGATTCATTTATGATCCAAATCAAAAATGAATTGACTTGGATCCAATCCATAACCTAAAATTGAAGGGCTACCTGCAATGGCCAAACATAAATCTGTAGTTCCAGGAATATGAATGACAATACCCCAGAATGTAAATTCCATCTGAGAGCTGGAAATTAGAAAGACACAAAGAAAGAAAAGTACCGAGTAAGTAATTAAGATGAAAATTCATGAAGAACAAACATACGTACAAAAATCACAATCATCAACTTTTCCAATTGAATAATGATATTAATGATATTAATTAACACCCTACAGAATTGAATTTACTACGTTTAGGAGTATACGAATTGAATCGAAGTCGTCGATGATAATTATTCAGATAGAGCCCAGAGAGCTTGCTTGTTTATTGGCTTCCTATAAACCCTAAAACAATTGCAGACGAGAAACGAGTAAGCCCAGTGAGCAATTTCATAACTTTGCTTCTTTTTTTGTAAATATAATCAAAATAATAATAATTAAATCCAACATGGTCGATCCGGTCGGAAACTGAAACACCTAAATTGAAAGGGCAAATTACTTCTCGTACCCCTGCTATTTTCCGCTATTACAGATTAGTCCACCTATACTATTTATTACATAAACCACCCTTACTAAATAAAACTAATTACAGATGAACCCACGAATTTGACTTTCTGCGCTCTAAGCCCTGGAAATGACTATTTCGCCCCTGCCGGAATTTCTGATTTTGAATAAGGCCAAACAACATTAAAACATTAAGTTTCATTTATTACAAATTTACCCCAAACTATTTAGAAATTAGCCCACATATTTTAACTTTACTTCAAAATAGTCTACACAAAATTATTTTAAAACAAACCCCTAAAAAAATGAATTTCAACATGAGTCCGTTTTCTTTCTTTTCCCATTTTTTTTTCTTTACTTAAAAAAATAAATAAATACTAATTGAAAAAACAAATAAAAAAAATAAACGAAGAAGACGATCGGAACTGGAACAGCTCCGATTGGAGCTTTTTTCCAGATCCGATCGGAACTGGAAAAGCTCCAATCGGAGCGGACAGTTCCGATCGGAACTAGAGCTCCGGATCGGAACTGGAACAGCTCCGATTGGAGCTTTTTTTCCAGTTCCGATTGGAACTAGAAACGCTCTAATTGGAGCGTTTCCAATTCCGGTCGGACCTGGAAAAGCTCCAATCAGAGCAGACAGTTCCGATCGGAACTAGAGCTCCGATTGGAGCTCTGTACAGCTCCAATCGGAGCTGTTCCAGTTCCGATCGGAACTGGAAAGCTCCGACTGGAGCTTTTTTCCAGTTCCGATCGGAACTGGAAACGCTCTAATTGGAGCGTTTCCAGTTCCGATCGGAACTGAAAAAGCTCCAATCGGAGCAGACAGTTCCGATCGGAACTGGAAGTTTCGACCGGAACAGTAAGTTCCGATCGGAACTTTGCTTTTGCTTTTTTATTTTTTTATTTTTTTTTAAATGTGTTTTTTTAATAAAAATGAAATAAGGAAAATTTAAAAGTAAAAAAGAAAAGAAAAGAAAAGAAAAGAAAATGGAAAAAAGGAATATGGTTAAGGGCTGTTTGGATGTGAAGAAATGAGGAGAGAGAGAACGCCGGAGTCAACATCGGACGGCGACTTGGGTTTTTTTGTAATTTTCCGCGATAGTTGGGTTAGGATGCAAAGTAGCTGTTTAGTGGGGGTATCAAAAGTAATTATGTCAAATTGAAATCGTAACACACGACATACCTCATATTGTTACAAGCTTAGCTTTTATTCCCCTCTTGATCTTCTTCTCTACACGCGAAGTGAAATTAATTACCCTACTCTTAATTCTACATTAATTAATTATTCTACTCCTAATCCTATACTACTTCACGACCACCTTAGAACACTAAATAAATTATAATTAATCTCTTAAAAAAGGATGGAGCTTGCTTTTTTTATTTTTTTAGATGAAAATTGAAGAACAAACATACTACTGTACAATAATAGTTGTGCCAACAAAAACTGAACTTCAAGATTGGATGCACGCAATGAATGGTAACAACCTACAGAATCACAATCATGATGATAAAAGAAAACTTTTTAAATTGAACTCACTACGTTAGGAGGAATCGAATTGAATCGAAGCTAGGAATAATAAAATCGTCGATGATATGATATAATTATTCAGATATAGAGCTTGCTTGGTTATTGCTTCCCTTAAACCCTAAAATAATTAGAGACGAGTAACTGAGTAAGCATGGCGTGGGAAAGTTAACGTATCCACAGCAATTTCATAATTTTGCTTCTTATTTTCTAAAAAAATAATTAAATCCAGCATGGTAGGGTCGGAAGCTGAAACACCTAAATTGAAATCGTGACACACGACAGACATACCTCGGATTGTTACAAGCTGAGCTTTAATTTCCCTCTTTATCTTCTTCTCTACACTCGATGTGAAATTTGTTAAATATGGTGTATTAATTAATTAATTGTGACGTCAAATCTAATTAACCTACTTCTGGTTCTAGAGCGAATTACAGTTTTTGTCCCTTAATTAGTGGTACCTTATGGATTTGGTCCCAACTTTTTTTGGTTTTGCACTTTAGTCCTATAAACCGTATTTTATACGTATTTCATACAAGAAATGAAAAAAGTCTGTTACGTGAACGCGAGCTTATAAGTTAGCTTATTTTTAAGCTAATAAATTTAGCTTATTTTTTTAATAAGCTAGCTTATCATCTTTCATATTTCAATTATACCCCGAATAATAATAATAATAATAATAATAATAATAATAATAATAATAATAATAATAATAATAATAATAATAATAATAATAATAATTGGGAAGGACAAAAATGAAAAAAGCTCCAAAAGATTTTTTGATGAATAGTAGCATGTATTTTGGCAAATGGAGCTCCAAACGTAAATCTCTGTTTAAGATGCCCAAAAGACTTTTGTAATTAAGCTCCAAGCGCTGCCTTATAATTCCATCATGTTTATAATTATTCGGTAGGATACTTGACGTCGTGGAAGTAAATAACAAATATACTGATTTGTTGTAAAAAAAATTGAGGTAATAATTTTAATAAAGTGAAGAAAAAAATAAATGCCGAATGGATTATAAGTTGTTTCTTGTAACTCTTCATTCACAACTAAAATTATATTGTGAAAATCAGGGTCTGGGTAATAGGAATGTATAGTTATGTATCATATTTTTTTCTTTAATTTTAAGTAGGATGACAACATATATATATTTAATGACTAATAGTATGACGTTTTGATGTGACTAATGTGTAGAAAAATATTAAAAATAAAACTAATGTGTGATTAAATCAAATAAGTACTCAATCCAATAAATAGTAAAAAGAGACCTTCTAAAATTTATTTAAAAGAAAAATAGAAAAAGATAGACTAAAATAATTTTCAATTAAAACTTACATCAATTTATTGGGATAGAGATACTACTATTTATTCATATGCCTGATCCCAGGATGATCCTAGAGATTGAAACAACCGAAGGGTCAGTTGAAGGGTTCCGGAATCTGGAGGGCCAGTTAAAGGATCTGGGATAGGAATACTATAATTCTCATATGCCCTATCGCAAGACGATTATAACATTGCCAAGTTCTGTAAACAAATTTGGCAAAAATATGTAAACTATGGGATCTGACATTTAATTTTTTAATCTTTTTCGCTTGACTGGGGTCAAATATTGGTAAACGTAATTCATTGTTAATGATGTCATAGGACTTTATTGAAAGTTTATATAAAACATGCAATCACAATACCTCTTTCACTCCCGATTGCATCCAGCTACCTCAGACATCCACTACATCATCATCGCTAGATACTCGTCCTTTAGGTACGAATCAAGAGTCACAATAACAAGTCTTTCGTAATGTTACTCAGATTTACTTCCATATCTAAAATCTCGTGGCAGATTCTTCCTCTGTACTTGTACAAAATTCTTCCTTCATACATGTCTATCTTCTCAAGTAATATTCGACTTTATGATTTAATAAGAAATGGAGTGCAGTATATTTTGAAGATACTTGAAGTAACAATGACAATTGCATACTCTAATGGACTAGGTCGACAATGAAATGTTATCGTGATGGCTTAAATTTTTTATTAAACATGTTGACTAGTTCCGGACAACGAAGCATAGCTCAGTTGGTAAGGTGCTTCACCTCCAACCAATAGCTCTCACAACGGGGTAAATGGAAAACCATTATTGATTCTCGCTTTGCCGCTTAGAAAAAAAAAAGTTGACTAGTTCCGAATGACTTTTTAAAACATGTCTAGAATACACAACTAACATTATTATTGTTGAGCAAATAAAAATAATCTTACGGCAGTAATCAAAGTTAGCTTGGTAAGTAACATGTTTTATAACAGAGAGGTTACAATTTAGTGATTCAGTGATATTGCCAAGTGAGACTACCCCGTAATTTTTTTATTTTTTTTTGATTCATCACAAGTTGCATATCACACCCATGTCTCACATGTGGAGCTCTGAATTAATATCAATGGATAGGAAAATGTCATGGTTAGAACTCTATTATTGAACGGGCTGATTTTACCAAGTGAACTCCCAATCAAATTAAATTACATCTCATAGAATACTTGTCCCTCCTTAACAATTTAATTGGAAGCACGGGCTATACATTGTCAACTGAGTGTTCTATTAAACAATGCACACATCTTGCACGGTTCACCTTCGAATCTCATAGAATACTTGTTCTTCCCAAACAATTTAGAACCACGAGACCTTCTCAATGGAGCACTCCTTTTAAATGTAAATAATGCACATCGTATTTGGTTCACCTTCAAATCTCATGGAATAATTGTTCTTCCTAAGCAATTTGAAATCACAAATTAATACTGTACGTTTTAAAATTTTATTAGATGTTAGGGGCGTAATAACCACCCTAACACCCTCTAATACAGGACAGGGTGTCCACACACCCTCTAAATTTTTAACCTTTTAACGTATTTTGTTTTTTTAAAAACTAGTTAATTAACCCGTCGAGTACTCGACGGGGCATAAAAAATTTGTACGCACACTTGTTACTATATAAATTTGATTGTGTCGAACTACAAATAAAGAAAGATATTGCTCATATGTATATTCTTACACAATTGTTTATCTCTCTACTTGGTCTATGTTTGCATTACCACACACCAACTCTTAACTGAAACATCTTATAGTATCCAAAAACTTAACAGGATGTATTTTTTCATTGAATTAGAATGTCATATGGCAATATAATATCACCCCATTATCATTTTCATTGGCATTGATACTATTGTCAACATCCAATAACCATCGGGACTATGCTATTTCGATATGAATGTATTTCCTTTGCCCTATGAGCATGGTCATATAATACTCCACCTTTACCATCGGAAAATGTTGAATTTACAAAAATACTTAATACGATGTATTTTTTCATCTTCAAACTTAACATGTACATGCATAATATTCATATGTGTCATAATTAAGATTCAGTATAATGCCATCCATATGAATGTCTTTCATTTTCCCCGTGACCATGAACTTGTCATAGATCATATATTACCTTCGCTCTATTTTCCTCAAATTAAATGGGTTCCAATATTGGAGTTCAATAGTCATTCAACAAAACCCCTAATATGTTGAACTTCAAAATAGGATAAGCAGGAATACACTGATTATAGATAGAGAGCCTACTCGGTAGTCCGATCTATTGTGATTGTTATTGTATATTATCACATGAGTACACCAATCAAACACATCCACTATTTCATCATAATTAAGACGGAGTATAATGTCATCCACATGAATGTATTTCATTTGCCCCGTGATCATGAACTTGTCATAGATTCTATATCACGTTCACCCTAATTTCCTCAAATGCGTTCCAATATTGGATTTCAACTCTGATTCAGCAAAACCCTTAATCTCTTGAATTTCAAAATAGAATAAAGCCAATATACACTTATATGGATAGATAGTCTACATGGTAGTCCCATCAAATGCAATCATTATTTTAATTATTATGGAACACAATCAAACCCATCCATTATTATAAATTATTTCGGCATAATTAAGACTGAGTATAATGTCATCCACATGAATGTCTTTCATTTTCCACGTGACCATGAACTTGTCATGGATCATATATCACGTTCGCTCTATTTTCCTCAAATTGAATGGGTTCCAATATTGGAGTTCAATAGTCATTCAACAAAACCCCTAACATGTTGAACTACAAAATAGGATAAGCAAGAATACACTTATTATAGATAGAGAGCCTATATGGTAGTACCATCTATTGTGATTGTTATTGTAAATTATCACATGAGTACACCAATCGAACATGCACATCCATTGTTTTAAAGACTCAGTATAATATCATCCACATGAATGTCTTTCAATTGCCCGTGATCAAGAACTTGCCATAGATCCCATATCACGTTCACCCTATTTTTTCTCAAATGCATTCCAATATTGAATTTCAATTCTCATTCAGCAAAACACTTAATCTCTTAATTTCAAAATAGGATAAAGCCAATTTACACTTATTATGGATAGATAGCCTACATGTAGTCCCATCAAATGCAATTATTATTTTTATTATTATGGAACATAATCAAACCCATCCACTATTATAAATTATTTCGGCATAATTAAGACTGAGTATAATGTCATCCACATGAATGTCTTTCATTTTCCCCGTGACCATGAACTTGCCATAGATCATATATCACATTCACTCTATTTTGTTTCAAATGCGTTCAAATATTGGAGTTAATAGTCATTCAACAAAACTCCTACAACATATTTGGATTTGGACTATAGAGGCCTCTCGGCGTCTATAATTGACCTCACATTTGGGTTTCAATTATAGAGGCTCATAATACTATTCACATTTTGAGAGACCTCTCGTATTTTTCCTCTCATTTTCCCTCTCTCTAGGTTTCATCTTTCTCTCTTTATTTCCAACTTTCTCTCTTCCAATCAATAATCAACATCTCATACTTTCACTCATAATATTCGAACAAAATCTATTTTTGGTACTCTAGAGAGCGTCCGTGTCCAATTTATGTACTTTATTGTGAAACGTTGTCAATTTTGATACTTTTTCAATTTAACGACAAAAATTAAATAATTCAAGCATAGTAATCACACATCCGACATATCGAAAATAGAGAATAAATTAAAAAATGCAAAACAAAATTGAAAAATGGGCGAGTGCTATGTACACTTTTTAGTACTTTGGAGTACCAAACTGGGATTTTAATGCATTGTATAAGACATGACAATTTTTCCTATTGTCTTGATAATTTCTGCCCGACAGGTTAGTGGCTGTCACACGCTTGTATTGTTCACATTTTTTCTGTTGAATTAGAAAGTATCTAAATAGAACAGGGCGCACTGTGGAGTACCTAAATTGGACAGAGGCACTCCGTAGTACCTGAAATGAGTTTTACCACATACAAAGCAAATGATAAACTTATACATGAACGGTGATAGTATTAAATAATAAATAAATAACTATTTTCTAAAATAATTTTTATTGATAATAAATTTATATAGCAGTACCATCATTGAATCGAATGTTATTGTAATTCTAATTTATTTCGGAATATACATATCAAACAAATCTTTTATTCTAAATTACCTAAAGGGTAAATAAATATCAAATAAAATACATAATGATAGTTTCTTTCATTTTCATTAGTAGACATTTTTCAAAATAGTATCACCAAATATGAGTATTATTATAATTTATTGTGTAATACACATGTCAAATATATCAATTATTCTAAATTATTATTGAATAAATTCATGAATAGTGACATAAGTACAAAGTAATTAAAATATTATACCGTCTTTTTCTAGTCATTTTTTATTTTTAATATATACATGAAATGGTCGGCAGAGGAATCAAAATTTTGATTATAAGATAGAAATTCTAACTTTAATTGCATTTGGGGAGATTATATTTCACCACGTATATTTTCAGTTAGATTAATTATTTTTTGGCATATGCTTAGTTGAATTTTAGTTTTATTCTATTTTTAGTCAATGTTTTCAAGTGAATTTTAAAATAAATTTATTCCAATTAAATGAGAAATTGACACGTCAGCATGAACTTGAATTGAGCATTCTGATTGGTTGATATTTTTAGAATGTGAACTATGATTTTATATATTATATAGATAAACTCAGGTTGTATTTTTGTAGGTTGCAAATTTTAATTACGAAGTACATACATCGTTCTCCATGGACTGGCAAGTTCTAGGTAAAGGACTAAAAGCCTAGCTAGCTGAACAAACACAACACAACACAAGACAAGACAACAGGAGAAGAAAGAGAGCATCCATATTCCATCATCCATCGGTTCCTTTCTCTGTAGTTCTCTCGTGCTCCACTCTCTCTACACTCCTCCTCATTCTCCGTTTCCCAATCACAGTCTCTCTGCATCAGGTATTTACTCCCTCTCTCTCTCTCCTCAGATCATTTCATCTAGATCACTCACTCACACCAGCTTTTCCTCTTTCCAATCGATCCGAAATGTTGTTAGTTTTAACCAGGGCTGTAATCGATGCATTTTGTTTCTTCGTTTTTGCTTCCGTGGCTATGTTATTCGGTCTCTGTACAATTAGATCTGTCGCTCAAATCAGTTCAAATCGATCCGTTCTTCGTGATGTTTTGTTTCGGTTGAATTTATGCGTCAGTGTAGCTAATTTGTTAGTTGTGATGGTGTAATTTGATCAATTAGGGTTTTGTTGGGAAATGTGACTTTGATTCTTGTTTTTGTGCTCGAATTAGGGTTTTGTGCTCTGATCGTGATTTCAATTGGAGTGTAAGTAGGACTGTAGGAGTATCCGTGTAATTGGTTTCGATTTTTCGACTTACCGAATGCATGATTCGGTGGCTCCACAAATCTGCGTGGTGCTTGGGTTTAGTTGAGCAACTTGAGCTAGTTGATTAACAACTGGAGTAAGTTTTTTGTGATAATCTGTATCTGCATTATATAGGCACTAATGTCTTGTGAAGGTTTCTTGCATGGGGGAATTTTCGCAATGTGTCTCATTGCAGTGTGAAATGGACGTTTATTCCCCATGTTTTTGTGTTTGTGGTATGTGTGTATTCTCTTGTATTTCCTGATGCATGCTTTCTCAGATTGACCTTGCACACATATTGGCACGCCACTGTAGTGGTAAATGTTGCTCTTACCTATATTTATTGAGGCCAGATTATCGTAGTTGTAGTATGAGATAGGCTCTTTTTTGTGTTTCTCTTTCCCTTTAGTACAACATAGAGTTCAATGGAGATTATATTCTAACTTTCTACATTATAGGTTTCTGACAGTAATGGCAATGGAAACTGCTAGTCCTTCACCGGCCCCAAGTGCTCAAGTGGTTGGAAATGCATTCGTAGAGCAGTATTACCATATCCTCCACCACTCCCCGGAATTAGTTTACCGATTTTACCAGGAGAGCAGTGTGTTAAGTCGCCCGGATCCAAACGGTCTTATGGTGACTGTAACGACTATGAAAGTAAGTATGCGTTCTACTACAGAGTAATTGCAGGGTGCATTCTAAAAGTTTTTCTTTTGGGTCTGTGTTATTCATTTCAACTTATTTGCCCTGACTTTCCAGCAATGTAAGTGAAAATTATCAGTCTATCCCCAACCCCAAGTGTTAAACTTTTGCTAATATCTGTTTCGATGCCCGGAGAATTTTTGGGATTTAATAAGATCTTTTCTTGATCAGAGAAACAAACATTTTTGATTTGGTTGTTACAATTTTCATCTGGGCTCAAATATTTGTTCTCATGCTTATGCAAGAATTACTAACATGGTGCTTTCATTAATCCAGAATATAAACGATACAATATGTTCCTTGGACTACAAGAACTACAAGGCAGAGATTAAGACTGCTGATGCTCAGGCTTCCCACAAGGATGGTGTCATTGTCCTGGTAACTGGGTGCTTGACTGGAAAGGACAATCTGAGAAAGAAGTTCACACAAACCTTCTTTCTCGCTCCACAAGATAAAGGATACTATGTGTTGAATGATGTCTTCAGATATGTGGAGGAAGGTGAATTGGACATTAGCAAAGATGTGGTTGCTGAACCCGACAACATACCATCAAACCACCAGGATCCTGGTTTGTAACTTTTATCGTAATTGCATTTATTTATGGTTTATTATCTGGAGTAGCTTTTTCATACATTTTATTTTCTATCAGAGTCGCCACAAGTGATTGATCCCCCCAATGTGGACCATGAGCCTCCACACATGGATGAAATTGAGCCTGTTGAGGAAAAATCTGACGATCAAGTGACTGATGTGAGACAAGCTAGTGAAGACAGGGAAATAGTGGTTGAAGCAGAACCTGCGGTTACTGAGAACCATATATCTGCTGTTGTAGAATCAGTCACTTCATCCCTAGAAGAGACTCCAAAAAAATCATATGCATCAATCCTCAGCTCACAAACAAAGAAGGGCCCTACCAAAGTTTATGTCCCAGCTAATACTGTTAAAGTAGCTCCGGCTAAAGCTGAGAAGCCACCAGTTATTACAGCTAACGAGGCTTCTGTCTCTGAAGCATCAGTGCCGTCTGAACCTATAGATGCATCAGAAAGCAAAGACATTCAGGAAGAAGGTACTTTTATTTTACTACTAATAAACCCATGTTGTTTTGTATGAAGATGCACCATATACCTGAATGATTTACCCCAGAGATATGGAAGCTTGCATATATGCAAATCAAATCATCTAATTCTTAGTACTAATGAGGTTTTTTTCCTTTTCTTTTTTCTTTTTTACAGTTGAGGGTCATTCTGTATACATCCGCAATTTGCCCCTAAATGTTACAGTTGCTCAGCTTGAAGCTGAATTCATCAAATTTGGGCCTGTTAAGCAAAATGGTGTCCAAGTCAGAAGTAACAAGGTTAATTTTGCCTAGAATTATTTGGCGATTTTCTTTTACTCAGTGTTGTTACTAACTAGTGATGGCTAACACTTTCTTTGCAGCAACAAGGATTCTGTTTTGGTTTTGTTGAATTTCAAGACTTCACTTCCATGCAAAGCGCAATTAAGGTTAGTAGTTTTCATATCCATCTTGTCCCAGCACTTGGGATGTTAACTTTGATTATGAATTGTCATGTGTTAGGGGCTCCTTGAATGCTGAAGTAACTGATCTGTAGCTTTTGTGTAATTCTTATCTGTGCTTATGGTTTTAGCTAATCGAGGCATCTAATGAATCTCTGACTTTACTTTAAATTGAAGACTTCAGTCCTATTTATGCTCATAATTAAGTACTACGAAGCACTACATTATTAAAACAGTCATTTGCCTGAATCTAGCCATTATTAAAAAAATTCTGAGGCCACAGTGTCAAAAAAAAAAAAAAAAACACCACAGATCATGCAACCCTTCATCGTCAGAAAATAGTTTAAACCTCCTGCCCTGCTTTTGGGCCTTGGCCTTGATGGTCATCTTTGCATCTCTTCTGCAATTTACAGTTTATATTTTGGTGTGTGCTCGACATATGAGGTTTTAGAGGATAGTGCCTTGAAGTTTTCACTTATTCTATCAGAAATAATGGAACAATACCAGCAAAGCAAGCTGATCTTTCACTTAACCTATTGGAATAGTCAGCTTGGTTTCTCCCCCTTTTGTTTTCAAATGCTGAAACCTCTTAAACGTTTTTTTTATTGTTCTGGTGCTATATAGTTGTCCATCATATATTAACGTGGTCCAAACTTTGCTATTGTGCTTTAAGAACCTACTTTTACTATATTTTGGTATATACAATCTTCAAATGTCTCCATAGTCTAACAACTCAAAGTTTAAGCCACATGGGTTGCACTATTTTGTAAGTTGTATACAATGGACATTGTTTTCTGACCAAGTATATAACTCTTTTATATTTATCTGATGGACTGGGATATGCTAGTGTTAAGCTGATAGCTGCCTGCTTTGTGCTTGCTGTAAAAATTTGGAAAGCTTTTGCATGGTGACAGCTGTTGTTTTGGTTAAATTCACAGAAACTGAAACTATGTTTGCAACAATCTGAAGTTCTACTCTGTACATTTCTCATAGAAACACCAAGTGTAATATTTCCTCATTTGGCTTGTCCTGTCTTTGAGGTTCGCTGATTGTAGCTACCAAATTCATATTTCTCATGAATGGAAAAGCCATGTGATATATAGATACAGTTACTTGGGATGACAAAATAATTGGAAAATAGCCTAATGTATCCAGAGGCAGAATTAAGCTCATGAGTTGAGCAAGCTCCAAATAGATAAATTTTCTCTGAATTGCCTTTTCCAAGCTCTAATCGTTGTTGCATTTTATATCTGCACCTTTTCAGGCTTCTCCTGTGACTATTGGTGATCGTCAAGCTGCTGTGGAGATAAAGAGGACTACCACTCGAGGTTAGCCCGATGCATTTAAGTTTTGTCTCTTTCTCACTGTTCCTGGTGGCATAATGAGCTTTAGAACTAATAGGGAAATCGGATACTTTATGAAGGGTTTAGGGATAATTACAGTTTGCTTCCTCATAAGGCTACAGTGAACCTAAAGAATAGTTAACTGCAATACTTAGCTACCAATTTGTGTTGTATGCATTGCTATCTCTAATTATGTTATTGGACATTTTGGCCAAACATGAGGGGGTAATGTGCAACGCTAACAACTAAACTAAGGAGGGTTAAGGGAGTACTTGCGTTTTAATGCTCAAGAGGTACTTTTTTACTGCTTTTTGACCAAACTAATGAAACTGGAAATAAGCAGACTGTATTGTGGAGCTCCATTATGCCTTTTGTGGCCAATTTTAAGTTATTTCAAAATTGAATTGGGCGTTTTTGTCATTCGATGTTATTTGTTAAATACCCAAATAGCCTCATTATTCTCTTCTGTCCTACATTTTTCATCAATTTAGCATTTGAGAAGTTATATGGAACACTTTGTTACCTACTTTTGATTGTTTTTCCTAATAGTGCTTTTTATACTCTCTTACTTGGTACTCCATTTTTCCTGGCTAAAACAATACCACAGAACTTTAACATTACACTGTAAATTAACACCAAATGCCACTCAACAATGCCTCCAAAACTGCGCCGGTTCCCTAAATTGAGTTTCTTAATGTGTGATAGCAAATGGGAAGGGTTTCCTGGGACAAAGGGGGTTCCCTAAATTGAGTTTGTTAATGTGTGATAGCAAATGGGAAGGGTTTCCTGGGACAAAGGGAGTATTTATTTCTCTACTTTAGGTGAAGCAGTAGGGAATACATGCCAATATAACAAGTATTTTTGGTGTGGTAATGCTACTTTTCTGGAGCTTATTGACTGAATAGATGAAGAAAAAGATGAACGACCAACTCTCTCAAGTGAACAATGAACTAGAATAGATCTATTCTCTGAATGACTAATCTTACAGCTCTATCTATCTTATATGGTATACTATACTAGAATCCTAACATAACTTTCGTCTAATAAGTAATATAACTCAAACTCGTGCAAGCTACCTAAGTATAATGAAATGCTGATTTCTAATACGAATTCTAAATCCAATAAAAGACTATGCCTGTAACAGGAACACTGTACTCCAGATACCACATGCTGCATTGCATGTTTTCAGATGGGTAAAAGCGAATGTGTAAATATGTGAGGCTTTTAGTGTTGCTAACCCTGTGCCGTTTATCAGTCATTGCTGGGTGCTTCTATGTTGGAAATTCACTGTTAAAATAATCTAGCTCTTGTTTCTGGTGCAGTTGGTGGTGGGAAAGGTCGTTTCACATCTTCACGTGGAGGCTTTCGCAATGACAACTTCAGGGGTCGTGGGAATTTTGCTAGTGGTCGTACCTATGTTCGAAGTGACAGCTTCAGGGGTGGTCGTGGAAACTTTAGTGGTGGGCGTGGTGGAGAAGGTTACCAACAAGGAAGAGGGAGAGGTGGTCGTCGTCCCAGCCCAAGCCAGATTACTGCATCAACCTAAAGTATGGGTGGTGGCTGCAATTTTGACCGAGTTTTCATTGCTTTATCTGAGCACGTGAAACCGTAAAAAGTTCGTGCTAGGACCTCTTAACAAAATTGATCCTTCTTTTCAACCCAAAATGTAGCTGTTAATCCTTTTTTTTCCCTGAGCCTCCCTTCTTAACTTATCAAAAATATAAATTGGGGTTTGCTCACAATGGTATTATCCTAGTGTATTAGACTAGTTATTGGTCGATTCTTTTTTTACAATTTATTTTTTTTAATCAGGAAAGGATTTGTTCATAGCTTAGGAGGAATGTAACTTGCAATCATTAAACCCTCTTGTTTCTCATCTTTTCTTTTTAGCAGAAGAAAGTTGAAAATGTTTGGTCGAAATCTGGAAGTAGGAAGTTGTGAAACTGCATCATTTTCCCATTCCTGTTGTTTGTCTGTGCAGCCTCGGTGTTTGACTCTTATAATGACCGGTTGTTGGTAGAAGTTTACACAACTTACAAGACCTGAAATGTTCTTTAGCTGCCAACATGCATGATACTGTATATCGTTGCTTGTGGAACGAATACATCGATTGCCATATTCCTGGTGTATTTCGATTTGTTCAAGTGTGTCTGGCGTTAATTCAATGACTCTTGGACAAGGTTAACCATTTGTCTTTGTAATGCATCTCCGCTTTGTCCTTCCAAGCGTATGGCTTCGTACCTATATCTAGTATTCGATAACTGATAGTTTATCCCAGTTTCCCAACCCTTGAACCCTACTACTATTTATGTGACTCATGGACATGGTTAACCATTTGTCTTTGTAATGCATCTTCATTTTGTTCTCTAAAGCGTAGGGCTTCATGTCTAGTAGTATGCGATAACATTTGCACTTGTTGGACACGACCTGATTAGTCACCTTATCATATCGGTTTGCCAAACATACTATTCATGGATCATTAACTCGTGGGAATATACTTGTGCCAATTTTATTTGGAAAAGAATATAGAGAGTGCTCATATGCTTGTCCTAGTAGTATACCTTTGCTGTCTCTCACCACCAAGTTGGATGATATAGGAGACCAGTCTATTTCTCATTGACTTACATTATTATTCTGTTCTGGTGTGGCTTCAGTTCCACTATGGGGTAGGGTTGTTATCCTGTATATTTGCAGGCAAAGATAGTTAAGTGTGATTGGAAAATTCTCCAGTTGAGGAAATTTTTCATTCTGCGGATGAACTCAACAACAGCTACCTCCAACAGGTGTCGAGTTCACAACATATGATCCAGTACTATCCAAATGGGCCACCAGCCCAATTAATTGAATTGAGTGTTCTTATGAAATTATGACGAAAAAAACAAGTGCAACAAATTTTCTAGAGTTTGTTCAATTCAATGGCGATCCATTTTTGTAGGGGAGTTGGAAGTTGGAATAGTAGGATGGAGATAATTACAAATTGTAGGGCGTAACATGATCTTACCAAAATCAGTTCACATTAGGATTGACCCTCGTCTTGATACATGCGAATCGTACTTCCTCCATTGATCTCTGGCACAAAAATGAAGTTTTGATCGTTTCTTGTATTGTTGCATGAATAGGACAAGAAACAAAAAAATTCATTGACAACGGGCAATAGAAACCAAACAGGTAGACAATTACTAGATTTATGTTGAATTACTAATTTACTATACACCATTTTCCGATAACTAGATTTATAATTACACTAAACAGATTGTATGCACCATATCTCTCATTAATGTTTAAAAAATTCTTAATAGTGACGTTTATAACTTATTTTCGTTATTGGACTCGTCCACAAACTATCTGCTCAAGGCTCGATGAAAATCTCAATTCTTACCACTTTTAGATAAGGACACGTAACAATTAGGCCGTTTGTCCCTCCTCCATTACCTTTAATGGTTTGGAGATTTTGTGCAATGACTTATAAGGACACGGAGAATTGTGTGTAATTTATAAAACATAGGGAAATTTTATGCGCAACCCCCCGGCCGAATCCATTGAGCACAATCCTAAAAAGTAAAAACGCCATCTCAGAAACAAACTCCGAACATTACCTTAAAAGTCAGAAACTACAATTATGCCACACTGTGATCTCCAGTCCCATGACTCCCATAACATACCGTGGTGTGGGGCACATACATGTGTCATGCTAATATGAAGCCACGATGTGGTGTATAAGTCACACTCACCTTTCGGTTGTTAAGGAGAGAGAAAGTTGGTAACTGAAAGTTTGAAACTTAAGAAAAAGCTGAAAATTTGATACAAGAAATTTTGGAACCATGCCCGGTTTATTTCTCCTTATACACGTGCCACCATGTGTCTCACACGTGTTAATGCAATTTTTATTTTTATTATTATTATTATTATTATTATTATTATTATTATTATTATTATTATTATTATTATTATTATTATTATTTATTTAATAATAAACTAGACTTTTATTTACCACGCAAAATTGGAAGGGAGTCGAGAGACAAGCTGTGCTCCCACCCAATTGATGAATAATAAAGTTGTGCTCTCACCCAATTGATAAATAATTGAAAGTGAGTTGAGAGACAATTTATTTACCACGCAAACTAGACTTTTGTTTTATTATTATTATTATTATTATTATTATTATTATTGAAATTGAATAATAAAGTATTAGAGAGAATGTGAAAGTAAGTGATAAATGAGATAGAAAATAAAAAACAATTGATGAATGGAGTGAAAAAATTTCCTTTTTCTAAGTTAGGAATATTGTAATGTAATGTAAAAAGAAAAGGAAAAAATGAAGTAAGAAAAATTGTAATAGAATGGAGGAAGTATTATGTATTTACTTCACTCCAATTCTAAACGTACTACTCCATCTGTTTCCTTTAAAATTTCATGTTTATCCATTTTGGGTGTTCCATTAAAATTTTCCTATTAAAAAAAATGACAATATTTATTATAATCATTACCCCCATTATATACAATTATATGTACAACTTTACCACTCCAGTCACTATTGTTTATTTATTCTTTATTACAATAATACCACGATAACCGTACTTTTCTCATTTTTTTTCCCGATTTATACCCGTATCAGCTTTGTCACCATTATTTTCTCATTTTTTATTCAAACGATACCCCACCAACTATTTTTTTTTCTACTCAAATAATACCTCACTAATACTCATTTTGTTAAACAATTGTGTCTCCAATACAAGTAAGAAGCTTGTAAAGGAATAGTAGAGGGAAAAAATTCATTCTACTTTCCTAAAGAAGTAGTAATAGTTCAAATCTATGTTTACATTTAATACGAACAATACGAACAAATTCACCATTTTAACATTAAAAAAATGTGAAGTCAAACTAAGACATTTTGAAGATCGATAAACGTAAAAAGAAGTGGACAAACATTCAACTTCATGTCAAATAACAGTGCAAAAAACATAATAAGTGCGTAACTTAAATTATCAGTGGATTAGAACATTAGAGTAGCAATCGACAAAGTCACTGAAGCGTGTGACTGAAATTCAACTTAAGCGATACATACACGGAAAAGATCTTACTCGATTAGAGGAGCTAATCGACAAATTCACCTTTCTAGAATTGTGAATAGTATGTGAACTGAATTCAACTTCAACGACAAACATGGAAAAGATCCAACTCGATTGGCCAATCTTCATGAAACGTGGTAGACAATTGTACTGACAAATGCGGAAAGTGGGGGTTTAATACGTAAGCAAATACTACATGTTAGAACTGTAAGGTGTACATAATACGACACACACTGTATTCTCTGTTCTACTATCTGTTGACTAACATTGCATTCTATTTCCCACGAAATCAACATCCAAAACATACCTCATAAACGTTACCCTTATAAGCTAGACGCCTACATGAATCAAGTCCATAAAGTTCAACGTAAAATGGCGCGCATATATCATTATACTTCACGTATACACGTAATAAATTCAAACCATAATAAGTTTCTAATCAATATCTCAACTTTTTTTTACAGTTGTGTCCATACTTACAAAATTTTCCAAATAATTTTATCCCATCTTACATTCAAACATATCCAGAATTCCCTTTTTTAGTTTCTACAAAGAAAAAGAAAGTTAATATATTACTACAATCTAATTTCAATTGAAGAATCCTAAGAATCTTTCTTTCTTTATATCAAAATCTATCCAAAAATAAAGAGAACAAAATACCTTACACTAGACTACCTCGAGCGTGTCAAGCAAGCAAGTGAAGCAAGAGACGCTTGTGAAGATTCTGGCTCTGCAAAAATGCCAGTCATCACAGAAAGCCAACTTTTACAACGACGTGGCAAGTCCAGGATTCACCTGGTTCCGCCACGTGTCCCCCCTGAATCTTCCTGAAATTACCAAACTACCCTTTTTCGTCCTCTCATCACCTTCCACCATAAATTCTAACGAGTCCTGCCAAGAATCCTCCTCTGTTTTTTTCACATTTTCATCTCCAGGCTCTCTTCCTTTTCGATTCACCATTCTTTTTACCTTCTTTTCCCTTCTCCTTGTATATATACCCCCCACCCATTCTCGTCAGAAACTCACTCAAACAAAACAGTTATAATTTCTGCAATTTTTCCCCTGTTTCTCTTGCTTCCTTTACTTTCTCGAGCAAAGAACAAAAACCCACCTGCATTTCCCCTAAATATCCAATCTTTCCGAGTTATCAATGGAGAACACTGACAAAACCCTTAACCTTACCTCTGCTCTCAGCTTGAAGGACAATGCTGATCAGAACCAGAGCTTTCCGGCCCTCGATTTGCAGCTGAGCCTGAGCCTCTCCACAAACGGACAATTCGGGGTCGACAGGGCTATGGTGGTGGCGGGAGAGAGCGGCGGCCAGGCGCGTGAGGCGGACGCGCCGGGTGTCATGAGCGATGAGGAGTACTGGAGGAGGAAGGAGGAGCAGACTGCCAGGAGGTTGGAAGCGAGGAAGAAGAGGTCTGTGAAGAGGCTTGCTGCTGGCAGGGTGATAAGGAAGGAGAAGAAAGTGAACAAGGGGGAGAGTACTACTTCTTCTGAGGATGGTAGTAGTGACAAGAAAGTTGCTGTCAGAGTTAGGGTTTCGGCTGGTGGTTCTAGACAAGCATCATCAACATTAACAAAGGCGGCTGCGGCTAGTGTTGGTGTTAAAGTTGAGAGTAGGGTGGTTTTGGGTGGTGGTGCAAAAGGGTCTAGTACTGGAGTTGGATCATCATCAGTAGTAGCAGCAGCACAGGCTGAGGTTGCTGTGACAGTTGAGAATGTGCTTGTTTTGGGTGCAGGTGATCAACAAGGGTCTATTGGATCATCATCATCATCTGCACCTGCTGGTGATGCTCAGGCTCAAAGGATTGAGGGTATACATTCTCAAACATCCTTTTTTAAATCAATTAAGTTTTGGGGTTGAATTGCAATTGGGATTTTGTTTTCGGTTGAATGAGAATATAAGATAATATTAAAGGTGGAAAGTGTAATTGTATGTTTTGCATGCATTAGGGGCAGTGTCACAGTCACACTCACACATGAGATTGAGACACATCCTACTAGAATGAAATCTAGGAGGTGAACTGGAATTGGAAATTAATTTGTTTGTGGGGTAACTAAGAATATAAGATAATTAAAAAGGTGGAAAGTGCAATTAGAGATGTTTCTATTTGTCCTGTATGCATGCATGAGTATGTCACACACATATATTCTTGTCTTTATATGATAAGGAGTTGGATCTAGAAATTAAACTTAGGAGATGGGGTGAAATGCAATTGGACTTCTTTTTGGGGGTAAATAATAACATAAGATAATAGAAAAGGTGGAAAATGCAATTGGAGGGGAATTTTCTTATCTGCAATTCTGCATGTCACACACCTCTATGCTTGTCTTTAAGAGTTGGAGTTAGAAATAAAATTTAGGGGGTGAAATGAATTGGAGTTCTTTTGGTGGGTAAATAAAAATATAAAATAATATAAAAGGTGGAAAATGCAGGGGCAGTGTCACACGCCAATATTATTGTCTTTATGTGATAACTGATAAATTAAAAAATTGAATTTAGGGGGGAGAATTTCAATGTGACATTTATTTCTGGGGTTGGTAAGAATATAAAGTAGTTATAGAGGTAGGAAATGAAATTTGAGAAGTTTAAAGGTGATACTATCTCATGGCTTACATTTGGGGCAATGTCACACATTACATACCTTTATTCTTGTCTTTATATGGAAAGAAAGATTGGTAGTTGGACATATGTGATTTTTTTTTTTTTTTTAAATTTATGGGGTAGCTAGATACACTAATACGAGTAGTATAAAGGTTGGAAGGTGTAATTAGAAAAGGTGTATTTACATTAGCTCTTTGTAAAGTCTTGTACCACTGCACTTAATTATATGATATGGCTTAAGTAGTAAGTACATTGCATGGTTATGGCTTTATCTAGATTCTAGAAACATGAAATGGATTAGGGTAACTGTTTCATGTAGGTTTGTCCTGCATTGTTGCTGCATGAATTAGTGCATGGTTCAGATTTCTTCATTCTCCAATGGAGATTCATTCATTCTCATGGCAAATAGTTGTTATGGTTGCAATATTTGTCGTGTGAAAGTGGCCGGTTGGACTTGCATGTCAATCATGTTGCGTATGTTGTCAATTTGTCGTGTTCAAGCATTCTGTCAGATTTAAATATTTGTCTACACAGTTTCTTTGTCGTATATAAAGATTTCGGTCTATTGGTTGCCCTGCTTTACGGGATATCCGATATCCATTTGTTCTAATGTTGATGGGGATACTTAATTTTTCGGGTTGGTTTACTCATAAATTGGTCTGTTGACTTGATTAATGTTTCTCATCATACGCTGGGCTATTGCATATGGTCGTGCATTGGGATCTAGCATTGTCTTTTACGTTGTCATGTTGTGTGTCAGCAGATCAGGAACCAGATCGAATTACAAAAACTTAAGTGATCTTTAGGCTGGAAAGGGGTGTACTTAAGTGATCATGTTGTGTGTATTGTTTTGGCAATAGTGAGGTGAATTAAGCACCGAAGAAGGTTATTTATATCACTGTATATTGACAGATTATGAGAATGCTTTGACCAGGGGATAGCTTATGCTTTTTGCCTTGTTTGCGCATCAGCGCATGGATGCGTTATGTTGTCGATCGCATTGTTTGCGCAACCAATGTATGTTAATAGCTTATATTGCGCATGACTGCAGTCTGTTTTGCTCACTTTGAAGGAAGTACAAGTATTTTATGATTGTACCCAGTATTCGTTACCTTTGGACTTATGATGTTAATATTCTAACTATTGCTGTTTTGACAGAAGATGCAGTTCCAGCTACTGAGGCGAGAAGTCCTCCAAGGGTTCAACCTGTACAAGTGCAGGAACCCCAAGAACCCGAAGATGGGGCTCCTGCCCCTGCTCCAGCTCCAGCCCCAGCGCAAGATCCTCCTGTTCCTGTTCCTGTTCCTGATAGGAACGGGGATAGGAGGGTCACTAACATGCCATATGTCAGAACAAGGTACGGGAGAAGGATAGCTGGGATCCTGTACCGATACAGTGTGGCAGATGAGATGAAGATCGTCTGCGTCTGCCATGGCCACTTCTTCACGCCAGCTGAGTTCGTGTTGCATGGTGGCGGGGGTGATGTGGAGCACCCCATGAGGCATATATTGGTTTATCCTTTCCTTATATGATTATAACTGAAATGCTGTTCTTGTCGTACTAACAGAAAAACTACAGCATGTTTATATATAGTTGAACTTGTGTTTTTAGTACAGTTATTCTTTTGAAAGATTATGTTTTTCGTGCTCTATGGTTGATTTAGTTTCTCAAACTTGACATGGTTTTGGAAAACTATATGAGTCGTTATTGTTCTCTAGATGAATGTGTTGACAAGTTAATGTGATGTTCATGCGCATCGATGTTGTTTTCATATTTTCCACTTGCAAAGATCGAAACATATGGCAACTTGGCATTGCTTACGGGTAAGATGTCAAGCGTATGATTATTGCATGAATTGTTAGTATGTGTTAAATCGAGACTAATTGCGTTTCAACATTGTCAAAACAGAAAATTGTTTGGGATTGTATGCTAGTGTGCAACGTTAACACAATATGATTCTAACTTTTCCCCCAATGTTAGTGCAATATGATTTAACTTTTTCTGCAACATTAGCGAAACATGCGCAATATAGTCTGACTTTTCGTGCAACATTAGCTTAACACGTGGTCTCACGTTCCGTGCAAAGATAGTGTAATGTGGCAAGCTTTTCGTGCAACGTTATTGCAATACGGTGTTAACTTTTCGTCCAACGTTAGTGCAATGTGGTTCCTGCGATGTTTGTGCAGTGTTGTGATCTAACTTTTCATGCAATGCTAACCTGTGTGTTTTCAAATTGTAGTTGGATAAAGTCGGATAATTATCTTTCGTTCAGGACTAATCTGATCTAGTTACAGGTATGTTAATGTCAGTGTGCCAACATTATTTTTCCAGTGGTATGCTATAGTTAATTCAAGCATCAAAGAGGCACTTCTTCTTCTTCTTCCTTTTTTTTTTTTTTCCTTTAATCTAACATGTCTTAACAGGACTCTAACAAGCTCATATTGCATGCCTGCAAGAGTATTACACTATGTTCACACGAATCATGTTCTGCACATTAAGCATGAGGACTTCACTATGTTTGCATGACTTGATGATGAATAATCAATGGTAATCATAACATGATAACAATGTTATCTTTACTGATGGTGCTAAATGTAATGGGGTGAGAAACTGTTGAATGATTTGACCTGTGGAAGTTCAGGAATTCAAAAGCAGAGCTCCAGATGATTGGAACTGGACCGGAAGGTGTATGTTCATTGCCTCGTATGCATGACACGTGTCAGTTCACAAGATGGTGACGGGAGATACAGGGCGATGATCAAGGAGGTGGAGATAGTATGTGTCTACATGGCCTGTTCCTAACGGCAGTTTCAGCGTATTCCTATACTTCTTACATTTCTTGCTTTAACGGATCATATCTTCTTAGAGTTTTGTTCACAAAAATATCAGGTTGGTTGGTGTTGTGTTTTGTTGGTTATATGTAGCGTGTTTTCATCATTTTTACCGGCGAAGATAAAAAAGATGTTTCCATTTTCGAGTTTCGTCCTTTTTCAAAACATTGCTTAGTTGTGTTAAGGCAAAAAATGTCAATGTATGTGGCTCCTGAGTGTTATCGTCTCTTATCTATTAGAATTGGTTCATCATCCCCTTTATCTATTAGAATTGGTTCATCATCCCCTTAAAAGGCATTGTAAGGGGAGAAGGTTATTCAATCTTATATATTGAATTGAGGTCCTACTCTGAAGCGATGTATGTGATGGGGTTTAACACGCCCCCTCATGTGTAGTCCGGTATGAACACCGGGTCTACAACGTGGACAATGAATGTCGGAATATACATCGGCATCAAACCCAACACAGGTAAACAACCATCATCGACTTGGGCCTACTCTAATACCATATTAGAATTGGATCATCATCCCCTTAAAAGGGATGTGGAATGGGGTGTAACATTATCGTTCGTCCATGATTGGTGGATGCTTATTGTTCGAAATTCATTGACACAATCTAGTTGTTGTGCAGACGTAGTGGTAGCAAAAGAGGTCTGGTGAGTGTCATATCTATGTGAAGCCAGAGTCTTGATTCAACATAAACTATAGGTTATGGCAGCAATATCGATCGGAGGACGTGTCTTTGCTTTATGTACGTTGATAATTGTTCGTGCATGTGTTGAGGTCAGTTAAAATCGCTTGTTCGCTGAAATGTTGAGTTCCCGGAGATTCCATTTCGTTCTAATTAATGAGTTGAGGCGCAATATCGTAGACACAAGAATTGCTGGTCATTTGGTGTGATGGGTACTGCGGAACTAACTGGTTGTTTCCCCAGTTTTCAAATGCAGAACATTTGCATTTCATCCTTGTCCAAGTACAATAGTATTTCCCGGTTTATCAGATTATAGCGACATAATCACAGTGACAACTTCTCAGACGACTCATATATTCCACACATGGGTACATACGATATTTGAGAGGATTTGAGAGGGTGTCGTACTGATGATCACTTGACACGTGAAAATTCCGTCGTGACTTTTTAGCTGGATCTCATTCAGCCAAAAAGTTGGAAGATTTAGGAGAAGACTGTTGTTGCATAAACATTACATCCATGTCTCAATCACGTTATACTTGTGTACTACAAAGCAATAAGGTTGTCCTATATTTGCAGGCAAAGATAGTGAAGTGTGAGAGCTAAATTCTCCATTTCAAGCAAACTTTTAATACTATGGGTGAACTTAGCAACAGCTAGCTTCAACAGGTGTCGACTTCTTAATGCATGATCCAATAATCTCGTACTATCCAAATGGGCCAGCCCAACTAATTTGAAGAGTATGGCGCTAGTAGACTTGATGCTAGTATAGTGTCTGTCTCTCATCTTTTTCCGAAAACCAGCTGATGGTACTAGGCGGAATAGGTTGGTTTTTAAACGTGACGGGTTCGACTTTACCCGTCAAGTATTCGTCAAGTAATAAAATTTTGAGTTTCGAGTACGATAGAGCATGAGTGCCCGAGTCCTATGATCCAACCCGATAACGTAACATATACAATATAATCTCACCTATGTCGATTAACTGATGAGTATAGTCAGTATGTTAATGACCAAACGTGTGTTAGGAACCCATAATATCAAATTTTCATCATAACCACATTTGTTTCGGCTACCGTAAAATCTTAGTAGTAATATAGATGCTATTTGACAAGATCTGATTTGTCAACTTATTAAAAAACGAAAGGCAGAAAAAGAAATGTACACAGCTGATTTAAAAGGCTAATCTATGTAACTTCAAAACAAATAATCAATCAAATCTAGCCATAATGAGATAGGTAGATAATGCTCATGGCCTTCATTTAATTTCTTCAAAAAACTAGCTAGAGTAACTGTTCAAATCATTAAAAATTATGTGAGCATGTGAGTTGATTGGCCATCAATTAGTCTTTATTTTATGAAACCCTAGTTTTGAAAAAAAAAAAAAACTTTATAAATTCGCTGATCAGATTGTATACTTGTATTGTATTACACACTTGTACACGTGTTCTTGACGTTTTATCATTGATCAACCAAAATGCAATATAACTAAGAATACATATAGCTCCTATAGCTAATATGGTGCTTCTTCATGAATGGTTCTTCAAAAAAAAAAAAAGACGGTATTTGTTTTTTTTTTTTTTTTTCAGAAAAAAATAATTTGAGATTGAATTACACTTATTATCACATTAGTACCATGCTAGAGCTCTAAAACATACCTACTAGATAATCAATACATTTTGATAAAAAAAACGTTGACTTTTCCATATTTACAAAAATGTCACCCCTCAAAACACTCCAACCAAACAAACCTTATCACTTAACTAATTTATAATTTTTTTTTCTTTTCCTTTTCAACCCTTCTTCTTTTTATCCGGTACCAATTCCGGTACCGGAGCTTGCTCTGGCGACTGTCCAGTCGCCGGAGTTGGATAACGTGGAGCAAGCTCCATTCCAGATCGGAGCTTGCCCCGTCCAGTTACCGGAACTCCGGAGAATAAGATGAAAATACTTTTTTTGTTTAATCGTTTTTTTTTAATTTAATTTAATTTTTTTTCAAAAATATAATGGTTGTTTGGATAAGAAAAAATTCAATAATGGAACAGTGTTTAGAACGCGATAGAGCTTTAAAAAGTCAAATGCTTGTTTAAAATGTAATTAATTATATAGTAGGTATATTTTTATTATTAGGGACGATTACGTAGTATAAATATAAACATACCTTGAATTATTATCTCTAATGATCAATAATTGAATTTTCAAAATGAATACATGTAAAATCTGAGAGTGGTGTTTTCATCATAAGATCAGATTGCGGTCTGGTCTCTCTCTCTGCTGGTTTATAAGTCGTGTCCGTAGATTAGGTGTCGCATTCAGCAACTTGCTTGCCTCCTGCTTAGCTGTTAAACCTCTTGCTAATTGACACGTGTTGTCTAACAGGCGCGACGTGTCATCGTGTTTTTAAAGTGCAACTTGAAACCCTTATGTGGGGCCCATCTAGATTTCTCTATAGATTTTCTTCTCTCTTTCCGTCTATTTTTTCATCCTTTCTCTTTCCTTTGGGACCAATTTTCACACATCATTTTATTTACACAAACACACGCACATAGATAAAAGAAAATCAATTCAATTATTTATTGGAAAGTGCCGTATCTCTTCTCTAGATGTGCAAATAAATATGATTGCTTGCTCCTCTGTTTTTATTTCCTAAAAATAATAATAATATCTTGTTTATGTATGATATAATAATATTATAATATTAATAAATTCCTATTGGATTTCAATATATGCATGCAACTCAACTTAATTGAAATGAGAGTTTTGAACTCTTAACTACTTTCACTTCCTTTTTTTCTTTTTTCCACATCGGTTCAAATCAATTCAATTCTATATATTTATATTTTGAATAAGTTTAACTTAATACAACTCATTAAACATAAACTTACTTTTATATTATAAAGAGTTAATTTTGATCCCTGTATGTAAGAATTAGCCCGTATTTACTGCAAATGGTGATTATTTTTTAAGTGTAGTTTCTAAGAGCATTCATTATGGTTGAGGCTTAATTAGAGGTCTTTTATCTATATAAGCTTCACAAAATCCCCATCTAAATGAAGTCTCCAATGGTTTTGGGGCTTAATTGAAGTTTTTTTTTTGTGTGTGGATCCCATATTATATCTCATCTAAATGTAGTTGATTTTCTATATAGGTCTCATATTTTGGGCTTAAATTGATGCTACTAATTAGTAGTCCATTTCCATAGACTACTACTTAGTAGCCCCTTTATAGACTTCATTTTTATTTGGAGTTTAATTGAAAATTTTAACTCCAATTAAGTTCCTTTGTAGACTCCACATAAGGAATCATCTAATTACAAAACTTTTCTTGTGGCTGGAGCATCCCTTACTTATGCTCTTTGTACTTGTTTTTGTTATTAATAACTTAAATATTGTTAATTGGAGCTTGGAAGTGTGAAATAATAGTATACTAGTAACAAATTACAATTAGCAGCTGCCTTGTAAATACACCAAGTCCGATATATCATCCATAACTAACAACCAATGTTACTGCTTTATTACAATCATCTTACTTTTTCTTAGTTTCACTTTTATACATTTATTCCAATGTGCATATATACCAAATTTCAGAAAAATAAAAAATCATAGTTCTCATGATACAAAGGTTTGAATTATGATAATAATAATAATAATAATCTGAGGATGAAATTTCCAGTAATTGTAAATATATGAAAAACAAGCATTTTTTTATCTACAACAAGTTCATTTCATTTTGGTTAGTTTTTATATACTACAAATAATTTTAAATTAATTCTATTCGATTAAAATTAATATAATTTTATTCATAACTTTTCACACAAAGATAACTTAATATCTTAATACGTGTAGCAACAATAAGGAATAAATACCCTTTTATTCCATCAAATCAAAATGCTAACAAAAACTTATCTTTCTATATTACTATTTTCCATTCTTGAACTTATGGGCAAGTGGATGGGATAACAAACTAGTAGAAGCTTTTTTATGTTGTTTTATATATATAGATCTATATGTATCTATGTCTATCTTATAAAGCTAACACATTTGACATCATTGGTAAAGCCTAGTTGCATTAAACTAGTATACCATCAAACCATATGGCAATAAATTAGCAAGTTGCATGAATTGGTTGAAAATTGTACTACTAAGATTATAATGTTGGTGACAGACAAAGTTTGTCTTCAAATCTATTACGTAGTATATTATTGTTCATTTTGAATGATATTCAACAATCCACTTGCACTTTTAAGGAGAACAATTTTAAGTACATCTATATATATACTTATATATAAGATCTGGACCTGGCCTATGTTCATTGAATTGAATTATATATCTTCAAACGTCACAAAGTTGTTTTGAATCACGTTCTTTACTCTAATGTTTGTCCAATTTCTAGATTGCTTTTTTGAACATTTTCTTAACTTATTATTAGTATAGTATAGTTTATTTTATTTTATTTTTGAAAAGCACAAGTATAGTATAGTTTCATCTCTAACAAAACAAAATTGTCTAGTGAAATTGAATATATTGACATTTTAACCCATTTAAGAAAATGGTATAGTATATAGGTTTTCCGAATAAAGGAAAATTACAGGGGGATAAAAAATTTATTTTAAAAGCTAAAAATGTACACATTGGTTATGAAGTATCAAAATAAGAAACTTATCCCCAAAATCCATCATAATTCATAGGTACATTATAGCCTTTTCTAAGCATAAATCATGTGCATTATATGTTAAATTGTAGGAATTTTTCTTGATTAAGTATTTCAGTAGTGATCCAAAATAAAATGAGTAAATAAAATATATGATTTAGAACAATGAATTATATCTTAACCAAATACCTTAATAATTTTCACGACATACATTGTGTCAATGCGAAATCATATGTCCCCGGTAGACACAAACAGATTGATATGTATTCGTATAAAAATACATGTGGAATTAAGGATAGAATGTATTCTAACAAAATCATGTATTCAAAACTAGAGTAGAACCCTACACTTTACTAATCGATCACATAGGATAAATAAGATTCACCCCACCCAACATGATTATTACGGGGAAACAAGGCCAAATGATAACTACACTCAATCACTCACTCATGCAACGACACTCTACACTCTTGATATCAAGTTGCAAATTCCACATCCTAGAGTACCCCTAAAAAATTAAACAAATTACGATTCTGCCAATGTACACGTTTCGAGTCCTTAACGCGAGTGCAAGCTCCACTCGCGCAGTTAATTCCGCAACTGGCGCGTGAGATTGGCATAATTTTGTGTGACGTGAGTGTTTCATACGTGTCGCATTCATATGATTCCACGCGTCCTGTATTGTTATTGTTATGGAGAGAGGAAGTTGGTAACTGAAAAAGCTGAAAATAATGAAACGGACGAAATTTGGAAGGATACCCACGTGCTGGCCTTGTCACCGTGGGTTCATGTATCTGACACGTGTTAATACCACATCAATTTGGGATTGGCAAATTGCAGCGCTATATTTACTTCACTTTTTCAAATTTCATTACTCTTTTTTTTTTTCTTTTTCAATTTTATATTTCACCTTTCTAATTTTACCGCTCAAACCAATCTTTAAAATAAATGGCAGACTATTAGTAACTGATATTCGCACCTTGTGGGATACATCATTAAACATGCTTCATACGTTGAATAAACTCCAACTAATGTAAACTAGAGGAACACCTATATCAACAATAGTTGTAGGATATTGATTGATAAGGAAAGCGAAGAGTTAAAAGTTTGTTAAAAAAGAAAACAATAAACACCTAAAAGAAATAAACATCAGAAAATACATAAATAATATAAAAAACTAGGTGAGTATTTGTCTTCTAGTTACATTTTCGTTATTCAAATTTCAATACGGGCAAGTCGATATATTTGTAAAATGCACAAAAATAAGTTAGAAGTTGAAATCACTTTTAGAAAATTCCTTCAAAACACCCCGCGTTTGGAGTCATAAGAACATAATTAGATCCACATGTGGAAATTGTAGTACGTCGAGGATGAAAATGCACGTGTTAGTTTTTAAGCTCATGTGTCTTGTTTTTCACGTCTTTGTGTATGTGAAAACAAGCATCACCATATAAATTTCCAGGATGTGGCAATTAATATTATATGTCGATTGAAACAAATTCGAAGGAATTTCGCCCGAGAAAACAACGTCTGGTGAGCTAGTCGACAAGTTTACCTTTTCCACCGGAAGAAGCGCGTGATACGAATTTAAATTATAGCCAGGGCAACGGGAACACATGGAAGACGCCATGGACGCCCTTATTTAGTTGAGTTGTCGGCCTAATTTCACATGGTGGATACTAAATTTTCTAAATACGACATGAGTGATATAATATATTACTAAATATACACTGCAAAGCGAACAAGTATTGAGCGTATAATAACCGTTACATATCATTTTTGTACAATCATCATCCAATTAAATTGCCTAGTCATCGAAAGGCAATGTCAGAGCCAGAGTTCTCAAATTGAATATTAATTAGAAGAACTCTAATTGCAGTCCAAATGGGAGCGTTATATGTGTAAAGGAATAATGGACGAATCTAAGTCTTTTGAACTTGCGAAATACCAAACATAATATAATATGCACCTCAACTAACAGTCCAGCTCGTCAAGTCAAAGTCTCACAACTCATAAGCTTATCCATTGTCGTTTCTACACTTCACATTTGTATGGTTGTACCGTTGATCATCTACAACTGATCATCATCCAACGACCACTGAAACAGCTGAACTATAATGAAGGATAAGAGACTTAGAGAATAGAGTCTTCATTTCATTCTCTCCTATTTATTTCTTTTATTGTCAAGATAATCTACAATTTAGGGTTTTCACCATACCGATCTAGCTGTTTGTGGCTCAGATTTGCTATTTATTGTCGTTGGATTTGTTCATAACATCATGAATGAAAAAAGTTATAGTTATTAGTGGTAATAATTTCTCTCTATTGTCTAATTTATCCTCCATTTCGTCTAAATCTCCCTCATTCTCTTCTCTGAATCACTTCCTGTTTAACATTTGATTAATCGAGACAAAGGGGCGTAACAACCAATTTTGTACCAATACCCCATTTGCATGAACTAAACTCAATGTCATTAAACACCTGATGCCGCTTTAGACCTGGACTCTATTTTTTTTTTTTTTTTTTTTTTTTACGGATTGCATAAATCAAATTCACATTGTTGTACATGACAAATAAGATAATATTCTTTTAAGTCCCACTCTTCCACACGTAATATAATATAAAATAGATGGTATAAGTATACACCCAAACTTTATTATCAAGATCCATTCAATTTAGAAATTACATATTCTATAATAATATCCATATTACATTATTACTGCAATTTTCCTTTAAGAATTCTACTTTTGAGTTTTGACAGAATTGTATCCCAATATTTTTTTTTTATAAATCAAATAAAATTAAAATACCTAGAATTACATTACACCAACCTCGAGCGTGTCAATGAAGCAAGTGAAGAGACGCTTGTTGATCGAGTTTGTTGGTTTATCAAAAATGCCATACATCCTCGAAAACAGCTTGTCTCAACCACGTGGCCTATCCCTATCCCACCTCCTCTCGCCACGTGTCCTACGAAATATCCTTTTCCGTAATTTCACACCCCTCCCCCATTAATTTGGATGAATCCTTTTCAACACTTGTTCTTCTCTTCTCTTTTCCATTTTGTTTCAACATTTCATCCATTCACCAAAAAAACTTTTACTCTCTCTCACCTCTATCTCTCTCTCTCTCTCTCTCTCTTCATCTTCTCATGTTTATATATATCTTTCGCCGGCCATGAAAAACCCATAATTTTTTTTTCCATTATACAAATATTTCTCCGTAGCAAATCTGTACAATTAAGCCAAGTGTTCATCCTTTGGTTTGTTGATTGTTATCCCTTCCATTTCGCGGGAAGGGAGGAAAAAGAAAAACCCAGTTGAATTCCGGTACCAGAACATCCAATTTCCGCCCAAAGATTCAATCTTTTTTCCGTTATAGATGGAAGAAACCAAGCAAAAATTCAATCTTTTTGATAATGAGTTAGACCAACAACAAGAAGAAGAGGATTATGATGGAGTTGATTTGCAGCTCAGCCTGGGCCCTTCCAAGAAGCTCCGCCGCTCCTCCTCCATTTGCAGCTCGGCGGTGGTTGAGGTCGGCGGAACCTCAAACCACGCGCTTGCGGCGGCGGTTGAGGTACACGCGCCGCTGGGTAGGACGTGTTCTTTGCCGGCGGTGAGTGAGGAGGAGTTTCGGAGGAGGAAGGAGGAGCAGAGTGCTAGGAGGTTGGAGGCCAGGAAGAAGAGGCTGGAGAAGAAGAATGCTGCTGCTGTTAGAGGTGTTGGTGTTGTGAAGGAAAAGGAGAGGGAGAGTTCTTCTGAAGATATGAGTAATAATAATAATATTAATAATAATAACAATAATAATAATGGTGTTGTTGAAAATGGTGGTGTTGTGGAAAGGTCTATTGGATCATCACAAAGGACTGGCTCATCTGGAGTCTGTGATCCTCCTAGTCAACTCACTGAGGGTATACATTCCTCTCTCACTCATCTCTTGTCACTTTCTTTCTTAAAGAACATATCTTTTTGTTCATCTTTGCCTATTGTGGAATAAATTTGTTTTGGAGGTTATTGATAATGTGAAAAGCATGAAGGTGGGAAATGCAATTTGGAGAATTTTATGAAATTGAGATGTTCTTTAGTGTTAACTAGATAGTCATACTCATAAGTTGCTTGCTAAGATATGTTTTCTTGTTTGTTAAAGTTAAGCTGTTTAGAGGATTAGGGTCTATTTGAAGAACATATAGCTGTTTCTGTTCATCTATCTATGCCTATGGGAAATTTTTTTTGGAGGTAATTGAGAATGTGGAAAGTTTTGAGGTGGAAAGTGCAATTAGAAATTTTTATGAAACTTAGATGTACTTTGTTAGATAGATAGTCATGCTCATGACTTGCTTGCTTATGTTTTCTTGCTTATGTTTTCTTGCTTATGTTTTCTTGTTTGTTTAAGTTTAGCTGTTTTGATGACACATGGGGACTAATTAAGGACAATGAAGCTAGAAGCAGCCTTGATAATGGTGCTTGTCCTACATTTTGGTTGACTTCTTGGTGTCTAACCTGCATTCTAACTCCTAGGTTTATGCTGATGTTCGTTCTGCATTTTAATTATCTGAAATAGTGAGCATATTATAGTTCAGGTTTCTTTTCTATCAGATGGATTAGTTTCTGTCTCAACATATGCTTGTTTTTCGAATCTTCCCCTTCATATTTTTGGTTGAGTTCTGTTTAGATATTCGTCTTTACTGAGATTCAGTTTTCCATGATTCTGTTCATGTGGGAGATGGTTGTTATGGCGTCGTAACTAGTTGTTTTAATGTGGTCTGCCAAACTTAGATATATTTCGTGTTGATGCGGTGTGTTCGAGTCCAATATTTATCTAGACAGGTGCTTTGTTGCATCATATCATATCTGCTATCGCACGTTATCTTGCATACATACGCCATTTTGAAGATTTAAGCGTATATGTTCCCTCTGCTTTCCTAATGTTATCTGTATACCGAGTACTTGTGTAGCATAGGAGTACTGGAATGGACCAGTATGTTCTTGAAATTATGGATTTAATGTCTAGACTCCAAAGTGGTCTTTCTGCATCGTATCACAAGATAGATCCTTTTGTTCACCAGCCAATCGTACAAATCTAATCAGTTTTATTCGCATTACCTACTTTCCAAGTCAAGCCCAATTATCATATGATTATTCTTATGTGCCAACATACATGGTCATTACAGAGTCCATGGTTGTTTTGGAAATACTGATGTGATTTATGCATTAGCAAGGTTTACTTTTATGAACTATGAAAACATACGTGCAGATGTTTACGTGGACTTCATTTATGAACATAGTTTACTATGCTTAAAAGGCCTTGCCATGGCAAATATGATACTGTGCTCACTATCTTTGTGTTTATTTTTGCAGCTCAAAATACTGAGGTCAGAAGCCCTCCAACGGTTCGACCTGTGCAAGTGCAGGCCCCTCAAGAACCACAGGGTAGACCACCTATTCCTGCTGATAGGAATGGGAACGGAAAGAGAAGTATAGCTGACATGCCATACGTCAGCACGAGAGAAGGCAACAGGATAGAGGGGTTCCTATATAGATATAGGAAAGGCGAGGAGGTGAAGATAGTGTGCGTCTGTCATGGCTTGTTCCTTTCACCGGCAGAGTTTGTCAAGCACGGTGGCGGTGGCGACGTGGAGAACCCGCTTAGGCATATAGTGGTCAACCCGTCACCTCCTCTCGTATAAGCGAAATGTTACTAACATAAAAACTACAGCTTTAGCGTTGTATTTTTCTTTTTTCTTTTTCCTTTCTTTTTGTTTGATGTCGACAGAATTGTCTTATTAGAGTTTTATGCAAGGATTTGGTTTCTCAATATTGAGAAGGTTTAAGTCTTATGGAAAAAGATTATCTCAGCCTTCCTGATAATATGCTTAAAATATGGCATTTGAAGTTATTTATGGCAAAAACAAAATTAAAACTTCCCAAATCCAATTTGTTTGGGTAAATTTGTTTCCGGTCCCTAGAGAAGTGGACAAAGTTGGTCCCTGATTGTATCTGATTTCATCCAATTAGTATGGATGAGTTTTGTAGCAAAATTCCAGCAGAATTGAAGATGAACCGAGTGTTCTAACTGTTAATTTTCTGCTATTAATTCTTGCATCAAGAACATGACAATAAAGAACGCGAACTGTATAAGCTGGTCATCTACAAGACTACGCAGCTCATTTCGACTCAGTCAGTTGATTCATCTCTTGCGTAAACAGATTACCAGTATTGCATAATCATCAAGTATGCAGTAAACTGTTTGTGCTATAAAAATGTACTACCGGAGTAAGTGAAACTAAACAGAGAGAAAAGAAGCTTTTTGATCAAAATTCATATCATAGGATAAGGGAATAAATTGGTGTGTCACATCTTACATATACACATGTAGCTTATAAAAACCATCACTGCCTGGTATATTCCTGGAATTTCTAAAATCACTCCAGATGTCATGTCAAAATGCATATTACACAACTATTCGGGGCGGAAGTTAGAATAACCAAGTTCTGGACTCAGAATACTTGCTGTTTTTACAACACAGAATGTGTTGTATAAACTGTTATTTCTAAGCTATACCTCCACTTGACTCAGCCATCCATAATATTGAAGTTTCACAAATCTAAGCAGGCTTAAAGGGATGCAGACGACGTTAGGTAGAAATGGTTAGAAACGAACGTTAACAGCACCGGGGCCAGTTGCATAAGCAAGAGTACCATCTTGCCTCGGAAGGTTTAGCACTTGTACTAGATTCTTGTGTCTGCAACTCTGATTTCCCAGGTTTTTCAACATGAGAAGGAGTAGTCTTGAACGACGCAGGCTTTGATCCATCGTGCACCAATCTGCATTAGTAGAAATAGACTAGTAAGCTTTAACAAAAAGTTTATGCATATTTTTGTCATGCAAATTAGGCCAATATCTTACACAGGAAAGGCAAATGAGCTGCTGCTGTTTCTGCTCTCATCTGAAAGGCGAGCATTGCTAGCTGAAAATGAATGGTTGTTCGATGAATTATTTCGACTAGTATCAACAGGAGGAGCGCATTTCATGCTAGGCACTACAGTAGAAGCAGGAACTATCTCTGGGGGGGACATCTTTTCTTCCATAAAGCTCTTATCAGAGTTTTCCCTTTCCAGTTTGTGGTCTTGGACCGAATTTGCGCTGCTTATCACACTGTTCTCTTCATGTGCAGATACTTCCATAACCGGCGGAAGCGTGTTTGCTTGGCTAGGCCTGAAGTCGGAACCGTTCTGAAGACTGTTTTGTTGCGAATTATTCCATTCCTCGAGCCAGAAAGGTTCTCCAGAAGTGAAACTGTTATTCCCCATGTGAATGCTGAACAACGATTCATTCGAGGCAGTGCTCCATTCACCCTGATTCGAAGGCTTGGTGGAGAAGATGTGGGAGGGGATACGGTTGGGGTCATAACCGGGTATAAGTCCCATCATGCCAGGAGATCTCATCTGTTCTGGTGTTGGAGACTGACTTAACATGCTCCATTGAGGCGTCACTGGTTCGTTTTGCATATCTCGCAAAGATTCATGGCTAGACGACCCGTTCCCATCGAATTCGGATATGACAGGGGAATTATAGAGAGTACTTTTATCACCTTCTCTTGAAGAAGTCGACGAAGCAGAGGAAACGGAACATCTAGCAGCTTCTTCAGGAGTGTTGCCATCTTCGTGGTTAACCTCCACGTTTTGCTTCGCAAGCTCATTGTTTCCGCTTGCAGGCTCGGATGCCATCGCTTGCCTGATATCTCGAAAGTTCTAGATTACGGAGCTAATAAATCAACTGATTCTTGCAGTTAAACAAAAAACAATCAGCATTTGACCCTTGAACTTCAATAACTACAACAAACCAACTTTGGCAAACAAAAAAAAGACCACAAAACTGCAGCAATAATGTCAATTTTCAGGTGCACTCTGATCTACGAACAACGATTTTTTTGTGAAAAAGCATAAAAAGAGTGCTTGCATGTGCTTCCTCAAACAACTGATAAGAAGGAACGAACAATGCACATTCGACTCCTTAGCACTAATTCTCGCTACAAAACATCGATACTTATACAGACTAGCTAATACATAGAACAACATAACAAGAATTTGCAAATATTTGAAAAATCGAAACTCTCAAATCAACTGACAAATCAAAACTACAGAACAAGAATTTGCCAACACAAGGCAACCTATTGTCTGAGTGCAAATGCAAAAGTTTCAAGAATTTACATTAGGATACAATGTCACAGTGTTACGCCCCTAACACCTAATAAACTGTTTAGCAGATTAAAAAAAAAAAAGTACAGATAGAGGCATTAAATTCTGAAGGCTATTAGGCATCAATGTAGCTTACAATAATCCTAATGAATCATTTCAAAACTAACAACTTAGACAACAAGATTCATCAGACTACATCGCAAGAATCATGAAATATCTATGCAATAAAATGATCAAAGAAAAAGAATTATGGAATGGAAAATGAGATTTCTTTGCATTTCAAGAATTGGGAAGAAATAGGTACATGATTGCATGTGAAGATCAGAATCATAGAACAGAACACACCTAAATAAATGTGAAATGGACGAATCAAAAATCAAATTTCCAAGGCTAAAAAGGCAATATTTTCTTCTTTTTTTTGTCCATGAACCAAACGAAAAATGGGATTGGAGGAATTTACAGGATTAATGTGTTTGAATTTGGATCAGAACAAAAATGTCAGGGGAAATTAATTAGGGTTTTTGTTGGGAGGAATTTTTTATTGCAAATGAAAAATAGTCGTCCATTTATTTCGGGCATTATGCAGAAGGAGAATACATATTGAAGCCAAGTGAAGGGAATTCGTACACACACAAATGGATATTCATATTCATTCATCCCCCTCTGAATTCTCAGGGGGGTTCATGGTCTTTTTACTTTCTCACATGAACCAAAATGCAAAACTAAGTGATGTGTACTTAAATTAAAACGAACTCATAACATGACTCATCAGTCATACCAAATAGGCAAATACATGCATCGTATATATATTGGATTAATGCATTTTAATTAATTTTTAGTGACTATACAGACAGTGACGAAATCAATAATTGTACAATTCAATACATTATGCATTAATTTTTTTGAAAATACATTGTTTCGAGAAAATTAAATTTTTTGAAAATAAATTGTTTCGAGAAATTGAAATTGCAACCTATTGATGTTGTGAACGATTGTGTTATATCTCTATACTTGCTAACGAACATGTTTTTTTTTTTACCTAATAGACACAATGATGTAACTAATGTTTATACTAACATCATGTTGTACAGTATATAAAATTGGGTTTGACATCGATCCGCTCAACGGGTCCTCCAGGCTTATAGAACCATTTTCCTTGAAACTATTGACACGGATTCGACCTGGTTTGGGACTGGTCACAATGACTTGGGTTAGGTTTTGGGTTGGAAAGAATTGTTTGTTCCACCCTTCTTTTGTAATTGGCCCTATTTTGTTACGCATTAAACACCTTTCTTCTAACTTTAAATTGTTATATTTTAACTTTGTTCCTCTCAATTTTAATAAAGTTGTTCACCGTCTTGCGTGGAGTACTTCATGTTCGCGAAAAGGTCTTGAACATGATTTGCCTACTTTGTGACTCGTAGTCTTGATTATTTGTAAAAAGAAAATCACATATTATTTTTAAACAAAAGGGAAAAGAAAGGTCCTCTTATCTAATATTCTAATTATTCTTTTGGGTAGTATTTGCAAATATGTAGAACTTAGAGGTCCATGTTGGTAAAGAAAACAAAGGTCGAAACTTGGTGTCATCTTATCCATTTTATTGTTATTATCTTAACTTGCTTGCTAGTAAAACTTCTATCTTCTCTTTTCTTCATACGGTTTTTGCATTGCAAATGGAATCTGCAATTGAAAATTTAGTTTTTTCCAGTATCCATTCTCAATTTGCAACACAATCTAACAAGCCCCAACTCTACAAACCAAAGCTATGTAGTAATAATATTTTCAAGTTCTCAAGTTATCCATCCTTTCAAATGGTGCAGAAAAGCAATGTCCATGCCAATCCTGCTAAAGTAAGTCAATGTGTAATCTATGTCATGTATGTTAACATACATATATGCATGTATGTTAATAAAAGGTTGGCGATTTTCTTGAATTGTTTGCTTTGTGATGATCAGGTTTGTGCAGTGAGGAGGAGAAGATCTAACACGCAGACAGATACTTATGTTCTTATGGAACCTGGAGAGAACGAGGAATTTGTGTCGGAGGAAGAGTTACGAGACAGGCTCAAGAGTTGGCTCGAAAACTGGCCTGGTGGCGCTTTACCGCCTGATCTTGCTAGATTTGATGCAGCTGATGAAGCTGTTGATTACCTAGTGAAATCTGTATGTGAACTGGAGGTTGATGGAGATGTTGGTTCAATTCAATGGTATCAAGTTCGTTTGGACTAGTAGTAGTATACTCTTTAATTTGTGCTTACATAGATTAATATCATGTTATATGTATTTGAAATTGTAGTTAATTAGGAATGGCTGTTTAAGCTTTGAAATATTTTAGGAACGTTTTGTACTGTTTTGAAAATAAGAACGAAAATATAAAGGGGAGAAAAAGGAACGAGTGATTTAAACAATTTCGACATTCCTTGTTGATTCCATATAATAAGATAAAAAGATGAGAATGGTTCGATACTTTACATTCAGTCTTGAATCCCGATTTCAAATCATGCCAGGAATGTACTGTTAGAGAATTAAGATAAATGAATAGATTATGTTCATCCTCAACAGTTTAAACTTTTGGGAGAGTTGAATTTCTATCATGGTATCAGAGCCATCTGGCTCACGCCCACCTGGGTTCGAATCTCCCCGTAGACAAACTCCGCCCCTTATTAAATTTCCACTCGATTGGCCTCCCTAAAGGCCTCCCTAAAGAGGTTGAAATCGCCCACGAGTGCGGGGGAGTGTTGGAGAATTAACATAAATGACTAGATTATGCTCCTCCCTAACAGTTTAAACTTTTGGGAGAGTTGAATTTCTATCACGTACTCATCTACTACTAGATTACTTTCGTTTGTTCTAAATAGGTTTTTTAATTTTTTTTTTCTTTTTTACAAACTTTTATCCCAGACATTTATTGTGGGTATCACACTAAACCAAACACCAATCACATCATACAAACCTCCTAAAATTGTTTATAAAAATAAATGTAAAGATTTTTAAAAAAATAATTGAGGGAAAATATACTCGTTTGGACAGAGATCGTCGGCCTAACTTTGAATGTAAAAGGGGTATTTCAAGAAGGCTTCGTACTAGACCATTAAAGAGGAATGAAATGGGCCGACCAGAATTTGACCCATAATTGAATCGGATAATCGAGAACTCAATCATTTGTGGCGTTGGTGATGATTGGATGCGAGAGTTTGGAATTGATTAGGTTAATTATTAATTGATGAATGCCAATTAAACTGTGAACGTTGGTTTATAATGAGGACAATATATATGATTTATACAAGAACCTAATACATGCAGTACGTAGAAATGACACAAGTCAAATTGAACAGGACTTGGTGACCCGTTTTCCAGGTAATACTTGCAATATAATGCACCAATGTACAAAAATTGGTTCACATTTATAAAAACACTTAATAGTAAATTTAGTGTATTGAATTCCCAAAATTTAACTAATAAGAGTGTTTTTTTTTTTTTTTCTCAAAAAGAAAAATAACTAAAACTAAGCTACGAGGACAAGGTCCTCTATATCCTTATTTAAAAACGGAATAAGAGATGACGGCGGCTCCTCCCAAAGGCGAAGCCCCTCCATCCCATGTCCTAACTTCGCCAAAGCATCCGCACACGCGTTACCCTCCCGTCTCGAATGATGTAGTACACTTTCCCAAGGCTTGCGAAGAAGGCTTCGCACATCCTCTAGCAAATTATGCAAAGGGTGATCCCTCGTATCCGAGGCAGTGACAAGCTTGTACACAACTTCAGAATCCGTTTCCACGACTATCTTTGGCAGCCTCCTCGCCCAAGCCAACACCAGGCCTTGCCGTAGGGCCAGGAGTTCCGCCGTGTTGATTGTAACCTCCGGGAGTTTCTGGGAGAAACCGAGCGACCACCCCCCATGCTCGTCGCGTAGCACTCCTGTAGCAGCAGCTCCACCTGATGCGGCAAAGAGGCTAGCGTCCGTGTTCAATTTATACCACCCTGCCGGAGGTGCATGCCAAACAACCGGTCCCCTGCTGCCATGCTGTGTGGCATGAAGAGGAGCCGCAAACGCTGAATTCATATCTACCAGCATCACCTTTACTCTGTATGCAACCACACGAACCGGTAACGTTTTATTCCGAAAAACAAATTCATTTCGAGCTTTCCAAATATGCCATAAAATTGCCAAGAACGCAAGCGGCCAAGGCGCAAAAGGGACCAAGATGTTATCGAAAGAGTTCTCAAAAAGATTCTCAGCAATCCAACTCTCCTGTTGCACTGCCATGAACGCGTACCACTGACCTGGCTTGATACAATGCTCCCACACCTCTCTGGCTAGGCTACAGGATCGTAAAGTGTGTTCCACGGTCTCCGGCCCCTGCGCGCAACGAGGACAAGCACCAGAATCCGTAATACGCCTCTCACTAAGTAAAGATTTTGTCGCTAAACGATCCTGGATACATAACCACACAAAATACTGAAGCTTGGCCGGACATTTCAACCTCCACACCTTGCCCCAAACACTTTGCGGCACGTTCACAGCCTGTGTCTGGCCCTGAATGTAATTGTACGCCTGTTTACACGAGAAGCCGCCCTTGTTGTCTCCTAAGAACACTTGCACATCCTCACCATGAATTTCCAGCGGCATAGGGAAGTCATGAACTGCCCGACGGAGATCCGGCGGAATGGTAGACGCAAGATCATCCAAATGCCAGCCCTCCTCCACGCTCCAAAGATCAGAAACCTTGAGCTATAAATCCCGATGCTCTATCTCCTCGCCGAAACGGTCCGCAATAGTGGTAGTGCCCATCCACCGATCAAACCAAAAAGAAACTTTGTTCCCATTGCCAATCCGCCAACCAAATAGATTCTTGACCTCTTGGCAGCTCCTTGAAACCCCCTTAAAAGTGTTCGACTCTGCGCCGTTCAAAACATAGTTAAGAACGCCCTCCCTCTTCAAGTATTTCTTGTAACACACATCATTCCACAAATTCGAGTGTCCCTTAAACAGCTTCCAACCTTCTTTCGCCAGGAGGGCAAGGTTTGTTTGTCTTGTTGTCCGGATACCAAGTCCTCCTTGAGCCTTTGGTTTGGTAACCTTCCCCCAACCGACAAGATGAATCTTCTTTTTGGTGAAATCTGACGACCACAAGAAGTTACGGTTTAATCTATCCAACTGATCACAAGTGCCCTTTGGTAACCATTGAGCTTGCATAACATGTATCGGGATCGATGAGGTAACCGATTTAATCAAAGTTGTACGGCCAGCAAGCGAAAGGAACTTAGCTTTCCAGGCCGCCAACCTAGCGCTCACTCTGTCTACCACATCTCGAAAGGTGCGTGTCGTTACTCTTTCATGAATAAGTGGAAAGCCTAAGTATCTCCCAAGATTAGTAGTAATTCCGAAACCAAGAGTAGCACTGATACTACGCTTAAGCCCCATCCCACCGTCCTTGGAGAAAAAAACTCGTGACTTGGCTTCACTAACTTTCAGTCCCGAGGCTTCACAGAAAGTACTGAGCACTTGCTTCATAATGCGAGCGTTCCTTGTCGATGCCTTGCCAAGCAGAATCAGGTCATCCGCAAAGAAAACATGAGATAGGCGAGGTCCCCCCCTGCAGACCGAGATAGGTTTCCACTGCTTTCTCTCCACCTTTTCTTCAATCAAGTAGCCCAATCTCTCAACACAAAGCACGAAGAGATACGGTGAGAGTGGGTCGCCTTGTCGCAAGCCACACGCGGGTCCAAGGGACTACCATTCCAAAGGATTTGGGGATGAGATAGCCTGACACAAGCCATTATCAACCTTCGAATGTTCTCCGGAAAGCCGGAAAATTCAAGCGTTTCCTCTACAAAATTCCAACTCACTTTATCGTATGCCTTCTCCAGATCCAGTTTCACCACCATCTCTCCTATCTTGTTTTTCTTTCGCTTCCGCAGAGAATGGAGCAGCTCCTGGATTACTCTAATGTTATCATGTGTCCCTCGCCCCATAATGAAGCTGCTTTGGGTAGGGGAAATGATTCTCGGCATAATAGCACGGAGCCGCATGGTAATGACTTTTGTTACCAACTTATATGTAACATTGCATAATGTGATTGGGCGAAACTTATCAATAGTTTCTGGACTTGGAACTTTTGGTATTAGGCATATGAACGACTCACCCACCGAACCATCAATAGAACCCGTGGCAATAGCGGCTTTTGGTATTAGGCATATGAACGACTCCCACCGTTTTCTAATGTAAGATGTTTCAGTATTTTTGCATCTTCCACAAATTATAAGATGTTCTATCTTTTTTATTATAATTTCAAGGTAGTTTTCTCTTTATTTACAAAATTGTCTTAAAGTGCACTAATTTTTTAACAACTTTATTCCTTAATACCCAATCAGATTGAATTTAGATTATGTAGGGTTGATACTTTCGATGACAATAATTAATGTTGGATGAAGAAAACAATATAAACTAATCATTTCCTTAATATGTGTGTATTTGGCTAAAACATATTATATTAAAAAACGGAGGGAGTAGTATTTAAGTGGAGTATTAAATTTGATTTTTCGAAATTAATGAGGTTATTTTGTTCATTCCTTTGAAATATAAAATCTTTTAATGGTCGCTACATTTTCTTTTTCTTTCTTTTTTTTTTTTTTGACTAGAAAAAATCATATACTGCAATCATAAGAATGTCAATCCACATCCGGATTATCAAAGGGCAGAGCCGAAGAGCCAAAACTATCATCAACTACGTTATGTGCTAAAAGATGAGCAAGCTTATTACAGTTCCGATTCGCAAAACAAAAAGAAAATGAATGCAAAACAGAAACTACATTTTCTTTCTACAGGAGTAGTATTATAGAAATTGTACGTTGGTGCCTCATATAAATTCGTTTTCATTCAAGATAAAAGTTAAATGCCTCCCAGGTAGAAAATACCATTAGGGTATCTGGTTATATACTTATTCTCTCAATCTACCTATAAATTTTTCATTTGATTTTATTATTCTTTTTAAAAATGCAATTTGATCTCATATAAATTTTAAATTATTTAAAAAATAAATAACGAATTAATACCAATTCCTTTTTAATGGTCGTAGACTCGTAGGTGTTGCTGTATTTTGTTAGTCAGGCTTAGAGCTAGTACTAGGTAGAACTAGATTCATCATCATTTATTACCTGGCCTAGCTATTCGCCATAAAATTCCTCCCACGCCATGGCCATTGATGAACGATTTTATGATATGATGATATATTGATATGATGTAGTGGTCAAATAATAATTGGTCAACATGGGCAACTCCATAGTCCATACACAGTACTACTGTTCACCATAATTGTTGAATTGGAACCTTTCACTATCCTTAATTTAGGATTAGGAGTATTAAAATCAAAATCTACGTACTAATGATTTTTTGCCATCATAATCATTCAATTTATTAAAGAGCACTAAGACTAATTTAATTAACTAATGCCACAGTATTCGTCTTGTGTAAGTTGTTGGTTTCATGTCATGCATTATAGCAGTAACGCGCAACAAGTGAAATGTTAAAGATTTCTTAATTTCCTCATATAGTAGGAGTGGTTTGGCTGGTTGCATTAGATAGTTACATTGTATGGTAGGTAACATAATTACTGTTTTGAGGGCGATTTTTAAACCCTTGGAAGAAGACTACTCAAGTGGAAACTTATTACCGGTACAAAGTTTGTCTTGTTGGAAATTCGAACCATTATTAGGAGGGTTTCGGATAATGATTTTGCGGGTGACGCCGGAAGTAACTGATGATATTTGAGTAGTTAAGAGGATCGGAGGTAGCAGCTGTCTGAGTAAATATTATCACATTCATAGTTCATTCATAAAGCATAGATATACGGTTGAGCATTTCAAGGTTATCAATTGGAGATGGATAGCTTCAATAATCAATATTGACATTTTAATCATTCAAACCCATGAATCAAAATCACTTGTTTCTATATCTTCTTTTTAAAATCATACTCCGCCCATCCCACTTAATATCTAGAGAGTTGAGTGGCTCCGGGTTTGGTTGTACTTGTGATGCAGCGTAGTGGACAAGTAATGAAGAACGATAATCAAAATTTCAATAAATCCGCAGAATACTAAACAATTGACGAATTTTATCAAAGTTCGTTATAGAATACCGAAAATTGACATATTTGTGAGGAAACCTCTTTTTTTTTTTTTAATCAGTCAAAATATAACTAAATGAAAACAACGACTGACAATGTATTTAAATATTAAAGAAACCAAATACAACTTAAAGTCTAATACTAAAACCTACTTGCTAGAAAAAGAAAAGAAACCCAAAATATTAAAATTGATTCATCTTTGAATTTATTGCTCCGACTCCCGCATCACCTTGGTCTTTTCCTTTTGTTTGGTTTAGATTTCACCTCTTAGTTTTTGGTGTTCCATCACAGTTTATGTAGGAATTTTAGCAAAATTCAAGTGGGTTTTTCTACGACTTTGTGGCTTAACCAGAGAGCGCTCACACATTCAAAAACTTGTGTGTTTATTGAGTGTGCATAATCTACTATGATATGACAAAACACTTGAGAAAAAATTACTAAAATTCTCTTGGTGATGAAGAGTAATTAATGTTCATAGTGTGTTGGTTGAGAACTTAGCTAGGAAGTCCAAGAGTTGGAATTGGAGGTTATCCACATAGCTAAAATGTGAAGAGTATGAGCAAGACATAAGTGTCTAGTTTGCAAGAGGGGTTGGGGCCCCAAGGGGTACCAATGACTTTAGATGGGAGAGGACCTAGATTGCTTCACGGTCGCTCACACGCACCCGCCAAGCTCCGCCAGGAGCCGGGTCGTGGGTCTGGGCATGGACTGGCTAGGCTAGGCTAGTTGGTTGTGTATATATTCTTTTTGGACAAAATATTAACTCTATTTTGGTCCAAATAAGACGGATCGAATTTTCCTATCTGGAAAACGTTTGAACGAACAGACATGAAGAATCGTTTCGCTGAAAAGCTATGTCACTTCGTGAAAAGCTACTGCTGGACGAACAACAGACATAAAGCTTTGCTGAAAAGCCATGTCTATTCGGAACTTGAAGTTCTATTCCAACAGTCATGTCCGTTTAAAAACACCACTTCGCGACTATAAATAAAACTCTCCTGCAGTGGCAAAAATCGCTAATTCATCTGCTCTCTTCTCCTCTACTACTAAATAAAATCTCTTCTTCTTTATTGAGAAAAACAGTTCGAATTTAGTTTGGTGTGCTACTTACTAAATTCTCCTGCAGTCTTATCTTGGCGATATAGTTGTTGTACTGTGAGCACTAGTGCAGGGCAAATATTATCTCAGAGAACTAGGGCTATCCCGTTATTCTGCAGCATTACTTACACCTACCTATATACTCTCTGTTTCCAGTTTCCTTTATATACAAATACTATCCCGATAGTGCAGATATTCCACCAGTTTATTTGGTGTAGATACTTTCTTCTTATTTTTTGTGTTTATTCCTTTTATTTATTGTACCCAAACTTTTCTTATGCTCTCTCTTTTTATTAATAAATTTTTTTAGTCATTAAAAAAAATAAAAATAAATTGATAAGATTCTATATATAAAGGAAAATAATGTGTTTGCTTCATTTGAACTAACTTGCTTGGCACATTGTAAAAAAGGTTTGTTGCAACAAACCCATCTTTGTATATAGAACTGAAATTTATAAGAAAAGATCATATCCCTGCAAAATGTGATTAAATACGATTCGATGCAATTGCAAGGTTGTCGAAAGCATATTAAGAAAAAAAAAAATGGTTGCGTAAAAGAAAAGATCATAAGAGACCCGGTTTCTAAATTTAGCAAACACTTATTGCATGAAGAAGGTGGAATGAGGACTGAGGAGGGGTGATCGAGCCTCGTGATATAATGCCCTTTGGCCATTTTCTCCAACTGAATCAGGTTTTTCATCACCTTCGCCCGCACGTTTTGCCTCTTTAGTAGACTAGTCAATCCTATCTCTTGCGTATACGTTATGGGGTTCGATAAGACGAAAATACGAGTAGGTAATACTATATCATAAATACGTAATGGATAATTTCATCGTTGTTACTTAATTATTCATATTCTATCACATAAAAATGAATTGTTTCCTTAATCAGTCGAGGCAGTACTTAACACAAACAAAAATAGTACTCAACTTCATGATGTACAAGTTGAATAATTTCTTGAGATCACAACACAACACGTAGAATTCAATTTTATATATCGACGATGATCCTATCAACTAATAACAATGTGAATTTTTTATTCATAACTAACACAATTTAATTTCCATTTCAAAAATTCAATACCTTCGTTTTCACTATAGCTCCTAAGAGTTTAAGAAAACTAATATGACCACCTTATGATAACTTATGATAAGTATCAGTGGTGAGAGAACCCGTGATCAATTATTTATATCCACACTAATTTGTGTTAGCAATAGTAGGCCGGGAGTCATAATGTGGTGCAGCGATAAGGAGTTGAAGTTGTGAAAGGAGATGTGTATGGTTCGATCCATGATGTGGTGACGGAGTTATAAGGTCGGTTTAGGTGTGGAGAAATAAGGTGGTTTAAGATGTTTATATAATATTAGTGTAGAAATAGTTGTAATATTTGACGTTTCTTAAAAAAAATAAAAAATACTAGGCTTTGTAATGTAGCAATAAATGAATGGTTTCATATTTGACCATGCAAATCCCAGTAAATATGTAATGGCGTTTGACTAGTTGATGACCTACATAGTATTTTTAATATCCCCAATTACTACCCTTTAATTAATTAGATACGTACTAGACCTGCAAACTATATGAGTTAAATAAAACCGTACAAGTGCGACATACTACGAGTTAAAATGCACAAGTACGTACAACAAGTGCTGGCCTAGAATGTCATTATTATTACAGATAAATTCTACTCTTGCGAGATTTGGATCCACGACTAAGAAAATATCCATGTCTTTTAACAAATCAAGTACGCCATTGTATACAATATTCATAGTTCTAGTTCGTACGTTCACCCAATTATACATGTACCTCTCATATTGATTCATGAGTCCCCTACATCTACCTTAGTACATGCATAAAACAAAAAATTCACATCATTCTTTTAAATTCATGCATTAAATCATCTAACATGAGTTAACCTTAAAAAAAAGCGTGAATATGCTATGATTTATTATTTTGGGCATATTCATCAACATTTCAAACCGAACTTTGATACGAACATACTTTCACACACATGGTTGCGAGTAATAACAGTGTCATCATATTGGTGTAATGATCCTAATAAAATTTGCCCTCAACCCAACGTCTGTACTTACACTCTTCTCTCTCTCTATTTATTTCCAACTGATCACAATTCACAACTCAGAGGCCCTTACTACAAAGGGGCACCCTACTACAAATTGATATACCCATACGCAAAGTAAAACCCATTCATCTCTTTAAGAATTCAGTCTATTCTTATTTCTTCTTCTTCTTCTTCTTATAATATTATTATATTTATATACATATCTACTTCTTGACTTAACACCTTCATACAATAGTTTCCTCTTATCTTGCTTGATTCAACATGGCCTTAAAGAAGAGAATAAGCTCTCTTCTCTGCATTTTAGCCATTGCTTTGCTAGTTACCGCAAATGCTACAAGTTGTGAGGAAGAAGAAGCTGACCGGATTACAGCACTTCCAGGGCAGCCTAAGGTCGATTTTCAGCAGTTTTCCGGTTATGTTACCGTTAACGAAAAGGCGGGCAGGGCCTTGTTTTATTGGCTCACTGAGGCTGTTAATGATTCCATGTCTAAACCACTTGTTGTGTGGCTCAATGGAGGTTAGTTAGATCCTTCTTCTTAACCTTTCATATGCTCTGAATTATTTGAAAAAGCATGTTTATAATTAATGTAAGTTGAGTCAGTTTAGAAATTGTTGATAGAGTTAAAGTAAACGGTATGCCAATAGGCTTATCATCTCATACATCACATAAAGCATATATATAAAGCATATAGTACAATTACATGCGCAATTCTTATGTCGGTTCTATATACTTGTCTTAAGAACTAAATTACTCTCTCCGTCCAGGAAAACATTTATGATTTTCTATTTTTGTGGAAACCATTCTCATTTCATAACTATCATAGCAATCCACAACATTAACCATCAATCTCACAATAGTATATAAATTTCATTTACACCCAATAATGAAAAATATTTGTAAAAATACTAAAATAACCTTCACAAAACACAATTATCATAACCACATGCAGTTTATATGAAAATGTAAAGGCAGTGTCTTGTGTTATTTATGGAGATTGAGATATTTTGTGGGATAACAAATTGACAATTAAGTACTACATGGTGTATATGAATAGTGGTGTACATATTTTTTTAGTTAATGTAGGGGGAAAAATTGAATGCATGAAAGCTAACTAATAAGAACAGAGGTCATTTATTGAATTCATCTAATTTTTAACAGTTCTGAAAACCATTAAATTTGTCAGCATGCGTGCTGCACCAGCCATCATCGATACCCCTCATTCATTTCATGATGCCTAACCAACTACCCTACCCATAAAATACACACCACCGGACCACGCCCTCAAGCCCCAAAAAAACACCTTTTCAAATCTCATAGGAATCGAATACTATCTACGTACTGTATTATACTCATTCGAACATAATTAAGCTCGATTTACGTGAATTTATTTTAACCTCCAAAGATTATACTACTTCAGTACTTCTATACCACTAATAATACCTATATCATTTTAAATTTCCGTCAGGAATCTAACGAACAATGTACATCTACCACCTTACTCTCTTGATTTACTTGAATTGTATGGTTTATTATTTGTTACGTAAGTATTGACTATTGATACGATTATAAAATTCAATTATTAAATTATAGATTTAAATGAAATAGTAAACCGATATAGTACTACTAAAAGTCTAAAATACTGGTACTAAAATACAAAGAAAGTTGTTATATAGCTAAAACATACTAGAGCCCTAGTTGATACGTAGGCTACAGGGAACTTTTTATTATTGCAACTATAAAAAATAAATAAGATGAATAATTTGTTGAGGAAAAGTTTGAGTAAATGTTTTTTAAGGATGTGACTAGTAATTGTGACATTTGGTCAATGACATTTACTGTACTGACCCTCTTAATCTGGAATTTGGACGGGTCAATCCTATGGACTATCATCATCATACTAATAATAATTTTAACGTTTTCTTAAACAAATAATTTAATTTTTTAATTTAATTAAATTATTATTATTGTTATGTTTTCCGTGCTCTATTTATTACTCTACGTAGTAGTTGAACAAAGTTTACTCTACCAGCTACATGTACTACTCTACTAGCTAGATGTACAGCTTTTGGGTAAAACGTTAAACAACTTACTTTTAAGCCGGTGAAAAACGTATTGTTAGAACAACACGCTTTTCAGTTCTTTTCCGTACTTTCTTCTACTTGTTTCAGGTAGCTGGTGAAGCCTATCATAGTTTTTAAATGGTAGCCTTATGTGATATTTTAATCAATCAATTTCGGTGTTACTAATTTCATTAATCTTATTTCGGGTTTTCTAAAATGTTGAATAGGTCCAGGGTGCTCTTCTGTGGCATATGGTGCATCAGAAGAAATCGGACCGTTCAAGATAAACAGGACAGGCTCAAGTTTATATCTGAACAAGTTTTCATGGAACAAATTGGCTAACTTACTGTTTCTGGAAACTCCTGCTGGTGTTGGATTCTCTTACAGTAACAGGTCTTCTGATCTTCTGAACACCGGAGATCATCGAACTGGTAATAAATCGAATCGAACATCTCATAACAATTAAACAGAAGCTTGTTGTAAAAGTGCACTGGTAACAAATTAGGCCTAATGAAACTTTCTTTGCCACTGATTTTCAGCAAGGGACTCGCTACAGTTCCTCGTTCGCTGGTTGGATCGTTTCCCTCGTTACAAGAACCGTGCTGTTTATCTAACTGGAGAGAGCTATGCTGGTCATTATGTCCCTCAGTTGGCGCGTGAGATAGTGGACTACAACAAGAACACTAATCACAACATAAATCTTAAGGGGTTCATGGTATGTGCTTGAATCGTTAACCTGTTCAAACGTTGTTTTTATTATCTAGATCAGGTTTATAAGTTAAATTTGTATTACACAGGTGGGAAATGCGGTTACAGACAACTACTACGATAATCTGGGAACCGTGAACTACTGGTGGAGCCACGCGATGATTTCAGACAGGACCTATCATCAGCTCATGAGCACATGCGATTTTAGGCAGCAGAAGGAGTCCAACGAGTGTGAATCCTTGTACTACTATGCTATGGATCAAGAATTCGGAAACATAGACCAGTACAACATCTACGCACCCCCTTGCAATAATTCTGATGGTAGCAAGTCTACCCGCCACAATATGCGCTTACCTCATCGACCTCACTCAGTAAGTTGCTCCAATAACTTTTCCAAACATTACGAATTAACTGTTGAAATCTTTTGAGACCATGAGAAGATACTTGCTAGAAAAGCATTAGCTTTCTTTTGGCCTAGTAGGCTGTCAATTGAAGCTAATGGTGTTGTTTTTGTTTTCCAGATTTTCAAACAGCTATCGGGGTATGATCCTTGTACGGAGAAATACGCTGAGGTTTACTACAATAGGCCTGACGTACAGAAAGCTCTCCATGCAAACACAACTGGGATTCGATACAAATGGACTGCTTGCAGGTAAAACTAGTAACAATCTGGAATTACTGAATTGAAGCATACATTCCTGTTTGTCAAGATTATAACCTGGTAAAGTCCATTTGGTCATGCAGTGAAACTTTGAACCGGAACTGGAATGACACAGACACTTCAATACTTCCTATTTACCGCGAACTGATTGCAGCCGGATTGAGAATTTGGGTCTTCAGGTACTTCCTTCTCTGTTTTTTCCAAAGTGAACCATAAGTCCATAACATATGACACTAACATATTTGTAACTACATTTCAGCGGTGACGTGGACTCAGTTGTACCTGTGACAGCAACCAGATATTCGCTAGCACAGCTCAAACTCGACACGAGGATGCCTTGGTATCCTTGGTACGTCAAGAAACAGGTACGTGACAGATTCTACGACTACAACAAGATGTAAATCTTTTCCATATTTGCAGCATTACTGAAAAACGAGTTGTTTTTTGTGCGAAAACAAGCAGGTTGGAGGGTGGACTGAGGTATACAAAGGGCTAACATTTGCAACAGTGAGAGGGGCAGGGCATGAAGTGCCAATGTTCAAGCCTAGAGCTGCATTGCAGCTGTTTAGTTCCTTCTTACAAGGGAAACCACTTCCAAAATCATGAAGATCACTTGTATGAATAAACTTTGTAGGAAAAATCTTGAATTAATTTGTCTTAATTGTAAGGCTTTGTAGGCAAAAATTGGTCCACTAGGCACTAGATTTCTTGGATTGCTTACATATGTGCAATTGAACAATTGATAGAAATGGTGATGGGTTTAAGGATATAGTATATGCTTAACATTTGCATATACTTTTTAACGATTTGAAATTGCATACCTTTAAGTAGAGCTCAAATATTAATTTGGAATAATTATTGAAAATACAAATAAAAAACCAATATTTTATTTGCCTAAGAATCCTTGGATAGGGTGCTCTATTAAATAGTTTTTTTTTCTTTTTTTTTTTCTACAACTACTCCGACACATGCTCCTTTACAAACATACTAAACCACATTATGTCTCCACTCTCACACATATACCAACATCTTAGACCAACTTATAGCTTCGTCAGAAATCTAAACCTGCACGGCACCCCTCCTTCTCCGTTCTAGTTCCATTAAATACCTTTTGTTCTTTAATAACTCATATATTTGTCGGTTATTGTTAATTTTGTGCGTGAATCGTCTTTCAAGAGCTTACTCTAAAAGTTTTAATTAATAACATCGATTATTTTTTAACAATATCCTACCACAATATATATTTAATAGAAACATAGACTTTGTGATTCAGTACACAGAGTTTTTTTTTTTTTTTTTTTTTTTTTTTTTTTTTTTTTTTTTAAGAGGATATTAAGGCCCATGGTAAAATATGGGCTGATTCTCTGCCGGCCCATAGCGAGACCTGGCGGGTTTCACTCCACTCCCTGTCCAATTTAATTTAGGAAACAAATTTGGGTCTTCCCAGTTTGGTCGGTACCCGATATCTGAAAACAACTGTGAATTGCACATATGTTGATCAAGTGTGGATAATATCATTCGTTTAGATCCACTTTATGTATACTGTACAAAAATATGCAATCACTCTAATATATATGTTTGGGTATATATCCAGTGGATCTAAAGCGAATGGCGTTTCCCACTATTGGACCGGCACGGAGAATTCCCCGAAAAGATCAAGTAGTGTGCATTAGGTCTTTTCCCAAAGGTTGATAATGCTGGAGAATAAATTGTTAATGTTAAAACAAGATATAAACTTTATTTATGTTTTACTAATGGTGTAAAATTTATTTTGACATTAGTAATTTGTATTGACCTTTATTTTATTTAAATTAACTGGTCAAATAAGCATGTTTAACTTGTAAACTGTTGTAGACAGTCCCGCGCCAAATGGATCCATAGACCCGTTCAAGAGAAAAGACAGACTCCTATCCGCATCCCATGCCAATTAATGGTCCAGGTCAATTCCTCAATTCTCAGCGTTCAATGAAAATGAGAAAAAAATACAAAATATCCCAAATGTAAAAGAGGATATAAGTAAATTCATATAATCATATTGTCAACTCTAATGGATTAAACCCGACGTAGTTACTCTTGGACTGCTCTTTAGGGAGATATGTTGGTCTTACATGTTAATATGAGTTCTTTCCCCCCACACTTTCATTTGTGCGCTTATCCGAAATTTATCGATACATTGCCCTCTCCAGTCACTCGTGTGCGTACCAGAAACTTCTCAGTAGTTTATCGATACTAGGATTGTTACATAATAAACACACTCAATTCCAAAGTTCTTGTGAATTAATTTCCAAAAATGATTTAACTTTATGAAATCATAAGATGTTAAACAAATTATTTTAGATGATTTGAAATCGAACCTACAAAATTTCCTGTGACACCGGGAAAGAAAATGGGAACTAAGCCGGCTTCAAAAATAAATATGAACATAACATTATTGTAAGCAATTAAGCAAGAATTGACTTAATATTAGCGTGCCAATGAATTGAAACACGTCGTGCAATGGTGTTTGTTAGACGACTTGACCCGACTTTCAATATATCTTCTTCTTAAACGATATACTAACAATATTAATATAACTAAAGGGAAGATATACCGTATACGTACTAACAATATTTATTAGTTAATTATCTATTCATTTTGTTCTCAATCAATATATTAAGAAGACCATTCATTCAATACGAATTTCTCCTATCGTTTTCAATTTGATGTGTGCAAGTTGCAATTGTCGTCTCCTATGCCAATTAACTGTTTTGGTCCAATTATCTTCACTATATTTTAATGCTAGCAAAATAATATTTTAATGGTGCCAATAAGATAAACTTGTGTTGAAGAGTATTTATTGGATTTTAGCCTATTGTTTCAATTATAAGATAGCATATACTTTTCATTTTATTTTGGAAATTTTCAATTAATGCTCTTCTCATCATTTGAATTGAATTAATCTAATTTAAACCAAATTTATTTTTTACAAAAGAAATTAAATAAATCTAAAATGATTTGATTTGATTTGAATTGAATAGAATAATTTTCCGAACGAATAGAAAATAAACTAAGGCTATGTTCTCTTTGTCTGAAAAAGTCTGAACTGAACTAAACTGAACTGAATGGATCTGAACTTAAATTATTTGTAGTACAAAATACTCCCTCCTATCTTTCTTAATTGTCATTTTAGCAAGTTCACACATATTAAGGAGGACCTATTACTAGCTTTGTATTTGTAAAAATTATTCTCAAAAGCCTATTAATATAAATATGATATTGTATTGATATTAGTGAATATATGGACAAAATAGAGTTAATCCTATTAGTATCAATCATTATACCTAAAATGACAACTATTTGTGTTATAGCAAAATTTCTAAAGTGACAACTAAATAATATAGAAGGGAAAACTACAGTATTAGCCAAATCTGAACTGACCTTAATACATTTGAAGTGATCTGAACTGAACTGATTTGAACTGAAATGATCTGAATTGAATTTATTTTCATCAATTTTCAGATGAAAATAACATAGCCTAAATCAAAGTTATCAAAGTTATGAACGAAGGTGACAAGAAAATAATGGAAATAGAGAATCAAATTAGCAAGTCCTTATTAGTCGTGGCACACAATGATAGGCTAAAGTTGGTTATATTATTGAATCAGCACGTGTGTATTGGTGTTAACATGTAACATGATACATCATACATTTGTAGAAAAATCATATCCTACATTGCGGTTATTCAAGTTTGTATTTTGAACGGTTTGTTTTTTAGATATATTAAATGTTCGAATGGTGGAACATCTGTTAATTTAGTAAGAATGTCGTTGGTATAGAAACGGTTATTTTCGAATATAACTGAATTTATTTGTAGTATAAAATACACGGTTATTTTCGAATATAACTGAATTTATTTGTAGTATAAAATACAGATAAGTAAATATGAACATAAGTGAACTGAACTGAATGAATCTGACATAACTGAAAATAATGAATTTTCATTGTGGTAAAAATGCACATATAGTCACACATCTTAAAATATATTTAAAACAATGACGTTGCAAATCACGACAAAATACCAAATTTTAGAATTTCAAATAATACATGTTCATTTGTGTAACGCTAGCTCTTCAAGTATATGTTGCAAGACTCCATCCATATTATTAGATCTAACGACCAACGCAAATAGATGATTTTGTGAGCTTTAGATTAACAAATGCAGTCGATCAAGAAGAATGGAATGATGAGACTGGCATATATAATGGCATTATGAACACCATATAATGCATTTGAAACTTCGATGAATAGTATATAATGTCCGATAGTAATACATTATACCCAAAAGCACAACTAATGTGTTTCGTCCAACCTAACCTGGTTTGGTGTGGAAAACCCCCAACTAATCAGCTCCCGAAAAATGGTCTATGAATAGGGGTGGATCCAGTATTTTAAGTTGAATGGGGGAGAGGGCGCAAAACTACATACCCCTATATCTATATCAGGTTATTTGATAAGATCGAGGAGCCAAATCCTCGAAAAGTGATAATAATATTAGGGTTAATTACAAATTGGTGATGTTTCTAATAGTTTATATTCAATTAGTGATAGATGTTAAACTTATCTCAAATTAGTGTCCAAATTTGTTGTGATTAAATTAACCTACTTAATTTAAGGAACTAATTGAACTTATTCTCATATGCTCCTATTATTAGTTAGTTAGTTACGTGAATTCAACATTTAAATTACAACTAAATTTAATTTAAAAATATCTCAGATACCTTAAACTCTTTCATGTCAAATAATTACAATCTCCAACATCCCATCTAATATATCGTTAAAATCTATGTTCGAGATCTCGCCGGGTCAACCCGGGTTGACCCAGTTTAACCGCTACTTGAAGGCAGTACCGGGACGGTTCTGCAAAAACTCGGGAAAATCTCGGATCCCGGGATTTTACCGAGTTTTTGGGGGTCAATCCGGGTTGACCCGGTTTTGAATTAAAAAAAGAAAATAAAAAAAACGCAGAAAGGCTAATAATAAGGAAACCTAGCAACTACTATGAGTCTATAACTTTATTTTGGTTTATATGAGTTTATATGACATTTATGTTTGAATTTTCTATGTCCTTTGTTGATAAATATGTATAGTATTTATTATATATAATTTTACATATTTTCTATCTATTCCGAGACACCTCCGAGTCAAATGTCCGAGATGACCCGCGTTGATCCGGGATTTACCCTTCTCAGGAGGTCATCCGAGACGGCCTCCGAGACGAGATCTCGAACATAGGTTAAAATTAACAAGTTTTACTCATATCACCAAGCATCTAATAATTATAATATCCAAGTCTCTCATCTAATCTCCAAGCATTCCATCTAATCTATTGTTAAAATTAACAATTTTTCACTCATATCACCAAGCATCTAGTAATTACAATATATAAGCATCCCATTCAATCTCCAAGCGTCCCATCTAATATCTGGTAAAAATTAATAATTTTTCACGCATATCCCCAAGCATCTAATAATTACGATCTCCAAGTATCCCATCTAATCTCCAAGCATCCCATGTAATCTATCGTTAAAATAAACAATTTTCAATCATATAACCAATTTCAAGTATCAACATAACCTAAATTGCAAGCATCAAGCACAAAAAGTTATAAATTCGTAAAACAAAATTCTAATTCATTACCAATCTACAAAGCATCCCAAATTACAAGTAACTTCACCTGAAATCGTTGTAGCTCAAGCACCTCTTTTATCCGTTCGTATAACAGTGATCACCGATGCCAATCGATTCCAGGTGGAGGGCTTTTCATTCTTAGCAATTGACGCCTTGGCGGAATAGCAAGAGATTAAAGCACTCAAATCACTCTAATCTTGTGGCTCATTAATTAACTTAATTACTCTTCGTGTGATTGTGATTTTGTGAGAGATTCTTGATGTGTTTCATGTTTGCCTAGACTATATGACTGATCATTAATAGATGTTTCTTGATTCTAAAAAATAATAGTAATAATAATAGATAATAGATAATGTGATGTTGGAGAAAATTTAGGAAGGTAATTAACCATATTAATACTAAAATTAGTAAAACTATCAATTTGTAAAAAAATATTCACTAAGTTGAAGAAATTTTTTAGGTTACACTAATTAATTTGATAGAAATTGTTAAAATTATCACTAATTTATAATATATTATGTAAAATGTTTCTTTTTCTTAATTTAGTAGGGGACGTCCCCATGACTGCCCCTGTCTATGAACATGTATTTAGGGGTATGTTAAGAGGTAACTTTCCTGGGATATGCAGTAACAATAAACAATTCAATACATAAACTTGGGAAAGGTAAAGATACAATACAAAAAGATTCAAGGTGAATTTTTTAAGCGGCAAACACTGCATCCCACCTGCCCCAAGTGGATACTTGTTTAAATACAAGTACTAATCTTGGAACTAATTTCCATGAGAAAACCATCTGTTTAACCTAAATTCTTACAGGGTAAAGCACATAAGACAACAGTCTATGTAGTCAGTTCTTGTCCACATTCACTTGTAGTTGTCACTGAACAATGAGTGATGTTTTAAAAAACTGGCAAGTTCCATAATCCAGCCAATCAAAGATCTAATCTGATGTAACTATGAAAGTTTAACTAAATCTGACTCTAATTGCAATTACTTTAAAATAGGATTATTAACTAACTAGATTGCGACGGAAATTACATTTTTGTTTTTGTCATATATGTATATAATATATGTATAATGCGGATAGCACCTCATAAAAATTATACCCGAAACACCGTTAATAATCTCACCCGAAATATTATTATTTTTTAAAATGTCCATATGAAACATCAATTTTATGTAAATAGACTCCGATATTTGTGGTTTTTTTTTTTTTTGTCATTAAATTTGTCAAGGTGTAAAGATAAATGTCACATGATGAGAGTTAAATGTTAATCTCTGTAAATACTATTGATGATATTTTAAACACTACCCACTAACCAATGGTTTCTAGTCAAAATTGCTAGGAGCACTATAACTAGAAAATTGCAGAATATTGTTTGTGAACACACATTACATTCATTATCTGTGCAAGAAATACAAAATACCATTAGTATATACAAGAAGCACTCTCTCAACTTGACTATTTTTCTCAATTGAGTTGTATTTTCCAGGAAGACCTGAGACTGGTCAAAAAAATCAAAAAGGGTATTTCTAGGAATTGCAATATATCAAGCAACAAAGACTAGTTTTTGTTGTTGTTGATTTTCTTGTTTTGCTGCTAGATTAAGGCAACAACAAGATCCATCGAGTAAAGTCAGATCAGAGATATTTTACAGGCTTTCAAAAAAGGGTCAGTTTCGTTTCTTGTTTTTTCATACTTTTATCCTATTATATCTCATCTTGATAAAGCTACATTTTTTATTTGTGGATTTTGCCTTTTCTTTTGATTATTGTATAGATATAGTTAAAGTTGTGAGATATTTAGCTTCTCTGCTTCTTCTTGTTAGCTTTGAAGCATATCTTGTGTGCTATTTCTTGTTTGGTTGAAGTTTCCATTTTTAGTATCTGGAAGTAATAATTCTGGAGTGGTAGCAGTGGATCTTGATTGATGCTTGTTGGCGTGTGAAGAGGTTTTTATGTTTACTCAGTTTGAGAAAAGTGCTTACTCGAGGGGTTGGATATTTGGGATATTGTTGTTGTTGATTCTGTAGAGGTTGGATTGTTGCTGGGATTGGATTTTTGTTGTGTTTTTGTGAAATTATTGAGTCTTGGTGTATGGGAGATTGTATAGCTGCAATTACATCAGGGATGGAAGGTGAAGAAGGGTTGATTGCTGCAGCACAGCAAATAGTGAAAGCATTGGAAACTCAAAAGAATTTGACTGATGATGCTAGGAAGATCCTGGCAAATCTAGGTTCACAGTTGTCTAATATAACTAGAGATGAGGAGGATAAAGATGAGATTCCGAAGGAAGAAGAGGGTATTAGCGAGATTGAGCAGCAGCTAGATAGCATTCAGGGAAAGGTCATGAATTGGGAGAATGACCAGGCGACGATTTATGATTACGGCTCGAATGAAGCTTTTTATGAGTATTTGAAGGCAGTCGATGGAGCTCGAAGGTTGATTAATGTTTTGGAGGATAAAAGCACCAATGACGGTGACGAAGGGAGTGCCTTGCTTCGGAGGGCTCATGATGTTCTTCAAACGGCGATGTCTAGGCTGGAAGAGGAGTTTAGGAACTTGTTGGTACAAAATAAGCAGCCTTTTGAGCCAGAGCGTATGTCCTTTCGGTCAAATGACGAGGATATCAGTGATGACCGTTCAGTTCTTTCATTTGGTGATGACTCTGTTGGAGATGTAAGCCATAGAGAAAGTATTGGAAGGGCATCGGGAGATTACATCATCGAGTTGGTGAATCCAGATATTATTCCGGACCTTAAGAGCATCGCGCATCTGATGTTTGAGTCCAATTATGGCAGCGAGTGCTCGCAAGTGTTCATAAATGTCCAAAAAGATGCTCTGGATGACTGTCTTTACATTCTTGAAGTAGAGAAATTGAGCATTGAAGATGTGTTGAAAATGGAGTGGGGTCCGCTTAACTCCAAGATCCGGAGATGGATCCGAGCCATGAAGGTTTTTGTGAGAGTTTACCTGGCAAGTGAAAAGTTACTTTGTGATCAAATTTTCGGCGAACTTGACTCTGTGAGTTCTGTTTGTTTTGCTGAATCATCAAAAACCTCACTTTTGCAACTTTTGAATTTTGGAGAAGCCATAGCCATTGGACCGCATCAACCGGAAAAGTTGATTCGCATTCTGGACATGTATGAAGTGCTTGATGATCTAACTCCAGATATCATGTCATTGTATTCTGATGATACGGGATCCAGTGTTATAGATGAATGCCAAGATATCCTAAAGAGGCTAGGGGAATGTTCAAAGGCAACGTTTCTCGAATTTGAAAATGCTGTTGCGACAAATGTGTCATCAAACGCATTCCCTGGTGGCGGAGTCCATCCACTCACGCGGTATGTCATGAATTACACAAAGACCCTTATGGACTACCGGAGAATCCTTGATGAGGTTCTTAAGGACCAGGATAAAGAAGATTCAGATTCGGTTTCGCCAAATGCAAGTCCAGGTAGCGAAGAGGAGGAAGCTCAAGCAGAATCATGCAAGACTGCAATGGCTATACGCTTCTGTTCTCTTACTTCATTCTTGGAAGCTAATCTTGAAGAAAAAGCGAATCTTTACAAGGAAGAGGCATTACAACACTTGTTCTTAATGAACAACTTCAACTACATGGCGGAAAAGGTCAAGGGGTCTGAGCTTAGAACCGTACTGGGTGATGATTGGATAAGGAAACGCAATTGGAAATTTCAGCAGTATGCCATGAGTTATGAACGAGCAACTTGGAGCTCAATTCTGTCGTTACTGAAAGATGAAGGACTCCAGAACCCGAGTTCAAATTCTGTTTCGAGGACAATTCTGAAAGAAAGGCTACAGAGCTTCTATCTTGCCTTTGAGGAGGTTTACAAGAGCCAAACAGGCTGGACAGTCCCTAATGTCCAGCTCCGTGATGATCTTAGAATCTCAACTTCGCTCAAGGTAATCCAGGCGTACCGGACTTTTGTTGGAAGACATGGCAATCATATCAGTGAGAAGCACATCAAGTATTCCGCAGATGATTTGGAGGATAACCTCTTGGATTTCTTCGAAGGATCACAAAAATCTCTACATGGAGGACACAGGAAGTGATTGTAGGATTCTAAGGTATGAATGATTGTGTAATTAGATTTTAGCAGATGCTGATTTATGGTATATCTGTTTGCTAAGTTTTTCATTTTTAAACATGTACTGATATTGTTCACTTATATAAAGTGTGCCATTTTTGACATGACTTGGTTCAGATTCTAATGATAGAACATAGAAGTTTGATATTACTGTTTTTAGATACTGGCTTATTCTTGTAAACTGCAAGGAGACTGCTTGCTATAGTATTCTTGATCAGATGAAATTTTGCATACGATACATTTACTTTCTGGTTAAGTGAGGCGTTCTTTGCTAAAATTAAGTACAGTAGTTTCTGTAACCATCTGCAGAGAGTACTGTCTTCTGTTTCTTGTGCTTTGTTGTGTTTTCTGGGAAAGTTTGAGCAGTTGCTATAGATATCATTTGCGAAACTGCAGGATACACTGCGGATTCTTAGACTTATAACCTCATAACCACCGTAAACCGCTGGTAATCGGGGTTTGTAGCCTTCAATCTTCACAACACTTGGATGCAGATTCTGTGCCAAGCAAGTAAATGAATTTTGTTCATTAGCATTATGGTTGGCAGCAAGTCACACTCAGAATCAGAAGAAGGCCTTGCTCACCCAATTTTTTTGTGGCTGATAATACTTTGAAATGCTATTGATGAATTTGTATTATTTTCATATTATTGATGTAATAGTCTGAATCTGTCGGTATCTTATTACATGACAAAGTGCATGTTCTGTCCAGTATGATAAATTTCTTGCATAAGATTCTTCCTAACATGTCAATTTATGTAAAATCCATGAGACTCTTGATTTATGTTTCATAATTCATATATTTGTAAAATCCATGATGAGCTGCTCTAGATGCGGAATTAAGGATTATCATCTTTTCCTGAGGCGGGATGGAAAATCAATGTGTGGATTAATTGTTACGAAAAGAAAAGGTATACTATAAAACTTATTTTTAAAAAAAAAGAAAAAAAAACAGCAAATTCACATATCCTACTCATACCTTATAACTCTAAATACATCTCTACCAATTTTGACTCCGTCAAACTTTGAACCTCCGCCCTCTCCTTCTATAAAAATAAAACTAGTACATATTTGTATCTCGAGTTATTATGGATGAATTTTTTAAAATAAGATGAATTTTGTTGGTTTCTTAGATGTTACAGTAACAATCAAATTGATTTAAAGACCTGGAATTCAATTTTCAAAACAGAACCTCTTGCAAAGACCGACAAATAATAAAACTTATGACTTTCTTTTTTGTGCCTAATGGAAAAGAAGAAGAAGAAGAAATAAAAGGATATTTTCTTAATTAAGCAATTTCCTTGAAGAGAAGTCTTGAAACAGCAAAGACCATTAATGACAAAGAAGACTTGACTGGGTGTGAATGTAGAATTATTGGCGAAAATGAGACTAGAATTTGCAGACAAGTTTCCCATATGCTGGTTGCTCATTATCAAAGCCTAATAGGAGAAGAATTGAACCAACTTTCAGAACAGACCCCATTAAACAAAAGGTCAGTCTTCTTCTTTTTCTTTTTCTTTTTTTCTTTTTTCCTTCTTGTTGTTGTTCTTTGGAGAAGCTTAGAAGCTAGCTGTGTAGTGTTTCCTCATGATCAGTAGATATCATATATTTTCATGTATACTTTATTAGCTGCAATTTGATTGTGTACAAGCAGGTTTTACACTAGTATATAGAATTAGCAGTACTTTTGGACTTGTAGTACCTGTGTGATTTAAGGTATTGGATATGTTGGACACTGATAATGGTGAGAATAATGACTAGTCAGTCAGGCTTGTGAAAAGCCTAATCTTTCCTAATGTAAAACCACCAGCTTTCAACTCAAAACATACACCATTATTTCTGCACCATCTGTTTTGGCCTTTTAGGTGGTAGGATAGTTTTTGATAATATAGAAGTAGATGTTTTAAGTTAAATACTGATGGTTTTTTGTACAGAAATGGACCCAATTTCCTAACTTTTAGACCTTACCGAAAATATTTGGCATTACATAATTATTAAGGCTTGTCGTATTTCATGAAAACAATGTTAATCTTGGAGCTGGCTATATATGATCAGGCAAAATGATTGGATTTGGATAGATACTACTTGTATATATCAAGTGATGGAAGGTGAAGAAGACTTGATTGCGGCGGCACAGCAGATCATGCACGCATTGGTAACGAGGAAGAATTTGACTGATGATGCTAAGAAGGTCTTAGCAGCGCTACATTCAGAACTGTCCAATATAAGTAAGGATGAATCAAATGATGATGAGGGTATTAGTGAGATTGAGCTGCAGCTCAATTGCATTCAAGAGAAGGTCCTGGACTGGGAGATTGACCAGGTTATGATTTGGGATTTTGGCTCTGAAAAAGGTACTGAAAAAAATCTGAAGGCAGTTGGTGAAACTCGAGAGTTGATTGAGATGTTGGAGAATAAGAGCAGCTCGAGCAATAGTAGTGAAGTTGGTAATTTACTTTGCAAGGCTCGTGATGTTCTTCATATGGCGATGTTGAGGCTCAAAGAGGAGTTCAGGTACTTGTTGCTGGATATAAGCATCCATTCGAGCTGGAAATTATGTCTTGCCTTTCTGATGCAGAGTCCTATTCTGTTATCTCTTCTGGACATGGTTCTGCAATAAACCAAAGAACTCCGACAGTGAGCTTGGAGAATGTTATCGTTAATTTGGTGGTTCCTGAAGTCATTCCTGACCTAAAGAGTATTGCAAAGTTAATGTTTGACTCCAGTTATGGTCACGAGTGTTGTCAAGTATTTATAGATGTCCAAAATGATGCTTTAGGTGTCTGTCTACGCATTCTTCAAGTAGAAAAGTTGAGCATTGAGGACATCTTAAAAGTTAAAACTGGAGTGGGACGCACATAGCTCCAAGATCCGGAGATGGATCCGAGCCATGAAGATCTTTGTGAGAGTTTACCTTGCAAGTGAAAAGTTGCTTTGTGATCAAATTTTTGGCGAACTCAAGTCGATCCATAAGTTACTTTTGCTTTGCAGAGTCATCTAAAACCTCACTTTTGCAACTTCTGAATTTTGGTGAAGCGATAACCATTACAAATCTTATACCTGAAAAGTTGATTCACATTCTTGACATGTACGAGGTGCTTGCTGATCTTATTCCCGATATCAATGCTTTATATGAATATGCAGATGGAATGGGATCATCCATTATAGACGAGTGTGAACACATCTTAAAGAGACTGCGGGAATGTGCAAAGGCGGCGTTTCTCGAACTTGAAAATGTGGGTGGTGGAGTCCATCCACTCACGCGGTATGTCATGAATCACATGAAGGCCCTCTATGAGGTTCTAAAGGACCGAGATAAAGAAGATTCGGATTTGGTTTTGCCAGACTCAAGTCCAGGCAGCGAAGAGGAGGATGCTCAAGCAGAATCATGCAATACTGCAACGGCTATACGCTTCTGTTCACTTACTTCATTCTTGGAAGCTAATCTTGAAGAAAAAGCGAATCTTTACATTGAAGAGGCATTACAACACTTGTTCTTAATGAACAACTTCAACTACATGGCGGAAAAGGTCAAGGGCTCTGAGCTAAGAATCATACTGGGTGATGATTGGATAAGGAAACGCAATTGGAAATTTCAGCGGTATGCCATGAGTTATGAACGAGCAACCTGGAGCTCAGTTCTTGAGTTACTGAAAAATGAAGGACTCCAGTACTCGAATTCAAATTCTGTTTGGAGGATCATTCTGAAAGAACGGCTACAGAGCTTCTATCTTGCCTTTGAGGAGGTTTACAAGAGCCAAACAGGCTGGACAGTCCCGAATGTCCAGCTCCGTGATGATCTTAGAATCTCGACTTTGCGTACCGGACTTTTGTTGGAAGGCATGGGAATCATATCAGTGAGAAGCACATCAAGTATTCTGCTGATGATTTGGAGAATCACCTATTGGATTTCTTCCAAGGATCACAAAAATCTCTGCATGGAGGACACAGGAAGTGGTTGTAGGATTCTAAGGTGTGAATGATTGTGTAATTAGATTTTAGCAGATGCTGATTTATTGGAATATCTGTTTTCTAAGTTATCCATTTTTAAACATATACTGATATTGTTCACTTATATAAAGTGTACCATTTTTTATATGACTTGGTTCAGATTCTAATGATAGAATATAAAAGTTTGATATTACTGTTTTAAGATACTGGACAATTCTTGTAAACTGCAAGGAGATTTCTTTCTATATATTCAGATGCTATTCGGTTGCTTCCTGGTTAAATGAGGCGTTCTTTGCCAATATTCATATATTTTGCACGTTAAGCAGTTCGAGTTCCAATAAACATCTAAAGAGAGTACTTGTCTTCTGCTCTTTGTGCTTTGTTGTGGTTTCTGGGGAAGTTTAAGCAGCTACTCACACTCAGAATTATAAGAGGCCTTTCCCAATTTCTTGTAGCTGATTATGTTTCAGAAATGCTATTGATATGTCTGCATTATCCTTGTATTATTTGATGTAATCTGAATCTATCAGTTCTTGGCCCTGTATGTTTCTTTTACAGACTAGGTTTCTATTTGAATCTTATCTCTGTGGTGCATCGTTTGGACAAATTATGCTCAATTGGGTTTTTCCATGTATATTTTCACTTCTGGAGCAACATATACATAGCGGAAACCAAATACAAGTAAGAGAGAACTGAACAGATTCTGAATACTTAGATCACTTCTTACATTTCTGAATACTTTCACAGACAAGGATGAGTTGCACCACGAGTATGGTGTCAACATTTGGAGATGAAGAAAAAATATGCAAAATGATGATGATATATCTCTATAACCATATCTAATTTTCTGGTAACTTTCCATAACAACAAAACTATGCTTCTATAGAGCAAGCCACATTTTATTTTCTTGAACCGGTGGAAACTTCACAAAACAATGGTTAATTTTGCTATTAAACATAGCACTGTATCCTTCCACTTTAGACTGGATGGTTTGTGTCCACAAGTGTCTTCGACAAGCCACAAAACAAAGAATATGTACTTTATAGAAGCCCAGAAAAGCCTGGTCACGGCTGGAACATTTGAATGGTCCTTTTCAGTGGTTCAGACTGTTTCCTAAAGATCGTCGTCGTCATCATCATCTCCATACTCCATTAGTTTGATAAGGGTATCTGCCAACACAAGTTTATTCCAGAAGAAAATTAGAGGGAGTTTTTCAATAACACGAGCACAACCCCCTACATACTTTTGCATGAGTGACTTGTGACTATGCTTTTCTAATCACATCAAACACGCTAAGCAAATTGTTCAAGTTTTCTTAAAATACCAAACTGTGCCACTAATCGTCATACAGTCACAAACGTAGCAGACGATCTGGAAAGAAGTATAGTAATGAAACAATGAAAACAATAGATTACCAGGGATGTGTTCAGGTTTTGGTTCATTCATCTGATGTTTGTCTCCGTGTAGTTTAGGAGTTGATGTTGAACTAAACTTCGGAGGAGGGGAAGGTCGCAACACATTCCTAGGTGGCGGTGGGAGCATCCCATTAGACGATGGATACTTGGGTGGAACAGACAGCGGTGACACAGTTCTAGGTGGAGGAGGAGGCATTACACTAGATGATAGTTGGGCTGACTGTTTAGGAGCTTGCAAAACTGAATTATCTCCAGCACCTACATGTGATGTTAGTTCACGTGGCATTGGAAATTCTGATCCCTGTAAATTCTTCTGAGAAACCATATAACAGAGTTCCCTCAAGTTAGCAGAAAACAAGGTACTATAATTATTGTAACTGCAAAAAGATACTCTATTACTTTTTTGGTGTGTGTGTAGGGCAAATGCAACAGAATAAGTACCCAGTAAAACCATGCAGTTTTTTAGCCTGTGTTCAGTTTTTGAGTATTAACAAGGGATGAAGGAGAGAGAAACCACTAGCACAAGCCAATGGATGAGGGAAAAAGAAACCAAGTATGCTTAGAAGTAGAGAATTCGTTATATCCCATGTCCGTAAGCCTCATGTCGTTTACAGTTTCTCATTATAAAAAAAAACTAGCAGTGTATGCATTAATCTGCCTGTGCGAATAATCTGTAATGACAGCTTATTTACAGACAGACAGACTATACACTATGGTGTGTTTGTAGTAATTTGTTTGTCCACTTAAATGAACAACCGATTAATTTTGAGTGTTGAAAAACCTGGTTTCGGATAACCTTCACTGATTTTAAACTGGAAAGGTGATTTTGAAAAAGCTGATAACCAAAGATGTTTTAACAGTTTAAGTAAAACTGGAACTCCTGTAAACACCTATAAACAGGTTGCAGTTTCTTGTAATGACCACACTTGTAAAGATTAAGGTTATCAAGTCCTCTTTTTCCTTTCCTGGGGAAGAACAGGGTGGGGGTAAGAACAGGAAAAGGAAATAAGCACAGGCTATCACTCTAAGCTGGATGACTTGAAACAATTCTAGCTGGAACTAGTGCAAATTTGCCTCTGATTCAGAGGCATTATGGAACAGCTAGAATGAGAGCACTGGATAAGCAATGAGTTATACTATGCCATTTCCACACCAAAAGACCCTGAAACACAGAAATGCTCCATAGAGGTGTTGAATTATCAGCCTGTTAGCTTCATAGAAGGTCAGTGAAAATACCTGGAATAAGAAGTATCAATGATTAGCAGATAAAAAGCCTGTAGTATCAATAACAGTTATAATAAAGGATCACTTGCTTAGACTTATAAAAGACGAACCCTGCTTAACCGTATATACAGCATACACTGATACCTGGTTGAGATTTTTGGGCACTTTTCCGTTAACAGGCAACTCCTTAAACTTCCGCTTTTGAGGATGCTCAAGCTTCACAGGAACGGGTGCATCTAATGGCTCCTCTTTCTTTCCTACTGTCGTAGAAGGAGCAGTTGTAGCGGTGACTGAAGTTGACTGTCTAAGGGCTAAGGCAACTTGTTGCAAAGGTGTAGCGTGTGGATATATTCCCCCATAACCAATATAGCTCGTTCCCTTGGCTGTCAATGGCGTATGAGGATAGCAAGCAGAGTACGGCGGAGTAAGTCCAGGATTCAGTACTCCACTTGTTAGAGATGCTGGAGCCTGAGGAACAGCAGAGGTCACACCAACCAAAGGGGTTGAACTGGAAGCAGCTATGTCACTCGCCTTTGGTGGGCAACCAAGTGTCTGGACTCCAGTCTGCAACATCGGTGGAGGTGGAACGGCACCATATACCTTATTTGAAGGAGGCCTAAAGATATAAAAAGCAGGGGAATAAGCCAGCCTCCATGAATTGCGAAATAGTTTATTCTTTCAAATTTGGTAAACCAAGCACCAGAAATTCCCTGGGAATCTTAAGATATAGTACTAGAAAAGCATGCTTGCCAGTTAAACGGGTTGCTTAAACCTTCCACAATATTTCACCAGAAATAGTTCACGGGTTGCTTAGCAAGCTGGTAGAATGGATCTATTATGAAAGGGGAAAAAATTACACACACACACACACAGAGAAAGCTGTGTCCTCTATGATTATGTACTTTCTTCTTGATAGTGTACATAAACACTAGTACGCCCATAGGTCTTATTCACAGAGACAGTTATCAAAACTATCCTATATAGATTGCAATGTCAACTTGCAGGTACATTTTTAAGTTCACAAATTTATAGTTCTAAATTTCGATGGCATTTAAGTGCACAAATCTCATGAGACTAAAAGAAGAAAGATTATTGAACATTGATCTGGCATCCATCCATGTAGGAATAAAAACTGCTCTACTGCAATCTAATTACCTGGGAGTGCCACATTCCCTCCTAACTGTGTCCAAAAGATTTTCCGCCAGAAGCTTTGCACGTTCAAGGCTTTTCGGATCACTGCTGGACAACAACAGATGCAATGGTTGTGCTTCTGCGAGTAGATAAAATAGTAAAATGATCTATCAATTGCCCCGGAATTGGGAAATTAGTTGGTAAAAGCTAGAATGCGCAGTAAAATAAGAACCTTCAGCTTTCCCATTTTCACAAATCCCAGAACCGCGTCCTTTTAGTAAGACTGTAGCTCCTGTTTCATTCATAATGTGGTTTACATACTGATCCTGCATTTACAAATCCGACCAGCAAAAGCAAAAAGAATCTCTCCAGATTGTGTGGAGATAGAAGCTCCGAACATTAGAATCTCTTATTTTTTATAAGAAACAACATTTAACATAAAGTCACTGAGCATCATGTCAAAGATAAGATATGAACCCACTCACCCCAACCCCTAAGATAGCAAAATAAATGTGTATCAAATGCTATTGACCACTCAAATAGACTAGTGAATGACGACTATAAGATAACCAACACACACGTTAACATTAAATTCCACAATCTAAAGAACATATTTAGAAATAAAGCACACACTGCCCCCACAAACTACCATCCAGCCAAAGACATGCAAAGTGAGAACTTAACTACTCCCTCCTTAGTAAAATTAATTAAACCATGTACTTATGACTAACTTTAGCTAGATGATATACATAAAGTATACAACCTCCGCCCATTAGTCATGTGCCATTTTCCCATGATGCGTGTCACTCCAACACATTTTAATTTTGGAAATAATACCCACCTGCATTATTTAATATGCCAGCCTACCCATTTGTATTATATTTCCATATGTTATTTAGTTTTTAAAAATTGTGATAAAAATCAAATGCCATGTTAGTAACCGATTCAGTCCCAGCAATAAAGAAACAAGAATGTTGCCAAAACTAGAAATGTATAAAAACGGATGGGTGGGGTAGAAATGGAAATGTACACAAGGCAATGGGATGTTGGGAGTACGAAAAAACAATAGGGGTGAAGTATAGGAATGGAGGGGATAATAGTAAAAGAGTTTTTTTCATAATAACTAGAGTGCTAGTTTTAGCTGTGACGGTAATCCAATCAAACCAAGAGCAAGGCCCCTGCCCATGAAGTGCAATGTGAAAGAAGAACAAATGATAGGTAAAGAAACAAACAGAAAGACAAATAACAAAAAGGAGTAAAATCCACAAAAGAGAAGCTCACGTTTGGGCCACGGATACGAAAAGCAATGTTCAACTGCGGATCTGCCTCAAACCCCAAATAGACACATGCATTTAATAAATGGTTACCCTGAAACAGAAGCAGAAACAAGTCCATAAACAGCCTTACAATCATGTGATATAGCTTCTTTAAAGATCCATAAGTAGTCATTACCTTTACTCCATTATTTAGAAATGGCTGTTTAAGCATCTCTTCCACCATAGCAGCAGCACAATCAACTGCTTTGATTCGTTGCGCTGTTGTCTCCAGCTGAATTGACAACATCACATGTCACTGTCAATACTATTGAAGGATTGAAAAAAAACAAAAAAAAGAAAGTCTTTGGAAGAAAAAAACAAAAAAGAAAGAAATGAAAAACAAATCGGAAGTAGTAAACCTACATAGAAAGTAGTAGGAAAATGAAAATGAAAATAAAATAATGTAAAACCGATAAGAATTTATCTTTCTCAACAACATGAGAAACCCTAGAAGAGTCAAAGAAAGGATCATGCCAATAAGGAGAATATATCTCCGTCATGCAAGAATAGATTTGGTGGTCTTCTGTGTAAGGAGGTGATAGCCAAATTCTAATCTAATAGAAAAGAACTGTCTTTTCTGTATACTTTCCCCGGTTCCGTACAAGCATAAAGACTCAAATCCAATTCCATTATGCAGAAGAAAAGAATCAATTACCAAGATATTGAACTTACATGCGCTGACGCAGATATGTGTAGATATAAAGGTTTTTCACCATCAAATGGGGCATTCAGTGGCCTATACTTTCCCCTGTTAATCAATAACCAATAAACCAATATAAATTAAAGGATTTTGAACTGAAAGTTCAAGTCACAGGGAAGAACATCAAGAATCCCACTTACCGAGTTATAACAACAGCCCCGGTGCACTTCTGGATCTACAGAAAAGAAAAGGAAAAAGATTGTTAAAGTAGTAAATTTATACTTTAAAAGGAAAAATATTTAACAGTATCCACCAATTAATTCTCAATGAGGCATGTTACATGAGCCAAAGAACAAACTTGTAATCACCTCATCCTGTGTTTGTCTCTTTGTGAGCTTGTAACGAATGGCAGAATCTGCATCATTTATGACAATTTCTCTTGCTATTACCTCATCCTGAATCTTAGGCTGTACATGAAAATTATGAAATTAATATTAAACACATGAATAGCTCCATACACAAAACAGAAACTCCGGAGAATGGGTATTTTATTAACCAGTATCTTCGGAGACTCACAACCAAAAAGAATCAACCAATACTTCGCTGACCAAAAACTTGCCTAATAAATCATGCATGACATGACACACAGTAAATCGTAATCTTACTTGGAGAATCTTTTGGACAATGGCCGCCGCATGTTGCTGCAAAGGCATTTGGACCGCTTGCAGCGGGTTCGCAGTAGGTGCAGGAAAAGGAATCGCAACAGAAGCACCAGGTACGGCAGGGACCGAAGGCAAACTTATCCTTGCCAAAGACCCCCCATTTGCCATCGGAAAAAATGACGGTACTGCTACTCCAGCAGAGACTAATGACTCAGCTGGCTGATCCCACTTTCTCCTTTTCCTGAAAAACCAATCACAACATTAAATCACAGACGTAGCATCACATTTTCCAGTAAATAGAAGCCTTAGAAACCATGTCAGAAGGACAAGATGCAGGACCGCGAAGGTTATTAAAGCCAACAATGTTACGTTAATCTCACTTTTACATTTGAATACACAAAACCTCGATCTTAGACATAACCGAAAATACATTCTCTTCTAAACTTTCTATCAACTACGAGGACTTTGGCAAGGCATAACAAAAAAACAATGCAACATCCAGAATGCTTCAGAACCTACAATGCACTCAGTCAAGCAATAATCCTCTTGCTTCATTTGTCCAATTTCCATTTTCAACTCTGTATCTAAACTTCTCTTAAACAAAAAAAAAAAAAAAAAAAAAAAAAAAAAAGAGCAAATTAATTTGTTCCATGGAAAGTTAATATCTCATGAATCATGGTACAACCTAAGATGAACATATCTTTGCAGAGACAACACATAATACAAATAACAGGACCCAAATTTTATGATGAATCTTTTCTGTTTGAGACAGATTAATAAATAAATAATTAGATGAACTGTGACGTAAACTCAAAAGAGCTGAGAGATAACCTTTGCTTGGCCGTTGATGAATCAGAATCGGAAGATGAAACCCTAGGGCAAGTGTCTTCTGTCATTGATTTCGTCAATTACTTGTCAATCCTTTTTTGAAATCAGCAATAAATTGTTTCCGAGTGTACTGTTGAGAATTGGAATAATTGGCGGGTTAATTGCATTCACAGCGAAAATTGTACTGCAGATTTTTTCCAATTTTAAGGAGGGTGATGAGAGAAACAAAACAGCTGGGTATTGTTTGCAGTTTACAGACAGGGAAGATGATGATGCACGTGACCTACACGCCCGAATCGGGTTTTAACTTGATTGTGGGCCTGTAAAAACAAGTGGGCCGGCCTTGTTCAAGAGAGTATTAACGGGCTATCTCGAGTTTCACTTTTAGTGATTTTTTGGTGTATACGTACTAAATTACTATACAAAATAGTACTAGTAGTTTGCAAAATTCTTATGTAAGACCTGTTTTTCTTGACTATACCACAATTTTTAGTGTTGCTTATATCACACACAATTTATTATCAATGAGTGGTTTTTCCTCAATGTTTTGGGATTTTTTTTAATGAGATTTACTAGTCATATAATATAATAATATAATGCACTGTGTTAAAAAAAACTCGAGATGATATTTATATGTTTCATGAGATTTCACTATATTATATTTCAATTACCAGGTCAAGTAGTTTGAGTGACAGTGTGGTAAGAACATATCAACTAGCTTAGCAATATATATTGGTGAATCATGAGAGATGAAAATTGAGAAGAGTGCCTTTTGAATTGGTTGCGCATGATAAAGCTGTGAGGAGGGTTTACATCGATGCAGTAGAGATTCGCATGCCTAGTGCTTTGGCCAAGTAAGGGACATTTCATTGTTGAAATCCTCAAGTGAGGCTTTGGCCATAGAGGTAAATAAAAGGAGGAAATGAAATCCCTCACATAAAAGAAGAGAAAAAACATAAAAAAAATGGGGCATTCCGAGAATTGAACTCGGGACCTCTCGCACCCTAAGCGAGAATCATACCACTAGACCAAATGCCCAATTTGATGTAAAAATTTCTATTGCATTATATATTATTGTATCATAGTATTTCAACGGTCTACCACACTAATACCCCGCATTTATCACACCTGACTTACATCCGAATGTAGAGGGTGTTGTTGCATATTACTTGCAAGGAAGAGTTTAAAGAGGACCTACGAATCAATCAAGCAAGTAGCCTGAGTTTTTATACGAAGTACATAAATAAAGTTACATTGGAATTGTACATGATTTGAAGCCGGAATAGAGATAACAAGTGAAGTAGGGGCGGAACCACGAACTAAAGTTGACGCGGGGGTGGGGGGTTTGCAAAAAAAGAAAAAAAAATACCTTTGTTTTTTTAAAAAATCGTAACTTATAGGTAAACGGACATAAATAGCCATCCGTAGAGGTAGAGCTGATCTTATTATGTTATGGCTATAAACAGTTCCTTTTTAACTCCTATGTAAAAAAAATCAATTGTTCTTCAAAAATAGGATAAATAATAAACTATCCAATAAGTTCGCACAAAACGTAAGCTATATACGTTAAAGTCATAACACATTGGCTCATGAGCTACGAAAGATGGCAAGAGAGAGAAATGGACGATCAACATACCACTAAATTGACGTTCAAAAGGAAAGTATGCGTGCTAGATTGCTACTGAAGTCTACTAAAAAAATACTATCGTTATTTTCACTCTCATAAGTGTAGGCCTATCTTCAATAAATTTGGAGAAACACACTCTCTTTTAGATGTAATTTTCATAATACATTTTTTTTTCTTTTTTGAGAAAGATGATCATATATTATAGATCAAATAAGTGATACATCAGGATTCGCACAAGGCAACACAAAAACACCATCTCTATCACTAACAGTTCTCGTGGCCAACAAATGAGCCAACTTATTCATGTATATAGGAATAAAGGAAAAAGAAACAGAACTGATACGAGTAGCTAAAATCCTCATGTCATCCACAATACACCCCACATTTGCCAAACAAGGTGCCGGCGACATAATTTTTGCACCAAGGTAAGGCAGTCAGTTTCAACTTGAATAACCTATAACCCTTTGCTAACGCCAACTCCAGCGCTTCGCGAACTGCCAACGCCTCTGCATGTTCTGGCTCTTTGATGAATTGGACCACCTTTTGTCGCCAAAAAACTGCAGTGCCATCGGACTGTCTCCCCACACACCCCAAGACTGCATAGTTGCCTGCCACAGAAATGGATGCATCCGTATTAATCTTAGTGCACCCCATCGTCGGTGGCTGCCACCTGCCAGGCTCTAGCAGGCTCATAATACTTTTCGAAACACCTAATTTTTACTATATGTTTACATTTAACTTTGTAATAATTAAAAAAAAACAATTTAATTAGTCTTTTAACTTTTTTCATGTTACGAATTTAATTAAACTCAAAATTTTCCGTGGAAAATAACATAATGTCACAGTACCTTAGGGCCCGTTTGGTTCGGAATAGGAAAAGTAAAAGGACCTTTTCCTAGGAAATCTGGTTCAACTCCAAAAGTAGGAAAAGAAGTAGGAAATGTGTAACATTTACACATTTCCTTGAAATGTGTAACATTTCCTTAAAAAAATAGGAAATGTGTAACAATTCCTTGTTTGGTTTGTTAAAATTCACTAGGAAATCTGGTTCATCCATTTTAGCTTTAAAAAAAAAAAGACTAACTTCAGGGGCTGATTTGCAAAACCATATCAACATTGTCCAAATCTCAGCAGAAATGAAACTCATTCCGTGTACAGAAATCAAAATCGACAAACCTCATCCTAAATAATGGCCATCATCCTTCTACGCCGACAAACCTCAATTCGTCTTCTAAAGTGAGTTCGTCTTCCGTCTTTGGAAGAAATCCCTATTCTCAATGGTGAGTTCGTCTTCCGTCTTATTCTTCTTCTTGCTCGTCTTCAATTTCTTATTCTTCTTCTTCTCAATTCGTATGTATGTACTGAACTAGTGAATGGGTTTCTACGAATGGGTTTCTTTGGAGACGAGCAGGAAAGAATGGAAGTATGGAGAAGATGATGATGAAGAAGAAGTGGGTTTATTTTCAGAGATGGGTTTCTTTTTTTCAGTGTGGATGAAGAAGATAGATGAAGAAGAAAGAAGATTGGTGATGTAATTAATAGATTTTTTGGTATGGAGGATGGGATGTAATTAAATTGCATAGTATGGGTATTTTGGGGACAACATTTCAGATTTGGTGGGCAAAATTGGAATGACAAATTATGAGAAATTTTGCCAATTTCATTTTCCTGCCCTGCCCATGGAAAACGAAAGAGGAAAAGGGAGGGAGTTTTGTGCACAAAATCAGCAAAATTTGTTTTCCGGTTGAGTGTGAGGAAAAGCCGGTCAGACCAATTAACCACATTTATTTTTTTCGTTTTCCTACTTACCAAACAAGGAAAAAGGGTCATTTTACATCAAAATTTTTACTTTTCCTCACCAACCAAACGGGCCCTTAATGAACATGATGAAATGATATCCATTATCCAAGTCCCAAACATCCCCATATAATGTTTAGGTTAGATTTTTAGAACCAAGAGTATATATTATTATATAATGATGTGTGATTACAAAATCTGAAATTTTTTTTGTTGTGTACCAGAAATCAATCAAGAATTCACTTCCTCATGAACAGAGCACTTGTTCTTGATGCAGCTCCTCTTCAATCCCGCAACCTCTTCACCGTCCTCCGCCACTTCACCGACCTGAAATCCATCTCCGGCGGAAAATCCCTCCACGCCCACTTCACCAAAACCGGCCAACTCCCTTCCAGCTCCATCGTCTCCAACACTCTCCTCACCTTCTACGCCAAATGCCAACTCTTCCCGGAAGCTCGTCTCTTCTTCTCAGAGATCCCAAACGACCAGAAAACCGAGCCTGTTCCATGGAACATCCTCATCAACTCCTACTCTCAACTGGGTCTCTCCCATTTCTCCCATTCAGCCCTCCATCTTGTCAAACAGATGCTTCTTCACAACACTCTGCCAAATTCGCATACCTTTGCTGGAGTTTTCTCTGCTGCGTCCGTTTTGCTTGACTCTGTTGTTGCTCGGCAAGCTCATTGTTTGGTGAGGAAGTTGGTGTGTATTTCTGATGTGTTCGTGTACAGTTCACTGGTTAATGTGTACTGTAAGTTGGGACTGTTGGAAGAGGCACGTAAGGTGTTCGATGAAATGCCTGAGAGAAATACGATTACGTGGTCGACTATGATTTCCGGGTATGCTATGTGTAGAATGGCTCGTGAGGCAGTTGAGGTGTTTAGACAGATGGTTGGTGGAGGAGAGGAAGATTTGAATGAGTTTGTGTGTACTAGTGTTTTGAGTGCTCTTGTGGAGAGGGAATTTATGGATGTGGGGAAGCAGATTCATTGTTTGACGATTAAAAATGCTTTGTTGGAGGTTGTTTCCGTGGGGAATGCGGTTGTTACCATGTATTCCAAGTGTGGGAGTTTGGAAGAAGCTGCGAGTGTGTTTGAGTTTTCGAGTGATAAGAATGCGATTACTTGGTCTGCGTTGATAACGGGATGTGCACAGCGTGGAGAGGGAGAGAAGGCACTTGCGTTGTTTGAGGAGATGCATGCTCATGGGATGAAACCAAGTGAGTACACCCTTGTAGGAGTGCTTAACGCGTGTAGTGACAATGATTTAGTTAACGTTGGAAAACAGGTGCATGGGTATTTGGTGAAACTAGGCTTTGAGGGTCAGATGTATATTATGACTGCATTGGTTGATATGTATGCCAAATGTGGTCACATAGTTGAGGCCAATAAAGGTTTTGAATATCTGAATGAACCGGATCTTGTACTGTGGACTTCTATGATTAGCGGATTAGTTAAAAACAGAGAGAATGAGGGTGCTTATAATCTGTACTGCAGAATGCAAAAGGAAGGGATTCCTCCTAACGAGCTGACCTTGGCAAGTGTACTGAAAGCTTGTTCTGGCCTTTCGGCACTGGAGCAAGGAAAACAGATACATGCTCATGTTGTTAAGAATGGATTCACTCTTGAAGTCCCGATAGGAAGTGCTCTCTCAACTATGTACGCTAAATGTGGGAGCCCTAATGATGGACTTGTTGCTTTTCAGAGAATGCCCGCTAGAGATGTGGTGTCATGGAATGCAATGATTTCCGGTCTTTCTCAAAATGGTCATGGCCTTGAAGCAATTCGCCTTTTCGAAGAGATGCAACGTGGGGGTGCTAAACCTGATAATGTCACCTTCATAAACATTCTCTCGGCCTGTAGCCACATGGGATTGGTAGACAGAGGTTGGGTATATTTTAAGTCAATGTCTGAAAAATTTGGTATAGTTCCACTTCTGGAGCACTATGCTTGTGTGGTTGATATGTTTGGTCGTGCGGGGAAGCTTGCAGAAGCTAAAGAATTAATTGAGTCGGCCAATATGGATCATGGTCTTTGTTTGTGGCGTATATTGCTAAGTGCTTGCAAGAACCACCGTGACTATGAGTTAGGTGCTTATGCAGGAGAGAAGTTGGTGGAGCTGTGCTCACAGGAGTCATCAGCTTATGTGTTGTTGTCGAGTATTTATACAGCTTTGGGAAGATCGGAGGATGTCCAACGTGTAAGACAGATAATGAGTATGAGGGGGATCATCAAGGAGCCTGGTTATAGTTGGATTGAGCTAAAGAATCAGGTACATGCGTTTGTTGTTGGGGACTCGTTGCATCCTGAGATACAGGACATACGCTCAGAGCTATTGATGTTTAATAACGTAATGAAGGACGAAGATGAACAACAGGAGTTTTGTTAATTTAGTCGTATGACTTAAAGTTTCCTTGTATTTACATCGGAAACCTCGAAAAGTTCCATTTTTCTGATATATCCGGAACAAAAATGAAGATTTTTTCTCTTTGCTTTTAATTGTAATTCATGTGATGTGTCATAGTCTCTGAACTGCAATCTTCATGATTTGAAGGTTAATCTTCTGAGGGATTCTTTGTTCTGCTCTGCGTTATCTGTATCCGAGGTCTTTAATGGAAACCAAACAGAGTTATGAGTGGTTTCCTGTCATGCAATCATAATCTTGGAGAACAACATTTGATCAGCAGAGGTACAATCACGATCTTTCTTCGTTTTCATGTGGAGAAGTTTTCTTGATTATGTTAACATGTCAACATATGAGTACCATAAAATTCCACGCAACCATTTCTTTTCACATTGTCATGTTCGCCGCTTGTAATTTATGTGAAGTTTTATGATAGAAACGTTCCATGCCACCATGTAGTTATCTTGTGTGGAATGATATGTGCTATGTTATTTTGATGTTATGTTTATCTTATGTCTCTAATACTTGTCCCTATCTTTGGTTCATCAGTAATCCCTTAGAACCACACGCTCTGACATGAAAAGTTAAAAATCAGGGGACCAGATACTATCAGTATCCAGTGATGGTCCACTTTAACAAAGGGAGATTCATGTTTACTGCTCACTATAATTTCTACAAGTACTCCATCATTACCTGCAACAAAAGAAACAGCAATAATGGGAAAGCCTCATGCACTCATGGTTCCTTTTCCTATGCAAGGTCATATCATTCCTCTAATGGAGCTCGGCCAGTGCTTAGCCAAACATGGCATTAGAGTCACATTTGTTACCACAGAGAGCACTCATCACAGCATCATCAAAGCCTTGCTAGATAGAACTAGTGATATGTTGGATGAACTGGTTCGTTTGGTTTCATCCCAGATGTACCTGACCCAGAGAAACTATATCAGACGTTACCTGAAAAGATTGAGGAGCTAATACTGGAGATAAATGGCTCAGACAATGAGGATAAAATCACTTGTATCGTTACGACCAATTCTTTGGCAGAATTGGAGAAGTTGTGAAAAACATGGGGATCGGAACAGCATCATTCTTATCTGCACCAGCTGCTGCGGTGGTGTTGAATTGCAAAATTCCAAAGCTGATTGCGGATGGAACAATTGACAGTGATGGTATGCATCTTGCCACATTACTTTTATATTTAAGATATTTTTTTCTTAACCACACAACTGCAGAATTAAGGTGAGGTATAAAACAGAAAGAAAAAAAAGGCTTTTCATCAAGATTGATCCATTTAATTATTTGAGAATTTTGAGCTCGGAAATGCTATCAATAGAGTGAGTTATGCTTTGAAGTGATTGCGATTTTAGTTTGATCTGTAGAAAGTAACATCTAAAAATATCAGGGAAATTGGTGAGAAGATGGGCATGCATGTGTCTAATCATGTTTAGTGAATAGTTGACTGATTTTGGGTTTATCTATACAGTGTAGTAAGTATCAATCTTGAAATGAACATTGTTTTGATGAATTAAATTTATCGTGATTCAAACTTTCAAGCTGTTTCAATACTTGATGTCCAATGCAGGATCTCCTCTAAAGAGGCAATCCCTTCAGTTCGGTCCAACCCTTCCTATCATTAACCCCTCGGACTTGCCGTGGACCACAATAAAATACTTGCCAGTACAGAAATTGTTTTTCAACATCTTGATTGAAACAACAAACGGATGAAATTGGCAGACTGGGAAATTTGCAACTCGGTCTATGATCTTGAGGCCGAAGCCTTTGCCTTTGTACCACAGCTAATCCCTGTTGGCCCTCTTCTAGCAGGTAACAGGCTTGGAAACTCAGCTGGCCACTTATGGGAACAAGACTACTCTTTCCTCAAATGGCTTGATCAACAGAAAGATAACTCAGTCATATACGTTGCATTTGGAAGCCTTACGAAATTCAACTTAACTCAATTCCAGGAGTTAGCCATTGGGCTTGAGCTCACCAACAAGCCGTTTCTTTGGGCTGTCCGGCCTGAAATTGTTACTGGGCTAAAAGCAGAGGAAGCCTTTCCAGAAGGGTTCTTGGATCGAGTGTCCAGCCGAGGGTTGATCACCGGTTGAGTCCCGCAGCAGAAGGTTCTTAGCCATGTTGCAATTGCTTGCTTTGTAAGTCACTGTGGATGGAACTCCACAATGGAAAGCTTAAGCAATGGAGTCCAGTTACTTTGTTGGCCTAATTTCTCCGATCAGTTTATGAACCGGAGCTACATTTGTGATATCTGGAGAGTTGGACTGGGATTTGAAGAGAATGACAGTGGGATCATTATATCTGAAGAAATTAGGAAGAGGGTCGATCAACTGCTGGATGAGGTTGGCTATAAAGAAAGAGCCTTGCAACTCAAAGAAACGATACTCCGTAGTGTTAGAGAAGGGGGAAACTCTTACAAGAATCTTGCTAGCTTTATCAATTGGATAAAGGGTTGAAAGATCAATTAAAAAAATGCAACTTTATGGTCAATGTTACCTCCATAAACATTCTCTGCGTTTGTTTTATTTTGAGTCAATTCTGAAAGATTTGGTATAGTTCCAGTAGCAGAACATGGAACAGGGGGGGGACCAGCAAGGAGCCTTCCGTGGTCGGATTTAGCTGAAGAATCAGGCTCGTTGTTTGTTATTTAGGACATGTTGCATCCTGATATAAATGACATACGTTAGCTACTGATGAAGGGCGAAGACGAAGAACAGGAGTTTGGTAGTACAATTTAGTTGTATGAATTGAAGTTTCCGTGTATGTTTTTACATTGGAATCCTTTAAAAATTCCATGTCTGAAGTAATAAAATAAAAAGAACAAAATACTTTTTAGTGCCAAAAAGCTAAAAAGAAAAACCTTCTCATTTCTTTAATTTACAGAAAGCACATGATTCTGTTTCCAGTTTTCTTAATATCTCCTAGCATCTCTGAAACACCTCTAAACATCCCTTGAATGTTAAAATGTTTCTTGTTGGATGTATTGCTATGCAATTATGCAAATGAAGTATGACCTGCAAGTTTATAGTTACTTCCTCCGGAAACTTAATAGTTTTACACTTTGTTTTTGTTGACTTTTTTATGTCCGGTTTGACCTCAAAATAATCATAATTGATTACGAAAAACTTAATTTTAAAGTTATATTATACGAATATAAGAAGTATACTTTTATAATATAATTTTTTAAATTATTTTTTTCAACGAGTTATTATTAGTTTGAGGTTAAACCGGACATCGAAAAGTTAACAAAAATAAAGTGTAAAACTATGAAGTTTCCGGAGGAAGTACAATTTAAGTTTACTGTTCTGAGTTCTGATGGATTATTCGTTCTGCACTGCATTGATCTGTGATTTGTATTGGAGGTCTTGATGGGGAACAAACACGAGTAATGGCTGATGCTATCTGAAGAAATCACAATCTTGGAGAGCAATGAGAGTATGAGACCTGATTAAAAGAGGTATATTCTTATCAATCATATCGTAACATGCCTGAAATTGTTATTTTCCTGTGCTTTTCACATACCCTGAAAGCTCAAGTATACTTTTTGTCTGTTTTATATTTTTATTATTATAATAATTTGGACAGATGGCGGAAGGTACTAGATCAAAAAGATTTCTGACAACCTAAAAGCAAAAAAAATAGTTTGAAAATTAATGGTCACATGTTAGACTATACTACATTACTACATAGTACATACCAATACCTAAAGTTCTTGATATTTTTACAGCTCCTGCAATCACAAAAAAGCCACAGTATGTGTCTTTGACTGTATTACTCCAGTGACAATGTTGGTCAAGTCAAGTGTGTAGTATATTATAATGTGTTGTACAAAAGAAAGCTACATACCACAATAAGCTAATCAATACTGTTGACCAAGAAAAACAGCAATGGGGAAACCTCATGTCATGATGATGCCTTACCCAATGCAAGGTCATGTTATTCCCTTACTGGAACTTGCCCAGTGCTTAGCCAAACATGGTATCAGAATCACGTTTGTTAACACGGAGAACATTCATCAGAGCATCATGAAGGCCTTCTCAAATGGAGTTGATAATTCGTTGGAGGAAGGGATTCGTTTGGTTTCTGTCCATGACGGATTGGACTCAAACGAGAGGAGTGTGCCTGAGAAACGGGTGCAAACACTGTACGAAAAGTTGCCTGAGAAACTTGAGAAGCTGATAATGGAGATAAATGGTGGAGATGAGGATAAGATTACTTGTATAGTTTATGACCTTATGTTGGGCCGTATTCGGGAAATGGCGAAGAGTGTTGGGATTAGATCAGCAGGGTTCTGGTCTCCACCTGCAGCTTTCTTTGTGTTGGCACTCAACATTCCAAAGCTGATTGAGGATGGAATTGTTGATACTGAAGGTACTATTCTTGAACAAGCATCTATGTGTTCCTCCTTTTTTTATTTATTTATTTTTTTTGTTTTTTTTGAACGGTTTAACTTAGAATGTGGAAGAGAAATTGGTTTATGCAAGTGTCTGATCATGATTATGTTTAGTCCATGTTTGCAAAAACTTGAGATTACTGCGAGCTGATTAATGAAGTAGAATCAGGGCTGATCATGTTACAATGCAGGATCTCCAATTAAGAACCAGACAGTACAGTTCGGTCCAATGCTCCCTATCATCAGCACATCAGACCTACAATGGACTGCCATCAAATACTTGCCACTTCAGAAGGTGGTCTTCAATATCTTGATCGAAAACATAGAACTGTCCCAATCAGCAGACTGGCTAGTTTGCAACTCGATCAACGAGCTTGAGCCAGGAGCATTCGCTTCGTTTCCAAAATTATTCCCCATTGGCCCGCTTCTAGCCAGCACTCGCCGTGGAGTCTCAGCAGGCCACTTATGGGAACAAGACAACACTTGCCTGGAATGGCTTGATACACAGAAGGTCAACTCAGTCGTATATGTTGCATTCGGAAGCAGCACAATATTCGACTCAGCTCAATTAGTAGAGTTAGCATTGGGGCTTGAAAACACTAACTGCCCTTTTCTCTGGGTCATACGTCCTGAGATGACTACTGGGTTAGATGCCAATGAGGCCTTTCTGGAGGGGTTTCGGGGTACAGTATCGAGTCGTGGGCTGATTATAAGCTGGGCTCCGCAACAGAAGGTTCTCAGCCACCCTTCGATTGCTTGCTTTATAAGTCACTGTGGGTGGAACTCAACGATCGAAAGCTTGAGTAATGGGGTACCGTTACTTTGCTGGCCTTATTTTGCGGATCAGTTTATGAACCAGAGCTACATTTGTGATATTTGGGGAGTTGGACTTGGATTGGACAAGAACTCTAATGGGAGCATTGCAGCAGAAGAAATCAAGAACAAAGTGGGTCAACTGCTTGGTAAAGATGTGTTTAAGGAAAGAGCATTGCGACTTAAGGAAATGATAATCAGTAGTGCTAGAGAAGGGGGAAACTCTTACGGCAATCTTGTGAAATTTGTTCATTGGATTAAGAGTTGATAGATCAGTTCCAGAATCAATATTTTGGAAATGGTTTTCTACCATAACTTGTATTCCAGTTGTGTTATATTGCTTCATAACAAAACTCTTGTTTGGCATGCATCTGAAATTACCCCTAGAAGAAAAGTTTTAACACAAAGTTTTAACTTTCAATAAATGTTATTCTAGGCAACTTCTCCGATTCTTCCAACCATTTGATTGCAAGTTTATAGTACAATTTAAGTTTACTGTTCTGAGTTCTGACGGATTATTCGTTCTGCACTGCATTGATATGTGATTTGTATTGGAGGTCTTGATGGGGAACAGAAATGAGTAATGGCTGATGCTATCTGAAGAAATCACAATCTGGGACAACAATGAGACCTGATTAAAAGAGGTATATTCTTATGAATCTGTGTTACTGTTTATTGCAAGCATGTGTCACACCTGAAATTTCTTTGTTCCTCTGCTTTTCATATAGTACACTGAAAGCTAAAGTAGACAACCTAAAAGGCACAGCCGCTTGTGTCTTTTTTTATTCTTTTGGACGGATGGGGGAAGATCTAAAAGCAGCCGCCTATTAAATTATGCAAGCCATGATGTAATTCTTGGTGTGAAACTAAGACCAAGTATAGGAATCTGTTCTTCCATGCTACCTCATTTTGCACACTAAAACAAACTACCGTTCCACATAAACAAACAAATGACTACAACTATTCCACATTGGCATAAATACAGGTTGAATATCCACATAAACAAAATAAAAGCATACACTGTTTTACTACCAAGTTCAAGAAAGAGCACAGAACAATGGGAAGGCCTCATGTGATGATGGTCCCTTACCCATTACAAGGTCATATTATTCCATTAATGGAACTTGGACAATGCTTAGCCAAACATGGCATCAAGATCACATTTGTTATCACAGAGAGCACTCATCAGAACATGATTAAGGCGAATGAAACGTTAGAGGGACTGGTTCGTTTGGTTTCGATCCCAGATGCACCTGAGCCACATAAACTGCATCAGATGTTACCTGACAAGATCAAGGAGCTAATACTGGAGATAAATGGCTCAAACAAGGAGGATGAAATCACTTGTATCATTTACGATCAAATGGTTGGAAGAATCGGAGAAGTTGCCAAGAGCATGGGGGTTAAAACAGCAGCGTTCTTGGCTGCATCAGCAGCTCTGGTTGTGCTGCAATGCAACATTCTGAAGCTGATTGAGGATGGAATAGTTGATGGTGAAGGTAAGTCTCTTGCAATTTTTTTTTTTCTTTCTTTTTACTACTTTTTAAGCCATCCAGATTAGCTTATAGCTATGGCTATTAACTCTGTGCTTGCAAATTCAATCTGTAGAAAGTAATGTGTTTATGGATTCTTATGAAAAATAGGCATGCAAGTCATATTTGTTGTGTAGTTGAAACGAATGTGCTTTCTAAATGGAGTGCATCTGTCTTGAAACGAATCCTGATTGAATCGAATGACTCTTTCATGTGCTATTTGAATAATCTTGATCAATATGAGTGGTTTGATCACTAACTGAAGACATGTTCGATGCAGGAACTCCTATGAAGAAGCAGATGGTTCAGTTCAGTCCGACTCTCCCTATCATCCCCACATCTGACTTCCTCTGGACCACTGTGAAATCATTGCCATTTCAGAGATGGTTATTCAACATCATGATTGAAAACAACAAAGTGATAAAATCGGCAGACTGGCAAATTTGCAACTCAGTCTATGATCTTGAGCCAGGAGCATTTTCTTTGGTTCCACAACTAGTCCCAATTGGCCCTCTTCTAGCCAGTAACCGGATTGGAAACTCGACCGCCCACTTATGGGAACAGGATTACTCTTGCTTAAAATGGCTTGATCAACAGAAGCCTAACTCAGTCATGTACGTTGCATTTGGGAGCTTGACTATGTTCAACTCAACTCAGTTCCAAGAGTTAGCACGCGGGTTGGAGCTCACCAACAAGCCATTTCTTTGGGTTGTCCGGCCTGAAATTGTAACAGACCTAGATACAGAGCAAGCCTTTCCAGATGGGTTCTTGGATCGAGTGTCCAGTCGAGGTCTGATCGTAGGTTGGGCCCCACAGCAGAAGGTTCTTGGCCATGCTTCGATTGCTTGCTTTTTAAGTCACTGCGGATGGAACTCTACAATAGAAAGTCTGAGCAATGGAGTTCCGATACTGTGTTGGCCTTATTTCGCTGATCAGTTTATGAACCGGAGTTACATTTGTGAGATTTGGAAAGTTGGACTGGGATTTGTAAAGAGTGGTAGTGGGATCATTACATGTGAAGAAATCAAGAACAAGGTTGACAAGTTGCTTGATGATGGTGTTTATAAGGAAAGAGCTTTGCGTCTCAAGGAAACGATACTTATTGGTGCACGAGACGGCGGAAACTCTCACAAGAACTTTGGTAATTTTATCAAGTGGATCCACGAGTGGTAAAGGATCAAGCAGAGGAGCTAGTAGTTCCATTAGAGCTGCTTTTTTTCTTCTAAAATGTTGTCACTTTTGAAGTCTGTCTATGTAATGAAAACTCAGTAGTTTGAAGCAGAGAATTTGGAGAAAGTCTGCGTCACCTATGACGCATGGGAGATGGTGGTGTTAGCTGCCAAGAAATTGGCAAATAACATGAAAAATGTTCATCCGGAGCATTTAATGAGAGCCCTTTTGTGACACCCCAGATTTTATTTACTAGTCAATTTATTTATTTAATTCAATTATTTCGGAGAACCGTTTCGGCTCTTGGCTCTTGACTTGATAGTTTGAAGATTTAAACGAGCTATCTAACAACTAAATCTACTCCAGTTATTTCGGAGACCGTTGGGCACTAATACTCCTTAATATCTCTAACCGATCAACACAAACAAGAATAAAATAGGAGTTCTGAAACCCTTTGCTTTCATCATTCACGCAATCTGCGCTTTCTCAGAAACATATCTTACTTACTTACGTACGTTCTCCCCATTGTTCTTCGTTCGATCGGTAAGCTCGTATATAAAATTATATTATATATATTCATGTCCAATTCAATTATATTAATTAATTCTTTCACTAGTTAGTTATTGAATTAATTACTCCCTCCTATTTTTAATACTTGACTTTTTAAAAAAAATTCAGTTTGCAAAAAAATTGACGGATGCTAGCATATTTGACCTGGATTAATAGGTTTGTTTAACTATTAATAGGTGTGTTTGTGAGAGTGTTTTATACTTAGTTTACTATTAATAGGTATGATGAAGCCTATAATAATAGGGGGATAATGATTATATTCCTTAATTGTGCAATGCTTAAAACGTCAATTATTCAGGAGGGAGTAACTCTTTCTTCAATTCTCACCATTTATTTAATTAGAACCCTCGCATTCCTTTCCCTTCATGCGCAGAATCATCAACCGCTAAGGGCTATTTATGTCTGGTGCGTTCGCGTACGTTGTCCAAAGGTAAGATTTTCTTCATCTCTCCGTGTTAATTGGTTCTTGCTGCTTGTTAGCATCCTATAATCCAGAACATTAATTAATTATATATATTAGTGTGATCATTTGCATACTTGCAGCATCCGAATCTTAAACCTTCAACTTCAACTAATTCATTTCAATCATTTCAACAACAAACATTAGATAAGTTTCCTCCTGTGTTATAAAACTATTCCCTGTGCTTAATTAGGTGTTGCTACGTATGTGTGTTTAATTGCTGATCTTAATTATTTTAACCATGCCTATACTGTATTTTCTTTTCTGGTTGGTTTTGGTTACAAAATGTCTAATTTACCCTTAAGACTATGTTAGTGATTGTTAGGAATTTATAAGGGGTTGTTAAACGTAGTAGCCATTTTACTAAATGTTAATTTGAGCTAATTTACCCTTTGAGTATTTGTGTTTATCTAATCTTGATCCTTTCAATAGTGTGTTAATTTGAACGATGTACATAAACTAATGGTTCATACGAGGTGGAGTTCCACTAGGATAACTGGCATACGACGGAGTTCATACATATCATTTGTGTTCACCATGCCGCTGTTGGCTTGCAACCAGGAGGTCAATTTGACGATCCAACTTGGCGTATCATAAGAAGTTCACTCAACACTTCTTTATGCTAGAATGCGATAATCCAATGTTATTCTCACTCTTACACTATCATGTCAAGTTCAAAACTTTACAGCTTGTGGACAAGGCAATACTGCGGTTTGAGGCAAACTATCCACACAATTCGAGCATAACGAATTGTACAGGTGTTTCACGGGTCCGGAACACTACGTTCATCTCATACATGATGTAAGTTTCCCTCAACTCTATGTATGAGTTGAACGTAATAATCTGGTCCCATGAAACAAGCATACAATTCGTTATGCTCGAATTGTGGATAGTTTGTATCAAACCGCAGTATTGCAAGCTTGTACACAAGCTTTAAGGTTTTAAACTTGGCCTGACACTGTAAAAGTGAGAAAAACATTGGATTCTCCTATTCTAGGATAGAGTGTTAAATGAACTTCTTATGCTACGCGAAGATGGAGCGTCAAATTGATCTCCTGGCTGCATGCCAACAGCGACATGGTGAACACCAATGATATGTATAAACTCATTCGTATGCCAGTCATCCCAGTGGACCTCCACGTTGTATACAACCATTAGTATATGTATGTCGTTCAAATTAACACACTATTGAGTTGAAAGAATTATTTGTTGTTTGCTCAATTATCTCACAAGAATAATTAGACTAAAAAAACAATCTCATATTATAAGTGATATAATTTGCAAATACTTCTATTCTTGAGAAATAAAGTAAACAAACAAGGGGCTTTCTATTCCCAGGTCAGCTTAGTACCGACATAAACGTAGGTCTCCACTAGATGATTGCCATGTGGCGCTAAATTTCTCATCCATTCATTTCGGTTCAAAGTCATTTTACATGTAATTTTTTGTAAGATGCCTTAAAATTAATTTTTTAAATATTAAAAATCTCAAAATAAATATAAATGAACTAATGCCCTTAATTAATTTCAGTTTCTTCATACGATTACACACGTATGTAACCCTTGTTAATTAATTCATTTTAATTACAAAGTAAATGTTAATTAATCACGATTAATTTATCCCTTTCGATTAACATAAATCGTCGATTCTTCTAACTAATAACTCAAAACCGATTGAAGCTTATAAGCCTCATATTGAGTTTGTTATTATCCTTTAAGAATGTTGATACTTGATGGTCACCTTTTTCTTTAATCTGGGGTAAAGTCTAGCCAATCAAGTTTTAGGTGCTTCCTGCTTTGTGAATTTGTATTTTGTCTCTGGAACCTTTAGCAAAACTGCAGAATGATGAGAGACAAAATATGGATCAATACATACCAAGCAGCGCTGGATCAATACATACCAACAAGGTCATAACTGTGAAGTTCATTAACGGGACGGATGCATGCAAGTATTAGAGATCATAGGGTTTGAATTGATAAGAATAGTTGATTAGGTCTTTCGGTTTGTTCGATGATATGGTTTGATGAATATGTGCAAATTGGGTTCTAGGGAAGAATATGGATGAATTATTGTTGAAATTTAATATATATTGGTTGATTTGATTTTAGTTAAATTAATTTTTAATTTAATTCTTGTAAAATAGTAAGAAAATATTTTATGTATTTTATTTAATTTTTTAAATTAGGGGTATAATTGTACATTTACATTTTCCTAATATTATTTAATAAATTACAATAAAATATATAACATCGTACCAGTGTCACATGTCAATCATCTAACGTAGACCTGCGTGCGTCCAGGTCGGTACGAAGCCGACCTGATAATATAGAAACCCCAACAAACAAACTTCTAGACAAAGTTGTTATAGTAAAGATAGTAAACTATATTTAGTCCACAAAACAATCTCATATAATTAGGCATTATAATAAGTGATATACTTCCTCCATTTCAGCGGACTTCCGCACATTACTTCTAAATTATACGTTGTAATTCGTTTTAAAGTTATATAAATAAAGTTCATAACTTAGTATAATATTTTTATAATTTCTTTATCAAAATAATTTAGGTGTAATATACGAATCAAACATAACTGTCGTTGACCAAATTACATATTACATGATAATCCAAGTCACACCCAAATTCGTACATACTCCCTTCGTCCCTCTAGAGTTTCATATTTATTATCCCGTTAACAATTTTTAAAAAATAATTAAAAATAAAAAAAACCTCAAAAAAAGCTTATGAGAGTTATAAACTTGAACTTTAAGTTATTATGTATATAAAATCACCTTTCATACAATTTTTTTAAATCTTTTTCTATTTTAATTATTTTTTAGAATTATTTTGATAAAATGAAACATGAAACTATAGAACGTAGAGAGAGTATGGTTTACTAACCACTTGAACCATCTTATTATTATGTCAAAAGTCAAAAGACCCGACATGGAATAATTAAATTTAAGGCTCCCTCTCTAGTTTGAAAGTCTCTTTTTGAAGTTTAAAAAAAAGAAAAAAAGAAGAGAGAAGGCTCTCCGGTATTATTTATAGCCAAGGTAATCATCAAACGTAGACAAACTTGAACAATTTATTCTGAACCGAGTTATGAACATGGGTCTAGGTGATTATTCTTATGGACTCAAATTAACGGGTTAAATTTGCATAAGAATAATCTTAATGGACCAATAATAAATGAAAATGGACTTCATTTAATGTGTTGGATTTTATTATCGGATGAGACTCGGGTTTTGACTAGTTGACTAGTTTATATTTGATTTGTTTTGAACTGCTTTGTCAAACCTAGTAGTGTAGGGACTATCTCCATTCTTCAGAGTCCAAGGGGTATGCGAACAAAGTCCATAATCAGTTTATGAAGGATTTGTTTATACGTGTAAGACTTGAATGTTGGAGTGGGATTTGTAGAGGATGCATTACATCTGAAGAAATCAACAAGAAGAAGGAATCGATACTGATCGTAATCGGTGCACAACAAGGCGGAAACTCTAACAAGAAGTTGTAATCTGTTGGTATAATGAAAATTCAGTACTTCTGTGAGCTAGTTATGAACTTTGTACAGTACTAGCGTTTTTGCAGACACTTTATGAGAACTTGTATTAATTCCATGAAAACTATCTTTCAGTTTATTTCCCCTTTCTTAATCCAAGTAAACCATAGAATGTATCTGAAAATGTTGAAAATGAGGGGTAACAATAATGTAACATGTTAGACTATACTCTTACATACCAATACCTAAAGTTCTTGATATTTTAACAGCTCCAATCACAAAAAAGCCATAGTATGTAGCTTTGACAATGTTACTCCAATGACATTGTTGGTCAAATATAGTGTACAAGCAGCAGGCCACTTATGGGAACAACCGAACAAGACAACACTTGCCTAGAATAGCTTGATCAACAGACAGTCAACATTCGACCCAGCTCAGTTACTAGAGTTGGCATCGGAGCTTGAGAACACTAACCACCGTTTTCTCTGTGTTGTACGTCCTGAAATGACTAATGGGACAGAGGCGAATGAGGCCTTTCCGAAGGGGTTTTTGGACAGAGTGTCGAGTCTTAGGGCTAATTATAAGCTGGACGCCACAGCAAAAGGTTCTCAGCCACCCTTCATTTGCTTACTTTATAAGTCATTGCGGGTGGAACTCTACGATTGAAAGCTTAAGTAATGGAGTGCTGTTATTTTGCTGGACTTAACCAGAGCTACATTTGGATATTTGGAGAGTTGAGTTGGACTAGGACTGGACAAGAACTCTAGTGGGAGCATTGCAGCTGGAGAAATCAAGAACAGGGTGGATCAACTGCTTGATAAGGATGTGTTTAAGGAAAGAGCGCTGCCACTTAAGGAAACGATAATCGGTAGTGCTAGAGAAGGCAGAAACTCTTACAACAATCTTGTGGAATTTGTTGATTGGATTAAGAGTTGAAATATCAGTTCCAGAATCAATTTTTTGGAAATTGTTTTCTATCAGAACTTGTACTTCATAATAGAACTGTACTTCAATTGGAAAGGAAAAAAGAAAGAAACAAACAAAAAAAAGGAGTTAGTCAACGAAACAAAATATATTGGAGATGCGGGGGATCGAACCCCGTGCCTCTCGCATGCAAAGCGAGCGCTCTACCATTTGAGCTACATCCCCATATGCCTTTGTTGCAGTTAAGTTGCTAATCATTTAATTAGTAAACTATTTACTAGGACTCCAAGACCACATAAATATTCAGAACAGTAGGACGTTGTACTATTGAATTTATAATATTTATACATTTTTATTATTAAATGATGTTGTACTTTATACCTTTTGTAATAATTTTCTATACTTATAAGATTTCAAGTGATATACAATCATTTTATATACTATATTTTAGTATATTTATATAATTTATAAAGTAATTTAATATTAACTAATTTCAATATATCAAATAAGGATGTTCATGATAAATTTCAAATGATATAAAGTGATATCAAAATATTTGATCTAAAACAAAAAGATATAAATTAAATACATTCATCATTATAAAAATACTACACTAGTACATAACTAAAAAAGAAAAACCATTTTGAATACTTAATAAATGAAAAAAAAAATCAAAATATTAAGGGCCCCCCGAGCTCGGCCCGGCCCATGACGGGCCCGGACTTGGGCCTATTGTTTAGGCTGCCCGGGCCTGGGCTTGCTGCTAGTCTTCCCATGCCTGACCGGGCCTCTGAAAGCCCGGCCCGACCCATTGCCAGAACAGTTTTTTTTTTTTTTTTTTTTTTGAAACTTAATAGGTACTTTATATTAATTAATAGAGTTCGGGTTTACAAGCCGAATAGAAGCTAAATTGTCTTTACTACATATTACATTCAACCAAATAGGCAAACTATCTCAAACAAAATGTAGGGAATCAAAAGTTAGAGAGTTTTTTCCAAATGTTCTTTTCCGGGCTTCGTTAGCTATGTGATCAGCCACTCCGTTAGTCTCTCTATAGACAAAACAAATCTTAATTTATTCAAACTCCCAAAGGAGTGCCAAGGCATCCTCCAGTATGGTCTGCTGCTTCCTGCAATCCGCTTTTTTCCTATTTATACATGAAACGAGAGTTTGTGAGTCAGATTGGATAATAATCTTTTTATAATGAAGCGGTAAGCATAATAAGATTCCAAGTTTAAATGCTTGGAATTCAGCAAGATTATGATCCATTTTTCCTAGATAAGAACCGCTTGCACGGATGAAATCTCCGTTAGAGTTTCTGATGATGCAACCAGCTCCAGCATTTCCTGTAATTGGATCTACCGATCCATCAACATCAATACATACAAAGTCGTGTGGAGGTGGCATCCATTTACATATGATTGGAATGTAATTCGTGTTACATTCTTTTTTGAAACGGGTGTTGTTTTCCTTAATAAGTTCTAGAAGCTGAATATTAAATTTTAAAGGATTAAAATCCTCCTTTCGAAAATCTTTTCATTTCTACATCTCCAAACTTGCCAGCAAAAAAGGATAGCTTGTAATTGTTTATCCGAATTTTGGAGGAGATGAAAGATGAGTTGGGAGAAAGAAGTGCAAAAAAGATTATTGTTGTCTTTTAATATCGAGCTTCTAATATTTTCAAAAATGGAACAATAGAAGAATAAATGATTAACTGATTCAGTTTCGGAATCGCATAAACAACACCTCTCAGTTGGAATAATTCCGAATTTGAAAAGTCTATCAGCTGTTGGTAACCTATCATTTATTACCACCCAAACAAAAAATTTGACTTTTGGTGGTAAGTGAAGGTTCCACAAATTCTTCCATGGCCAATGAGCCGTATTTAAACTGGGTGTGGAGATCAAAAGTGTGTAAGCACTTTTAATGGTGAAATTTCCAGATTTATCTCCACCCCAAACTATGGTATCTTGATTTTTATTTTTGGGAATAGGGATCCCTAAAATCTGTTTTGTTAGTTCTGGAGATATCATTTGTTGAAGAACATTTAGATTCGAGTTATTGGTTTCAAGTACTTGCGAGACTTGAATATGTGGGTTGATTGTAAGTCTCTTATAGAACTTTGTTTCCTACCCATTTATCATTCCAAAAAGAAATATTTTCTCCAGAGCCAAGATTTTTAGCCAGACAGTCTTGGAACTCATGTATTAATTTTGGAGGATTAAAGAATGAGGAAAATACTTATACTTGTAGACTTTACTCCAAAGGGACTCTTGACAATTGAGAAATCTCCATAAATGTTTAAAAGAGTAAGCTTTATTAAGTGTTTGTAGATCACTTATTCCTAAACCTCCAAGGTTTTTTGGTCTGCAAATGTTTTTCCATTTGACCTTTGCTTTTCCACCCTTCTTACTATTCCACAAGAAATTTATGTTGAGATCATCTATTTTAGCTATACAAGAAGCTGAAATAGTTATGATAGACATGCTATAAGAAGGTATGACATTTGTAACTGCTTGAATGAGAGTAATTTTGCCTGCATAGGATAGATATCTAACAAACCAAGCATTCACTTTGCCAGAACAGTTTGCTGAAGCATCACTTGAATAGTCCTAAATGGCTTCTTTTGCCGACTTATTACGGACATATCCCGAAAGAATTGCATTTCAAGGCATAGTTGTGCTCTTCGAGGTCTGGGATAACACTCTAGAACTTCGTCTAACACGATCACACGTGGCATAGAGATAAATCAAAGCGGTCTGTGTGCATTGACATCACATTACTTCAATGTTTCGCCTGATTGACCACCCCATGCAAGCATTTTCCAAGCTTCAAACTAGGAATGCTTGCACACATCGAAAACAGAGAAGCCAAGGTCATTCCATTAGGCCTCACACCAGCAATCTGCATTAACCTGCAGAGCTCCAAAGCACCTCCAACATCTTCATTTAAAACACACCCGTTAATCAAAGTTGCCCAGGTCACAACATCCCATTTCCCCCCATCTCATCAAAAACCTCACGCGCTTCGTCCATTCTACCACACTTCACGTACATGTCAAGTCAAAGCATTTCGAACTGCCAATCTTTTCCATAAATCCTTCTCTTAAGTCGACAAATGGATGCTACAATCTCTTTCGGCGAGCGGCAACTAGACTAGTGTATCTCCGTAAACAACCCAAGCGCCTTTATGGGCTGACTGTTCTCGGTGTAAAGTCTTATCAGGCCTTGTAGGAACCAAGTGTTCGTTCAGGCATTTTGTCGAACAGTTTGCAGGTGTATGAAACGTGTCTGTCATAGTCCCCATAAGTGGCAGAGAAAGTGAGTGGAGAGCATAATTTGGAGGTGATGGAGAGGCAGTGGAGGTTCTTGGTGGTGGCTCAGCGGTAGAGAAGTGAAATGGTTTCGTATTGTGTATGTATGATTTTAAGGTTTTTTCTTCTGGTTTTGATGGAGGATAATAGAGCGCGAAACATTATCTGTTTGAAATTGAAAGTGATACCGTGATGATTAGCTTGGTTTGGATCTCAATATCTCATGTTCCAATATGGTACTAATTACCTAGTTTAACAATTCAACAAATAATTTAAAGTCTATTTTCTGCATTGACCACTCCAAGTAGTACACATTTGATTCACCTGAAAATCTTTTCATTTTATATGTGATATAATATAATTATTTAAAAATGATTGTTGGTTCAACTGTTAAGGGATCTGAGTTCAGTCAAGTAAAATCTCGGATTCAAGTCTTTTAGATGTAAAAAAACGCCACTATATAGCCATCCCTAAAAAAAATTCAAGGTAAATGATACAGGTTGAGAACCCCAAATAAGACCTTACATGAAAATTTATTGGAACTCACAAAGCAACCACTCTAATGATGTTTATAAGATTGTAAAAATTGACCCAACATTTTAGTCTGTATACAATCCATCCACAAAAGTATAATATGTTTGTTTAAGTAGCATTTTTAATCCCTTTAATTCCTTGATAATCCCTTTAATTTCTTGAAAAAAAAGGGGCGCTTTTTGTATTATTAAAAAATGACAAACATTAGGTAACTTTATTAGAAGGTAGGACTGAGCAATTAAGCACAAAGCTGAAAAACCGTAAAAAAACAAACCTTATTGACATGTGATGTTTTTAAGGCGTTAATTAGCATCGTAAGTTTCAAGTACAATGTCAGATGTGTTTTTAACAACTACTTGTAGATGATAGTCTCTTAAGCGGGTCCGTAATAGTTTTAAGTGATGTTAACATATTTTCTGATACTGAAATTACAGTTTAAAATGATTCACCTATAACCCGGAAACATCAATGAACAAGTTTAAAAATAAGCTTACAAAAACATTCAATCAGTGTATTTAATCAAAAGGTTTATATATCTCTTCAATAACTTCTTGACAGAGAAGCCAAGTTCATCCGAAAGCACTACTGGAATTTTACATTTTTAGTGTGGAACACTAAACATGTATTGGTGTGAAGATATAAAAAGTGACACTAATGTTACACACTAATGTCATAATTGTTCGAAATAATGTCATGCTAAAGTAAACTAACCCCACATTGTCAGTTTTATATATTCAAATATTCAATAAACATATATAAACTCAATTTTCTTTTATTTGCCTGTAATAATTCGTATACTCTTAATTTTCATTTTAGTCCCATAATAATTTATTGGAACATATTTATGATTTTTTTTTCAGTGCTAAGACAAATTAAAAATCTTCAATAAAATCGGGACATTCATTTCACCAAAATTGTATTTACTCTTATTTTCATTAATAATTTACAAATACACTGAACATATAATCATTAGACATTTTTATACATTTGGAACCTATACAGACCTAATAGTAGTAAATTAACTCCTGGTCATTACAAAATAAAGAAGAAAAATTAAAGATGGAGTCACAAACGACTTCATCAAACTCCCTTCAACCAAATTGTAGGTAATCTCCAAATGCAAACCCCTCCTATCAAATTGTACTTCTTTTAATATTTATTTGCAGGTTGTGAAAATTCATGGTTAACAAATTGGCACGCCCAATAGGACAATTTTCGCTCTTCATCTCCGCTCTCTAAAGACACGGCTGTTAGATTGGATTGATTCCATTATGAAATTGAGACTCAACATGTACATGGCAACGGCATGGAAAAATCCGAAGGGACAAGAAGACAAGCCTACCTATCGACCGAGTTGGATGGTAACATAATGGAAGTTGCACAAGCTTTGTTACGTTTGAGTTTGACTTGAAAACACCAACCAAGAACTAATGTGCCTCATCCGTTGATTGTTGGAGGCAAGAAAGATCTTGGGGGCATGCATGTCAAATCAAGATCCATATGTTCGAGACAAGTTGCAACCGCCATCAAGTCTGTACAACTCGTCTCGAGGGGGCATTTGTAGACATCTAAATTGCGTAAATTATGGTATTTTACTATTATGGAATATCTTTGTAATTAGATATAATTATCACAAAATATATGATGATAATTATAGGATTAGGAGATATTTTTATCATATCTCAAAAGATATGATTTAACTTGTTCCCTAAGTCATCAATCACCTATAAATATGAGAAGGTGATTAGAGCTAGATAGTTAGAGAAGGAATCACAAACGACTTCATCAAACTCCCTACAACCAAATTGTATGTAGGTAAACTCCAAATTCAAACCCCTACTACCAAATTGTAGGTTAGATCAAACCCGGAACAAGTCATTTGACCCCGGTAATCCAGTTCATATCCGTTAGAGAGAGGAATCAAGAGATCCACGTACGGAAGTTGTAACCCACGAGTTATCAATAAAATTATTTTTCATGTTTTTTTACTTCTTTTAATGTTTATTTGCAGGTTGTGAAAATCCATGTTTAACACTCAGATTTTGTTTACATATGAATAAAAATAGAAAGATACAGAGGAAAAAGGAAAAAAGAACGCAAAGTCTCATGAACAATGTCTCAAAAAAGAAAGAAAGAAAAAAAAAAAAGGCGAGAAATAGATTTGGGGATGATTATTTTTGGTCGTTTATTTAGGCCATCATGGGCGGTGGGTGGACCTAGTTTCCAGCTTGATGTTGGCGGATGGAGTCTCTGAGGAACAACGTTTATTAGAGAAATATCAAATCGTTTATCAAGTTTAGAAATATCAAATCATTTATAGAATATATATATATAGATAGATTATGATTAATTTAATATTAAATCGGACATAAAAAAATTTAACAAAATTAAATGGGGCTAAATTACAAAAGAAAGCTGAATATTTCCGGCTAAAGAAAACAAAGAAAGCTACTTACTACAATAAGCTGATCAATACTGTTGACCAACAAAAATAGCAATGGGAAAACCTCATGTATGCCTTACCCAATTGCAAGGTCATGTTATCCCCTCACTGGAACTTGGTTAATGCGGCAAAATAGTACAACCATTCTAGGATCTAGGACGGATGGGAGTATATATGTGTTTAAGGAAAGAGCGTTGTGACTTAAGAAAAGAAAACTAGCCGTCATCAGTGCTAGAGAATGCGGAAACTCTTACAACAATCTTGTGGAACTTAGTTTCATGATCATTTCTTTGGAAAAGATTTTCTATCAGAACTTGTATTTCATCTAATGGAAGAAAAAAAAATTAGTCAAAGAAATAAATAATGATGGAGATGCGGGAATCGAACCCGTGCCTCTCGCATGCGCTCTAGCATTTGAGCTACATCCCCATATGTCACAAATTTATGACTAAAGCTATATATTATCGTTTTAAAATTATTTTATAATATAATCTTTTACAACAAAAAACCTTATGTTAATATAATATAATTTTTAAAATTATTTTTTGGTAATCAATAATTACGATTAAGCTATTTAAAATTTTCGGAGTGATTACATTATTATTGTAGGTATAGATGCAACGATAGGCTTTGATGTAAGCAAGCACCTAGAGGGTAATCGTGTCAACTAGCAATAATTTTCCTTGGCTTGTCTTGTGATTAGATAAACTAGCAAGCACTACTTATAATTTGTCTTGTCTTGGCAACTTGAATACTACTAGTTGTCACAAAGGTAGCCAACTAAGTAAAGCAAGGCCATTGGACTATATAACATGATCTCATAATGCCTATTGCAAGTTTAAGTAAGAAACCTTATTGGAATAGAGATGAGGCCTCATGTAGTTATGGTGCCTACTCCAGCACATGGTCATGTAGTTCCTCTAATGGAACTTGCACAGTCCTTGGCCAAACATGACATTAGGATCACATTTGTTAACACAGAGTTCATTCATCAGAGCGTCATCAAACATTCTCCAGTACAGAAAGCAGCGTTGCTTTAGATGAACGGATTCGTCTGGTTTCAGTCAGAGATGGACTGGATTTGAAGGACAGGAGCGAGCGTGAGAAGTTTATAGATATGGTTTACAGAAAGTTGCCAGGGAAATTCCAGGAGCTGGTGGAAGAGATTAATGGCTCGGATCAAGAAGAGAAAGTCACTTGTATCATTTATGATCAGTTTCTTGGAAAATGTCATGAATCCGCAACGAAACTGGGAATTCGATCAGCTGCGTTCCATCCTTCATCGGCAGCAGATGCAGTTTTAAAGTGCAATATTCCGAAGCTTATGGAAGATGGAGTAATCGATTCTGACGGTAAGTCGAAAACTGGTGGTTTTTAACTTGGGCAGTTTTTTTCTGATGTACAAATGCAGATAATAACTTTTTATACGTGCAGGATCTCCAATAAAGAATCAGGTGATCCAGTTCGGCACGAAGATGCCTATCGTGACCACATCAGACCTCGTCTGGACTCATCTCGGATCTTCAACAGTGCAGAAGCTAGTACTCAACATCATGATGGAAAACAACAAAGTGGACAAATCAGTAGAATGGCTTATTTGCAACTCGGTTTTTGAACTTGAGCCTGGAGCGTTCACTTTGGTTCCAGAACTAGTTCCTATCGGCCCGCTTCTAGCTAGTAAACGTCTAGGAAACTCAGCCGGTCACTTGTGGGAACAGGACTACACTTGCCTAAATTGGCTTGACCAGCAGAAAGCTAACTCAGTGATATATGTCGCATTTGGAAGCTCTACGAAGTTTAACTCGGGTCAGTTCCAAGAGTTAGCCCTGGGTCTTGAGCTCACCAATAGGCCGTTTCTTTGGGCTGTTCGTCCTGAGACAATAACCACACAAGAGGCGAGTCGGACCTTTCCAGAAGGGTTTACGAGTAGAGTGGCGAATAGAGGGATAATCATTGATTGGGCACCACAGCAGAAGGTTCTTAGTCATCCATCAATTGCTTGCTTTGTAACTCACTGTGGGTGGAACTCTACTATAGAAGGCATAAGCAATGGTGTTCCGTTGCTTTGTTGGCCTTACCATGCTGATCAGTTCATGAACCGGAGCTACATTTGTGATGTTTGGAAAGTTGGGGTGGCATTTGACAAGAATGCTAGTGGGATTATTACATCTGAAGAGATAAAGAGCAGAGTTGATCAACTTCTTGGTGATAACGTTTTCAAGGAAAGAGCTTTGCGTCTCAAGGAAACAATACTTATCAGCGGGCAAGAAGGCGGAAACTCTCACAATAATCTCACTAAATTTATCAACTGGATAAAGGGATGATTGTTCGACTTAACGGTCATTTAGTTTGTTCTCTATTTATTCAGTTTTGCTGTCACATAACTAGAAAAAACTTCCCTGCTTGCTGGTTTTATGTTGCCTTTAAATGTCTAGTAGACTTGTTTTAGACAATCAAGGTTTATATTCTCAAGGATTCACCACAGATACTGATACTTATATACACCGAATACAAAATTGAAGCGCCTATCTAATACTAGTAAGTTGCTTCGGAAGTACAAAACATCACATCAACATCCTAATCATACCGGAAAGATGACAAGCGAGTAAATCTGACATAGACACATATTGCGTCGTCTTACCAGGTCTACTGATTTTCTGGTTGCTGGCTGTTGTATCAGAAATACAGATCACGACAACGTAAGATGCCAAAACTTTTAGCCCATATGTATACATTCTTAGAAAACTCCACACAGTAAAGAACATATATAATTGTTGAATCTCTACATATGCACTGTTACACAAGTCATAATCATGCCCAAGAACGGCCATTAGGCAGATAAGATAAACACACAAAACAAGAACTAAAGTTGCAGGAGGTTTATACATAGAAAATGTCAGAATCTTAATCTGAAAATTTCCTAAAAAAGGTCACATGCCTATAAATTTGAGATGAACAAAGTTTGAAATCAGAACCAAATCTTTGAGTTTGACCGAAGAAAGAAAATGGGAAAACAGCAACATGTTGTGGCTATACCATATCCAGCACAAGGCCATGTAATTCCACTAATGGAAGTTGCTCATCGCTTGGCAAACAAAGGGATCCGAGTTACATTTGTGAACACTGAGTTCAATCACGAGCGAGTTCTAAAGGCCTTTCCAGAAACAGGAAAAGTCCATGAGCTCATAGAGATGGCTTCAGTTCCTGATGGTTGCGAATCAATGGAAGAGCGGAATGATATTGTAAGGTTAGCACAAGCTATGTCCAGGGACATGCCTGGAGAACTGCAGGTTCTTATCGAAAATTTCAACCGAACCGAATGTGATCAGGTTGTGTGTATCATTGCTGACTATTATATGGGGTTTGCATTAGAGGTGGCTGAGAGGTTGGGAGTCAAGAGAGTTTCTTTCTCTCCAGCGTCCATCACAATGTGCGCCTCAACGTTAAGTGCTCAGAAAATGATTGATGATGGAATCGTAGACAACGAAGGTGAGTTCTTCTCATCGTTCTGTGTAGACGAATCACTTTATATAACCAGTTAGCACTATCTTTATGAAATCCTGTTCTTATCTTTCTCAACAGGAATACCATTAAAGAACCAGGAAATTGAGCTAGCTCCATCCATGCCAAAAATTAGCACTATGTACCTGCCATGGATCCTGCCTGATTTGGACCAAACAAGGATAGTTTTCCAATATATTCAAAAGAACAACGAATACGCAAAGCTGGCACAGAAGCTCATCTGCAACACATCTACTGATTTAGAACCTGCGGCCAGTGCATTCCTTCCGGATTTTCTATCAATAGGACCCCTGACGGCAAGCAGCCGCCTCGGGAAGTCATTAGGCCACTTTTGGCCAGAAGACTCCGCTTGCCTCGACTGGCTTAACCAGCAAACTCTGAATTCAGTTATCTACGTCGCATTTGGCAGTTTCACTATTTTCAAGGAGTCACAGTTCCAAGAACTAGCCCTAGGGCTCGAAAACACAAACAAACCGTTCCTCTGGGTCGTGAGACAGGACATGGTTCAAGACACGGACCATTCTTACCCTGACGGTTTCAAAGAGCGTGTAAAGGACCGGGCGAAAATAGTAGGGTGGGCACCTCAACAAGAAGTACTAAGTCATCCTTCTGTGGCTTGTTTCCTGAGCCATTGCGGCTGGAATTCTACGACGGAAGGGATAAGCAATGGGCTGCCTTTTATCTGTTGGCCTTATTTTGCAGATCAGTTTATAGACCAGAGCTACATTTGTGATCATTGGGAAGTTGGATTGGCATTGGACAGAGATGAAAATGGGATCATCAAGCAAGATGAAATTAAGACCAAGATTGAAAAACTGCTTGATGATGATGGTTATAGAATGAGGTCTTTGGAACTTAAAGACAAGATCATGGCTGGTGTTAAAAAAGGAGGATGTTCTCTGAAGAATCTTGAAAAGCTTTTGAATTGGATTAAAGGGAATTAAAGATTGAATATTTATGTCTAGAAATTAAGGTAACCTTGTGCCAAGATATTTTACATGTTTTTGTTAATCTTAAGTGTATCTTCCAAGAAATCATTGTTGTTAAACAATAGATTTATTATTTTAAAATTTTAGAATTGTCGGACTCGGACACCCAAAATGCCCCTGGGATTCGTTCCTTAATCCTTATGGTTACAGTTAGTTTGGTATATCACTTCACCATAGAAAAATGTTCTAGCTTTCGACTCGGCCTTTCGAATTAGATAATTTGGTTATAATAAAACCTTTACTTCATTAGGTATGAAAGGACCAGATACAGGGGAAGAATTAGAGCTAAAATCTACTCAAACTAATCAGCTGAAGTACACGAGCAGCAGTTGTCGTTGGATCATAATGGCTTCACACGAGATGAACGTCGACGATTAAGTCGTTAGTTATAACTTAAAACAGACTCCTGCATATTGCACTTTTAGTCCTTCCGGTCTTCACAGTTTGTAGATACACCCTCTTAACCTATAGTTAGCTACTTGGGGGTGTTAAAAGTTAAAACGTACCGAATACTAAAAGTCGATCCGAAAACCTGATAATTTCAAACTGAACAAATCCGATCCTAAATGTTTCGATTGGATTTTGGACCATCATTTCGGAGTAGCTAGTTTCGGGTTTAGGATCGAGAACAGTAGTAGTACTAGTGTACTATATGTCGAGATCAGTGGTATGATAAAATCCCAGAATTTCATTAGTTGCACGTGGAATTAAAGAACGACAAATAATATCATTGATTGCACTCATTAAATTCATTAATTCCTTCCTTCAAACTACTGCAGTATATAGTGTACATGCATTTGAAATAGCTCTAAATTTTCTGAATGTTGTGGAGCTGGAATTAAGTTGGACGCAGTACAGTAGTACTGCTACTGCTGTTCTTGTAATGTGTGTTGTAAAAAATACGGATTTCAAAAATAAAATTAATTTTTTTAAAAAAATTGTATTTTCAATTCATGATATATTTATATACTATATCGCTAGCTAATTCCATCTTAGCAAAACTAAAATCTACTACGACAAACTAGGTCATTAGATATTGAAACTGGTAGTAGTTATAATAAAAACTGTTCATTAGATATTGAAATTGGGAGTTATATCACACACACACACACATATATAATATATGGTGGACACAGTTAAATATGCCATCAAAAATAATCAATTGAACCAAAGTTCTTTTTTTCGAAAAGAATTGAACCAAAGTTGAAACATGGATTTGATTTAAAGATATTTCTCTAAACTCTGCATTATCCGTACCGTACCGCAACAAAACTTATTTAGTATTTCAAGGAAAGGGTAAAAATAAAATACATTAATTTTATTCTCTTTCCTTTCCTTTTTTCTAAGAAAAAGAATACTATGTAGAGGTTCTTTACGTAGAAAAGACAAAAATGAAGCACCAATAGTTGCACATGCCATTATACATTATTATACATTATTATATTATTATTATTATTATTATTATTATTATCACTTGAGGATTTAGATTTCATATATTAATCTTAAACTATATTGGAAAAGTAATTTATTAAATTATATTATAAAAATATATGATAATTATAATTTTATTGTGTAATAATAAAAGTATTTTTTTTTAATGATTTAGAATTGAAACGAGATTGGTATAAATTTAAAAAAAGTTAACACATAAAAATGGGAACTTTGATGAGAGTTGGAATTAGTACTATGGGTTGATTCATTGGTTGTGTTCCCTTTGTACAGAAATTGCCACAACATAACATGGCATGTGAGCGCATTACACATGGGGGCAGTGCTGTCTTTTTCATCCAGATATCTAATTACATGTGGACGTAGCAGACAAATTTTTCTCACTCCAGTTCCACACACAATACAAGTAGTGATTCTATTACCGACTATTATTCCATATACATCACAACAACTTTTTTTAAAAATATTTTGAGAATCTCACAAATGTTATAAGGAAGAAAGTAATTGGAGTATTCAAGCAGCCTCGCAAATGCACAATGCAAGAGAGGACCATATATTCGGAATCGAATGGCATGCACCAGTATACAACGACGGTTGTTATCACAAGTGACAAGTGATAAGGTATCTCATTCGTTCGTTATGATGTTTAGATAGTCAAGCTCAAATAAACCGACATTGCTCGACTAAATTAATTATGTTATTTTGATTTTTTTTTACATTTTTTACTGTGAATAGTTAACATTGTACTAATGGGAGGAGTAAGTATTTAGAGTAAAAATGTACAGAATTGTTATTGTACTAATATGGAGTAAACTTTTGGAAATGTTTATCACAGCAGACTGAGAGAGAAGTGAAGTAATGAACTAATGATGTCTTGTCATGAAGAGCTACTAGGGGCAAGATTGTCATTTGTCAACTCTTCCATGTGATTCTCTGACATACTAATTTACTACCAGCAAGTATCAAACCAAAAAAAATGAAAGCAGAGTAAATTCTTTGGATTAAATTGTAAACTCGAATTTTATTTAACCAAAAAAAATAAAAATGGTTCTACATTTGTCAATTGACATTGGCAATTAAGTTTCAAGACCATAGGCAATTAGTTTCAAGACCATAACACATGCAAGTTAAAAGTCGTTAACTATTTGAGAATAACATTTTAATTTTAATTATTTAAACATACCAGACACTTAAGGGTGATTAAAATTGAATTTCTTACTTCTAACACTTCGATGTCCGAATGACTTTTGATCGTAATCTGCATGTGCGGAAGCAATACACTCTCATCATTGTAATCGCTTTCCTTACTTAATAAAATCACAAAATCGCATATATAAAAAATTTAAACCTTGCGGAAAGGAAAAAAAAAAAAAACGAAATTAAAGGTGGAAAATAAAATTTCTTATGATACTAGAATCTACTTGATCACACATAATTAGTTGCCAAGATCATCAAAACTATGATTGATTTAATTTTCTACTTGGAAAAATTAAAAATAACCAAAAAAAAAAAAAAAAAAAGGCATCTTCTTCATCTTCATCTTCTTAGAACCTTTTCTTGATGTCTTTTTTTTTAAAGCATTCTACTAACAGAAGAAGAGTAGATAGATAAAATAAAACTATACAGTAGAATTGGGCTTAATAATCTTCTTGTCTTTGTTTTGTTGATCGTGTTGTTGTTGTTGAGTGGAGCCATAAAAATCAACCAACTTCTGCAAAACAAAAACCTGAGTTTTCAGCAGCACAATGTAATCTGCTGTCTCTTTGAATAGCTGCTCCGGTTTCGTACTACTATCCGCATTGCTCATATTATTACAACTACTAGGTAGGAGGCTCTTCAGCGCCTCCAGCTTCTCCGCGGTGGTTGTGGTGACACGGCGATGACAATCTTTATCTTTCGATGATGTGGATGACAATTGCCTTTTCCTCAGCCTTCTCACGGCGGACGAGCACGGCGTCTTTCCGACTATATTCGGCTTCAAACCCATTACTATTTTATTTTATTTTTTATAAATATAAAATAAAAATATGAATCCGATTTGTAAATGAAAATGGAGAAAAGGAAGGGAAGGGAAATTATTCTGGTATCAGGTTTTGGAGTGGGGGGCATTATAAGTAGTGGTGATGGGAGGTTGTAATGAAATGACAAGAATGTCCTTGAGGAGATTTTGTTTTTGTTTTTGTATTTTTTTGTTTGGGGGAGAAAATCAATTTAGATTTTGTGACATGTGAGGGGGACATCATTGATTAAAATAACATGGCTTACAGCTTTTATTTTAAATTGATGAGGTCACGATTCTATTGTGATCAACAAAACGGCCATCCATCATCTCATTATTATTGTTTTCTTTTTCCTTCTCTTTTCTTTTCATGTGGTTCTCTGTAATTATTAACATGGCTCAACGAAAAAAGAAAATAAAAAAGCAAGCACAGTTCATTATTTCGGTTGTGCATTTTTAGCACCACTACTACTGCTGGTATTTCATTTCTTTGAATTTTGAAAATTAAATTCATTTGGTAAAAGACTGTTCACACAAAAATCAACTAGCTAGCTTATCATGTAAAATGGAGATAGATTGTATATAGTAAGTGTAATCAAGTCGTTGTCTCGTTGATGACCTGCTAATGAAGGGAGAGGAGGGACTTCGGAATAACACTTGCTACAAGTGACCAAACTCTAACATTTGTTTGGGGTATGTCCCCAATCTGACTTTGTAATGGTTTATATTTGAATGTGTCTACTTATTTTCGGTTTGTAATTGATTATTTCACTTAATTCAGTAATGCATATTCCATTTTCGAAAAGAAAAAAAAATAGCTAGCTTATCTTGTAAATTTGCAAGAAATTGTCATTCCTAATTCGTATATCGACTAACAGTTAGTCATTGTACAAAAGCAACAATCTTCTAAGATGATCGAATGGAGGATCTTTTGGTGAGGCATAGTAGCATATTGGTTTAAAAAATTCATACTTGATTTCGACTTTAAACTCCAAAGGATTTCTTTGTCAATTCAACTTGATCTATGGAGCGCCTTCAATTTCATGTAGAGACCGCACGCACATGTAGCTTAGCCTGAGCCAAACCATCGGTAGTGCGACATTGTGTCTAAACAAGCGCATCTCACATATAGGTTATGTTCTCGGAGCGAACTAGCTCGGTGCTGGTGATTAGGAAGTTCCTACCCTTTTGATGTTATTGAAGGCTTCGTGTCCATGGTAGTATTAGTTGGTTTCGGTGGCTTTATGACATCAGTTTGAATTTGTTGGAGTTGTTTCCGTTGGTTTTTCATGATATAATTATTCTAAACATTCCTTATACTCTTTTGTTACTAATAATATTTTTGATTGATTGAGTAGGATTGTGGATTCGGTTGCAATTAAACAAGCCTAATTATTATTTTGCCCTTGGTCGTGGAAGGATACTATCAAAGTCACTTGCAAGTTGCAATCAATTTTACATGTAGCATATGAAGTTAGAATGAGATTTTAAAAGTAAAACTCCGTGTAAATTACCATTCATTCAATGATAACATATGGATATTAACAAAAGTAAAGTTACTCTCAAATTCTCAATCAATATGATGGAATTTTGTCAATAGTATATTAATATCATTATAAATTGAGAGTAAATCGCCTGAACAATTGGAAAGTTTGGGTCCATTGTTACATTGATCATGAACCGGGCCTACACCACACCAAAATATATTGTTGTGTACATGGTGTTTTTGGTAATTCCACCCGCAAAAAGACACCAATTTTGATATCCCACTTGACAGAAAATAGCGGGAAGAATGAATGGCACAGCTTGCCAGTAATGCGAAAGCCTGCTCGTTTGTTAATGGCGCATGTGAGACCGGGGACCCCTTTTTCTCTTTTCCCAAAATGCCCCTGTACTTCACCTATTTCCTATTCCGTAACCAGTAATCTACCTAATCCGTCATGTATATGTAGAACGGGTCAATTGTGGTATGTTATTAGACTGCTACTAAAAAAAAATTAAGGTTTAAATTTACAGAGTGGAATGTCATCTCATTATACCAACATACAATTGATGTTAAACGAGTTGAGTCGAGTATTGTTATAATCATCATAAGTATGTCTAAAGAAAAAAAAATACTATCATATTATAATCTTTTTAAAAAATCTACATAAATCTAATGTGTGTGTGTGTATATAGAGTTAAGCTGCAAATGACACTCCTAAATATAGTAAACTATCTTTAGCAGCTTAAAAGGCAAGAATACAAGTTTGACAGGTGAAGGAGAAAGAAAATGTTTGTCCATGACAATGATGATGAAAGAATTAGTGAGACAAGTTTCCTTATGTGACAAAAACTCACCAATTAAAAAATACTTTGAGAAACAAGGGGCACTTTAGTCATTTGAGATTGCATAAATAGAGTATAGGAGACGTGGCATATCAAAGGGCACATGTGAATGTGGGAATGGGAGATGGAAAAAGGGATCGAGAGAGAGAGATGATGTTGAAGAAAGGGAAAAGATTAATGCACATGGAGTGCACATGCACCTGCGATAAAGAGGTTTGCAAGTGTTGTAGCAGCTGCAACTAGTGTAGTATGTATGTACTACCCAGATGCAACTTATAAATTTGATCATCATATACGATTTTTTCTATACTCCAATAGGACCAATACTCGATGTTGTAACTCAAGGTATTTAAAGTGTTATTGTATTTTATATGTTGGAAGTTGGCACTACGATATGATATGATGTGGCAAACAAGAATAAACGAAAGATGATGATCATTTTTTTGTATTTCAAATATGCATGTGGGAAAGAAAGGAGAGACAGTGAAGCAGAAGCATGGATTAGTAAAATTGTACATCCATACACACTACATGTTCTGCACATTCCCTGCATGCTATGTTGGCTGGCAACACCAATATCCAACCAAGCTAGCTTAAATTCCCATTTTTAAGCTAAACCAAATTCTTATCACTCACTAATCACTTTTAGTCTTTTTTTTTAATTTTTTGCATTGTACATCATCCATTTTCATCCTATACTACTAACCATGACTCTGGCCGTGTTCTCTAGCTACATTATCTCACTCACTAGTAATTTTTGGTAGTACGCCATGTCCATATAAATCGAATACTAAAGTAAATTATATAGGTTTATATAGGTAAGGTATATAGGTTTATATAGGTAAGGTCGTAAGAACTAAAAATTTATGTAATTAAATAAAAAAAATTATATATAAGGGTCATAAGACTACATGCATTCTACATTATACTTTTAATTTTAATCTTCTCTATAAGAAACTAGAAGTGCATATTTCATTAATGTCGAAAGCATCTATCTTAGCTAGCTATAAATCTATGTCACGTTACCAATGAGGTCTAGCTCAATTGGTTAGACTGAGGTGTCATGACACTAGAGATCATAGGTTCAATTCTCGCCAAGTGCGGAATTATTTATACTTTATTACTAGCATTGTAATGTTACTTATTAAAAAAAAATCTATGTCACGTTACGTCGTGCACAAGAAGTTAGACTCTGTTATTTTCATCTGAAAATTGATGAAAATAAATTCAGTTCAGTTTAGATTTGGCTAATAGTATTTTAACTACAACTAAATTCAGTTCAGTTCGGTTCATATCCATTCATTTCAAATCAGTTCAGTTCAGTTCAGACTTTTTCAGACGAAAATAAGAGTGTTAAATCGTGATATAACGTGACTATATCAATTGCCAACTAAAATTCACATGAGTGTCACTTAGCTAGCTAATCAAGGTACTAGTACTAATTAATGGTGATTTATTAGGTCCTAATTATGGAAGCTAATTAGACTTGCTTAATTGTATCACATGGTGGGCATGTGGTTTCTCTGGTGATCACAATCCCAAGCCGGCATGTGTGCCACGTGTGAACAATGCACGTGATTACATTAATGCATTAAATTATTATTTTTATTACTGAATGAAATTGAAATTCAACTGCACTTAATAAACTTAAATCCAAATTAACAAAACTTAATTTATCTAAATTCAACTTATTCAAAACGAAGTATAAATTTTAACTATTCCTATATAATTGAACAAAATGATTTGAGTTCAATTAAGATAACTGAAGTGATTTGAACTTAAATGATATAAATTGAACTTAAATATTTTTCGATGAAAATATTTACTAAGTCTCATTCATTTCATTAAATTTTTTACTTTTTTTTTCTTTTTTTCTACTTCCTATGTCCCTGTTAATGTTTTCCATTTGATTTTGTTGACTTTTTTTAGTCTTTATTTTACTCCGAATTAATTCTAATGTATATCTGAAAAGTAATTTTGAAAATTATATTATGAAAATATATAATTTGCACTTTCATATTATAAGTTCAAATATTGATTTTTCGGTACGAGTTAAGATTAATTAGGAGTCAAATAAATACTAAAAATAGTCAACAAAATCAAATGTGAATCTTTAGCATGGACCCTACTTTTTTTTTTCTTTTTTTTTTTTTATAAAACTAGACTTTTATTAATCACGCAAAATTGGAAGGGAGTTGGGAGACAAGATGGGTCTCTTCACCTAAATATAGTAATGTAAGTATATAACACATAAAATTAAAAATTATGTAAATAAACATAGTATATTCATTTGGGAGTGAGATAGTATTATGCATTAAATTCCCCAGATTTCAATTCCAGCTCACATTATATTCACCCGATCTGAAAAACAAAGATTCACTTCCCTAATTCTTTTTTTAATTCAACTGTCTAATCTTTCGTGTGATATGATTTAGGATTAATGTTCTGTTATTTTCATCTGAAAATTAATTATTTTAAATTCAGTTGAGTTCACATGCATTAAGTTCAATTCAGTTCAGATTTGGCTAATAGTATTTTGTACTACAAATAAGTTCAGTTCAATTCAAATTCATTCAGTTAAGTTCAAACTTTTAAGATGACGGAGATAACATCGCCTAATTAATTAATGTAATAAAACTAGACTAGATCGTAGTAGAAATCAAGTACTGCTTTGTAAGTACCTTTGTACTTTCGTTGCTACCTTGATTATGAATTTTTAATTGCACCATAGAGTCAAAGGCTAATGTACTTAATTGCTAGTAATTGCTAAGTGGAATATAAGTTTTGACTAATTAGAAAAGTTATACACCAATGTACTGTACTTTCTCAGATTTCTTTCTTTTACGCACACTTAGGACGAAAACCGTATACTACGTAGTATCAAGTACATAGTGTAACCGGGTCAAATTCTTAACACGGTGAGTTTGAATTCGAAGTTTGCTTAAGAAATTCAACATCAATGTCCTTTATGGTAAGTGGTAACATATGCATGTATATATATGCATGTATGATATGTTTAACACTAACTGGTTTGGGTCAAGTTGATTAATAAATTAGCTGATATGCTAATTATGTGATTAGAATTGTAAAACAAATATACTTGAGGCAACTTATAAAATCATCCAACTTATCATATCAGGTAAGTGTTCATTTTAGTGGACGGTTTGGATCGAATGCATACTAGGACAATGTAGGTCAATTTTGTGAGTATTTCAAGGGGCAAGACTCACTTTGGAAATACTACAGACCAAGTTTCAGAAATTACAACTCAAAGTGAACGTGTAGTCCATATCATAAGAGACTTTTGGGTTCAAAATCATGAGACACTACTGCTAACTAGCGTGCATCTGTGTAGCTATATACTAGTTGGTTATTATGTGTGTGAGTTGGAACACCAAGATGGGGATGGCGATGAATGAAAGCATGTGCAAAATACTTTTATCTTTATCCCTTTTGTTTTTGGGTCTGTAGGCGCATCTAAATCACATTATCTCCGTCTCAATGAATACTTTACGTTTAACTTTATAAGTTCGTGTCAGAACTCATATATATTGAAGTAGTAAGAAAAACTAAACGAAAAAAAGAAAAACATAAAAAATGAATGAGATGGACAATAAAATAAAACGTAAAGAAATGAGTAGGACGGACAACACGGAGCATAGGATATGATATGGTACTATTTTTTCATGACATTTGGACTAATGGGTGCAGCCAGTTGATCGTTGTAGCCAGGTGTGATATTATGTAGTAAGTAATGTAGTACCCACTTGTTTTGTCTAGCTTGAGACAATACTAGTGCTTATTACTGCACCTTTTGTTCTTAAGGATTTACTATATACCTTTTCATTTGTCGTCTTCTCACCACGCCGCGTCGGTTTAATTCCCGATCAGCCGACTAATGCTGGTGCCAAATGCTTCCCATCGACTGGGTTCTTGTCTATCACTCAATACATTCCCGTTGCTAACCGCACCGAGAGAATCGTAACTTAAACCAATTAAGAAATTATAAAGATATAAAAGATGAATACCCAACCGTATAAGGTGTTTGGACTGACAACTTGGTACATTCTCATTTCAAGCGGGATAATACCACCAGTGACACCACTCAAGATACAAAGAAAAGAAAAAGACAGGGAGACCAAACACAAATGGAAACCACACCCAGAAATTGATTTTGGATCAATGAAGATACTTGCATGGAACGTTAGAGGAGTTGAAAAACCAGAATTTCTCAGGGAGTTAGAAGAATTATTGGGTGAACTACGCCCAATGTTAACACTTCTGTTTGATACAAGAGCAAGTGCCAGGATCTCGGAACCAATGATCAAACATCTTAAGGTGGAGAATTACAAAATTATTCCACCTCCGCAAGAGACCCCACAGTCAGGAGGCTTCTGGATGCTCTGGGATCACAGGCAGTTGAAGATGTGTTCAACACAGGTGTCAGATCGAATTGTCAATGCCAAGGTCTTGGTCAACACGTTCAACAGGGAGCTGAATGTCACAACGGTTTATAACCCCCCACAAGTGGCTAGACAAAACCAGGTATGGAATGATTTACAACTTCTTTCCACGAAAATTAATACTGAATGGATAGTATGTGGTGATTTTAATTCGTACCTACATCCGTATGAAAAACTAGGAGGGAAAAGACCTGACTGGAATCGTATGAATAAGTTTAGAAATTGCATGATGAATTGTGGTTTAGATGATTTAGGTTTTTGTGGACCTTTATATACTTGGTCAAATAGACAGTTTGGCCCCTCTTTTATATGTGAAAGGTTAGATAGAGCTTGTGCTAATAACAAGTGGCTTACTAGTTACCCGAATACAATAGTTAGAAATATCCCTACTACTACTTCTGATCACACTCTCTTACTCATAGATACTAGAATCAATTGCCACAACCCTAAAAGGCGTTTTAGATTTGAGAATGCTTGGCAACATAATGAAGTTTTTAAAGAAAACCTTCAAACTCTTTGGACAAAAGAAATAATCATAAATGAAAATTCCTTCTCTCATTTCTGCAACTCTTTGGCTGATCTTGCTCCTAAGTGGCCACTGGCCACTCTAAAAGACATAAAAGATGAAATAAAGAAAAGTAAAAATCTTCTTTTGAACATTAACCTTAAAGTACCCCATAACCCAGGCTTATATGGTCAAATGGAAACTAACCTAAGAAACTATATCAATAAACTTAGAACCCAAAAAACAATTTATTGGGCCCAAAGATCTAAAAATAATTGGATAAAATTTGGAGATGCTAACACAAAGTATTTCCATGCCTATGCTACCAATCAAAAAAGGAAAAACTTCATTCATGGCATCATGGATGATAATAATAAGTGGATCACAGATAGAGATGCTTTAACTGATACTTTTAACCACTTCTTTAAAAATCAAAGTACTAAACAGAATACTACCATGGACCCCTTCCTTAATCTGGCATTGCCAACTATTAATGACTCAGACCATCAAACTCTAATAAAAGAAGTTGATGATGAAGAAATCTGGTTTGCTCTAAAAGGAATTGGCCTGATAAGGCCCCAGGTCCTGATGGACTAAATGTCTTTTTCTACCAAAATAACTGGAACCTAATTGGAGATCAAATTAGAAAAATGATCAAAGACTTTTTTATCTCAGGATCCATGCCTGATAACATTAATCAGACTTTAATAGTTTTGATCCCTAAAAGACCTAACACCAAACTAGTTTTTCATTTTAGACCAATAAGTCTTTGTAATGTGGTTTATAAAATAATCTCTAAAATTTTAGTAAATAGACTTAGACCTTTTCTCAGCAAGATTATTTCTCCCTACCAAAATGCTTTTGTGCCAGGAAGACAAATTTATGATAATGTTCTGCTTGCACATGAACTTTTACATACTATGAACTAAATCCAAACAATTTTACATGGCCTTGAAATTAGATGTTGAAAAGGCCTATGACAGACTAGAATGAGATTTTATCCTTCTTGCCTTGAGGAAATTCAACTTTCCTCATAAATTAATTGAGTGGATTCAAGAATGTATCCGGTCAGTTTCTTATCAAGTGATAGTTAACAATAATACCTCTCAAGGCTGGAAACCCTCTAGAGGTATAAGACAAGGGGATCCTCTTTCCCCTTATCTGTTCATCCTAGCTCAAGAACTCTTCATTCACTACATCATAAATCAAGAGAGAGCAGGAGAGTTCAAAGGCCTCAAATCAAGTCAAAATGGTCCAAAAATTCCCATTCTTTGCTTTGCAGATGATTGCATGATCTTCTGTAAAGCAACAAAAGACTCTGTGAAAGGCATACAACATGCCTTAAATACTTATGCTATTGCTTCTGGCCAGAAAATCTGTTGGGAAAAATCTAGAATCTTATTCTCCCCAAATTCTTCAACAAATAGAAAACAAAAAATCCTTCAGACCTTAGGGGTCACTGGAAATAAAAGGCTTGATAGATATCTAGGGCTCCCTTTCCTGTTTGGCAAGAAAAAAACTGACTTATTTGATCATGTGGTGGATAGGGTTATTGGAAAAATAGACAATTGGTACTCAAAGTATCTTTCTTATGCTGGAAGAGCTACTCTAATCTCAGCTGTCTCAAATACCATTCCTGCCTATTGTATGCAAATAGCTAAAGTACCAACAACCTATATTGAGAAGATAAACTCCTGCAATAAACAGTTCTTATGGAATGCTACTAAGGATTCAAAGAAAAAAGCAAGAATAAATTGGAATACTGTTTGCTTACCTAAAAACCAAGGAGGGCTGGGTATAAGGAATCTAGAAAATATGAACAAAGCCTTTCAATTGAAATTAGCTTGGAAACTTCTAACAAAAGAAAATAGCCTTTGGGAACAAGTCCTTAAAAGTAAATACTACCCTAACTATTCCTTTTTAGAAGCTGATAGCAGATCAAATCATAGCTGGCTTTGGAAAACCCTTCTAAAACATAGAGATACTCTTAAAGAAGGAATTTCCTGGGATTTAGGTTCAGGAACTCTAACAAATTTCTGGGCAGATAAATGGCTAAATAATAAAAAATTGGAGGACTATGTCATTTCTTGCAACAAAGATGAAGAAGTGGCTGATTATGCACATAATGGTACTTGGAATATTATTAAACTTCAACAAGTGCTTCACCCAGATCTAGTTGATGAAATTATAGCCTGGCCACCCCCTCAAGGAAATCTTCAAGATAATATAATTTGGAATAAAAGTAACAATGGAGTTTTTTCTATAAAAAGTGCCTACAATATGATAACAAAACCAACCCTTCCCCATCTGCCTTGGCATAAGCTCTGGAATCTTAAGCTTTTTCCAAGAATAAAATTTTTTCTTCGGACAGTAATTTATGATAGATTGCCTACAGCTCAAAGACTTCATAAACAGCATATTATAGAAAGCCCAGTCTGTTCCCTTTGTAATCATGAGGTAGAAACCTTGGATCACCTCTTTTCCACTTGCTCAAGGTTTTCTGACCTGAGGAAAATTGTCCTCCCGGCACACTTGCAGCACTCTATTATTTCTCTTATTTTCCAGAAAAACGCAAATAGTCCGACGCAATTAATTTTACTCAACTACTTTGGATTATTTGGAATGCAAGAAATACGTTTCTGTTTGCTCAGAAACCAATCTCCTGTAATCTACTATCAAGAGAATTGCAAAAGCTTTCCACTGACACTTTTTTTGCAGGTAAGGTTCAGCAAGAGGACATGGTAAGCATTAAAATACCCTGCACTTGGCAGAAACCACCTCAACACTACGCATGTTTGCATACTGATGGTTCAGTAAGGTTGGAAAATGGTAATGCAGGAATAGGATGTGTCATTAGGGACACTCAAGGTCATCTCATATTGGCACTCTCGGCCTCTATTGGAAAAACAACCAATAATATGGCAGAACTCTTAGCAATCAAAGTTGGTTTGATCCTTTGTCATGCAATTAATTTAACAAAAATTATTTTACAAATTGACTCACAATATGCGTTCAAATGTTTAAACAGGGAGAGTCAAGCAGCATAGCAGCACAAAGCTATACTAAGGGACATTGAAGAATTGATGGAAGGAAGAACAGTGGAAACAACGTAGCAGATACATTAGCAAAAAATGGAAGCCAAAAAGAAGAATGGGTCGGAGTTCAACTAATTTTCAATGTTCGATAGTTGATCTTAATATTTGTAATAATTCAGATTTTCTTTCTATGCTTTCTCCGGATATTTATGATCAGAATGTTTGCCCAAGTTGGCTCAACGCTCTGCTCATGTCGGATCTAAACAATGTTAATTATCGGTCTATTCGTCAGAAAGATCTAGGCACTTTGTAACCTTTCTTTAGTGATAAAATGTTTCCTTTAAAAAAAAACAATATATCGGATCGATGGGTAGCGAGGGGCTAGGGAAGTTAAGCCGATTCCCTTTTTTTATTCGATTATAGCTTAAATTACCATTAACTTGTTCATCCGTCTTAAAATGCATATTTCTGGTCCGTTTACTCGGAATTTATTACTATTTGGACGGGTGGAAAATATTTATCTTCTTGTGACAATTTGCAAGTGAAATGAAGTATGATTTTGGGAGCATATGAAACATGTGCTGTTTAGACTTGGAGAGATAATTTCAAATGGGTTATGTGATATTGGGCCTAGAAGACTAGATTAACAATTCCATCTTAAGGGTTCAATAATAGGCCCACCATTATAAATGGGGCTTACAAAGATCAGTCACGCTAGTAAGGTTCTTCCTTTTCTCTGACAAAAACCAGTCTTTTAGCTTATGTTTCAAAATAAACCAACTCAAAGTAAAACTAACCTCAGCACTTCAATTATCACTAAAAATGTAACACCCAAAAATTTTATACAGGTTAAAAAGAATTAAGAACGCTAACCATACTAACAAATTATAACATTCTTTTTGGAAATTCATTCAAAGAACCGAAAACTTCAAAATTTTAGGATGGTTTGACCTAATGGAAAGTTTCTGGTGCAAGTGGGGACAAAATGTGCATGAAAAAATATGTATTGGTCTATGAAGCCAAAATATTATTTTAGAGAGTAGCCTAGGAGTAACGCAGTCGACCTAAAAGTTCAAGCCTTCGGCGGGACCGAGGCGTTACAAAAGTTAACAGTCATTTATTTATAAAGAACAAAAATAAAATAATAATTAGTGGTACAACTACAGGTACAACAATGGGGAAAATGACATTTAAAGACCATATTTTACTAGGATATGTATTTGACAATATCAACCCAACATAAAGCCCCAATTGATCGGCCAGCTAACAATAACACTTCAAGGTTCTGTTTGATTGAGAAAAACTGTGAAGTGAACTAAACGAGAAGGGGACTTATTTTAAGTATAATTAAAATAATATAATAAGTCGGTTGATTTACCCAATTGATTGACCTACCAATCAATTTTAATCCATTGATCTTGCTTATCCAATTTCAATCTGGTGCGTACATGTGTCATTATTTAACTATAAGGTGTAGGGTTCGAATCCTGTTGGCGTGATTTTTCTCTATTATTTGTATCATTATTTTAGTTGAAAGTGTTGGGTTCGAATCTTATTGACGTAATTTTTCTCTGCTTTATTTATTCTCTTCTTAAATTTTTATTTTTCAAATGTTACACTTGTTATTGGACGGAAGAAGTATTTTATTTACCAAAACGTCAATTTAGCTCTGATGATAGAGAACCTGAGGATACTAGCTAGGCAACTTGGAATTTGAATATCGTCCATATTGCGGCATCAACATAATAAAAGGCATCGACGAAATAAAATGGCAATAGATAATGACGCACATGACAATATATTCAACTGATGAAGAACACCAATTAACATGCGAAAGATGCATTTGCAGATTTTGAAGTTGAATGTTTTCAAAGTCTAGAGATGTATCTGATGGTTCTTAACTCATCGGAAGAATACTTTTCGTATGTCTAATATAGTTCATTTCAAAACTATTAATTGCATAACTACAAAAACTATATACATTTACAGGACATCATTTATGTTAAGTTTGAAGTCATTATGTGAAAATTATATATGTACTCCATTCATTTCAATATATTATTTAGTAAAACAATAATGTTCTACAGGATTACGCTTCACACGCGTAGTGGTTTCTAGTATAAATTAAGAGCACTCCTTATCCCAAATAGTCTCAATTGAGGTTATAAATTAGCTACTTTCATCCAACTTTATATAACTTTGGTTTTATACAAATCTCACATTTTAAAAAATCACCTTGATTCATAATGGAATCAATAATCACATTAAAAGTTAATAAAGTAATAGTAATACCACCCTAAATACTCATTCTCAACCAATAAGAGTACATTAAAGATGGAGTAATAGAGAGTCCCTAGAAACAAAATAATAAAGAAGCTTGACATTTGTGCCATACTAGTAAAATGACAGATAATTTCACTATAAAATTTCCAAAACGTGAAATATAAGACCATTCATTATTTCTTGAAGCTCGATCTCTCCCGGATAAACGATATAGCCAAGAGAAACCGTGAATCAGAACGGAAGAGCTTGCTCCACCCATGAGTAAATATTTCATAGTAGCCTCATTAGACCGTACATCTTTTCTATGGAGGGATTACTAATTAATAGCTTTTATTTAAATTCAAACATGAGATTCAGAATAAAATTTTCAATAATATATAATATATAAGAATATGAATATACGGGCCTACATAAAAACAGCATTTTTTAGGCTTTTACGTTAAAAACCCTCAAATATAAGTCCCAAGGAGTGCTTAAGCAAATTTAATCTAAAATAAAATAAATTGAAGAATGTGAATTTTAAGTTGAATGAAACATATAGAGGATAAAAAGCTATCTTCGTTCCAAAAAAAGAAACATATAGAGGACCGAGGGTAATTTTGTCAAAGAGATGGCAATTCCATGATTAACAAACGGCAAAACGACGTCTCTTCATTCATTTGCTCCAAAAGAAAAGTTTGGTTTCTGTTGCAGACTTTGCGCTTAAGCTAATCATCTCCAAACTAATCTCAGATTACATCTCGATTCAAGTGAATATTCATCTCGAGAAGACGAGGCGTAAGGTGAATTCTGTTTGATTATGTTTCTACTTCTCTTTGAAATTGTACTTAGAATTGCTTTTATTAGGGCTTGATTTTCGCCTTTGCGATTTACTTTTCGTTTGTAAGCCCTAAATTGGTGCCGGAATGTGATCGGTTATCAAATTCAGTAAGTTCTGAGTGTTTTTTGTGTATGTAGCCTTCAATTCGGATCATTTCTGAGTTTACTAATTTGGTAATAAGGGGAATGAATTTTCCTGGTAAATTTATTGTGATCAAAACCTCATTTGACTTTTGTGGTGATTTAGATTTTATCCTTACTTTGTGATAGATAGTAATTGTTTGTGGCCTTTTTAACGCGTAGCAGTATAAGATAACCAAATCCATCTTTGGTTTGGAAAACTTTTTGCAAATATGTTAGGGTGCAGCGCTTAATGTGAAGTTTGTAAGTATTTTCAGAATTAGAATGTGTTAACATTCCGGTGCTTTTTTCCGATTCAGTGTAACGTTTTGCGATAGTGTGAATATTATACAGTATGTAGTTTCAGGATTACAGTGTGTTTTTCGTTTTTGTGGGACGGGGAATGGAAACTTTTTGAGGTCATGTATGGAATATTTTTTTTAAGTCCAGTGCCATGCTATTGAAGTAGTTGAAAACAAAAACCGTTTTGGATTTTCTTGGCGTTTGCCCTGGCTGGCAGGACTAACGATGGTTATGTATGTTTGCGTTACGTGTGCAAGGATATGTCTCCTTTTTTTTTTTTTTCTAAATTAAATTTGCATTACATGGTTTCAGGTATGAAACAATCAGCCTCCTAATGCGGCTAAATAGGGTTTCTTGGCTTATTGGAACTGTTCTCTCTAATGGAGATATCAAGTGAGGAAATTTTGAAGGTTGTATTCCCCCATCTTGATGGCAGAGACCTTGCTACATGTATGTTGGTATGTAAGCAGTGGCAAGAGATTGCTCAAGACGATTACTTCTGGAAATGCCTGTGTGGAAAACGTTGGCCTTCAATCTGCAAGCAGCCTTCACCTCCAAGTTCGACTTACAGGCAACTGTATAAAACCTTTTATAAACGGCAAGTTCAAAGAACTGTTCTCCCCCCTAGGCTGTCGTTTGACGACTTGGAGTTCTACATTGATGTTTGGGCAGAGGAGAAACTGGTTTTCTCAGAAGTGGTGCCTGGACCCATGCTAAAGAACACGACATGGAACCCACCTGCGGGAATATCCGATGTTCTAAAGTTTCACCTTGAGAGTTCCGATTACAAGATGACGTTTCCAGTTCAACAAACATTCAATATTCCTTTTTCTCAGTCTGTCAGCGTTTCTGTGCTCGTCAGCAGGAAGGATTCCAAGAAAGTTGCTTGTATCATCAACAAGTCTCTTTTTGATTACATAGACCGCTCAGCATATCGAGCCTTGGCATTTGACTACCTTGACTTTTCACCCGCACACCCTTTTGTTTCAGGCATAAGGGCATGGATTTCCCTGCTCTTTATGGACCTTGGTAATGACGGGGTCATCGATGTTTTTGGCATTGAGCTTGATTTCTGTGATGCTGCCAACTCAGAGGACCAGGTCCTTTGGCTCCTTGATATGCTTGATTGGAAGTAAAGTACTGGTTCGATCTGGATTTGGCTCACCTTGGTCCTTGTGGCCATAGCAGCCTGTTCGTGGCAGCTCCCATGCATTTGTGCATTTCTTTTTTGTGTTTAAAGTTTAAACTTCCGATTACTCTGTAGTCCGTGTGAACTTATGTAGAAATAAATTATGCATGTTCTTCCGATCTTCTGTATAGCGTGTGTTAGCATTTCTTGGTACATTTTTCATTGTTATCAAGACTTAGATGTTCAACTTGATAATATCAAACAAGACGGCATCACTCCGTATGGACTCATGTAGAATTATGATTTAAACAATTAGGGACCGTTCATGAAACGAATACTTTTTACACCGTTCAGGAAAAGAGGTTACCAGCAGATGCAACTTTTATTCAGGTAGGTTCAATTCCATGTCCATTCTAGTACACAAAGGTGTTCTATTGTACAACACATTAATGCACCTAGCACGACCCTAAGATAAATAATAGCTACACTAAATTGTATTACAACACAATTGACCAAAAAACGACTATCCAATAGCATGTGCTATAAATTCTGTAATCGAAAAGGTTAAAAGAAATTTTGACAACAAAATGTGTTTGAAATCATTCATACTGTTACAAAGGGAAGAAAGGATGAAATCAGTACAAAGATCAAAATTGGCTCGATCCACTCCCTGGGCGGATTGGTTCTCCAGTGAAAGGATCGAATTTGTAAGGCTCACCGGTGTAAGGATCAAACCTCATCTGAGGACGCACAGCTTGGCGATCTGGAACGGCTGGAACATCAGTGCCCAAACTTATTCCATGTCTTCCATAGGATGTGGATGAACTGGGTAATTCATCCCTTGGAGGAATATAAGGTTGTTCCTCCACTCTTACTCCAGCTCTGCCATACGGTAAGCCTGCAGTTGCTTCGAGCGGAGAACGAATTCTTTCCTCTACTCTTCCCATTCTATGCATGGGAATATCTGGCCCATCTTCAACCCTGTCATTCAGAATCCGTAGCCCAGATATGGCCCGGGTTGATAAAAGATAATCTGGAACATCCAGCTCCTGTCTGCCCATAAGTATCTGGGAACCAGCCACAGCTCTGTTTGTTCTAAGATAATCTAACTGCTCATCCAATCTACCCATCCGTGCTCTGCTTGATAGAGTATACTCTGGGAATGGGGAAGAATTATGCAGAGGATACATGTCAGACCTGCAAGATTGAAGTTACAAGTTCAATGCCTCGTGGCTCTTGTCATCGTCTTCAAATTGTTGCAACATATAAAGTCACCATGATTTTATCGGGCTACATTCTATTAATTGGCCTATTTCTTCACTCTGTGGGTAAGAAAATGATAAACATGAAGACGTGAAAACTAACCTAGCCACAGCTGAGCGTGCATGAGATGCTACAGGAGCAACAGCATGGGGAGAAACTCGAGGAGAATAGTTGAATGGATCGGGATCATTCGCCATACTACGCTCAGCAGCTCTAGACAAACTAGCTAAACTTGAACCGAGACCCAGTTTATCAGCAAGATACTTCATGGATAGAGATGAGGAAGTCAGAGTAAAGTTTTGTTTAAAAAAAGGACAGCGGCAGAGAAACAAGTACCAATACATAATTAATAATAGAGGTGCATACTTTAGATATCAGTTCAGCCAGGTAGACTCCTTTGTTCTGCGAAGCGGATCCTGACAACATGAACTGCAATGGAAGCAGTTTGAAGGAATAAGTTAAATGTCGGGAAGGGCCAGAGTTTCAGATCCTCATACATCAGGAAGAATTATATTAAACAATAATTCCATAATATATCCAGAAAATAAAATGAGCTGGTGCAAAACCTGATCAAGGACAGATATAGCAATAGACTCTGGTAATTCCTTGAGGCAGCGTAGAGTATTGACATCAATCTGTCAAAACACAACCAAAACACAACCAAAAATTATGTATGTCTGAAAAGGTTTAATCGAAGAGATGTATGCAGTGAACTAGTAGCTGTTCACTAAGCATAAACATTACTACACATTAGTGGTGACACAGACTTTCGAATTTAGTGGTTGAGGTAACCAATCCATCACTGAGCATTTATAGATGCAAATCCAGCAGAAGCAACATAAGAATTTCTAAATTCACATTTCCATGTGAAATTCATTGATTGCAGAGATCTAAATAACAAGATACTTGGTTCTTCTGAAATTAAAAAAGTACGAAACTGGGGGAAGTGAGTATGTGGAAGAAAAGCATCGAGGTAAACAACTGCCAGAGCCAGAATTTAAAGAATAACAAAGGTAAATAAGGAATAATTGAAGTTAACATGCCCAGCACATGAAAACTAGATGTTGATTTAGAACAGAATGTTATGTACTTGATAATAGGGGAAACTTTTAGACTGTGTAGGACAAGCTTCCATAACAGGTGCAAGCATAACTTCCCAAAAGCATCAAACGTTAAAAGCTCTTAGATTGGGTGTGTAGCATGTTGTTATACTTGATAATAGGGGAAAGTTACTTGTTATGCTATTTTAAAATTACATTTCTCCTCTTTCTTTTCCTGATACACCCCCTCCATCTCCCCCTTGATCTTAAATTTAAAAAAGAAAAAGGTCACTTGCTATATGAAGTGAGTAGTAAATACTTGCTAAGTATCGTTCTTCCCAGTTTTAGACATGCCAGTAGTTTGTGGACGAAAACAATTGCTAAAAGAATCAATTAGCGGATACACTGCTAATTATTCCATCAATTGCACAAGAGAATAACATGCAGCGACTATACGTGAATACAGATTATAAATAAATAAAAAAAAATAAAAACAAGAAGAAGATGCATAGTGCAAACAGATTTTTAATGGAGTAAAACATGGTCATTGCCACGCGCGCACACACACAAAAAATAAAATAAAATAAAAAGTAACAGGAACAGGAACAGGAAAAAAAACAAAATTGTGGTTAAAAGCTTTCCAAATTATTATTTAGAAAATAGTTTGATGGGCAGGAAGAGGGTGGGCAGAAAGAACAAGATGACTAGTAAACACTACCTTAGACCATTTACCATAAAAGAAAGAAATGTTAAATGTAATAACCTAACTGAAAGATTAAACTTCATGAATGAAACTTTAATCCATATGAAGATCTCATTCAAAGAACTGCATTTGTATTTTACAATCTCAAATATAGATAGAATCGCTCCCTTTGACCTCACCTCTTTTGTATTCATAATGGTATTTGTAAGTCTCTATCACTTTGTGTGTAGATTGTACAAACTCTATTATAGTTGAATGAGTTTATTCTATATTTGGGGGGGGGGGGGGGGGGGGGGAGGGGGGGGGGGGAGCCACGAGATTGAATCAAAGTCAATAACGATGGGCAGGGATGACTCTATCCATCTCTCGTGAATAAGCACTACTAAAGCATATGATAAAAAAAATGTGGACATCCAAGTAAATGTCTTAATCAAATTACCACATAGTAAATCCATAACAGTGATTCAGTGAATATGTTGATACTGATAGTAGAAGCTAGACTCTTACTTTTACACCATACAGATTTGTGCCATATGGTGCAAGTCTGAAAAATTAACACTACTCTAGGGGCAATTCATCGGAAATTGTCTTCTGAATCCCTAAGTTTTCCCGAAAGTTTTTAATAAACCTTTCAGCCTTCTCATTTACATCTTCAAACTCTACACCTTTAATGCCACGCCCATCACTCTCGGTATGTATTAATGCATACAACTCGCTCCAACTCAATCCATCTCCATCACAAAGCTGACTCGTAACATCCTGTTCTTCGTGTACGTATTCGTTCCCGTTTGTAATACACAAACCCTTCGCTTTTCCCTTCTCTTTGTGAACCACAGCACCGTCCTTAATCAATTCTCCCGATATTTCAGTTTGTTTGCTCCCGTTTGTAATAAACAGAAAGTTAGCAGCATCCTTTCTCCCCGAATTCTCTTTGTGAACCTCGATGTTGTCTACTACACGTCTAGAAGCTAATTGCAACTCGTACTCGTGCCTCTTGCGTTTGTGATACTCGCAAGGGCATGTGTATGAGCCGGGTTTTGGTTTGTAGGATTCAGATGGGGATGGTAGAAAAAGTAGTGATAAGATGTTGATGATTTTATTGAAGAAGCCCTTGATCTTCATATGCGTCTGTTTCTTTCTGCTACTCATTGTTCTTCTAGGTTGTAACTTGTGTGTGTGATAAATGTCAGCTAGTGACACATATAAATATAACGTATACAGTTCTACTAGTTTCGTTATTGGACATGGAGAGGGAAAGGAAATCGTATACTATATGCAACATTTAATCGACCTGAATTTAGCAAAAATATGGAGAGATCTTTTTTACTAATTTTACCCCCATAAAATCATTTGTGATATTATTTTTTTCGATTCTTAAGAAATCAAACGTGTATCAAGATTCAACCTAAGAGATTTTCTAAATTTTGAATTGATTTCTTTCACTCTTTTAAGCACTTAAATATGGTTATTTGTAGAACAAACATAATTAACTCAAGGGGATATATATATATATATATATATATAGGGAGAGAATCTTAATTTACGCCAAAACCAACCATTAGTAATTAACTTCAGTTCGCATTAAGAATTTATTTGATGTTTTTAATGCTGCCACTAATTCTTTTTCGTTATTTAATTATGGGAAAATTCGGTTACCATAGTATGTTTTGAATTAATCAAAAGGCAACTATATAAAACAAATATAAAGTGAGATCGTATGCACATTTTGTTACCTACCCGAAATCATTCAATAATCTAGCTTTGATCAATACAGATCTCATTCAAAGAACTGAAATCACGTTGGCTGAAAAACTTAATTTCTCATGGAAAATATAGTCATAGTTAAGAACTTACATCGAATCGTGTAGCAATTCCGAGTCGCAGAATCCGAAGAAGGCGCTCCTTAACAGCTAAAGGCAAAGCTACCACGGCATCCTCATATGGATCAGTAGATTCAATTCCATGCTGGTAAAAAATCGGAAAAGGGGACCAATTAAAATAAAACATGGAGAGGCTAGGGAGCCAAAAGAACTTTAACTTAGACAGTCATTCGAATGAAACACAATGCTAATATAAGAGGAAGGTCCAGCCTAAAAGCAACTTTGTGCTGCACTCAGAAGAAAACTTGTAGGACAAAGGAAATCATTTGTAAAGAAACAACGAGTTCGATACTTGTTGCACTATGTGGTTGCTTTACTGTGATACACACTATTCATTGAACTACTTCTAAATGCATAATTCCAAGTTCCCAGGCACGGCCCCAACTTCACCGTCTCAGTTTTCTTAAAACTAGCATATAGTGTGAAACCTAGTATCTAAATTAAATTCAATGCATATCCGAGAGACAACTTTACCTTCTGCACAAGGGAACTCTGACTTGTAATAGGAAGGACATTTGGTCGTTGTTCCTTCAAGTATTTGGATTGACCTTGGACAGATAAATTACTTTCTACATTATCACGAGCTCGTTTCTTGGTTTTATCAAAAGGCCTCGCAACTTCAACCTAGCCAAAATTAGGAGATTAAGTCAACAACACCGTGATGCAACGTTATACATGAATTCAGAATATATATACTATAAGTTATCAGATAATAAGCTTAAGGTTCAAGAGCAATTACAAGTACCTGAAGCTTGTGAACTGAGCCTCCACGAGGTCCTCGTACTGGTTTATCATTCAATGCCTTAATAGATTGGTCAAGATCCTATAACAAGAATAAAGCAAGCTGTGAGACTTGACTTTCTGGTCACTAATAAAACAAATTGACCAGATTTGGTGTTTAAACCTTAGTCACATGGAGCGAAAGCGAGCGCGAGAATTCGATAAAATCGGAAGAAAAAAAAAAGAGTGGGTGTCTTGATAGAGCGTTAATTAATATACATTTTTCAAAAAAAAAAAAAAAAGTCTTTGAAATAATATACTTGTATTTATAATAGAAAAATGAGATATAGAGACATTTTCAGCCATAATGTTGGGAGACCCAATGCAGGCCCAATAAGAAGTCTGACCGGATAGTTCATATCATACATATCCTGATATCCTAATCTTCTACTTCTATTTCTTTCATTGGATAAAGCGGCACTGCTGCAGCCTTTTTCATTTAGATCCCACTCAAAATTTTCTTCTTTCCACCATTTTCACTTTCTAACTTTCATTTACTATGTACTGTCATATGCTACCTTCATAATTTCCTCAACCTCTCAATCTGATGCAATCTGGCAAGTATCGGTTTCTCAACCACCTTATTTGTTACTTGCAATTCTTTTCAGTTCAGTTCGACATCAACATTGTTATAAGTTGTTATTCAACTATACTGTGTGCAGTGAAGAAATAAGTTTTCAAACTTTATGCATTTCATGCCTATTTCCTAAGTTTGTGCATTAGCGTACACTAAATCACGAATCAGGTCACGCTCCGACGCTTGGAACGTAAATTCACGAGCATAATGCAAAGAAGCCCCAAAACCAACAAATAATGTGACCAAGGTTTAAACCATCTACTATGACTTCCACTTATATGACATTCAGAAGTGGGGATAGTTTCAATATAATTTTAGAAGCAATATTTTAATGGAAGATACTCTTGGTGGTTTATGGAAATTGCTGGGAATATTTATGATGTTTTTTAGTACTTCTGCTACACTTAAGTAAAATACTCGGTAATTTTCTGAAGGGGTACTTCAGATTTGGGGATAGCTTATGTATAAGTTAATGAATAGTAAATTTAACACGCTCTAGGTTGAACCATGTGCTTTATCAAAATTAAAAAAAGTTTTTAAAAAATAAAAAACTTCCAGTCAAAATACACATTCAGAAAAAGACGATTCAAGTGCCCAACTTTAGGACCTCTGGAAACTAAATACAATATATAGCAGATCTACGCTGTGTCACCTCAAAGTAGTACAACTTCAATATGTATATATAATTAAAAAAACATATAACCTAAAGACCTCAAGGCAAGTTACTAATAACCACTTTGATCAATTAATTTTAAGTCTATAATAACCATTGAATGAGTCCACGCGCGCGTGGAGACAATGTCGGCATCTTTCCCTTTCTATTTCATCTTTCCGATTTAAAAAATCACAGAGACAATGTCGGTCACTTCCCATTTTAATAAATTCCTAATTGGAGCACCCTACGTTACTCGATCCAACATAATAATCGATCACTTATTAGATTACAACCCAGCCTAAAATCTCGTCCAATCTTCACATATAAATTTGCATAGTGATGAATACCACATCCACATGATATCAAATGTTATTCTAAAGTTCATTTCAAATTAGTAATAAACACAAGCATGATCAACAGTACATCAACTCACCGATCTTTCATAAAAATGAACAAATCCAACTGGGAAGCTGCCTTTTTTGGATACTACTACTTTCTCCACCTGAAAGATTTATCACAACGTGAAGGTTGCCTGTAGACATCAAATCGCGGGGGGGGGGGGGGGGGGGGGGGGGGGACAGGAGTTCAATTGTGTACCTTGCCAAAAGGCTCAAATAACTGCTTCAGGAAGTCTTCGTCCGCATCTGAGGGCAAGCTCCTGACAAACGCTACCTTTATCTGGTTATAAACAAGAAAAGTGTATAGTGAGAAAGTTTAAGAACATCGAAGTCTCATACATAAAAGACATAAAGACTGATTATAAACCTCAGAGAGATATTGTGGATCAACTTCAGGTTCTTCTTCAGCCCACTTAACAGCTGGGTGCAAATTTCCAAGACGAAATTCAGGTTGAGAAGCCACCCTCTGAGCACGTGATGCAGCCTGTGATTGAGAATTTTGGAGGTGGGTTCAATTTTTCGATAGAGATATGATTATAATTTCTGAATTGTGAACTTTTTGTTTCTTTTGGAAGTAATACTTGCATGCTCAATAAAGATTACATGTTGATGAATTGGCAAGATAGAGAATAGAGATGATAAATTTCAGATAAAGTTTTAGATTGTTTAATTGATATCTTTTCCAAGATAATTATCATTTCAGCAGGATTTTGAATATGTTACTTCGAAGATAATTTGTAGATGGTAGGGTTCAGGCATAACAAGGGAAAGTACATGATAATTCCAGGCATGCTTACCACAAGGGTACATGCATAGTAACTCTAAGAAAGTCAACAAGCTTGTGATATAATGAGCATAATGTTGTCTATTCTCATACAGAAGTTTTACATTCTGAGGTTCAGGTATCATTACTTAGTAGCTTAATAAGCTTGCATGTCTATTCCCAGACAGGGATTTTGTTCTGGTCAAATTACTAAGTTTTGAATTGCACATAAGAAAAATCTGAAGCACTACCTCATATTTTGTACGCCAGTTGAGCGATAAAAATGACAAAGAAACAAAGAGAGAAAAGAGCATACTGAATGTAAACAGAAACTCATTACAAGAAAATGTAGCATCCAGGAAGAACAGAAATAGTAAGTTCAAAAGGACAACTTTATTTACGGGTTCACAGGACATCAAAGAAACAGAATCCAGTACAAACTTTTGCCATGAGTCTTACATAAAGGGAGATGAACAGAAGTATAATCCAGTGACACACCAAGATGAAGATCAGGATACAATAAAACCAACAGAACCACAAAGAAAGATTGGTTGATCTTCAGAAGATAACAGTTAACAGCAAGTGAAAGCCTCTCAATGTCAGGCTGAATCCAAACACTTAGTGTTAAAAGTCTGAACTAGTTTGGAACTTTCATAGTTGCAAGTTCATTTAAGCAGAGTTCACAAATGTGTTTATTAAATCTAGTTTCATATAGATGGAAAATCTTCCAGAGTGTTTGGTGTGGGTATCAGGTTTTGAATTTGGTTTGCGGAATTGATTGTGCATTGAACAAAGGAATTTTCTTCTGGTTTTGGTTTTGCAGTGTTATTGACAAAATTGCTTTAGTGTTGACAAAGACAAATGATAAAGAAGATACTGGGTAACAAAATAGAACAATATCTTATTCTTTTGGAGAAAAAGAATAATTAAATTCACCAAAGGCCAGAGCTAGAAAGACAAACCAAACAATGGTTTTCAAAACTGAAGCATGTTCTTTTAAATTCTTATTATATTCTCTGAGAGTAAAAATACTGATACCCGAGGCTACATGATCTGGGAGTTTCAAGTAACACTCATGATTCGGGAAGAGAAAACCGATATGTGAAGTCATACATGATGGGAAATAAAAGAGGGCAGGAAAAGGAATTAGCTTAGTAAAGGAATGAAAGTCAATATAATTTGGCTAACTTTGACAGCCAATGGGTATGCAATAAGTTCAGGATAGTAACTTAGATGTGCATTATATAGACAAATTCTAAATAGCTTTCTCATTTATAGCAGTTGCTATGTAAAGAACAATAGATTGGAGGGGGGTATCCACATTGGTGATCTAGGTTACCAGATTCATTAGAAATTCAGGTTTGTTGGTATCATAGAACTTTGGGATTCATGTTCTAACTTTTTCAATCCATTACAAAAAAATTATTTAGGATTTTAGATTTTGAGTAACAAGGGGATGAAAATTGACGCTGCATTGAGAATCAAAACCACGAACCTGAGCTTCTATCCTGTATAATTTCAGATGCAACACGAGGGTCAACTTAATCTGATGCAACTAAGGACACATTATCCTTCAAGATTTATTAACTAAATGTAGAAATCAGAGAATTAAAGCAAACTCACCGCATGGGTTGAAAATCTCACAAAGCCAAACCCACGGTTCTTGTGCTTCTGCCCGGGTTGCACATCTTTAAGCATTGCAAGATCAATAGATTCAACGTCAGAAAAAACCTACATACAGAAGCATGGATTAAGAGGAGAGCAAAATAGATGATAATTTCTCATTTTTAGAAATTTAAGGTTCTTGTACAGTAATTAGAATTATACCTGAAGCACAAATTGTTTGAATTCATCAGCACCCCAAGCTAGAAAGAGATAAAATTCACATCAAGTTATGCACAACAACAATAAACCAACATCCATATGACAATAAATATAATTATGGAAAGAGAAGTGAGACAAAATATGTTTCAAAAAAGCAGAAAGAGAGGATGCATAAACGGATTTTTATTTTTATATTCATACAAATGGAATGTATATTATCGTCACTAAAGCTTGTATCAGGGTAACCTAATTCGTAGTGCCCCACATTCGAATATGTGATACACATTTAATGAGGCATTTGCTACAATGGAGTACTTAACTTCAACGTAATATGAATTTTCCTGGACACATAACTAATCAAATTCACAAATCCATAATACCACATTTCTATATTCGTACACCCCATACAGTTTATGACTTTATGTTGCTTCTAATCCAGATTAATCTTAGTAGGCCCAATTTAGTTCAGCTCAAGCGATCTCAGGCCCGAACATTTAGCACTAAAGAATCCTGAATCCACATCCTCCTCCATCTATTTTCACCCATTAACGGGTTAGTCTCCAGGCCTCGATCTTGCCATAGAAAATCTTCAAATTTCAAACAGATGTATAGACATTACATATATTCCATTGAGGTGTGACGATTCTGTGTTTGAATTAAATTTCTATTCACATATATAGAGTATAAGACAAAAGTATGCTCCTCAAATAGGGTTTCACACAAGGTATGATTCGGTCACGTATGTCAAAAGGTATTTTCTGTTGTGGTCAGGCAGTCAGCAGACAATTGAGACCTACCTTTTATACCTTCTGGAGAAGATTGCTCCCACAGCAGAATTCCACTAGAGTTGTAGAAATGCAAATTATACAGTGCAATCGATTTATCATGACCAATCAATCGGAAGTTCAATAATCTCTGTAGTCGTAAAGAGGATTTAATCACCTTTTATTCTACTCAGCAACACCAGTTGTTTTGTACTAATTGAAAGTTTTCAGATGTTAGTTAACACCCCTATATAAAAGGATGCATTGAGCAGCCTTTTATTCCATACACAGCACCAAGATCAAACAGCCAATACACCACACTTATTGTCAAGACAAAACACAATGTGTAAAACTGGCAAGACAAGAGAAACAAACCTTTGTTAAGATTTCCAAAGTATAGACTATTTTGCTCGGTTGATGCAAGAATACCAATCTTCTTTCCGTCTATCTGCAAAGGGCAAACAAGGGGTTATACAATTTACTAGCCAATCATCTAGAATAATTATTCATTTCCTCTAAATAATTCAGAAGCTGAAGTTGAACTACTATAATACAGCTAGAAGACTGAAGTCCATAAAAAAAAAAGGTCCAAGTTATTCTAGTACTCACCACAGTTCCAGATTTTTTGCTAATAGCTCTGTTGGCAGCTTCTTTTGTTGCAAATCGCACGAAACCAAATCCCTAAAAAAATTCACCATGACAGTAATTGTTATGATTTGAAAGGTATATAAGATCTATCTATACAAAGTACTTAGCGCAGGAATAACCTTCAAAACGCCTTTAGGGTCCTTCAGCAGACGAACCTCCACTATTTCCCCACATGAAGAGAGCACCTACGCAATCATAGCTTTATAGACAAGTAGCTTTATAGTTGTGACTTATATAACCAAACAACAGAGGGAAAAGACTCACAAATACATCGACCTTAAACTTAAAGGGTAAACAGTATGAACAAGCGGAGCTTTTCAACTCGATCCAATTTTAAGCCGAATCATTTAGAACACATAGCTCCTAACACAGAATGAATAAGGCCTGCTTGCTACAGAGCTTATTAGTAGCAGAATCACCATTAAAAAATGTTTTAAAAAAAAAAAAAAAAAAGTATTTTCAAAAACAGATTATGATTATCTCCAACTTAAATTGTCTGAAATAAGCTGGATTCTAGATGCACCCATGTAGTTAATTCAATTCTCATAAAACTCAATTAGAGAGAACCTCTATTTTATTTAGCACATTTCTCAGTCACCCACCAGATTCAATTAAAACCCAATTCTACCTCATTCTGCTCCATTCAGTCATTCACAATAACCAAAGTTCTCGCAAAACAGTCACTTTAAGTACAACCAGTACAAATAATCACTACAGAAAAAGGAAAATGCGTATATACAAATCAGACCTGCCGGATTTTTTCCTCCGTAATGGTGCGGGGCAATCCACCAATGAAAACTTCAGTTCCTTTAGCAGCATGCTCTTCTCGCAAAATTAGCAAAGTTTTTCAGCTCGGATCAATCAAATAATTGAAACAAAAGTAGCAGCTTAAAATAAAATAAAAACAGAGAGGAATAGAAAACATACTGCTGCTGCCTGAATTGTGTTCGGTCCGCTGGCTCATCTGTAAACAAAATTGATTGAATCATTGGAAAATATTAAAGTATCGAATAAGTGATAGAGATGAGCCTTTTGAGCTTAATTGACATACATGATGCTGAAGCCTTTTGAGCTTAATTGACATACATGATGCTGAATTTCAGATACAGAAAAACAAAAAATGCATTGGAATTGTATGTATGGAGTAACATGATTCGTGGAAAGAGCTCGAAACTTACCGGCGAAAAACGGATTTCGTTGAAGAATGGACGGAATCAAATTGGGAACCCTAGAAAAAAAATTCAGAGAATTGTGTGCTGATGATTTGGGGATTATATTTTTCTCAGTCTTACTTGACCTTTTATAAGTCGTCAGGTTTTAATTAATGTTCAGTTTTATACTTTAGCTTAGGAATCAGATGATTGATTTCATACTGACATTGACATTCACCAGTGACCAAATGACAATATAAGCCTTAGACCAGATTTATTCTTTTATGATGATTTTTTCTTTTTTTTTATTTTTATGTAGAAACAAATTATGTTGTCATGCTCCTGTGATTTTTTTTTATGATAAAAAATTATATTGTAAAACTATATTGTAATTTTGTAATTCAAATGATCATTAACACTTTAACACCGACAACAAACCAATACAAATGTAGAATTTGAATTGTATTAATACAAACGAAGAATTTGAATTGTATCAATGACAACTAGACCTGACCAAAATGAACCGGGAATGTGAACCAAATCGAAATCGAACTGAATTGGCGGTTATGGATTGTGAACCGAAACCTACGGTTCAAATTTTTTAACCGTAACCGTCAGTTTCGGTTCAGACGTAACTGGAACCGACGAATCAAGAGTGAACCGTACGGTTTCATGAACTGATAACCGGCAGTTTTAGGGCAACAACCTTGTGTTAGGCAGCTGTATATAAACAGTTGTATGTCTTATTTTACTTTTTAAATTTTCTTTTTGTTTCTTAACCCAGATTCAGATTCAAGAAAGAGATTACAAACTCAATAACTCTTTGAAAGTCACCAACTCTTACTGAAACACAAAACCTTGGTTGAAAATTGAGATTTGAGAGTGGATGGAGGTGGTGGCAGGGACGGTAATGGCGGTGGAGGTGGTTGGAGGATTAGTGCTGATGGTGGGTTTGGGTGGGTACGGGGTGGTGATGGAGGAAAGCAAGGGTGATGCGTGGTGGTGACATATCGGCGGTGGCGATGGGCTTGGTTGGAGAGATGATTTGTGGATTGAATGCGGTGGCTGAGTGGTGATTATGGTAGGGTGGGGCGGCGATGGTGGTTGGGGGAGGGAGGTTATGGTGGTGGTGAAGGTGGCTGGAGCCTGAATTGAGGCGTACGGCTGGTGGTGGGGTTTCGGGATAATTTGGGGATGATTGGGGACTTGAGTCTTGAATTGATGATGATAAATAAAGTTATTAATTAGGTCACAGTCACGCCATCTCTTTCTCCTTTCTATTTATCTATTTTTCTTTTTCTTTATTTTTTATTGAAACCGGCCGGTTCACGGTATTGAACCTTGAACTGATGGTTATGGTTTCGGTTACGGTTCATGCCTCTGGACCAAATTGAATTGTCGGTTTCATGAACCGGTCAGGTCTAATGACAACTTAACAATCTATTGCAACGTAAGAGAAAGAAAAATATAGTTCATTCACACCAGATAAGTTCGGAGACGAAAACTCCATAATGTATCTTAAGGAATTATAATACGATGAGTTTAATGCCTTTTTACTATGATCGTCCATTGTAACTTATTAGCATTATCATTGTAGCTTCTCAATGTAAATTTGCATCCGCAATTTAGGGACCACTATATGAATATATCCATGCCATCTGTATCATGTGTTATTTGGAAATATAGGAACTTATTGAAATTATGTTCATCATACCGTAAACCAAAGGTTGATATATTGCAATTCTGATACATAGTCTAGTAAGTTTCAATAAGTGTTAACTAAAACCATTCACTCTTCAAGTCTTGAAGACTTGTTGAATTGTAAAACACACCGCTTATTTTCTCAATATAAAAAAAAATTACATATATCGTCAATTGCACTGATTACTCTGTAACTTCTTTTCCATACTTTCTTTGATAAACCTTCTCATGATTTTTCCTGAAGGTGATTTGGGGATAACATCCACAAAATGCAACACTCTCACTCTTTTATAGCTTGCCACATTAGATGAAACATAGTTCATTATGTCATCTTCAGTTTCCTTTGCTTCCTTGTTCATCACCACACACGCAGCCGGTATCTCTCCTGCTTCTTTATCTGGTAATCTGCATATTGAATTCGTTTCAAGGTAATGTTCCATACTTCCATATGTATACAAGACCACACTATACTGCTTTTGACAATGTAGTTGAAATTTCGATATATAATATAGTGAAATTACCCAACGACAGCAGAATCTTCAACTGATGGATGTGTAAGAAGGATTGCCTCCAATTCAGCTGGAGCAACCTGCAAGTAGTTTGATGTAGTATGAGAACAATGACTTGTCAAGTATGCAAACTTAAGTTCCAATCACAGTAAACACAAATTTTCATAATTAAACGACTATTTGGTACCTGAAAACCTTTGTACTTTATCAGTTCTTTGATCCTATCAACAAGGAAAACATGTCCATCATCGTCAATGTACCCGATATCCCCAGTGTGGAGCCAACATTCTTTGTCAATGGTCAACGATGTTTCATACTCATTCTTGTAATAACCTGAAATTGTCCATACATTAATGTATATACTAAACCAGCAACAATACAAGTTTGAATGAATAAAACAATTTAAGCATCAGTTAAAAATTCTTGAAACCTTTCATTACACACTGGCTTCGGACACAAATTTCCCCTGGAGTGTTCTGAGGAAGTGATCGTCCTGTCTCAGGGTCAACGAACTTAACTTCCAAATTCGGAAGAATAAGTCCAACAGAGCTTTTTTTCGCTATGTCATGTCCCTTGCTCGGATCCCCATGACTTAGTGTGATGCAGCTATGTTCTGTCATTCCATATGCCTAGGAATATAGACGAAAATTGTAAATTATTTTCAAAACACTATTTACTAGTTGTAGATTTGTGTATTACCTCCTGCACATCGACACCAGGAAATTTTTTTTCGAACTCTTTGAGAATCTCTGGTGCAAGTGGAGCTGCAGCAGTCATGATGGACCTAAGTTGTAACTTGCTGAGATCAAATTCATCCACGATTGGATTCTTGACTAGGCCGAGTATAATTGGAGGCACAATCGGTGCAAATGTGACCTCATGAGCTATCAGCGTGCTAAGAAAAGCACGAAGCTCGTACCTACGCATCACTACAACTTTTCCCTTGTTTTTCATAGTGGCACAACATATACCCGTCAGTCCATATATGTGAAAGAACGGTATTAGCCCCAGTATAGTGATTTGGCCTATCAGCTCTGGTCCCACGCTGAATAAGGATGAGCAAAGATTTGCCACAAGGTTACGGTGCGTTAGCATCACACCCTTTGACAATCCCGTAGTACCTGATTTCAAGAGAAGAATTACAATGTTGAGTATGATTTTGGTTTCCACATTATTGTAATTCTACCTGTTAAAATTTTCTAAACCATCTAACCTGATGAGAATGGAAGAGCACATAGATCACTTTGTAACACCTTTTCATCAACATTACATGTATTAGCCTTATCACCAGCTTCAAGCAGTTCATCCCAATATATAGTTCCCTCCACACGGTCTTCGCCATGTATTATAACTGGCAGTTGCAAATCTTTCACCTGATATGACACGAATAAAATTGTTAGTAGAATCGAATTCAAATATCATACATCTTGAAGATATAATCTTAATACCTTATGGTAGGTGGATCCATCTGTGACAATAATCTTAGCATCAGCAGCCTCAACTTGTTTCTTGATTTCTGATGCATGAGCACTCGGATTTGCACCAGAGAAAACTCCACCTGCTGCCATGATCCCAAGAGCAACTATGCCATACTCAGCCACGTTTGGGAGGAGAACAATCACGACGCGACCTTTTCTAAGGCCAAGTGACCTCAAGGCATTGGAAAATCTCCTCACATCTCTAGTCACTTCCTTGTATGTGTACCCTCTCCCAGTGATTGAATCGACAAACGCGACCTTATTGAGGTACGGTTCCACATTGGAAAGCACAAACTCTGGGAGAGTAACATCATCAGGAACATGTACTGGCGGATACTTGCTTTTGAAAATGATCTCTTCTTGTGCCAAATTTTGAGGTTCAGTTCCCATAATGAGTTGGCTTTTAAGTCTAATGTAATGGTTATGATTTGTCAAGTATTTAAGAGGATGAATCCTGAAAGTGTGTATCACGGAAGGCATGTGTTTGGAAGTTAGTGTGAGTTTAGGTAATGGGAAAGTGAGGCGAAAATGTGATGGCATTTTCATATAGGTGACATGTTGTTGAGTCATGTTTAACTCATCTAGAGGTGTAGTAGTTGTGTTATTGGTAAAAATATCATATACGAGGATCAAACTCCAAACGCGTTCATGATGTGATCTACACATAGAGACTATAATTGTAAGACTGTCACATTACATTAAAAATGATATAGAGCCCATGCCATTTTTTTTTATTAATAACAAGAAATACATTTGCACCCTCCATGCCAAATTGTCAACAACATTTCAAGAATAAAATTATATCTGTATATAACTTAAAACTATTTCAACCGAAATTAGATGTTTATCAAAATTAACCTTTTCGAAGAGAACTACGCTCTAATAAACATCGAAATTAAGGATTTTAACATATAAAAAAACTAAAATCAATTTTAATTTTAAACAGTCTATTGCTAACACACAATTTAAAACTGTTGGCATCTTTTTTGTAATTGTTTTCCTATTCTTCCAATGTTTTCATCTTTCAACATAAAGTAACTCAAGTTACTAAAAGCTTAATTCCATGTCAGTGGAACCTCCACTAGCATACTATATGTGTGTTAATATGGATGGTTCATTTGATCCAATATTAGGACTAGTTGGGACAGGCTCTATAAGTCGAAATGACAAGGGCAGTTTATTATAGCACAAGTTGAATTCCACCAAGAAACATTGTTGCACGGCGCGCTTAGACGGATGGATGCACTACATGATGCTCAGGTTCACTTTGTGTATAGAGAAACCAATCTACCAGCTGATGCATTAGCTAATAAAGGAAGGAAACACACTTTTGAAACACTAGATTCAACATGTTTTGTACATTCCCATGTCTATGTTTGAGATAGTTGTCCTAAGAGACTTTTTGATGTACTTAAGAAGGATGATATAGTTTAATTTCGGTTTGTAAACATTAATTAAGTAGTAATGGATGAATATTTGGAAAAAAATAAAAAATTCATTGATAAATATTAAATAAGCTTACATGACAAATTGAGAAGAGCTAATAAATGGGCCAGAAACTTTACCACTGGCCCAAGAACACATGACGATAACGGGCCGAGGCCATCAAAGACGAATACAAAACAGGCCCATGTCAGTATATAAGTGTGGCCGTAACTAAACCCTAGTTTTATCTGAACAATCAAATCGTCGTCATCTCCACTGCTCCTTGCCTGCTACTGCAAGTGCTTCACTGCGATCGACAATGGCGCAAGCGAGAACCGTAAAGGATGCCTCTCCCCACGAGTTCGTCAAATCCTACGCCGCTCACCTCAAGCGGTCCGGCAAGGTAATCTAATTTCTCTTCCCCTTCTAGAATCTCTATGTTACTCTGATTCTGTTTCACGATGACCTTGCCCCGTTAGCTGTGTATGGATTTGATGTTGTTTCGCTTACTGATTCCTATTATGAGTTGTTATGTTTTCCATTTCTCTAATCTGTTTGATTTGATTTGCAATTTGAAATTGGGCGAGATGTTGATCTGCAATTGCTTAAACTGTTGTTTAATTGATAATGTGGGATTCATTAATGATATGTGCGTTTAGAATGATTCAGCTCGTTTAGTGGTGGTCAGTAGCTATTCTATTCAAAATTCAGAAAGTATTGTTCAAGTATTATAAGACTATTGCAATAGATTACTATTTCATGAGCTTGTTATGTGGTGTCAAATGTTCGAGTGTTTGAAGTTTGAACTCCATTAGTGGAACCCTAATAGAAAATTAGAATGTTTGAACTCCATTAGTGGTAAGTGCCGATTATATCTGAACAGGGTGCTGTTTTGCAAGTGACGTAGTATTATATATTGTTGTGTTGGATGATTTGAACATCTAGTTGCAACAGTTTCCTGTTTCATGATCTCCTTGCTGGAAGTATTAGTAGAAAGACTGACACATTTTCGGTTTTTTTAATGAGTAGATTGAGCTACCAGAATGGACCGATATTGCCAAGACTGGTGTGTTGAAGGAACTCGCACCATATGATCCCGACTGGTACTTCATCAGGGCTGGTAATTGTTCTTCTCTCTGTTTATATTTCTTGTTGCATTGTATGCTTTCACATAGTATTATTCGATATTAAGCAAAGGCTTTCACAACTTAAAATGCTTCTTTAAAAGTATCTCCATTTACACGCAAAGTTAACTCTGCATTCAAATATTTCTCAAACCAACTTCATGTTAATGCACAAGTATATTCACGTATTGTAGCATGTTTATTAAATGCATCACATCACTGTGTTTTATCCATGAAGTAATTTGCTTGCTCCATGTATTTTTGTTTTCAGCTTCCATTGCTAGGAAGATATACATGAGGGGAGGTCTTGGAGTTGGTGCCTTCCGCAGAATCTACGGTGGAAGCAAGAGAAACGGAAGCCGTCCGCGACATTTTGGCAAGAGCAGTGGCTCAGTTGCCCGTCACATTCTTCAACAACTTGAGAAGATCAATATCGTTGAGCTTGATCCTAGTGGGTGAGTTCATATTGTTGTCTTGTGTAAAAATATAGTTTACCTGTTGCTCATTTGATATTAGCCAGTAGTGTAGTGTCATTTGAGCCCGTGGTTGTTTGATCATTTTGGCCCCAGTGTAATTTGGGTTCTGAATCCTGGATTGCTCTAACAACATTACCTTATTTTTCAGCGGAAGAAAAATCACATCCAGTGGACGAAGGGACCTTGACCAAGTTGCTGGGAGGATTGTTGTCGTTGCTCCATAGAGTAGAAGCTGTAGGCCTGTGCCTTTGCCTGGTGAAATTTATGCAGAGTTTTGGATTCTAAATGTCAGAATGTTTCAGTTTTGGCTCTTAAAATTTTCAGCATAGACTACCCCTTAATGTATGACTTCTTTTTCTTGTGAAACTTTGCTATTATTTTTTACTTGTTACTTGTCTAATATGTTATCTGAATATGTGTCCGCTTCATACTTGTTACAGTAGTTTCCATATGTAGTTCAGAAAAACTACATGAGAACACATGAAAAACTACTGGTAGGAAGATAGATAGTGTGTTGGCCGAGACAGAGCACGCAATCTGAGACTCGAATCAAGAAAAAGAACTGAAGCAATAATTTGTATAGCATAAAAAAGTTGTTTATAATCTTGAATCACCCAAGGAATCAGTACACAACAGCAAGGTGGGAGGTTGATCCGCTGCCAATTCTAATCAGCGAACTTTACAATCAACTGAAAGGTCAAGGCAAGCTGAGCCCGGTGCCTCTGAAGAAACTACCTAAGCGTGATTTACTCATGAATCCTTCTTTAATCTTTCCTGATACTTGATTCATGAAATTGAGAACAATCCAATGAGATTGAAAACAGTACAATGACTGAACTGGGTCGATTAGCTATCTACTGAGCAACTTAGCTCTTATAAGTGCCTATCCAGTGCATAATATTCGTCATGAGGTCCGTGCCAGTATTAAAATTGGAAGTTGTTTCGTTTCCAAGCTTGGGTGACTGTGTGCCAGATCTGTAATTCAAACTTGAACTGCACACTGCTCGATCAGCCCGGGTCGGTAAATGAATTTGAACTGTAATTCAAACTTGAACTGCACACTAGTACTTGTTTGCAAAAATATTTCTTTACATTTTTCCAAAAGGATCACCATACAATCTGTGAACTTTACCAAAAACTGGGTCACACCGCAACTGGTAAACGGAACCAGTCCCGGGTGGAATGAATATGTACTTTGAGGAACAGGAAATACTGTAGGTTAAATAAGGTGAAATGGCTTCATTAACATTCTATATATTCAATCCGAGAAATAGCTGCAATATTGTAGTATATACAGGGAAAAAATGTTAATGTGAAATGGCTTCACTAACAATTCTATATATTCAATCCGAGAAATCACTGCAATATTGCGAGTATATACAGGAAAAAAAATGTAACGAATACATGAATGAATGCACAGCAAAGAAAAATAGGACCCGTTCATCCTTTTGTCGCGTGCTTCAACTCATTGAGGGCTTAGTAATATCTGCTTCATCCTCTCTATGTGTAGCTTAGCTTCTGGCTGGGTACAATGGAGTTCTTTCTTTGTAGGCCTGAGCTTTTGGGAACGAATGGCTTATCGAAATATGGCATTGGCTGAGCTTTTGGTACAAGTTCCTTCCTCAGTCTCTTAATCTCTTCTTCCTCTTCCAGCTGATAAAAATACGAAACAAACTTGTGATTTGTCATGAGTCCAGTAATCAAGTAAGAAGCAAACAAATGTGTGATAAATCCAAGAAGTTTGCTGTAGTGTAGTCTGTTTACCTTCTTCTGTCTCTCCCTTTCCGCCCTGTACTGCTCAATAAGGCTCAGTTTCTCCGCCACCTTAAATGGAGGTAACGTCAAGATGGCAGTCAAATAGGATAGTAGGGCTAATAAAATGTACACTCAAATAGGAGAGTAGGCACTAAGGAGTTTCTACTAGGACTGAGGTGCAGAAGCATTGATACTGTTCATTTTGCTTATGAATTCCTTTACGACTAGAGATATCAACGGAAAAGGCTGGCTATACCTGGTGATCAAATTCAGCACGTTCAGCAGCCCTTATATCACTGTGCAACAGCAGATCAACTGGTCTTGTAATTTCTTTAACTGGGGGCTTCACCAAACACTGAGCAAGAACCAAATTTTATTCAGTGAGTTCTACATGTTGTACATGTATGTGTTATACTGAAAATTAACAGTAACACGAGACACAAGTTCTAACTGGCATCACATTACTGTTTTGAAATCACTTTGCATTGTCCACCCCAGCTCAATCACTCAGCAGGTATAATTCATTTAGAACTTAAAATTGCAAACAGAATTGTAGTTACCTCTGGCTCATCAATTGTACAAGGAAGACCTTGAGCGATAGGTACCCGTAACTTCTCCTCTTCTTCTATCATTTGTTGCAACTTCTTCATGAATTCTTCTTCCTTGCTTTTACCTCTTTGCTGCAGTATCACCAATTGTCAGTTTGCCTTACTTGAAGAAATACTGTTTAATCGCGCCTAGAAACTGCTCTCATCGATCTCACACTCAACTCAGTCAAGAATCTCCTTTCAAGTTTCAACTATCAACATCATATCAGTCGCACATATCCAAATATGAACCGAGAACAAGGGAACATATATCAGCTCTTATTATGATCACTGACTACAAGGATTGAGCAAGTATTTTGTAACTTGAACAGTCTACTACTTTGATGAATCAATAATACCAGATGTTAGGACTTGGCCTCTTATATTTATGGGGTCATGGAATACGCCTAAAGGTATGATATTTCTGTGTTGTATCCTAGTATCCAACTCACTAGTCACTAGTCACAAACAAAGTGTTCTATGTGTTGTATGTCTAAATAATACAGCTAGCTCTTTTCATGACCAATAAGATAAGTGTACTACTAGATTACCTCTGTTCTGAGCTTGAAAGGCTTTTGTGGAGTTGATTTCGGGCCTCTTGGCTGGTTTCTCCTCCACTTTTTTCGAGCAAACGTCCCCGGTGATTCGATACTCTGCTAGAAATGAACACATAAGAAATAAGATCACTTAAAACAAAGACTAATACCATCCAATTCATAAATATGCCGAAAATACTTACACTGCGCCTGCTTCTCTGACCACCAGCTGAAGTTGTAGCCGATGCACCGATGCTTCAAATACATATAACCGAGTCAAAACCGATACAAAAAGAATTAAAACTCACGAAGATACATACGCCACTAACCTTCCACGACTGCTATCTAGCGAATGAGAAGGGTTTGAGTCGAGTCCCAAACTCTCAGATGTCAAGAAAAGCTCCGAGGGCGAGAAGGATGAAGACGATACCTGAGTTTCAGTAACCTTCTCCAATTTGACTACAGAAAGATTCTCAAATGCTTTAACCAGGTTCATAACCCTACCAGACCTTGGTTCAGGTATTTCCTCAAACACCTTATCTCTACCTCTCTTCAAGCTAAGCTCCGCCTCGTTTTCGTCATCCTTAACTGCATTCTCTCCCTTCTTAACAGAAGCAGACAGGCACTCGGATTCGGTACCAATATCGCAATCCACAGCAGCCGTCGAACATTTCAGTTCCTCACTCTTGGACTTATTCTTCTTCACATTTACGATTTTCCTCTCCCGAATATTCTTCCTCCTCGATGACAACGATTCACCATCAGGATTCCTGGCGGAAGATTTTGCTCCGCTCTTATCAGATTTGGCGACCGGCGGAGTATTCGATGAATTAGAGGATCCTGGAGTGGAAACATTGGGATTGTAATTCTCCGCATTCTTTACCTTCTCAATCAACTTCGATCGAGCAGCGGTTCTCTGCTTCGTAGGAGTTGCTGATGCTCCGCCCGATTCCATTCTTCCAGAAAACACTGTAATTATTGGACAGAGAAGAAAAATGTAGGATAGCTTGCTTGGTTTAGGGATTACAGGGAAGATTAACGCTTCAGATAAGAGTAACGGCTATTTTCTTAATCTTCAATTTGGGACGTTGATATATGTACTGAATATTTTTTGTTTAAATATGGGTCGTTGGGTGATGAGGGACATTACCGTTGTTATTTTGGTGGGTCGTGGGTAATTTGGAGCCCAACCATTCAAGTTGGGCCTCTTTTGAAACCACTGAAACCTGCCACATTGTAGATCCCACGATCACATAAAATCTTGGATCATATTTAGTAAGGCTCTATATTATATGATTCGTATGAAAAACAATGTAATGAACTGAATTTATTTTAAATATAAATTTCAATAAAAAATTTCTGAAAAGTAAATTGAATTGAAGATTTTCAATTGATCCTAGAATAGAAATAGAGTGTTGAACTTAATGAAGTTGAATTTAAGATGAAAAAGAGTATAACGGTATCATTTAATTTGACTGTGTACATAAGTCGAAAATGCACACATAACATATGGTGTAATACAACTATAGATAAAGAGATTGATGATCAGTAGAAAACACGATACCTAACCGATACGTTTGATATTGACGAAAATTTAGATATTGTAACTCCCGATATTTGAGTCAAATGCATATTCAACTCAAGTGTCAACTAATCTAACTAAAACTGACATGAAATTACTAAAACTGACATGATATTAATTTACCGATGATTCACAATGATTTTTTTTGTGAAATTGGAAATATTACCATTACTTCTACACTAATTATATACAAACTTTCTCCTAAACCACCTTATTTCTCCACACCTAAACCAACCTTATAATTCTGTCACCGCTAGGGATCAAACCCTGCACCTTTCATTCAGTAACTCACCTATTTACCGCTGCACCACTTTATGACGGACTCTCATTCCATTCACAATGATGTTAACTTGTTCACCCCTTCATACATAATGTTATTCTAACTCGTAAATGATTTTTCGTGAATTATATTAACTTCATACTTTTAATTAGTATATCCTCAATCCCTCACTTTCTTTCTGTTGAATAGTTTGAGTGAGAAGTGAGAACAGAGAAATGGGCGACAAGAATTATTCTTTTTTATTTGTTAATTGTTGATATGTTTGCCACATTGTGACGCATGGAGCTCAATTATTTGAAAGTGGATTAATCATAACTCATTATTGGAGCTTCAAGATTGATTTTGTTGTCTTAAACTTGAAGTTAGCTATCATTTGTGTGATTAAGATTTTAGGCCCAACTGATCATGAACTTGTTGTTCGAAAGGAACAGCTTACCCACTCGTCTTGTCTCCTAAATTCTTTCATAATCAATTTCGTGTTATCTAAAACGTGACTATTTCAACCAAAATGCAGTTTAACTAATTTAAGCAGGGGAGGAGTCATGGGTGGACATTGTGAGGTGTCCGCCCGCCAAGGATTTAAAAAAGATTCTTTTTTTTAGCTAATATTTTTTATTTTTCAGAGTTTGACCCCCACCAAACCTCCAAAATACACCTATAATATGTGTAATTTGGCCCTTAAATCCTGGCTCCGCGCCAGAATTTAAGGAAAATAATTTGATTTTCTTTGTATTGCTTCATGCATTGTTATATACTCATATGCTAGATAAGGGTAATAAACTTCTTTGGTGATTGATTTATCTTGGACTAAAAAATAAAAGAATAAAGTTGTGAGAGGTATTATATTAATAAAGTTATAAGTGAGTGAAAATGTATGGGATTGATTGTACTTCCTCCATCTCGCCCCAAAATTTTCATTCGTTTTGTTATTTTTTTTGTCTATGTTTGACTTAGACTAAATCCTATTCATAATATATAAGATATTCCCTTTTATAATATTTATTTAAATATTATTTTTTCGGTACTATTTTAAATACATTTGAAGTCAAACTGAGGTTTGAAATAGTCAACAATACAATGAAGTTTGGGTAGTGATGGAAAAAGTATACTTAAAGTAGTGATATATTAGAAAATGGAAAGTGGAAACAATAAATAAATTGTAATTACTAATTAGTGAGATCAAAACTTTCATGTTTTTTAGGTTGAAAGACTTTAATATAACACTAAAAAGGAAAGTTACGAAAATTAAAATGGAAAAGAGATCTAGAGTGTGTATATACTACTAGTATTATGGCTCAAGAGCTAGCTAGTGTTTAAAATTTAAATGTTCAGGGGCCGATGGCGGAGGCACACATGTGCTGCGTAGCTCTTTGTGTGAAGCCCAGGGAACAATAAAAATCAACCGGTACATGCAAGTGGTAAAAAACCAAAATTATTATTGTCCTTGGTTTTAACTTTTGGGGTGAGAAATGGTCCAATAGTACTGCACACATGTAAATCTTGCAGTGCATGTGAATAAATGCAAATCTCATGAGAGTTAAAATCCCAGGGAGATAGATGCATGAATGAACCAAAAATCTTGTACCCTGTACTTTACGCATATCTGCAGACTGCAGTTCAATCTGTTGAATAGTTATATCTCATCTAGTCATCTGGTCAGAAACAAAGCCTTTCTGTTCAAGTAGTTTGAAAAGCCAATTTTTTGTGAGTTGAAAAGAGAGTGACACGTGGACCAATAGCATGCATAGTTTTGTGTATATAAGCTAGCATGCATGCATGCAGCACACTTCATATCCAACCTGCAAAAACACTAGTAGTAGTATTGATCAATGGAATGGAAGACGGTTCGGAAAAGCTAGAAGAATTAGGAGTTTTTGCAAGAAATATAACAGTAATTCGACTTTATGAATTATTAATTCTTGCCGAATTCTCCCATTCTACTGGCTTTTCTAACTCTTTTTCCTTTCCTAATTTCTCAATTAGATTCTATTAGACCATCTCCGACAAGAGTTTAAACCGGGTTTGAAAATTAGAAAATTGAGATGTGGATATTTCAGTTAGACTCTAAAGAAAAATGAATATTATGGGAATGGAAGAAAGTTTGGTAAAGCTAGAAGAATTAGGAGTTTCGGCCAGAAAAGTTATACTATATAACACGCAGAGTTATACATATTCTTGCCGAAGTCTCCTATTCTACTGGCTTTGCTACCTCCTTTTCTTTTCCCTACATATACATGTCCTAGACTCCTAGTGTATTACAGACAATAAAATCTCTATTATCTATTCCTTTCTTTTATTTTTTGTTTTTCACATTGCATGGATTCCGGAGATGTTATTGCTTTTCGATATTCCTGTTGTTATTTTAAAAGCAAATGTCTAAACGTTTGCCCATATGAAATTAACTGTTTCGTCTAATTTTGAGTCACAAGGTCCAACATTTGTTCATCGTGAAAATCCTATTCTTTCTGTTCTTTCTTTTGGGCATGAAAGTAATTAAGTTAAAAAAATGCTTACATCAAATCTAATTAACTGATCTTTGGCTGTGTTCTTTTTTCCTCTAATTAAATCTCTCTCTTTATGTATTACACATTTACACTCATATAAGTCATATTTGTTTCCTGTGGACAACTAATCATTTCTTGTGGACAACTAATATCACACGGTAAAACAAAATTTTGTTTATTATACATTGTCATTTGAACTAAAACTTTTGGGACATTTTATTAGATGGCAGTGCCAAATAAAGGAAGAACTCACACGATCAGTATGTCCTAATTAAAGTTTTAGTTCATTCACTACAATAATCCTCCATCGATCCGGCCTTTAGTACGGCGAGGCTGTATATGTTCCAATTTTATGAAATTGGATACACTACATACATAGTACAAAACAGATTTAGAGCGAGTCGAGCTCAACTCTTAACAAGTCAAGCCAAATACTCTAACTCAACTCTGAGTGTACAAATTCCAGTTTAACTAGCGCAAGATGGATCAATTTTCTAGTGAATCATATTCCTTTTTACAATTTTCGTATACCATCTTGAAAATAACAGAATGGAAATCTAGAAAGGATTCAGAAGTGAATGGATATACATTCAATGAGACCATGATGATATAAATCTCACGCGTGTAGAGTTTACTATAATCTGTCGTATTCTCCTAATTAACTAGTATATGAACCAAATTAAAATATGAATTGAACTGATCAATATATATGAACAAAAGTTAATGAATTTAAATTGGACTGAATTTGTAATATAAAAACCAACCAAGTAAATTTGAATTTATTTTTTGTTTTAAAATAATATAGGGTAACTGGTGAAGATCACGTACATTTTCTTTAGCTGATCAACAACACGTACATGCAGTTCAAAGAAAAAAAGAGTATTTGAAAAGAAAATTCTTTTTCATTTGTCAAATTCCGGTAATTTGTAGCTAGGCTTTCTTCGGTTAAGTTCGTCTGAAAATCACGATTAAAATAATCTGATTTTTTTCTAATTATAATCTGGACTATAAATTCATAGGGTCGTGTGGATTGGAGTTTTGCAAATGCCACTTAGATAAATAAATCCTGAAATACCAATTTCAACTTACGTATGCAGATCAGCAGATTCATCTCAAAAACTGAGAAACGTACATTGTTTTTAGGTTTTATTACTATAGCCGGAGTCAGGAGTGGTCCCGGAGGTCGCATGAGCGTCCAACGTCCCCTAAAAGATCTTATATACTCCATGTAACATCAGGTGCGAATTGAAATTTATTTCAACTCAAGTTAGTGGTAGATATATTACAAAATTAATAAAGAAATTCGAAATCGGGCGAGGCAGGAAGCCATCCTAGTCGTAGGTCATGTACACTCCTAAGTCCTACCATTTATAATCAATATAAAAAAATACTTATAAACTGTTGAGATATCTCACGATCATCATAGAATTGTTAACGAATTACCTCCAACAGATACGTCGGCACGAGCTTATATAGTAGACATGATTATTCTAAAATTTCTAATGACACAACTTTACTTATAGAAAATACACAATTTTGGCATGTGGTGCCTAAATTTTAAGAATTACGATTTAATTAGGTAAATATTATATGATTTTATGCAGTTTCAACCTTACCTCCAAAAAATTAGTAATCAATTGATAAATAAATACTATTAGAGAATGCTAGATTATATTCCATAGCATAACCCTAGACGGTGAGTGAATTAATAAATTGTGATTTTAGCCAACAGACAGGGTGTAATCGTACGCGGTCACAAACTATAAAACTGTATTTTACAGTACATCCATCCGAATCCACACATAACCAAACCGACGGCCGAACCGGAACGAAAAAAATAAAAAAGATCATAGGCCAGAACCATCCACGAAACACAGCGTACAACAACTCATACAATACGTGCTTGACAGAGGTGCACACAATACATTCGCTTCCTCTCACCGTCATTTCGACCAACGCGTAAATCACAAACAATCCCCCCCATTTCTTCACCACTCACACACGCCCATATCCGTCATTTCAACCCACCTTCCTTCCCCAATTTACCCCTCACCGAACCCGGTAAACCATAGGGGCAAAAAAGTCATTCCACACCCCGCCTGCGGGTAGATCTTGAACAGGCAACGACTATTTAACGCTCGTTGAGGTTTGTAATAGCATTCATTTCCACTCTCTCCCTCACAGATCTTTCTTTCCTCTGTCCTTTTCACTTTCTGATCATCCATCTCGCAGGTATATTCTCTCTTCCATTTCCATACTCTTTTCATTCTGGTTGTATTGTATCTCTTTATTTATCATGTATGTATCTATCTATCGTATCAAATGTGTTTGTTTGTTTAATTGTTTATTTGTCGGTGTTGATTTGGTGCAAGTGTTCATGCTTAATGATAAAGAATCGATTTTGGTTATGTTTGTATCATCTGATTGACATTTGGGTCTGAACTGTATTGATCTTTCATTTGGTGCATGATCTGGGATTTTCTTGGATCGATTTGTAATTGGGATTTTGGTGCCAAGATTGCACCTTTTCTCTGTTTTTGATTCAATTGTGGTGTTTGGAGCTTGTTACCAGCTAATGGGTAGTGTTATTGTTTTAGATCTGGCCTAAATCATTTGCTTTGGTACTCGTTGAAAATTGTAATGCTTTATGATATATGATCTCATTTTGTTGGCCTATGTCAGTAATGAGTTGTTCTGTTTTGCTTGATGCTAAAGGTCTGATCTTTATTTTTGGTATTGGTCTTTTGGATTCTAAGATGTAAGATCTGGGTTATGTTGTATGTATGTATGTATGCATGGATTATTAAAATCTCGGTTTCGGATATAAAGGAGAAAAGAATTTGAATTGTGCCTGGGTCTTGAAAAGTTTTGATCTTCTGTTAATTTCATGATTTTCATCTGGATGAGCTGAAAAACCGAGACGTTATGCGATACTGTGAAATTTCTGTTTACATTTAGAGTGGTCAGGTCAGGTCCATTTTAGGCTATATGCTTGAGTCATGTTGTACCAGGTGCAATATAGCATTGCCATCTGTGATCTTGGGACTTGGGCAGTTTCCACCATTTTACATGGTGCGGATCCACACCCATTCTGATGAATGGCATTGCTAGTAAAGGATCTGATAACATATACCTTGCCTGTAGCTTTCTTGTATGTTGTTTGTGATGCTGTTCTTATGACAATAATGTTGCTTGCATTTATTTGCATTTGTTTGTGTGATCTGGGATTTTATCTGAGAGTGTACATTTGTGAAATTGTTTCAGGTACTGAAATAGAGAAAAAATGGTAAAGATTTGCTGTATCGGTGCTGGATATGTAGGAGGTCCTACAATGGCTGTGATAGCACTCAAGTGCCCTAACATTGAAGTGGCTGTTGTGGACATTTCTGTTCCGCGTATTGCTGCCTGGAACAGCGACACCCTACCCATCTACGAGCCTGGTCTTGATGATGTTGTGAAGCAGTGCCGTGGCAAGAACCTGTTCTTCAGCACAGATGTGGAGAAGCACGTCTTTGAGGCTGACATTATCTTTGTGTCAGTGAACACTCCCACTAAGACCCGTGGTCTTGGAGCAGGTAAAGCAGCTGACTTGACATATTGGGAGAGCGCAGCCCGTATGATTGCTGACGTTGCAAAGTCTGATAAGATTGTCGTTGAGAAGTCCACTGTTCCCGTGAAAACAGCCGAGGCAATTGAAAAGATCTTGACCCACAACAGCAAGGGAATCAACTATCAGATTCTCTCCAACCCTGAATTCCTTGCAGAAGGAACTGCAATTGAGGACCTTTTTGCCCCTGACAGGGTTCTTATTGGAGGCCGGGAAACCCCAGAAGGTCTAAAGGCAGTTCAAGCATTGAAGTCAGTCTATGCTCATTGGGTTCCTGAAGAACGTATCATTACCACTAACTTATGGTCAGCTGAGCTCTCAAAGCTCGCTGCTAATGCGTTCTTGGCTCAGAGAATTTCATCTGTCAATGCCATGTCAGCTCTATGTGAGGCCACTGGTGCTGATGTCACCCAGGTGGCTTATGCTGTTGGTAAGGATACCAGAATTGGCCCAAAGTTCCTCAATGCCAGTGTTGGTTTCGGAGGCTCATGCTTCCAGAAGGATATTCTGAACTTGGTTTACATTTGTGAGTGCAACGGTCTTCCTGAAGTTGCAGAGTACTGGAAACAAGTCATCAAGATCAACGACTACCAAAAGAATCGTTTTGTCAACCGCATCGTTGCATCTATGTTCAACACTGTCTCTAACAAGAAGATTGCCATTCTTGGTTTTGCTTTCAAGAAAGACACTGGTGATACCAGAGAGACCCCGGCTATTGACGTTTCTCTAGGGCTCTTGGGCGACAAGGCCCAGCTGAGCATTTACGATCCTCAGGTCACTGAGGAACAAATCCAGAGGGATCTTTCGATGAACAAGTTTGACTGGGACCACCCACTTCACCTCCAGCCCATGAGCCCAACTACCGTTAAGAAAGTTCACGTTGTTTGGGACGCTTATGAGGCCACCAAGGGTGCACATGGAGTTTGCATCCTGACCGAGTGGGATGAGTTCAAGACTCTTGATTACCAGAGGATATACGACAACATGCAGAAACCAGCTTTCGTTTTCGATGGTAGGAATGTTGTGGATGCAAACAAGCTGAGGGAGATTGGTTTCATTGTTTACTCCATCGGCAAGCCACTTGACGCGTGGCTGAAGGACATGCCTGCCATCGCATAAGTGCAGTGTGTACGTTCCGCCTTTGTCAAGTGCAAGTCTCTGGGTGTGAGGCAGCCAGCCAAACTACATTCTTTTCGTTTATGATATATTTTTTGTTTCATTAAAAGAATTGGGATCAGTTTCTGATTTTTGTCATTTGCCCCTTATAGTCAGTGGATGTCTTCTGTGTTGTTAAGTGGGCTAAAAGTTAGAATCTTTATGATGTTTCCAGTTACTACATTGTATTGACGACATTACATTTTGTCACTACTGGTATTTTGAGGCACAGCATTTGTTCTTTTGTTTGTTCTATTTGTAGCTGCTAAATGTTTACCAGTAGAAACAAGGTTTTATCATTTATGAATTCAAGCCCTTCTTGTTCTGCCTGGCCTTCTTTTTTATAAGAAAAGTTGAATGGGATTATTTATGGGAGTTCCTTCATTAGCCCATCCTAACACTTCAATTTTTCTGGGATTGGAATTTGCACCTTAAACATGACGAAATCAGATATATTTCTCCTCTGCAATTCAGTAGTAGCAAGTTCACTAGTTCAGTAACTAACTCACATGCATAGGCATGGAAGAGAGTGAACACAAACAAATTGGTAAAACACAAGAAACTCGGATGCTCCCTTAAGCGTTAAACACTCGGCCCTCAACCCATGTTTTCAACTTTTGAAGTAATGGGGTTGGTTAATACTTAATACTCCAACTATGCAATGGTTAAGTTTTGCAATAACCAATTAACCACTATTGTCAACTCTATCAAAATACATGATGCGAACAATCTTCCATTGTTAACAACAAATAATATAGACTACATCTCAAATGTCCAGTTGGGTTGAAGTAGAGGTGTTATTCGGGCGGACCGCTTTAGCCCGATACATTTAAGAGGCGGGCTGTCGTTGGCCATTTTTTAACCGGGCTGGGCTTTTTAAAAGATATTGAGGCCCAGCCCAGCCCAGCCCATGTGACATTTAAATGTGACGGGCCGGGCTGTTAACGGGCTGTGCCGGGCTGGCACAAATTATGATTTTAAATGGGCTATTTGCCAGGCCAAAACGTTTATGCTTTAAATGGGCTTCTTGGCGGGCCGTCACGTGTATGCGTTAAATGGGCTGCTCGTTTAACTTCTAAATGGGCCATTCAATCTCCTTTTTGTAGATTACATTCAAATTGAATAAAATTAATCAAGCAAACACTTGGTTGGAACTTGTAGCTAAATAGTAAGTGCACAACTTAATAATAGTTGATAAACGATGAATAATATCATAGAATTACATTCATAGTAATAATAATAGCCGATCGAATGAATTGGTGAAGAAACTACCATGAAAATACTTGCATACTCATTAGTCTTCAACTTCAACTATTCATGCTTTCCCAAATGACGTAGTAAAGAACCGAAGGGGAATCCATTCCTATGCTGGATAGCTTGTCCACAAAGGCGACATTTTGCAATTTCCCTCTCGTAATCTTTTTCGAAGACTTGCCAAATGTCAAGTTGAAAAGGTAAAAAGGGAAGAAAATAGATTGAAGAAGTTGAATTGAGATTAGATTGAATTGTGTGGTGTTTGTGTTGCCGTGTGATGTGTGTGTGGCCTCGTGTGTGTGTTTTGTGACTTGTGAGTTGGACTTGGATTTGTTTAATGAAGAAAATGGACTTAGTATTGGAATTAGAATGGACCAATTAAAATTACCAATCCAAGTTTATAATATATAATTTTATAATCAGACCAAATACGCGGGCTACACGGGCTAAACGTGACGGGCTGTTACGGACCACGGGTTGTGACGATCCTGGACTGTCACCCGGGTTTAAGTGTTCGCGGGGTGGGCTGTCGCGGACCACTAGAAGTAAGGCCCATATAGCCCACTGCTTTAAATGTTCACGGGCTGTTCCGAGCTCATTTTAAACGGGTTGTTCCGGGCTGTTAAATTTGGCGGGCTGTCCGGGTCGGGCAGTTCTATGGACGGCCCAGATAACACCTCTAGGTTGAAGTGACCATGCACGGTTAGACCACCTCCATCAATGATCCACTACTCATAGGTCCCTAATTGCCTAGGTGCTAGGTGGATGTCAACTATATTATATTATATTATTTTTTTTCCTTTTTACTTTTTTTTTTTTTTCCCTTTCTTTTCTTTGTGTTTGATGATATTTATACTACTAGTACTACCAGCGGGAGTTGATATCTATCCTACTACTAGTACTGCCATCGTGTCTTTTTGTGTTTTTTCATTTTTTTTATATATTTTTTTCTTTTTTAGGTTTATTATTTTATTTCTTCTTTTCTTTTTTATGTTTATTATTTTGTTTCCATATTTAATAATGTTTAAATAAAATAATAAAATAAAATTTATAAATAAGCCATTACATTACATAACTTTTATTACAAAAATTCTAAAAAATACAATAATGATAAAACAACAAATCTTACAACGATAAATTATTATTAAAATTACAATAACATATTTTAATGAAAAAAAAGAAGATGAAATAAAAAAATAAAAAAATAAATGAAAAATAGGGGATCAACTTTTGGAGCATGTGGGAATAGTTAGGGATTAAGTTAGTAGAATGCTGACGTGGCGCAGTTGAACTCCACTTTTGAGATCAACTGTTGGAGAAGGCTTTAGACTGACTTCAACGGAGTCGCAACTCGGGATTTGATCCCAAGTTGCGACTCCATCAGAGTCTCAACTTGCCACATAGTTGAGCCCAGGGCTCAACTGATGAGCCCAAGCTCAACTATATTATATTATTTGTTTTCCTTTTGCATTTATTTTTCCTTTCTTTTGTCTTAGTATTACAATTGTTTGTTGTGTTTTTGTCTTATTACAATTGTTGTGTTGATGATATAGTACTATATACTACTACTACCAGCGTGATTACATTTTTTTTTTCTTCTTTTCGTTTTTATATTTATTATTTTATTTCCATATTAATAATGCATAAATAAAAATAATAAAATAAAATTTATAAAATAAGTCATTACATTACATAAAGTAAGGGTCACATTTTATGTAATAGTTTATATTTATTGTTTAAATTTTAATTTTCAACTTATGTAATATTTTATGTTTATTGTTTAACTTTTAATTTTTCACGGGTGTATTTTTTAATTTGATAGTCTATTGTACTATTTTTATTTAATAATTTTTCTAATATTTATTGCATTTCGAAGTATTATATACAGTAATGTTTTAAAATGAAAAGAATAATTGATTAAAAAAATTTAATGGAAAAATAGAGGATGGAATAAAAAATAATAAAATAAATAAAAATAGAGGATCAATTGGGATCGACTTGGAGCATGTTTGAAAAATTGGAGATTAAGTTAGTGGAATGCGTGACACAGTTGAGCTCCACTTTTTGGATCAACTGCTGAAGAATTACTTAACACACCTCACCGGTTTAACTTTTTTTTTTTCTTCCTTCAAGGCCTATTTCAGATAAATGTGAATCATTATCACTAAACACACTTTGTTCGTTCGAAAAGAATTTAATTTAAATCAAATTGATCTGATCTGTAACACAAAAGACACAAAATAGGACTGAACTAATATAATATGAATTCAATCGAATGAGTTTTGGGGATGAATAAGCTCAAATTACCAAAAATCATTTCGAAATTTATTCCATCCTCCATCCTACAATATATTATACTTGTTGAAATCTTTATTTAACAAAAAAAAAAATCCTTATTTAACCAAGAGTGCAATACAGAGCTTTAATTTGACCATTGACCACGCGGGGAATGTGGGTCCTACTACTTTACAGAAGATTATCATCAACTTCTCTTATTTTTCCCACTCTTCTTCAGTGACACTCCATTTCTTAGGCAACAAGAAGTCACTGAAACAAGAAGAGAAGAAGGCTCCTCATTAGGGTTCCTTGTTGCTCTCATCTCACTACCAATTTCCCATCTTTGAACTCAGCTCAACTTCTGCTCATCTCGGAGTTCAAGTAATTCACTCTCTTCGCTTCAATTCCCAACTCATCTGTTTCATAATTGATGCTTTATTAACAAGTCTTACTCAATTGCATTGCTGTTTCTTGCAATTTCTCATCTGGGTTTTTGTCAATTTTCAGAAATTTTCAAGCTTTTCGCTAGCAATGGCAGTTGCTAGTGAAGAACAGGGTTATGTTACTGGAAGGGTTCATCTTCCCCTGTTCAATTCGTCTTCAAGAAACACCGAAAATGAGAATCTTGATGTGAAAATGGAAAGCTTGTGCCGTAAAGAAAAGATGAAGAGTGGAAATAGCAATTCTGACTCTGTGGTTAGTGATACCAACTGCAACTACTATGGGTTGAGAGAGAATCCGAAGAAACCCTGTAAGCTTCCGGGTTTTCGAGTTTCATGTCAAGAATGTGGTAAAGGGTTTGATACAGAGAGAGCACTTTTTGGTCATATGAGATGGCATTCTGTTAAGAGCAAGAAATGTGGTGAAGGGTTTGATTCTACGAAATCGAGTTTTCTTCGTGATCATGATGATGATTATAGTGATAGAGTAGTGATGGAGATGGATAGTAGTTTCTGTCCTGTTCGTCGAAAAAGGACTAGGGTGTTTTACAAGAATGCTTCACATTGTTCGTCCTTTACGAGTTTGAATGAGTCTAGTTCTGTTGGTCCTGAGGTTAGTGATGTGGAGATGGCAGCCATGAGCTTGCTTATGCTTTCCAAGGGTCTGAGGGATGATGTTAGGTTGGATTCAGTAGCAGAGTCCTCTGGTGACAGCTCTGATTATTATGGGGGTGGATCATGTTGTGAAACTGAGAAGATTGCGGTTAGTGATTCGGAGACAAGTCTGTCGACTAGGATGGTTGGTTTTTGTGATCTTGGTTCTAAGTTTGTTGCTGAAATGACAATGAAGGTTGGTTTTGAAGTTTCTGATGAACTAATGTGTGATGTTGGAGGAGATTCGGGTGGTGGGATTAGGATAGATTGTGATCCTGATTTGAAAAGTTTTGGTTCCACGAAAGTTGCTGGAGTTGATAAGGATGTGCACGCATACGAAACTCTTCCACAGTTCTTGAAGTCGAAGTCTTTCAAGAAACCACCAAGTGATTCTGTTCATAAGTCTGCTGAGAATGTTGTAGGTCGTGTTGATGACACGTCTAATGATTCTAGGATAAAACACACGTACAAGCGCAGAACGCCTGGAAAGTTCATTGCAACTAGTTCCTCAATGTATATGAATGCCAGCCTGTTGTGTGACAGTGGACTTGCCAAAGAGAGTGGAACTGTAAGAAGAAAGGAATTCAAGTGTCTGGCATGCTTCAAGGTGTTTTCTTCAGGTCAAGCATTGGGCGGTCACAAGAGGGCTCATTTCACTAGAAGTACGGTGAACATAACCGGAAAAGCTACTAATGTGGATCATCAAGAAGTTGGTGGTCTTTTCGATCTTAAATATCCGGTGATTGTGTTGGAGGCATGAGCATCATTAGTTCAATGCACAGTGAACCAACTAGTTGCCCTGTTGTTCGTTCTTTTTTGATTACCTTCCTCGCGTATGTAGGCGAGTTGCAGCCTGCAATCCGAACGAGGATGGTTTTTTTGGGAGCTCAGGCATATAGTATAAAACACTGATTCATGTTTGTAGTTTAGCTGTACAAGATATACTTGCAGAGGTCAAAATCTACATGTTCTTTGAATTGCTATAGTCTCAGTCTTGTGACTATATTGTACAGCTTGAATTGCTATATAGTATAAAACACTGATTCATGATAGGCTCAGTCTTGTGACTATATTGTGAGAAGTACTGTATATGAATTGAGTTGTACTCTACTGTTCATTTTGTTCCAATTCTATCTTTTGCTAAAGTCACACCTGTTACCGTTGGGTTGCAGTTGCACAAGGGTAAATCCCGAGTTCATGTAATGGACTACAAAGTTTGCAATCTGAATACTATTCTCTCTTTCAAAGTTGTAATTACTTGTGACACAAGCATGATACTTGATGCCTCCTTGCATGTACTTGGATGAATTGGACCTTTACATGGGACCATTGTGGTTGCAGAACTTGTTCAAGTATGACAAGATCAAAGAATCTACAACTAAAGTTGGCAACACATTGATCGTGATAGCTGTACTCATTGCAAACGCAACATACCAACCTGTGCTTACTCCATCAGGTGGTGTTTACAAGACGACCTCTGGCTTATCAGGAACAACATGACCACAAGCGATTCATCCTCCTCAGACGTTACCGCACACACAGCTGGACAGTCGGTCTAACTGAGATAGATTGAATTACTAGCAGGAGTCATTGGACAAACTCCTATGTAGATCAAACTAACAAATTTCATCACATATTTAAGATTCATGTGACGAAAAATTAATCTTATGGACAGATACAGATACAAGACCATCCATCTGGTGAGCAAGAAGCTCCCAACCATCTGCATACCTCCATACAGAAAAGAGTCCATCTAACATATATGGTGTTGTAGCTAGTTAGTTCTGTCGTTCCGTAATCCTACACGAGGAACTTCATGGAAAAGACTCCAAGCTTCATCCGCATCGCCCTTCTTGCAATATAATTTCACCAGAGTACTATAGGTCTAATACCAGAATTCAAAACGAAATGATATGTTTTTATTGATTTCTCCATCTCTCTTCGTCTAAAACATCCTTCGATCAATGCATTATATGTATCCACATCATAACTGCCAATATGCACTCAACATCTTTTCAGTGCCCTTCCTTGCAGAAGCCATCAATAATAGTTGTAAATGTAACTTCATCAGGTTCACAAAGCTTCTCCATACACAACTTTCTGTGGTCCTTGTTATTCAAGAAGAGACCTTTAATGAGAGTGTTGAAGGTGGTGATATCAGATTTTAAATCGGATTTAAGGAGTGTGCCCAGAACATCAAACCCAAAACCAACGGAATAAATAAGACAATATCCATTGATCAAACTATTGTAAGAGATGATATCGGGTTTTAGATCGAAATCCCATACAAGATTGAGTATCCCAGTTAAAACTACCTAGTACTACATATCACGAGACGAGGACACTAAAACATTCTAATAATCTTTTATGTGTCGTAAACATTAATTATATACAAAAACATCCCAATTTTTTTTTTTTTAACAAAAGGCATAACAGTAATTTTAATAAGGGTATGACAGTAATTTAGTGGTATAACCAAAACCCTCGTGAAACATCAATTCTTTTTGTTAGTTTTAAAATCTCGAGCTCGATTATAATTAAGGCTCTGGAACAACAACATAACATGTAGTAGTACGTACGTACATACCGTACGTATACTCTAATGGAGTATAGAAGTAGTACTTTTTAAATATATAGTATCAGGTAGACAGTATGACTGTATGACTACTTCATTATTTGTCAAGACTAAAAAAGAAACAAATCCAGGTACGTAAGTGAAGTTTCTAATTAAATCGTATATAGTTTAACTTTCCATAATATGAACTATTATTAAAGCTATCCAAGTCCTAATAGAATACTACGGTACATAATTACAATCCGAACTGAGCTAGGTATGGTAATGGACCTAATGGTATACGTCTATATATACTCATGATCACGCTAGCTAGCTTATAAATAATAATCAGTACTTCAATTAATTCTTCCATACTGATTAAGCGTTGATACTTAACCTTCTTCTTGATTAATTAATTCCTTGGGCGTACGTGTACGTGTTTGAAGATGGCGTTGTTCCGATCACTATTGAAGAAGCTGGGAATGAAGCGAGAAGAGGCTAAATTCACGGTGCATGTTGGCCAAGACGAATGTGTTTTCGTGTACAGAATATCGCTGGATTTCTTGAAGTCCAATGCGTTCAAGAATTTCTTGGATGAACACGAGGATGAGATATGTTCCGGTGGCCCCATAATGGTGTTTTGTTCTGTCAACAAGTTCGAAGAGACCCTGATCCGTGCCCAAGCTGAGAAACTTGTCTAGCTGAAATACTACAAGTTTGATCAATTAACAACGCGTACGTGTACGTATGCAAATGTTTCAACGTCAAAAAAATTGTGGCTCGTAGGTTCAATTTGTAATATTTCTTGTCTCGCTGAATGTTAATAGTAGAATATATATTGGTTTAATGAATAGTTAGCCTTGTACGTTATAATAGTTACATGTTTCTTATTTGAATTTTGTTGTTCTACATCATCAAACTACAACTACAAGTTCTACAACATCATATCGCTCACTCCATATTCCATAATATATTCGAATTTCGAAAAGTAAAAAGGCAAAATTGAAACGAACATATATATATATATACATGGAAGACCAAAAAGTCTTTATCTTCAAGATCTAGAAAATTATGAATCATAGTACAAGATGAATTAATTGCACTTGTTAGTCTCGTCCAGAATGCAGATTAATTTTTATTAATATATATATATATATATATATATATATATATATATATATATATATATATATATATATATATATATATATATATATATATATATATATATATATATATATATATATATATATATATATATATATATATATATATATATATATATATATATATATATATATATATAAAGTAATAATAATAAATTAAGCTCATATATTAGGAGAATTAGAGAGTGATGATGGTACGTAGAGAAGGGAGAAGAAGAGCATTAACATGGTAAAAGGATTTGGGAAGGGAAAATAATAAAAAAAATCTTACTAATCCTGCGTTCATACATACTACTATGCAATCCGAACTAGTGCCCGTTCTATCTTTCAAAGTTGTAATTTCTTGTGACACAAGCATGATACTTTAGTTATGCCTTATTACACGTTGTTAGAGATGAGTTGGACCTTTACATATATAATAACATGCCTTATTGCATTAACCTTGTTTAGAAGATTTTTAAAGCAGAAGGAAAACAAGGTTACAAATCTGGAACAAGTACAAACTCACCCGATTTATGTACTAGTAGTATATAATTAAGGAAAGACATTTCGGGATAGGTGCACCGCGCGTAAAGACGGAGTAAACGACGTAAATCTGAAGAGTAGTACAATTTAGTACAAAATGATCTGGTTTATGTATGAGAAATATGAATTATAAATACGGAGTAACTAACTTTCAGTAAAAAATACAAACTTACCCAATAATCCTACCGAGTATGTGGGGATTTCATGAATGAATCTACACGCATTAACGAATGAATTAGCGCCTTCAACGAATCATGGCGAATCGTCGACTCTCCGGTGGAAAATCATATAAAACATTCTAAATGATCGGATCACACGGTTTAGAATTTCCGTCTCTGTATATCTAATAGAGAATCTAAGAAGCTTATCGGAAAGTATGTTCCAGTGTCTTCCAATATCACGGGGACACTAAAACATTCTAGTAATCTTTTTTTATGTGCGGTAAACATTATATACAAAAACATTAAAAAAAAAAAGAAGTTGAATAAAGGGCATAACGGAAATAAGGGTATAACAGTAATTTGGTGGAAAAAACAAAACCCTCGTTAAGCTTCAATTCTTTTCGCTAGTTTTAAAATCTCGAGCTCGATGATAATTAAGGCTCACGAACAACACAGAAGTACGGAGTACTTTTTTTTTTGAACTAGCAAAGTTAGGATCAATAATGATTCCCCCGACCTATTGGTTGGAAGTGAAGTCAGGGGCGGATCCAGAAAAAAATATCACCCTAGACCACGGTGATAAAATTTAATATACCTGAGACCACGGTGATAAAATAGCTTAGATCCTACATGTGCACCTTAATTTCTATTAACAATTTACTAAACTATATAAACATAATATCTTTTAACCACACTAATAAAAAAAAATTTGAATTTTTCCGGGCACCACGGGTTGAAGTCCACCCCAGTTGGATCCCCTCCTGGGTGAAGCAGATTACCAACTGAGTTGTACTTGCTAACTAGTAGTTACTACTACATTAATTTTCAAGACTCAGCTCATAAGGATACAAACCCAGGTACGTGAAGTTTCTAATTAAATTCCTATTTTAGAACTTCCCATATAAAATATGATTTATATTAACCTATCCGAGTTCTAATAGAATACATATATAATTACAATCCTAACTAAGCTAGGTATCCTGTAGTAATACTGTCTATATATATGATCACGTACGCTAGCTAGCTTCTAAAAAATAATCAGTTTAACTTCCATACTGATTAAGCATTGATACTTATAAGTTATATAAACCTGCTTCTTGATTAATTAATTGCTGGGCGTACGTGTATTTGAAGATGGCGTTGTTCAAATCACTATTGAAGAAGCTAGGAATGAAGCGAGAAAAGGCTAAATTCACGGTGCATGTTGGCCAAGAAGAACGTGTTTTCGTGTACAAATATCGCTCGATTTCTTGAAGTCCAATGCGTTTAAGAATTTCCTAGACGAACACGAGGATGACATATGTTCTGGTGGCCCCATATCTGTGTTTTGTTTTGCCAACAAATTTGAAGAGATCTTGATCCGTGCTCAGGCTGAGAAACTTGTCTAGCTGAAAGACTACAAGTTTTATCAATTATCATATGCAAATGTTTAAGATCAAGAAAATTATGGCTTGTAGGTTTCAATTTGTAAGGGGGTATATTGATGAGAGAAGTTAATTATTATTGAAATAGTTGGGGGTGGTGTATTGAAATAGTTGGGGGTGGTGTGTCACGGATAATCGAGGCCTAATCGTCCAATATTTCATGTCTTGGTGAATGCTAATAGTAGACCGTGAATATTTAGCCTTGTAAGTTATAATAGTTACATGTTTGAATTTTGTCGTTGTACAACATCGCTCACTCCATGTTCCATACTCCCTCAATTCCACCAAAAGTGTCATAGTTTGACTTTTTTTCGATCAATAACTTTCAATTTTGACTCCCGACTGCTCTTAAACTATAATAATAAAGTATTTAACGAAATTATATTATAAAAATATATAATTTAATCTTAACCTATCGGATACAAAGCTATCTGTTAATATATACTACCAAAATCATCTAGATTGTTAATTATGAGCTACTTAACAAGGGCTTCACAAATAGAATCAAAAGGCGAAAATAATTTAAACCTATTCCTTAGTATACCTCAAAATCATCTAGATTTGTAATTGTCAGCTACCTAGTGAATGTCTGACAAACATAATCACGCCAAAAGGCGAAATAATTTAATATAAACCTATCCAATACAAATCCATATGTTAATATACTATTCAAAAGCGTCTTGATTGTTACCAAATCTATTACCTAATAAACATATTCACGTTAAAAGTCAAAATAATTTAATATAAACACATTCGATACAATTTACAAACCTATCTGTTAAATATACTTCCAAAATTATCTAGATTGTTTACCTAGTCAACACATGGCAAACATATTCACATTAAAAGGTGGTATAATTTAATATAAACCTATCAAATACAATTATACAAAGGTATCTAATAATGTTCTTCCAAAAAATCATCCAAACAGACAATTACCCACTACCTATATTTTGAAACCCGGACCCGGAGGTCGAGTCGGACACCCCTTTGTAAAAGGTTCAACTGGGGTCAATTCGGAATCAACCTTGATTTTGTCATACTATATATACATAATATTTCAAGAATATAAAAAAAATACAACATATGAGATTTTGTAAAAAAAATAATATAAATAGGACATATTTAACACATCTCAAAATTTATTAATGCACCACTACTACATAATAAATCATTCAAACAATCCTTTTAACCACTTATTCAAAAGTTCATTCATAATCCAATATGCCTAAAGTCAAACATCATCTTAAGGTTTTGTTTTTTTTTCCTTTTTGGTTGGGCTGGATTTTTTCCGGGTCTTTTACCGGTTCAACCAACTAGTCAAACGGGTGAACCAGTCCAACCCCACAAGACTTTTTTGGGTTTTCCGCCCTGCTTTCTCCGCCGTTGCTGGTTCGACCAACGACTGGCTATTCCACCGTGGATTTTAAAACTTAGCCCACTACTGATTTACATAATTGGCAAGCCGAGACGCGCTAAAAGGCAAAAATAATTTATTATATCCAGATTGTTAATTATGAGCCTACCTAGTGATTAGCGAATGACTGACAAACAGAATCACGCCAAAAAGGCGAAATAATTTAATATAAACCTATTCGATACAAATCCACCCGTTAATATACTATCCAATTAAAAGCATCTTGAATGTTACCTAGTTAACACCTGGCAAACGGAATCACGCTAAAAGGCGATAATAATTTAATATAAACATATCCGACACAAACCTATCTGTTAATATACTATCAAAATCATATAGATTATTAGTTATCACCTACCCATCAATGTCGAGCAAACATAATCACGCCAAAAGGCGAAATAGTTTAATAGATATAAACCTATTCGTTAAAATACTACCAAAATTATCTAGATTGTTATATCAACTTCCTCAATGCCCTGGAAACTGAATCACGCCAAAAGGCAAAAGTAATTTAATACAAACCTATTCGATAACGTACTACCAAAATAATTTAAACCGTTAATTAACGGATACTCAATGACATACTTGACAAAGTGAAGCGCACCAAAAGTAAAAAGTAATTTTATTATAAATTTACTGAATAAATTTTACCAGGCAGAAATATTTCTATATAAACAACACCCCGAGACAGAACAACGCAAGTACAGTTGTTTTTTACAAAGAACAATAGAGAGACACATTTGCAGAAACCTCACTCCCAAGCACACACAGATTACACCAGATTAGCTCAGCAAAACCAAATGGAGCAAAACCCTAGCTATGACCATAGCCCTTATCAGACAAATCCCTTACCATTATTACCAAGCTATCACCAAAATCAAGGTCCTTCTTATAATCTACCACCTCAATTTCAATACTACTACCCTTCTCCCTCCGTTGATCGCCAGAATGCACCGCCTCCGCCGCAGGGATTTGAGCTGCCGATGCCGGTGACCGTGACGGTGTCGTATGTTCCTATTCCTTCCGACCCGAATATGAGCTGGGCAGCTGCTGATTATCCACAATCAGCACCTTATTCTGCTGTAAGGATTTTCTTGAAAATTGTGGTGAATTTGTGACTTGAAACTTGTTTGGGTTTGTAAAGGTGATTTGATGTTTTATGTAAAAAGTTTGCGAGTGTTTTAGGACATTTTGGGGATTTTGGGAAATTTTGGTGGATTAAGGTTTGTTAACTGATGTTATGTCAATGCTTTCAAGTATGAATTATGGATTAGTATTGCGCAACCTTGTATTTTGTTGCTTGCGTGAAATCTATATATCGATTTCTTTGGCTGTTCAGAATTGTTACTTGTCTTGTGTTCTTTTGTTTTGTGTATACATTTGTAATGTGATGCATTGGAGAACTCATTTCGCATTCGCTAAGGTTGCGATTGGATTCTTGATTCTACGTAATCATCGTTGTCTTGTTTTGCTATAATTTTCCCCAGAAATGAATATATTCTATGTCTACAGGGTGTTACGTTGCCTAGTGCAACTCAAATACAGAACATGAACAATGTGCTAAGCTTCCCTAAGAAGACAAAGTCTGTGCAATCTCAACGTTGCGAAATTTGTAAGATTGATTGCAACAGCACGGAGGTTCTTGATAAGCACAGAGAGGGGAAGAAACACAAGAAGAATCTTGACAGATTGAGAGGTCCACCGTACATTCCTCCAGCTGCCCCTGCCACTCTGAGTGCTACACTTATCTCTCTACCTGCTGCCCCTACCGCTCTGCCTGTTTCCCCTGCCATGGCATCAAGTAACTCATTCATTGGGCCAATACAGAAACCAGTTGAGGCCACAAACTCCAATGGTAAGAAGAGAAAGAAGGCAGCTGCTAATGACATAGAGACCAAAAAACAAAAGTTTTGGAAGGGGGAGCTGCAGCTGAAGCCATTCGGACATGCACTGTTTGCAATGTGGTGTGCAATAGTGATAAGGTGTTCAGGTCCCACATGGATGGACAGAAGCATGCTACCATGGTCAGGAAGCGTGACCTCTTGTTGGGAAGTGCTGCTGCTGTTAGGGGTTAAACCGAAACTGTACATTTTCTATTGAGGTTCGGTTTAGGTTTTGACCCTTGTCATTGTGTTAAACTTTGATTCTAGCGTGCAATGTTAGGTGATATAGGGTTAGCATGAACTAGATTTGGTGTTATATTGGTGTTGATTGGGTCCTGTTCTGGCATTTGTACTGAAACTCTGCACAAAAAGTGTAATGTGTTTGGATTGTCTCTTACCATGAAATGCAGAAGGCTGATTTAGTCGCAATTTCTGTGAGCGCATATGTGATGCGTTATCTATTAGCCCATCAGTTGGTGATTTCTTGACCGTGAACTCATCAGTTAACTCTGCTGATTTCTGAGTTATGCTCAGTGCAATCTTGGGCACAGTGAGTCTGCTTGCGCAATCTTATCATAATAAGATTGAAATGGGACCACAGAACTCTGCCCAGAAGACTAACACATGACAATCGCATGAAGTGAGACTTCAAATATAGACATGAATCCAGTTTATCTTATTACAGTTGACATGGGGCATCGAAGATGGACATTAGCTAACCATCAAGGGACCGACAGATAGTTGATGTCAAAACTCAGGACATTAAATATGGATATCCAAAATTTGTAGAAACTAATTTTCTACATAAACATGTCAACAAGGGAGTGTAGCTAAGGTTCTTCAATGGTATTCGAATCCAGTTGCTGCTCTTCATGCTTAACGTAATTCGAGAGGTTCAATATTCCATATGTCCTTTGCATATTCGTGAATGGTCCTGTCGCTGCTGAACTTGTAAGAGCCTGCTGTATTCATTATGGACATTTTCGTCCATCTCTGCGAAAATAAATGCAAATGTCAGGCACTGCACAAGTCATGAACATAACAAGATTTTTGGGCCACTCCCGCTTATGAGAAAACCATTGGAACGGGGGATTTAAATCATTTTATGTTGCAATTTCCAGAGATGGAACTTTGATATTCACAAAGAAATAGTAACTGATAAATCTCCAGAATAATGAAGAACAGGATAGGCTAATAATATAACTTACTTTTTGATCTTTATAGGCTTCATCCACTTCCTGTTGGCATTCGGTGTAACTAGGAAAGTCCTTCCCCACAAGGAAGTAGTCTGCTTGTCCAAATCCTTCATTCCCTTCCAAAGATCCTATCAGTTCATCGTAGTTATGAGATCCAAAAGCACCACTTCTAACAAATTTTTTGACCTCTTCAAACCGTTTATCTGGTACAAACTGCAAATGTCCATGTGCTGTATATTAGTAAACAGTTGGAAACAAAGGGAGAGTGTAGATGACAAAGTTATCGATATAGAAGTCAGATTTTATACTCAGCAAATGCTGATTTATGTAATACTATTATTATTGAACATGGAAATAAAAAGAAATAAATGATTTAAAGAAACACACAGAAAGATAGGAACCCAATTCTATTCGCCACATTAAAACATCTCTCATTACCTAAAGAATTTGTAACGAATTCTAATCACATATGAAATTAAGATGTAGCTCCATAACATAAAGATAGGATTCATTCCAGTTAAGAATTAGCCAATCTAGAAAGTAGCACAAGGTATGCTTCCATAAATGATAAAAGAAAAAGAAAAGGTAAAGGTATAGCATGGCCGCAGACTGCAAACTGCAGCCTGTAAGTTTAATTGTCTTGATTCTATGGGAGAAAGATTTTGCACCGTACCTTGCCCTCTGCTCTTTCTTTCCGGAGTGTTGCGATTTCATGAGCTTCAGCACCAAAAAGGAAAAAGTTTTCCTCGCCAACTTCCTCCCTGATTTCCACATTGGCACCATCTAAGGTCCCAATCAGGACGCAACCATTCATTGCAAACTTCATGTTGCTGGTTCCACTAGCTTCCATCCCAGCAGTACTGCAAAATAGTTTGTGGTAGCACAACAAATGAGAGGATTCATACAGTGCATCTTAATAAGGGCATAATAATGTTAATACAAGAATATGAGAAACTTCGAGTAATTCAGCATCTCTCATTTATGCTTTTGTTGGCTGCATGTTTTGCATCTTAAATGGCTAATACTGAAAGTGATCTAAAACCATCACCTATCTTATTTACTTTCTACTTTCTAGTAGCACAGACACGCCGATAAGAATCTAATCAAATCAAATTAACTGCCTCCTATTGATTTGAGACTGGAGCTTTTAATTAAGTAATGAAAGAAATATAACTGTCATGAATTAGAAAACTAAAATCCCATATGTATATGAGTGATCACATTTCACATGCCTTGCGATTTTACAGTAAAAATGGTGAGGGTGCAAAAATGATGGCAAACAATGGTTTTCAAGGATAAACAAAGTTACCTGATATGCTGCGAAAGTTCACTTGAAGGAATTAACAACTCAGCAACACTGACATTATAATCTGGAACAAATATAACCTACAAAACAAATTAAAATTTATCAGATTAAAAAAAAAAAAACATGTCAAGAGCAGGAACCACTCTTATAAGGCACCAGTCAAATTAGAGAAGTGAAGATTAAAAGCGCAACGTACATCTCGGAATGAAAAATAAAACCAAACCTCAAACACAAGCGGACTTTACTACGGACTAAGTTCCGTACCTTGAGCAAATCACCAATGTCTGTATCATGATTTATGGTAGCTCCAACATCGGTGATGAACTTTACTATTCTCTTGGCTTGCACATATGTAGCAAAAGCTTTTCCACCAAATATGCAAACACGGGGAACAAACTTTTCTTTTCTTTCTTCTGCTGTCATTTCTTTCATTTGCATATAGCGATAGACAATACCCAAGATGTTTAATAGTTGCCGCTTGTATTCATGAATACGTTTCACCTGAATAAAATGTGAACTTCAATACATATTTCCCTTACACATTGTGGAGACTATGTAGGCGTAAAAAGGAATATCTTTTCTCAAATATATGCACATGCCAGTCCAGGTTACAGCAGAAAACTGATTTGAGGATTTAAAGTTTAAATACAGGAATATATATGAACAAAAAGGAGAGCATAAAACCTGGATGTCAAACATTGCATCAGGGTTGACGGAATACCCAGTTTTTTCTTTAATAAGTGACGCGACTTTAATCTTGTTATTCCTTTTTGCTGCCCTCCACTCGTTTTGGAGGTCCTCATTATCTGCAAACTGTCAATGGTTTCAACTCAGTCTAGTATGTATCCCACTGTTTAAATGAAAGCGTGGAGGGGAAGAAGAAACAGTGCAGTTGCTTTTGTTTTTGGGAAGACAGAAAGGATCAAATGTAAAAAGGAAAAGTGACAATTGATGGACAATCAGAACCAAGTGTAAGATGCCCAACAATGGATTACCTTTCGTAGGTCAGCCAACCTCTCAGTTTTCAGGACCCACTCTTCAGTACCTATCCACTTGGTAATTACTGTACTTAGATCAGGATTACAGAATTGAATCCATCTTCTAGGTGTCACTCCATTTGTTTTGTTCTGAAACTTCTCAGGCCACAACTGCATAGGGTAAACAAATATTAGGATGCAAGCCTCTATCACTTCTATGGAAGAACTAAACATTATTTGGTGGTTTACCTGGAAAAAATCATTAAAAACATCGTTCTTAACAATTTCACTGTGAATAGCAGCAACACCATTGACAGAATGACCACCCACAACACAAAGGTTAGCCATCCGAACCATTTTTGGTGGCGGGGGAAGGGCTTCCTCATTTATAGCCTTATTTTTCAGTGTATCTTCTGCTTCAAGTACGTCAGCATCAATTGATGCGATATCAATGTTAGACTCAGTTTCCTTACCAGTCTGATCAATTGAGCTTTCTACCGGTTTCACAAACAAATCAGCAACGGAACAGGGAAGATCAAAATTTTCTAAGATTCTCATAGCAGACAATTTTTTCTCCAAAATTTCCAGATTTGATGTGCCGTACTCTGATACAATGTCATTAACTAACTGAAATGTATAGAAAAAAAGTTGTCAGCAAATACAATATTAAGAAAATATTGTATGTACAACTGGTGATAAATCAGTGTACCTGTTCATCAATCATCTCTATGATCTCGACATGTCTTGGAAGTAATCTCTGCATTAGGTCATAACTCCATTTCTCCAAGGCTTCAGGTAAGACGGTGTGGTTTGTGTATGCCACAGTTCTGTGTAACATATATAATCAGATTAGTTTACTTAGTTAAACTCTAGATTCTAATAAAGTTGGATTTCTCACTCAACTTTCCATTAAACAGAAGTACAAGAACGCTATGCAATTTATGATCCAACAGCATAGTATATGAAAGAGTTCCCCAGAAAAGGAAGTACCTTCCTGTTATGTTCCAGGCTTCTTCCCAACTCATGCCCTTCAAGTCCATCAAAATTCTCATTAGCTCCGGAATACATAAAGTTGGGTGAGTGTCGTTCATCTGAACAGCAACTTTTTCAGGAAACTCTTCCCATCTTATATTGCTAGCTGATCTCCTCTCAAAACGTGAAATAATATCTTGGAGAGAAGCAGAGCATAATGTATATTGTTGCTTCAACCGAAGAATTTTTCCCTCCTCTGAATCATCCCCGGGGTAGAGTACATAACAAATCTGCAGTCAGAGATTCATCGGTTAATTGATTGTTGCAAATACATGTTGTAGTAACATCTTCAGAGACATAGATCATCCAGGACTGACAAAATGGCTCGGACACTATATGCAGAAAAAAAAATCCAAGGAATAACTGCACGCTTTACTTTGTATCAACATTTGAGTAACAACATAGTCATACGATAATAACTTAGTTTGTGTTTTTCCAGTAGAAGCTATGAAGGTGTCATGTCCATATCAAATTAACGAATATAGTCAACATGTGAGATAGTAGGCAGGCAATTTATTTTTAGAAAGAGAAAAAAACGACTTCACATTTGTCACCGAAACATTCTTATTTATAACTCAAATCTCAGACGCCAGAAAGTGTGTGCTTTTTGAATTAGAAGGAGCCAATAAGACATCCCCAGGCTTCAAATCATAAGAGAGAAGATAGTCATAACTGAAATTTATACTTTTTTACTAAAAACTTACCTTCTCAGCATTTGCCTGGGCTTCACATGCTTCTGTATGTTCTCCAGCATTAAAGGCACTAAGATTAAATTCTTTGGTTGGAACTTTCGTGGACCATAATCTAAGATTGATCGTAGTTCTGGTCTTATATCCAGGAATAGGCACATCATACGCAACTGCAACTATATCTTCACCTCCAATCCAGCGACTCTTCCCATCTGAACTGGTCACAACTTTTCCACCAAATTTCACAGGATAACAGATATCATTTCTGACTATTTCCCAGGGACTTCCAATCTGAAAATAGAAAGAGTAGAGGAACTTCTCAAAAGGAAGAAGATAAGAAAAAAACAACTAAGATGATGGAGATCATATTTTAAGTCTTGAGATAGTAGAAGGAAAGGAGCAAATGTGGATGTCAAATTCCAAGTAGAGAGCATACTTCAAGCCAATTTTCAGCAACCTCCTCCTGGCCCTCCTTAGTTATTTGTTGCTTAAATAAGCCATACTTGTATCGAAGACCATAACCCCATGCCGGATAATTCAAGGTTGCCAAAGAGTCCAGAAAACAAGAAGCAAGCCGGCCTAAGCCCCCATTTCCAAGAGCAGCATCTGGCTCCTGAAGGATAAGAAAAGTAATATTACTATCATGCATTAATGACTCTCAGCAATCAAGGTACTGGTAAAGCATAAGCAAAAGAAGCTTGGTCTGCCAAATAGCTAGCAAATGCATGCCGTGTAGTTGTTTTTTGTACAGACAAGCCATACAGAAACACAAATTAGAATAGGTCTACAGTATCAAAATTTTACATTTAACACTTGCACAATTCTCATATGAAAAAGTTAGTAGTTGTTTTTGCAAAAGTGAAAAATAAAAACAAAAATAAAAAGGAGGGGAAAAGAATGATCCACAGAGGTATCTTAAAATTTCAGCATTGGGAAGTTCTTACCAACACTAGTGCATAAAGAATACTCAGAAATACAGACACATCAACCAAAATGACGGTTATAGAAATAGATTGGTTTATCATTGAATAACAAGTAATGTGTTCCATGATTTAGCAGAAAGTTCAGGGAGAGAAACACATCTGAGTTAACTATAGGAACAGCTGACCTGTGAAGCCACAGTTTCCAAGGTGTGCCCAAGCTTTCCAAGAGCTGCAGCATATTCACCAGTTAGCTCCAAGTTACCAATTGCATTTAACAATGCTCTGCCCTGAAAATAGACGAACAGAAACACTTGAACGTAAGAGTAATGGTCAACAATACGTGTCCTAAACCAAATATAAAATCCTTCTTCTGTCCCAGCCAATAATGATGCTTCATGCACAAACAGATAAAGTAAAAGTACTTAAAAACCTGCAAAAACTCCATGGAGAAATAGTATGCCTGCTTCACATTCATTTTCTCATGCAAATCATAAGTCGCATTCCAGTTGATAATAAGCACATCCCGCACACTTTGTGCTGTGGCAAAGAAAGCCTTGGAGGGCTCGAACTTGTGAGCAGAGAATAACGGTGTGAACTCTGCATGGTACTTGATACTCGATGCAATTGATGCAGAATCAGGTGCAAATGGACTCAGAGCTGCTACCATACCATAATCACAAAACAATGGATATGTAAATACAAAGTGCAAAACATTTGATATCGCGTCTCTTCTAGTACTTGAGTTCAGTGATTCAAACTTTCAGCAAGTATGGTACTGAATTGCAGCTGGTTAATTGAACACCAAAGTGACAATCCGTGGAACAATTCATACTTGATACTACGTACGAGTAACAAATTATAAATCACAGTTCAATTCTCCAGATCACTAAATTACAGCAACATTTGATCACTAAAAAACTACAAAATCGAAATTACAATTCGAACAATTCTCAGTGACCAAATCACAAACACATTGAAATTCCGATTCATGTCCAGCATTACGCATCAAAATAACAGAGTCTGAGACGATAATGTTTAAACAGTAAATTACCTTCTCCATGAGTGATCGGGTCATTTACATTCTGCTTCGGCTCAGTAGAGACGCACCGGATGCAAAACGAGGGTTTAACATCCATCCTACGAAACAAAACCTGCTTCGAGCATCGATTCCTGACGCTGAAATCGATAATTCTGGAATTGCCGCAGAAATTCGAAACCGCCATTGCCGATCGTCCGGTGGTGGAAGAAGCCGCCATATTTTCGTGAATTTCTCCTCTCTCTCTCTCTCTCGCTCTCGCTCTAAACTAGTACTAGTATCTCTCTCTACTCATGTGATGTGAGTGAGTGAGTGATGAGTGTAATTGCAGAAAGGTGAATAATGGGAATGATAATTATGTTTATGTCTCGAGTTATGGGACTGCCATGTCGTTTTGTGCAGTTATGAACAAAGTCGTTGGATCGCGCAACTTTCTCGTTCGTTCGTGCCATTCGTAATGTTGCAGTAAGCTGTTGTACCTTACGCTACAGTAATTAAACTTGTGCGGCATAAATTCATCCAACTATCTAATCAATCAATTAATTTTACTTTAACTACTAGTATACCATGTGATTAATTCACTTCCATTTCCCCCACGTTATGCCCAGATTTGGTCATTCGGTAAATTTAATCTAATACCCCTGAGTTTGTTGCTTAAGAGTTAAGTGTGTGTTTGATGCGGGTTATGTAAGCATTACTTATAATAGTTTATTTCATTTTATTTGAACTTGAGTATGTACTAATAAAAAGTAAAAACGCTTGGTCAATGTTAATGTTAATGATGTGATTGTTTTAAAAACTTAATAAATGTAGCCTGTTAAAAAATAAGATCATTGACCAATCACACGTCGTTATCTTTCAGTTACATTATGAATTTTATTTTGTCCAACATACAATCAACCTATTATACACATGCACCATTAAAATAATAACATTGACACCCCCTAACGTTAGTATTAATTTTTTATGACATCATAAAAAAATTGGAGGTGAAATACCAGAATTACCAATGATGACATCATAAATATGTTAGAGTGGCGTCACTGATGACTTTTATAATTCCAATATCTTTTACTTTCTTAAATTTAAAATAATTTGATTACAGACATCGTGGATCAAGATGTGACCCTATCATGACATTTACATCCAAGCAACTCCTGTCTATTTCTTTCACACAACTTTAAACTTTTAGAACCAAGATCTTCTAATTTCGTAATTCTAAAATAATTTGAGTACAAACGTCGTGGATCAAGAGTCAAGACGATGAATAACCCTAAATGAATATCTACTAAAGAATTACTATCATAAACACGAATATGCATAAAACTAATGTGATGAATATGAATTTCATAGGAATGATATTCGATAGAATATTTTCTGCAATAAAACCATACTCAACTCCAACCACATTATACCTGCTCAAAATCATGCCAAATAAACAAACTTGTTTCAAACTGATTCGGCCACATTTTAAAATGCTATAGATATATTTTAATGTCAAACTTACACTCGATTAACTACAATACTTGATCGTATAAGAGTGGCATCAAGCCTGGCCACAATATTGTTTACCAAACTGATTTGGGAAAAGCTTGATGTTGTCTTCGAGGCCTAATAATCCGGCCCATCAGATCAAATAACTAAAAACCCTGTTTATCAACACTTCAAATTTAATCCTATTCTCTCACGGTTTTCACCTTTCTATTCTCTCCTTCATAACCCTTCTATTCTCTCCTTCATGGTTGATGCAAGTAGAGATGGCAATTGGCGGGTCGGGCCGGGCTTCCAGAGACCCGGTCGGGCCTGGGAAGACTAGCACCAAGCCCAGGCCTGGCCCAGGGTCCAGGGCCCAGACGGGCCTGAACATTAGGCCCAAGCCCGGGCCGAGCCTTAGATTTTTAAATTTTTATTTTTTTTGCCAATTATTTAGTAATCTAAATGTTGTTCTTTTAGTTATGTAGTGTAGTATTAGTAGAATGGTGAATGTATTTAATTTATTTGATTGTGACCAAATATTTTGATATCACTTTATATCATTTGAAATTTATCATGAACTTCCTTATTTGACATATTAAAATTAGTTATATTAAAATAATTAATAAATTATATAAATATACTAAGAATATAGTATATAAAATGATTGTATATCACTTGGAAATCTTATAAATATAGAAAAGTATTACAAATGTATAAACTACAACATCTTTTAATAATACAAGTCTATAAATATTATATATATATATATATATATATATATATATATATATATATATATATATATATATATATATATATATATATATATATATATATATATATATAAAATATAAATACTATATATAATCACGGGCTGGGTCAGGCCTACGGGTCAAGATGTTAGGCCCGGGCCCGGGCCCATGAGCCTAGCTATAAGCCCAAGCCCGGCCCATGGACTTCTTATGACCGGGCCTGGGCCCGAGTAGCCCAAACTGCCATCCCTAGATGCAAGTCTTCTACTCTTTTTTTCTATCTTCTTCTTGTAATCTTCCAAGACTTCTACTTCTACACTATTGTAGCACATGTGATCAACAAAAACAAAATGGATCCTCATGTCTAATTGATATACAGTATATCTTTACTTACCACCAAAGGTTTGCTGAACTTTAAGCTCCTTGTTTTTTCCAGTGACAAAGAACACGTACAAAGCATGTCCATCGACTGTTGTAGCCATGTGTGTTTCATTGATGTCGTATCCAATGCCACGGAGCTGACCAAGGAGTGGGGGCCTGTGAAGTGCGGAAAATAATATCTCAAATGCTCTTACATCCTTGCTGCCCTCTGTAGAAGGATTAACCTCCGCCTTGCTGACATCAAGAGAAGTGATGCTCATGGCAGCCATTCACAAAGCCCTCTGTCGCGGCAAGTAATTTCATATGGAGTAGCACCTCTTCAACCCTTTTAACAGTAATAAACCGGCTGCAGTAACTGAAACTAGAGGGAAATCAGTGTACATGAGAGCCTTATTCCTCAAGCAAATTGCAATTCACAATTGTCTCCTTGTTATTACCAAAGGTTTGAACCATTTTAGTTCAACCAGTATATTTAAACATGTTCGTCAGCCTATATCCGTTCCATTTTTCTTCAAATTCTCAATCAAAGAATTAAGAAGTCGTAAGTCGCGAATTAACACTTCTTAGTTCTCAATAGAGCGTGAATTCCGCTCTAGCTCAGAGCGTGAATTCGCGATCGAAACAGAGAGCGGCTCCAACTTGTGGAGAATTATGTGACCTAGGTTTTACTCCTATGATTATTTTTGGACTATGAAGTTGTGAGATCTTTTGCTTTGGGACTTTTGGAGCATTGGGTGGGTGACATATTGTAATTTTGTTTGTGACTGTGAAAGTTTTTTAATTTCACTTTTGAAATCAAGATTTCCTACTTTCTTAATTCAAAAACAATTTGAGTAGAAATGTCGTGAATCAAGAGTCAAGACGACCATGACATTTACATCTGTAGACGCTCAGAATCTACAATCACGAACTAGTACGAATTGGGGGGCACCAGCGATATGTAAGACAACACAATAGCAAACCTAGAGCGGTAAGGTACCAAGGTGACACCGGTACTTCGGCGTTCAAGTTAGTGATGGATAATGAATCAAATGCAAATATAAATAAATGAGAGCGTAGGGAAGAGAGTAAATATGCTTATCCTTTGGTAGGCGGGGACCGGTTGGATTGAATTTAGGTCGAACGTGACGGACTGCTCTACCTTGATCAGTCGGTAAGTCGTCGATTAGATGGTTGCTGACCTCCTATGATCGGTTGGTAAGTCGGCGGTTGGACGATTGCTACCCTCCTTTGACCAGTCAGACGAGATTGTACAGATTGCAGGGGTTTAGGATTCATAGAGCTTCAGAATATTGGATGTAGCGAGTGAATATCTGATGATCCCATTCAAGGAGTTAGCATCGCCTTTTATAGGTGCGTCTAGGTGAGCGTTTGGAGTTAGTCAGTCACTTCGTTGCGAGATTCTAGGCGGATAAGTGTCAACTGACGTAGTGAACTTGACTAGGACGTTAGGGTTTTTACCGAGTTATTCTCATAAATTGGCCTAACAAGTGGTGGCGGACTAGTTAATTAGGCCAACTGACCAGGACCATGAAGGAGGACGATAGGTTTGGGCTGGCGTTGTCGTTGTAATTCTGAGTCCATTCTAATGCTTGGTTGGTCTCTGGGCCCATCAACCTCTTTCAATTGGTCCTCAAGTAACACCGGGCTTACTCCGACCTCATGCAGCTGGGTCGCTCATGTATAACCCAATACGGAACGAGTTGGGAACCAAGCCACGACATCGTTTTGGGCTGAATTCTATTAATCAAGTGGGATGCATATTTTTATATTTGCCACTGCAACCTCCAAACTAAAGAATTCCTAACGTACAAACTAAAGCACAAACCTGGATGACTAATGCGTGAAACTATGACCACAAGTTTCCACTTTTAAATTTGCTATCTAGTCGTAAGTATAAAAATTAGCAACTTCGCATACATTTCATGAGTATCACATCTCCGGCCAAACACATATTCACACCAACAGCATCACAATGCGAGTCACTTCTCTACCGATGTGCCACCAACAAGAAGTCTCTTTCTGCCACCAAGAGCCTCCACGCCCTCACCATCACCTCCGACCTTCTCTCCACCCACTTTCTCTCCCTACTCACCTCCGCTTATGGCCTATGCGGACACGTTTCTGACGCCTGCAAACTGTTCGACAAAATGCCTGAACGAACACTAGGTTCCTACAAGGCCATGATAAGGCTGTACACAGAAAACAGCCAGCCAAGAAAGGCGCTGAAGTTGTTCAAGGAGTTGCATGAGTTGAGTTGCCACTCCCCTGATGAGTATGTCTACCCATTTGTTATTCGGGCTTGCGGTAATCTGGAGTTGCTTGAATTGGGGTCGGTGGTGCACGGTTTGGCGTCTAAGAGCGGGTGTGTGTCGGCTGTTTTGTTGGGAATTCGTTGCTTTCGATGTATATGAGTTGTGGGAGTACAGTGGGAGCTGGGAGAGTGTTTGAGGAGATGGAGATGAAAACTGCGGTTTCTTGGAATACGATGATTAGTGGCTACTTCCGCAATGACAGTGCGAAGCGGGCTTTGGTGTTATTTAGGAGAATGGTGGATAGTGAAGCGGAGATTGATAGTGCTACGCTTCTGTCGGTACTGCCTGCTTGTGGTTATCTGAAGGACTTGGAAACAGGACGTAGTATCCATTTTTTGATTAAAGAGAAGGATTTATGGAGAAGATTGGCGGTTCGAAATGCTTTGCTTGACATGTACGTGAAGTGTGGTAGAATGGACGAAGCGCGTGTGGTTTTTGATGAGATGGTGGAAAGGGATGTTGTGACCTGGACAACTTTGATTAGCGGGTATGTTTTAAATGGAGATGTTGAAGGTGCTTTGGAGTTGTGGAGGTTAATGCAGATTGCTGGCGTGAGGCCTAATGAGATGACCTTGGCTTCTCTGTTCTCGATGTGTGCAAGCATTCCTAGTTTGAAGCTTGGCAAATGCTTGCATGGTTGGTCAATCCGACAAAACATTGAATGTGATGTCAATGCGCAAACCGCCTTGATTTATCTGTATGCCAAATGTGATCGTGTTAGACTAAGTTTTAGAGTGTTTTCCAGGACCTCTAAGCACAGAACTGTGCCTTGGAATGCAATTCTTTCAGGATGTGTTCATAATAAGTTGGCAAAAGAAGCTATAGGACTATTCAAGCAAATGTTACTGGAGGGTGTGAGACTGGACGATGCAACATGGAAAAGTATCATTCCTGCATATGCCATTGAAGCAGATATTTGGCAAGCTCTTAATGTACATGCTTACTTGATAAGATCAGGGTTTATGAACAAACTTGACATTGTCACCGGTTTGATTGATATATATTCAAAATGTGGGAGTTTGCAGTGTGCTCACAAGCTCTTTAATGCCTTATCTATGAAGAAAAGAGACATTGTGTCATGGGGTGCGATAATAGCTGGTTATGGAAAGCATGGACATGGCGAGGTTGCTCTCTCTCTTTTCAGTCAGATGGTTCAGTCTGGAGTTAAACCCAACGATGTTACTCTTACTTCCACATTACACGCATGTGGTCATGCTGGCTTGGTAGATGACGGGTTAAATTTATTTAATTCTATGCAAACGAACTTCCAAGAAATTCTAAGAACAGATCACTATACTTGTATGGTTGATCTTCTTGGTCGGGCTGATAGACTCGAAGAAGCTCGTAACTTGATAAACAGTATGCCCTTTGAACCAAACCACGCAGTTTGGGGTGCATTACTTGGTGCCTGTGTGCTACATGAAAATGTTGAACTGGCTGAGGTGGCTGCCAAACAGTTGTTCAAATTAGAACCTGAGAATACAGGGAATTATGTGCTGATGGGGAATATTTATTCTGCGGTTGGAAGGTTTGATGATGCTGAGAGAATGAGGCTGATGATGGATAATATTGGCTTGGTAAAAGCTCGTGGGAGTAGTGTGATGAGGTGAGGAACGTGTGCTATTCATTATGATGTCTTGCAACGTAGCAAAGGTATTACAGTCTAGACTAGTGCTCAGTATTCAACTTCTTGATGCTCTATCAGAAATATGCTAAATGTCTCGTACGTATGGGTATTTGAAATGTAGGATATGTTTAGTGAAGCAAGTTCTTTGGTTTTACTTGGACTTCCTGTTCTGCAAAGCTGAATCTTTTGCCTCTGCTGGTTTACAATCAAAGTTAGCAGCAGCAGCTCCGCAATTCTGTTCGTGTCTCCTTGTTTAATGTTTATGTAGAAGCTACTAGGATATTTGAGCATTATCAGATCTGAAGCTGTTAGCTGTGAAAGGTGTCAAGTACTCACGATAGGTGTAGGCCTCACAAATATAGCCCGGCAAAATCAGATAAGTTTGATTGATTTGAATTGGATTTGAAATGGTGTGCATGTGAAAACCATGTTCTCATTAGAGGGGCATATCACCAATGAGAATCTCATTGGTGACAGGCCCCTCTAAAGTTTCTACTCCAAACTCTTGCATATTACTGAGTCGCAATTGATTTTGCATAAGTTTTTTCTATTACTCTCGTGTATGGAATGAATAGTGTGATGAGGTAAAAATCTTGTGTAATATCACCAGATGTTGCATGACTCGAGTAAAGCAAGTACCAGGAATATTATTTGATTGGGAGAAGAAAAGAAATAATAAAGCAGTAACGTAAGGCGTGTAAGTACGTACACAAAAGTTTATGCCTTAAACAAAGATTAAACGTATTAGTTCAGCAAAGAATCATGTCAGGAGTGAATATTTGGGGGCACAAACGAGGTAAAAATCATGTGGACTTATTAGTCCATGTGCAACTGCTTGTTTATTCCTTTCCCATTCTTTAAACCTTTGAACAGTGCACGAAAGTTGAGACTAGAGTTGATGAAAAGTATGCTTACTTTTTTCATCGCCCAAATCACATCGAAATTTGATACTGGAATATAATTTTTCCATTAAGTTGAAATCGGAACTGAAGAATAATGTATGTTATTTTCATCTTACTCTAATTCAATTAACTGAATAAAGTACTGAATTTTTAAAATGATGAAGAGCTAATAGCAATAATAATACCACAAGAATTGAACGGGCCAATGGCAACAATAAGACCACAAGAAGCAATTGCCTTGCTTCTTTGTGGTCTTATGACTTTTATTGTTGCAATAGTAAAAACAATGAGTTTCAATTTTTTTTTTAAAGAATGAGTTTCAATTTTAATCAACGATTTATATGTTATAATTATATTTCATGATACGAATATTTTCTTTCTTAAGATAAGAAAAAGATGTTACTCGAGGTACTATACTACTGTATGTATAATTGTTTCTCTTTCACACGTAGTGTCAAACATATTACAATATACGTTACGTTTTTTCCCTCCAAGTTTCTTCGTACATATTATCCGTTAAGGTTTTCCCTCCATGTTCCTAATTTGACCGTACATGTTATAACTACTAGAAACGGTTGTCCGACTAAATGTGAATTAAATGTGAGTCGTCCTGACGAAAATTCAACATAATTTAAAATTGGAGGTGAAAATTACTCGCGCCAAAAAGCATGCATCCTAATAAAGTGTGTAAATCATTTATCACAATTTTATCTAACAACAAAACTAGCGCATGTGTTTACTATATGTAAAATAAAGCAAAAGCCGAAGTAAATTGATTTGTTATATATAAGCAAATCGACGTAACTTTTAACTCGTCAAGGTAACTAATTACAATACCAATTACTAAGTATCGATAAGTTATTCACATATTAAATTACTTTTATCGATAATCACATATGTTTATAAATTTACTGATAATATCATACTATACTGAACATTGGTTAAAATGGCGGTTTCGAAAGGAAAAAAAAAACAAACCATTGGTTAAAATGGAAATAGTGTGTAAAATGAAAAATGGAATTAAAATGATTATTATGAATGAATAATACAGTATGATGATGGATCGAACCAATGAAATACAGTATACACACGGAACAACACTTTCTCTCTCCACATTCATACCGACTAATTCCGATCTCTAGAGAGAGAAAGTCAATCATCAGCCTAATCTACACCAGGCGGCAAAATTTAGGGAAGAAGAAAAAGGAGCTGAGCTGATTTCGATTTTGATATCCATGGTTTAATTCATCTTGACTGCATTGATTTCAATTTCCATCTCACACATTCCTTCATTCATTTCGCCGATTTTGATTATTTGATTCAATCAAATCAATCGATTACACTATTCATTCCATACACAGAGAGAGATTTGGAGGAGAATCGGAGAAGAATCAATCTGAAACCCTAGGGTTCGTGATTTTCCGATGAAGTGGCGGTCACCGCCGGTGGAGAATAATAAATCACGATCAGTTGAATAGCTGCGGGGGCGGATCTGATGGTGAGGAGGATTGCATTGTTGTTTTCGAATTCGAAGAGGAAAAATTATTGTTTGAATAGCCTGGAGTTTTTGACAGCTGTTAGGAGGTTTGGTTACGGCGGTGGTGGTGATTGGGTGGTGAGGTTAGAGGGAGGTGCGGCGGTGGGAGGAAGATGCAGCTGCACTTCTCACCTAGCATGAGAAGTATAACGATATCGTCAAGCAGCAGTGTAGTGAATGGCAATGGGGGAGGTGGTGGAGATTTGATGAAGATCAAGGTCGCAGCTCGCCACATTTCGTACCGCACGTTGTTTCACACCATTCTGATTCTAGCCTTTTTGTTACCCTTTGTTTTCATTTTCACAGCATTCGTCACCCTCGAAGGTGTCAACAAGTGTTCCTCATTAGGTATAATAATATCTTTATTATTCCTCACTATTAGCATCCATTTATCTGTGAGTGCTTTTCTGATTGATAGATATGAACTCTTTTTTTTCTTAGATCTTGTTCATGTTTGCTGCATGTTGATATATGAGGTTCTTAGATGTGTACTTTTTGATGGTTTCTGAAGCTCTACATTGACTTGGGATCTCTTGTACCTTGTTTATTTCTTTGACAATGCAAATACCTGTTACTGAGCTTGTCTCAGGAATAAATCACAGCTCATGTGGTCTTAGATAGACTTTCCTACTTGAGAGCTAGCTGCTTCTTAACTTGTTCTAATAGAGCCTGTCATCGCCATTTGTGCTAGTTATTCGCTTTCAAAAAAATGTTGCTAGCTACAATGTCTATCAGTAGTAAAGGTCTGAACTATGTAGGATTTCCATATTAACATGCCTCTCTACAGATAATTGCTTTGGTGTTTTAGTCTCCGGGCCATGTAAAATTTTGCATTTCATAGCTGGTATGCATTTCTAAGGGAGCAGGGGAGGGTGTGGGGGCAACAATTTTGGCGAACCAAATGATGATTTGTAATTCTTCTATTCACCTTTCCCCCTCTAATTAGCATGCAACTTGGAAGTATTGACCCATAAAATTTATGTTGTTTCTCTGTTACCTTTAGCCAGATTGGTAGCTATTAACTTATTCCATGGATAACCTACTCGGTCATAGATCTTTTATGCCCGTATATTTGTTGCATGACCCACTGGCAAGCGTGCGTATTCATCTGGTCTCTGTTACATTCTCTTTCTGTGGCAGTCTGAGTTACTTGTTCTTTTCGTAGTGTTATCGGTTCCAAATTAATATATATTTTTTACTTCGTAATAATTATTTTCATCATTTTCAGATTGTTTAGGACGACGGTGGGGACCAAAGTTTCTTGGGAGAAATGACGAGCCTGGGGTAATTTTCTGCTGCCATTTTACTAACTTTGATTTCACATTTGAGTATATTGATTGTATGCTGTGTAAAAGATAATCATTAATGTCTGTTTTAAATGTTTTAAAACAATGATAGAACCTTGATATTGTTGTTGTTTTGTTTTAATAGCAGAAGCTGGTCAAGGACTTCGTTAAGATCCTGAATCAAGTGAACTCCGAGAAAGTGCCTGATGGTGTGAAGCTACCTGATACTTTTAGTCAACTTGTTTCTGAAATGAAAAACAACAAATATACTTCAAAGCAGTTTGCTTTTATTTTGAAAGGAATGGTATGTGTCTCTCTTTCATCCATATAATTTCCATGCATTGAATTTATGCTTTTAGGCTTCTAGTTTTATTTGTTTCTTGTGATCCTTCTCTCACCTACAAAACTGATCCAATGTGCCACTTGGAGCTGTTTCCTTTCCCCGTCTTCCTGACAAACAATAAACGCAGAAGATATTCGAAGCATATTTAGGCCAGAATGAATTTATTCGAAGGCATGGGCATGTGCTTTTTTCTTTTTCTTTTTTGGTTTTTAATGATTTTCAGTTATGAGTTCTTTAATTAGGTGCACTAAGAACATTGGCTCAGGGTGTAAGGGTCAGATTCTCTCTTTTTTTGCAATGCCTTGTCAAACCCTATGTGTTTAATTAATCAAGCTTTGTGTCGCATCTAGTGCGCAGAGTTTAGACAATTGTGAAAGAAAGGACGGCCAACTTATTTTAAAAAAAACACTTTGAACGAGAGAAACATAGTATTTTCACACCATGTCACTGAAGCATTTTGTCTGACCAACTATTTTTGGACTATGTTGGGTATGGGCTCTGTTGGACTTTGTCTAGTTTCAATTTTATTTTATTTCATTCAAGAAAAGTTCTTATACTTCGAAAGCTCATCTCTCTTTATCTGACAGATGGAGAGATATGAAAGAGAGATTAGGGAATCCAAGTTCGCTGAGTTAATGAATAAGCATTTTGCTGCCAGTGCAATTCCAAAAGGCATTCATTGCCTTTCGTTGAGGCTGACTGATGAATATTCCTCGAATGCTCATGCACGCAAGCAGTTACCATCTCCGGAGCTGCTCCCACTCCTTTCAGACAACTCTTACCATCATTTTGTTTTGTCAACAGACAACATTCTTGCTGCTGCAGTTGTCGTGACATCTACTGTCCGGTCATCTCTTCACCCCGAAAAGATTGTTTTCCATGTCATCACTGACAAGAAAACTTATGCAGGCATGCATTCATGGTTCGCATTAAATTCCATTTATCCTGCGATGGTTGAAGTAAAAGGTGTACATCAATTTGATTGGTTAACAAGAGAGAATGTCCCTGTTCTTGAAGCTGTGGAGAACCACAATGGGATTCGGTATTATTATCATGGAAATCATATTGCTGGGGCTGATTTGAGTGACACTAGCCCACGGATGTTTGCCTCAAAATTGCAAGCCAGAAGTCCAAAGTATATTTCATTGCTGAACCATCTCCGTATATATCTTCCAGAGGTAATCATTTCACTTTTTCATTCAAATGCTCCTATTGTTAGTTTTAAATTCTCTAAACCTACCAGTTGACAGTCGTGACTGTTTTGCATTAAGGAATCTCCAAAGTTGAAGTAGGACGTAGTATGAAAAATTTGTCCTTCTGGAAATGGCAAGGCATATCTTGTGAACTTGAATAAGAAAAAGCTGAAACCATACACATGACTAATCACCTAGGACATGGCACAGTCTTCGTACTATCTAGATTGCATATAAGGAAGTTGAGTCACATTTATGTTTTCCCAATTTTGTTTCCAACTGATCAGAACCCCTGCATGTGAAGTTTGTACCTTTAAATTGATTGATCAGGCAATTATAAGATTTAGCGGTTAAGCGACTTAACAAGAATTTATTGACTGAGATAATTTATATGGATAGAGGAGATTGGCCCATACCGTCCCATGCATTTTATGGTTCATGAAGCTTAATTTCATTTATGAGGATAAGATGCTTACATGTAGTGCCGTCTCTGTCAAGTTATTCTGTCCACCAGGAAATGTGTGTAATTTCTTCGGTAGTTGTTTACAGGCTATAATGTCTGGTTTTCTATTTTGGATCTTTATTTTCCTCAGAGCTATTACAACTGAAGTGATTTAATTGATGCTTGATTTAGTGCATAGCATCCTGAAACAATTCAACAATGCTCTTGGCTTTAACTTCTATTGGCACATTAGGCACAGTGATAGTCTTGTGTCTAGCTGCTTGTTTGTTGTTCATACCATTGATACTTTGTTTTCTCCTTCTCAATTGTCTTCCTAGATGGAGAATAATGTTTTACTATTTTTTGCAGCTATTCCCCAACCTGGACAAAGTGGTCTTTTTGGATGATGATGTAGTTATCCAACGTGATTTATCTCCGCTTTGGGAAATTAATCTGAATGGAAAGGTTAATGGGGCTGTTGAAACATGTAAAGGGGAGGATGAGTGGGTAATGTCCAAGCATCTTAGGAACTATTTCAATTTCTCCCATCCACTAATTGCAAAGAGTTTGAATCCTGATGAATGTGCATGGGCATATGGGATGAATATTTTTGACCTTCGGGCATGGAGGAAGACAAACATTAGAGAAACGTATCACTCTTGGCTTAAGGAGGTAAGTTGAAGTTCTCATTCAGTTTTATAGTCAGTCTTGTTAATTTTTTATGACTTTGTCACAAAAGGTGTAGCATTCTATATATGAGCTCATCTGTTAGTTTAAGCCAGTATTTCGTCCCTACCCACGTACTCTCTCCGAAAAAGAAAAAAGAACAGGCTCCTCACTTTGGATTTTATCTGTTGCAGAATCTGAAGTCGAACCTGACATTGTGGAAACTTGGAACACTTCCTCCTGCCTTGATTGCATTCCGGGGTCATGTCCAACCCATTGAACCTTCATGGCACATGCTTGGGTTGGGCTATCAGAATCTGAGCAACATCGAAAATATCAAAAGGGCAGCAGTTATTCATTACAATGGCCAGTCAAAACCATGGCTTGAGATTGGATTCGAGCATCTGCGGCCGTTTTGGACCAAGTACGTTAATTACTCAAATGAATTTATCAGAAACTGCCACATATTGGAGTGAGTATACTTAGACAAGCGAACATGCACCAAGGAAATGAGCAGACATTCAATAGGAGCTTTCTGGGTTTATTTATGATATGATCTCTTGGGGAGGTATAGAAATATATGTCAATATTTGGTTGAAGCAAGAACGAGAGAGTCTGATATATTTATTCTGGATTTGCTGCTGTGTCTCCATTCTTGAAGAAGAGGACTTGTATTATTTTGCTAGGCCAGGCATGAGATCTCTATTCTTTCATCAGTCTGTAAAGTAGCAGTTCATCGTCTATTTTTTGGTTGGACCACCGAGATCATGTTTAACTCCAGCCCCGTGTCATAGCGCTTAGAAGGGAATAACTGTATATACGCTTGGCAAATGCATGTTGGTGCATATGGAAGGAGAGAGAGCTAGGCCCACAACTTGTAAGGGATCGGCCACCCACTGGCCTTAGAGATGATACTTATTTATTTTGCTTTTGTTTTCTATACTTATAATTGCGTTACAATTTCCCCATTATTTTTCCTTCCATATCATAATATATCTTCCTTTGATTATTGGTAGGCTGTTACAGGAACTTGAGTTAGAGAACATAGATGTTAAGTTGGTATTTTTTTTCCCTTCTGTATTATTATTCATGCCAAACATTGTTAGATGCTGTGCAGAGATCTAATTCTTTCATCAGATTCTAGTTTGATATCCCTATTAATGCCTTTTGTTCTTGTTTGTACGTTGCCTTTTGTGATGAGGTGATTCATTGGTTCCGATCCGTTATAATTTGTTACCATTATCTGGTCATCTCTGGAAGTGCCTGGAGCTACATGCTTGGTTCACATTGGAGCAATTCAACACAAAAGTTTAGAGAAATCTTAACATAACCACATAAAACTGACAGTACCTTCAAGGCTTGAACAATTAATAAGAGATCTACTGAAATACTGCAGAATAAACTGGAGGTAGGATCCTTTTCCAATCACAATTCTGAAACGAAAGAACCGAAGAACAAACTGGAGAATGATCCTTTTCCGCTGATCAAAGTTCTGAAACGAAAGAAAGAAGAGATACTGATACACTTGAATAGTAGAGGTGCACTAGTCTCTTGTCTTCCAGAGTAAAACTAAGTCTATTTTTGGGATTGAGATTGACCAGAATCTCGTTTCTTGGCATCCTCCATAACCTGCTGAATACCTTGCTGATAACCTTGAATGAAACTCTTAAGTGCATCTCTGTAAGCTGAAGCCCTAGTCATGTAAACACGCTGCAAAGCCGGCCTTAACGTGTGCATTCCTCCCTTTGCAGCCACAGCAAGATCCTCCCAAGTTGAAGACTCCGCACTAGCTTTCTTTCCTCCATCTTTCCCCCCACTGGTTTCTTCTTCTTCTTCTTCCATCAGTCGTTTCTTCTTGTATTCATTAGGCCTCAGCTCCGGACCAATATCCCTCAACCAACTCGCGGCGTATAGCCTTGATGCTTCTTTGAGCACCAGAAAGCGCTCTTTCCATGTGATTTCAAGACGTTTCTTGAGGTGGGGTGGATTTGGTAACGAAGAAGGAAATGCAATTTCCTTGAGATCGTAGCGGATGTAATTGAATACTTTCTTGGTAGCCACTTTAAGCTTCATTGTGTTCCCAGATATTCTCAGACAATTTCGAACAGTAATTCCCCAGAGCAGATTAAATAGGCTGGATAGATAAAAATTTCAGTATCAGCAGACAGAAAAGATAACATAGAATCAAAATAAGGATGAAATGAGGAAAAAAAAAAAAAAACCGCAAAGATTACACTAGTACTGTACCAACTGAAAACGAAATTGATAATTTCGCAGATTTTATCAAAACCGAAACCAGGTGAAGCTATCATTGACATACAAGTTTCGATTAGCATACACCAATCACAACAATTTAAATTACACAGAGGGATAAAACGTCAAGGAGAAGAATTTGTTACCATTTCTGATGATGAGATGAGAGAGTGGCGAATTTGAAGATGAATGGTTACCTTGCCGGCGAATTTGAAGAAGATCGGTCAAATTCAATACTCTCTGTCTCTGATGGTGATGTTTGCTGCTTGCTAATCTCAGATTCTCAGCTGTTGACGGACAAAGAGTTTGATTGGGCTTAATACTAAAGAAACCAATTGGACCAGACATTATTCTGGTACTTGGGCTTCAATTGATCTGGGAAATTCGAGTTTCTCTTGTAGGCCGGTCCACGGGGAAAAATGTGCTGCTAATAAATGCTAAATGCTAATGCTATTAATAATCGTATATTACACTTTGTGAAATGAAATTATAAGTTGATGTCAAAACAATTCAATTGCCGTCTATCTATCTTTTGTTTCTATCGTATCGTATGAACTCAATCAAAGCGATCTAACACTTTATAAACCATACCTTAACCCGTTGGATCCTTTAATCCTAGCGATTCAATGCGATCCAATACTAGTATAATTTTTGCGTTAAAGATTAAAATTTAATGGATAAACAATAGTAATTCTTAGTATAGTCGGAATGACTGGATTCTCCTTTGCAAATGAATCACTTTACTAAAAAAAGGAACAAATATACGTATTAGTTATATTATGTAATACTAGTAGTTGCGTGTGTGTGTGTATATATATGCTTTTGAAAAAGTTGTCAATATAAACATAGCTAGGGTACAATATTGATTATGATAATAACAAGAAGATGTTCCAATCAGCGAGGACCACCAGGTGGTTTATTTAATTCAATCTTTTATGTATAATAAATACGACGACATTGAGTTCAATTAAATTTTACAAGTTTTCAAGTTCGAGTGTTATTGATATTAAATCATCCAAAAAAAAAGTAAAATAATACAATATTAGTCATTGATACAAATCAGAACCAAAAATAATTAAATAAATTATTCGTTTATCTTTGTTTCTCTCATCCCAAGTAGTCCTAAAAGTGATCTGTCGGTGATCTTAACTACACGGCCGACGGCCCTGTGTTTCCTAATCCAACCTACAAACTACAAGCATATATTCATATTGTTTCCCGATGATCCTCCTTTTAAAGCCACCTTTATCATAAGGAGTAGCCGAGCCCGAGTAGTAGGAGTGTTATGTATTTGTAGTTTCTACTTTCTATGATTCAGAAATTAAAATGATCATTTCGAACACTGAAATTAATTCAATTATACTAGTAATAAATTAAAATGCATGGATGTGGACATGCAATAATGAAATTCCATACATGATTGCTACATACTGTAATATAGAGTACAATTTAATCGAAACGTAAATATCTTCTTACGAATTTTTTGTGCAATAAAACCTTCATAAATGATTTTTTTTTAAAATATCCATGTCATCTCTATTGTTAAAGAAAGTGTATTTCACACTTGTTTTGAATGAACTAGTCTAGTCTAGTAGCCTATAAACAGGTTGACGGGCTCGGCATTTTGGTAACGACTTTGGTAACATTTGTTTGTATGCTAGAAATCAGGTGTGGGTGGGTGCATGGGCATCATCAATCGTCACCCTTAAATTAAAAAAAATAATAAAAATTATATGCAATATTTTAAGGTATCATATATTTTCTTTAAATGTTTTCATTTATTATTTATTATCGGTTGAACGATTAAGAAAAAAGGAAAGTTTGGTGAAAAGTTTAGAAATAAGCTTCTTGAGATGATGTAATTTATAAAAAATTCTTTGCTAGTTTCCTTTTTTCTGCAATATATAATACTATAAAAAAAGGAGGAGAAAGAAAAACTAATTTTTATACTACTACTAGCCTACAAATTAACCATCAAGTTGGTACACCCATAAAAAACGAAAATGACATAGTGTACTTGTAGGACACGTCCATTTTGGAAAAAGAATTAATAATAGTTATTATTATAATGATAAAAAAAATTTAAAAAAAGAAAAGAATAACAATAATAATAATTAAAATTAAAATTAATTATGAGAAGATTGTTCCATTGTTGAAAAGGTTCCATTGTCGAGACTTTGAGACCTCCGAAATTGCCTCGTCCTTCTCTGAGCATTTGCCATTCATTCATTCATTCTTTCATTCTTTATTATCAAATCTATCAATGAGAATGAATTAATTATCACAATCATTCATTCATTGATAATAATTGATTGATTGATTGATTATTCTTCCTTCACTAGTTAATGCTTTTCACGCCTTGTTGATTTGCTTCTTCTTCTTTTCCTTCCTGTTTCTTCTTCCTCTGGGTTTTTTTTGTATATTTATTATTATTATTATTATTATTATTATTATTATTATTATTATTATTATAACAATAATATTCAAAGAACCCAAATCCTTTCATAACCTTAGGAGCACAGGAAGAAGAAGATTTCAGATCAAGTAAGTCCATTTTTTTATGATTTGTAGCTTCCATGAATATGGGTTTGACTTTCTGATTGAGTTTTGGAATAATATTGTTGATAAAAATGTAATCTTAGAGGCTCTTTTTCTTGAGGCTTTTTTTGAGATGGGTAATAATAATTATTGATGATGGCAATATTCTGCTGTCACTAGTTTTCTTTTAGCTGGCTTAGTTTTTTAATTATATCATCTTTTTTCTTCTGTATCAATCATTCTATATATTCTTGATTGCCTTTAGGCTTTAGGCTCCTGGTTCTTATTCCTTTTTACCTTCCGTGTATAATTGGAGCTAGATAGATTTTGTCTGTTTTATAATCATCAATCATGCTTGCCTTTTGATATTGTTATGCATATAGTGGTATCTCTGTAATCTGATTGTTCAAGGGTTGTGTTGGAATTTTGTAATCTCAGAGGGGAAAAAAGAACAAGGGATGAATTGAGTTGCTGGTGTGAGTAAAATCATGATGAGGAGGTGATTGAGTGAGTCACTTCTTGATTTGTCATCATAGAGGGTATTATTTGGTGGGAATAGTTTCTTTGTCCAAGACACGAGCGGAGGAGATTGTGCTGTTTTGTTCGATTAGATTGTTGTTGATTGAAGATGTCTGGAGTACAAGATCAGGTGGAGATCAAATTCAGGTTGACGGATGGAACAGATATAGGCCCCAAGAACTTCCCGGTGGCAACGAGTGTCGTGACCTTGAAAGAGAATATCATAGCTCAGTGGCCTAAAGGTTAGAAGAATCTGTCAAGTTTATGTAGTAATCTGCTGTGTACACTTGTTTACTCTTTTTGAGAAATTAACATGTGATGCACTTCTTGTAATGAACTCGATGCTCTGAAATGTTTATCCCTATTTTGATGATGATGACCGAAGTTTCCTACAGAGTATAGAGTATTGTTTGAAGATAAGTGTTAAAAATCAGAATCTTGAAAGTATGTGTGCCTCATTTTTGCCTCTGCCATTATGTGCTCCATGCTCATTATATGCTCTGAAATGTTAATCCCTATTTTGATGATGATAATCGAAGTTTCCTGTAGAGTATAGAGTATTGTTTGAAGATAAGCGTTAAAATCAGAATCTTGAAACTATGTGTGCCTCATTTTGCTGCATGTGTAGAATGGTGGGTTTGAATTATTTTGCTTCTAATAGTTTAGTAAGATATTCGAGTATTTAGCCTGGTTGCCTCTGCCATTATATGCTCCATGCTGAATACCATCGTATTGCTGCAGTTGCTCTTTGCCTTTGTTTTTCTAGGCTAAATTAGAATCGAGATTATGCATATGCACGAAAGCCTCCTATGCTCTCTGCGTTAAGCCTTGCAAGTTGTTGAGATTATTTTGTTATTATAATTTTAATACTCTATGTTAGAACATACGTTTGTGTCTTGAAAGCATGTTCTTCAACCTAGGATGAATGTAATGTTGCATGTCCTTCAGTGAGATATTAGATTCAATCAACGTTGTATGGCTTTAAAATAAATGCGTGGTGATAGTTTGGTCGTTCAAGAACTTGATTATGACTTGAACAAGACGCTTACTATAACTGAGATGATTAGTTGTAAATCTGTACTAACGTTTCCTTCACTAAGATATTAGATTCTCAACGTCGTATGGCTTTAAAATAAATGCTTGGTAACAGTTTGGTCGTGCTAGAAGTTGACTTAAACAAGAAGCTTACATTAACTCTGAAATGATTAGTATAGATTTATACTATTGCTAGATATAAGAAAATTCTAAATTTTCTGATTTTCATTTTAGGATTCTAGGCTCGAGTATCTATAAGAATATGAATGTGATTCTCGTTTATTGCTTAAATTATATTCTCAAGTTATCAAAACTTATATTGTGATTTAAATGTGGAATGAATGGTTTCAAATCATTGATTTGCATTGCATAGCTTTCGTACCACCTCAGGGACTATTACTATGCTACTCTTCATGATTCTGATTGTAGATATTCTTATTCCTTCTAACAGATAAAGAAAATGGTCCACGTACAGTAAAAGACGTGAAGTTAATAAGCGCAGGAAGAATATTAGAGAACAATAGAACTGTTGGGGAATGTAGGAGCCCTTTATGTGATGTTCCCGGAGGAGTCACGACCATGCATGTCGTTGTTCAACCACCAGCAGAAAAAGGTAAGTATCGTTTAAAGTTGTTCTGTAGACATGAGTGGTATTACTGCATTTTCTGTTACAATTTTTGGGGTGATTATCTTATGAAGACCCATGTAGTTGAACAAGTCGAAAACTTATCAAACTTTGGCAGTTTGGCTTCATGTTAGATTCTTTTGAGCGTAGTTCTTGATGATGTATCATAGCTCTTGAATTGACACATTCTTTTGGGTTCATGTATGAAACAGAGAAGAAACCGCCTGGTGAACCTGCACCAAATAAATGTGTGTGTGTGATATTATGAGAAGCAGCTCAGGAAGCATGATGGCCGTCATCAGCAAGCCTCAACGTCCTTTTTTTTTTTTCTTCTGTTTCTGTAATTAATACATTCATATGCATGTCGATCAGTTAAAAGGCACATAGGATCAACGAGTATTCATAGACCTGGTCGATAGAAAAGAATTTTCAGAGGCTTGTGTTTTGTTTCTTCTCTTCATATAAGTTACTTGTAAGGTTGAAGAAATGACTTAGATGTCTCTTCCTGTGACACACTTAAGTACTTATGGCTTCATGTTTTTGCTGCTGGTTTTGATGTGATATTTGATGCCTGTTTTTCATTTATATTCATGCTTTGCACAAAGGGTCAAGGACTCAAGGATACGACACTTGAGGGTAGTCATTGTATTCTTGTTGAAAATTCCATGGCCGTCCATCTTGGACTACTCTCGTTTCGCACCTGAATCCATATCAATCGAACAGTTTGTTCTATCAAGATCATGGTGGAATGAGTAGTGTGTTGGCACATGGTAAGAATCTCGCAATGGCATTTTCCCATAGTGGATTGGAGAGAGATTTTCTTGTTGGAATTTTGGTTTATTCCTTCTAGGTTATGAAAATAAACTACAAAGAGTGAACTAGTGAAGTGTGTGAACTGTGAATGCCAGGCCGAGTTGTGCAGATAGACTATCAAGTATCAAGCTTGGCTGTGAAAAAGAAGAAGCAGAAAAAATTGGGAAGAAAACTATTGTATTTGTAACCTAGCTAGTACTCCTTTTCAAGGACACTCAACCGGGAGTTGGATCAGCCCTAATGGTATTTTCCTATTTTCATAAATAAGAAAAAAAAAAAAAAGTTGCATGTCAGAGAAGACTGGGTTTCGATACACGACTTTTAGTTTTACTGTTACTTATTAGTATCACTTTTAACAGTTGCAGTAATTTCTATTTTCAACTTATGTTTACTTTTACATTTAGCCGGTTTTTGCAACCTTCTAGTACTACGACTACCAGTCACCATTCCGTGTATCTACAGGCATGAGTTTGTTGAGGCAATTGTTCCTCTCAATCTGACAATCTCTCAGTATTACATCACCATAATCTCACTATATTTTAATGCATAACCGTGAGCAGGCGAAACTGTAGTGAACGATTTTTTTAATCAATATATTATGTCCATCGATCGTTCGGTTGGAATATTTGTCGGACTTGCTTGCTAATTAACCCTATTTAAATTCATACCCGTGGGGAGTTGGTCCGGTCACAACAAAAGTATACAAACATATACATATATGTGATTTAAAATTAATTAGTTATTCTCTATATCACAAACATGTACAATGGAACATGTACAATGGTAGGGTGCCACTTTGGGTACTCTAAAATGGTATCGTCCAATTGGTTATTTCTACAAATAAATCCGGTCCAATTTGAGTACTCTGATCAATTTTTTGGCGAATTAGCCTAAGTGGCAATCGGAATGCGGTGAGGTGTCAATTTTTTATGGTTGACTCAAATCTAAATTATATAAATATTTTTAAAATTAAATAACATATTTTCTGTGTAATGCATGTCTCCAAAACAGCTGGAGACGTTTTTATATATCCAAAAGGAATAAAGGTTTAGGCTGCATCCTCTACAGCTGAATGCGTACGTAATTCGTCGTGACCCTTATGGGGTGACAACTGACAAGAACCGTAGGAAAAAGAAAGTTAGTTGAAACATGACCAGGCCATACAAATTGGGTGGCTGGTTCGACATTAGAAGACCTTCATGAAGAACACATAGTAGTATAAATATTTTCCATCTCAATTGCATCATCATTATCAAGACCCAATTAAATATAAAATAAATAAAGGCAAAGCGAATCCACGAGGACACATTTTCGATACATTAATTTTGAAAGATTTGTGCTTCATAGAACATGATATGAAAGACCAAGCTCATTTAAAACACACACCTTTTAAGCTCTAACTTCCAAACTAGTTACTTCATCCTAAAATTGATTTACCCTCAACTTTCGCTGCGTTTCTGAAAATTATTAGTGTATTTGGTGCTCAAGAAACATCATACACATATAAATCATAAACAACAACTAATTGCAAATAAAGTCACTTTAAAACATTAGTTATCAAATTCTCGCTACTTACTAAGCTTCCGGACCTCAAAATCTCGCTCAATTGGATTTAATAGCAAATTTGACATCCGGAAGCTAGTTTCAGCCACACTGAAACTAGCTAAAATGGACCTCAAAAACTCGCTAAACTGAATTTAATGAAGATTTTTGAAATCCGTCTACAGAAATGGACCTCAAAATAACTGGATTTAATAGCAAATTTGACATCCGGAAGCTAGTTTCAACCACTGAAACTAGCTAAAAATGGCTGAAACTAGCTAAAATGACGGAAACAATTAGAAACTAACTGTTAATTTTATATTTTTTCTCAAATTAACCTTTAAAACTAGTTGTTAATTTTATAAAATGATTAAATTAACTCTAAAAATTATTTATACTAAACTAAATAAATTAAAAAAATATGGAAACTATAATTACAAAAATATAATCATTATTTTAATTGAAAAAACATAGTTTCAAATTAGTTCAACACATAAAAGCTAGTTTCAGAAGCTAATTTCAGACAAAAAGCTAGTTTCAGAAGCTAGTTTCAAATAAAAACTAGTTTCATAAACTGGCTGAAACTAGCTGAAGTTAGTTGAAACTAACTATTAATGCTAGTTTCAACATCATAAAATGTTAATTTCATTAGTTTCAACAACAAAAATGTTTTTTTCATTAGTTTCAACATCATAAATGCTAGTTTCAGCAACAAAAATGCTAGTTTCAGCAACACAAATGCTAGTATCATTAGTTTCAACAACACAAATGCTAGTTTCAACAACACAATGCTAGCTTCATTAGTTTAAGCATCATAAGTGTTGGTTTGAGCCACAAAAATGCTAGTTTCAGCAATACGAATGCTAAATTAATTTGTTTCAGCATCACAAGCGAACAAAAAAAATGTTAGTTTCATTAGATTTAACAATAGAGATGAAAGTTTCATTAGTTTCAACAACAAAAATTAAATGTCAGTTTCATTAGTTTCTGTGTATAAATATTAATTAGTTAGAAAAAAAATAGTTAAATATAATTAGCTAGTAATAATTAACACTAATGGATGTCAAAAACACCATCAGAATCCATTTTAGTGAGAACATAGGAAATTGAGATCCAAATTGATTAGCTTTTAGGGCACCAAAAAATAGAATGACCTTTTTTGTAAGATGTTATTAGATTTTAGGGCACAAAAATAGAATGACTTTTTTTGTAAGTAGTTATTTAAAGTGACTATTTTAGCAATTAGGTGTCCTCAAGTGGTTGTTTTATGTAATTTTATGTTCTTGTATTCGGTCCTTTAGCCATTTTTTTTTATTAAGTAAATTTGTTAACAAGCCGTTTCAAAAAAAAGTAAATTTGTTAACAAGTTGACAACGTAGTTGGCTTGTTTATTTGCTCTAGTCTTGTGTTACGGGCCGGGGACATATATATTTTAAGGTGAGTCATTGAAAACCGTTTGTGAAAAGGGAAAGAAATTCTATGTCAACCTGTACTTAAATGATCTATGTGTTATATATTATGCACTGCATTTTACTCGTATATAGTACTTGTCTATCTGCTGCCTGCTGAATTGAACATTCTCCTATCTTCTTCTCCAACGTACATGCTCCTACACCTTCGCATAGCAACCTTAACAAGATCAAAGTCGACACTCTTAAATTTTTTGGATTTTCCTAGCTTTTCAAACTTTCCAAAAAGAATAGGCAAGCTTAATTGAACCTTCTTATTAGAGGACACCATTCTATGAAAGGTCAAATCAGGCACAGAGTTAAAAAAAATCCTACCATTTATATAAACTTCATACTTCATTTTATTTTAAACGGCGTTAATTTATTATAATAACATCAAATAAAAATAAAAAAAGTTTAGATGTTTAAGAATATAAATGTCAATATATTTGATAAAGAAAATAAAAGGAAAAGGTACTAAAAAAAGGAAAAAGAAAATAAACAAAATCAAAACACAATAAAAATGAAAACCAAAAACATTATAAAAAAAGAATAGCAAGGAAAAGGGAAAAAAAAAAGTATGACTAGACGCCCAACAGTGTCTCATCTGGAGCCTCAGTTCGATCTTAGGGTGCTCCTAGTAGTGCCCCACTATTCAAATGGGACCCACAGTGGAGTCCAATATTTACGGTGAGGGGGAGGTACACTTGGTCCCCCTCACATGGTCGACTAGACCAATCTGGTGGTTTCGACTTTTGGAAAGAGAGATGTTTGTTTGGAGATGATGGCACGTAAATTATATAATGCCCAATATTAGGGATATATGTCTCATCATCTGAAGTTTGTTTGAAAATCAACAACAGGATGTTTCAAAAAGCATATAGCTAGCGATACCGAAGAATTTTGTTTATAAATTCGGTCCAATGCTTGAAAACTACATTGGTCACATACTCAACCTAGGCTTCCTTTTAAAAAAACTTCGAATATCCATATTTATAACTTTATATAATTTCTACCGGCCGTCGGGTAGGGATGGCAATTTGGGCCGGGTAGCTTGAGCCCGACACAGCTCGGATATCTCATTGAAATAGTAGTATTTTTTTTTAGTTTATTAGATAAAAAAAATTACTTGCCATGTTAGGAAAATAACTTTGATCATTTGCTACTTTTAATGATTATGTAGATGTTGATGACGCATAAGAAGTTGTCCAGGAAGAACCAACCGTTAGATATTCTCTGGCTTCTCTGTCTTACTTTGATTGTTATTGTCTAGGGGACCTAAAATCACAAAACTAGCAATTGGACGTTGCGGATTAAAAAAGCCAATTCCATCTTGTTTGCCAATTTTTTGGCAGCTAAGATAGCCTCCAACGCGTCATCAGTGAATTCCTCCTGCATGTAGATTTTCTGATCTTCCAGTTTCCTAGCCTATCAATTCAAATTCAAATACACAAAATATTATCTAAAACGAATTACTACTATTGTGTGTGTGTGTCTATATATATATATATAAAAAAAAAAGCCTGAGTAATAATTAAGTGATGACAAGAGACTTACTGCGAGAGGAGTGAAGCGTTCCGGGAACAAACCACCGGAACGCCATCCCAATATCAGCAAAAGAATCAATCATCATCCCTATCTGCAGTACTTGCGGTTGAGGCCTGTAATAGATGGCAAATTCCTACAACAAATAACACTAAACATTGAAGAACAAGTAGCAATAACTATAAATCACCAAAATATCACCAATCCATTATAATTTTAATTAGCAGTAGTACAAAATTATATCACCAACCCACAGCATACCAAATTCATTCATAACCAATAGCAAGCGGCAAGCATCATCAGTTCAATAAGTAAATTTACAAACTACCATAACAATTCACTACAAGGCATGCATAATTAATTACCAAATTTTACAAAACTGCCATCATGATTATAAACCAAAGGAGCAACACTTTTAAGACTAATTTTCATGCATGATGCATCTATGAACACATCGAACTTAATTAATTTCATCAGAACAAATTAACAGAAAATCAATAATATAAATGCCATACTTGTATCATATACTACGTATTAAGTATAGCATGCGTCATACATAAATCTAAATCTCCACTTGCCTGAAAAAGAAGAACAAAGGAAAAGGGGACGGAGAAGGGCTAGCTTTCTTCTTCTTTTCTATTCTCTCCTCTACGTTTCTTGGTTAACTATATATAACGGTTGCCTCTATCGAGCTAATAACCGTGTTGTGATCTCCTTTTGTGCTCTTTGTTACGAGCTAATAACCGTGTTGTGATCGATCTTCTTTTGTTACAAGGGTTTTGTAATTTATTTAGAATTAGAAAAAGAACGGGATAAGAGTTGAAAAGAAGGTATGGGCGGGCTGCGTCTAAATTCGATTAATTAAAAACTAGGTCGTTACAATAGACCTTAAATTTTAATTTTTTATCATTATGATGAAAGTCCAAAACTGGGCAAACCTCGATCAGAACATTTGTCTAATTTTAGTCCTTTAAACCAAATATGGTTCAATTTTGATCCATTTTAACTTTCGGAAAATAATTTTGGTAAAAAACCAACTTGGAACCAATAATAAAAATACAATAGTGAGTTTACTTTCACAATTTAAAAGTCATTATCGTAAATACCGAAACAATCAAGCACCATAAACGTGTAATGGTGGTAATTAATACTAGTAAACTCAACTATACTACTTCCTGCTTCATCTCAATTAATTTCCGGTATGAGAAAACAACCCAACGCCAGTTAAGAATTACAGAAGCATTTGAACTTTGGCTAAAACATTGTAGCAGATCAATTTGACAACCAGTACATACACGTTCTGATTTACAACTCTCAGTACCATGTTTTAGGGTCATACAATGTACAAACAGATGCATGGTTCACAGACAATTACATAGATTACAAGAACGAATCGCAACAACGAAATCACTTTCCTAGTTTGGTACTGTAGTAAATAGGAACAAGCAAGCAGAATAAACAGGTACTAGTAACTCAACCATACTAAGTTTGTTCGGAAGTGGATCGATCTCATCTCACCACATTCCTCCATACAGCATTGTGCACATTTATGTTATACGGGGTGGTCATCAGCATGGCGCAAGACCTAGTCAAATAAATTAAACAATTTATCAGAAAAACAAGATATGTCGAAAGAAAGCCAAACCAGATTCTATCATATCATAAAATGGCCATATTACTGAGCAAAGTGTCTAGCATTGAAACGAAAAAAAGAAAGGAAAAAAAAAGCAAGTATTTCAGTTTTCTCCAACTTCAAGCGCTTTGTTGGAAGCTCCACAAACCCGCTAATAAGTCACTTCTAAGTATTCTCATCAAACTTTAGCATTGCCAAAACAGATTCAAGTAACTCACCGTTCACCGGCCAATGATGATCCATATTTTCGCAAGCATATTCAAAGTTTTGTCACGCCAAATCACCACAACCCACCCAGTAACTCAGATAGCTCACGAAATAGATAAACAGAAATATATTGCAAGGAAAGGACTGAACATACTTGAACAGGGAAAAAGAGTATTAAAGAAGTAAAAAGTCCCTTGTAGTGTCTTACCAGGCTATGTAGTAGTCTTTTGTTGTCACTCCTCTGAAGGTTCATCGGTATCCGACAAGGGCAGTAAGGTGCATATCCCAAGGACATGGCCATTAAGGCACACATAATACTCTATGCAGTCGTCATAAGCACCCAACCGGCAGCTAGCACTTGAAGGTACCATTTTTGCAGCCATCATGTTCCATAGCTTGGCCTTACAGTATGGACACACCTCAGTCGCATGCATCGGGGCATTTCTACTGATTAGCATTTTCCTGACCTTTGAAGTCGTAAAAGATTTGAAAATCCCACGGAAGAACCCCACATCACCTTCCTCTCCTTGGTCAAGATGCTCACAAGGATCCGACACATACAAAACATCAGTTCTGCATTGTGGTAACAGAAAGCTCTTGCCTGAAGTTCTTGAGAACCTCGTTCTGTATACAAAGTGACCTGGAATTTGCATGCCACTAAATAACCCATCTTTTTCACATCCGGAGCAATATATGAGTAGCTTCCCAAGGGCTCTCCAGTTCCCATCGATGCTATGAATTCCATTAGATTGCATGTCCAGCATCATCTTGGGAGCTCGCGTCATGCAGAATTCCTTCCAGAGAACCCGTTTTGCAAGATCATCGAACCATTTGCATGCACAAGAAAGTGCTGCAATCAACTTGGGGTTCCAGTTTAAGTGATTAAACACAAGGAATATGACCTCTTCACTCAGATGGCCTTTTGTGCATGCACAACTTGCAGAGTGAGTGCACCGGTATTGCTTTGTCAGAATCATCGTCATCACCTGTTAATGGAAAAGAAAATAATGGTTAATAACACTGCCTAAAGACGAGTTTTTTTCGGAAGGGGGGTTGGGTGAAGGGAAGGAAAGAAAAGGAGAATGGTTGTGTTGAAGGCCAGAACAAAACCAAAGATAGAACTCAAAGCTTCTAAGAAAGTTTGTGTGGTTTACAAAGACTTGCCTTTCTACTGAATCAGCCAAATACGCGGTACATCTCAATAGAGGAAGTACATTCATAAATGAGACAAAAATGTCTCATGATGTAAAAGATTGACGCAATTAAAAAAAACAAGTTATTCAACGTCATTTGGTAACAGGGGAACTAAACACTGACCAAGTTCGGCTGAAAGCCAGCACTTCCTAGTTACTAGCACAAGAAGGATGTACAAATTTAGAAACTCATTCACCAAAGTGGTAACATACTGTTGAGTCGTCACAGAAAGGCAAAAAATGATAGTCAAATTCAGTATATACTGAAGTTTCTGAGTATATATCACATAAATGAGGAAGAAAAAAGAAGACACGTGCGACACACGCATACTAAAAGATGAAAAGAGAAGACACGTGCAAATATATCACGTAAATCAAAGACGAAAAAAGAAGACCCATATCTTGCACACATATACACAGTACAAAATGCAGTTCCCATTCATACAAAAGTCCAACCACGAGTAATTCAGTTCTTAGAAAAAAGCTCTTATATGCATCAGGAAAATGTACGATGTTATGTCGTGACTTGTGAGGCCAATGAACTCTTTTATGGAGTAGATAAACCTTGACATCAGAAGCATAAAACATACCGACTTGGGCACATAGCACATGGATTTAAAAAAAAAAAAAAAGAAATTTACCAGAGGTGAAATTTGAAGAGTTCTTGAGAGAAACAGTTGAAAGTAGAACTAGCCACCTCTAACTCATGCCATCCGAAACGTTAATAACCAGAAACATAGCCACCACATATCATGCTAATCTAACTCAAAACACTGCATACATGTTTTCAGCACTAAAACAGAAATCCCAGTTAAGGGCCAACGACAATAACACGAAAACCGACCTGTATACATAATCGAAAGTTTTGAGAACAAAAAGCCAACAAAACAATCCAATAAAACTAACAGGCTCTATCAATACAACAGCATTGACATCAAACAAATTCATCTACACAATGACCAAGTATTTATCCAATTAGATCAAACAATAACAATCATCCAAGTCTATTCCACAAATGTAACAACAAAGGTTAACAAATTCCAAAAACAATCAATAGAATTAATATACAAACAAACAAACAAACAAACAAACAAATGCAAGCAAACAACAAAGCTAAAACTAGATCGAGAAAGTCTCGAAATCAAGAACTCACAAACACTCACCACAGCTCAAAATCAGGTCTTCCCAGCTCGTACCGACAAATCCCAGCTACAGAAACAAGAAACGAAACATCAAGATTTTAGGGATTTGCATGAAATGGCGAAAAAAGAGTAAAGTTTGATGCAAGACAGTACATCACCTGCTAAGTCACGCCAATGGAGGAAATTTCGCAAGTCATTGAAGGGGATTACTACTAATATTAATCTGAAAAAAAGCAAAAAAATCAAATCTTGAGATTTTTTTTTTGAGCAAAAGTATGGAGGAGTAAAGAAAGGGTCTTTGTTCGAGCTTGCATATATCTACGAAACAAGAAAATGACTCTAATAATTATTAACAAAAATTGATGGGTTATAAATATTTATGGTGGGTAATATTCTCACCTAGCTGTCATCTATGCTCATAAAAGACAAGCAAATGGTGATCTATTGTTTGCTTACTTGTCATCTCTTGGGAGTGTGGAGTTTTTGCAATTTCTTCTACTCTTCACTCGTATCCGGTACGGCCTACCAGTCCAACTAATTGAGTCGAATATTATCGGACTCTTTATTATGGGGACGGCTCTTGAAATAGTGTTTTTTAACTTCATGACACTTGAGTCTTATACCTTATTTAAATGAACTCGTGTACTTTACAACTTGATCTAATATTCTGGTACACTCGTTTTTTCATTCTATTTATAAACTTCATGAAAATCATGATTAAATGGTTTATTTTAACGTTTTGTTTACCGACTATGTAAAATTTCAAATAATTCTTAACTTGACTATTCATTAATTCTGGATATTGTTTTAACACATGTGATCGTTATTAAGCAGTACTTTTCAAGTAAGGGGGATTTGTTTGTTGTCAATTTCAATAAATATGAAGTTATGGTGTGATCATGTAGGCAAATGGCAAGTTTATTAGATCATAAGATATTTGTCCTCATTTTGGTGGAAACTGATAAGATTAAGAATCTTGTTTGTTTTTATTGATTTGTAGTAGTACAATGTTTGCTTTGTACAATGTCTTTCATGGTGTCATTTTGTGATCAATTGTTGATTTAGTTATGTGGGAATATGAAGCAAGTTGAGAGTTTGGTTGAGTGGAAATTACTTTGTTATGTGTGGTGGTATAATAAACAAATTTAACTTGTTAATTAAGAATATTAGAATTTGATTTTAAATCAGGATTAGGCCAGAAGCAATGGATTACTTGGTTTTGTCAATTGATGTAGTATATTTTATCAGTGGAATAATTGGTTTTTGTTAAAATTAATGATGTCAAATTCAAAAATGTACATAAATTTATTTTTCCTAGTTGTTTTCAAATATTATTGGTGAACACGAAATATTTTCAGGTACTTTTATTTTGCGCATTGATATTTTTTAGTTAGATGGAATTCAAACTTGTCGCGATGTGAATCATCAAGTATAAAAGTGGCCGGAGATGTTTGTAAAACAGAACAACCTGTCGAGAATGTAGCGGCAATAATCATCAATTGTTAAAATTGTCGGAGATGTTTGTAAGGTTGAACAGCTTGAAATTTAGCGACATGCAATCATCAACGATCAAAAGTTGTAATGATTGTACGGTAGAACAATCTAAAATTTACTAAAATTCGCAAGTAAATCGAAAGTTGTTTGAAAGTCACGAGTCACGTGTTTATAATGACGTAGATCACATGTTTATAATGACGTAGGAGTATGTTATTTATATTATTATGACCATCTTTAAGTTTGAACTTATGTACAAATTGTTCGTTATAGTCGGTATGTTTGTGATTTGTCCCCAAAAGATTCAAAGTGGACGTGATTTGTTAGAAATTTCACATTTAATGTAAATTATTTTAGCCCATTATTTTAGGGGGTAAGTTGCATACATAAACTGCGTGAACTTTAAGATACATTTTCCAAAAAAAAAATTAAGATACATTTCACACGAATGATCAAACTTGAGCCCAAAAAAATAACATTGTGACTAGATTTGTCACGTGATGAATTCCAAATGAACATCAAGAATGGAAAAATGTATACACCCAATTTGTCTCGTCGGTTACAACTTACAACCCACCCACAATACTTGAAAGATACCTTCTGATAGTTGGGGTCCCAATAGAGAAAATGTCTTTATGATTGCTTTGAAAAGATGGAGATTTACTTATACAGTTATACCTCCGGTCCTCCACACTTTAAATTCATGATGGAAGTATTAGTTATGGGCTTGTGGTTCAAGTTGTGCTGTTGAGTCTCAATCAACTTTACTTGTATTTAGTGATCCTTAGCCAAATTCTTCAACATTTTGAAAGATCTGCATCAAAGATTCTTGTGATCTTTAAATTGTTTCTACTCAGCATTTTGTGCTCTTGTGTGCATAGCACTGCAGTAGTAGTAGTACTAAACAAGAACAAGATGTAGGAAAACAGTAACAGGTTTGCCTCAACAAGAACAAGATACTAGTAGACCATCAATAGCAGCAAGAACGGTAAGACGCCACAGTCTATTATACGAAAAGAACAGGTTTTTGCGAACATCCCAAACCAGACAAAGCATAAACAAAGCCAACACAAAGTCTGTTTACTGTCAAAACAGGCATTCACAATTTACAAAGTCGAAATCACTTCAAGGAATAGACATCTCAACATGTCAATACCTTGTAGTTTTACTATTTCCTCTTTCCCAGAGTCAAAAATCCAAGACAAAAGAACAAACACCTCTGAAACAATGGCTTTGAGGTAATAAAGAAACCAACACAACTCTAAAGACACAGGGACAAGGTGCAGCTAGGCCTCCCCCGGCTTCTAATTCTAATCAATCGCAAAGAGAAATATACTTGGAATGTTAGAAACATGCAATCGTCACGCCTGTATATTCACACGTTTTGAATTACTCACCTAACAATACTCTAGGGAAACTGTCGAAAACAATGCAAAGTAACTCATCACTCAATTGACAGCATTGGAAGAAGCAGATTTGCTCCCTTGGCGGGAGAACACCGTTTCAAAAGCTCCAACCAGGGCCTTAACCTTACTTTTCCGGCTTTCAGCAAGTTTACTTGCAGTTTCTTCAATGACGTTGTTCAACAAACCTTGTTCACCTTTCTTCTCCTGCTGCCCCTCTTGGTGCTTCAAAGAAACCTTTTCGGGGGAAACCTCTTCAGCAATCTCATCAGAATTGACAACTTTCTCAAAGGTTATCTTACTCAAATCACCTTTGCCTTGATCAGTCTCCAAGATTCTCGCCTTTCTGAATTTAAGTCTCCTCGGAGTATTATCTTCTGCATGAAGGTCCACTACTTTCCCACTCCTGAACTTTAACTTGACGGGAGAGTGATGCTTGACTTCAGAACCAACCCCCTTACTTTTACTCGGAATCTTTCTGCTATTCCCAGTCACAGGCTCTACCTCGCCAAACTCCATAATTTCCTTGTCATCACAAGAAATTTCATCAGTATCTTCACCACTGTACTCGGCTTCTTGATCGTCTGCTTCTTCAGACAAATATGATAAGGTGCATTCAGACGATGATCCATGTGGTGAAGGAGATGGAATTGATGGAACAACATTATCATTGGATTTCAAATCATTCAATTCGAATGAACTGGTTTCAGTTTCAGTCTTGATGACATGCAAGGTTTTCTCTGGAACTTTCTCACTATCAGATATCTTCGTTCCGGCCATTTGGGCCCTGTTCCTATTCTTCAGAGGAATCCCGTCTTTTCTTTGCTTAATAGCCGGTGTCTTACTGAGAGAGAGGTTAGCAGATGACGAAGCAGCTGAAGGTGCCAGTGGGTTCTTTCGAACAACTCTGACTTCTCCTCTATTAAGGCCACTTGAATTGCCAGAAGAGGATAGTGGGTTGGTCTTATATGTCTTTGCCTTCAAAGAAGAAACCTTTTCAGTATTTCTCTCAGGTCTTGAAACGTTCGCATTTGCTGAAGAACTCGTTTCTCCACCAACCTTTGCTTTTATAGATGACAACCTTACATCCCTTTTGATAATTTCAGGATGGACAGGGGACGGGGATTTCTTCATAGGCAAAGGCTTGGAAGTTGACAAACGAGTATTATTAGCAGATGAACTATTTCGAACAGGAGGATGTGTCCCTGTACCCAAGGATGTGGATTTTGATAAACGGGTTGGTTTAGGATCAGAAGGCGGCTTGAGCTCCAGTGCACGATTATCAGGAACCACTGGAGACCTTTTCATGAACGACTTTGTCTCCTTGACCTTCGGTGTTGGAGAAATCTTCATTTCATCTGGAGAATGCTTTAAATCATGTGATTGTTTTTGCCTGACGACCTTATTGCTTTTATCCTTTGGTGTTGGTGAATGAGATTTCACATCAGACGACTTTGAGACACGTGAACGGTCACTAGTATCCACAGAAGACTTTTGTCTGACAGCCTTTTCCTTCTTTTTCTCACCAGGGACAAAAATCTGTACAAATTCTGGCTCGTTGCGCAGAGATTTGAGGTTTCTCCGTTCAGGCCTCCTCACCTTCTCTTCAACTGCATGTTTTCTACCAAATTTACAGAAATCGTGACAAGAACCTGTTGAAGCTCTGAGATAATTGGGTAAAGGTTTTTCTGACACAGACTCTGAGAAAGTGGCCGAACTAATGGAAGCTCTGCGGAATTCGTCTGTAGCATCTCCGTTATCTAGAGAATCTGGATCTCCATCACCGTTTTCACTCACCTTACCATCAAATTCAAATTTCTCGGGGATTACCAACAGATCAAAACTTTCTTCAGCCATGATAATACACAAAAGAATATTCTAATCCTGAAAATAGAAAAAAACATGCACATCAAGGAAATAGTACTGCAACAACATAAAGATAATCAACTTGTTCTGCACATTTAACCGGATTTATAAATCGGAACTCAACCTTAAGTATCTTTTGAAATTATACATACACTCGGACAACATTAAGGAAGAATGATAACATCAGATTTCAGATTAAGAGACCAAAGACAGTCGCAGCCCTGGCATGTTCAACTTTTTGAAACAGACCGGAAAAGGATCCATTATTCACAACCAGCATTGCAGAAGATCATAACATCAAACACATTTAAGACATGGGAGGACAATTAGACAGTCTCATATTTGATATTTCAATCTTCTTGAAATCGAAATCCTTATGTTATACTCTGGAAGCAGATTAACACAAGCACTAGAACGGAAATGCAACAGCTATAATGTACTACTAGTTCAATAAAAACAATATTAGTAAAACAACAAGCATACGGGAAACGAAGGGGATAAAACTAACACCCCTGCATTATATTATAAACGTGCACTGAATCCCCGTAAAGCCCTATGCCAAAAACCATCTCTTCGCTAAGTTCTGCAGATAGGAGCGTTTGTTGCAGGGTCTCATGCCATAGAATCAACACTATATTCATTTCACACTCACAAGAGCAGAGACTAAAATTCCATTTGATTGGCACCATAAAAGAACTTGGCAAAACACAGCAAACTAGTACAGGCTGTACAGTATACTAGTAATAAACAAAAAAATCATTATCATCATTGCTGAAATGTAAATCATGGAGCACACATATGCATTTCTTCAACTTGAAAGAGAGATATAACTAACAATGTAGCTCAGATGTTCATATATCAACAAAACAACCATGAAACCAAAAGTTCTTTCACCTTCCAAGAATCAATCAAGATCAAATACTTACCATACAATTCCTTACAATTCCATTCAGAACAGAAATGAAAACAAAATTCTTACACATACATGCATACATACCTTTCCCCAATCTGTTCACAGGAAAGAACCAATCTTTGAGCAAGCAACGTCTGAAAACCAAGAAAATCACAAAACCCAGAATTCAAAAGGACGAAAATTGAAGGTACATTGAGAGAAAAGGAACAAGAATACGCGTAATTTGTGTACCTGGCTTTGTTTACAAAGTAGCCCTTGTTTCTTTTTCTTTGCCTTTACTCGTTTGCAGAAAGAATAAAGCCAAATGAAAAGGCGCAAGGGAGCAAGTGAAATGTGTAATGAGGGAATTGAATGAGAGAGACCCAAGAAAATTATTATTGGGATTGATTGATTATTATTGATTCATTCATCCCGTATCATTAAGCAAGGTTTGCCTTTTCTGAAAGAAAAAAGAATATAACTCACAAAGTTGATCGTGCAAGCAACGCCTTTTTGGTCAAGTTTTTACTACTTTTTTCAAGAAAAGGGTAAAATCATGGCAAAATCAATCAATTTACAGCAATTTCTTGATTTGCGTATGATGATTTTCATTTTACTTAACCAACAAAATTAAAGATAGAAATTAAGTCCATTTATTATACATTTGTGGAAACAATTGTGCTAACACGTTGTTGCTTCGTTGATGGGTCTCAATTGCAGCAGAGTCCATCCTTGTCACAGAGCTTTGTTTGTTGAGATTTGGTGACAGACTTAATTAATTAATTTTCATTTTTTTTTTAAATATTTGATTAGAAATTAAAATTCTTCCACCAAAATTTGTATAGGCTTTTTAGACTATAGAAGTGGGCTACTTACATTTTGAGCGGCGTAGTCAATTCACATCTAGTAAACACTCATGTGAAGAATCTAGTTCCCAATTTGATTCAAGTCGGTAAAGATAATTGAGTCTCAGTTCTAGTTTTGACTTTGTCCACTTATCTAACAAGCTCGATAAATCGATAAATTTTATATGTAGTACCGAACGCAGAGTTGACTTTAGTCTCGTTTCTTTAGCAAGTAGATGTACTCCACGTTCCAACGACTCACTTAAAAACACTATAGGTAACGGTAAGTGGATAATTAAGTAAGCATGCTATGGTAAAAAATTTACATGAGTGTGGCCAAGGGTGGACCTATGAAGGGACTAGGGTGGGCTGAAGCCTATCCTGAAATGTAAATTTTTATTAACTACTACATGACTTTATGTAACTGAAATTTCTTTGTCCGAGTGGTCAGAACTTGGGATTTTGAACGAAGTGATCTAGGCTCGATCCTTGCCATTGTATCTTCCGATCCTTTATTTTTCTTTACCTTTCACCCCCTATTTCTATTTCCCCATTTTCTCTATATGTTTTCAAATTTTCTTTACTAATAATTTTAGTTTTATCTAATACATTTTTTGTCTTCTTCTCATATGTTTTCAAATTTTCTTTACTAATAATTTTAGTTTTATCTAATACATTTTTTGTCTTCTTCTCATTGCATTTATGTTTTTTTTCCTCATATTTCTATATTCCTCTATTATTTCTACTTCATCATTCCCTTCAAATTAGCCTACTCAAAAATAAATTTCTGGATCCGCCCTGGAGTGTGGCAAGCTCGCAACTTGCAAGTTGCTAGTCCCATAGAAGAAATAATGATGTAAGACTTCAAAGTATTGAAAAGGGACGATGCCTAGGATTCTTTTTTCTCCTCTTTCCCATATCACCACACCCTTGACCATTATGCTTTGAATGTGCACATATCCCCTACTACCATCATGTCATATGATGAACAAATTTTACGTATGGCCACAAGCCCACAAGCTTGATCAGTTACAATGCACCTCTATTTGTCCACAAGAATTGGACCAGTTTGTAGCTAAGATTTGTCAGTGATAACGAGTGTCCCACTCAAAAGAGGAAAAGAGTCTCCGGATAACAACATTAAAATTGAGGATTTATTACATTTGATAACCTTGGTAAACACAATATTCACAACCACTTTTACAAGTGGAAAGATAACCATGACCACCTCACTGGTGTAAAAATGACGACTATATTTTACTAGTATATTATGTGTGAATCGACTGTTCGTGAAGTGTACTATTACTTCTACAAAATTTACCAGGAGTTTGATCTCTTACTACCTGAGACAGTCTTCTTTACAGCTCCAACGGAGACTAGAAACTGATCAAGAGACGATAGGGTCCTCATGTCATCGGGTGGGAAGTAACTGGCAGCCTTTCCCAGTAGAGAAGTGAAGAGAAGGGAAAGAGAAGGACGTGTGACATAACGTTCACCCAAAAGATCGTCAAGGAATGCAAATGCTGCCAAGAAGTCTGATCTGCTTGCGTTTATTGGGCCAGCGAAATGAGCAGGGATTATTCTCTTGAACTTCCAGTCTCGTGCAATGCTATCAATCCAATCCCTCACCTAAAGGTACAAGAAACACGATAAAGCATCAGACCTTGAAACCAAGTCAATCTAATAAGAGTATTTTCTAATCACTAAACTTGACAGATCTTCACTAGGGCATAACAGGACATATTCACCCAGATAGAAGTATAAATGGCTCCAAAAAGATGATTTAGGTACCTTGAGTTGCATAAAGTACAGCCAAAACCTAAGAAGCTACATGCAGGTGAATGCTCTATTTGATGCGAATTGACTGCAAATTAAACCAATGTACACCCTACCTTTTCAGGAACTTTGCTGAAAACTAACGTTTTAACAATGGGAGAGACGATCAGCTTTTGCGACATTTGGGAGAAGCTAGCCTCGGGTTCCAGCAGGTTTGAGGGTCCAAGGAACAAAATCTGGAGGACCATTCTCTCCCAGCCTGTGTTTGGAAAAATCAAAGGTTATGTCACTAGTTCAATTATGGCATAAACATGATGTCGTTTAATGCTTATCGGTGTTTTCCATTGAGAACTAGTAACTGACAAGCACATTGCAAGCTGCTTGGGCTGCGGAATTACCTTTCTGTAGATTCATCTTATTGTCAACAACTGGTCCATCGGGGACGTCCTTACCTTTACTAAGAATTTTGACAGCCAAACCATTTTTGGCAGAAGCTAATAGCGACTCTTTACCAATACATTCAGGTGGCTGACGAGGGACATATATAACTGCATCTGTCACTAGTAGCGTTCTTGTTCGCTTGTGATAGAATGCCACCTCAACGTATGGTCCGATTCCTAAGCAACAAATAGAAACATGTAACAATGTATTATAATGTATAATGTATTAATCGTAAGACAATTTCAAGGTGTGAGTATGAAACAGGACAAGTCCAGTACCAACTTCGGGGGAACTTAGTACTTTCTGCTCAATTTCATCACCCCACGGAACCGATGAGTCCTCTTCTTTCAATGTTTTAGCGCGAAAGATCCCAAAAAACTCGAGGGGCAAGTTTAGAGGCCAGCTCCACTGCCTTGGTGCCACCCATACCTGAGCTTTAGGGAACTTTCTGGAGAACGGACCGACAAATATTTTATGCTCATAGGCAAATGTGGGCAGGACTATGTATTCCACTGGAGAATCTAGCTCTTTCAGGAGCTGCAGAAATGAAGAAAAAGCAGCATGTACTCAAACTTCACAATAAAAGAGAGAACTTCATAACAAGTTGCACAAAAGTGTCTATGATTTGTAGAAAAACAATAAACAAAACCTAAAGCTGTATGATTGAGTACCTGGATGCACTCTTTGGTTGGAGCAATTGGAGCATGAACCCATAGCCCTCCTGATTTCAGCTTGATAACCGTCATTCGGGTGTTTGTTGAGACACTGCTGAAACCTAACGCTTGCTCTTGTTCAAACAACCATATGGTATCTTTCACTGCCTGATTTATGTATCAGCAAACAAAGTTTTATCAGCATCAACATATATTCCCCTTCTACTTAGTACGCATGATTTCTTTTCTTTCGGATGGCAATTAAATCCTACGCGTTTGATTACTATCGCCCTAAGGATTCGACGGTCAGAGCAAAAAGCTTCTATGTATTATCATGGAGATATATGCACCACAAACAAATCTGAAATAGCAAGCTGCTTCCATCATGTTAAATTATTAACCCCAACATTATTCTATACGAATATCAAGTATGCATATAGAAGTTACTACTACAATATAATCTATTGGCATCAGATTAAAGCTAAAGAGTTAAGTTGGAAACTAACCTCATATCTTAAGGTGCGGCGGTTGAGAAACGGACCAAGCGGGAACGGGAACCCAGTAAAATTGAAGTAGAACCGTCCTCCACTGCTAGCCTCGCTGCTGGCGGCAGCAGCAACGACTAAACTGACTTCATGTCTTCTTCTGGGTTTCACTTTTAAGCACAAGCCCTTTAATGGCAACCCAGTGAGAAAACCAGAGTTCACCTCACGGGAAGCTAATGGAGAAGATTTTGGTGAAGGCACAGCAAAGGCTGCAGCCATCTTTTTCAGCCAGGAAACAGTTTTACAGAATTCTAGCCAATAACCATGGAGAATCAAATGGAAACACCAGATTCAGGACAAGAAAAGGATTCTAAAATAGTTCTGGTTTCCAGGTTCTTGTTGTGACACGTGGAAGGTTCAAGATTATTTGTCCTAGCTGGAATTTTTTTTTTTAGGTCAATATTATAATCTCATGGTTTTATGTGGATGTAATAGATTTTCAGAAAGGAGTCGCAGTAAACTTATCCACCAAAGTGAACAGAAAAGCATAACTGAAGAAATAGACTTTTCTGGGGAAAAAAAAAGAGAACCATATGCACACATGACAAAGGAACAAAAAACAAAGGGATGAAGAGAAAAATGCAAAAAGTCAATAGTTTGTCTGAGCAATACAACATGAACAGCAGTTTACAATGAATGACTGAAGTTCAACCAAGATGAGCCTGCGACCACTTATCCCCTATGCACAACAAACAACATATTTCTAGGCAGATTTGAAATTTTGAACAAGACTAAAAGATAAAAGATCGTCATCGGAAAAGCTGACTGGGACACATTCTTGATCTGGGTTGACTCCCATGATTATGCATATGAGTTCTTGTGACTGGAGAAATCCTGATGCCATGAGATTACTATAACACTGATATGAATAACATGTATTTTTGGCGATACAAGCTGGGGTGACTTGCCACTTGACAGACTAGGAAGAAAGTAGGAGAGTGTCATGAGATGATCTCCTTCACCAGCCAATCCAAACATGGGTATGCAAAGTATAGAAAGAGCAATGATGGAATGGCAAAGACCAAGGTTATGATAATGTACAGAGCCAAGATGGCTGCACTGGCAGGAATAACATATAGAATAATGAGAAGAAAAATGATGACCAGTGGCAATTTGGCTGTAAGATGGACGAAGAATACGAGGGACTTCCTGAGGGACCATTGTACTCTGTCAACAGTATATGAGTCATTGTTAGGAGCATTGTTTCTTGATCCTGATATTTCTGAATGATGATTGCACTGTATCCTCCTGAGGTTATTACCCACATAGCTTCTGGCAGCAGTCGTGTTTACTGGCCAAACATCCTGATGATCCCCACAAATTGCATGCGATTGGATTCTGTCACCATTCATGCTCTCGAGCATCCAGAGAAGGAAGAAATTTTTACGAGGATATTTCAGGTTACCCCTGTAGATTACACGGGGTGACAAGAGGTTGCACCAGGGGCATGCTATAAAGAGTGGGAGCTGTAGGGGTAAAGTTGGAATCTTAACAACAGCCCAATGTAATCCCAAGATGCAGTTTTTGCATAGTGTATGTCCGCACCACAAAACATACGGTATGTTTTCAACGAGGTTAAAGGATTCCCAGCATATTGGACATTCAAGTCCCTCCTCTCTGGTAGTGGTAGACGAAACATCATCATCCGAGCAATAATCTTGTGTAGGCTTTGGACCAGCATTCTTTGGCCTTATATTTCCAGCTACACACTTTGAAGCAAAATTCCACATGTCTCAGCACGATAGGACCACTGCCAGATGAAAGTTTCAAATGTGCGCGTTTAGTTCCTACAAGGTCAAAACAAGACAAGATGAGATTAAAAGCCTGGACACCAGGAAGCTAAAAGCTAATATTAAACCCACTGCAGTCAGCTTGAGTAGGACCCCTGTCGAGGAAGCTATAATCTCACTTATCAAATTAGTATTCTCACACATGAACTTTGTTGTAGATACTGAATGTCATGCAGAGAGATTCTGGAAAATAGAAGTTCAAGGATACGATCCATATTATCTTTCAATCAATATAATTACTTTATCACTGATGGAGATCCAAATCTTCAACAAACAGCCTCGTGGAAATGTACATACACAAAGCAATTTCAAGAATTATAAAACTATCTATACCAATTATAAAGTAGGTTCAATCTACTTAACATAATTCCCACCGTGTTTATACTTTAGACAGTCAATCAGACAGTACAGAATTTATATTTCTGTCGATATACCAGAGACACAAAGCACAAGTTTGCTCTATTGTGAATTTAACCAGCTACACTTAAACATAATTCTCACCATGTACATACAGTCAATCAGACAGAGTACAGAATTTATATTTCAGTTGATAAACTAGAGACGCAAAACACAAGTTTGTTGAATTGTGAATTTTACCAGCTACACTTTATAGAGCTTTCAAAATAGTTTATATTATCTGCCAAAAGAAACAAGTTCTTGTGTTCCTTCTCATGACAACTTCCCGAAAACAAAACTCTCGACTTAAACAGATAGGCAAATGCAATATTCATGCTAATCCAATCCAATCCAATCCAATCCTACTCAGTAGCATTGGCGAAAACTGAAAACTAAATCACACTGTTAGTAGATTTCCCTTTCCCATTCATTATATTATATACCCCCTTTGATCCCATATAAAAATCAATAACTTGGATTTTCGAATAAAATGTTGTCGAAATAAGCAATATCTCATCACAATAAAATCTCACATTCTCACTGTCAATCATTTAGTCAATGTTCAACGATTTGTGAAAGCAAAGAGCCCTAACTTCGATTAAACTATAAAATACAAGCATTTCTATAATAAAATCATGATCCATACATAAGAATCATTAACATGACAGTGCGTCAGTGCCATTACGAATTTCATCAATCAAGCTCTAACAAACGAGAACTTTAAAATCACCCATCGTTATAACAGAAAGCAGCAAAGCAAATTGTTCACAGATTCAAACATCAAAAGAACCAAATGAAAACGCCAGATATTAACGAATCTGAAAATTGTTAAACCAAAAATTGTGAGATGAAATAGATAGCTTACCAATTTATCGGTTCGAAATCAGTGGAATCGAGAGAACGGAGAAGGGGGCAAAATCGAGCAAATCTCAACAAGCACCGCTAATATTTTCTGACATTTTTTTTTGTCCATCAGGCCTTTCTCATGTGTCATCTCATTTCGGGTCGGGTCGAGTTCTTCTACTCGTAGTCTCTGTTTGCTAAGACTTGAGTGGAAAAGTTTCTGAAATGGTCCTCCTCTATCTTGACCATTATGAAAATGACCACAAGTTTCCAATTTTTTATTTATAGTCCCTAGTTAGTCTCTATCTATGGGCTATGAGCAATGAGTCTAATAATATTACACTACGGTTGACGTAAACGTGTAGGAAACGTTAATTTTTATATGTTTATATATATAGTTAATATGCAAATTAATATTAATAAACTTATAATGAATGCTTGAATACTAAACAACCAAATAAATGGATATTTGAATAAATAAATTAGTCAAATCAAACTACAAACAATAAAATAAGTTGAAATAAGTATAATGTACGTATTTCTAAGACGACATATGAGTTAACAAAATTCACTTACTCGCATGCATTAGACAACATAAAACACATATTATGGACGAAACTAATTAAATAAAAAATTTATCAAATGACCAGAAAGGTAGTCCATAATTTTCCGGCAAGGAAACGCAGAGAAAACGTTTCCTAAGAAAATAAAATACCGATTCATTTGAAGTTTTCGTGATTCATATATTACAAGTATTATTCAGTATTGAACTATGATTCTAATAATGTAACCCAAAACTTCATTGGGTTCGAACTCTATTACATGTTTTTCATCTTATCTATCGCATCAAACAAAAACTAGGCGTCCGATTGGTTTTCGTAATCCACATGTAAAAGGCCATTTTCTGGCGTTGACCGGGCCAAATACAACGATTGTTTTGTGCTGTGCTCTCATGTGGTCGGTTCTTGGGGCTGCCCTTTTTCTTTTACCATTTTTACCGACATTTATCGGAATGCAGGTGTGGGCAGTGTTTTGGATGCAGGGCGATGTGCCCTGATTTCAAATTACAGTCCCAGCTGAATTTTTTGGGGCCATCCAAACTTACCAATAGGTCCCTCTACGGTGAAAATTTATTACCATATTACCCTGCAGCACCCTAGATCTGTTTTTCTTGGCAGTATAAATAGCAGTTTCCCTCTTTCAGCCGATAGCTCAGGTCGAACAGTAAAGAGCAGTTTCCATAAACTGTACGCATGTGTTCTGGGTGACCTGAGAAACAGAATTTATATGATTAGCAAAGCATTGTGACAGTAAAGACACAACAAACAAGGAAAGCAAATGAATAAGTGCTATCCAAATCAAGCTTCGTAAAAACTTAATTCAAAATAATAAAGTACATATGAAGAATGTGTGATATCCAACATGATTAATTACTACTACCTCCACTTCATTAATAACTTTCTAAGGGGAATATTCATCGCGACCTTTGACCACGTATAACTCCTAAATTACATTCGAGAAAAATATAATAAAATTATATTATGAAATTAAATGGAGTATATTTTCATAATCAACTTTTAATTTATATTGATACAGTTTAATTTAAAAGTTATACGTGGTCAAAGGTCGCGATGAATAGTTCCCTTAGAAAGTTATTAATGAAACGGAGGAATTATTTAACTTTATCTGACTACTTTTTTAATTAGCAACCTATTTTGATCCTAATAATGCAAATATAGACTCTTTACAAATAAATGGAAACAGAGTAGCATGATCAGCAGCTGTGCTAGTTTGAGAGGGCTAAAAATGTGTCAGGCCATATTTTTACTAATTCGGCAGTTTATTCAGTCAAACAACAAATTTGCATCATTTTTCCTGTTTACCACAATCAGTTTGTACATACTTCCTCCACTTTTTTATATAAATGAAGTGTTAGACATTAGCACACAAATTAAGAATGAGTAATTATTAAACATATTTTTTTTAAAATGTAAGAATAGTGACATGAATAATGTATAAAAAAATTAGAGGTATGCTTTTTACATCATCAGTTACATTATAATTTGACTCAAATAGTGATTTCAAAAGCTAAAACTTCAAATAAAATTAAATGACTAAAATGGGACAAAATTAATTTAACAAAAAGTGGAGGAAGTAGTTGATCGAACTCTGCGGGACAAAATTTAATTTAACAAAAAGTGGAGGAAGTAGTTGATAGAACTCTGCGGTATAGATCTTTGTTATAGAGATGAGTTGTCGTATAGGGGGTGTACGGTGGTTGACTGTGTCTCTGATGCACTCCCTTAATCCTGTGTATATGTTTATCACTTGAATAAAAATTTATTTTCCCTAAAAAAACATTTATATATGTCAAAATATTATTCTTTAGGTGTACACAATGAAATAAACTTGAATGGTCCCTCATTTTCATGAACTCGAGGACAAAGATGAGTTAAAATAATCATATTTTGTTGTTTCATTGTTTAATACACATTTAAAACGATTATATCTTTATTTGTTTTCTTTGATTAATACACATTTAAAACGATTAGGAGAAATGTATGATATATATTTTGGTCCATATATAGTTTTAAATTTAATCTCAGTAGTAGTATAAAATTAAACAAACATCAATTACTAGGATCATGGGCTGGCCGTAGTCGTATTGATTTAGTAGAGAGTCTAGGGATTTGGTTAAGAAGAGGCAAACAAGAACGTGATGAAAAAGCTTATATAATTTTAATTTGTTGACATTTTACTAGTTATTTTTTTGGAATTTATGTTTCTCATGATCAGTACACTTTTGAAATTTTTGTTGTTTAGAAGTATTTTTTACTTTAGTTAACTAGTTAATCCATGTGTAGTTATGTAATTAAATAATCCAGTCAAGTAAAAATAAAATGTCACATGTCACATGTAGGAATGTGGGACATGAAATAGGACACAAAAATGTGGGATAGAAGATCCACACCGGGAGTCTATACCATAGTATCTAACCAAAGAAAACAAATAAAAGAAAAGAATCAGCACTCACAGTAATGTAATCTGAATTAAAAATGAAAGAGGTATCAAAAGATCGAGTTAGTACTCCACCTTATAAGGGAATATATTAATAAGTTAATAGTTAAAACGTAAAATTTAATCATTTATATTAATTTTTAAAATCATCGAGTTGGATAATATCTGAATCAAACTTTATTGGAGAAATTAACTCAACAATAAACTATGGTACATGGAAAAGGAACCTTCTTTTATACTTACTCCGTCCACACATAAACTTCTCATTTGGTTTCATTGATTTTTTTTGTCTCCGTTTGACTCCGATTTAATCCTAAATCGTACTGAAAAAATAATATTTGAACTTATATTATATTATGAAAATATAAGATTTCCAATTTTTTTTTTCTTTTCGAAAGGTTCAAATAAGCTACACTAATACAGGGGAGAGTTCGGCCGATTACATGTTCTAGAGGCCTTACAAAACAAGTCCGAATGCAAATAAGATTCTAACCAAACGGGAACATAGTCCCATACACATAAATACGGACATTGGGATACATTCAAAAACAAAAGGGGAGAGGGCAAAACAGAAACTTGAATACCCTCCTCATGGATGAAACGAGCACTTCCCAACTTAGCTAGCTGATCGGCTGCAGAATTGATCTCCCTGTAAACAAAACGGTACACGACGGGCTCAAATAGCTGCTCCAGGTGCGCTACATCCTGGAATAACGCCTGATGTGCCGCTGCTGGAACCAGGGTCCTGTTTAACAGATTTCCACTTTTATAATATAAGTTCAAAATATTATTTTGCGGTGCCATTTATGATTAATTCGGAGTCAAATGAAATCTAGAAAAAGTCGACAACATGAAATGGAAATTTGGTCGGGGACGGAGGAAGTATATGTGTAAATCTTAATGCATGTAAGTTTATAAGTTACTACAATACTAAATTAAACAGTTGTAACAGTGATTTGTTCGGTCGTCAATCAATCACTTATTAGACCTCCAATATCGGTGCATGGTGGGTGGGCCCCACCACCATCACCAATTTTTTTTTTAAAAAAAATAGAGAGGGCGCACATAATTGTGCGCCCTCATGGCCACCAGCCACCGGCTGGTGGCCTCTATGGCTTGTCCCCCTCCTATTGGTCATTTATTTTTTTTATTTTTTATTTATGTTTTGTACTTATTATTATATTTTATCCTTTCTCCGTTTTGTACCGTATATAGCTTTTAAATTAAATTATATAGTCCTCTTAGGAACTTTGTAATGAAACGGAGCAAGTATTATCTTTTTAGATTTTATCATTATCTTTTATATTATTTGATATCTTATTATTTTAAATAAAAAATATATTAAAATTCATAATTTTTTTCCCTCTAACTAATACAGTAATTTTATAATAATATACAATTATTATATTATTATTAAATAATAATAAAAAAATGAAAAAATAAATAAATTGAATTGGTTGGATGGTGGGTGATCATGGATAAATGTGGATTTTGGTGTTGTGGTGGGTTGATTGTAGGATGGGATATGTGGATGAGAGAGAAATTAATTTTTTATTTGTTGTGGTGGGTGGTGGGTGGTCATGGATATTTATGGTCTTAACGTATGAGAGGTACGGTCATGGAAAAGACCAGTCGCGGGCCAAGGTATAAGTACAGAAACAACCCACTTGTAAAATTCATTAGCTCTAGTTTTTCTTCATTTTTTTTTCATCTTATTTCTTTCTTTTGCGGTATTTTCTTCATCTCAATTATTCATTAAAATTTTATCAATCACTATTCATGTCCTCCGCTTAGGATGACATGCGAATTTCGATCGTACAAATCCATCAGTTCGTTTTCTTAAATATAATGAGCTGAGTTACGAATGAACATATATGCACATATTGTGAATGAACATAAGTGACAAAAACTCTAAACCAGGCTATATCGTGAATGAACATATATGCACAAACCATATAGTCCATAGATGGTTTTGATTGTGATTCATATTTTCACATACAGATATGAACATTCTAAAATAGAATTATTGAGGAATGTAGAAGACGAATTGTTCACATGTTGATCATACATCGATCTCTCTCGGCCACAAGCTTATATATATGGGCCGAATTTCACGGTCAAAGATCATATATCTTCCACATGAGAAGATCGATCATCTGAGTCGGAAATCATCACAATTTTATTTGATAAGTAGGAAGTACTAATTAATATTGGACCAATAGGTTTGAGAATGCAAGATTCCGACGCCTACACACGACAATAAAAAACATCCAGAAAAAGGCATAATAACAAGAAATTTGAATGTTGATAATTTGATCATGTAATATAACAACAATAGGTACGTACTGCAGTGGGTCTAATTTAATTAGCTGGCGGATCCAAATTGCATGTTCTAAATTTCTAATGATCTTCAGAGTGATAGTTCCACTTTCCATGTCCTTTAGGAGCAATCCGTTGTCAACCAGTCTGGACTCTGGGCCGGAGCTTGGTACGTACCTGGTTGCAGTTCCACTTAAATTTGCTTCCCGTCCGTCGATCAGGGCCCCCTCCCCTTATAGCTAATTAAGTGGTCCAGTACCCGATCGCTATATACAGTACGTTAACGTGATTAAAACACATGACCGGTTCTTCATCATCACCTTCTTGCCTTCAACTTTCAATCATACATACCTATATACTTTTTGATCTATCGTATGCGTGTGATCCAATTATTATTGAAATAATAAAAGTATTTGATGTCTCATATATAAATTTATTTTATTTTGTCTCCCTTGCATGAATAATCCATTTATGGTCTAGTTTATTTCTTTCTTCAATTATACAGGCCAAGTCTGACAATTCTTTTTCTTCGGTTGCTAAATTCTATCATCATCAACAAATAATTAATGTAAATTCAATATCACTCGAGTGTTCTGATCCAGATGTAATTCAAATATATACATGCCACCGAATGGCAGAACCACCCTAAGTATTGTGGGATGTCCCTGTACTTTCGACTCAAATATTACTCGAGTAAAGTTTGAGCTCGAATCCACGACTGGATTAGCACACCCATAGTGTGCCAATAACATATACTATTAATTACTTAATTTTCCTCGAGTCTTGTGCTATGAGCGTTTCAATAAAATTATTTGCCGTTCCAAAAACAAAAAAACTCTTACTTAATTTTATAAATAATTTCACATTTGAATTCCATATATACATCTTTTTATCCATTTTTTTTATTATATGTATTTACGTCGATCAACGACCTACATAATAAATTAAGGCAGTCCAAAATTGAAACAAACTTTCGTATAACTTCAATTTCCATTGCCAACCTTGATGTCACATAAATGGCACGAAGTTTTCTTGGGATTCTTTTTTTCTGGTACCAAATCTTGTTTTATTACGTACCCTACCATGTGAACGTTCACCATTTGTTCATCGATCCTCAAATTAAGTTGGAGAGAAAAATGAAAGTAATGATTCATTTCGGAGATTAAACTCGTAACTTTTTGAATATGGGGTGTATTAGATTGCCACTCGGATATACTCTGATACAGAAGATGGCTAGCATCAAGCCACAAACCATAGTATGATTCATCAGAACTAGACAAAATCCCGTCTACGTCTTTACACCCCATTGTTGCCCACCACCTCATATTTTATGACGTGACAATCCCTTGCCAATCTTGTTTACACATCATCACCATTTCAAATTCCTCTTCTTCTTTCTACTCTTCCATTCCATTAATCTCTCATTTTCACTTCACTTATCTCCTAACCATGTAGAACCAAATCCCATTCAATTCTCCTTCCTCTTTTCACCTCCAATTTCACATAACTTCCAATTTTCTCTATTCTTTTTATTCCTCCAATCTTCTCTCATGGTTTCCTTCCTTCCAAGAACATGCCTCCTAACTATCCATACCCCTCTCTTTCCCTCTCAAGGTACTCTATTAGTCACTTTGATTGTCATCTCCGTTTACGTTTTTATTGTAGTAGTCAGTTATAATAGAATCCTGACTCCGACCCTGATAGAATACTCTGATGTAATAATAATAAGTGGTTGTGGTTAAATGAATGCAGGTGGTGTGGACGAGAAACGGTCCAACCGGACATCATCGAAATCATCGACGACACTACCCTCCCACCCGCCCGCGAATGCTACGCGTGCACGCGAGTGGGAGCGCCCGTGTTCCACTCCACCAGCTGCGACAAAGCGAACCAACCGGAATGGGAAGCGTCAGCCGGTTCATCACTCATCCCAATAAAAACTGGCTCCCGGCTCAATCTCCGGCCTGACCAGGCGCCTTTAATCTTCGACCCGAGGAGCAAGCGCGTGCAGAGATGGAACAGGCTGTTCCTCCTGGCGCGTGGGATGGCACTTGCGGTGGACCCGCTGTTTTTCTACGCCCTCTCGATTGGGCGAGGTGGGTCGCCGTGTTTGTACATGGACGGGGGATTGGCAGCGGCAGTGACGGTGTTGAGGACATGTGTGGACGCGGTGCATTTGTTTCACTTGTGGCTGCAGTTCCGGTTGGCGTATATTTCGAGGGAGTCGTTGGTTGTCGGGTGCGGGAAGCTCGTGTGGGATAAACGCGCCATCGCCAAACATTATTTGCGTTCGGTTAAGGGGTTTTGGTTCGATGTTTTTGTCATTCTTCCCGTTCCTCAGGTTAGTAGTATAAGAACCAATTCTCGTTTCTAAACAGTTAGTTAAATTTTGATCAATCATATATTCATATTTAAATTGTAACCAATTTAAAAAGTTTTCACATTATTTTAAAATTCACATTACGCACTTGTATTTTTTCTAAATAGGTGCAGATTACCCATAGATTTCTTTTTGAAACAGCAAAAACAGATTACCCATAGATTAATAATTTGCACTCCACATTTCACATTAATAAGTTCCAATATACTCCTCGTAAACTCTATTCGCTGATTAGATAGCCAATAAATTTCATAATTAGAGATTGAAAAATCTTGGTCCGATCACAAAACCCGCTAAAATCACATAGAAAATCGATACGGATTGAAACTTATGGTTAAATTTGAGAACGAAAAAGATAATTTGAAAGTTTTAAAAGAGTGATATAATCAACAACTTATATACGTTGTGTTAAACAATAAAAAAAATTAATAACATGTTAAATTTCACCTTTTTAGAAATTTTTAAGGGTTAATTCGCATCTTAAAAAATATATAATGGGTAATATGCCTTTTATGAAAAATTTAAGGGGGGACGGGGTAAATTGCCAAAAAAGAAAAAAGAAAAAAAAAACTCTCATTTTATCATCTTAGTTTTGACTGAAAAATTACGAATATAACAACTGTTTCATAGAACGTATATAGTAAATGGTAAATTAAATTACATGTATGAAAAACGGACAAAGTAGAGGTTGATATTGATGCATGTACGTACTTTGAATTATTGATTTTAGTTTTGGTACGACATAGCATGGTGTATCAAATTCGGCTTTTGTCCACTGAATAAACACGAAGAAGTGGTCATGTCGTGACACCAGAAAATGCCTATCGTTTTGGAAGTATTATAGATTTTAGATATTATTAATTAATTGTTAAAATTAGGAATTTAGAATGATGAGATTGATTGTATATATATCAGCTATATATAATAAAAAAAGAAACCACGTTAATTCATGGTCACATGTATGTAATATTCGGACATACATATATTCATGGGACCATAATAATTGATCGAAGTAGGTCACAACATAAGTTCAGTTGTGTACGCATGCTATTCCTACAAATTCTTCGTGTCCGATTGTGTGAACTACCCGATGATGATGATAAGTGATAAGGTAATTCGTGATTGGTTATCCTACGTGTTGACGAAAGATATAGCCGGAGTAAAAACTTCAAACAAATCAGTCCACTTACTAACATTCAATCAATAAGTTAGTCATACTATAATAGTCAAATCGTCTATATTTCAAATAACCTGATAAGGTCGTACCAAAAATGTGTTTCTTCTATATTATTGTTAGTACATATAGGCCATGTGAGAAGCCATACTGCCCAAAATACCAACTAGAAAATATCTTCAGCAATAATAAAATTTTGGAGATCAAGAATTATGGATAGAGAGGGCCTTTGCAGTCACACAATTTTGATTGATATTATCTCAAATGATAATATATGACCAAAAATATTTCTGGTCCCAGCATGACATTATGTCACAGTATTGTATAGGTTTTATCATTATATACTCAGAAGTACTAGTGTTGCTATTTCTGAAATAGACATTCAGTTACAAAATGTTGTAAGAATCTGATTTTTGTTGCAGGCAGAAGAATAACTATAGTACTTCCCAATGCTGCATTGATGCCTGACACCTCATTTATGATCACAAATGTAACAATTCACAGTTTGTGACAAATTTGATCTTTGTAAAGTTTACAATAAAGGCTTATAACCTGGAAAAAGTTCCCAGATGATGGAGTAAAAACTTGGTAGTTTGCGATTTTCACGGGTTTACCAGATGATAGAACATTTGCTAACTGGCTTATATACTTTAGTTAGCTGCTCAAGCGTGTTTCAGATTCGAAATTAGAATATGGTTTCGTTTTCTGTTATCAGGAATTTTTAAGTACATAGTAGAAGAAAAAAAAGGAAACAGGACTTGTTCGATCAGTGAAAAGCTGAGGCTATCAATGAGAGCTCAGTAGAGATCAGTTCAAGAAAACTTAAAGACTTCAAAAGCTAAAAGTTACAATTTTTATGAGCTGATGAGCATGACAAGTTTCAGGTTTATCGGTCTATGAATTGGAATACTTGATGACCAAACATAACGAATTTGTTTGTGTTTTCTGTTTCCAGGCGGTGTTTTGGCTAGTAGTTCCAGGACTGCTCAAAGAGGAGAAGATAAAGCTCATAATGTCGGTTCTCCTCCTGATGTTCATGTTCCAGTTCCTTCCTAAGGTCTATCACAGCATATGCTTGATGAGACGAATGCAGAAAGTCACTGGTTACATTTTCGGCACCATATGGTGGGGTTTTGGCCTCAACCTCATAGCATACTTCATTGCTTCTCATGTACGTTTACCCCGCAGAATCAGGCGGGTTTCTTGTTCTGAATCGGCTACTGGCTTCGGAATAAGATCTAATCATGTTATTGTTTTTACCTCTTCACAGGTTGCAGGTGGATGCTGGTACGTTCTTGCCATACAAAGAGTAGCATCGTGCCTCCAGCAGCAGTGTAGGAATACTAATTCGTGCAATCTCTCGTTGTCATGCTCAGAGGAAGTCTGTTATCAGTTTCTAATGCCATCAGGGACTATAGGCGATCCGTGTGGTGGAAACTCAACTGTTGTGACCAGAAAGCCGTTATGTTTGGATGTGAACGGACCATTCCGGTATGGAATATATCAGTGGGCTCTTCCGGTTGTGTCAAGTAACTCTGTTGCCGTGAAAACTCTTTATCCTATCTTTTGGGGATTGATGACACTGAGGTAACTATTTTACCAGTTCCCATTTCTGCACTTGGCGATTAGGCCGCGAAATAATGAACCGTGCTAAACTTTGGTATCTGGTTGCAGTACGTTTGGGAACGACCTGGAACCGACAAGTAACTGGCTGGAAGTGGTGTTCAGTATCACTATGACGCTGAGTGGTTTACTGCTATTCACTCTGTTGATAGGAAACATTCAGGTGATCTTGAATCACAACACGGCGCGTAACATTGATAGATAGCAACAGCAGTAGTATATTGTTCTAAAGATTCTGAAAAAATCGTTCCAGGTGTTTTTGCACGCGGTCATGGCAAGGAAGAGGAAAATGCAGCTGAGATGCCGAGACATGGAGTGGTGGATGAAGCGGAGACAGTTGCCATCAAGATTAAGGCAGAGAGTGCGGCGCTATGAACGCCAAAAATGGTCAGCCATAGGCTGTGACAATGAGATGGAATTGATTCAAGATTTACCAGAAGGACTCAGGCGCGACATCAAACGCTTTCTTTGCCTCGATCTAATTAAGAAGGTATGAATGAACTCATAGTCTAGCTAGAACATACACGAATAATTTCAATTCCAATCGAGATTAATGTCCTTTCACTGATTTTTATCCAGGTTCCTATATTCCATAGTATGGATGATCTTATTCTGGACAACATATGTGACCGTGTCAAGCCCCTCATTTTCTCCAAAGACGAAAAGGTAGGACTGTCTAAGACTCAAGAAACTGCTCGTTCCACCTTATCGATGTTTGCTCATTTGATATTTACTGAAACAGATAATACGAGAAGGAGACCTAGTCCAGCGAATGGTGTTCGTTGTGCGTGGTCGTGTAAAACGCAGCCAGAACCTAAGCAGAGGAATGGTAGCCACTAGTATACTTGCGCCTGGTGGCTTTTTTGGAGACGAGCTTCTGTCATGGTGCCTACGCCGCCCTTTTATCGACAGGCTTCCACCTTCTTCAGCAACATTTACCTGCATGGAACCTACCGAGGCGTTTGCTCTGGATGCTAGCCATCTCCGGTACATCACAGATCACTTCAGGTACAAGTTTGCTAACGAGAGGCTCATGCGTACAGCTAGGTTCTATTCGTCCAACTGGAGGACTTGGGCTGCTGTTAACATTCAGCTAGGTTGGCGACGGTACATGCAGAGGACTAGACGTGCCGTGATTTACTCATCAGTGAACGGGGACAGTGATAGGAGACTTCGGCAGTATGCTGCGGTTTTTATGTCGATTCGGCCTCATGACCATCTTGAATAAGGGAAACAGCAATCTGCTACAACTGCTATCTGAAATGTTTTGATGATCTTCTAAACTGGTGTAATACTTGAGCGAAAGATTGGTTCGACTTCGACACATGAAGATGCTACATTCGTCGACTGTGTGATGATATTTTTGGGTTTATTCCATGCATCTAGGAATGTTCATTTATTGAGGCAGATTCCATGAGAGTGAAGTTTAGAAGTGGTGCAGCAAAAAAGCTGGGAATAAAGTATGGTATGCTATTGAACAAAGACACAGTGTTAATCAACAAATTGATGATGAATATGCATGCATGCTTTTTCTGCAGATAAAACTGGAAGTTATCTTTCACAATTCATTTTCACAGGCATTAAGTTAGCTTTAAGTTTTACCTTTGCTCGCAGTTACATCAAAGGCCAAAACCTACATTCAAATCCAAGCAATGAAGAAAATTTTGGATAAAATGGGGCCCTATATATGCATTATAACTATAACAAAGAACTATTTACTGACCGCTATGCAAAAACACACTAAACTTCACATCACGGATCAATATGGTTCATATATCAAACTCTGTCCATCTTTTAAGTTTCCCAAATCAAAACCTTCAACAAGATGACTAAGGAGTTAAGATAAAGTCTTTAATAATGGAAAGGCCTGTTTCTTCTTCCACAATACCTACAAGTTTGATCCTATTTAAATGTAATTTGAGCCTGCTACAAGCACACAAGTGTCTTCTAGTTCATTTTCGGGTCAGCTAAAATGTCGATGAAGATTAGAATCAACAGGCTTCTGTTGTATATTCTTCTACTTTCCCTCACTGGAAGTTTCCTAGCAGCCACCGCAAAGCTGCAGAAGGTAATATAGTAGTATCTGATGTATGACCTGTTTATGATACGTATTTAGCTTCGTGCAGGACATTACTATAAGGATTTTTTCTTCGTGCAGGACTTTTACATTGTTTTCTTGAAAGATCATCCGGAGACCGAGATATTAACAATCGAGAAACATCTTAATGTTCTCTCATCGTTGAAGGAAAGGTTGGTGCATGTACTCAAATGCATGCAGAAAACTTATTAGAAGACAACTGAACTTTTATTCTTGACTGAATGTATCATGGTTCTTGAAACAGTGAAGAAGATGTCTCTGAGTATCTTGTTTATAGCTACACGAAAAGTTTCAATGCTTTTGCAGCGAAGCTTTCTGAAGATGAAGCCACAAAGCTATCAAGTATGGATGAAGTACTATCCGTTTTCCCAAACCAGTACCGCAAACTCCATACTACAAAATCATGGGAATATATAGGGCTAACTCCAAGTTCACAGAGGAACTTCGATGTTGAGAGTAGCATCACAATAGGTCTTCTGGACACAGGTGAAGTGCCTTTATAAGAAACTTATCGTTTCATTTTTGTTCTTAACTTCGCTTAAAGGATTGTCGTTTTTCACCATGTACAAGGAATTACTCCACAGTCTCAGAGCTTCAATGATGATGGCTTTGGCCCTCTACCAGCAAAATGGAAAGGAAGTTGCAAGCACTTTGCCAACTTTTCAGGATGTAACAAGTAAATTTCATTTTCTCCAAATAAATACAGTAGCTTATTCTGCTTCTGATGTATTCTTGAGATCATTCTTAAACCAATTTATGACTTCGAAGCAAACTTATTGGAGCAAAGTACTTCAAGCTAGACGGAGAAGTTGACCCCGCCGACATACTGTCGCCAATAGACGTGGATGGTCATGGAACTCATACGGCTTCAACTCTAGCAGGAAGCCTAGTTCCGAATGCAAACCTTTTCGGCCTTGCAAACGGAACAGCACGTGGGGCAGTCCCATATGCTCGGGTGGCCATGTACAAGGTCTGTTGGGCCAACTCGGGATGTGCTGACATGGACATTCTTGCTGCATTTGATGCTGCAATAAGCGATGGGGTTGACATTATATCCATCTCGATTGGTGGCGTTTCAGGAAGTTACACATCTGACTCAATAGCGGTTGGTGCGTTCCATGCCATGAGGAAGGGGATTCTAACGGTAGCTTCGGCAGGGAATGATGGACCAAATCATGGCACTGTTTCAAATCATGCTCCTTGGCTTCTAACTGTAGCAGCTAGTGGAACTGATAGACAACTGAGAAGCGATGTAGACCTGGGAAATGGAGTAAGATTATCGGTAAGTCTCTCTGATAATTGGTTATGCTTTTTGCAGCAGATTCATATTGTTAAGCTGCAGAAAATAATCTGCAGAAGCTGCAGCTTCTGAGAATCTTAGTTAAAACTTGAAACTTCCAAAATCTGCAATTGCTCCAAATTCATTTTCTGCTTCTACTTTTCAGAACTTTCTTTCTGATATTTTGCAGCACTTAACTATAAGTATAAGCTATCCTAAGCACAATACTACAATGTTTAGGCAAGTATGTAAACCTCGCCTGGGCGAGAATTTCACAGTTCCCAGAATATTTCTAAAGTGTAAAGCTGCACATCTTTACAAACATGTTACTGACTTTATTGACACGAGACAGGGAATCGGAGTGAACTTAATTGAACCAAAGCAGAAGTTATATCCTCTATCAAGTGGAGTCGATGTGGCTAAGAGCTCCGATACCAAGGAAGACTCAAGGTACAAGTAGTAAGCCAGGCCCATATATTTCAAATTTATGAAACTGAGCAATACACCTAAAAATTTCTATGTTTCCCCCATGGCACAAGATACTGTCGTGAAGAGTCGATGGATCCTAAAAAGGTGAAGGACAAGCTTATCTACTGCGAGCTGAGTTCTTGGGGTGCAGACTCAGTCGTCAAAGGTCTAGGAGGAGTTGGAACTGTCATTAAGAGCGATGTTTTTCTGGATACAGCCTTAGTGTTCATGGCACCATCTACTATGGTTAATTCCACTGTGGGGAAGACAATCAACGACTACATGCGTTCAACGAAGTATATCCTTATCTTCTAGTCTTCTACCATTTCTAGTGTGGAACATCATATTATTTGATGCTTTGATATTCACATATGATAGTGAAATCCATTTGATGGTTGCAGATCACCATCTGCAGTTGTACACAAATCCAAGGAAGTCAAAATCAGCGCTCCTTTTACTGCGTCATTTTCATCTAGGGGTCCAAACTTGGGCTCTCAACACATCCTCAAGGTATAACTAGATTAATGAGCTCTCATAAACTCATAAACTAACTGAACTATGTGCAACTTTAGCATTATTCCTTCTGCTAATCTGCTAAGTACTGTCTGGTAAGAAACCAAAAACAACTGTCTGTTTGAAAAGAAAGCCTGATTGACTAAGACTGTGCAAACAATCACCCATTGTGTATTCTCTTTGACTTCGTTCTGACAATACCCGGTGAACAGCCTGATATTGCGGCTCCTGGAATTGACATCCTAGCAGCATACACTCCTTTGAAATCACTAACGGGAAGGAACGGTGACAACTTACATTCAAAGTTCACCTTCATGTCTGGCACATCAATGGCATGTCCGCACGTGGGGGGTGCTGCAGCTTATGTCAAGTCATTCCGGCCTAATTGGTCCCCAGCTGCAATAAAATCTGCTCTCATGACTACTGGTAAAAAATTGCATTCTTAAATGCTCTTATTGATGAAGGCATTCAAAATATAATCTTTTTACATTCTCTTTTTTTTTCTTTCATTAAACTTAGCTACACCGATGAGCTCCCATGTGGACAAAGATGCTGAGTTCGCGTATGGTTCAGGCCAAGTGAATCCAACTAAAGCAATTAGCCCGGGACTAATCTATGACATGGACGACATGTCATACGTTCAGTTCTTATGTCATGAAGGGTACAACGGTTCCTCTATGGGGAATTTAGTAGGTCAAGCGATAAATTGTTCCAAATTAGTTCCTGCAACTGGTGAAGATGCTATCAACTATCCCACAATGCAACTTGCTTTGAAGAGTACTAAGCAGCCTACTGTTGGTGTTTTCAGAAGAAGGGTCACCAATGTCGGTCCTACAGAGTCAGTGTACAATGCCACCATCAAGGCTCCTAAAGGAATGGAGATAATAGTGACACCAATGAGCTTGGTATTCACTAAGGGTCATCACAAGAGAAGCTTTAAAGTTGTGGTGAAGGCAAATCCTAAGGAAAATGTACTGATTTCATCAGGTTCACTCACTTGGAGAAGCTCTCGTTACACTGTCAGGAGTCCTATTGCTGTCTATAACCCATCGGCTGACTAAGTCACCTGTGAGTATGACAAGAAGACACTGTACTGTGTACAAAAAGGTTGATTCAGTGCATCTATGTATGCATGTATGTATGTTTACGTGGATTCAAAGTAATGTGCAGTAAATCTGTTTTTCGTTTTAGTATGTCAAGTATCAAATGAACTTTTACTTGTGCGAAGTTACAGAAAGGACAGTAACAGGACTCATTAGGATAGCTGATAGCATGTTGGCAAGGTGAATCAATCAAGGAAGATAACGCAAGACAAAGAACAATACATGGATAAGAACAGAACAGAATAGAAGAAAGCTCCATTCGTAATAACTACCAGCATTAATCCAGATTATTACTAGGGGTTCATAATTTTGATTTATACAGACAGAAAATGCGATAAAGCAGAAAAAGGTTAAACCAGTTCAGACATTCCTTAATAGCACTACCATAACAATAAGAGCTGCCACAAACAAAATGAACTAAGAAAGCCGCCACATTATGTAAGTTTCATATATCACGCCCTTTACCTTTATGAAGTCATTAATAGCGTATGATAACAATAAGACCTATGCCACAAACACACCAAGTCTATAGACCTCCATAGTGGACCAAGATTCACTTGATTCCTCAAAGCTGCAGTGGCGACTGTGGCGTAACCGTGTATTGCAGAAACAGCAAGAATAGGGATGAGGAACTCAGCAAACTTCTGATATCCACATGAGGATGTCAAAGCTCGAATAAGAACATATTCCCAGAGAAGCAATACAACAATCTTGAAACCGAGCATCGCCCTTGGAGGCATGAATCAGCTGCAATTGATTTGCCAAAATGAATACAATAAATGAAACAGAAAGAAGACTCGATATGCACGAAAACACTCCATCAAGAAAACACGTCCATCTTTTACCGAAAGATCAGATTTTTTCTTGAATGCTCCGGGAGGACGCAAAGACTTGTTCTCACCAGGAATCTTTTGTGCCCTAGGCAAAAGATGTATCTTCGTTCTAATGAGATGCAGCAGTACTGAGTTTGGTCAAACTTGCATTTTGTTCAGCAAGAGACTTGCTGTCCTCAAGCTCCCTTGCAGCATGGATGATTTTAACTAGCTCGGATAGCTTAAAATCTAAACACACAAAAAAAGGAAGTTTTAGCCTTCACGGATGAGATTGTCTCTTCAGCATCCACGTGAAGTTTACTTCCTCGTCCGCCCAAACTCTTAGCCTGTGCTCCACGAACGGCACCTCAATATCATGGGGATGACTTCTTGTTTCTGTCACAGAACTGTGTATAGAATGAGAATTCTCATTTTTGCCAAATGATTCAACCGAACTGGCCCGGGTATCCAGAAGAGAAGTGTGATCTTTATCATGAGATCCAGTTTGAATTTCCAGGTCGCAAGCTTGTGTCGCTACTTCGAAATCCATTTCCATGTCAGCCTGTGCATCAGAATCAGGTCCTGACAACTCACAACTTTCGACAAAGTTCTCGCTATTTGACGGAGAATTACTCCAGATAATTTTTCTTCCCAATCTTGTTGATCACGAGAATATAAGTTTGGTGAAATATGATTCCACTCCGAAAAGAGAGTTTTTTAGTCCCAGAGACAACAGGAGTCACTGAGTTGCCTTCATCATCCAACATGCCATCTTCACTCTCATATGAAATGGTATCCTCCATGGGAAATCTTGAAAAGGTGCCTTTAAAAATGCTTCCTCATCTTCTTCAACGGTATCAGAAGCATTCATGGATATATACTTATCTGTGAGAATTAAAAAGAAATATGTTGTGTCCAGTAAGAACTAAGCCATTCAATGAAGAGAATAAACACAGACAAGATTAGACCAATATTGATCGAGTATCAAAACATTCAAAGAAAAATAAAGGTCAGATTGAAGATTTTGGGAAAAAGAAGAAAGAAAACAAATTATGATGTTCTGTTTGTAGTATTAGTTTGAAAGATAATCCTGACATGTGAAGAAACTTCTGTTCTCTCAACAAAATGATACCTTTAGGCAGTACATATCGGGATTCCCGTTTTCTGGACTTTTCTATAGGTTGGTGAATGCCAAAAATTTCAGAAAATCGTACGATTGCCTTGCCATCCTCCACGCAAAGAATGGGAAGCAATGAAGATCAATCATCACCAGTCAAGTCCTCTGAGGAACTTGAGTCATCCTGCTCAACCTAGTGTTGGTGAAAACCAAGTAAATTACTTGAGTCATCCTCCACACAAAGAATAGGAGTTAACATACTGCCTGGGTGACATAAGCGTGGCACTGGCATAGTTACCTTTGGCCTGGAACTGTTCAGATTTAGCTTGGGGCTTGGAAATGTAATGACCTATTGATAGGAGTTCACATAGTGTCTGGGTCACATAACCTTGGAACTTTGGTGATTAAGCATGTTAGTTTTTTATTTAACTCTGCAGGTTTTTGCTTATGTGAAGCAGGGGGGCTACTATTAAGCATGATAGTTATAATCTTATCCAACCTAGGTCAACTGTTTTTATTTTTTTTATTTTTTATTTTTTATTTTTGGCTTTTTTTATTTGTATAGTTGCTGTTAAGCGGAATACCATGCATAAGGAAATCATCAAGGAACTAGTTCATCCATGAACCGTAATTGGCAATGTGTTTGGAGTATAGGGGTACCTAATAAAATAGAAGTCTTCCACTTCATCAAGGAACTAGTTCATGATTACCAGTAGAAGTGAATTAAAAACTTATTCATGAAAGCAACACAACCTTATATCCTAGTTGTTTGAATATGTCTCCTAGTTCAAATTATTTGAAATTGTTGCACTAGCAAGAATTCACACATTAGTTCCATTTTTCAAAAATCCCCTAGTTGATTTGACAAGTCTCCTAGTTCAAATGCTAACATTCCTAGTTGTTTTGATGTCTCCTAGATCAAATATTTCCAAAAAAATATAGAAAGGCTCTGCTTCACAGCATTCACCACGCTATTTCTATGACTAACATTCCTAGTTGTTTCAATGTGACTAACAATTTTTATTTCATTATAAGGCAGTTGGACACTAGTTAACCATCCTAGTTATTTGATTATATGTCCTAGCTATTGGTTTTTCAAGGCCCTACATAAAGACGGACCAATGAGCCAGTTTAGAATAGCCTTTTTGTTTCATCCATGTCTCTAATTATAACATTAGCACATACTAAAGCCAATACCTTATAGCAATAATTGATCCACATGACTCGGAAAAGTGCACGCACTAAGCATAAATGTATTAACAAAGCTGATAATCATTAAATGACACAGTTAAGTGATTATCAGAGCAATACTATGAACAAAGTATGCATAATGAAAGTAAAAATAAAATCAATAGCAAGACAACTTTTAACTAATCCAGTTTATTAACAATAAAAGGAAGTTTCTCAAAATTAGAATTGAAGAACAGTCATTAACCGCTCTAGGTCCATTGACATCTGACCTAGTCAACAAACCTGTTATTCAAACAGACTAGCAGAACAACTAACTAGCCCTAGGTCCATTGCTATATGTCCTAGACAGTCCTGTTGATATGTCTACTAGTCAAACAAGACTAGTATAAAAATCCCCAGGTCCAAGCTTATGTAACCAAGGCAATAGAGCCAGGGTTAGATAAGCATGAACCTGGTTGTCTTTAGCAAAAAAAGCCCTAGCAGAGTTATGATTAAAACATTAGCATGCTCCACTTACGTATAACCCTGCCAGGTCCAAGCTTATGTAACCAAGGCAATAGAGCCAGGGTTAGATAAGCATTAACCTGGTAGTCTTAGCAAAAAAAGCCCCTAGCAGAGTTCTGATTAAAACATTATCAACGCTCCAACTATGTATAACCCTGCCATGCCCAATCTTATCTAAACCAGGAGTGTATAAGACTGCAAAATCAACAAAATAACCAGAGACAAAAGCTAACCATGACACTTTCCTTGACATGTATTTACAACCAAAGTTATTTCACAACCAAAAAAGCAATAAAAACGAAGCTATTTCACAACAAAAAAGCATAATCGAAGCTGTTTTCACAAACAAAAAGCACATTCGAAGTTGTTTCACAAACAAAAAGCATAATCGAAGCTATTTCACAAACAAAAAAGTATAATCCAAGCTATTTCACAAACAAAAAGTATAATCCAAGCTATTTAACAAACAAAAAGCATAGTCGAAGCTATTTCACAAACAAAAAAGCATAATCGAAGCTATTTCACAAACAAAAAGAAAATTCGAAGCTATTTCACAAACAAAAGTGCATAATCGAAGCTATTTCACAAACAAAAAGCATAATCGAAGCTATTTGATGTATCAAATTGAATCGCGAATGTGAAAAATTGGGGAAAATTGAGTATCATACCTCATTCATCGCGAAATCACTTGATAACACCATCAAAGCAAGTAATAATCACAGACAATGGATCGAAATTCCTTGATAACAGCTTGTTTTTTCACGTGATTTGAACCTAAAAGAGGAAAAACGAGTGAAAAATGCCAAACTGTGTGTTTCTGTGTGTTTTCGTGTGTTTCTGAGCTAGAAATTAAGAATATATAGTAAACCGCTTTTTGGCCGCCCGATTTTTATCATATGAACCGGTCTTACCATCATATGATGGTAAAACAGGTTTTAGATAAGATTAACTCATCATAATTTTACTTACAAAAGGTCAAAAGCCCAAATCTTAATTTCTATAATTAGAATTATTAGGTAGAGTCAGTTAACACACATAGTTTAAAGATGGTTTCAGGGTCGTAATACATTAAAATCAGGAATAGTCATTAACCATTGCTACAGGAGTATTACAAGATTCAAGGAGCTTCTTAAAGCTGCTTATGAGCTATCTGGTTTGGAATTGATAACTTAGAATTCCTTACTCGCAATTGACAAATAGAAAGCACTAACACCTCATCAGGTTCTACCACATCCAAGTTCTCAATATCAGGTACTTGCGTATGCATATTTTCTGGAACATTTCCATCTTGAGAAACTGACTCATGATTGACCTTCTGCTCCTCTGCAGGAAAAATGAAATCACTAACTACATAAAAAAAATTCTGCATTCCTGCACAAATAAGTTTGTTTTGTTTTGACTTTTAATTCATGTCTGTAGAGAAATGGTAATTTTCTGTAATCATTGCCTTAATACATAATGAAAAAAAATCTATTCCTTATCCCCGAGTTACCCGAGTTATCGGGTATTAAGCAATCTTATCAGTCCAAGATAGCAGAGGGCACAGCCGAGCCAGAAAAGGCTGTAGTAGGATAGTAGGGTAGGGTAGCAGGGCAAGATGGCTGCTTAACTAAGATATGCTGTGCATGTTTCTTAAGTTATGAACCATATACTGTATATAAGTACAAAATGGGGTTATTTATGTACTAAAATAGGGTAAAGCGAGTGCAAGAGGGATTTCTCATATTTAAAACATATATAGAATATAGATTCATGGACTGAAAACAGGGTTAAGTGAGGTAAAAAAAAAGGACCTTTCATGCCCATACATTTATACGATACATGTTTATGGACTGAAAATAGGGAGTGATGAAGACATTTCCAATTTTCCTCTAAACTACGCTCTCTACAGCTGCTACACTACATGTTTGTTGTTGGCTCTTTGCTCTACTACGGTGTTATATTGACACCACTGGTAATTACCCACCACAAGGCACAAGTAACATTAAATTTTAATATTGCTTTCAATATTAATATCTTTACTCTGTAACATCAATTGTGTATTGTAACACTTACACTAGACTGGAATTCAACTAATAGAAGAGCCCTTAAAGACTACCAGGTCGTTTGGTTCTCAACTAACTATATTCATACCAAAACCATACTCCAGAACAAAATAAAACTATATACCCTGCTATTCATTAAATAAATATATGAATCCTGCACAAGCTAAACTTTAACGCAAAACCAAACAATCCATAAGCCTGGATAGGCTGCTCACATAAGAGCTAGATGGGTATTACTGGAACCACAGTATTATGGTATAGGATAAAAGATACTCAAAGTATAGCATGAACATGAATTAAAAGAAGACAGGACTAGAGTTCAGCATTTACTGTGTAACAACCTGGTGTTGAAACTGATGAAGCTTCAGTGTTTCCCTCCACCACCATGTTTTGATTTTCGGTATCATCATCATAATTCTCATCATCGCAAAGAGAAGTTGTATTCTCCAAATTCGTTACTGAAACTGCTGATGTAAGGGAATCATTTTTAAGCAACAGAAAGTCTTTTTCAGTTGCGGCCTGAACCTCCGGCTCTTCATACTGCTCATTTATGTCTTCATAATTAACAGCATTTTCGGCTTTCTCGTAATCTAGTTAAAGAGAATGATGGAAAATACTGATCAGATGCCCCCAAATTAGTTACAGAATTTCACATTACAGGCAGCCATCAAAATTTCAATATACACTGCGACTGAAGTTGTTTTCCACATTTAACATGTCCAAATATGCTAAGTCATGGACAAAAATAAATTTGGTTGATCATATGCAAATATGCATCCCATATGTCTGGCTTTTCTTACATGAAAATGGTCTCTGCTAATTAGCTTCTACCTCACAACTTCGAAATACAGCTAGGTGACTTTGCTACCCTAAGCGCTACAACTATACCAATGAGAATATTAATATTGAAAGGGACAAGTGGATTAAAGAATATTTGCAATTTTGTGTGGTCCCATAGCATTTCAAGATAGCAAACAATGCGAGTGTTGCTACAGAATTGAAGATAAGCTCACAATGGATTGGTATAGAACATGATAACAAGGGAGACTCCAAACACAATATGAATGGACAACCGTAGCAACTAAAATTCAAAACATATATGAAGAAATAGATGATCACCTTCATCAGTAGCATCAGATGTCGCCTTCAATGATTTGACAGACAGCTGAAACAGTGAGGAACTGGCATTAGTTCGATATCCATGACAGCATAGCACCCAAAGGGAAGTGCAAGGGCAGATTGTTAACTATGAATACATCAGTCTGTGATTTTATACAACACGAGGCTGTGTCTATCTAATGCTAGAATACAAAACCTGGTTCAATTATTACTTGAAATTTCCTTACTTGTATATCTGTCAGAGATAGACCAAGCTTGTCAGCTACTGCAGCAAGGTGCTCCTTTGCGTCCTGGAAAATGCCACTATGACAGATGGAGTGTTCTGTGGAACGGTTGCATTCTTTAGATACTCAAATATATAATATTTGTAAATGGTTTTAGTTCTAATGCAAATTTCCAAGTCGACAAAACCAATTAATGAATTAATTATACCTTCCAGAGACGCAACTAGATTTCATGAATTTTCTAAGGTCACAAATAATTGCCATGTGAACTATAAGTTGGAACAAATATGGTAGTTCAATTGCATACAATTCAAAGATACATTGACTGTTTGAGTTTAATTTTCCAGTTCTAAGTATTACGTATGAGAAAATCGTCCACCATGTAACTAAGAAGTGAATTATAAAAACAACGTAATAAATAAAAATGCTGCCACATAGAGAAAATAATAATAATAATAATAATAATAATAATAATAATAATAATAATAATAATAATAATAATAATAATAATAATAATAATAATAATAATAATAATCAATTAATCTGATTCCCTTTTATCCAGCAGAGAAGTAACAAAGAACATCATTAGCCAAGTCTGAATGTCTCAACCTATCTAATATGGTTCTGTTTCTTTCCCAACCTAGCCTACAATAAACTACTTCAAAGAGACACCACAGCAGAACCAATCAGACTAACTAATGAAACCACCAAGAAAACAAAAGCCATATCATACAAACAAATTTTTCTACTTGCCACCCTATTTTTCTCGCAGTCCTAAATTAGGTCACTGTGATTACTACTTGCCACCCTATTTTTCTCTACAAGTACCTCATTAACGGCTAATTCTCTACAATTAGCTATGATTTATCACTTGTTGATTATTCTATGCATCAAGTTTAAAGGAGTGAGAGTATTAGTGCTACAGCCTCATCGAGGAACAAGCGAGTGGAAATAAAATTCAGTGAGTTGAATTCATTCAATTGAAGATTACCAGTGAAGAAATTGAAACCTGGAAATTCGCCGGAGGTGCAGTAATCGCCGGAAAAAAAAACGACGACCTATCGCCGGTGGAAATATATGTATTAACTTTCGGGTAGCAGCAGATTTACTCTTTCAAGTAAGTATGAACTACGAACTAACGAATTGACGGACTGGCGCGTGATTAGATATCGTCTCCCGGATATGTAACACTGTTCGCGGTTGATGCGATGATGAACGAACCCAGACGCCAGACGCATCTGACTTGACAGTGAAAATTATTGGGCCCATAGATTTTATTGGGTCAAAACCCAATAGTTTTCTAATGGATGGAGCGGAGTGTGTGTGGGCCTGTTGACTATGGAGTATGGACTATGGGTTGCCGATCAGCGTTTAATTTTTCATTTTTCTTTTCTTCTCTCTTTCTTACGAATAAATGACACGCTATGATACGATATGATACGCTAAAATTCAAAAAACTAGAATACCCATATACTCAATATTTTTCATTTTTGTAATATATTTAATATGTATACTAAATATTTTAAAAGTTTAGTTTCTCTAATGAATACCATGTAACAATCAAATATAGATGAACAAATATTACTTGATCCTATTAAACCATAAATAATGCTCCTTCCATTACAAATATACAAACTCTACTATGAGACTTACAAATAAGTATAGTCATATAGAGTATGTTGGCTCGTTTGGAGTCGATTTTGACATATCCGGGGTGGGGGAAAAAGTAAATGTTTTCTTGTCACAAGTGGGGTTTGGAGTCGATTTTGACATATATGGGGTGGGGAAAAAGGAACATGTTCTCTTGTCAGAAGTGGGGTTTGAACCCACGCCCTCGTTGGAGGACCAGAACTTGAGTCTGGCGCCTTAGACCACTCGGCCATCCTGACATTAATGAATCTTATTTGTTAACACTATTAATAACCAATCTTTTTTCTCTAAAGATTTCTGTTTGCTATTGAGAATAATTTTCAAAAATAATTAAAAATTTAGAATAAAATTATAAATTGTAATTTTACATACATAATTACTAAAATTTGAAGTTTATAACCCTTACAAATGTTTTTCGAACTCTTTATTATGTTTAATTATTTTTTGAAAGTCATTTTGATAATAGCAAACATAAGCTTCAGAGATAAGAATGGCTTATGTGCTAGTAGCATATTGCAACACAAGTTTTGAAGCGAATTGAACAAACAAAAAATATGGTCAGAGCCAAACATACCGTAAGTTGTTGAAAATCTTTCCACGAAAAAATTAAAAGGCCTAGTAATTGTATTTGTGTGAAACTACAGTTTAAAGAGATTACCATGAAAAAGTATCGTATACATATCATGATTTGTCAAAACAATATTCATCTTATTTGTGTCCAAACTACAAATATATATATATAAATAAAAAAAGTAATAACAAAAAAGAAACATGATATCATCAGTATCTCTCGTCTTCAAACAATGATCTCTTCTTAAAAACCTTCCGTTGATTCTCACTTGTCATTCATCCGCTGATTGCTGTACCTTCTTCACTCTTCTTCAGCAGCTATGGCTACCAAAAATCCCCAACGTACGCCCGCTGAAATTGAGGACATCATCCTCCGGAAGATCTTCCTCGTTTCCCTAATCGATTCCATGGAAAACGATTCCAGAATCGTCTATCTCGAGATGACGGCTGCCGAGATTCTCAGCGAGGGCAAGGACTTGAAATTATCGCGCGATTTGCTGGAGAGAGTCGTAATCGATCGCTTATCCGGCGACTTTCCGGCGGCTGAGCCGCCTTTTCAGTACTTGCTCAACTCTTACCGTCGAGCAGTTGACCAAGGGAGGAAAATCACTGCTATGAAGGATAAGAATGTTAGGTCAGAGATGGAGATTGTTGTTAGGCAGGCTAAGAAATTGGCTGTTTCTTATTGTAGGATTCATCTAGGAAACCCAGATATGTTCCCTACCAGAGAGGTTGAGAAACAGAATGTTTCTCCTTTGCTGCCTTTACTGTTTTCTCAGGTGCAGGATAGCTTCGATGCTTTTGGGGGAGGGAGTAGTAGTGGTGTTACTGCCCCAGAGGGCTTTTTGGAGGAGTTTTTTAATGAGGCTTATGACTCCTTGGACCCCATTTTGAAGCAGCTCTATGAGGATTTGAGGGGGAGTGTCTTGAAGGTTTCCGCATTGGGGAATTTCCAGCTGCCATTGTTGGCATTGAAGAAGTTGATTGAGTATCCGGTTGGGGCCAAAGGGCTGGTCAATCATCCGTGGTGGATTCCCAAAGGTGTGTATTTGAACGGGAGGGTGATCGAGATGACCAGTATATTGGGGCCTTTTTTCCATGTCAGTGCATTGCCTGATGATGCTATATTCAAGAGTGAGCCTGATGTTGGGTGAGGAACCTTTTTTTTTTTTTTTTGCAAGTGTTAATATCTTGTCGTTACTTGCTACTTATGTTGCTGGCTAGAAAATATGGAATGGTATCTTGGCATAGCAAATTTAGCAAGTCCTGAAAGATTTTAATGGATATTGTAAAGTATATGGTTTTTTAAGTTTTAGACTTGTAGCATTAAAGAAATGTTGTAATCGTGTACCACTTAATTACCGAATCTTGTAAACTACTTAAAGTTTTTACTGAAGATTGTAAAGTATTTGGCATTTTAAGTTTTAGACTTGTAGCATTAAAGAAACGTTGTAATCGTGTACCACTTAATTACCAAATCTCGTAAAGTACTAAAAGTTTTTACTGAAGATTGTAAAGTATATGGCATTTTAAGTTTTAGACTTGTAGCATTAAAGAAACGTTGTAATCGTGTACCACTTAATTACCAAATCTTGTAAACGTTGTTGGCTTTTAATTGCTAAAACTTTATAATGTGACACGCTTTTAGCTTTACTACTACTTTCGTGAATAGGAGTTCTTTACTGGTTGAAGATGGTTCTCTTAATACATAATTTGCTGTCTCCCATCATGCCAGGCAAAATTGTTTCTCTGACTCTTCAACTCGCCGTCCAGCTGACCTTTTATCATCATTCACCACTATCAAGAGCGTGATGAACATATTGTATGATAAATTGGCAGAAATTCTTGTGTTCCTCCTCAAGAATACAACTACTAGGGAAAGTGTTCTTGAGTACCTTGCGGAGGTCATCAACCGTAACTCTTCAAGGTCTCATTTACAGGTATTTCTCTCGCACGGGTTACAGACTGGCGAAACAGACGTCTATGAACCTTCTTCTAGAAATTACTTTTAGCAGATGGAATAATCTGTTGACATTTTTTATATGTATTTGCAGGTCGATCCATTATCATGTGCTAGTTCTGGGATGTTTGTGAATCTCAGTGCTGTAATGCTGCGTCTATGCGATCCATTTTTAGATGCCACTTTGTCAAAAAGAGATAAGATCGATCCTAAATATATATTTTACGGCAATCGCTTGGAACTCAGGTAGTTATAATTATTTAGATGCCGGTGAGCTACCCTTTTAAGCACTGTATTAAAGCCTTTCTTTGTAATCACCCTGTACCAGAGAATTGACAGCACTCCATGCGTCTTCAGAAGAAGTATCTGAGTGGGTTAACGGTAAAACGACAAAGTCTGATAATAGTGATGGACAACAAAACCGGTTGCTTCAATCCCAAGAAGCCACTAGTTCTGGCAGTGATGTGACTGGCTCACTTCAAAATGTGTCTAGAAGTGTCGAAAATGTTAAATATCCATTTATATGTGAATGCTTCTTCATGACCGCAAGGGTTCTCAACTTGGGCTTGCTAAAAGCATTTTCGGATTTCAAACATCTTGTTCAGGTCAAGATTTATCATTTGTTGTCTGTCTCTCTTCCTTTTCATAAATTATGTTTTGAAATTAGACCAAAAATCTGTTTTCACTGTTTAATGTTTGAAGTTATAATTTGGATATCATAATATGCTTTCAGGATATTTCTAGAAGTGAAGATACACTGGCCTCTTTCAAAGCTATGCAAGAACAGGCACCTTCACCACAACTGCAGCAAGATATATCTAAGCTTGAAAAGGAAATCGAGTTGTATTCACAAGAGAAGTTATGCTATGAAGCTCAGATACTAAGGGTATAAAAGTTGTTTGGGCTGTTCTACTTTTTGTTCATTTATGCATCTTACTTTTGATTTAGTTTGAGGCTTCATATTCTATTTACTGAGATTTTGTACCTCATTCTCATTTCTCACAACAATGAAAAATAGTTATACAATATTGTGATAAAAAATTTTACAAGCTAAAAGTTGAGTCCCCTTCATATTGACCAACTACTAAAGCCAGTTTATTCTCAGCTATTGTAGTACATCTCACTGATTGCCATTGTTTTTCTTTTCTTTCTTTTTGTATGAACTTATTTGGTGTGCATACTTATGACTTACTGCATGTATCTTGCTAAGTGTTCTTTCACTAACTCCACCTCATATTATTTATTTTCTGTGTTGTAGGATGGAGGATTTCTTCAGCGTGCACTGTCCTACTACCGGTTAATGATAGTTTGGCTGGGTGGTTTAGCAGGCGGCTTGAAAATGCCTTTGCCACAACCTTGCCCCATGGAATTTGCTTGCATACCAGAGCACTTCGTGGAAGATACTATGGAGTTGCTTATTTTTGCCTCTCGGATTCCTAGAGCTTTGGACGGGGTTATTCTGGTGTGTAAAGAACTTTCTTTGTTTTTCTCCTTTTTTTTCTTGGTGTTGTTGGGGGGAGGGGGGTGTATAGGGGTTCTTATTATCTTCACACGTGGATACATCATGCACTTAATGCTCTCATCTTGACAGGATGATTTTATGAACTTCATCATTATGTTCATGGCAAGTCCGGAGTACATTAGAAATCCATACCTAAGAGCCAAAATGGTTGAGGTCCTTAACTGTTGGATGCCCAAGAGGAGGTACATACATAATCACTAACTTGTTTTGTTGTGCCCCCTCCCTTTCTCCCTCCTCGATAATTACCTGAAATGTTTCAACTAATTCGTGGTTACAGTGGCTCAAAGGACACGGAATCATTGTTTGAAGGGCACGAGTTATCACTTCAATATCTTGTGAGGAATCTTCTGAAGCTATATGTTGATATCGAATTCACAGGTTCACACACTCAGGTAATTGATTCTTGCATTCTCAATTGTATAGTTGGGTAGAAGAATAGAACTACAAATTTCACTTATGAAAAGTGCAGTTTATCAAGTGTATGCTTATTTGGCTACTAGGCTTTACTTTTTGTTTAGCTGTGTCTATTTTGGTTCTGTACTCTGCTGTTTTGTTTGTTCACATACTTACACGAGTACGATTTGATTTTTTATGTTTCTTATTGTGATCAAGTGTAACTGTGTAAGTTACATTTTAAGACTACTCAAATAGCTCATTGTCATCCAGTACTGGATTTAATAATCATATTTGTTCAAGAATGAGATGATGTTGATGGTGTGATTCATTGCCAAGAAAAATGAAAGAGCTTTGTATGAAAATACATGATAAAGAAAGAGGCCAGAAGCTGTAGACTGTCCAACTGAACTATTTTCCTGGTTACTGTTACCTCAACTCTGTTGTCCAGTTTGAAACTCTGTCAGTCCTCTGTTTTAAAGTTCTCATTCTTCACTGTTCCATGTTTGCCTCTTGTTGATTCAAATGGCTAAGTACATTCCTGTGCTTATATGACCACGTACACTTCCAATGCAAAACTTGCAACATAAAGGTTTCGTGCACTTTAATCACTGGTCTTGTGTGACATATACTCTTGAAGCTTAGGAAGTGCTAGATTTGCAATGGATTCACAATAATTTGTACACTTATAACTGATTAGTGGATTTTAGACTGTCTTTGTTTTCTGACTCAATATTTCCGTAAGTTGAGTACTTGTCGTGTTGGCAATGCATTTAGCTTTTTATTGAACTTGTTGGCAGCAGTTAATTTCAGCCTCTTGATTGTGATTGTGTGATGGATATATAATAAACTCTTCTGATTTTTGTTTCTCACCATTGCCCAGTTCTATGACAAGTTTAACATCCGCCACAATATTGCCGAACTCCTCGAATATCTATGGCAGGTTCCTAGTCACCGTAACGTCTGGAGAAAGGTAGAGCTACTTTATCAATAAATTTATGTGCGTTGGTTATTTGTGTCTCAAGGATACTAATACTCAAACATACTGTAAACTGCTACAGATTGCAAAGGAGGAGGAGAAGGGGGTTTATCTTAACTTCTTGAACTTTTTGGTTAATGATAGTATATTCCTCTTGGATGAAAGTCTTAATAAAATCCTTGAACTTAAAGAACTGGAAGCGGAGATGTCTAATAGGGTGGAATGGGAGAGGAGACCAGCCCAAGAAAGGCAGGAGAGGACTCGACTTTTCCACTCTCAGGAGAATGTTAGTATGCACTTGGTTAATATTGGTAATTTAATTCACTCGAAATACTTATTTACATGTAAGTTCATGGTGCATGCAGATTATCAAGATTGATATGAAATTGGCAAATGAAGATGTCAGTATGTTGGCTTTCACCTCTGAGCAGATTATTGCTCCTTTTCTACTACCAGAAATGGTATCTTTCTTCTTTTTTTTTTAAATAATTTATTTTTAATATTATATATGTGAGCTTTCTCATTTTGCAGAACTGTCTTCTCAACTCATAGTTATTTTCTCTTTCAGGTTGAAAGAGTTGCAAGCATGCTAAATTACTTTTTGTTACAACTAGTGGGTCCTCAAAGAAAATCACTTACCTTGAGAGATCCCGAGAAATATGAATTCCGACCAAAGTTGCTGCTGAAACAGGTATGAAGAAATATCACTTTTTGAGGTCTAAAAAGGCCCGAGTTTTATTAATATATTCTGGAATTTGATTGTAAAGAATGTCTTGGTGTTCGACCCAATTAGGAAACGTTTATTTATGTTTGAATTTTGGTGTATGTACTTCAACCATGAGCTTTTGGCATATTAAACTGTAGCAAGGCTTCTATTTTTCATTCAGATCACTCTTTAGGTATCATGTTTAGTGGCTTCGTGTTTGTTATGGGGTACACAAGTTGTACATGGTAGATATGTATATATTGTATCTAAATTATCTTCAATGCGAAGTGAATCTAATGCCACTACACTATCTCTCTATGCATTTGAAGATTGTGACGATATATGTCAACCTGGCCAGAGGGGACAAGGATAATATTTTCCCTGCTGCTATCTCGAGGGATGGCCGTTCATACAACGAGCAGGTAATTTCTCAGTATATATATACTATTCCTAGTTAGGTACAAGTACAACAAATCCCACATTGCAATAATATGAGCTAACCACTTTACTTCGGGTACTGTAGTTATTTGGTGCTGGAGCTGAAGTCTTAAAACGAATTGGGGAAGACTATAGAATCATACAAGAGTTTATTTACCTTGGAGAAAAAGCTAAAGTTGCTGCTTTGGAAGCAATGGATGCTGAGGCGGCTCTTGGAGACATACCAGATGAATTCCTTGACCCAATTCAGGTAAATCACGAGTTCCTAGTTCTGTGTGTAAAACATGGTCTCCTTGCACACGGTAAAATTGTGGGTGGAGTACAATGGCCATGTGGCTACTGACCAGCCATGCCATACAAAAATTTATGCTTTATGTGATATTGGGCCTTGAAGAATTATTGTGTTTGGTTCTTTAAATTCATTTGGCCTTCTAGTTGTTAATACGCCTTGTGTTGGTTGGTTTCAGTACACACTAATGAAGGATCCAGTCATTTTGCCTTCATCACGGGTTACAGTCGACAGACCAGTTATCCAGAGGCATCTTCTTAGCGATAGCGTATGGACATCCACCATGTACCTCCCCCTTACTGAGCTCATCTTAGATAAATGAATCTAACACACTTTGATTTTGGATATTGCAGACTGATCCATTCAATCGGTCTCAATTGACTGCGGACATGCTAATACCGGACGTAGAATTGAAGGCGAGAATAGAAGACTTTATCCGATCCCAGCGTGGGAGAGGTTTGAGTGCGGAAAGCACGAAAGCTACAATACAGACAACGGATACAACCACTTTAATCGAATAGCAAAGATTCTAGGTTATTTCAAAACTTGTAAATTGGTTTGTGAATTGCACCTTATATTTAAACCTATAGAGTCATTTCTAATTATCATCGGGCTGGTATGATGCGGTCAGATCTTCCTATATTTAAGCTGTTGCAGACTGGCAACTTTTGTAACATTAAGCTATCAAGTAACAGTTCTTGGTACCGTTTGTAACGGATTGGTTTAGTTGATCTTGTCTTAAACATTTCTGTTAATGGATGGAGTATCCCCAGTTCTTGTATCTTGCGAAATGGACATGATTATATGAACAAAAGTATGAAACACTGTTGGTAATGGCAAAACTGATATGGTATAACCGTATAAGAGTCTGCAAAAGTATTGCATTTTGACATCAATTCTATACTGCTACTAGTAACTAGTAATGGTATTTTAATCTGATATTACAAGAATTTGCAGATGATAAATTTCTCCCAACCCTCAGGCTTATTCCTTGAGTTGTGCATGACAGTACAGTGACTTGGCAGTTGAGCACATCTCCCACAGGTGTAGCTAGCATTTGCAGAAATCCAGGCAGTATATGTTCGGAACAGTTGTAAATTCGTCTCTACCTATTGTATCTTCTTCTTATACACCTAATTCATGAGAAAAATAATATGCCAGAGCCGTCGTTAGTAATGTATGGAAGTGCAAAGACAACGCGGTGAGAACTGAAACTGAAAAACATACCTCCATCTCCAGTTTTGGTGCATTTTTTACTACATGATGCCGGCCCCATTAGCAGACCATATCTTACAGTCTTGACACATGACCGACTACTTTTCTTTTGGAGAATTCATTAACAACGCGTGTGGCGCTATCATTATGCCGCAGATAAAATTCAGCTAGGAGAATCTGGCGCTCTTTCGGTGTTAGATCGGCATGATAGCCCTACACCCAAGCAAATTAACAACGATTCAGAATCTTATTAAACAGCAGCACATTTAAAATTTGGTGAGCTCTCAGTGCAAGTAGAGGCTGTAACCACAGTACAAGAATGCAATAGAATGTGAAGAAAACATAGCCATGACTGATTTAAGCTCATTATAGAACTGCATTTCTTATCAACTAGAATCACATTATTCTTCTTTAAGTCATATTTTACGAATTGCAAATCCAACCAGAAACGATATGACAATGTAAAATTAAAAAACAAACATATATCCATCTAAAGCTATTGTAACTGACATAGATTTAGAGTGAACCTTAACATGCCAATGCACTAGACGGTGATAACTATAGTTATCTTTAATAACAACTCCTCCAGATAAATTTGCTCTACTAATATTTTACCCCCATCTGTTGAACTCATACTATGATTAAGTGATATATGCAAACATGCACTGCTACTCAAAAACACCACTAGCCCGAGTGGTTTTATTAGAGGAAGGTAATTACCATACGGGAAGTTCTGTCACGAACAGCATGGTGCATCAGAAGACCAGCAGCAACTGAAACGTTAAATGAATCTACCATGCCTCCCATTGGAATACTACAATGTAGATCTGAAAGCTCCAGAGCATCCGAGCTTATACCCCTGAAATCAATAAACATTAATGTGCTTATTATTAACCAAAAACACATAGTATTGGGTGCTGTATACTGAATTCCAAAAGAAAAAAGAAACCAAAAATAAATAAATAATAGTCAATCAGTGATGTCCAGTTTAGACGCACATATACCTATTTTCATTGCCAACAACAATAGCAGTAGGGCACGACCAGTCCATGTCATAAACGGAGACCTGAAACAAGTAAAGTATTATGCAAAAAGAACTTGATGTATCAGCATGACTGAAGTAATACAAGAAAACATGACTTTTATCCTTCAATAGAAAAAAGGTAACTTGGATACCGCATCTGTTCCCAAATGTGTCGTGGCAATTCTGTAGCCCCGTGATTTAAGAATTCCAAAGCACTCTTCGATAGAATTCCAGAGTTCAATATCCAACCATTTCTCTGCTCCCATGCTGACATGACGATTGTCTTTGTATCTGGATGGTAGAAAAGAAAGAGTTGTAAGTTGGAGCAGAAACAGAATCTCAATGTTCAAATGTGAACATCCAGGTATGACAAGTTCACAACTAATTTGTCCTTGCAGCACATATACTACTCAATGTTACTTAGCAGTTAGCACCTATAAGCTTATGATAAGGATTCAAATTGCTCAATTAAGGACAAAGGAAAAAGTACTAAGCATTACAGAAAAACTTAAACTCCATCCATCTCACTAACCGAGTAGCTGATTCTCACTACACATTAGTAAATCCTACAGACTAACAAAGACTACTACTGTATGCCAAGAATACCAGTTTCATATCAAATTATCAATATCCTAAGTCCTAACTCCAAGTTCAAGCAAGCACACCAAAACTGAAAATTCAACAATCATTAAGCTCATTGATGACTTGGTGCAATTTCACATGATTTCACTCATTCAAAGGCACAACGAATCAATCGTTATCCATACATACACTTATATGCAGGAACCAATACACCAAGAAAAAACAGCAACTAAAATGCACTTTCACCTCAGGCATCGTAGCACCTTTTCGAGTAGGCAGGAGCCACCACATGAACAGACTGCAACCCAAGCGCATCAGCAGAACGAAAGGCAGCCGAAACATTCCCAAAATCATTCAGCCCTTCAACCACCAAACACACCGAATAGCTCCGGTTATTCACAGTTTTCACAAACTTCTCCTTCCTCACATCCATTATAAACGGTTCCATCGCTTCCAAAACCTCGCCGCTATTCAAATACCTCTCCTCTGCTTTAAATTGGTCTAAATACGGAAACCACCTGTCACCATCCCTAAATCCACCAGCATCATTTTCATTACGCCTTTCCATTTTCATTAATCTTGTAATGTCATCTTTATCCTTAGAAAGCAACAATTCTGCTATATTTTCTGAAACTGGAGCTTCTGAAATTGCAGTTTCAGTAATTAAATTGGAAGCTTCTAATGGAATAGCAGCAGCAATAGCAGAACTAATTTTTCTCGAGAGTGAAAATGGCATCTGGGTTTTGAACTTCAACCCTGTTTAAGCAAGAAAAATTACAACTTTGCTGTGTTAAACAGATAAACAACAACCATACATGGAAGCTTCAAGAAATGGACATGAGCATAATATAGAGCGTGAGATATGTAAATTAGGCTACTTACGGGAATGAAGTGAGAGATGAGAAGAGAAATGTCGAATACCAGCTGGAAGGGATCGGATTTCCATACATGATAAGGAAGTACGGATTAGGGTTTTGCAGGGGTTCATAGTTACTTTGCAGTGAAGATTGAAGAATTTTGTTTACTGGTTTGAGCTATTTTTTGTTCCTTCTTTGACTATTGTAATTTGCAAACACTGATCCTTTCTAATTACACAAATTGCTAAAATAATCTTCGGTCAAAATAACATTTTTGTCAGCGGTGCGATTTTGACCCATCCCAAATAGCAGGGGATGGTTGTTAAGGGATGGGTGAATCAAGATCAGATTCTTGCTCATCCGGCTATTGGAGGGTTCGTGAGTCACTGTGGATGGAACTCCCGCGAAACTTGGTGTCCCTATATTGGCTTGGCCACAACTTGGAGACCCGATGGTTAATTATGAAGTAGTTGAGAGAGCATGTTTAAGGTTGTGGGTTGAGGATCGACTAAATTCTAAACCCATTCGATTGATTTTGATCCACTACGTTACTTTGCTCCTAATCAAAAGAAATAATAATGAGTATATTATAGCACATCGTTCCTTCTGGTAAGAGGCATAGACAATATTCAAAAATGGGGTGGCAGTATATTAATACATGTCTCATGGTAAGTTGGCTAACTAAATACATTAACTAAAAAATAGGGGTGAGGAAAAGTCTAATCTTTAGAAATGTACATATACTAATGATTTATTTTTTTTAAAAAACAATTAGGTTACACAATTTGCTTTCCAGTGTTGGCAAACACGTAATTTGCCATCAATGCAGGGTCCTTCTTTCGTTACGTACCAACGACACTCGCTGTTGCACCACTCTTTGTTTACATGTTTGGTGTAAACTCCATATTTACCACAACCATATCTTGTAGTGATATCACAATACAATTTTGGATAGCTAAAGAGATACTTCTTTCGTTTGAATGCAAAATACATTTCTTGGCCATAACTGAGTTCATAAATGCCTTTCTGAAATGTACAATCAACAAGGATGGATTCCCCTTCAATAGCATTTCTTAAGAGAATCACCTCAATTACATCCGCTCCTGCTTCTACTACCGTGACTGATACAACGATGAGTAAGGTGAACAAAACAAATATTTTATTCATTCTAGCTATTTGCCTAAAAGATTTTTTTATTTGAAGTATTTGATAGTCTACTTACAAATCATATATATTTATAGGCGAAAGTTTAGATTTCTACAAACAAATTAATGTGAGGCTATGAATGTTGTTTTAGTTTCACCATAAATTTCGTGATGGTTATTCCAATTATAGAAGTATTATGTAGACCATGGATATATAAGGGGTAAAAATTGTGGTATGATTCTTCGTTGATATATTCAAAAACTTCAACTTCGTCCCATAACAGTTTTGAAAAATAAACATGAATAAATCATAATCCCATAATTGTTTTTCTTTAATTAACTAAACTCTTGCTATTCTAATGAAAAAGAATATTATTGTTAACTACTAATGTCACGACCCAAACTTATTTACCCCTCAAAATCATGCATTTGTCGTCCATAGAATAATATTAAAAATAATAAATAATTATATGTCATTTTTAATAATTGAGCATGATATACTTTGCCATATAAAAAACTTGTGGTCTAAAATTGATACTATGTATGCTTTTTCATATAAATTGTTTTCAAAACTTTGTATAGTTTTAGTCTCAGCTTGTCAATAATGTCTGACCATACCACATTGTATTGAAATGATTGACCATGAGAGAACATACACAATATCAATCACATGAATTTATATAGTATTTGATTATATAAACTTTTTTTATACATGATAACATGTTTAAAAGTCGTAATAATAAGGTTGTTGCAAAGTTATTCTATTAATTATTACAATAACACACACATATTATATATTATAGAATTAAATTAAACAAAATAATATGCGGCCAAGCCTTATGAACAGTTCCAAGTGTGTGGTCCATTTTTTTTCGAAGTCATTTCATTGTTCCTTTTCTTTTATATCTGTCGTTTTACGAGATGCGATGTCGTATCTTCAACGGGCTGCTCATAGTCCGTATTTCCCATTAAATTGTCGCCTCCATAGACGGTGGCTGCCACCGCCAATTCTTGCGGCCCACTCCACCCCTCTTTCCCGCCGTCTAGAAAATCAACTGTCGTTCTCTATTCCCCAATTTAATCTTTCTCTCTATATATATATGGATTCATAGGTTTCACATTTAATCATTTTCCAATCAATTACCAGGTATTTAGTTGATCTTTTTAACTTATTCTTTGGTTAATTTAAAGTATCAATTTTACCTTACGGAGAGTTTTGGTCATAATCCTATGCCATTTGATCATCAGTTTAGCCAATTTAATCCATTCCCTTAGGCCAGTGATCAACTGATCATCATGTTTTGATCATTTGGCTCCAGGGCTGATCATTCTAGCTTAGTTTGATTGACAAAAACCCAGTGATTAATGGGACTTTAGTATGTGTATTTGAGTCAAGTTTTGACTAATTAAGTCGCACATTCGAAATGCAAATTAGCGATGGGCAGAAACTAGAAAGTGTTTTTTGATGGGAAAAAAAATAAAAAAGGAAAAAAAGAAAAGGAATATTAGGTGAAATGAAATGAAAATGGTAGTAGTAAAGGTTACCAAACTTTCTTCTTCTTTAAATGTAGTGAAGTGAGCCCCAGTGTAGACAGGTACTAGTTAGTAGTTGGTCTAGTTAATGGAGCTCCATACTCCACACACATACACCTGACACCACCAACCTAACTTCAAACAGTATCTCACTTATGAGTTACTATGACTTAACCAACCTCACCATTTTCCTCAAACTGAACCAGTAACACACATTCCCACCACAAACCATGGCAGCAACCACCACAAAAACACCCCATGTAGCTCTCCTCCCCTGTGCCGGCATGGGCCACTTGATCCCGTTCCTCCGTCTCACGGCCATGCTATCGTCATGCGGCTGCAACGTCACCCTCATCACAGCTCACCCCACTGTTTCATCAGCAGAAACAGACCAACTAGCCAGTTTCTTAGCCATTCATCCAAACATCAAACAACTTGAGTTTCACCTCCTTCCTTACAAGAAATCCAACTTCATCAATGAGGATCCTTTCTTCATTCAAGTCGAATCCATCGGTAACTCCATTCATCTCTTGAAGCCACTTCTCTCTTCTATATCACCACCTCTATCTGCCATTATAGCTGATCTCCCAGTTGCTAGTGGCCTCACTAAGCTTGCTTCTGATTTGTCGATTGCAACGTACGTTCTCATTACAACTTCTGCAAGGTTTTTCTCCGTTATGTCTTACCTTCCTCAGCTACAACAACAAGATAAGAGTTCTGAAAATTCCATTCAAGTTCCTGGTTTAGGCCAAGTTCCAGTTTCAAGTATCCCTCCTCCAATGCTGAATCCTGATCATTTCTTCGCAGCCAACATAAGTTCAAATGTTTCGTCACTTTACAAAGCGAAAGGTGTACTGATCAACACATTCAACTCTTTTGAACCAGAAGCAGTTGAGGCACTAAATGGTGCCTCTCATCTTGCGCCTATTCTTCCGGTCGGACCTCTAGAGTCTTTTGAGACTACACAGGTTCTTGATCTCCCATGGCTAGACGAGCAAGAATCAGAATCGGTTCTTTTCGTTAGCTTCGGAAGCAGGACAGCATTGTCGAAAGAGCAGATAACAGAGTTAGCTTCTGGATTGGTGAAAAGTGGGTGCAAGTTCTTGTGGGTGATAAAAACCAGCAAAGTGGACAAGGAAGACACAGAGGAAGTAGAAGCGATAGTAGGTAAATCGTTCCTTGAAAGGACGGAGAAGCAGGGGAAGGTTGTTAAGGGGTGGGTGAATCAAGATCAGATTCTTGCTCATCCAGCTATTGGAGGGTTCGTGAGTCACTGTGGATGGAACTCGGTTATGGAAGCCGCGAAACTTGGTGTCCCTATATTGGCTTGGCCACAACATGGAGACCAGAGGGTTAATGCTGACGTGGTTGAGAGAGCAGGTTTAGGGTTGTGGGTTAAGGATTGGGGTTGGAGCGGTGCAAGACTGGTGACGGGAAATGGGATAGCGGAGAAAATTATCGTGCTGATGAAGGGTGAAAAGTTGAGGTCTAGAGTGAGAGAGGTGAAGGAGAAGGCCAAGCAAGCTAGAGGTGTTAATGGCACATCAGAGAGAGTGCTTCTGGATCTCATTGAAGCATTGAAGAACAAAGAAGAAAATTGAGATTCACTTATGTATTTCTCCCTGTAATGCATATGAATGGTATCAAGCTATCTTTGTGGAGGATATGAATCTGACTTTACATTATTCTAATAGTAGTAGTCTGATACAAACGAACAGCAGAATAATTTAGCTAATAACACAAATCCAAACTGTTAACATTACAAAAAGAAAACATGATCCAAGGAAACAACTCAAGGTTACCACAATTTTGTTCAGACGGTACCAGTACCAGTTACGCAGGGAGGGCCTTCTTCGAGATGAAGTCGAAAGTTATTCCATTCTCTTGGAGTCGCTGTTGAAGGTCAGGGCCAAACACAATCCCAGGAGTGAAAACTCCTCCTTTTGGCAGATTATTACGCTCACTCAACAGAAGGAGAGCAGATTGAACTAGGACTATAGGTGTGGTAACGTAACCAATCTCAGGTCCCGTCACCCTTGTTATTATCTCAGTATCAGGTTTCTTGTTTCTTTGTGAAGCTAGGCTGGCATCGCTATACCCATGTCCAACGAACCACATCTTGAAAGTAGCACTTGCCACTTGTTCCTCGGTAGGTCCTTCCTTCCTGAACAACCCGAGGCTGAAGAGTGAAGGATATTTCAAAAGAAGCCATCTTCCGAATGAAAATCTGCATAGGAGTGCGAAAAATATGCCAAGAAGGATGGTGGGAAAGAAAGCCAGTATAGATTTCTGAGCCAGTTTCACTCCGAAGTGAGCTGGCTTCACAGACGACCAAAAGGCCTCCCTTTTGTGGGCATGCTCAGCACTTTCATTTACACCAGGTAAACCGTTAGGATTCCCTGTGAGAGTAGCTAGTGTTCTTCGCACCACAATGGAATCTGCAGATGGTAACTTTAAACCCCACAGACCAATCTCCTTTTGGTGTTCTATGATACCTTTTGAAGGTGGTGGTCCAGGAATCTGAAGTCCAAGCACACGAGTTAACTCAATAAACAACACGAATGAATTGACACAAAGCAAGTGATGCAAAAGAGAGCAAAGTAACACTTAATCAGAATGATGAATTTTTACGGCACGTCACATAATAGAAAGCACAAGAAAAGGGAGGGTCAGAGTATCTGGCCTATTTACAAGATACTTGAAGCCCCGATTATGATAACTACAATCCAATTGATAAAGCTCAAAACACAATGTTTACATTACTAAGTTAGTGCAACCAATTCACAACCTAACAGGCAATAATGCAGTCCCCATGCTTTGATACAGCAATGAATTACCGCCTCATCTAAAAACCGGAACTTGTAGAGACATTATACATCATGTTACTTAGTGTATTCCTCAATCCCGTGTATGTAACAGAGTATTCCAATCTCAAGAATGCAAAGTTATTTCCCATTTGATAGTTGATACTCAACGCCTAGCAATCATTCATCGACAACTCTATAAAACACACACAACCTCAAAAGAAACTTTTCAGTGTCAGTTATGCGAATTTCAATCACATTAACCTCAAAACGTCTGGAATCACTCCAATTTGAATCACAACATGGTGAAAACACATAAAGCAGCAACACATTCTTATCAAAGTCCACAATGTTAGTTTTCCATTTTTGAGCCACTCACGGAACCAACAAGTACATTACAAAGTAGAAAAGTGGAAAACTGACTGACCACTGGCCTGGGTCTTCTCGGCCTAGACCTCCTCAAGTCCGCCAAGTGATCCGCATTGGCCACGCCAAGAACCGCAGACTCATAAGTCCCAATATTCCCCACAATACTCTTATCCGACTCCAACCTCAAATAAGCCTCCACACTGTTCACCACACTCCCACCCCACTGCCTAGTATGATACAACAACCCAATCTCCGCCGGAATCGAATCAAACCCACAAGCCGAAACCACCAAGCTCCCCCTCTCCACCGCCTTCTCATGGTACTTGGCCTCCATCCTCTCCATAAACTCCGGCTCACCGCTAATGTCAAGATAGTCACACCCAGCCTCCACACAGGCCTTAACCACCGGCTCGCCGTACAGGCGGAAAGGGCCCACGCAGTCGAGGAGGACCCGGGTTTGGGAGGCGATGTGGAGGAGTGAGGAGAGGTCGGAGGTGTCCGCGGTGAGTAGAGGGAGAGAGGGAGGTGGTTTGGGAGAGAGGCCCAGGTGAGGGCGGAGGAGAGGCGGGAGGGGCTGCGGCCGGCTAAGGCGAGGGAGATGAGTGGGGAGTTGTTGAGGTGTTTTAGGGCTTCCCGGATTACGTACTTGCCGGTGAAGCCGGAGGCGCCGAAGATTATTATGTCGTAGGGTTTGGAAGCTGCCATTTTTGGTTTGGTGGTTTCTTGGTGAAGTGTGATCAGTTATGGTGGAGAATTGAAGAAGAAGAAGAAGAAGAAGGTGCCTTTCACATGATCAACCTTAATTATTTCCTATTTATATTTAAAACCAAATAAATGGAGAAATTAATGATTTGCCACGTAATGTTTGTATATTTGCAACGTGGAACATAGTGCCACTAAACTATAATCGGTGAGAAATGGAAATGGATTGGAGCCCTGGACTAGGGGCCGAGACGCCGACTGTGTTTTGGTAAATGAGAGTACTATAAAATTTAAACTAAACTCAATTTATTTTCCATTTTTGTTTTGTTCATTTTTATTTAGCTTAGAAATAGAAATGGTGGTACTTCCTCCGTTCCGCGATAAGCTTCCCATTTGATTTGTTGACTTTTTTAATCTCTGTTTGACCTCGATTTCTCCTTAATCATGCCGGAAGAATAATTTTGAAAATTATATTATGAAAATATAAGATTTCTACTTTCATAATATAAGTTCAAAGATTTTTTCCAATACAATTTAAGATTAATTTGAGGTCAAACAGAGGCCTGAAAAAGTCAACAAAATAAATTGGAAGCTTATCGCGGGACGGAGGAAGTATGATGTAAGAAATTAGAAAAATTAAATTTAAGTAGTATCAATATCGGACTATTTCATATTACAAATTTTTTTAATTTTTTTATTTGACATGATTTAGAACTAAGTTACGACAAAAAGATCGGATCGCGGAAATATATGATAAAGGCTATGATAAATTTTGGATGGTCCGGTCATTGGTAGTTAAGTGTTTTATCTAAATTAGACCCGATTATAACAAGAGAGTACCATAACAAGTCAACAACTCTGTTCCCAAAGAAAGATTAAATTGCAAATTGCAATTACAAAGTAAAACCCATTATTGTTCCAATTTTTGGTACTTCTTTCAGTTACTAAATTTACTCAAATATGTAAATGGATTGGTAACTCTTCAAATACTTATCAATAATGGTTCTATGGTGTAGTGGTTAGCACTCTGGACTTTGAATCCAGCGACCTGGGTTCGACTCCCGGTAGGACCTGCATATTATGTTTTTCCAATCACCATACATGATACAAAAAGGGGTAAAATAGAAGGACATTTAGTGATGTAACTATTTGTTTTTTGTTTTTTTTTGGTAAATAAAGAATTTCATTACTTAAAATTTATCAAAGTTCAAAAAAGTACAATAGAGAGAGGTGGAAAATTCTCAAGAACCCCATCCTCTAACTCTCTACTATCTAAACGGGACATAAAGTCAGCACATATATTTGTTGAACGTTTGACCCATTTCAGTTCAATTTGCCAAGGCATATTCAATAAACGCTTGCACTTCTCTATCTTGTCTTGGACCACAACATCTTCATCCTTATCTACTTCCTCCTTGAGCATACGGTACAGTAGCAGAGAATCTATCTCAACACATATTTTAGGATATCTTTTTCCCAGGCAAACTCAAGCCCCATGTGTAGCGCTTCGATCTCAGCTTGATCGACAGAGGGAGATGATAGCTTCTTCCTAAATCCCCACAACCAATCTCCATCAGCATTTCTCAAGATAACTATTTGTTCGTTCACACATATCACATGTGAAATTCATTTTTAAAAGGTACCTAATTCCAACATTAACGAACTTTATTTACCATGCGGATACATGAAGTTTTCTCGGGCCAATTTACCATGGCTTTTTCCAGCACGAATAAATGAAGTTTTCTAGGTTATTTTTTACAATGACCTTTCCTTTTTCCGAGGGTACCTAATTTCAACACGGACAAATAGAAAAAAAAAAAATCTTCTTTCTAATTTCTATATTTGGACTCGTCTTAATAACCAATATAAAACCTCGTTACATATAGGTGGGCTGGTGTTAATCACATATTTTCATCTCGATTTTTATGGTTATTATCGACATTTCAAAAGCCCATAAAATGGCACTTGACAGAGATAATTTTTCATACATCGTGATAGCATGTTGGAGAATCAGGTAGTTTTTGGTATAGAAAAACGCATAACCTTTTCATTTTCTAAAGGTATCTAATTTGACACAAACAAATAAATGAAGTTTTGTACCACCTCTACAAGTACGTAATTTTAACACCGACAAGTAAAAATAAAGATCTTATCAATTCAGTACAAATTCCTTTGATTAAAAATTATATTGTGAATAAATTCAAATCAATTTAGTTTGGTGGTTGAGCTTGTTTAGAATTAAATCATATATCCAGGCTTAACATTTTTTAATTTTTTTTTTATCCATTCTGGCTTTCGAATGTGAAAAAAATGATAGAGTGAAGAAAACCGTTAAAAGATAATGACTGACGTGTAATAGTGGGGGATAACTTTTAATGGAGTATGAGAATACAAATAAAATAAAATAGTACTACTCCGTCTTATTTCCCTCTCAAAACATCGCCCATTCTTCTTCTCTCCCCAGCTTCCGAGTAGTTTTTCCGTCTTACTTTCATACCCCAAAGGCCCAAACGAATTCGGATCTTTCAGCGTCGGGTACTAGAAAAATGGATCCAGTACGCTACTTCTCATTCCCGCGCAGATCTGTTCTATATAAAATCAAAATTGATTCCCGATCGACTTGTTTCCCAATTTTACTCCATTTCAACAACAATGTCTCGCAAATCCAGTTCACGTCGCAATTCCGCTTCGCACCGCCGTCGCAGAGGTTCCGGTCGCCGTCACAATGCCGATCCAGTTCCAGGTAACTATCCTCTCAGTGCTCTACTGATTGTACGTACTGTAGTATCTCTCGTCTCCATCACCTGAAAACCTGAAAATACGCCGTCCGCTGCTCGATATGTACTGTAGTATATTTCGTCTCAGTATCTATCGTCTCTATCACCTGAAAACCTAATGAAAAAAATATGCCTGTGCTCTATTGATTGTATGTACCGCAATTATTGACCTATGAACTTGTATTCGTTAGTCTCAGTATCAACTTGTGTTAGATAGTTTCAGTGTCTCTCGTCTATATCACCTGAAAACCTGAAAATACGCAGGACCGAGCTATGTTGAGCATGTTTTATCCGCACTGGAGAGGGCTCTGTTTAGCTTCGTATCGCTTGTTATTCGGAATTTGCCTACCGAATACAAGTTGAGGTTTATAGTGTGGGTGCTCAGGTTCCTCATTCGCCATTTCATATCGACTGACACATACAACATATGGGACAGGTTGTTCGACCATGTTAAGTCCCATCATGTCTTTCACAGAACGGTATTTATCTAATCTGTATTCTAATAAAAAGTGATGCACAACTGAGTTTGCCTACCAATTATGTAATTATGTAATTTTGTAATTTTGTTAACAATTTACAATTTAAGATTAATTTCTAGTCAAAATCTAAATCGTTTTACCAAAAATTTAAAGTGGGTAATTTTGTAGGGCGGAGTAAGTCATTGATAATTTCTAGCTAAAACAAATATGAATTTGTACGTATTTTCTGCTCATACAGAATGCAGCACCGATTGTTTGCAAGAATGCAGTTAGCTATTAGTGTCAGTGAGGCCTTTTGTTTTCTTAAGCTTTATGAATTATGCATTCAACATCATGATTGTTAAAGCATGATTTCTGGGATCTACGTTTTTTTGTTTGTACGTTTTTTGGATCATTGAACGCTGGATGGCTTTCTTATGCCTAACTTACGTCAACAGTTTCTACAAGACTATAATTTTAACATTCATGCACTTAGTTTCAGGATCATCTTATAATCTTCTTGTTTCTGCTTTTCTGATTACACAGTTTGGTTCATGGGAATTAGTTGAAATACTTGAGGTTATCCCTCGAAAGCCGTAGTACCATAGTATTTGTAAGTTACAGACTTGTTTATTTACTTTACATGAAAATATTTCTTAAGTTTACAACATCTATTTCTGTAGTGTCATTTTACACATGTGGGCAGATTTGTTCTACCAAAAGTGCGGAATCAAGGGAAATTAGGTTTGTTATCGAGCATATTGTATTATTGTTACAATTTGAATACTTTGTTAGATTGTTTTAATAAAACCTTACCCATTTTTTCTCAGCAACTTGCTTCATAATTTCCAGCTGTGGGGCTGTTAGCTCGCTTATCAGGTGCTTAAAAAGATTTTGGGTTGTATTATCGGTCCAGCAATTAATTGATAATTTCGATGTAACTGAGAAGAATGGAGGATTGACTTCGGATGCATATGATTTTATCGAGTACAATGGGATCGTCGAGGAACAATATTACCCATTCACAGGGGCCAAGGATACACCACAAAATCCAAAGGTAACTCCTTTTATTATTTTCTGGTTAAATGATTTCAATATAGTAAAAGTTTCTAATTTTGTTCACGCACACTTCACCTAGAATTGTCGTAGATTTTTCATTGGGGGGTACAAGTATCTTGGTCGAAGGAGTATTGAAGTAGATAAGTCTGAGATCGAGAGGGCCCCAGTCACAGCAACGATGGCGTATTATTCATCATACTGGTCGTATAAAAGGTAAGTTTGATTTACATATGGGGAAAAGTTCAATTTATTATGGGCGCTTTCAGGTTTTGATACCCTACTTGTTTAACCAATGAATTATCTAGTGATTAGAGTCATTATTGTACAATCTGCAGGGTGTCATTGATGTACCACGATCTGGAATGTTTGAGGGCATGCACTCAGTTATCATCACAGGATTTGGCTTGCACAAGGGGCGAGAGTATTTCGAGTTTCAAAGTAGCCATGGTTACGACTGGGGAACCTTAGGTAGCGGGAAGGTTTTCGCAGAGTTGCTATCTGATTTCAGAGTGCCAATATCAGCAGGTGATAAAACTGTTGTTAATCCTTAACAGACTATCCACCAAAACGGTTCTGAGAATTGTATAGTGTAATGATGTACCTTTTAATTAGCAACCTCTCCCAGTTTTATATGATAAGTGCTGCACTGTTACATTACATGCGTATATGCTCTTAGGCCTTTGCCAGTTTTCAACTTCTCTAGTTTTCTTTGAGTGTGTCAGTTTGACCACCACACGGGGATACAGTATAGAGCGACTGTGAGAAGGCACTGAGCTGTTGTATACTGTATACCATGTCCATGGCTTAGTTTGTTACATTTTCCTGATTTTTTGCCTTAACCATTTTCTGCAAATCTTGGATTTCTGACAGATAATCCATTTCAATTTTGTATACTGTATTAGTCATTTGAGGTATGAGTGTCATTTCAATTATGTTTAGGAGGTTTACAGGTTGGGCCGAAACGATCTGCTTATTATGGGTTTATGATTTGGTCAAGTTGTTCATGTACACGAAGATTGCTTATTATGGGTTTATGATTATGGTTAAGTTGTTCATGTACACGAAAGATAGCTTATTATGGGTTTATGATTTGGTTAAGTTGTTCACGTACACGAAAGATTGTCGTAGAGCTCTATTGACTGTAATGTTCACAGCCTTCATTGGTGTCATGGTGTTATATGTGTGTCAGTCTCTGTGTGTGTAGTTCTAACCCTGAAGGGGAAATAAATTAATACTAATTAATATGTAGCACGGGCATCAACATATAGTATCCCTTTACATCATATGACAGAGTACATATATAGTTATCACGTGAATGTTTTTAATTTTCCCCGTAGCCATACACATAAGAAAATTCCATTACTACCCCAGGAAACAAAATGTTCTTTATCATTAATGTGAATGTATTTTGTTTTTATTTAATTAATTATTTGTTCTTTATTCATAGAAATTTGTGTTGCATAATTTTGGTCAACATGATTGTTGCCGTCAACAATCAAAAAATAATCCGGTCGATATCCATCATTTGACTGTGTGTAATTTGCCGTAGCTTGAGAGCAGTTTTATTTTAAAATGATCTCATTTTGAAGAACCCCAATGCATTTTGTTGAGTTTTTAATGTTCGGTTTTACCTCAAATTAATTATAATTCCTTGTGGAAAATATAAATTTAAAAATTATATGAAAATATAAAAAGTGTACTTTTATAATATATCTTTTTAAATTATTTTTTCACAATGAGGTCAAACCAATTATCGAAAAAAGTCAACAAAACAAATTGAGATTCTTCAAAGTCAGCAGAGGAAGTAACAAACAGTAGATGTGTTTAAGAGAGACATAAAAATTGATGAGCGATAGTTTCATTCTGCTGCAATCCAAACAATACATACACAATATATTTCGCACAGTATTAACAAATTTCAGTGAGTACAAATTTTAAATGATTCACACCCATCAGATATGAAAGATAATTTTACATATTGAAATCTACTTTATGATAATAAAAAAAATTCTTTTTTTCCAAAACTATAGGAAGATAACCTTAATCATAAGTCATAAGGGTTAATATCAATTGGTTAGACTGAGGTGTCATGACACTAGAGGTCATATGTTCAATTCTCGCCAAGTGCGGGATTATTTATAGTTTATTCCTAGCTTTGTAATGCTGCTTGTGAAATTGTAATGGTTCAATTATTAAAAAAAGTCATAAGGGTTAATAGTACTATCACGATCTTAACATTAACAAACATCTTCTAGGACTATTTCAGCTCTCCGATCCCAAACAAATTGATGCCTTTAATAACTCCATTGGTAGAGAAAGACCAGAAACTACCTTCATCACACAACACAAACTCATTAATTTATCTAAATTCTACACATTGAAGAATAGATGCTAAATTTACTCCAATCCCTCCCAATGTTCTTTACCGTCAAACTCTTCTTCTTTGTGAGTGTTTGCAAATGCTTAGAAAAACATTTTGTACTTTTAGAGTAGTAAAAGTATTTTTTTGTGTTTTATTTTACAACTTCTACTGCAACTTCTCCTGAAAAAAAGAAATATCAGTCAGGAGCTAAGAAGCATGTAAATTGATACATCTACCATGTGGTGGGTGAAATGAAGAGTGAATTGAAAATCCATGTGCTTCAAAAATTTCAAAACCTGCTCAAATATGGATGAGTGAAAATAAATTCACATATTATAGATTATAGAGTAGTTGTAACCACTTGGCTTCAAAGTTCAACCTATTTGGTACAAATGGCTTTAGTTGAGCTCAGAATGCCAGAATATATATAAATGTAAAATAAAATTTCATGATACTTTCAAATAATTAATAAACAACTAAAAATATGACAAACTACAAAATGAAAATATAAATACCTCATGTTCTTCTCACTTGATTATCGCTCTCTGTAGCTCCACCACTCCGTAGGTCTTTGTCTAGTATTGACTGTATTGTATTTCAATAAGTTAGGTTGTAAACATTAATTTTGGAATATAGCAACACGTCATCTTAAGAACATAGACAAATGAAAAATAATAAAGAATTGACTAACTGGAACATGATGAGGTTTAGCAATACTATTCGATTGGACTTGTATTTTACTCAACTGCGACAATGCATCTTCACCCTGTACGTAATCCTGCATACGTGCACCTAGAGCATAATTACAAATAACAATTAAAATGATCATAAAAACACAAATAAGCTTTTGGTGCTCATTGGCAGAAGGATCGATGGTGGTATTGCAAGACTCATGGACTCCCCAAATTTATGTACACTATCTTATATTGGTAAATTGAATAAGTCTTGTATGAGCTAACGTATGAGATGGATCTGGGTAGATAAATACTATTTTTAAGTTTGGATAGAAATTCTCTAGAAATTGTGATTTTGACTAACTAATAATAGTGGCTCCGGACGACTATAGATTTTGAATTTGAATTTAAGTTTAAATATTTTATTTTTTTGGAATCAGCAAAATTTAGGCACGAAAAAGTGTAGGATTGGAGATGATTTTTTTTACCTTTTATATTCCAATTAAATGAAAATTTCACATGTAGGATCAGTTCGATCGATGCATTGATATGTCTCCAGCCCATCTCCATCCATTACTTGTATTTATCAGATTTCGGAAAACGAAAATTAAACATAAACATGATTATAAGAATTATATAAGGACGGGACGTGCTACAGAAGTAGCCCAAATCATTTAAATTATCAAGAAAAAAAAATGAACAGAATGACACAACAAAGAAAACGATTATATTCGTGTACTCACGCCGTCACACTGATCAATTCATGGCCTCACGCCATAACACATAACATTCAGCCATAATTAATTGCAATCTAATTAAGAAACCCACCAGAGAAGAACTGAGCCTGAAAAATATTACACATCAACCATAACATATAATTTCATACGCAATACAGAAAATAAATTATTCACATGGCTTTAACAAAGAATAAATAAACAGTGAATTACTTAATTAGTCAGAGACTCTTGGGATTCTACCCAGAAAATTCATCCCTGAATCGTTGTTACATAAGGAGAGTGTTTTCCCATTCATCCACTGCGATTCTTCTAATGGATTCATTGCCTTTTAGCTACCAGATAACCGCAAAGCTCCACCAATGCATTTGATCTTTAAAGAGAAATTTGATTGAGGTGCAAAGCTACAAATTCGTACCGATTGTGTATATCAAAGTGTGTACAATCGATTTGAATTGAATGGCTGACGAATTTTCTAATCTAACTTTAGAATTTATGGAGGATATGCAACAGAATCACAGAATTTCATTACGTAAGTGGATTTTTCTGACTACAAAAGCATAAAACTATAATGTCATCAACTCCAAAACGAACCAAAAATCACATGTAATAAAAACAATTCACGAAATTAATGTGATCGAATAATGCAACTCATTTTAATCTTTATTACATCGCATGTGTAATTTGCTACATGTTCCGTATTCAAACTAACTACTATTAATTTAGTTCACCCTTTTCCAGGTTATTATGTTAGATCTAATAAGATAATATAAAAAAACTAATTATATTAGTAACTTTTAGTGGATTATCTTTAAGTTTAAATCACCACATCATCCAGGAAATGGTATCAAAAGATGAATGGTTTCAATATACATTATTATTATCAAAAGACGGACAAGTTGTGGGTGCGGTGGATTCATATATAGTTACTATCAAAGGCACTCGAGTTGAAGATTTTGACTCATCCACTGCCTGCTCTTGGATCTTTAGACGTTTACTGAAGATACGTGATGATGTTTTGCAGTTGCAGGGTTGGTAGAATGCGTGTGTCTCTGGCCAGTTCATCACGCATCAGTTTTATCAGGAATTGCGCGGAACGCGGCCTGTGGTTGTATGGAGGAAGTTGTTTTATAGGAACAGAGCGAGACCTAGAGCAAAGTTCATTGTTTGGAGAACGTGTCTTGATCGCATGTTCACCAGAGACAGATTAGTGAGGATGGGAATTACAGCAGAGGAGGCCTGTGTTTTTTGCGGCGTGCCTGAGACAGTAAATCACCTTTTTTTCTGCTGTCAAAACTTGCACACAGTCTGGCGCATGGTATTGGCTTGGATGGGATTTTTACATGTGCCCATAAAACTACAATGAAGAACTAATGTGGATACTGCAGTCGTCGAAAGGAAAATCTTCTAAAGCACAGATTTTGAAGATGGCTTTTGTGGAAACTATCTACGCGACTTGGAAGGCACGGAATGCAAAAATGTTTAGTTTGCAGCCTTTTAGTATGCGTATTGTGAAGATATAAAGCACATAGTTAAAATGAGATGTATTGATGATGCTAAATTGCTAGAATACTGTTGTAACTTAGGTTGAGCGTTTATAGCATCAAGTAGTCGAGCATTGCTCAAGTTTGAAACGGAAGAGACTTTCATTTTAGCAAGACCGAAGGTATGCTAAACTGCAGAATTGTGATCGACATTTGTTAAATAGGTGGATGTTTTGAGCTTCTCAACTTTTCGAATAATTCAAATTGAAGAATGGTTAGTTGAGATTTGGTATACCAAACTATGCCTATGGTGCCGGTGGCACAATTGATCTATTCGGTTGAAGAATGGCTTGTAGAATCAATTTCTATATTTATCTCAAGAAAAAAAATTCAATTTCTACATTGACTTTAAACAAAGATTTGGTTGAGTTAACTGATATACTAAATGACTAAATCGACGTTAAAAAAAAAACTGATATACTGAATCAAGGCTTTACTAAATTTAGCTTCCAACATCAAATTTTAGGCTTGGACTTCAATGTCACGGAATCTAAATTTAGGTAGTATTTAGCAAAATAATCACCAAACCATGATGGAATCGCAATATCGATTAAGAATTCCTATCGATTATGAGGTTTAAGGTTTGGGAAAAGATTGACTATATTTAGGAGAGAATTGTTTTTAATTTTAGTCCAAATAAATGAAAAAATGCCACGTGGAATAATTGAATGTGATTGGTTGATATTTTTGGAATGGAATTCAGTTTTTATATATATACTAGTTAATTAACCCGTCGAGTACTCGACGGTGCATAAAAAGTTGTGTGCACACTTGTTACTATATAAATTTGATTGTGTTGAACTAAAAATAAAGAAAGATATCGCTCATATATATATTGTTACACAATTGTTTATCTCTCTACTTGGTCTATGTTTCTTATAATCATTACCACGCACCAACTCTTACTTGAAACATCTTATAGTATCCAAAAACTTAATAGGATGTATTTTTTCATTGAATTAGAATGTCATATGGAAATTTAATATCACCCAACTATCATTTTCATTGGCATTAGTACTATTATCGACATCCAATAACCATCGGGATCGACTATGCTATTTCGATATGACTGTCTTTCCTTTGCCCTATGAGCATGGTCAATACTCCACCTTTACCATAGAAAAATGTTGAATTTACAAAATACTTAACATGATGTATTTTTTCATCTTCAAACTTAACATGTACATGCATAATATTCATATGTGTCATAATTAATATTGAGTATAATGTCATCCACATGAATGTCTTTCATTTTCCCCGTGACCATGAACTTGTCATGGATCCTATATCATCTTCCTCTATTTTCCTCAAATTAAATGGGTTTCAATATTGGAGTTCAATAGTCATTCAACAAAACCACTAATATGTTGTACTTCAAAATAGGATAAGCAAGAATACACTTATTATAGATAGGGAACCTATTGGGTAGTCCCATCTATTGTGATTGTTATTGTAAATAATTATCACATGAGTACACCAATCAAACACATCCACTATTTCAGCATAATTAAGACTGAGTATAATGTCATCCACATGAATGTCTTTCATTTGCCTCGTGATCATGAACTTGCCATAGATTTTATATCACGTTCACCCTAATTTCCTCAAATACGTTCCAATATTGGATTTCAACTCTCATTCAGCAAAACCCTCAATCACTTTAATTTCAAAATAGAATAAAACCAATATACACTTATATGGATAGATAGTCTACATAGTAGTCGCATCAAATGCAATCATTATTTTAATTATTATGAAACACAATCAAACTCATCCACTATTATAAATTATTTCGGCATAATTAAGACTGAGTATAATGTCATCCACATGAATGTCTTTCATTTTCCCCGTGACCATGAACTTGTCATGGATCCTATATCACCTTCGCTCTATTTTTCTCAAATTGAATGGGTTCCAATATTGGAGTTCAATAGTCATTCAACAAAACCCCTAATATGTTGAACTTCAAAATAGGATAAGTAAGACTACACTTATTATAGATAGATAGCCTACAGGGTAGTACCATCTATTGTGATTGTTATTGTAAATTATCATATGAGTACACCAATCGAACACATCCATTGTTTTTAAGACTGAGTATAATGACATCCACATGAATGTCGTCTTTCAATTGCCCTGTGATCAAGAACTTGTCATAGATCCCATATCACGTTCACCCTATTTTTCTCAAATGCGTTCCAATATTGGACTTCAATTCTCATTCAGTAAAACCCTTAATCTCTTGAATTTCAAAATAGGATAAATCCAATATACACTTATTATGGATGGATAGCCTACATGTAGTTCCATCAAATGCAATTATTATTTTAATTATTATGGAACACAAACCCATCCACTATTATAAATTATTTCGGCATAATTAAGACTGAGTATAATGTCATCCACATGAATGTCTTTCATTTGCCCAGTGATCATGAACTTGCCATAGATTTTATATCACGTTCACCCTAATTTCCTCAAATGCGTCCAATATTGGATTTCAACTCTCATTCAACAAAACCCTTAATCTCTTGAATTTCAAATAGGATAAAGCCAATATACACTTATATGGATAGATAGTCTACATGGTAGTCACATCAAATGCAATCATTATTATAATTATTATGGAGTACAATCAAACCCATCCACTATTATAAATTATTTCGGCATAATTAAGATTGAGTATAATGCCATCCACATGATTGTCTTTCATTTTCCCCGTGACCATGAACTTGTCATGGATCATATATCACCTTCGCTCTATTTTCCTCAAATTGAATGGGTTCCAATTAGAGTTCAATAGTCATTCCACAAAACCCCTATTATGTAGAACTTCAAAATAGGATAAGAAAGAATACACTTATTATAGATAGATAGCATATAGGGTAGTAACATCTATTGTGATTGTTATTGTAAATTATCACATGAGTACACCATTCGAACACATCCATTGTTTTTAAGACTGGGTATAATGACATCCACATGAATGTCTTTCAATTGCCCCGTGATCAAGAACTTGCCATAGATCCCATATCACGTTCACCCTATTTTTCTCAAATGCGTTCAAATGTTGGACTTGAATTCTCATTCAGTAAAACTCTTAATCTCTTGAATTTCAAAATAGGATAAAACCAGTATACACTTATTATGGATAGATAGTCTACATGTAGTCCCATCAAATGCAATTATTATTTTAATTATTATGGAACACAAACCCATCCACTATTATAAATTATTTCGGCATAATTAAGACTGAGTATAATGTCATCCACATGAATGTATTTCATTTGTCCCGTGACAATGAACTTGCCATAGACCCTATATCACCTTCACTCTATTTTTCTCAAATCCGTTCAAATATTGGAGTTAATAGTCATTCAACAAAACTCCTACAACATATTTGGATTTAGACTATAGAGGCCTCTCGACGTCTATAATTGACCTCACATTTGGGTTTCAATTATAGAGGCCCCGAATACTGTTCACATTTTGAGAGACCTCTTGTTTTTTTCCTCTCATTTTCCCTCTCTCTAGGGGTTTCATCTTTATCTCTTCCAATCAATAATCAACATCTCATACTTTCACTCATAATATTCGAATAAAATCTATTTTTGGTACTCTAGAGAGCGTCCGTGTCCAATTTATGTACTTTATTGTAACACGTTGCCAATTTTGATACATTTTCAATTTAACGACAAAAAAATTAAATAATTCAAGCATGGTAATCACACATCCAACATATCGAAAATAACGAATAAAATAAGAATAAAAAATGCAAAACAAAAATGAAAAATTGGCGGGTGCTATGTACACTTTTGGTACTTTTTGGAGTACCAAACTGGGATTTTAATGCATTGTATAAGACATGACAATTTTTCCTATTGTCTTGAGAATTTTGGCCCGACCGGTTAGTGGGTGTCACATGCTTGTATTGTTCACATTTTTCCTGTTGAATTAGAAAGTATCTAAATTGAACACGGTTGCACTATGGAGTACCTAAATAGGGCAGGGGGCACTCCGGAGTACCTGGAATGAGTTTTACCCCATACAAATCAAATGATAAACTTATACAGGGATGGTGGTAGTAATAAATAACTATTTTCTAAATCATTTTTATTGATTAAAAGTTTATATGGTAGTACCATAATTGAATCGAATATTATTGTAATTCTAATTTATTTCAGTAGATAGACCTACCATATGGTAGATAGAGGATTTATTTTTTAGGGGACGGAAAAGATTGACTATATTTAGGAATGTAGAATTTAGGGTTGAATAAAATAGTTTAATTCAAATAAAAAAATAAAAAAAATAATTACTTTATATAGGGAATTAAATTGATTTTTTATTCAAATAATTGAGAAAATGCCACGTGGATTGGAGCATTCTGATTGGATGATATTTTTAGAATGAGAACTCCGCTTTTATATATTATATAGATAAATAGATAGATATAGATTAGATTAGATTAGAAGAATAGATTTTAAATGTCATACCTCGTTTTTGTAGCGAATGAGAGAGAGAAGGAATTCTATCTTCCGTATTAATACAACTAATCATGTGTCATTAACGAGCGCGTGGAATCTCACCCTACGCTGTTAGCTGGGGGAAGGTCGCGAATTGATATTTTCAAGGAATTTTGTTGGGAAGGTCGCGAAGGAGTAGATTTTTTGCTAATTTTCTCGAAATAGTTACCTTAAAATGGGCGAGTGGCGACTTCAATATTTTGGCCCAAAACTATAGTGGGCCGATCACACCCAACCCAAACGGGGATATAATAAAAACTCGTAGTCTTCTTTTTTTTGGTACAGAAACTCGTAGAGTCGATCCATCATCATCATCATCCATCCATTCCATCCCCAGGAACTGAAAATCTTCTTCCAGAATTTGACGCTTTCGATTCGATTGTAGACGGAGTATTGTTGGTTGCCGTCGTTGAGTGCGATGCCGAATAGATACGGTTAGATAGTTAATTCTCGAATCTGTTTCTCCTTCTCCGTCCAGTTTAGCTTATTGCTCCTGCTGCTACTTAATCTCGATTCGATGGATGATACTATTCGATAGATTATTGCCGAAGAATTGCTACTATATTTCACAGTATGTTAAGAATAATCATGGATTGTTGCTTTGTTTTCCCCTAATATAATAATTATATATTGGCGGTTGATTTAATTTCAATTTCCCTGAGTCGATTGTTGATTTGCACCGATAGATGAAGATAATAATTACTTCATATGTTTGTTGTTGATATTGGTCGTTGAGGTCCTTAGAGCTTATAGTGACTCAGGTGTGGTGGTGTCGTTGAGGTCCTAGTTTTTCAATTTGTTGTTTATTGATGGGGAGTGGAATTTGCATACTTTCCTGAGCTGGTTGATTGATTTGCCCAGATAAATGAAGATAATTAATTGCTTCGTATGTTTAATGGTGATTTTGGTTGTCTCTGCGAAATTTAATTTAGGTCTGTCCATACACATACACGCTTGCATAAATATAGGCTTCTCATGTTTGGCTGACAGTATTTATGCTCAAGTAAATGAGGCTTGACTTGTTAGTTTCTTATAGTACTTCCTAGTATAACAACAAACTGTATGTGTGGTCTGCTCTTTTGTCTGTCCATCTCTTGTATTCCTTAATGGAGCATCACTTTTACTAGTTTCACTTCCTTAAATTACCCTCTAGGAAAGTTTAACATAGTAACATGATTGATTAACTGAAACACAAAATAGTGCTTATGAGTAAAAAAAGTGACCATAAATTAAAACCAAGTTATAAAGCTAACATGATGATACCGAATCAAGAACAAGAACTCAGCAAAGCATATGAGTACATTAACCATAACCAATATAGACTAAATCCAGCAAAACAATATAGACTTCACTAATTATAATTGTGCTTCAGCATCCAGGAGCTAGCTGTTGTTTGTTGATGGTGAATGGAATTTATAGTACCATTCTTCTTTTTACAAAGAGACTCTTTGTATTTGTATAATTTCCTTTCTTTTGCTGAATATTCTTGAATTTCTGCAGAGTTACTATCCAGTGATTTGGTGGAGTCGGATGAGGACTCCTGGTCCGGTTGGTCCTCATCAACCCACTCTTCTTCCCGTCGCTCCTCAACCGACTCTTCTTCCACTAGCTCTGGTCAGAAACCAAGGTGGAAACGAAATACTTATAAGCCTTTTGAGAAGGGGGATCCTGAGCAAAAGCTGCTAAATATTTTGAATAAACGTAAGTGGCTTACGGATGATGGAAAACCCTTTGATTATGATGTCTTGAAGAAGTATCTCAAGGAAGTTCAAGAGAGTGAGGTTTGTGTTATTTGCTCTTAAGTTTATGGTATCCTTTTTTTCAGTTTTGTTTATATGGTTTGTATATTTTCAATTTATGGAAATGGACACTCTTATGATTTAACAACATTGAATGATCAACACACATCCATAGTAGCACTTAGTGTATGTAATAACTTTTAGTGTCCTTATTTCATGATCAATTGAATGTTAAAAGGAAACTGTTTGTTTATTTAATTTTGGTCATCATTTGGCAGGGATTCACTATTACTGATTATCCAGGTTTTATATTAGGCGTCACCAAATTCATCCCATTTTGGTCTCGTAGTGAAAATCGTGAGGAACTTCCATTACCATATGATGGGTTGATGAATCTAGCAGCATTAGCTACTAAGAATTACAACAATAAACATGTAAGTATACTTCCTTCTTGATCTCTAGTTTTCTTCCATTGTGACTCCTAGTGCAATGGGTACTATTAATGACAATGTTTGCAATGGGTACTATTAATGACAATGTTTGCAATGGGTACTATTAATGACAATGTATATGTAATACCACATTTACTTGTACCAGCAGCAGACAGAATTCAAGGTTGTGGAAATTGTGGAGGCGAATATAGAGGCGCGTACCTTTCTTAGTACTTACTATATCACATTTAGTGCCGTTGATGTGTCGTATAAGAATTATGGGAGGGGATCGCTTCTAACTTCTCTCTACAATCAATTTGTGAACACCATGAGATATGCTGCCCAACTCATTTGTTTGAAGTTGTCGATCTGGTTCACAGATGAAACGGAGTTGGACGAGATAGTGTTTCAAACGAATGGTGCTTTCACTCAGGGTCTAGAAACGTATGGTTCTTTAACTGGATTCCCCCTTGTTGTCATTTAAACTCTTAACGATTGGTGTTATTGATTATCTAATCTCATGTCTACTTTTCATTCAGCCCTCTGATCAGGTTGAGATACGAGCTTGTGAAACTGCAAAGGTCTGTTATCAGTCAAATATTATACGACGTGAATATACTATACTTTCTAATTTGTTTATTTATTTTTTTATATTGTTTTGTCAACTTCAGTGCCCCGGAGTGTCGAGCTGGTATGAATGACTTGCTTGATGAGACTTTACCTCGAAAGCTCTTTCAGGCGGTGGTGGTGGATGGCATAAAACCGGAAGTGGTGTCTTGCAGGATTGCTAAATGTGAATCAGACTGGTGATTGTTGTGTTCGTGTTAACTGAATTCTAGAAGGGTTCAAGTTGGCTGGTTACTTGTAATTTTTTATCAGCTTGTGATTTACAAAGTGTGTCAGACTGGCAAACTGATGTGTTACTAGTTTTTATTTCACTCTATATGCTAATCTAGAGCTCATGATCTATTGTTGAATTGATGTCTTACTGTTGAGTTTTGGGAAGATTTCCAAAGTGAGTGGTCTGCAAGAAACTAAGCTAGTGCTTCGTTGTGTCTGTGTTGTAGAAGAGCATTAATATCTTGTGTGATTAGTTCTTTCCCATCCTTGTCTGAGGCTCATGATCTATTGGTGAATTGATCTCTTACTGTTATGTGTTGGAGGATAATATGATCTTACTTGAGTTTCTGCAGAATCTCCAAAGTGAGTGGCCTGCAAGAAAATAATCTAGTGCTTGGTTGTGTCTGTGTTGTAGAGGAGCATTAATAACTGCTGATGATAATTGATATATGTATCATGAAAACTTGAGGATAATATGATTTTGTTTGCAGGTTTCTTGAGTTCATTTTTCACAAATGCCAACCATTTTACTTAATTCTCCTAAAGAGAAATGCTCTTGTACGTGTAGTGTTGTAGTGTCCATTCTCATTTAGAATAGTTCACTCTATAGGGTAAATACAGATTGTGATCTTTTGTCACACATACCTTTTGTAAGCTCGATAGGGTGATCGTGAATGATGATTGGGAAGCTTTAATGCCTGAGACAGCTGTGGCCTGTGGGATTTCTACCAAAGGGCATATCTGATCATTCACCTGGATTGTTTCGGTGTTTTAAGCATGTTTACCAGCATGTTCCCTCCTTTAAGTTCAAGAATCTGTGGATCCAAGATCCTAAATTTATGGGTATGGTAGCTCGGTTTTGGAACAGAGCAGACCCATTATTGGATGTTATATGTTCAGATTGGTTTCCCTGTTGAAAGACTTGGAAAGGACCTGTGAACTCTGAATGGCAATAAATACGCAACTTAATGCAGAATGGCCTGAATTACTGGAGATATGAATGATCAATTTACTCGAGTGGTTTCTGCAAATGAGGTTAAAAAGGCTATCTTGTGTATGGTAGACAACAAGGCACCTGGGGCCAGACGGTTTCAATCCTGGCTTCTTCAAATCGATACGGAAGACAACCGCAATCTTGTTTACCAGTCTATCCGTGAATTTTTCCTCACAGGCAAATTAATAGCACTTCTGTCTCACTCATTCCAAAGGTCCCGAATCCTGTGAGAATCAAAGATTTCGCTCCATTGCATGTTGTAACATTGTGTATAAGGCTATCACTTAAGTCCTAGCACAGAGGCTACAACATGCCACATTATTTTGGATACCCAGAGCGCCTTCGTGTCAGAGAGAGTGATGCCACATACTCCCTCTGTTTAGTAATTTAATTAATTTTAGACTTTTTCACACATATTAAATAAAAATGATTGTGATACGAATAAGATAAATGATAGTCCACCATCATAATTATTATCTTGGAAATTTAATATAATATTAATTTTAAACCTTAAACTACTTATATTTAAGAAGAAGAACAAAAGATTAAAACTACTTATATAATTATTAAAAAACGGAGGGAATTATATCTAAGAATTCAATTTTGAATTTTTTTTTTTTTTGAACAATTTTGGTTAAAAAATAAAAATAATATGAAGGGTACAATATGAAGAATATATCTCCTAGCATACGACACTATTAGTTGGAAATTCTTGGACTAGGTTATGGAAGGATATGGTTTTGATGGTTGGTTCATTGATATTCTAACTTGTGTTTTCACGGCAAGATTCTCCATCTTAATAGAAGGTTAGAGGGGCTCATGGAAGGAAAACAAGGGGGCCTTATCTTTTTGTGATGTGTATGGATTATCTTACGCAATAATTTCAAGAAAGAATTAAGAGACGATATTCAAGTTTCATGGCACTAATACAACTGAATCCGCGGATGACCTTATGCAGTGGCGAAGCCAGAACCAAAATTTAGAGGGGTTCAAGTTAGTGATATAATTTTTGTAAAATTTACCATAAATAAATATATATAAATGACATATAGTGATCTAATAAAATAATATTAAATAATGTTAGTTTTCATATATTTTTAACTATATTTATACATTCAAAATATCAAAATAATACTCTATCACACATAAGTTTAATCTTGAATTAATGTGGATAGGATTTCAAGTATTAAATATGCCATGTATATATAAATAGAAAAGAATTGAGCATGCACATCTAAATTTAAAACGAAAAAAAAAAAAAAAAAATTTAAAATGATTGAAAATAAATGAACACACAAGAGAAAGAAGAGGATAGCAATTCAAAGGGACAAGAAATTTACATAAAATAAAGTTGGATTTAGATTAGAAAGATAAATAAAATTGGGGCACGGGAGGATCGAACTCGCGTCTATACACGAAAATAATTTTCTTTACCACTACTAGTCAACTACATACGAGTGAGTATATAGTATTGTCGACAATTTGAGTGAGCTCACTAACTGACCTTATGATCTTTTGGCGAGGGGATCTGGGGTCATTATCAATTGTGCAAACTAATGAGGAAAAAAGCCAATTTTCCTAGGTGGCGTAACAAGTCAGCACAAACAAGCATTGTTGCAAGTGTTGAATTCAACTTCAACCTATTCGATTGTACAGGAGTGAGGGAGATTGGTGGTTGCCGCAGTTGAGTTCAACCTTTCGAGATGCCGAATAGATACGGTTAGTTTCCCCTTGTCCGTTCAGTTTAGTTTAATTGCTGCCGCTGCTGATGTCAGAGTATAAGCAATACTAGTACAAAAATTAATTGTGGTTCAGCTTCAAGTAGCTACCTACCTGGATGTCTGTATAAGTGAGACTATAATGTCAAATGTGAGGAAACTAGCTGTTGGTTATGAGTGTTGCTTGTTGATGGTGAATGGATTTTATATGTTTGTTTTAGAAGGGTGATTTTGGTTCTGGTTTCGTTGAGTCACCGTGTATTTGTATATTTTCCTTCCTTTTACTTAATATATGCAGATTTACTATCCAGTGATTGGGAGACGGATGATGGCTCCTGGTCCAGTTGGTCAACCGACTTTTCTTCAAGTAACACAAAAGCAGCATTTGAGGTCAGTACAGGAGCGTGAGGATCCTGAACAAAAGCTGTTAAATATGTTGGATAAATGTAAATGATGATGGGAAACCTATATATAGTTCATGATGCATGTCTTCAAGAAGCATCTTAAACAAGTTGAATAGTAGCTGTTGTTATTTACACATGTATGGTATCCCTTATTTTTTCAATTTATAAAAAGGAACACTTATGATTTAACAACATTGAATCAACACCTCCATAGTAAGTAGTGAGTGCATGTCATGATTATCTTTTTGGCGCAGGGATTCAATGTTACTGTTTTCCCTGGTGTAATATCATCATCCCTTTTTGGTCCCTTACTGATAAGTGTCATGAAAAGCCACTGGAATATGACGGTTTGATGAATCTAACAGCATTAAATTAGCTATTAGGAGTTACAACAATGAACATGTATGTATGATTTCTTCCTGTTCCCTAGTTTTATTCTCTTGTCAATCTTAGTGCATTGAGTACCACTATAAGGCTTTATGTATAATACTACATTTTAATTAATATTATTGCATGTACCAGCAGCAGTCAGAATTCAAACTAGTGGAGATTTAGAAAGCGAATACGGAGGCGTGTACCTTGCTTAGAAGTACATACTATATCACATTTAGCGCTGTTGACGTGTCATATAGGAATTATGGGAAAACATCGCTTCTAACTTCCCTCTACCATCAATTTATGACCACCATGAGAGCTGCTGTCCAAGTCAATTGGTTGAAGTTGTTCATCTGGTTTACATGCACCTGAGATGGATTTCGAGGATGAGATGCTACAAACGTATGGTTCTTTAACTGACTCCCCCCTTGTTTTCATTTAAACTTGTAACGACTAGTGTAAATGATTATCTAATCTCATGAGTTCTCTGTATTTCAGCCCCAAGCAAAAGTTGAAGGACAAGCTTCGAAAAATTCAAAGGTGATTTATATATGTGTCAAATATTATATGAACCATATATATGTACTTTAATATAATAATAATTTCTAATTTATTTATTCTTTTTCTTGTTTGTTCAGTGCTCCGGAGTGTCGGGCTGGTATGGATGATTTGCTTGATGAGACTTTACCTCGAAAGATATATTTCAGGCTGTGGTGGTGGATGACAGAAAAACTGAAGTTTTGTCTTGCAGGATTGCTAAATGTCAGTCAGATTGGTGAACTCTTGTGATCAATTTTTGGCAGTGTTAACTGTTTAATGAATGCTGGAAGGGTTTTTGTTTGCTGGTTACTTGTAATTTTATAGTATATTGTTGTGATTTATGAAGTGACTGATCCGACCCTTTTGGTGAACTGATATGTTAGTTTGTAGAGTATTTCATTCAATGCTAAGCTAAGGATAATATCTGTCTTGCATGAGCCTCTTTCGTCTGTGTTGTAAAGCAAATAAAAAAATGAATGCAAAATCATTTTTCTCATAAAACGAAACAAACAAACACAAGCAGATGATTTAGGAGGGCTCTTCAAGTCAAACGAGCCTAAATAATGTAGGTCAAGCCTGATTTTAGGCTGGTTATGTTAACGAGCGAGCCCAGAAAATCTTCTTCATGTCTGTCGTATCGGCCTAAAGTCGTGTAGCCTTCCGGAATTTTACGGTTTCGAATTCGATTGTATTGGTGTTGAATTCAACCTTTCGAGATGCCCAATAGATACGGTTAGACACCTAATTTACATGATCCGTTTCTCCTTTTTCCCTCAGTTTAGTAGTTTATTGCTGCTGCTTAACTTAAATGTATAATACTATTATTACATGGTTGACGAAGAATTGCCACTCTATTTCATAGTATGTGAATAATATATCATGGATGATTGCTTTGGTTTCCCCTCATATGGCGGGGGATTTGATTTCTATTTTCCTGAGCTGAGCCGATTGTTTTGCACTGATAATTGCTTCATATGTTTGCTTTTAATGGTGATTTTGGTTGTCTCTGCGAAATTTAGGTCTGTCGAGCAAGTTGCTGTGTGAGAGTATACATACATACATGTGTAAGTGTAACAGTATAAGTGAGACTATTATGTCAAATGAGAGGAAACTATCTGTTGTTTATAAGTGTTGTTGATTGTTTATATATACATGTATAACAGTACAAGCGTTTGTATATTTTCCTGAGCTGATTGATTGATTTTTCACCGACATTTACTTCATATGTTTGTTTTAAATGGTGATTTTGGACTTTTGGTTGTCTACGAAATTTAGGTCTGTCGAGCAAGTTGCTGTGAGAGTTTTACATACGTACACATATACTACTATAATTGTTCTTCAGCATACAGGAGCTAGCTAGATGTATAAGTGAGCAGACTGATTATTATGTCAAATATGAGGAAGCTAACTGTTGTTTATGAGTGTTGTTTCTTGTCTGTTGATGTTGTATAATATTGGAATTTATGTTACCATTCTTCTCTTTTTTCTTTTTTTTTTTTTAACAAAGTCTCTATGTGATTTATACGAGTATAACTTATGCTCCTTTTAACTGATTATCCCTGGATTTCTGCAGAGTCACTCTCTAGTGATTTGCTGGAGTCGGATGAGGACTCCTTGTCCAGTTGGTCCTCATCAACCAACTCTTCTTCTTCCAGGCGCTCCTTGTCCAGTTGGTCCTCATCAACCAACTCTTCTTCTTCCAGGCGCTCCTCATCAACCTTCTCTTCTTCCAGTCGCTACTCACCAACCGACTATTCTTCCAGTCACTCATCTCTTCAGAAAAGAAGGATGGGACCAAATAAGCAGCTGAGGTCGGAAGAGAAGCAATGTGATGATACTGAGCGAAAGTTGCTAAATCTATTAGATAAACACAAGTGGCTTACGGAGGATGGAGAACTCATTGATTACCAAGTCGTGAAAAAGTATCTTAAGCAAGTTGAAGAGAGTGAGGTACGTAGGTGTTGTTATTTTTCATTCAATGTTGCTTAATTATTTACTCTTGTATGGTATCCCATATATTTTCAGTTGGTGTTTATATGGTTTGTGCATTATCAATTTATGAGAAACGACACTCTTATGATTTAACAACTTTGAATGATCAACATCTCCATAGTAAATACTCAGTGCATTTAATTCGTCTGAATATCCTTATTAATTTCATTATCCAAGGAATGGAATGTTAAAGTAAACATTCTGTATATTTATTTGATTTCCATCATATCTTTGTCAGGGATTCCATATCAGTGATTTTCCTGGTGTGATATCAAATGTCACCAATTTCGTCCCTTTCTGGTCTCGTAATGATAAGCGTGAGGAATCGCCATTGCTGTATGATGGGCTGATGAATCTAGCATCAGTTGCTACTAAGTATTACAACAATGAACATGCATGATTCCTTATTCATCTATAGTTTTCTTCCCTTGTCACTCTTAGTGCAATGAGTACTAATATTACTTGTACCAGCAGCAGGCAGAATTCAAAGTTGTGGAAATTGAGGAGGCGAATACGGGGGCGTATGACTTTTGTGATACTTACTATATCACTTTTAGCACCGTGGATTTGTCATATATGAATGCTGGGAAGGGATCGCTTCTAACTTCCCTCTACAATCAATTTGTGAACACCATGAGAGCTGTTTCCCAACACATTTGGTTGAAGTTGTTGATCTGGACCACAAATGAGACGTATGTGGACAAGGAGACGCTACAATTGTATGGTTCTTTCACTCAAAGTCTAGAACGTATGGTTCTTTCACCGGATCCCCTCCTGTTTCCATTTAAACTTTTAACGACTAGTGTTGATGATTATCTAATCTCATGGTCTACTTTACGCTCAGCCCTATGCAAAAGTTGAAGGACAAGCTTTTGAAACTTCAAAGGTAAATTATATGTGAAATTATGTGTCAAATATTATACGAACTTTATGCATGCGAATACAACAATAGTTTCTAATTTATTTGTTTTTTCTTGTTTATTGTTTGTCAACTTCAGTGCTCCGGAGTGTCGGGGTGGTATGGATGACTTGCTTCATGAGACTTTACCTCGAAAGATCTTCCAGGCTGTGGTGGTGGACGACAGAAAACCTCAAGTGTTGTCTTGCAGGGTTGCTAAATGTGAATCAGACCGGTGATTATTGTGAAGGGTTCAAGTGTTAACTGAATTTAGAAGGGTTCTTGTTTGCTGGTTGCTTCTAATTTTGTAGTATAAAGTTGTGATTTACAAAGTGACTGAGCCGCATTGCTAGATTATCTTGGCGAACTGATGTGTTACTAGTCTGTATTTCATACTATGCTAATATAAGGATGGATAATATCTTGTGTGATTAGTCCATTCCCATCTTTGTCTGAGGCTCATGCATGATCTATTGCTGAATTGATCTCTTACTGTTCTGTGTGGGAGGATAACATGATCTTATTTGAGTTTCTGGAAAATCTCCAAAGTGAGTGGTCTGCAAGAAACAAATATAGTGCTTGGTTTTGTCTGTGTTGTAAAGGAGTATTAGTGATTGTTGAGGATACATGGTACGTTAGATTTATTCGGGATTGATTTTTGGAACCACTCCTATTCCTATAGGACGACGCTTGAATTCGTGGAACATTTGCTTGGCTGAAATTGTATCTCTCCACCCGTATTTACAAACCCCGCTAGTATCGGAAAGTTTAAAGTTTGTTACAACTCCCGTAATTAGAAACCCAACCAGATTAAAGTCTAGTTTCACTTTTAAAAATTGTAAATTGATGATAACACTCAAGTGGTGAGGGACTTGAGTTCATTTAAACGTTTAAACGTGGAAGTATGATTCCTTTGAACATGAAAATGAGGGCATCGAAGGGCCTGACAGACATAAATAAGAAAAACATTAGTCACAAACGGCTAAGTTAGTGCCGAACGAAAAACCAAACAAACATGTAAGTATGCTTCCTTTGAATCTTTCGAAGAATAGGAAAGTTCAGCAGCCGTTAGATTGATTCTAACAGTTGCATTGATCAACGGTCTCGATTAAATTCTATGAAACGATGACGTCTGACTTATGGGCCGGAGTTGCTGGACCAGGCGAACCCGAATTAAGGGACTTTTGACCAATTGCGGGCAATGTTGGAAACGCTGCCGTTTGCTGGGAATCTAGGGTTCTTGAGTTTGAATTTTAGATGGAAAATTCCTTTCTTCAGTTCAATCTTTCTGGGGTATTTACGTTTCGATTCGATTAGATTGTTGACGGAGATTGGTGGTTGGCGTTGAGTTCAACCTTTCTCGATGGCCAATAGATACGGTTAAATACTACTCAATTACGGAATCTGTTCAATTTAGTTTATTGCAGCTGCTACTTAATCAGAACTTGGTCGATTGCTACTTTGTTTCTTAGTATGTGAAAATGATCATGGATAATTGCTCTACTTTGTTTTGTGTCCCCCAAATAACAATAATAATATATTTATTGAGTATATATATAAGAGTATATACATATAAGGAAACTAACTGTTGTTTTATAATAAGTGTTGTTGCTTGTTGATGGTGAATGGAATTTATGTTGTATAAGTGTTCTTGGATTTATGCAGAGTTACTAGAGTTACTGATTATTCTTGGATTTATGCAGAGTTACTGTCCAGTGCTTTGGTGGACGAATTGGATGAGGCCTCCGGGTCCAGTCGTCGCTCCCCATCCCTTCAAAAACGAAGGGTGGGGCCAAATAAGAGGTTAGTAAAGAATCAAGGGGATGATCCTGAGCGAAAGCTGCTAAATCTTTTAGATAAACGTAAGTGGCTTACGGATGATGGAAAACCCTTCGATTATGATGTCTTGAAGAAGTATCTCAAGGAAGTTCAAGAGAGTGAGGTTTGTGTTATGTGCTCTTGTATGCTCTTTTGTGGTTCACACATGAAACGATTTTGGATGAGGAAGTGTTTCAAACGAATGGTGCTTTCACTCAGGGTCTAGAAACGTATGGTTCTTTAACTGGATTCCCACTTGTTGTCATTTAAACTCTTAACGACTAGTGTTATTGATTATCTAATCTCATGTCTACTTTTCTTTCAGCCCTCTGATCAAGTTGAGATACAAGCTTGTGAAACTGCAAAGGTAAATTATGAGTCAAATATATACGAACGTGAACGATGAATATACTAATACTTTCTAATTTGTTTATTTATTTTTTTGAATTGTTTTGTTAACTTCAGTGCCCCGGAGTGTCGAGCTGGTATGGATGACTTGTTTGATCTTGTTTGATGAGACTTTATCTCGAAAGCTCTTTCAGGCTGTGGTGGTGGATGGCATAAAACCTCAAGTGTTGTCTTGCAGGGTTGGTAGATGATTAGTATCATATCTAACACTTAAATGCGTAGTATATTGACTGATTTTAAATCAGATTGATGAAGATCTTGTGATTATTTTTTGTGGTGTTATTGATTCGGGAAGGCTTCCTGTTCACTGGTTAATTAATTTTGTAGTATAAGACTATAAGGTTGCGATTTTCAAAGCGACTGAGCTGCTTTGCTGGACTCTTTTGGTGAACTGATCATGATATTTTACTAGTCCGTATTCTATGTCACCCCGGGGTAAATGAGGAACCATTATTGATTCTGGTCGGTTAAAAAAAAAAAAAAAACTAGTCCATATTCTATGCAATGCCAGGGGGATCATCATTTTTACTTAGACTCTGAACCGTAACAGTCCACCTGTATTTAGGAACCCGACCATTGATTGCTGATGCAGTACATTCATTATTGGGCCTCTAGGACAAATAAATTAAGAGTCACAAATTTAGGTCCAAGAACTGTAAATTGATAAACTCGAGTAGCCCTCCTGGAATTCGAATTTGTACAGGACTGACGTAGATAAGATTGGTGGTTGCGGCTGAAAGAATGTAGGATCGGTATAACTTGCTTTAGATACAAATTACCAGCCAGTAGGTCCTGGATTGACTACGGGGTTCAGTGAACACCTACGTCAACCTGCAGATTAACAAACACAGATAATATATATAAATTAAAGCACAGCGGAATTTAAAGAAGAACCTGTGTTTGGAATTTTTCAAGCAGCTTTTGTAAGCTTGCTTGAATGCCCAGTCAAGGCAGAAAATCAACTAGAAAAGATCTTGTTCGTACAACGCTGTATACTCTCAATATCTATTCTAGAAAAACAACACTAGTCACCTATAAGATGATATAGAACCCAATCTATCTATTCTACCTTCAATACGTTGTTAGAGAAGTCTAGAATATAAACTAGTGTAAAAGACACAAATAAAACTATAAAACTATAACTCTATAAACTGAACTTTCTGCTCTTGTGTCGTTAACTCTCTTCTGTCGATGCTCCATATATATAGTGGTAGATAAGGCTTAGTTCGAAATCCTTTAGGAAACGTGTGAATGAATCTGGACGTTTTGATCTTCAGTCTTCTACTAGGAAACGCCTTCTTCATGTAAGACTCCTTGTCCTTTTAGAACTTGATTTCCTTTTAGAGTTCTTCCTTGAATAAGTCTCTTCCTTCTTGAATTTTGATAGTTCCCACGTTCTAATAAACTTCCTGCACAAGTAAAACAACTACAGCTGTGGAACAATTAGTGTTAGAATAGGTAAAACAATAAAAGGCGGTAAAGTGCTCTGTTTCCAGTAATACGGGGTTGAGTGAACCTCTAGGTAAACCTATAGGTCAACCTCCGTAAAACAGCAACACTTACAGCGGCCGTTGAGTTTAACCTTGCACGATGCCCAACAGATACGGTCAGACACTGACTTCATGATTAATTATGTAATCCGTTTTGTCTTTTCCGTTCAGTTTAGTTAATTTATATATTGTTGATGCTAGCTGCTTCATATGGCCATTCATTTAGTTTCAAATTAAATTTAAAGGGTGATTTTGGTTGTGTGAATCGTCTACGAAATTTAATTTACGTCTGTCCAGCAAATTGTATGTTGTGAGAGTATAGCATATACAATCCTTAATTACGAGTTAGAACTTACTGCAGTGACTCCTCAGACCTCAGGTGTGTGGTGGTGTCGTTGAGGTCCCTCAGTTTTTTAATTTGTTGTTTGTTGATGATGAATGAATAATCTTGGATTTCTGCAGAGTTACTATCCACTAATTTGGTGGAGGAGTTGGATGAGGCCTCCTGCACCAGTTGGTCCTCGTCAACCGACCCTTCTTCCAATCGCTCCTCATCCCTTCAGAAAAGAAGGGTGCGACCAAATAAGCAGCAAAGGTCAGTAGAGAAGCAAGGGGATGATCCTGAGCGGAAGTTGCTAAATCTTTTAGATAAACGTAAGTGGCTTACAGATGATGGAAAACCCATAGATTACGATGTCTTGAGGAAACATCTTAACCAAGTTGAAGAGAGTGAGGTACGTAGGTGTTGTTATTTGCTCTTTCTTGTAAGGTATCCCTTATTTATTTCTTCTATTTATGCTTATGCTTTCCTTGTTTGTATGGTTTGTTTATATTCAATTTGCTAAAAGGGACACTCTTATCATTTAACAACAAATGTGAGTACTCTTGATGATCTGCTCTACTCTTTAATTTATCCGGATCAAGGAAAGGAAGAGGTTCTGTTAAGATGCCCTGAAGATCATGCTTTACTTCATTAAGATGCTTTAACTTTATAATATGTACCGTTGTAGTACTTTCATCGCCTTTTCGTGGATGAGCAAGAAAGTCTTTGTTATTGTCATCACTAAACTTTTAAAGCTACTTGTTGTAACGGGTTTCTATAAACCCCCGTGAATACTTCTAAAGCTACTTGTTGTAGCGGGTCCTATAAACCCCCCGTGAATTGTATTTCCCATTCAATGCTCCTTTTTTTTAAATTTGAAAAAGAAAAATTGAATAAACAACACCTCCAGAGTATGTAAGTACTCAGTGCATGTAATTCCTATTATATCAATGCCCTTATAAGGAAACATCCTTTTTATTTATTTGATTTACATAAATCTTTTGGCAGGGATTCAATGTTACTGATTTCCCTGGTGTGATATCAGGCGTAGCTAAGATCATCCCTTTTTGGTCTCTTACTGATAAGCGTGAGAAAAAGCCACTGCAGTATGATGGGTCGATGAATCTAGCAGCAGTGGCTACTAAGAGTTACAACAATAAACATGTGTGTATATATGCTTCCTTCTTGATCCCTACTTTTATTCCGTTGTCACTATTAGTGCAATGGGTACTACTATGAGTCTGTATATGTAATACTATATTTACCTGTACCAACAGCATGCAGAATTCAAAGTTGTGGAAATTGAGAAGGCGAATACAGAGGTGTGTACCTTTCTTATTACTTACTATATCACCTTTAGCGCAGTTGATGTGTCATATAGGAATTATGGGAGGAATACATCGCTTCTAACTTCCCTCTACAATCAATTTGTGACCACCATGAGAGCTGCTGTCCAAGTCATTTGGTTGAAGTTGTTGATCTGGTTCACACCTGAGATGATTTTCGAGGATGAGATGCTAGAAAGGTATGGTTGTTTAACGGGATCCCCCCTGTTGTCATTTAAACTTGTAACGGCTAGTGTTAATGATTATCTAATCTCATGTCTACTTTACATTTCAGCCCTAAGCAAAAGTTGAAGGACAAGCTTTTGAAACTGCAAAAATCTGAACTGCACTGAACTTATTTGTAGTACAAAATACTATTAGACAAATCTAAACTGAACTGATCTGAACTGAACTTATCAATTTTTAGATGAAAAGAACAGAGCCTAAATTATATATGTGTCAAATATATTACGAACTACATGCACATGAATATAATAGTAATTTCTAATTTATTTATTCTTTTTTATTTTTTAATTGTTTGTCAACTTCAGTGCTCCAGAGTGTCGGGCTGGTATGGATGACTTGCTCGATGAGACTTTACCGTGAAAGATCTTTCAGGCTGTGGTGGTGGATGACATAAAACATGAAGAGCTGTCTTGCAGGATTGCTAGATGATTAGTATCATAGCTTACACAGTAATGCGTAGTGTTTTCACTGATCTGAAGTCAGAATAGTGACCCTTGTGATCATTTTCTTGATCGTGTTAACTGGATTCTAGAAGGTTTTGTCTGTGTCGTAGATGAGAGCATTAATGATTGTTTGAGGATACATGTCATGAAAACTTGAGTTAATTTGCAGGTTTCTCGAGTCGTTCATTTTTCACAGATCCCAGTTTATACTTCCCCTAAAGTGAAATGTTCTTTTTGTGTGAAATCAAAGCGATTCACCCTACCAAACTATCGCCACTACAAGTAATTGGTAGAAAAATACATGAGTGTATATGTAATGCGTTATACCATACCTTTAGTTTAGATTTATTAAGATAGAAGCCTGCAAGGTGTTAAGTATGAAATGAAAAATTATTTGTCTAGAATGACATGCGTAGACACACATATATAAATTTGAAGAAAAATTAGAAATCTCTTTGAATTTCAAGAATTTCCTACTATGTGTGCAAAATGTATACGCGTGGAACATATATATGTTTCGGATCTATTTATGAAAGGCAAAAATTTGGAATGGTGGTATGTTTGGTTGGATTTGCAATAGTTGATAATATACAATGACCTCACTTGTACCTCAAAAGAAACACTTGCTGGATTCCCCCTGAAAGTAAACTGAACTAGCATATCAAGTTTCCACAATTGGAATGAAAGTTGAAAGAGGACATGTCAGTAGCAGTACAATCATAATTGGGCCTCAAGGACAAATAAATGAAAACAAAGGTCCAAAAACTGTAAATTGATAACAACTACTACAACTATTCCCTCTGAATCAATGTACTTTGCAGATCAACAATATGGTCCCTTCTGCAAAAAAGAAATAAAGTACTTAAACAGCAACAAACTCTGCCAGATTACTCTAAACATACTTTAAATGAGAATCACATGATATCCATTCTATAGCTATTTACAGTTAAATTAAACAAGCCAGACCATCTCTTCGCCCCGGTAACCATTGCAGATTCGCGTTACATCCCACGTTAAGACCAGACCGTTACTTGCACCCAACGGCTGTAGCAGAAGATACACCTTTTCCTGTTTTCAGCATTTAACAGGAAGGGAATGAGAAAGATGAAGATTCTGGCACCTCTGCCTTGGCATACGCCTTGTCTTCTTTCCCCATCCGACTAAACTTCCCTCCACGAGTCTGAGTTCCTGGTTGACGGGCTCCTGATGTGTTCGGGTTGAGCAATGTGGTTTTGCTTGTGGAGGTGTGCTTGGACCTACTGTTCGCTTCCTTCCTTTGCCCTTCTTCATCGAGTTGCTCTTTGACAAATTCCGAGCGCTACCCTCTCCTTTATATATCTCTTCAAAAGCCTTGATATCCTCCTTCATTTCATGTCGTGACAACGTTGCTATGGCAGGAAGTATGTCCCTCTGGAAGTCCTTTTGCTGCCTCCCCCTCCTAGATTGCCCTCTTCTGGAAGGCTTGTGCACTGGAGCAACGGGGGTAGTTTCTTCATCATCCGGTATATCCAATATCATTGGATTATACAAGTAGTTCTGGTTCTTGGTGTCTTCCAATTTCAATGTCATGAACTCGAATAAGTCCATACCTTCCAACATAGGATCTTCTTCATCAATGACTCTATTTTGATCCACCAGATTTTCACTTTGAGACGCAATTATGTCTGCAAACCATTTCAGGCAGTCAGTAGATTCAGCTTGTGGAAGCTCATGAGCTTTATCCATCAAACTCTTTACACCAAAGCAAGAGATGTTAATTAACGCATCAGCTGCGCTTTTGTCACATTCTTTATAAGATATTTCTGACTCTCGTCGAGACACTTCTGATACTGATTTGCTTGACTTGGCTTCGTTATGAGTCGCATCTGCTTCTGATTCAATAACTGGAGCTTCCAAGTCTATCTCAGTGGTCGCAATTTTCACGACAGCTGTTGGGAGACATGGTGTTAGTGGAGCATCTTCTTCATCCAGAGCCAAATTCAAGTCAATGTGATGTCTCAAAGTGGAGACATGGTCAAGATTCTTTGTTTCGAGCTGACATCTGGGGCCATTTTCATCCTTTCTTACTTCTCCAGAACCACCAGAATCAATTCTCTTGCTTGAATTATCCGAGTCCTTGGAGCTGTGTAGCATATCCGAAATTGAAAAACCAAGAATCTTTGTAGCACTCTGGCTCTTGTTTATCTCAGTCATCATACCACCCTCAACATTCAGTGCATTCACTGGTACTGAGATTTCTTTTTTCTGCTTCGAACCCGGAATGGAACCATCGCCTACTTCAGCCCTCATGAAAAATGTCTGAGAACAGTTTTGCAAAGAATCCAGATTCATAAAATAGGAACTCTTGCCCCCCTTGCTTGGTTCACCATTGGATTGCGTGTTTCTAAGGAACCATGGTAAGCCTCCTTTAGGAGTTTCAGGATCAATACCTGCACCATGTTGATTGGGGCCTCCATAAGAGTTTGGTCTGATTGATGCACATCCACCATTCACATTTTTCCCAAGAAGCTCAAGATTTTGCAAGAAAGAATTGGAACTCCACGGGGGAGGAACGGTGGAAACCATGTGACGATTTTCTAACCGGGGAGTAACATTCTGTTTGAAAGGAACAGATTCTTTCATCCAGAATGGCTGCTCAGCCTTTCGCGAATCAGTTGAACGCACTGTAGCATCACATGAGGCAGTATTTCCTTCCTGAATTTCAACCCCAAATATTTTCCTTTTCTTCTGATACAATGATTCACCACTTTCTAATGGAGAGGTCAATGGTCCATTTCTTGACACCGGCAGTAGTGATTCAGGACACATTTGTGACTTTGCAGGACAGTAGTCTCGGGTATCACAGCGTACGCCAATTCTACGTTCTATAAAATGCATTTAATTAATAATTTGGAAATAGAATATAACAGTAAGTTGCACAGATTCATATTTATAACTGATTCATCAAAGTACGCGACAGATATTGAGACATGTAAACATAAAAGTTGAGACTTTATAATGCTGAATCTGCAGAAACTGGAAACTTTAAACCAAAAGATAGTGCATGGAGTAAAAAAAAACCTAAACTAAACAACAACACCAACAAAATCTTGAAACCAGACAAATGCACAGGTCATTTTCTACTTGAACTTACCAGTCTGTCCATCAAATGGAAGCTCATTCCAAGTCCTTCCATTCCTTAACTCAGGATTACCGAACGCTAATCCTCTATCTGTTCTGTCAAGAGAATTTTTGAAGAAATCCCTGGGCTCAATGTGAGGGCTTGAAAATGAACTAGCCGACACATCTCCTGGACTCGCAAGCATGAGATTCGGAGAATTCTTTATCTCCCCCATGTTAAATTCATTCATCAAATCCCGTTGTCTTCTGTAAAGACGGTGTAGTTCTTGAAGCTGAAAGATAAACACATGTGAAAGATGATGAATATCCCAACTGTATGATCACTTACTGAATGTACCGTAAACAAAAAATGTATTGTGTATGAAAATGACCCTTACCTGATTTCTGAAAACTGATTCATGTGTGAGAATTGTCTGCCTCACTTTCTCTAAGTTGTTCACTGGGTAACCATTTTGATACGCCTGGGTCATTGTCGGGTCACCACCCTGCCCATTTCTCGTCATTTGGTTATCATGACGCAAGGACATCAACCCGTTCCTTCCATTTCCATTCAGATCAATCATGTGATGGTTTTTCGGGAAGTAAGCATTAGCTTGGATCTCAGTCCCCATTCCTGTAACCAACGCAAAGAGCACAGCCAGTTTGTCAATAGGCAACTGGACGACAAAGATACGTAAATGTGAACATATCGCAAACATCTACACGTGCGCCAATCACATTGATTCAAGAAATCGATATTCAATTAAAGCAAGATCCAAGCACATTGAGCAACATTTCAAAATTCAAATCTGCTCAACGGCAAAACAACAACAGTTTACAATGACCTATTCTGTCTCTACAGCTTGTGTTCAAAGCAACTGGCCTCTGGCCAACAAAGACAAAGCAATCACCTCTAACAGGACACTAATACACATTTAGCCCTTAGTTTTAGACTAAACAAGGAACAAAGATACCGAATTCGAGAATCACACACAGTTAACTTTCTAATTCTGGTAAAGTCCATTCATCTAACAGCTTGCATTATTGATTTTAGTTCCAACAGAAACGCCAATGAGGCCTAAATTACAAATCTGACAATCAATCAACAAATCAGATTCCAAAACAAGAATTCAGGCAGAAACAAAAACAATCAAGTCAAGGCAACAACCTTAATAACCACCTACAAACACACATTCAGACAAGAAATCAAGCAACACACAGAAAAGATAAAGAGAGAGACAGACAGAGATTTACATAACAAACAATTTCAAGAATTGCAGCAGATGAAAGGTACCTCAGAAGCCAATGAGGTGCTACAGTTGATGGATGATGATGATATCCTGAAGATTGAGAAATTCCTCTGAACTAATAGGACAAGACTGAATGGACCCCACAAGACAAAGCTGGAACCTTTAGTACCATTAAAGAACCTTCAATGGAAAGAAAAGAGAGAAAACAAGGGAAAAGGAATCATTCATTTTTCTCCCACACAACAACAAAGAAAAAGATAGATAATTCACAATCTTGATCAAACAAAGAAGCAGTTTGGTGAAAGATTGAGGAATCCAAGATAAGATCTTTCTGTATTTTCAAACAAACAAGAAAAACTGCTGCTTTTTATCACAGATAGCACAAGAAACAATGACTTTGTGAAAATTAGCAAATTCACTCACCTGATTATTTTATCTAAACTAATATATGCTTTTCTTTGTGCTCTGGCTATGGAATGGAATGGAATAAAATCATGGGGTTTCTTTCATCTTCTTCATCTTCTTCTCATTTGGTATAAGCTGAAGAAGAAGACATTTTTGACAGTAGAGATATAGAGAGAGAGAGAGAGAGAGAGAATATTTATTACTAGCAGTACTGGTTTTTCTTCTCTCTTTCTTTCTTTGCTTTCTTTCTAGCTTGTGTTGTTTTGTTATATATGAAAAGATTTTCTTGGTTTTCATCAAGTGAAAGGCAAATGAGTATCCATTGGGACATTTATTACAATTTTTAGATTCTCTCACCTTCCATGCCTTTTGGGTACACACATTATTTATTTCTTTAAACTCATTGGTTTTCTGACTTTGTCACCTATCTTCCAAATATACAAGGATTAGTCACATTTTATGGAATATTGCATCTACAACCCCCTATTTCTAGATTTCTTTACATATGCAACCATCTATGTTATGTATAGTATGTATTTGGATATAAGATTTGTACGCTCACCGCTTTAGTACACTGTGGCTATTGAAATAAGATGATTCATTGAAGAATTACGTTGTCTTGCATTTGGTTTCAACATATCACTCATTAAGGATGTACGGTCGATGTTAGATAAAAGGGAAACGTAGCTTCTTGATTGATTGGTTTATTTGAGCTGATGTTTTAGATGATGGATTGTTTCCACAAGTAAAATTTGATAGTTATGTTGTTTTCAAACAGTTCGACATTTTGGTTTTACTCTTTTCGTTTGATAGTTATTTCACTTTAGGTTCAATAAATTCACTTTGGTTCAAATTTGTTAAGTTGTTTTTTTTATACTGTACATATCAGTTTAGTTAAGGTATTTTTATACAAAAAAAATGAATTCAAGATATGACGATATCAAATGGTGCCTAAGTGGTATGCATTCATTACCTGCATCAAGTGACTTCACTTACAAGATTCTTCGATTTTGGTGTTGGTTTAGTTTTATTAGTTTTTCGTTAATTATATTTAATAAAGTAGCTCATTACACGTGATTATATTTTGTAACGGTAGGAAAAGCTGACGTTTTACCCTTCATCTATTGAGTCGTAATTAAGTTCTTAATATCAATGTACAAAATATAATAATGACAAAACTTTTATGACGTGTGAACTCATTTCAAAATTGAAAGTTTTTTTCGTCCCAAACTTACCGTATAATGGGTGGTAGCACCGTATTGCTTATTTTATGATAAATGATGGTGTTTGTGAAATGTACACAAGTAAGAGAGTGTAATGTGAATAATTAACGCATTATGGGAGTACATTGAAATTTAGTACTTAATCTTGATTTTGTGTTGTAAATGTGCAATTTTCCAGGAAGCCACAATATCTGATTTATCTTGTTATGGAATTTTGTGGGGAAATTTGTTAGAAAAGACACGAGATCTACGTGCCTACGCATTTGGTTATTTATGCAATAAATAATGATTTAAGGAATTCTTGAATAGTTGAGTCTTTTTCTAGAAAACATAAAAATAAATCTAATGTGAGACCTCACACTAATTTCCCAATTCAGATTCTTATTTATAAGTTATTCTCCAAAAATGACAGTGAAAAATCATTAAAATGCCTCTCCTCACTTTAAAAATTTAACCCAACCAGTAAAACTTTTATTTAAATAATATCGGGCTAATTTCTCAATATGGATACCATTTCCGAAAAGTGACATTGGAAAATCATTAAATTGCTATTCTCCTCTTTAAAAACTTAACCAAACCAGTAATACATTTATCACTTATCCTAAAAAACAAAAGTAATATTAGGTAACGTATACTAACAATTAACACTTTTCTCATCTTGTATCTCTCTCTGTTGAATTTTATTTTATTTCCATACATACTCTCTATTAGTTTCTTATTTCGGTTAATATATCAATACTAATAGTCAGGTAAGATTACAAAATGAAAAGAACAATCTCTATTATCTTCATATTAAAACACATTAACTTCAATTCCATACAATTTTGTCCAATTCAATTCAGATTCATTCAATTAAATTCTATTTAAATTTGCTTATTTGTATGTTATACTGCAAATAAATTCAGTTATGTTCAAACAAGATCATGAACCGACTTGTCACCATTTTAGTATCATTTATTAATGCTCCTATTACTTCTTAATAAATTTCTTAAGTTAAAAAAAAAGTTTATATTCAATTTTGTCCAGTTTCGTCCAATTCTATTCAAACGAAAGCGAAAAAAAAAAAAAAAACAATTTCTCACTTACTAAATATAAAATCGAATTGGAGGTCTCCTGTCCTGTCACAGTAAGCAATGGAGACAGTTATAAATTCCCCATGATCAAGAATTAAATCCAACCTGAAATTGAATAGCCACTCTTGCAGTTATTTTTCTCTATCGGCTAAATAAAACATTAAAACTAAACACTGTATTGCATTTAACCCAACAACGAACGATTTAAAGACATGAAATGAAATCTTGTCAAATTAACCTTTAAGGCTTTGACAGTAAATTCTTAATTTTTCATTTGCTCTTTTTCTTCTTCTCTGAAATGTTTGTTGGCTTTGTCGAAGATTATATCCTAAGAAGTGGGGCCCTGGATTTAACTTTAGATCATCCGAACTGATCTCACTTACCTTCTACGTACTCCACGCGTTAATATAGCGCGTGGCGGACACTCTCGTTTGCATTGGTTTGTTGAGGGTTACTATTATGGCGAGTAACACTAGTTTCTGTAAAGGCGAGTGTGAGGATGCGCGTTATCCCAGATCGACTTATGTAGCTATTGAGGATGAGATTTACTTAACATTGACTTAATTACAAGTTGATTAATGAGAAGATATTTAAGGACGATTAGACAACTCTAAACTTCTATTTTAAGGATTAGTATATAACCTATGGAGTATGGACTATGGTAGTGTCATGATAATGTTCTTTATGGGTTTAGAGTTTGATTTGGGTACTTAGTGAGTTTCTTTAAATTTAGATTTGAATATAGTTATGAAACCGGAGCAAATTGCTTCAATTTAAATTTGATTAATCGTATTTTGTATTATGTGTGTTTGTGTCAATTTATAAGTTCATTTCATATTATTTAACCGTATAACCATAATAAAATATGTTTGTAAATGTCAATAAAGTAATTTATAGGGTAACTAATTTGAGAATTTACTTTGTGTGTATAGCGTTACCTTATAATGTGATTGAGTGATTTCACCTTATTTGACTGTTTGACAATAATAAATACTCCCTCCTGAATACAATATAAGATGTTTTAGTTATTTTACCATTTGCAAAATATAAGATGTTTGAAGTTGGTGTCATGTAATTGTGTGTGTCTTACAACTTTTTTATGCAGTCAACCCCATTTTTTTATATTTTGTCTACAAAAGCAATGCAAGGTTCTCATCTCTCATTGGTTATTTTATTTTTACAAGATACCAACATGTTTTTTTGCAACCTTTTCAACAACAAAATTGATGAAGATCACATTTTATTAATGTGTGAAAATGCTAAAACATCTTATATTGTATTCAGAAGGGAGTATGTTTAATGAAGGTTCAAAGCTATCTATGTGTGTGGTGACTAGTTTAGTAAGCTACTATCACCTTATAAAGTTGATTTCACCTTATTTGGCCGGTTTAACTAAAATAAATATGTTTGGTGAATATCATTAAGTTGACTAATTTACTTTATGTAGTTTATTACTCTCTCATATCATGTTTAATTGACGTTTTGAATTTTTAACTATTTGGAAATTAGTTGTCGTTTTAGCTTACTTTTTAGATTGTTTATACTATTAATGGGTACTTTACTATTATTAGGTGTGATATTGTGAGTGATTTTGACCTTAATTTACTATTATTACACCTTTTTATTGCCTATATATAAATAGGGGTAATCATTTCTTTCTTAATTTGTGTGTTTTAGCTATAACGTCAATTAAAAATGATAGGAGGGAGTAGAAAATAAGGTGATTGATCAGTTAATGGTCACTTTATCAGCTTTCAGTCACCTTATCATCTATCGATCACGTTAATTTAGTTAATTTCATAGTAGAATATTAAAATTTGTCAAGTAACAAAACGTATACTATAGAATATATATTAGATTGGAACTATTTTAGCTAAGCATTCTAATAACACAATGCATAAGGTACACATAGAAAGATGTTAATCGGGGTCTGAGTCCAGTTCTATCAGAGAAAGAAGAGAGACACTTCTAGGCGACGGTTTAACGTGTTAGATAAGTCAAAATGCATTTTTAACTGTAATTACAGTTATAGCCCTGTATTTTTATTGGGTTGACACGTTGAACCATTTCAGACTACTAATAGTCTAATACTCTAATACTCATTCAACTAAAATACTTGTGATATTCATACTATTCTGGCTTATTGGGCAAGAAAATCCAAAACTGAATCAATAAAAGCTCCATACAAAAGAAAAGAATGCATAAGAAAGACTTTGAAATTAACATTGGCCTGTGACATAGAAAGATTACAAGGGAAAGTGTGTGGAGAAGAATCTACATGATATATAGCGGTCAATGTCAAATGTATGTCAAACGTACAATGAATAGTTCAAATAGATCATCGTCCATCTATCTATATCTATCATTCATGTACCAAACAAATCACTCTCACTATTTAACTCTCTATATATAATCTATATATAATGTATACTTGTATTTCATCAAGTATTAACATTTTACACATTCGTGGAATGTTTAAATCATGGACTTGATAAGAGTGGAAATTTCATCATTGAGATGCGGAAGGAGATTAGATCGGTGTAGATTTCTGTATATCGATCAGGTATGTGGTTAAGAACTCTGACACCAAGATAGTAGTAGTCAAACTTTATAAAAAGATTAAATTTATACTAAAGTGTGAATTGTGAAATTTAGTCATTTATATTAATTTATTAGTAAGTTGTATATTATGTTTTAAGTTGTAAATAGATCCGCACTTTCAATTTTGGGTAATTTGTATAGAAAATCCATGAAGGTTTTTAATTCAAAGTGAACATCATTATACTAGCAAAACGTGTATTTTTCAATTACTGATAATTGTGACGGTTCAAAACTTCTATGATTAGATTGAGAGGCAGATATGGAGTATGATTTATAATACTCAATATGATACTATAGGTGGAAACCTTGGAAATATGTACCCTCATGCATTGAATTACAATAAACTTCATCGGAGATTATGCCTGTCATTGAAACTATTTGAGACCAAGTGTTAGATGAGATTCATAAATAGCAAGAAATTGATGGGTGGCTTGTAGAGCCTTTTATGTGACTTTGTACCTATTACATTCAATTGATTGAATGGTCCCTTAGCATCAAGAGATTTTCTTGGACAAAGGTTAGTTGAAGATTTGATTCAAGACTAACACCTTTTTCGTGCTTAGAGGTAAGTAACTTAACTATCTATCATTTTTATTTGCCTGATTAAGATAAATCGTGGTCAATTGAGATATTAGGAATTATGCCTTTTTCCTTTTCTCTATTGGGGAATGTAGCTATATCTGATGATTAATGATTGTTCCTTTGAGTGTTGGCATCCATTTCACTGTGATTTCCTTAGATTTCCATGTGAAAGTCATTACATGAGGATGAATGATCTCTCATGATAACAAAATAATACTCCGCGTCTTTGACGCGATCATTCCATTTTATATAACCACATAAATTATTTAACAAGAATAAGTCCATTTTGTAATACCAACAAAGTCCCTAGTCATAACACCAATTTGTAAAGTTATACCATATTCATTTGAAAAATCATAAAATAGGTTCATTTTAGGTCAATTAAGTTCTGATTTGATTGACTATTTTGTTAAGTTCAAACTAAGATGAATATAACCTAACATTAAAAAAAAGAATGATGAATAATCATGATTACACCTTTATAGTTGTTTTTTCAAACATGTACGTAATTGTTTCAAGTTTACAAAATACAAGAAATACCAAATTAGCATTCAGTGTTTAAACTTTAAATTACTTATCTTCTCATCATAAGGGCCAATTAGCAACATCATTATAATTAGTCAAGGTACCCTATTCACATTAATTTCTCTCCACAAAGTTTAGATGGGCTTGGGGCTCCCTGCCGGCCCATAAAAGTGGTCCAAAGCTCATGGTCACCAAACTTTTCTTGGGCCCATCATCTCAAGAACTTCCTCCCATAGCCCAACACTCCCAACACTGCCCAACCCAACAACATCTGGACTACATGCAGCAACAGTCCAATAACCAGCTCTGATCTCATCCCTCAACTGTTCTCTATCCCAAGCACAATACCCATCAAAGAACCTAAAATCTCCCACTTCAACCACATCCCTCTTCACCATTTCAGAAGCACATCCCACACTCTCCTTGGTTCCATAGTATAGCCCTTTCATCACCTCGTTGAACACTCCGCTCTTCTCGACGCCGTCCTTTCCTTCTTTGGGCCTAACCAAGAAAAGCCCTTCTTCCAATGGGCCTCCAAAGAACAATGGCCTGTCTGAGAACGCGCCTGAAAAGTCCAATGCCGAAGACCTCATTTCCTTAATGGACATAAGTGATGGTCTGTTTAGGATCAGGCCCGTTGGACCTATTGGGCTTGTCGAGATGAGTAGGATCACGGTACGTTCGAAAATGTGGACCCCGTCTAGCTTCTCGGTTGCGATTAACAAGCAGCCTTTTTCAGGCTCATGGATCTTATGGGCCCATTTCTCTCCTATAGTTATCGGCACATGCTGGTCCAGGGTAGCGTCTGGATCGACTATCAGGGATGTTGTTGATTCCAGTGGCAAGGTCCGTTCTCTGGCCACTAGTTTGGCTCTAAATGATCTCCAATCCGAATTCAACAAAGTTCCTTCTTCATCTTGTGGTGATGGAGATGAGCTTGATTGACAACCTAGAGTAATTTAAGAAAGATGTGAATGATTAGATACATAAAAAGAACGCAATTACTGTTCATAAGGATCTACTAAGTTAAGCTAAATTGGATAGGGGTAGCTTATCGAATTAGCTAGTTGATCCGATACAAGTGTTAAAATAACATCATTGTTGAGTCAATAAGCCTGTCTAGTTTAAGTTAACGGTTAATCTCCCACTATAGAATAGCCAACTTGTTAGCTATGTTTATTCGATTGAAAAACTCTATATTGAACTAAACTTTGTGAATTTAAACTAAACAAATAGTATGATCTTAACATAACTTCACTAACTGAAATGAATATAAATGAACTTTAGGTGAAAAAAAAAAAAAAGCGCATTAAAGTGATTTTCCTATATTGACCATATGCAACTGAAACAAGATTCATTAGGATTTATTTGATTCAACTAAAAAAAACTCCAAACAGAATTGAGTGAACTCGTTGGAATTTGGAAGTGTAAATTTCAACTATTCAAATCTGAAAAGAACTGATTTGAATTGCATATGAAACCTGAATTTTAAAATGAAAAATACATGCAGTGACGAGTGTAGTGTGTTTCAAGATCATATAGTATTGTGAAAATACAAAGAACTTTGTAATGGTTAGAAAACTTACAAGATACAGAAAGTGGAGGACCAACTTTCCTAGTTAGACTCTGATTGGACTTCATCTTTGGCTGTGTGAAAATCCTCCCTTTGATTGTAGGAAGAGCTTCCATTGTTTTTGTGAAGGAATGTGAGGAGAGAAAACAAGCTTCCATTGTGTTGTGTTTTGTACCTTTTTCTTACTACGTACTTTTATGTTGAAGCAAATGTGTCATATGTATATGCAGAAAAAAGTTATCTGTCAATGGATATAGCATATACTTTTAGGGATAAGATGAAATATGTGCTGATTTATCTCTGTGTGGAGTGAGATTGAATTTAGACCATGTATTGCTATTCAGAATTAGACCATGCTGCTCAAGTAGGGTTTGCTTTGTTTGTTGTTTTTCAACTTTGATTGAGTTTCATCTTGTTCTCCTTCTCTCCATAAGGTCACACTATGAGTGTACTATATTGCTTCCAAAAGTACTTTTGGACCCTTTTAGTTGGAAAATGACTCTGGACCTTTTGGTTCATGTGGCATGCTTTAAGCCAAGTCTTTGTTTCAAGTTGGGTGGGGAATGCTCTTTTCCAATCAAGGTAGGAAGTAAAAGGAGTTTATTCGATGTTATGGTAATCCGATGTACTCATCCTTCACATATTATAGGGTTCTACATGTAAGATTTACATTATTTGTGGGGCTAATTGGTTGAATAACATGATACCATCCTAATGGAGCTAATTGCGTACGGCTAGTTAGTTTGATCATGGGTGACTACACTAGGGAAGGAAGCTTCGTGCCGACTTATCTCAACATTTAGGTTTAGCACGTGATTCTCAACGTCCATTGAGTCATGGGACCCACACATATATATCTAAGTCGAGCTTGCAAATGGTCTATAAAAGTCAAGTATTAGTTACTTTTCTTTTGGTTTCAAACATTGAATCTCATACCAACCTGATGAAGACAGGTCATGAAACTATTAACCGTCCCCACCCTTTCCCCTAGCTCGATCCTAAGTTTGTCAAAAGTAGAATTATAGGAAAAAAAGATCATTTCAACTCGTAAGAAGGATGATTTGGTGAGGTTGAGAGACATTTTTACTCCTCATCAATGACCAAATTCAACACTAATTGAAAATATGGTCGGGATCTCAACAATTTGTACTTACTCTTTTCCTGTAAAAGTTTTTTTCACTCACTCTTGTGAATTTTTCCACCTGTAAATCACAAATTGCTTCTTTTGAAAAAAATAAATATTAAAAATATAATTGTGCCGATAAGAAAAAAGTGAGTAAAAGTAAATGAAAAATTATGAAGGTAGAGAATAGAGATTATTTACTCACTTATGCAAGTCAAACCTTATCGAGGGCTCTGTGCCTCTGCTTGAGCTCGATTGAATCAATAAGGTGTTCAGCTGAACTCAAGCCTCCTTTCAAGCCCGTTTTATTAATGAGTCAAGTATAGTATAGTTCAACTCGGTAAGGTTCGTGACACATGATATATTCACACTCGATCGATGATATGCGTATAAGTTTCATATTTTAGGTTCGATAAGCCTATCATAATTAAAAAAATGGATTTATGATATTGTTGTTTCTTTCTTTCTTTTTTTTTTACATAATTTTATCAATTTCATCATAAATATAAAATTGGTGGATGTTTTAGGATTCCTAGAACATGTTCTATGTTCTAAAATCTAAGTGAATAAAGAATTAGTGTAAAAATTGAGTAGGATAGATAAATTTTAAGTTTATGGGTCATACGAGTACATCATTCTCCATAAAAGATTTCCCGAAACTAGTACAGCGTACAAAATTGAAAAAGTGGTTCCACACCAACACCAATTTTGCAACTCCACCACACTTCGTTGGATTCGAGTCATTCCAAAAAATTTCCTAAAATCTATAATAATAAAAAATTGAATAGTCACCAGAATTGTTCTAGTCTGCCACAAAATACATCGATCTTTTCTTTACCTACCACCACTCTTTTGATTTTCTCGACCAACCAACTCTAGTTAGACTACTCCTTTCCTTACATTACCACCTCAAATCAAACCAAACCCTTTTTCTTTAAACTCCCTTTTCTTTCCTCATTGCTTTCACCAAACGCCTCCCTCCACATTGTTGTTGATTGATCATTCAAGAAAATGGAGGCGCAGCTCTTGAGAGCCGCTTCTTCTCCTGCCCTAACAACTAATTCCAAGCTTTTTAGTCTTGCCCATCACCAATCTTGCCATAAAAATCCAATCTTTCGGCTCCCTAATTCTGGGTTTTCGGTATCCAGAAACCCCATGTTAACCATTCGAGCCTCTACGGCTGCTGTTGGGTATGTTTTTCTTGTTTTGATTGGAATCTTTTTAATTGCTTTGTTTAAAGTTGGCCTTGATTTGTGTTGGAGAAAAGAGTAGTTAGTTGCTTCTTAGTGACACGACACCTTTTGTGATTTATGGGAATTGTTATTTCTTTCTGGTTCAATGCAGATACAATTTATGTGAGTAATTATGAGTATTTGGTGTAACTGATAGAGCTCCCTTACCTCACAAGTTATTGTTTTGGGTTTAAATAGGTTAGGTTCAAATAGTCTGTATGTAGTAGGTGGTAAGATTATGAGCAGAAACTAGTTTTATTGTGTTTGTTTTAAGGATTTGTATCTTTGGGTTAGGAAGTAATTGTGACCTTTTTGATTTGTTTTATTTTGTGCAACTTATAATTGGTGGAGTCCTATTTGGTTTGGTTGTAGATTGGCATCAAAGAAAAGGGTAGATGAGACAGAGAGCTACACTCTTGATGGTATTAGAAGCTCATTGATACGGCAAGAGGATAGCATTATATTTAGTCTAGTGGAGAGGGCTCAGTTTTGTTACAATGCGGAGACTTATGATTCCGATGCTTTTAACATGGATGGATTCCATGGCTCTTTGGTTGAGTACATGCTCAAGGAAACGGAAAAGCTTCACGGGAAGGTATGCTAGAATGTATAAGACCTTTGAGACGTGCTTCAGTATTTGAGTTGTATGTTCTAATTAGGCCTTTCAATGTTTGTTTGTTGTGTATAGGTTGGAAGGTACAAGAGCCCTGATGAGCATCCTTTCTTCTCAGATGACTTACCTGAGCCCATGTTGCCCCCGCTCGAGTATCCAAGGGTAAACTTTAGATGCTTTATTACATCTAAAATTGTAAAAACGCAAGTTAGATGAACACCCTTTCTTCTCAAAATTTTATGCTGTGAGTACCACGAAACATAATTTTTTTCTTAATTGTCTCAAGTAAGTTATGTCAGCTAAAACGAACTAATGATCAACTGCATGAAATGTGAAAATTTGTATGGAGCTACTGCATTCAAAGGTTAAACAGTGAACCAGTAATGCTGATGTATTTGTTTGCCTTATGTATCTTCTCCCAACTTTTATGGTAGCCTGTGTTTTGTGGTATTCGTTGATACATAATTATGGTAATTTTAGAGGAGAGCAGATGTAGATAGTGCTTGATGGCGTGTTTGCATTTAGACTCTCTTCAATTTTACTGTTATTGCACCTCACTGTCACATATATTATTGTCTTGAGTCTTGATTGTTAATAGAGTGCAATTATACTGTGCAGGTTCTGCATCCTTCGGCAGATACAATCAACATTAATGTCCAAGTATGGGACATGTACTTCAGAAATCTCCTTCCAGGATTAGTTAGGGAAGGTGATGATGGTAACTATGGTTCGACCGCAACGTGTGACACACTTTGCTTGCAGGTGGGTGTTTCATTTATATTTGCCAGATACGTTATTTTGTGGAAAATAAAGGAAATGTACTTTTCGAATTGAATGCATTTTAACACCAATATTCTTCAACAAAAACTAAAAAATATTTGGTTAAACATGAAAATCCTACCTATGAATAGGAAGAATTGATCACATCAGAAATTTACAGTGCTGTCATTTGAGTTTCTCCCTGTTTTATCTTGTCTTGTTCATCATCCTGGAAATTTTTGTTATTGGGCAGATTGTTCATAGGATTGTTGTTTCTGTATTTCTGCACTTAATAAACCATCTCTAGGTTGTCGTCCAAAGCAATGCCAAGGATCTTAGAGAAAGTATTTCGATCTTCTATGCATGTATGAGGTAACACATTTATTCAAGAAAATCTCGAGATTTCCACTTGGGCATATTTAAAAAAAAAAAAAAAAAAAAGAAAAACAGAGAAAAAGGTAAGTTGGTGCGATATAATTTTTGCACGTGAATTTAGTGTTTACGTGGTGGTAAAGTTCTGTCCAATGTTCTACGTGAAAAACAATGATATTTTTCCAAATATCTCATCCATATACGTCTACATCATGCATGTGAATGCATTAGTTGGAATATGAACTGTGACATGAATTTGGCAACAGGCTATGTTTTTCAGAGTTGGTTTACCTCAAGAATATCACATGATGTGCTTCTCTAAATTCTAAGGAAGTGTCTGTTGACTTGAATCTTTTACAGGCCCTGTCAAAGAGAATTCATTATGGTAAATTTGTAGCTGAAGCTAAATTCAGAGCTGCTCCTGATGTCTATACACCTGCCATTAAAGCACAAGTAAGTCCATATTACATTCTCTACTCTTGATGAAGACATTTTTTTTGGTGTTTCCTGTTGTTGATATCTGTTCAACCATGTTGCAGGACGAAGCCAAACTGATGGACTTGCTGACATACCCTGAGGTAGAGGAAGCAATCAAGCGAAGAGTGGAGATGAAAACCAGAACATACGGGCAAGAACTATCTATAAATGGGCACGAAGACAAAGCTGAGCCTGTGTACAAAATAAATCCATGCCTAGTTGCTGATTTATATGGAGACTGGATTATGCCCTTGACAAAGCAAGTCCAGGTTAAGTATCTGTTGAGAAGACTTGATTAAAATGATTGTACATCTTTCATGGGAGATATTTATGTATGTTTATAAACAACTTCAGTTCTTTTAGGTATTGCTACAGTCACCGTTCTGCTCCGTATATAAGCAGATACAGTTAAATGTGTTCTACGGTAAAAAGTAGCCGTGTGTTATTCACAGTTCAATGTAATCTTCATTTTTCTTTACCTGGAAAGATCATTTGGTATTGTATACTACTAGTACTTGAATACTCTGCTGATTTGGTACGAAAAGTTTTTCACCGCCTTTTTCCTGTACATGTTATCTGTTCGCCCGGATTAGGCAGGATGACAAGTATGAGCCAGGCTCTTAGGCTAATTGACAGTCAACTTGGGTGTTTTCTCTCAGACAGAAAACATCATGCTACTGTATATATGTAAAGGTGTGAAACTTCTAGAAGTTATAGCCTAAAGGTACATTCTGTCATGCCATTTCTTAAAGCCTGTGAAAGGTGAAACTTCTCGCAACATGCAAAGTCCATGGGGCAAGGCGCAATTTCCGCTTATTCCTTTTGCCTTTATATATATGCAAGACCAGCAAGTGACACATGATTGCATCTTTCAGCTGCCTCTGGCATACACAGTAGTTGGCAATAGTTTCTTTATTTCTTTAGCTATTGCAGGGAAAATGGGATTGGACAGCCAAAAGAACGAAACCTGTACTTAGACCATAAAATGACTAAAAAGAAAGCTTCTATTGTCCAATCGAAAACTGCCTTGCGCGACATCAGAACAAGTTACAATGGCCTGCACGTATTCAGTTGGTATTCCTTTTGAAGTGTCTCCTCAACCGTCCGAGTTATCATGCTATTAATAAGAAGAAACCTTAGATTGTAATCTCCAATCCCAGAGGGGGCAGGTTCTATGTGGCTTTTTTTGGCGGTGCGTTTGACCGGGTTGGTGATAGTGTTGTTGGTCATGATGTTGGTGCTACAAGAGGCAGCGGCAACACGTTACGTCGTGGGTGGAGACGGGTGGTGGGGAACGAATGTGAGCTACAGAAAATGGGCTTATGGCAAGAACTTCTACAAGGGAGATTGGCTATGTAATGTTCTCTTCTCTTTTTAATTGATCGATCATCTGTTCCCGAGCTTTAACTTCCTCTGAGTGCATAACGTTGATTCTTTTCTTTCTTCCCCTAGTTTTCGTGTACCGTGTACGATAGGAACAAGGCGAACGTGCTAGAAGTAACCAAGAATAATTTCGAAAAATGCATTTCGCGACATCCAATCCACAACTGGACTCTTGGTGCCGGAAGAGATGTGGTTCCTCTCAACGTGACGAAAACTTACACTTCATCAGTGGAAAAGGACTCTGCAGCAAAGGCGTCAGGCTCGCAATTACTGTGAAAAACAAGCACAAAGCCTAAAAATGGCACATTCATTGGCCTTTCTTGAACATTCATATGTTCTGTTGTTTCTTCCTTATTTATCAGGTCAATCATGGTCAGTGTCTAACCTCCTCAGATTAGACATTTGTTCACAGTTTGTGTATGTTCTGAGTAAAATTCAATAATTAAACAACTTCAATTAGCTCTTATAACATTAATCACGTTTAGCAATGTACTTTCACGTTACGTGACTTAAGTCAACGTTATAAAGGCACATTGCTAAACATAGTCTTCTTCAGTTCAGATTCATTATATTCAGACAGACGAATTAAACGTAGCAAGCAAATAGAATTATTGGAATATTGTTTTCATTTGCTAATTGTGCCATTGGCAAATCGAACTATTACATTCGATGATAAACAAGGTACGTATACCGAACTATATCTCGATCCTATTGAGGCGGGCCGGGGGCTCACACGCTTTAACGGCAGAGGAATGGATAATGTCGAAAATGGACTGGCCGTGTACGATGATAGGATCACGGATCTTTTCCTCCTCCACGTTCCCTGCGCACCAATTGAGGTGAGCATCTTGAAGATACGCCATTGCACGCTTAGGCTTTCCAGCTCCAATTCTTCGAGCAGCTTTGTTGAAATTTTTAACAAGTTCTCCATATTCTCGTTGGCATTCACTAATGTGTGTTCTCTCGTCTTCTGAGATATGACGCTGTCCAACCTGTCCTGTAGTGAGCACGCCGTTGATGTGTGTAGCTGTCTCGGTAAAGTGTTGAATTCCAATGTTTACGATACCCGGACACAGCTGGGAAAATATGTGTATTCTGCTTGGTACGCCTACGGCCGGTGCAAGAATCTGATGGCACAGTTCTTTCTGACCAGCAGCAAACTGGGCGCAGTGTTCTCGGACGATCCGGTGTCCGGAAGTTTCAAATGCACTTGGCATCAAGTACAAGAAGGATAATGTCAACAAGACAAGGCTCATTTCTATACAATACTTTGATGAGTAACCCATTCTTTTTGTGCAAGTATAATAATATATGAGTGTGTGAGTATATATATATATATATATATATATGTATATATATATATATATATCTGTGTGTGTGTACATATATACATGGTGAAGTACTTTTAAACAAAAATATCTCAGGATGTAAATTTGAATATAAAAGTTACATATGTTTTTATCAAAATATTCACTAGATAAAAAAGTTCTATTAAACAACAATAGAATGGAATATAAAAGTTACAATGTTTTCATGAAAATATTCACTGGATAAAAAAGTTGTAAGGAAATGAAAACTTGAAAAGTGTAGAAAGTTAAAATTAGGAAAATAAAAGTATAATACTAGAGGGATAAAATAAAAAGAGAGAAAATGAAAAGGAAAAGTTAAAATGAAAAACACGAGGGAAGTACAAATGTTGTAACAAAAATATAAAAGTTACATATGTTTTTATCAAAATATTCACTAGATAAAAAATTTATAAGGAAATGAAAACTTGAAAAGTGAATAATATAGAAAATTAGAATTAAAGAGGAAAATAAAAATATAACACTAGAAAGTAAAAAGAGAGAAAATGGAAAGGAAAAGGAAAAGTAAAAATGAAGAATATGAGAGAAGTAAAAATGAAAGAATGAAAAAAAGAATTAAAACTAAAAAAAAAAATTCAAAAAAAAGTTGTAAGAAAATGAAAACTTGAAAAGTATAGAAAGTTAAAATTAGGAAAATAAAAATATAATATTAGAAGTATAAAATAAAAAGAGAGAAAATGAAAAGGAAAAGTTAAAATGAAAAACACGACGGAAGTAAAAATGAAAGAATGGAAAATAAGAACCAAAACAAAATATGCTCTTGGATGTCGAACTTGAGAGTAGATCACATGGTTCGAGAGCGTGAGTGAAAAAGCGAGAGTGAAAGCGTAAATTTTGAAAAAAATTGAAAGCGTGAACGTACTAGAGCTTTTATTATTTTATATTTTAAAATATTATATGCATACACATTTATTAATTTATATTTTCCTTATGAAATAATTTTAACGGTGGAAATATCTAATTTAAACCAATAATATTTTCTATAAGAAACACATTATTTTCTTGAAATTTGCATGATTTGTCAAGCATTTAACTTGGATCAGTTTATTCTTTGGGAAAATTATACACAGCTTCCAGCCCAAAGAATTTGATCCATATCTGAACCCAATAACAAAGTCTAGATATATATGGGAAACCCTAATCCTGATTGAAGCAGTCTCTCATTTATTACCAACTTCGAATCTCAAATTCTCTCTTTCGTATCCTCAATATGCTCTATTCACGCTGTCTAAAAAAAAAACTGTTTTATTCACGTCTGTAATTCAGGTACAACTTTAGGGATTTAACATATGGGACTTGGAGTGAAGTATGGTTTGACGATCGATGTTATTTCGTTGCATTTATGGTGAGATTTTTGAGTCCTATGTCTCTCACTCTCTCCACCTCTTCAATCTCATTCTTTCTCTATCTTCAATCTCATTCTTTCTCTATCTTCAATCTCATTCTTTATCTATACCTCTTCCTCTAAATTCATTAGCAGCCATAGAAGATTGGAAATACAAGCCATTTCTCTGCTTTTTCCCCAAATCGAATTAACATAACCTTAAATCGCGTATTAAGAAATGTTAGAGCACTCAAGTGTGCGATTTTCTCTCTTAGAGCGCGATTCGAGCTTAATACAGACGAGGTTTCCGACAGCTCTATGTGATGTAGCTTGAGACCCATGCGGAAAAGAAACATTTGTTCACCACGCCAAATCCATCAGACCATTCAAACTTACTTTTATCTACAGTGAAGGTCTTTATTAAATTAAGCTAAAAAGAATTTAATAGTAGTATTCATGTAGAAAATCTAGGGGCAGGGTCCTTGCGCTTTACTGTGCTCGCCAGATGTTAAGGTAAGATTGATTAGTTTAGTATGCCAATTTTTGTTATAGATAGTCAACGTGCTTGTATAATTTCATAAGTGAAGTAAAGAATCTAAAGATTAGTTAGTGCAGTATGTGAACTTTAGTTATAGAAAGTCAACACGGTTGTTAATTTACTGGTCCAATAGGTATTGACAGGCCCAGTTTTGGTCATGAACCGGCCCATATATTGTATGGAGTATGGGTTTGGATAAGACTTTATTTATTGGCATGCATATTCTACTAGTTGATTCAAGATTAAGAATTTTATAGTTATGTGTTTCGATCTCTAACTCTGACATTATAGACTCCCCATCGCAGAATATTCCATCGACTTTCTTAACAAACACGAATACTAACAAGTTATTTTGTTGTTAGACGAACACGAACACACCATATCCTTAACGAACAAACGTATAATAAGGTCTCATCCCCAGTGAGTATTGACCTTTATATATTTTCGAATAAGTTTGAATCATCTCCCATATTTTCTTTGTTTTCCTACAATTCAAATCATACGCGAGAAAACCAAATCGTCACGGGTTCAATTTCATAAAATGGACGCTTCGTTAACCAAAATGGATAATTTAGTACTTAAACTTGTTTGGTAACCGGAAATGTAACAACGTAACATATCAAACAAATAAATAAAAAGAGAATCAAACTTTCCCTTTATTGATTTTTCTTTCCCATCATATCATAAATATGTATTCATTCAAATATATAACCTAATGATGCCTAAGCGTATCAACAACATTGATAGCAGATATCCTAAAAACTCCACCAAATTTATTACCACTTAAGATGGTCTCATCTCCAATCTTTCCAGAAACTACAGCATCTTCGCATAACTGGAAGCCATCACCAGAAACATAAAGGTCATAACTTGCAGTGTTAAAGTCTTTACTCTTAATTTCATTCCCAGCACTCCTGAATGACACAAGAACACCCCCATAACCCGATTCGCAATGACTAAGGGCCTCAACCGGTCCCTTCTTGGCCTTGATCAAGTCCTGGATGTGACTATGCACACTTGTTGCATTAGAGAGACCAGAATCTATGATACTTGTAGCCAGGTCCACGAGATTGGTTGCTGCACGTACACTCGGTATGGATCCAAGAACTTCAGTGCATAGTTTCTGGTCGACCGGCCCTTTGGAGCAAGCTGTTTGGATCAGGGAAGGTGAGGCTGTTGCAAAGTGTGGTGTTGTGAGTAGAAGGAAGAATGTGAACAAGAGAAAGTTGATCATTTGTGTTGATGAATTTGAGTATGCCATTTTTTGTTCTGTAAATGTGCACTAGTGGTAAATGTGAGAATGATGATGTGCATGAGTGAATGAATATATATATAGGTGGTGATTAGGCCTATTTTTGGAGTGGAATTGTAATTGATTATAGGAAAAGGTCATTGTATCAAGTACATAAAAAGTCCAGCTGTGAAAATGATTTCTCAAGATTACATTATAAAGGAAAATTTATGTACATAAAGTTTGGAAAATATTAAAATCGTGTGACTATTATTGATTTATTATTTCCCATACATTTGTTCTTTTTTAAGGAAATAAATAAAAAATCGCATAAATATTATCGATATGTAAAATGTACTATACCTGCATTTTTTGCTTTGTTGCTAAGTCTAGTCTATTCATTCTTTTCAGTTTTCACAATCTTTTATTTCGAAAATATCACGTGACGCTATCAAAAATTTCAAAATATACAAGTTTTTCCAATATCTAAAACACAGAGAAATTCGAGAGTCTAATAAATGGATTTAGGCTCTGTTCTTTTTATCTGAAAATTTATTAAGTTCAGTTCAGTTCAAATTTGTCAAATAATATTTTGTACTACAAATACGTTCAGTTCAGATCAGTTCAGTTCAGTTCAGACTTTTTCAGACGAATAGAACAGAGCCTTAGTACTTTCTTTTTTTCAAATAATATTTCATCTTTCACAGCTTTTTCTATATTGACGTTGGGGCATTAGAGATCGGAAATCAATTTTTCTAATAAATCGAGATTCCAAAATATATTAAATGGCGTAGTGGATAAACCGATGCACCAAATGATATTATTCTTCATTCTTATCAACTGAACCAACCTTACGGTTTCTTTTTTTCATATCTTTTTATTTGCAATGGTTTGGAGTTTAATCTGGAACTTATTGGGCGATGATTTGGAGCTTGTCATGTACGGTTAGAGAGGAACATGAGATAAGGGATTGGCAACGAAAATACGCTGGTGGACTTATACAAAAAGAGGACTCAGTTTGCAAAATTAATTTCTTGGGGGATCAAAATCGATGAGTCCTTAAACATATGGACATAAATTAATGCAATTTACCCGATTCGAGCTCGAATTGAAATCGAGCCTACAAAGTACTCGATAAGGCGAATTTCGTTCTGACTTTTGACAACTTTTTGACACACTCAAATTAGCTTGAGTACATACATTCATTATTCAACTAATACGGCACTTACATTAGGCCGGCCGCGGCCCATCCGCGACTGCCTTGCTAAGAATGTCATCAACAACATGAATTGCAGCTCGCCGGAAAATTTTTGCCATCTCATTGCCCTTTACGATGATCTCATCTCCGATTTTGCTTGATAATACAGCATCTTCGCACTTTCTGATCCCATCAACAGATATAAAAAGATCATAACTCACACTCTGGTACTGATTCATTGCAGCAGATTCACGTAACTCCACTCTAAGTTCACCAACTGCACTCTTCAAATACATAAGAGTGTAGTTGTAACCGTATTCGCAATCCTTAAGTGCCTTAATCTTGATCTGTTCCGTTGTCTTGTTGTCCTTGAGCAAGTCGAGGATGTGGGCATGCACAGCCGTTGCATTTGAAATTCCAAAATCTATGATATTTGCACACAGGTCGAAGAAATCGATTGATGAGTCAACACGAGGATCGGATTCAAGAACTTGGTTGCATAGTTCGGTTTCGGGGCCTGATTTTGAGCAAGCTTCTGGGATGAGGGGAGGTATGTCTGTTGCAGAACTTTGTGTTGAGAATAGAATTATGAACAATGTGAACAAGGAACAATGTGCTGATGAGTATGCCATTTTGTGTATATGTGAGAATGAATGAATGATAAGGGGCATGAGTTATATATATTTATAGATATAGATTAGATGGTAAATTTTTTTGAAAGGAAATATAATTTATTATGGTTTGCCTCACTTCAATCCATGGAATTGGTCAGGTTTACATGGTGGAATGTGGCAATTATGAGGCCAATAATCTCAAGATTACATGATTATATTAAAAGGTAAAATATCTAAATACACCATTAAAAAAGTCAATATTACAATATGGCTATGTTTGGCGTTAGCTTATCAGCTAGCTCATAAGTTCCAGAAGCTTATAAGCTCGCGTTCACGTAACACGTGAACGAGAGCTTATAAACTCATGAAGCTTATCAGCTAGCTTATTTTTTAAACTAATAAAGTTATCTTATTTTTTAATAAACTAGATTATCATCTTTCATACTTTAATTATATCCCGAATAATAATAATAATAATAATAATAATAATAATAATAATAATAATAATAATTTTAATAATAATAATGGATTATTTAATTAATATTTTAGACATAAATATATTATTAGTTTTATGTAATAATAATAATAAAATAATAATAATAATATTATTATTATTATAAATAAAACTAATAACACTAATAATGAATAACAAAATATTTGTTGTCATGTTCATAACTTAAAAAAGGATTATTTAATTAATAGTTTAGACATAAATATATTACTATTTTTATGTTAAAATAATAATAATTATTATTATTATTATTATATTTATTTATTTATTTATAAGAGACTAATTTTATTATCACGTAAAGTTACATGGAAGTCAAGCAACAAGCTGTGCTCCCACCTACGAAAGCTCAGTCTATGAAAAAGAAAAACGCCACTCTTAGCATTATTAGAATGACTAACAGACAGCTGCTTGAGGCGCAATATTGTATCCAAAGCCTCCTGGTGAAGTTCCCCAAACGTAAAGAAAGCAAAAGGGATGAACGAGTACCCGTTCTCTACACATTTGGACGAATACTTCCGTTTCTTCTTCTATACGACATTATTATTATTATTATTATTATTATTATTATTATTATTAGTAGTAGTAGTAGTAGTAGTAGTAGTAGTATATATTATTATTACTATTAAATATGAAAAATGAATGAAGAATATAACAATATAATATGAATGCCCTTTTATGTCATTTTATCAATTAGCTTGTAAGCTCATTCGCTAAACACGTAAACCAAAATTAGCTAGCTTATCAGTTCATTCGCTAAACACGTACACTTAAATCAGCTAGCTTATCAGCTAACTTATCAGTCAACTTATGAGCTGCCTTATCAGCTAGCTTATGAGCTCCAGCTAACTTATCAGCTAGTTTTGCTAAATAGAGCCTATATGGTACGATATGTTAATTAATTATAAGGCCAAGAATATGTAGGTTGCTTGATTAATTATTGTTAAATAGTTGTAAAAGTTAAGTTTTTCTTTAATTAACATCATAAAAATAATACTTTTCCAATTTCATTAATAATTTTATAGTTTTCTATTTTGCACATTCCTTTACAAACTTCATTAAATATTTATATAAATTAATTTTTTAATATTATTCCTTAAATTTGAAATTTTTTTACCACTTAGAAAATATAAAAGAAATGGAGAAAGTAATTTTTTTATAAGTATTGAGCAAAAAAATTGGCCCATTTGATCAGTGGGCCGCTGGAAAATGTTACTCAAGTGGCTTCTCTCAACTTGAGTTGTTCTTGGGAGTTCGGGATAGTGTGTCCAATTTTGTCTCTTGAACCCTTCGATACATATAGTTGTGGCGAATGTATATATACAAATATACTAGAAACTGGGTCACATGCTACGCGTGTAGAACATTATTATTTTATTAAATAATATATTGAAATGAATTGAATAAATATATAATCTTCACATAATGACTTCAAACGTAACCAAATAATAACAAATTGAGTAATTGAAGTTAACATAAATGGTGTCTTATAATTGTATGAGTTTTTGTAGTCATGCAATAAATAGTTTTGAATTGAAGGATATTAGACGTACGAAAAGTATTATTCCAATGAGCTAAAAACCATCCGATACATCTGTAAGCTTTGGAAACAATCAACTTCGAAATTTGCAATGCAACTTTTCGCATGTTAATTGGTGTTCTTTATCGGTTGAATATATTGTCATGTGCATCACTATCTATTTCCATTTTATTTCGTCGATGTCTTTTGTTATGTCGATGCCGCAATATGGTCGGTATTCAAATTTCAAGTGGCCTAGTATCCTCAGGTTCTCTATCAGCTGAGCTAAATTGTCGTTTTGGTAAAATTCGTCATCCGTCCAATAACAAGTGTAACACTTGGTTTTGTTGACTTTTTGATGATTAGTTTAACCTCAAATTAATTGTAAATCATTCCAGTAAAATAATTGAAAATTTCAAGTTATATTATATTTCGTATCATCTTTGATATTTTTCAGAGTGATTATTTTTATTTTAGGTTGGCATTCAGAGCCTTGGAATTTACCGCCACACAATTGTTTTTAGTCTTCTCATATGTAGAAGACTTCCAAGAGTTGGTAGAGAACACATTCATATAGTTTACGCTAAATACATTTAATTAGCCGGCACGTTTCATAATATAATTTCATTAAATACTTTATCTTTAAAATTTAAAAATAATTGGGAGTCAAAGTTGAAAAAAAAAAAAGTCAAACCATGAAATTTTTTAAAGAAGAGAGGGAATATTTTTTAATTGAATCAGATCCAAACCAAAACCACCTACTCACATAACCAAAACCAAAACTAGGTTTGAGCTTAAAATTGATTTTAGCAGATCCAAAAATTGATGTCACTCCCCTGTGTTACTCATTGATTTCACAGCAAGAATTTCAGAGATTTGATAATATTCAAAGAAGAAAATAAGGGGATTAGACGAAAGGGGAGAAAAATATAGACTTAATAAGAGAGATTGCTAAAACTAGGTACTATTCCCTTGATCATGAAAAAGATACAAAGAAACAGCGGACTGCTTTATACGCAGCCGGAAATTGAAAAGAGCCCAAACGGCTAGAAACGTACGGAAGATAAACCTATCAGAATCTAGTGGAACAGAAAATAAAGGATAAGAACAAGTTCAAACTCTCCTATCTAACTGGGACTGTTCAGTGGCCGTAGGATCAATAAGCCCGTTAGATGAGATTAACGGCTCTGATTACATGGCTTGAAACTGCAACGTCTTCTTGGATAAGTCTGGATTTCTTCACTGACGCTCTGTGCGTGCTTCTGGGTTGTGATCTTGACTGCACGAATTAGAGCTCTCTCCTTCTTTAGCTGACAGACTGGAAACGATGTCGTCCCTTTTATAATTAGGGTTCTTTCTCAGCTTCAGTTTGAATTTACGGGAGCCCGCCATAGAAGTCGTAACAATTGATTCGCCTCCTCCCTTAGAGATGGATGGAAATGGAATATGCACCAGCTGCTGTGTATCCCAGGTAACCCAGTCTAATCTTCTATGTTTTTGCTCATTCTCTCAAAGATTCAGTTACTGGGTATCTGATTTCTAAGTTATTGAATGTTAATCTAGTTGTATAGTTTGATGCCTATAAGGTGTTCGATAAATTGCTTCATCGCTGAATCGGTATGTTTAGTTAGATATGCATACATTTGTCTTTGGTTTATACTTGATGTGCACAAGTTCTTGGTGAGTTTTCTTTTGATTGCCATTTGGTCCTGGAAATCAGCAGAGTGCTTACACTACTTTCAGTTTTTAGTGTCTAGAAATTATGGAGTGAAAATACATTGAACATTCATAGTATGGGTATGGGTATCTATTGGTTTTTAGTGTGTCTAGAAATTATGGAGTGAAAATACATTGAAAATTTCAGCTATCCTACTAGTTATCTGCATTGTAATTTTATTTTCAGCTTATTCCTTGTTTGTTATAGTTGATTAGCTGAATATTTAGGTTGCTAAACTGTAATTTAGGTTTCCAGTGTGTTTATTAGTTATCTGCATTGTAATTTAATTTTTAGCTTATTGCGTTTTGTTACGCGAGCGAGTTATTATTCCAAAGACTATAGTTGATTAGCTTAAGATTTAGGTTGCTGAACTGTAATTTAGGTTTCCAGTGTGTTTATCTGGATGCATTAATCTAAACAGATCGATCATGCTGTGTGTGTGAGAGTGAAAGTAAGAGTATCAATACGGTGACCGAGTTTATTTATGAAAATTGTATGTTTTAGCTATATTAGGCTATACTCTAGATGCCACTTCGTGTAACCTTTCCTGAGTACTCATCCTTTGTTTGTGTCTGGCATGATGGAACCTTTCCTGAGTACTCATCCTTTGTGTCGTGCGATATTGAACAGGTTGGAAGTGTTAAAAACATGCTAGCAAAATTATTTGAAGAAGCAATTAGAGTAACAGTTCCTGAGGAGTCAAATGTAGCACCGACTATTGCTCCATGCCAAAATCCTAATTTTGGTGATTATCAATGGTATTGCATGCTCTTTTTCTATTGTGTAATGCCCTTTTTCTTGGTGTGTGAGGTTGCAAAGAAAGTTTAGTTTTGAATGACTGGCTTAATTTGTTTCCTCAAATACAATAATCTTTTAGAGGGAATAAACTGTTTTTTGTTGCTACCCCTATGCTCATCTGTTATGCAATGTATTTTCATCACAGCAACAACGCTATGGGCTTATGGTCAAAAGTCAAAGGCAAAAATACAACGTTCAGAGGTCCCCAACCTGTAGGAAAGGTTATGATGGATGTTTGTTCGTCTATATAAGCTGCTTTTATATGCTATGGGCTTATCGTCCAAAGTCAAAGACAAATGGTCATTAATTAATTCTGTTAACTTGATAGGCCATTATGGACAATCTCCCTGCCTCAGAAATTATAGACTCTTCCTCAATTGCTGGTCCTGGCTTTATCAATGTGAAGCTCTCTCGGGAATGGATTGCCAAGGTAATTTACTTACAAGAATGCTTTCATTTTTCTTTTTATTATTATTTTTTATTACTCCTCTCTTGGTGAGTTTCTTACCAATATTATGCAGAGTATTCAAAAAATGCTAGTTAATGGCATTGAAACTTGGGCCCCTAGGCTCAATGTGAAAAGGGCAGTAGTTGACTTCTCCTCGCCCAACATTGCAAAAGAGATGCATGTTGGTCATTAACGATCAACTATCATTGGCGATACCATTGCCCGCATGTTAGAATTTTCAAATGTGGAAGTTCTCCGGAGAAATCATGTTGGAGACTGGGGGACACAGGTAATGTCTTGTTTTATCTATTTATATTCAGGCAATCTAGATTTTTCCCATGATGAGTACGGATGTGGAACTTCAGAATGTTGCTCTGGATTTGTTTTCTCTACTTTTGGTGGAATCAGCTGACGTTCATCAGCATTCTCTGTTGTCCTTCATAAGTTTTTCACTCATTGATAGATGAAGTACATTTCCATGGTCTTTGACCCAAAGCTCTCCCCTCGGAAGCATAATTTTCTTATAGCAGTTATGAATCTTTTTACTAATTTCTATCATTGTATTAAGGTTGTTCTGAATGCTCTGCAGTTTGGTATGCTAATTGCGTATCTCTATGAACAATTTCCAAATGGGGAAGTTTCAAGTGATCAAGCCATTGGAGACCTGGAGGTTAGTCATATTATTCTCTTGGATTTATATTTTCATAACGATCTCACAAATGACAACTATTTATCATGTATCCTTACCTGAAGATCCAGTTGAGTTTTTCTTTGGTTGGAGTATTATTGGCAAGGTGGACTCGTAAGATGCATGCTAACAGTCAACAATCAACATAGAGCACACTTAACCATATTGATTCCTATTCCCTATACCACGGCATTTATGCATTCATGGAAAATATAGTATTGCACGTATGCATTAATTGAAATCACATCTAGCATGTTCTTGCTCCATCTCCATATCTATTGTGAATACAGTTAATATATTCCATCTCGACTTTTTTATTTTTTTTATATGTGCTGCCTTAATATCCTGAGTTGTGGTGTAGAAACAACACATAATGTAAGAGATTTGATTAACCCATATATTACTAACTGCTGTATTAGTAAGAATTAGTTTAGACCAATTTATCCAAGAGCAAGAGATCAAAGAGGAATAACAAATAATTAATGGAGGAATCGCAAGGAAAATAGAGAGCGGAAAAACACTAGACCCCTACGCATTCCAGGCCGATTCATCTACCGATGCAGGTGATTAACCCAAGTGTTGCAGTCAGCCACTAGGATATCCCGAAACTTTAGGTTATCCATTCTTGTAAGTTACTTGGTTGAATGAACTGAGGTCCTCGGTCTGTAGATCAGGGTTTGCTTATTAGACATGTGAAAAATTCTGCTGTGCCCCCGTTTTAATGTAAGAGAGTGGATAAACTATTCAGGTTCAGCCATATTTCAATGGTTGATTTCTGAGCGTTCTTAGGCTTAGTCTTCTATGCCGGTAGATCAATCGGTTTAGAATCGACGAGTTCTCTGGCTTAGTCCTCTTTGTTAGATGAAGAGGTTGTGTTTTCTCGATTTATCTTGTGATTCCAGCATAAATTCTTGGCCATTTCTTCTTGATCAAGTGCTCTTGGTGGGCTAACAGATTTGGCCTAACCCTTTGTGTAAAGCATGCTCTCATTAGTTTCAACACTGGCCATTGGTGTTGAGAAACTCTTGTTAATACTTTCAAATTTTTTTAACAAGGTATTCTAGACATAGATCTTAACTTATGCCAATGCCAAAGTATCCTGTGTTAATCCTGTTCAATGATGACCCTTCTTTTTTTTCTTTTTACTCCCAATTCCCCCCCCCCCCCCCCCGTCCCTCCCAAAACTCCTGAAAAATCTATCATTGGAAATGCTTTGAACTTTGAAAGTAAGCAGACTAGGAACTTGCATGTTGTATCTCAAAGCACAAGTGTGTTCAATTTAAACCAATAACAATTAGAAAAGGAAAAATGAAGAAAGAAACACACAGGCTTGTCCAAAAAGGTCATGGAGCGCACTGTTTTTATTATGGATCAGATCATGTAATTTGTTTTCTTCTCAATTCCATATGTTAAAGCAACCAGTCATGAACATGCAATTCATGTAGGTTTATGTTGGATACTTGCAAAATTTTCGTCATATTTCTGTTTTCCTAATGATTGTTAGTGTGCCCATTGTGCACGGATAGATATATGGACTTTGGATTTTTATCTAAATAATTGAGAAGGTGCATGGTAGTTGATGATCGTCCTTTCTCTGAGATCTCTTTTCAGGCATTCTATAAGGCGTCGAAGAAAAGGTTTGACGAGGACCCTGCTTTCAAGGAAAGGGCCCAACAAGCAGTAGTGAGGCTTCAGGTAATAAGTTGTAAATAAAAGGATTGAAGAGATCATTTCTTCTGTTTGCCGAATTTTCCTCATCATCTGGTAGTAGATAACTGCATATAAACTCAAAATCATATGATCACTTAGTATTTCTAGTGATGTCCCTGTATGATGCTAAAAATTACATGCATGTTGCAGGCTGGAGCAGAGAAGTACAGCAATAAATGGGCTGAAATTTGTGAAATCAGTCGAAAAGGATACGAAAAGGTTTACGAGGGGCTTGGAGTTAGCTTGGAAGAAAAGGTACTGGACAGTGTCTTGATGATTGTCACATGTTGGGCACATAAATCATTTTTTTGTGAAGTCAAATTGTGAATGATATTTTTGCATTTGATCAAATATATTTGCTTCTTGGCGCATACTATGATTTTATGACTATTGATCCACAGCACTTCAATACGCAAGTATATTAAACATGTTGCCTGGTTCGTTCTTTGGTGTGGCATGTCATTTTCTAAAACCAATTTTACAACTTAGTTTCTGATGTACTATATCATAGTAAATATTCAGCACAATTTTAATCTTCTATCTTCTATGCTGTGCAGTTCATAGAAGACTATCATTTGTAACTCTGTTGCTGTGTTCATAATCATTATTTTGTCATCCATCATTTTCTTCTTTTGCTCTTCATTCACAATAATGTAAGTGTATCTTTCTTTTGGGTGTTTTCTCCAGGGAGAAAGCTTTTACAATCAGTATATTCCTGGTGTGATCGATTTGTTGACCGAGAAGGGGTTAATTCAAGAAAGTGAAGGGGCTCGCCGCGTGTTATATTTATCAAAGATACAAAAATACCCCTTATTGTTGTGAAAAGGGATGGTGGTTTCAACTATGCTTCCACTGACCTTACTGCTTTGTGGTGAGTTTTGGACTTATTATTTTCGGTAATATTTTTTTATTTGTTGGATCTTTCTGTTTCTGTTTTAACTGTGTATGGTTTGTGTTTCGGGCAAATTGCTAGGGTTTAATGTAGGGGTTGATTCAAAATGTTTTGGCCCACTTTGTTAACTAAAAATGTTTTTCATATTAATTCAAAATTACCTTGTAGATTTGAAAATTATCCCACTAGATATATTTTAGATATGAGCTAATTATAAATTGGCTTTGCCTTTGCAATCGATGTATCATTTATTGGATTTTGGAACTTGGTTGGCAATTTTTTTTGCTATCTATTCTGTGGAATTTTAGTTGGTTTCAAAAGTTGCATGTATTTGTACTTACAGGTATAGACTAAATGAAGAAAAGGCTGATTGGATTATTTATGTAACTGATGTTGGTCAACGGGAGCACTTTGAAATGTTTTTTGCTGTAAGTTTGTGCCTCATCATCTATTTTAACTCTTTTACATCCCTCTATAAATGTCAATGTGTCTGATATGTCCAGCTGAAGAAAATGTTTTTCCTAAAACGAGCCATGTAGGTTTTGGTCTTGTTTTAGGAGAGGATGGAAAAAGATTCCGTACTAGGAGTACTGAAACTGTGAAGCTGGTTGATTTGCTTGATGAAGCCAAAAGTAGATGTAAACAAGAATTAATCATAAGAGGTTAGGCATAAGCCGTATACAATTAACAAGAATTACATGGCTATTCTGTTTAGAAACTCATGTGATGCTTCAAATGTATTGCAGGAGAGGGTAAAGATTTTACGGAAGATGAGCTTGACAAAACTGCTGAAGCTGTTGGATATGGAGCTGTCTTTTTTGTATTTTCACTTTCTTCTTTTGGTTTATAGAGTTAAAAAAAATAAATCACAGTAGTAGGATCATTTTTTTGCCATTCGCTCAGGCTTCAATTTACTGGGATCTGAAAAAAGTAATTATCTTTTCTACTGTGTATATAACAGGTATGCTGACTTGAAGAATAACAGAACAACCAACTACACCTTTAATTTCGATCAGATGCTAAGTGACAAGGTTTGTTTATTCATCATTGGCTATGATCAGTAATAATAGAGAAATATCATTACATGAATAGAGAAATATCATATGCTATGTCTACTTGGTGCTGAATGGGACTACTTGACTTTAGTAATAATAACAAAACAATAACAATGACAACAATGATATCGTTCGAGAAATCCAGAAATAGCAAGTAAATTGTCATTACGCAATAGACGAAGATTACTGATGTTAGATTGTATTATGGAAAGTTGGAGATTAGAATATGAACAGGTTTAGCAACAGGAGTTTATTGTTCAACTTGCACTGTTAAGGATTTTCTTGTATGTAGCTTTTGTTTCTGTTGCATCTCCTGGAACTAGTTTCTTAAATACAATTGTTATCGCAGGCTGCTTAGCTCATGCTTGTCTTGCCATAATTGTGTACATATCTTTTGCAAACCTTAATAGCTGTGTTGCTTATGATCAGGGAAATACTGCAGTGTACTTGTTGTATGCACATGCTCGGATATGCTCAATTATCAGGAAATCTGGTAAAGATATAGAAAAACTGAAACAGGTAAGACTGGGACATTTGTTCATCTGTTGCTTTTGCATATTTACTTATAAACACAAGCTTAAACTAATTGATAAACTGGGCTTCTTGTGCATGGTGCAACTATTAATTTTAGAAGTTCCGAAGAGTGATGCATTTGGCATTTAATGGAGCCTGGAAGAGTAATGTGATTAACCTCTGTTTCTTCTTGTTCATATTTGAGCAGACTGCAAAACTGGACTTGGCTCATCCTGATGAATGTGTTCTAGGTCTTCATTTACTCCAGTTTGCAGAGGTAATATAATTGTTTCGATGAATTTTAGCTGTGTTAAATTAGTTGCAGTTTATATGTTTATACTCATAGTACTGCTCATCCTCCTAGGTTGTCGAGGAGTCATGCGCCACTCTTCTCCCCAATCCCCAATGGACTCTGTGAATATTTGTACGACTTGTCAGAAGATTTCACTAGATTTTACACCAACTGCCGGGTAAGAAGAACATAAAGCATTTTTGGTTTGGGTAGGAGTAGGACAATGAAGGTGTACTTTGAGATGTCTAGATGTTTCTCACATTTTTGCTATTTGCCAAAATCTGCAGGTCAAGGACTCACCAGAGGAGGATAGCCGGCTCCTGCTATGCGAAGCAACGGCTGTAGTGATGAGAAAGTGTTTCCATCTGCTTGGGATCACCCCTGTCTACAAAATTTAATTGTCTCGATTATTTCTCAAATATTAAGTCATGTTAGACTTTTGGAGGTATATAATGTATGCCAACCCGGATTCGCCCATAAATCCAAGAAAAAAAATACCCAAAGTCCAATATTGGGATCAGGTCCAACTTTGTGTATATTATTAATAATGATATGTTACTTAGAAATGTGTTACTATGCTATATATAACGTTAATATTAATGATAGGGCTAATAAATTACTCTGACATTAGTAATTTAAACTTTGACATTATTATGACTGACCATGCTATGCTGATTTGTATTTCTAAAAGTCATAGAGATATTATTATCTATTACTCACTCATCCGTGTTTTTGGATTCTATACGTTTGCTTTTGGATCGAAGTTTTAGGAGGTTTATATAATGAGTGTTGTGTGTTGGTTTAGTGGTAGGACCCACGATAAAGTTGTGAGATAGATTTGTCAAAAATAAAAATGTATAGAATTCAAAAAAACGGACAAAAATGGAATACGTATAAAATAAAAAAAACAGATGAGTACTCAGTTCGTTACTTAGGCCCATAAAACTTTTAAGCGGACGTTAGGTGCAGTCACCGCATGCACTAGCTAAGAATATCATCAACAAGATGAATTGCAGATCCCCTAAAAATCCCTGCAATCTTATTACCCCTTAGGATGATCTCGTCTCCGATTTTGCTCGACGTCGCAGCATCTTGGCACATTTGAATTCCATCACCAGATACATAAAGATCATAACTCGCAGTTTCGTATGGATCTTCAGGTTCTCTAGCTCTGATTTCAACAACAGCACTTCGAAAAGAATCAATAGTGTATATATAACCGGATTCGCAACTCTTAAGACCTTCAGCCAAGTTCGGTTCCTTCGTGTCCTTGAGCAAGTCGAGGATGTGGGTATGAACGCTTGTCGCGTTTGCAATTGCAGAATCTATGGTGCTTGTACACAAGTCGAAGAAATTGGTTGCTGAGCGTACATTAGGTTCGCATTCGAGTACTTGAATACATAGTTCGGTCTCTGCCCCGGATGTGGAGCAAGCTTGTTGGATGAGGGAAGATGAGTTTGTTGCATAGCTGCTTGGTGTTGAGAATAGAAGGGATATTGTGAACAGGACAAGGTTTGTTTGTGTTAGAGAATTTGAGTAGGCCATTTTTATTTTTATTTGCTTTCTGTATCGCAAATGATGAAAACTTAGATGCAAAAATTGGGGTGATCGATTTGCTATATTTATAGATAGATGGTATAAGAGTAATTTTTGCAGGAATTAAATTGTTTCAAGCCATTTAATTCGTCAATATTACGTGAGAGTGTATACTATATGTGAGAACCCTACTATATGTCAATTATAGTAGGTCTAAAAAATTACGTCAATTTGTTACATGGTTATAAATTGAAAACACAAATGGGCAAAAAAAATTATATTTCATCAGTGACATCAAGCATTCTATAAGATAAACTACTTTATTATTAGAAAAGGAAACCTATATTTTCGTAATTCCCATACGTTAAATATTTTATTATTATAATTTAAAAAGAATTTGTAATTAAAATTTAAAATTATTAATCGAAAAAAAGTTGAAAGAAGTAATAGTGGGTGAGAGGAAGTAAATAAAATATAACGGCCCGAACATTAGTCGACCGAGACCCGACTATTTGGTTCCGGCGCAGTTGCTCTTGACATGGATCACACGTCTCATTGGTATGTGATATTGACCGGCTAAGTACAATAGGAAATACTTGTTTTACAATCACTAAAAAAGTCACGGTTTTCCTTTGTTAGACACGTTAGTGAAAAATCAATTTTTAATACGTCTTTTAAGATTGATTAGCATGGTCCAATTTTAATACTTTATTGTTACATTTTAACCAATTTAATTACTTTTAAGTTTTAACACTTAAATGGATGGAAAATATCAATTAGTATTTTGTACACAGATATATATTTTTATTTTATAATTCTAGTAAGTGATCCACGTGCCAATTATAAATAACGTACGACATGCAAGTCGATAAGTTGTTATTTAGACATATTATTATACAAAATCTTATAAAATACCTATACTCAACTCTCAATAATTCGTTGCTGCGTGTACTTTTGGTATGGATATCGAGAATTTGAATGCAAATGTTTGAGTTGGAGCAGGGATGGAGGGAGTTGTGTCTGTTGCAAAGGTTGGTGTTGAAAACAGAACACAAAATGTGAATAAGAGAAGGTTCAACCGTTCAATTTTGTTGAGTTTGAGTAATGCATTTTGTGTGTACTTTATATAAAATTGGATCGTTTGAGTGAGTATAAATAGATGGTTAATCACTTTAGTGAATTGGAAAAAGAGTTGTTTGGGAAAAAATTTAAGTTCACCAATTTTATTTCTAACTTCTAAACGAGAAATATAATTAGTGGCTAGTATTGCCACATTTGCAGATATGCTCTATTAAAAAAGAGATTACCCACTCTGTTAAATTTTTAATATTGCAATTTGGTTTGGTCGGTGATAAAGCTTAAAGGACAAATTACTAATTCCATATCAATTTGTATTTCATATTCTATAGAGAGCATATTTGTCCTTAAATGTGAAAATTTTGATTTTATTGTACTCTGCAACTTTTTATTTTATAATGCCTTTTTATATACGGATGATAACGCCAGAGGGCAACAAGAATTTCTAATAATATTGCATGAGGTCACATTAAATTGAGTCATTATCAACAACCTTTCTCTGAAATGAAATACATGCACATCAAAGATTAACATTTGTTTTCTTGAGATCGATGAGACCAAGTTTGGTTCATATAGATAATCAGGCGCTGCAGCCTGCAAACATCACATATTTTAAAAATAGCAAATCCCTGAAACAAAAACTACAGACACGGATTACCAACAATAGCCGAACCTGCATTAGCCTGTCCTGTGCCCAAGAAACAGAGCAAAAGAAGAAACACAGAGCAACTATTGGTTCTTGATTGACCATAAACTTGTTGACGAGTTCTTGATTTTGGTTTAGCATGAAGAATTGTTCAAATTAGTGTTTGATCAATTCTCTCACTGAAAATTGAGATGTAGACTAACTTCACCGTCAATATCGCAAAATGAAGACATTAGTCCTGCTTTTAAAAGACTACTAGGCAATTCATGTTCCGATCGAACTGAACCTGTGGAAGTCTATACCATTTGGTTCTTGACAACTTGCACCTCGCATCCACTTAAATAAATAATCAACTTACCAACTTCCTTGTGTATCTTGACCAGTACCTTTCATACGAGTCAGCGATTCAGAAGCTACATCAAAATAATGAAAGTCACTAGCTAGTGAGTAGAATATAACATATAAATCTTCTACTTCAAAACACAAGTTAATTCTAAAAACAAGCCTCCACAAAGGTAAGATGAGATCCAACAAATATCGATTCCGTCTAACAATACGATTCCAAATTACAATGTACCACACATTTTGTGCTTTCATCCAAATTATACCAATAAAATGGTGCTAAAAATATAAAAAGAAATAAAGTAACAAAACACCAATTCAAAAATCCAAAAACCCAGCTGAAAAGAATCTCACATTCTCATCCATCTTCATAAATTCTTCATTAGGAGCTGATTAAAATCATTCATATGCTTATGAACACATTAAATTCTGGAATATACTACTTGCAAAATGATACTATAAATCAATTTTAAACATGCCAAACTCAACAATTGTTAACCACCTTTTATACCGTTGTATCTAGTTTGGCTTTTCTTTTTCACCATGCCATCGGTAAAGGGTGAGACTAAGCTCTGGATGCAAATGTCAGGATGGCAAAACGATGAACCACAACGGGTAGCAGTAATAAAACGATATTTTTCGGATCGTAAATAGCCATATGCCATTATTGCCCCACGACAATAGAAAGCGTCCGTCTTCTGTCACACACACAATCCTTGCCACTGGAGATTCATTGTGCTCAGAGGGGTCAAAATAATGCCACACAGTTTCCAAATATAACCACGGTGAATCTGGAACACCACCACCATTATCCCTGAGAACCCAGATTTCCAAGCGTAACTGAAATAAACATATCAAATAGAGACATCCTCTATGCACACTCAACACTGGGGTTCCTCGGACATCTTGATATCCGTTTAAACTGAGATTTGGGTTAATTGCAGTTTTAATCCCTTAAGTTTCAATCCACTTCGGTTTTAGTCTTTCGTTTAGTTGAATTGGCAAATTGAGTCACTGGGAGCGTAGAAAAAGGCGTATAAACACCTTAATTCGCCCTAATTCACCGTATTTGCACTAGTTCTTCAATGTAGAGCCCAAATAATCCCCAAATTAATTTAATAAATGAGATTTTGATTATTTTTAATATATTAAGAAGAAATAATTTAAAATTAAAAAAATGAAGCTCCGGAGCTCTTTGAGCTCGAAATCTGAACTCACTCATTCTCATTTCTTGAAAATAAATGTGTAAAGTAATTACCAAGGGAATCGCCGATTCGGAAACGTGATGTTTGGGCCCAGTGGTTAAGGGATTCGGACTCGGAAGATGGGATTTTAATATGGAGCTTTTTCATCTCCACCCAGTGGCCGCCGATCTGGGCTTTTTAATCTCCACCATGGCGGAGCTCTTTGGGCTTGAGATTGGAGCTCCGACCGCACGGGGACTTCTCAAACTCTCCCTCCATTCTTCTAGCAACGAGCTATTTCACTTTCAGGATTCAGGTTTGCAATTTATATTAATTGGAGGGCGGAGAAGATACTTTCGCATTCTCGAGGCCGCTTAAAAAGCTCGATTCGGATCGAGCACGGCGGAGCTCAGCTCGCTTCATTTAAAAATATAATTTTTTTTTATATATTTTAAATTAATTTCTATTTATAAACTATTAATAATTTTTAACATATTTTTATAAAGTATTTAAATCCCAATATTACATTTTTAAGTAAAAATTAATTTAGAGCAAATAGGCATGTGACACGTGGACTAAAACCGAAGTGGAGCTCGTTGAGATTTCCAATGTCTCGAGCTCTTTCCACATGACTAGTTAAATCCAAAGAAACAATCCTTAAACCAGTAGTATGATAACGACGGAAAGGCAACCAGTGAATCTCCCCATTCAGAAAGCACCCAGTACCATGATCAGTAGTGCACTCGAAATTCTCCAATCTTGTCCATGAATCAGACTTCAAACTATAAAACTTTGTAGTAGTGTTGTTTTTCGAATTAGGATGTTCGATAAATGCCACAATGTTGTAATCAGGGGTTCGTTCGTCAAAAACAAAAGCACCACAGTGGATTACAATGGGCTTATTGTTATCAACAAGATCAGTAGTATAGTCGATGAAATCTGGCAACTTCCTGGCTTCTTTAATAAATGGATTCCATAAGTAAAAGTCTCTTTGATTAACAACAAGCAGAGGCCATTGCATGTGGAGATTATAGGAATTGGAAGTTGAGGTTCATGATCATAGTAATTCATAAATATTGGACAATCCAGCTCCAATGCAGCCTCATGAGGTATTATATCAGAATTTAAACAATGAAGATAATAAGAGACATCATTAAATTTAGAGTTTGGACCTCTATCATCAACTAAATAATCAGAAAAAGTAATGGTAGGAATGGTGGGTGACGTGGGTCTATATAAAAGGGTTCCATGTACGACAGAATTATCGGTAATCAACCGACGGTTGAGATGTGATTGGATAAAATTGGTGCTACAGATCAATGAACACCATGATTTGCAAACGCACCTCAATTTCCAGAGGGTTGTGGCGCATGAGACCCTTACCAATATTTCGAAGATGATATCGTCCGGCAGTTGGCTCACTTTGCGGCGTTTTTTCATAGCTGCTGCTGCTACTGAAATTTTTGTTGGTTGGACGTACTTGGATTTATATGATCACAATTAGGGATGACAGTTTGGGCTACCCGGCCCGAGTCTGATCAGGCCCGGCCCGATATACCGGGCCCAAGCCCGGTCATATGAAGCCCATGGGCCGGGCTTGGGCTTATAGCTGGGCCCGGGCCTAACATCTTGACCCGTAGGCCCGGCCCGGCCCGTGATTATATATAGTATTTATATTTTATATATATAAATATGTATATATAACTATATAATTTATAATATTTATAGACATGTATTATGAAAAGATGTTGTAGTTTATAAATTTGTAATACTTTTCTATACTTATAAGATTTTCAAGTGATATACAATCATTTTATATACTATATTATTAGTATATTTATATAATTTATTAATTATTTTAATATTAACTAATTTCAATATGTCAAATAAGGAAGTTCATGATAAATTTCAAATGATATAAAATGATATCAAAATATTTGATCTCAAGTAAAAAGATATAAATTAAATATCACCATTCTACTAATACTACACTACATAACTAAAAAAACAACATTTAGATTACTAAACAATTGACAAAAAAAAAAAAAAAAAAAAAAATCTGAGGCCTGGTCCGGCCCATGACGGGCCCAGGCCTAATGTTCAGGCCCGTCCTGGGCCTGGGCTTGGCGCTAGTCTTCTCGGGCCCGACCGGGCCTCTTATAGCCCGGCCTGGCCCATTGCCATCCCTAATCACAATGGAATTAGCGGAATCGAGTGTCTATTTAACCTCTTCCGCGTAGTCTCTTTTCGGCCCAAATTGCACACACGGACCAGTCTAACCGCAATGGACGGGCCTTTTTTTTAAGGGCAATATTACCGCTAATACTACACTACTTTTAGAAACTGTTCTTTTCGTCTGGACAGAACTGGATTGAATTGAACTTAACTGAACAAAATTGAACTCAAATATGAATTTATTTGTAGTATATAAAATATAACTAAGCAAACCTGAACAGAATTAAACTGAACTGAATATAACTGGACCGAATTTAAATTAATAAGTTTTCATACGAAGAGAACAAAGCCTTATACAAATATCCTATACCACCTTATATCTCCACATATAAACCGCCTTATATCCTCATCGGAGATCGAACCCCGCACCTATCCTTAACCGGCCCAAACTTTTCGTCGTCGAGAATCCTACATTCTTGAAACTTGTTTGTTAACAATCTCTTAGATTTTAGAACTTGGAATGGTTTTTCCTCCTCTATCATTCTACAACATATATTTTCATTTTTTAATACTGTATGATACAATATTGAGTTGGTGATCTCGCATTTTTTACTTGTGTTGCAGGTTGATGCTATGTGAGGTACTATTTAATTGATGGGATCTTCGAAAAGCTCGAAGATAGTGCTGAAATAACTCGGCTTGGCAAGTGCAAATCAGACGTCCTCCAAAGAGATTCGGCAGGGAAGTTTACGGAGAGAACGGAACAAATGAGGAAACGAACTTACCAAATCGTGTGAACTCTTAGTTACATCACATATTACTAATCAAGCTACATTCACTTTAACTTACTCTGATTACTGACATTAGATTATTAATAAAGAGTATCACCCGGAGACATAATGTAGTATCACGCGTTGAGCGAGTTAGTAGTAGTACCAATTAAAGTCGAAAAGCAACATAATTATTTGATTTGGCCGTTGTAATTAGAAAGTAATTACAAATTTAAAAAAAAAAATCTACTATAGAGTTTCACTTCACTACGCTTGATTTTTCGGCGCTCTCCGGGTTCACATGTACATTTACAAATGGTAAATAAATTAACCAAGTGAAAATATGAAAGTGTTAAGTATCGCATTACTAACGGGACAGAACCAGAAATTAAAGATGAGGGAGGAGTCAAAAGTTGAAAAATGTTATCTTTAAAAATTTTAAAATATTGTAATTCTACCTAAAATTTTTTTTTTGCGGGGACGCCCCCCCTCCCGGGTTCCGCCCCTGATTACTAACATATATAAGCCGAGACACTATCGAAATTAGTATGACGACTTTGGAGAAGAACCTAAGAATACAATCATACCAACCTTTTCTTTTTTAATATAATCGCAAATAGCTCCATCCAGAGTTAATAATACTCTATTACCACTACTTTTTTGATTTCGCCTCACTCGATCCATAAATATACCTCCTTCTTTCCAATTTCAGTTCCATTCCACTCAACCAACTTTTATGATATCTGTATATGAGATACTGTAGACATACCCGACGACGATTTCCTAAGTCCAAATGCAAAGAATAATCCATGCAACATTTGACTATTTCATGTACTAATAAATTAATTAAGTAGTGGTAATTTTGAACATAAGTTACACGGGCGAAACTGTTTTTCATGAATTCAACTGAATTTGATCGCAACAAAGACAATATTCTTATCTGGATTTGATCTTCTCATGATATATAGCTAAGTTCAAATTTAATAATCGACATGCTTGTTAGTGAAGGAGTACTTACGGCTACATTTGTATTTTTTTTATTTATATCTTTAGTGGCAATATATGTATACCTTTAATTTGCGACATGCAAAGGATTCCCAATTTCCCACAAACATAACAATTCCTCCCGCTAAGAGTATCAAACGTGGAATATATATCAAAGTATTGGCTCATCATAGAATAATATTGGTTTCCTCTATTTGTTCATGAGATGACTTGATACGGATAAAAAATAATTGTTTCGCCAGTTCACATATGGACAACTTGATTCGAATATTCGATTATATTAGAACTATATATATTCAAAACGTAGTAATTTATGTATATTATATTTTGGATATAAATCACTAAGCTTGACAATTTGGAACCGATTCATGGACTTCAGCCCAGTCCGACCCAATTCAGTTTGGACAAAATTGTCAAGCCTAAATACCACGTGGTTCTAATCGAATTAAAATAAGTTGCACAACCTTAGATCTAATATCAATTCACAAAATTGAGGTACAAATTTGTTGATTGAGCCTGCCGTTGGGCTTTCTTTAAGGTCCAAAACCTGCTGACCCACACTGAATTCAATGGAAAATTCGTCCAAGTGCACTTAGGGACAGTAATGCTTTATGCCTTTATCGATTTACTAACTAGCTTGTATGTAAGGTCTTTATTTTATCACGTACTAAAAACCATGCGTAAATGGGCATTTTTATCACCGTATTAATTTTATCACCCATGTTTTAATTAGTACCGTAAGGATATTTTTGCTAGCTAGTGATTTTAATCCAATATATGATCGAGATCTCATCAATCTTCTTTTAGAACATTACTGTAATATTAATTACCATACCATTTCATCCAAAAAGTGTATCAGTATATCATATCAACATATTACTACTACTTAATTTCGGGAAATAAAAAGGAAAGAATATTCTACAATTTAAGATTAGTTATGACCCTTCGGTTTTTGCAATAAAATGATTTATTCCATATATGATTGAGAACTAAACTCAATAATCTCTTCAAGATTGTGTTTAAAAAGTGTATATCAGTCTATATCAAGAGGCCGGGTTTATTGGTTATGAAAAATTAAATTAAATGAAAAATATTCTACAATCTATGATTAGTTATTACGTTCCAATATGTCTCCAATACTTGAGTGTATAAAAAAGCCTATAAATATGCTATTGCATTATAATATTCTCAAAGTAAGTAGCATCTCAAAAGTTTGATAAGAAAAACAAAGATATATATCATCCTTGCAAATGGCAAAGCTTTCAACATTGTTTTTGGTTGCACTTGTGTGGCTTGTTTTTGTCTCAGGTACACTAAATATGTTTACTTTTACCTGTATCTTTCCTATCACGACGAATGTTCCCCTGTGAGTCCACCCCTGCTTGCTTACTGCGTATATATATTTCAAGAGTGAGTTCATTCTTTTGCATGTCGTTCTTGTGTGCAGGTTGTTCAGCTAGCACAATGGACAATATGCGTTCTGGATGTTCCTTATCCTTGTGCTGGTGGGGGTGATAGGTGCAAGCTTGTCTGCGAGACTAATGTTGGGTCAGATATGTTGGCTACTTCTGAGTGCATAATGAAAGAATTACGATTCCATGTCATTATTTCTGCATGTCGTTGCCATTATGCCTGTCCACCCAAACAAGCTGCTGCACACACCAGTAGTAGTTCCACCCTTGTTGCTCTTTCGCCTGCAAGTTTATAATTAGTTGTCATTATAAATTTATAAGTAACTTCTGTACATGTACGTAACAATAAATAGTCTACGAACTAGTACAACTACGAATATATATCAGCTGTAATCTATCCCCATGTTTTTGGTGAGCGTTCTTCCAATCAGTGCAATTTAATTTAGCACTATATTTTTTCGTTCTCGTGTTGCAATCATCTTTCAAATAACATGCCTCTTCACATGAACATCCATGACTTTCACCAGGCTTATAGAACACCAAAATTGATAAAGTTACCAGTAGAATAATCGTCTCATCTTTCTGTTATCAATTTGAGGTGAGTGTTCCGACCAAAAGTATATCTATAGTTTGCGAAACTACAAGAAGGTTATAGAGATTTATTGAAATGAAGTTGAATAGAAATTTATTGATGCAAATTTATAGGCAAAAAATTGTAATTGCAATAGTATCTAAAACAAATGAATTGATGACTTATACATTAAAAGCCTTGATCATAAAACTGGTGTATTTTATTTGGCGGGAGTGGAATAGACGCATCATTCAATCTGTTTTTAGGGATTTGTAGCAAATATTTAGAGGGGTGATCCGGCGAGCTATATGTCAATGCTGACTCATCACAAAATGAGCTTGAATTGTTGTCGTTCGTTCTTTGCTCGGCAGTGGGTCTATCAAATTGGACCACCATTGGATTGAAATTTTGGTGGATCAAATTTATGGGATGGTCCCATGCGGACATGTCAGGATGCGAGTATGATTAGAGAAAAAAATTAAAAATTATATGACGCCAAGTCCATTTGGATCGAATAGGACCCGACCAACTAAAATATTTTATACCAATATATCACCACATACACTTTCCATCCAAGTTCAAATCCTTCTACTTCCTTCTTCAAATCTCTCCCATGTTTGGAGAAGAGCAGATAGACATTACAGACAAACTCTCCTGTAGCCCAAATGTCTATGGGTCTCACCCAGGCCTTACAAGCGCTGCTCCATGCGCCAACTGTTGGGGTTATAACGTACTCTTAAATAATTAAGTGCAAAATAAAAGATTTATTTTATTTAGATTTTAATTAATCTATATTGATTGCAGATTTGCAATTGAACCAAGGATACATTTAGTATGATTTTGATATTTTATATTACGTGATTGCAATTGTGATTTGGATTTTCATATTAGTTTCATTAGTTTAGCTTTTTTTTTTTTTTTTTTTTAATATTACATTTACAATATTTGGCCTACAAATTTGTAATTAATAAATTTCCAAACAACCTTATTTCAATCGATTTTTGTACGGAACAAATAATCACCTCTCTAAGAGATCGAACCCGTGACCTCTTGGATACGGGGATAACTTGTGACTCCACTACTAACACTTTTTACTCGTTAGTTTAGCTTTTATCTATTTGAATATCTTCTTGCCACTTTAAAATTTTGATATTACTACATACTCATTAGTTAGTTGCTACCATGATTAATGGATATTTAAGAAGTGATACAAACTCTAATGAATTTATTCATTTATTATAAATTTATATTCCTTTTCTTACCTTCTCACGGTAAAAATATATTCTTCTTAACTATGAACTTCAATTCATGCTCATTCTCACATGTTCATTTTTGTTATTTTTCTCCTTCATTATTTTAATTCTCTTTTATTTTGATGGTTTTTTACACTATCATGATAGATACTATACTCTTCCTTCCAAGGTAAAATTTTTATTTGACTCCTTTTTCTCAAATTTCTATTTTAATTATAAATTAATTTTGAACTATATTATAATAATAAATTATTTAATGAACTATGAACTTCAATTCATGCTCATTCTCATATGGTTTCATTTATCATGGTTCATTTTTAATAGTACTTTGTTTGCTTAACTCATTTTAAGGACGTTTTGGACCTCAAGTTACATTTCACATTATATCTCATAAATATAATAAAAAATTCTACATGACAAAATAGAGTGTTAAATTTTAACTGATATGATAGAAGTAGTTAAGATTATAATTTATAACTATGAAAAGTAAATTCTATCAAGACCAAGACTTTATGGTTATCAATAAATTTTTTGTCCTTTCAAAAATGTTATTTTCGTAATTGATTCACTTAGACTAGAGTTGGAGTTAGGATGCAAATTGTAGTATGATTAAAAATGTCATATTACACTATAAATGATCAATACATATTGCAGGAAAATATCAACACAGTTTTCTTATTTTCACATTGATAATATGTGCTTATAATTACAATTCGAAATATAAACAATATACTGAGAAAAAAATAAAAATAATAAGTGTTTATTTTTAACTAGCAAAAAAAAAAAAAAAATTAAGCACGATGTAACCAATGTTATCATTTGAAAGTATTGTGGTTATGAGACTATTAAATAGACCAAAATAAATATACCCTGTAGTAATATGTGCTCATTCGTCTCATGATTCGTAACTTGAAGATTAACATGTTGTTTTTCCGCTAACGATGTTAGAAAAAATTAGTATTCCGCACAACTCTATAGCAATCTTTGATGGTGAATCTGTGCTCAACTCTTCACGGTCTTAAATTCTAATGATAAACAATACTCTTTGTTTCATCTCTCCTGTGATATTATATACTTATTTATTTATTTTTTAATTGCTTGTGTAATTTTTTTCCTTTTTTAAGATTGTTTATGTTTTCATTTTTATCAACCTTTTATTTCACAACTTTATTTTGGATTCTGCCATTAAATCAAATACCACACTCATATACAAACCTTCTAAAACTATTATAAAATCAAATGTAAATAGTCTAAAAAAATAAACTTTTAGGATGGAGGTGTATGATTCGGAGCTTTTATCTTTTCTTTTCGCATCTCCAAAACTAACTTGTACCGATTACGAAAAGAGAAAAAAAATATTATTATCTACAATGATATCTGAATTTGAGATTATTGGGAGCGAGTTGTGATTTATGCCTTTTGACGGTGAGCCTATTGCACTAGGTGCCTACGGCGGAGCAGATTTGTGATTTATAAATTTCGACTTTGAGCCTATTGCACTAGGTATCTGCGGGGAGCGAATTTGTGATTTATATTTTTTGGATGTGAGCCTATTGCACCATGTGTCCTATTGCGGAGCGAATTTTTCATTTATTCCTTTTCTTTGGAGACTATCACAGTAGGTGTTACGTGGACCGAATTCGCAATTTTTATCTTTTAAGAGTGAGCCTATTGCACTAAGTGCCTCACGGGGGAGCGAATTTGTAATTTATTCCTTTGACTTTGAGCACTAGGTGGCCACAAAGAGCGAATTTGTAATTATTCCTACTTTGAGAATATTGCAGTTAGTGTTGTACGAGGAACAACTTTGTGATCTATCTTTTGGCTTTGTGCCTATTGCACTTGGTGTCCTGCGGGGTGCTAATTTGTGCATGCGTGCCTTTTGACTTTTAGCCTATTGCAATTGGTGTATTTTTGGGGAACAAATTTGTAATCTATATTTTTTACTTTGAGGTTATTGCATGATGTTCCACGGGGAGCGAATTTCTAATCTATAACTTTTGACTTTGAATCTATTGCACTAGGTGTTACATGAGGAGCAAACTGTAATTTATTCCTTTTGATATTGTGGGAGTGAACTTGTGATCTATGACTTTTGGTGTTCAAAATAGTGGATTCATCAATATACCACCACGTATGTGAAATAAAACAATATCAATAATCTTAGATTTAATTTTTATAACCAGATCATTTATTTATTTTAACTTTTGATTTTATATTCTCTTTTATCAAACACAATTCTTACACACCGGTAAACTTATATCCGTCGATTTTCGACGGGTTATAAACTAGTTTACTTAAATAATAATAAGACGTAAGTCACATCAGGTCAATCATCTAAAAGTGGTGAATCTCAAGCCTCCCGAATCTAAAACGAAAAATAACAAAAAGATACATCTTTGCCATGTTCGATGAAAATCAGAAGAGTCCTGAGATTGAGAGGAATTTTGGTCTACTTCGAGCAAATGTAGAACCCAAATACTCCATCAATTTAACTAGTTCAACTGGATACATTTCCATCCTAGCTAGTTATATATACTCATATTCAATAATTTCAAAGCAAAATGTTTTTTGTATTATAAGGCAATAAAATGTGATGAATGCTATAACACAATCAATTTCAACTAGTTCAAAGCAAAATATTTTTTGGATTACAAGGCAATTAAATGTGATGAATGCTGTAACACAATCAATTTCAACTAGTTCAATTGGATAGATATCCATCATAGTAGCTAGTTATATACTTGTATACAAGAATGCTTCAAAGGAAATTGTTCTGTTACAAGTTCTGTATTACTCTTAAGGCAACAAAATGTGATGAATGCTATAATTACACGTACAATGATATCACATATACTCTCAAGCTCTACCTTCCTATAACGTATCACATAACTTTCACCATTACTCCCTAAAACAGTTTTGAATCGAGGCTTTCCCTTCCCAACTCCAATCTTCATGTGTGCTTTCTTGGTGAGGTTTGCCAATTGAGATTTCTTCTTGGCCGTCACCTTAATAGCATCAGGGAGAATCCCATTTTCCTCTGATTTGGATTTTTTTGAGCGGCGTATCTGTGGCTGAAAACAGCTTCCATAAGCCCGGGGAAGTGACTCTTATCTTTTTTTCCATAGAGAGCAGATTTTTGTACTTTCTCAACCACCTTCTTTTCATAAGCCTTGAGTCTCCTGGAAAGAAGGGATTCCGCCTTCTTTTCATAAGCCCATGCTGCTCTACTGGATATATAGAGACAATTTCCCTTTCTGATGATCATTTTCTATACTACGGTGGTGGTGAATGTGATGGATAAATATAATCCCCAATCTATCTTTTAGCTTCATCAAGGTTACAGCAGCCTTCTTACTGTTAAGCCCAATTATTTGTTGCTTACTAATCTTACTCCTAGCTGCTTTTCCTGATTTTTTAGGTTCTGTTGCACGGTGTATAGATGGACTGTAAGATGACAATGACACTTCAGTTTCACTAGGGGTGCCCACGGAAAATGGCATACATCTATACATAGTGAAACTGAACTGTCATTGTCATCTTACAGTCCGTCTATACACCGTGCAACAGAACCTAAAAGATCAGGAAGAGCAGCTAGGAGTAAGATCAGTAAGCAACAAATAATTGGGCTTAACAGTAAGAAGGCTGCTGTAACCTTGACGAAGCTAAAAGATAGATTGGGGATTATATTTATCCATCACATTCACCACCACCACCGTAGTAGAGAAGATGATCATCAGAAAGGGAAATTGTCTCTATCCAGTAGAGCTGATGATGGCTTGTCTGGTGTAAATCTTGCATGACTCTTCATGTCCTTGAGGCTTTGATCATGTATTGCCCACTTTTCCGACTCTATTCTTTCAATTATTGCTTTCACCCTACTCTGATTTCTTTGTAAAACTGGTTTCCCCTTCACCTCACCAATTGCTTCAATGGATGCTTCGACCAACTTGGTTTCCCAAGAAGCTTCATTTCCGGTATACATGCCGCTCACAACGTACTGGCGTATTTTATCAAACACAATTGTTCCAAGATTCTGAACACTGTTCCAGACATAATTGTCATTTCGACCTTTCTGTTGACGCTGGAAGTTGATTGCAATTGATGAATTTTGGGGCCCATTTTCGGCCCTATTTACCGTGCTCTTCTGACAAACTTTACAGTTCTTCGGTTGCTTCCCAGGTAAACCGCCTGACATACTATTCTCATGTTCCATAGACCCTGGCCGGGGAATGGATATGGACAAGTTCTCCAATCCTGCTGCAATCGCCTATGATAATCCGATTACCAATTATTAAAACCTGTCCTCAGTAACACGTACATCTATTAAAAATCATGATAACGCATAAAGATGTTGCAGGACGTACCTCAGCATTCGCATCTATGGCTTTTTTGGCAGCTGCATCCAATAAGTTTTTCAAAACGTTGCGTGCATTCTCATCCAACTGATCATAGAAAACAAATACATAGAACTCATTGTAATTATAAGAGAAGTACATGATTGCAAATTAGTACGACATGAACATAGATAAACGATCATAAGATGTTTGGATACAAAACATACATGTCTACAAGTATACCCGAAACTATAAAGTAAAAGTGCATTGTCCAGGCCAGGAAAAAACATACGATATCAGAAGCGGGCCTGTGGGTGTGAGTTTGAAAAAGGGCATACAGTTTTTGAAGGGCCTGGAGATGCGATCGATATAGCGTCCTTGACATCCATGATTGCAGAAGAATTGGAGATTGTAAACAGATCGAGCAAAGGGTTTATATAATTTAAATGAGAATAAAAACAGTGTACGTAGGAGTACATTTATATGAAGAAAATAAAGAGTCGCGTTTTATAGGGAATGGCTTCGTTCAGTGACGACGTATCGTTTCCCCAAGTGGTACAACGTTTAAGGGATATTTACACGTGTACCCCTGTTTTTTTTTTTTTTTTAATTATTATTACATTTCAACCCAATTTATGATGATAATTCATAAATACTGGACAATCCAGCTGAAATGCAGCCCATGAGGTATATTATGATATGATGTATATGGAAAATGATTGGTATGGTGAGTATATTTATCATGATCTAAATCATCGAATGAAAAATCAGAGAAAGTAATGGTATGATATGAATGGTGGGTTTATATAAACGGGTTCCAAATAGAATGAAAATATCGTTAATCAAAGAACGGTTGAGATGGCCAGATGGGATTGGATAAAATTGGTGCTACATATCAATGAACACCATGAGTCCATGATTTGCAAACGCACCACACTTTCCAGAGGGTTGTGGCGCATGAGACCCTGACCAGAATTTCGAAGATAATATCGTCCGGCAGTTGGCTCATGGCGGCGGCGCCGATCACTTCGCGGCTTTTCATAGCTGGAATTTTTGTTGGTTGGATGTACTTCAATTTAATCAATTGAATCGAATGAAGTGTTTCTTGGCGGATTAGGCTGAGAATCGATGGACCTGGCCTGCCAATTGGACCAATCCCTCCAGACCCGTACCGATTTGATAGATGTTGGACCAATTTTAAAATTTTCGCACCAGACCCAGATCCATCCGGTCCGGATATGATCTGGAAAAATTAAAAAATCACGAAAAAAAAAGAAGAAGTTATTTGGGGATGGGTATGGAATTGGACCGGTCTGATTCCGGATCGGATCGGAACTCATGAGTTGTAGCATATTTTTAGTCCGGACGCGGTCGAGATCGTATTAAAATCCAATGATTGGTCCCAAATTGCCAGGCTTCATGGACTTACATTGGGCCACGGGTCAGACTGAAAAATATAATGATAGAGTAAGACTTGAAATATCGGTCATTGGTGGGGGACTGTTTGGTGGCCACTATTTGGTGGGCCCCACGTCCCCCACCAATATAAAAAAAAAAAAGCATATGGGCGCACAATAATGTGCGCCCATATGGCCACCAGCCGGCTGGTGGCCATTGTGGAGGGGGACACTCCTATTTGCTACTCTTTTTTTATTTTTTATTTTTATTTTCTGTTTCTTTTTTATATTATATTTTATAATATATGATATTTTTATTATTTAAAAAAAATTATATATTAAAATTTATAATTTTTTTCCTCTATAAATATAATATAATTTCATGACATTTTACACACTTCTAAATTCCCCTCTATAAATATAACATATGTATTTTTATTTCGTTTTTTCATAATTCTGCATTTCATGTTTTCGTTGTAATAAATTTATAAAAATATTGTAATATTAATTTATTTTTCTTTAGTAGTGGTTGTACTTTATTAATATAATAATGATTAATTTGTGATTTCGAAATATTAGAGAAATTTTCTAGATTAATATAGTAATTTTATAATAATATACAATTATTATATTATAATTATTAAATGATAATAAAAAAATGAAAAAATAAATAAATTGAATTGGTTGGATGGTGGGTGGTCATGGATAATGTGGTTTTTGGTGTTGTGGTGGGTTGGTTGAATGATGGAGTATGTGTATGAGAGATAAATTAATTTTTTAATTGAAATTGGATAGTGGAGTGGGTGGTGGGTGGTGGCTGATATTTATGGTCTAAGGGCACGTGTAAATAGTATATTTTATACTCCTTCCTTTCATAGTAAATCATATATGTTTATCTTGTTGATTTTTTGGTAGTTCCGTCTGAATTTTGTTAATTTTAAATTTTACTAAAATTTAATTTGTATAATAAAAGTAGAGACTCTATATTTTAAATTAATTTTTCGTTATAATTTAGGAGTAATGGTGGTTAAACGGACCATAAAAAAAAACTTAACAAAACAAATTTAAAACAAATTTAAAGATATGGCTGAAACTAATGAGGAATATTTTTTATCAGTATAAGAGTAATCTCGTAGTTAAGGTTAAAATACGTTGAAATAAAAAATCAAAGAGTTGGGTATAGGGTGCAAATGCGAATACAACTTTTTAATCAGTTACACACTTAGTCACTTGCTAAGAAAATCATTAACAAGATGAATTACAGATCCCCAGAAAATCACTGCAATTTTATTACCCCTTAGGATGATCTCGTCTCCGATTTTGCGTGACGCCGCAGCATTTTGGCACGTTTGAATGCCATCACGAGATACATAAAGATCATAACTTAAAGTTTCGTCCGGATCATCAAGGCCTCCAGCTCTGATTTCAACAACACCTCTGCGGAAAGATTCAAGAGTGTATTTATAACCGGATTCGCAAATCTTAAGACCTTCAGTCACGTTCGGTTCCTTCTTCTCCTTGAGCAAGTCGAGGATGTGGGTATGAACGCTTGTCATGTTTGCAATTGCAGAATCCATGGTGTTTTTACACAAGTCGGAAAAATTGGTTGCTGAGCGTACATGAGGTTCGGATTCCAGAACTTGAATGCATAGTTTGGTCTCGGCCTCGGATGTGGAGCAAGCTTGTTGGATGAGGGAAGATGAATTTGTTGCATAGCTTGGTGTTGGGAATAGAAGGGAGATTATGAACAAGACAAGGTTTATTTGTGTTAGAGAATTTGAGTAGGCCATTTTTTTGCTTCTGTGACATAAAAGAATGAAAACTTATATGCGAAAATTGGGTTGAATGGTAAGCTATATTTATAGATGGCAAATTAATTTAGCAGGAATTAAATTGTGTCTCTAGTTTTTGTCAATATTATATGTCAATTATATTTCATTTATCTATCTATAATAGATCATTAAACTACTTTAATTATTAGGAAAACAAATAAAGAGAATAAAACGATCCGGGAACAAATCGAATGTGACCCAACCTATAGGTCATGTATGCCTCACCTAGACATCGGTATGATATTGTACGTTTTGTGTTTGAGCCCACAAAAATTTGATTTAGAATCAATCAAAACTCCTTATGTACTACACTATATGAGAGAGTACTATTTGTCTCAAGTTATTTCAACTAGTGTGGGATGCGGGATATTAGATTAGTGGTTGGATCATTACAAATGGTATCAAACTGAAAGTTGACAATATCGTACCGGTGTAAAGTATATGTCCCATTTCATGAGTAACCGAACCGATCCAAAGGGTCAAGTCTCGATCGATCGATTAGTGATTAGTGGTTGGAGAAGAAAAATCTATGTTTCAAACTCGGACCTAAATTTGGGTCCCACACCACTTTGTAAGAAAAGGGAAGATATTACAGGTGAGCATGGTTGGGGCCAATTTCGTTCAATTCCAAGTACGGGACGGTCCACTCCGAGTTTTAAAATAAAGGGAAAAAGAGAAAAGAAAAAAATAAATTTGAACATAGCAAGATATTGATTTAGAACCTTGCTTGAAATTTGAATAAGAAACAAAATACGAATATAAAATTAAAAATTTAGACGAAGTTTAATCACTTAATGCGAATGTGCATATGAATCATGAATGATTAATTAGAAATTGAAATGTGTGAAAATGATAAGAGAGCTCTGTTCCGTGAATCAACTTAAACCGCGTATGTACAATAGGGACTGGCTGTTGTACAATCATCATTACTAAAAGAAAACTTCTCATAGTGTACCGGAACGCTTGTCGCGTTTGCAATTGCAGAAACAAGTCGGAGAAATTGGTTGCTGAGCGTACATGAGGTTCTTCGGATTCGAGAACTTGAATGCACAGTTGAGCTTCGGCACCGGATGTGGAGCAAGCTTGTTGGATGAGGGAAGATGAGTTTGTTGCATAGCTTGGTGGCGTTGAGAATAGAACGGATAGTAATGTGAGCAAGACAAGGTTTATTTGTGTTAGAGAATTTGAGTAGGCCATTTTTTTTCTCTGTTTTTTTTTTTTTTTTTTTTTAATCAGAAAAAAGAATTTTATTAAAACCAACAGAAATCAGAGTCATTTTTTTTCTCTGTAACTTAGTAAAAGAATGAAAACTTGTATGCAAAAATTTGCTATACTTATAGATGGTAAAGTAATTTAAGCAGGAATTGAAGTGTGTCTTTGGTCAATAAAGACCTGATACTCGTGACATGGATCATACGTCTCATCGATATAATATTGTTCGCTTTAAGACTGAGCCCACACGAATTTAATGTTGTTATCAAACAAAATGATCATAACAAGTGAGAGTGTTGGTTTACTTATTAGTTCCAAATCGAATACTATTATAACAGTGAAATATGTGTGACCATGTCATAACTCATAAGTAACCATATGCTGGCTTTGACCAGTCAATCACTGTTGTTATAAGAAGAAATTAAAAACCATTTTAGAAATAACAAAAGCTTGAATATAGTAGGAAGTATAGGAACATTAAATTAGAAATTAAAGTTATATGATCAAGTTATTTAGTAAAATACACTATAAGATTGCGGTTCCATTAATCAATTTGTTAGTGGGTTATGTTGTTGATTCTTTGTAAGAGGTGTTATCCTTTTACACGATCATTTCATCGTGAAACTATGTTATATCAATAAAATTTTGCCGTTTAAAAAATAATAGTAAAATTAACCGCCTAGGTATACTGGGGAATGCTTGTTGTACAACCTTTAATTAAGTCCCATATAAGTCTTTACGGGAGAAAGCGTAGGTCTGCCAACACAATTTTCCTTTTTTAGACACTTCAATACATTTTCTGCTCTTCTTGCTCTGTTTGTGCTGAAGCCTTAATAAATGAACGTAACCTGACAAGTGACAACCTAGGACTTTAAAATGGTTGATGTATCCGCACGGATACGTATCGGAAACGTATCCTGACGGATACTCGAGAGATACATACCCCTTTATATATTAATTAAATTACATCCGCAATGATGTGTGTTTATGATAATGATGCGATTGAAATACAAGATTTATATATATTTTTTAATTTATTGGACATTTATGCCTTATTTGGTTATTTGGTCTTCACTAAATTTAATTTTTTAGCTTATATGTTAAATATATTAAAAAATATATATAAAAATAAAACGTATCCGTATCCTACTTTTTTGAATTTTGACGTTTACACGTATCCGTCTCGTATACGTATCCGTACCCGTTTCCGTCCCGTGCTTATTAGGACAATTTATGTTTCATATAACTGTAAAGGGGCCAAATGTAAAGCCAGGTGATAATGTCGCGGCCATATTTGCTTGAGAATTCTTTGCTTGGGAAAAATACAACTCCAAAAGAAGCGTTGCGTGTCCAATTAAATATACACTTAAATGCGTCTTCGGGTGATTTCATTTATCTTCTACCCCATATAAAATTAGAGGTGGCAAATACATACTCCCTTCCCACCGTAAATTATCCAGTTTGATTTTTTCGATGAACAGTTATCAATTTTGACTCTCAATTACTCTTAAAATATAATAATAAAATATTTAATAAAGTCATATTATCAAAATATAGAACCTAAATTTTCATAATATAACTTTATTAAATATTTACCATTATAGTTTAAGAGTAATCGAGAGTCAAAGTTGAAAGTTGTTGACCGAAAAAAGTCAAACTGGGTAATTTCTACCGGGACAGAGGGAGTAGTTCAGAATGGTTTGAGTACATAATTTTGTTTCGGATCGGATTAGAATATGCTCGGATTTTGAGTCATGATCGGATTGAGTGTTGTTCGAATTGTAAATTTCCAAACATTCCGGGTCGAATCAATTTGGCCCGGGTCAGTTTGGATTAAACGTTGATTGAATATTTAAATGTGAAATTATTTTTATAATAAAAATTTATAAATTATTACAATTTCAAAACCTCAATTATTATAAGAATTACTCATATCAGAATAATTTGTACCATAGAAGCTATATTTGTAACTAAGTCGGAAAATTTTACTATAACATTTTGTGCTCTAACATTAATATTAGTACTAGCCAAAAAGTGGTGTAAAGTGACTAATTTATAGACATATTATAAATTTTTTATAAAAACCATTTCAAATAGTAAACGTATAAGAAGATATAGGGTCCGAAGCAACCGAATTTTTATTCATTCATACTTCAAAAGTATATGAGAAGAAAAACCATCATTCAACATTCATATTCATACAGATACATGACATATATAACTGATGGTCTATTTTACTGACTAACTATAAATTTTAAGAATGTCATCAACAACATGACGCCCACAAGCCTGAAACACTCCTGACATTTGATTACCCTTCAAGATGATCTGATCTTCGATTTTGTCCGTCGCCAGAGCCGTTTGACACGATCTAATCCCATCACCAACAACAAAAAACTCATAACTTGCAGTCATATCATGTTGAGCTCTACGTTGAAGTGCGGAAACAGCAATGCCATAATCTTGAATAGTGTAGTAATAACCGGATTGGCAGTCGTTAAGGGCCGCAATCCTTTTTGGATCCTTCTCACTCTTGAGTAAATCCTGGATGTGGGTATGGACCGTTGTTAGATTTGAAACCGCGTACTCAGCCATACCTATACACAACTCCCAATAATCTGTTGCTGCACTTACTCTTGGTATGGACTTGAGAACTTGAACGCAAAGTTTCGAGTTGGAGCAGGCTTCTGGGATGGAGGGAGGTTTGTTTGTTGCAATGCTTGGTGTTGAAAACAGAACGCACAATGTGAATAAGAGAAGGTTCATTTTTGTTGGAGGAGTTTGAGGAAAGCATTTTGTGTGTGTACTTGGTATAAAATTGGATTGTTTGAGTGAGTATAAATAGATGGTTAATCACCGCGTGAAGGAATTATAATTGTCACACTTTGAATTTAGTGAATTGGCAAAGGCTTGAGAGGAAAATTTTTAAGTTCATCATGTTCTAAACAAGAAATATAATTAGTGTGGTTAGTACTGCTAAATTTGAAAATATGGGTATTAAAGAAATTACCCGCTTTGTTCATTATTATTTGGTTGGTGGGTAATGCCAGATGACAAATCACTATACTAAATCGCATTGAAAATTATGCATTGGTAATTTGTATTTTGGCATTATCACCTATCTTTTTCTTTTTTTGCATTTTATTTTTATATTTGAAGACCGATAATAATAATGGTAGAGCAGTTTCTTCCCACAAAGTTTTTAATAAGTGAGGTCACATTAAATTGTTGAGTCATTGTCAACAACCTTTTTTGATATACATTATTGGAATGGAAGTTACTTAGGATGAAGATCTCAAGCAACTTAGAGTGTATTACCTACCCCATCTTCAAGTGCGTCGGATTATTGAATGGTTCATATAAAATATTATAAAAACTGATTTGTGGTTTTAATTCTTATCAAAATATTTTGTGTTTCATTGAAAATTGTTTTCCGGGAAATTTCACGTTAAAGAGTAGATGCGCTTTGATGTGTAAATTAAAAGAATATACATGAACTGTAATGCATTATGAGATCCTTCAATTTTATTCAGATATTAGTGAAACACCGATGATTTTTTTTGTATCCATAGACTATTTTGTTCGAAACCTAAAATTCATTTTGCAGGAAATACAAATTTTCCTCGAAAACATATCATGTATCATGTTTTAAGAAAAAATGTCAACTTTTATAAAGCATATCATGCTATACATAGATGATAGATAGTGTTGCTTTTTTCAAACTATATATGACATGTTATATATTTATCTCAGTTAAAGTTGTAACTTGTAACTAATGAATTTTGAGAATATCATTGACAACATGAAACCCGCAAGCCCGAAACACTAGTGACATTTCAATACCCTTTAGGATGATCTGATCTTCGATTTTGCTCGTCGCTAGAGCTTTCTGGCACGTTCTGATGTCATCTCTGACAACAAAAAACTCAAAACCTGGAATTGGATCATTTTGATTTCTCATCCTAAGTCCAATAACAGCAGTGCTAAAATCTTTAATAATGGTTGTATACCCGGATTCGCAATCCTCAAGGGGCTTAATCATTTCCGAGTCCTTCTCGTTCTTGAGCAAATCCAGGATGTGGCTATGTACTGATGTTAAGTTTGAGATTGCATAATCAGTCATACTTATACACAGATCCCAGTAATCGGTTGCTGCGCGTACTTGAGGTATGGATTCGAGAACTTGAATGCATATTTTGGAGTTGGAACAAGCTGTTGGGATGAGGGGAGATGAGCTTGTTGCAGAGAATGGTGTTAAAAAGAGAATGCATAATGTGAACAAGAGGAGGTTCAATGAAGAGTTTGAGCAAGGCATTTTGATATTATACTTGGTACAATATTGTGTTGTATGAATGAATATAAATAGATCGTTTCGGGAAAAAAAATGAATATAAATAGATGGTAAAAGTAAAATCAACTAAAATTAAGGCCAATAATATAATCTCAATATTGGCAAAGATCACATAATGCAGTATGCCAATTATAAGGTCAAGAATCTCAAGATTATGTTTTACATGATTAAAGAGGGATTTTTTTCTTCATTTTTCAAAACTTTAATATGCTTTTGGATGATTGCACTTTAATTTTTTTTTTTACTAAATAATATATTTTCTATTAATTCTTTCAAACGTTTTGTGTGTTTTTCTTAGTAATACAAAAATATTACATCATAATTTTATTTCCAACTAATACTTTATTTAGAGCAAATACATCAAACCAAACATTATAAACTCAGAATAATAAGGTTAATTTGTTTTGTTTAGTCCTCATGTAAAATGCCACAATCTTACAGATACGCAACAATAATTATTGTTATCATACATACCTCCTCTACATAATCTACACGAACATATATGGTTAAAATTTCAATGAAATGGAATGAAAAGTATTAAACATTCTGAATTTTTTTTCTAACCGATCGAGATAAAATGGACATATAATTATGTATTTTAATTACTTGTTATCGAAATATCACCTTATTTTCAAAATATTATGACACACCAATACGTTTATGAAAATTCCAAACCGGTCATCTTTTTTAAGAATTCGAAACATATTTTGAAATAAAAGTTGTATTAACGCTCACATACTCGTTTGTAATCGTGACAACTTTCTCAATATTGAGCTGCCTAGGACTGTCAATTATTGGTCCACATCGGATCGGTCCACCAATGGATGAAATCTATATTGAATCCATTTCATTTTAGGTTAGATTGATCTGAAACAGACCAGATTGGGTCCAGGTTAAATTTTAAATAAAATAAAAATTCTAAAATTATATGAGTATGAATTTTGGTGTCGGATCCAAACTCAGTCCAGATCAGATTGGACCCAAAATATTAAAATATATTTGGATCGAATTCAATCCAAATTCGGATTGAATTGGTCCGAAATTGTCAGACTTAGAGCTCGCTAAAATTGGGCTAGACCGGTCAAATCGCCATCCCCACTTCTACCCAACCCCATCGACTTTCAGTGACACTGACATTTGACTTGTAGTATTCCATTTTCCAATCTCTAGTCTATCTCCATTATTATTTTCCCCTGCAAAAAGCTTACTTCATTTTCCTCATCACGCCAGTATCCAGCGATATTTATTCCCGGAGAATCGAATCGATCATGGTGGCTTACTTCAGTTCATCAACGATTCTAGTGCCAGAGCCCCCAAATTCAATCAACGGGGCCGAATTTGTAATTTGTGCAAAATCCATGGTTCTGATTTCGCAAAATAGAACTAAACGAGGGGCCTGTCTCGCTATTTCCCCTAAAAAATATCCCAAGGGTAGGGGCAGATTCGTCCATGCGGTCACAATCAGTAAGAATCTTGATGAATCTTTCCAATACGCCTTACTTTAGTACAAGTAGCTCGTTGGGTTTTTGGTTTAATAATCATTTTAGTTTACGTGTCAAATAATTATGCCATTATTTAATGCTGAAGTGTATTGTAAGCCAACAAATCTATCTACCTGAAAAGCAATCAAGTGCTGGGTGTATAACAAACAAAACAGGTGCCCGATGAGTCGAGTTAATTGAAAATACACATACATGTCCTTCGTTGGTTCGAATGATGTTATCTTGGTCACATGTGTGTGAATATATGTAGTGTTACAAATTCTAGATTTTTATAACTAGTGGAGCTTGAATGTCATATTTGGTGCGATTTTTTTTGGTAATGTCATATTTGGTGCGATTTATTTATATAATATAATGCTATATTATCTTGGTCATGTGTTCAAATCTATTATAAAAAGAATTTGTAACTTTTAACTAATGAATTTAAGATTGTTATACTAGGTACGTTTTTATAGATACATGTAACATGTTGTACATGTAACATGTTGTTCAAATGATATCTTGGTCACATGTTTGAATCTATCATGGAGCAAGTTTGTAATTTGTAACTAATGAATTTAAAACTGTTATACCAGATGTGATTTATTTATAGATTTATGTTGTTCTAAGAGCGATGTATTTTGTTGTACAGAGTGTTATACACCAGCTGCATAAAGGGTAGCGGAAACAGATTCCCGAAAGTAAAAAAAGAAGAGGGACATCAGCATCAAAGTAACAACAACAAATAAGATGGCGTGGTGGAAACCTTTTCCTTTCAGAGTGAGTGAAGTAATCTATATTCCAAACAAAAAAAGCAAAGTTTGTTCTGTCCACTTGATAATTATAAGTCATTCATTCTTGTACTAAGATTATTCAAACAAATTGTACTGGGTAGGTGATCATTATTGTCCATTCACATGAGAGAAGAAGTGTGATTAGCAGTGATGAAATAATCTTGGAATCATTATTAATAATATAATATAAGAGTATATGAGGAGGAAAGGAGGAGGAGGAGGAGAAGAAGCCAAAGGCAAAGCTGGGAAAGTACGGAGATCATCATCATCAGCTGTTGGGAGGTATATTTGGTTGCATCCATGAAATCACTTCAGCGCTTGTTTTCTCGAGGATGACTGACTCTGCCTATCGAGTTGACACCACTTCACGCCTCGCTCAATGGCGAATCGAGAACCTTGCTTCGTCTACCTACCGAAAATCTGATCCTTTCAAGATCGGCAACTGGAACTGGTTAGTCCGTTTTCGATCTTACAGATTGTTGAGTTGAATTGTTTTGCTTTTATGTTTATTGTACTACTTTCTTTTTTACTGAGGCAGTGTCATCCAGTCAGGATCCATGTTGCCTGGGGGTAAGTACTCGACACGGGTGTGTAGTCGTCACTTTTTTAGCCCAAAATGAAAGTGTTCTGTTATTGGCATACCCATGTCGGGTGTCGGGTGGTATGGCCGGGGAATCGAAAAGTCCGGGTAGTATAGGTCAGGACTGTAAGTTTGATTTGGAAACGGATTCAAGGAAATTGTTTAGGTCTGTCTCAAGTCATGGATACAGTATATTTCTATTTTAAAACACATATTTTGTAGCACAATTTTGACATAGTTTAGTTTTAGTATCTGTTTATATTTATTTTGAAGATTAATTAATAACGTACATGCTATTAATGTTTGTCTACCTGGTTTCTGGTACTTTATATGAACATAACAGTCCACTTGGTTCAATTCTTGATTTGATTATATATATGAAAGTGAAGTTCTTAGTTTAAACTTTAAACTTAAAACCACTTTTACATGTTTACTCTCAAACTCATAATGTCATGGTGGCTTTTACCCTGAACATTCTGCACATGGCTAAAATATTTCTTCTGTGGAATTAAGGCACTTATCCTTGGAGAAGAATCGGGCATTATTCATTAAACTGTACCCGGAGATATCGAACTTAACCAGAGATAATCCTCCAATTGCGTCCTTCATAATCAGAGTGATATCATCGACTGGTGAACGCAAGTGTTTGGTTCATCCAGGTAAATTTTTCTATCAGTATCTTTATGTAGTGTGCATATGTGAAAACAAGTTTGTAACACCTGCGTATATCGTGCAGAAGTTAGTGACAGACAGCTAAAGAGCAATGAGGATTTTATCTGGACGATTCAGGTTCCAGTAACTGGCAAGTTTATCATAGACGTTGAGTTTCTTGATTTAAAAATCGCATCTAAAGACGTAAGATATCATAATTCAGCTTCAGTTCGCAGAAAACATGTATTGCATTAATTCTAAATATTCAGTGGCTTCGTCTGATAGTAGTGTTTTTAGGATTGGAGTTGTTGTTTCGTAACATTGATATGATATGACATACCTGTGTGATGCATTTGTGTATATACACAGGGTGCAGAACCTTGTTCTATTTGGGCTGAAGGATACAATCAGCAAAAACCAAATGAAACAGCTCTCACATCCTTAGGCCGGATGTTGTCCGAAAGCATACATACGGACATTGTAATTAATGCTTCAGACGGAAGCATTCCAGCACATAGAGCAGTCCTTGCATCCAGGTCCCCTGTTTTCCGCAGTATGTTCTCCCACGATCTCAAGGAGAAAGAAATGTCCGCCATAAACATTTCTGACATGTCAACTGAAATCTGCCAAGCTTTTCTGAATTACATATACGGAAGCATTAAAAACGAAGAGTTCTTGACCCATAGGCTGGCACTTCTTCGGGCTGCTGACAAGTACGACATCTGCGACTTGAAAGAAGCATGTCATGAGAGTTTGCTGCAGGACATTGACACTAGGAACGTGCTCGAGAGGCTCCAGAATGCATCTCTGTATCAACTACCACAACTGAAGACAAGTTGCATGCAGTACCTTGTCAAGTTTGGTAAGATGTACGATATCCGTGAAGAACTTAATGCGTTTGTATTGTGTGCGGATAGGGAACTGATTGCTGAAATATTCAATGAAGTTCTTGCTGTGTGGAAGGGGTTCTGAAGTCACTGCATTATTTACAATTCTCTGTTATTTGTGAACACAAACAGGCATTATTTGTTAGGTTCTTTCATTTAGTGTCCACAACTCATTGTTGAACATGGGTATTCTTTACCCTTTAGTTTGATTGCCATTATTTGTTACTTGTACAGATATTGATTTAGTGTCCTCAGATATGTACAAATTTGTACTTGTTAACATTATATTGATGTGTATGAATCACATTGTATGATATGATCATGTGAAAATCATTGGACATCAGTCATAATTTTCTCCTCAGCTACTCCTGTTCCATTTGAGTGTGTATTAAAAGATATAATGCACAGATACACGCAGGATATGGATACGGTATGTTACATGTATGGCCGTATCTGAGTTTTGAAAGTCTGTTCGAGCGCAAATTATTATCAAATCAAACCGAAGAAATCGTCTAAATTATGAAAGTATAATCATACTTTTCTATATACTTTCATAACTTATTTTGGCTATGTTATGAAAGTAGTAGTAATAATATCATAAATTCATAATTAAATCTCAAATGATTGATATACCATTAATATCATGAATTACATACACCTGACCTTTCAGTTTTTGACTGTACTGTGATTTTACTGGATTAGTAGTATACCATGAATGTGGCATGATTTTATAAATAAAACTTGCCTTATTTCCAGAGATTGTGCCTTTACTCATGATTTGTTTCTCCTTTTGTTTCTGCTTTATTATTCTCCAAAATACATTTCATACGTATATATATCACACCAAAAACTCTGATATCACACATACCTATTCTGTACCTGTGAAATTTCATTTCTTGCATACACTTTCATCAGTTGATAACAGATAGAGGAAGAAGAAAATGGTGTCAGTACAGAGGTGGCTGGAGGTAGTTCTCGCGGCAACTTTACTGACGTGTGGTGTGGCAGAACTTATCAGGGTTGGAGGGAGATATGGCTGGGCTGACAATGTAAACTACACTGTGTGGGCTGCTAATCAGACGTTCTATGTTGGAGACTGGCTAAGTAAGAATCTTCGCATTCTATTTCTTTTACTAGCTTGCATTTTGATTTATATGATTTTATTGCCGCGTTAGAAAACTAATATAAATGAATTGATTTCACACTTTTGATTTGATTTTTTTAGATTGGACTAATTCTTTCATGGTATCAGAGTCAGACCCTCTGTTGAGCATGTTTTGGTTTAGAGATTTGAAGCTTGTTGTTCAGTAGAATTTAGGATACACAGATTGATGAGTACTTTAGGAGTTTAGGTCATTATACATGGATCTTAAGTTTGGCAGCAGGGGACTCATTTTGTGAAAAGATCATAGATATCCAAGATTTTTTTGCAGGATCTAACTGATTCCGTGCTTTCACAACCAGATTTTGTGTTTGACAAGCGTAACTATAACGTTCTAGAGGTGAACAAGTCCAGCTACGATAATTGCATTGATACCGGCTTCATAAAAAACATCACTAAAGGCGGCCGAGATGTTTTCAATCTTACGGATGCGAGACCTTACTATTTCTTGAGTAGCGGAGGATATTGTTATCATGGAATGAAGCTCGCTATTGATGTTAAGAAACCTGTGCTTTCGCCTAGTCAGTCAGCATCACCTGTCAAGAAGAATCTTGCTTCCTCTCGTACCGGTGACAATAGACTCGTCTTCTTTGTTCTGTTTTTCGCAGCTTCAGTGTTCTATTCAGTCAGTCTCAGACATGTTTTGATTGATTGCAACTAGTAGTAGGACTGTAACCATGAATATTTTGTAACTCCAATAAATTTGGTGGAAATTTCAGGACAAAGTCTAGATTTGTGACGAGACTATAAATCTAGAATTGTAAGAGTTGTGATGATTATGAACCAAGTAATATGGAGTTATAGCCAACAGAATCTGTGGTAGTGAACAAATCTAATTTTAGTAAGTTTTCATCCTTTTAAGAAAACTTATTTTTGCATAAATATATGTATGTTCCTTGCAACAAATATGAATGTATTTAGCTAACTTTCAGTGAACTCCTCTCAGAATAGTAGTGATATCTTAGCTGGCTCAGCAATATTAGGATCTTGGCAAAGACAGATTCTCATCTTCTTAGGTTCAAATCAAAACAATCAAAACAGGTTCAGTAAATTGCAGAAGAAAAGGAGAAATGAGAAAAGAGATTGGACTTTTCGCGTGTGTTCTGTTCGTTGTATGGCAGTGTTGTTTAGGCAGATTTGTCGTGGAAAAGAATACGTTGAGAGTGACATCGCCAAAATCAATCAAGGGTGAGTACCAATGCGCGATCGGGAACTTTGGTGTGCCTCAGTATGGAGGGACAATGGTAGGATCTCTGTTCTATCCAAAAGTGAACCAAAAGGCATGCAAGAACTACGAAGATTTTGGCATTTCGAAAGATAAGAGACCTGGAGGAATTCCAATCTTCTTTCTGGCTGACAGAGGAGGTAAATTTCTCATTTTGCTCTAAATATGATCGTCACTGGATTCGTTCTGTACCAGTTTATACGTGTTTGAAAGACTGCACCATGCAGAATCTGTATTGTTTGATTTATTATTATACTTCTGGTGAATCTGGTGACTGTTTGCAAAATGTGCTGAAAATGATAGATTCTAAATAGTTAAAATAGTAATCTCTCTACCTACTGATTTTGCAGAATGTTATTTTACATTGAAGGCATGGAACGCGCAAAAAGTTGGAGCTGCAGCGATGATTGTTATAGATGACAGGGATGAGCCTCTTATTACCATGGATACACCCGAGGAAGAGGAAGTACGTGCAGACTATATACGAAACATAAGCATCCCATCAGCACTTATCAACAAAGACCTGGGTGCAAAAATCAAAGCAGAATTGTCTGCAGGAGGAATAGTGAGCATTAGTCTTGATTGGAAAGAGGCTCTTCCACATCCTGATGATCGTGTTGAGTATGAGTTATGGACTAATAGTAATGACGAGTGTGGTCCTAAATGCGACAGTCAGTTGGAGTTTATAAGAGGTTTCAAAGGAGTTGCACAGATTCTTGAGCGACAAGGGTACACTCAGTTCACGCCACACTATATTACTTGGTATTGCCCCGAGGCTTTTATCTCGAGCAAGCAGTGCAAGTCACAGTGTATCAACAATGGGAGATACTGTGCGCCTGATCCTGATCAAGATTTTAGTAGGGGTTATGAAGGAAGAGATGTTGTCACTCAAAATCTACGCCAGGCGTGCTTCTTTAAGGTAGCAAATGAAAGTGGCAAGCCGTGGCAGTGGTGGGACTATGTCACGGATTTTTCAATCCGCTGCCCAATGAAAGAGAAGAAGTACACAAAAGAATGTGCAAATGAAGTTATCAAGTCACTTGGTATGTCAGATAGGGATTCTTGCATAATGTAACTCTTCCCTTTGGTTCATCTTGAGACACTTGTTATTGATGGCTAATGGTGTTGATGCAGGAGCCGACCTTACAAAGATAGACAAATGTATTGGAGACATTGAAGCCGATGTTGTAAATCCAGTTCTAAGATCAGAGCAGGAAAATCAGGTTAGGTGGTTCTCACAAGTCCATACCGCTTTCTTCTGATATTTCGTAACTCACCTGAGTTATATACTGGATATGCAATTTGTTGTCAGATAGGGAGGGGTACTCGAGGAGACGTCACAATTCTGCCTACGATTATTGTTAACAATAGGCAATACAGAGGTAGAAATTTCATAACCACCATGAACGACATTCACCTTAAGAACGTAAATAACAATAGACTCATGTGAAGTTACTCGAACATTCAGGTAAGCTAGACAAAGGAGCAGTTCTCAAGGCCATCTGCTCGGGTTTTGAAGAGACCACTGAACCTGCCGTTTGTTTGAGTAGAGGTCTGTCAACTGCAACCTTTTGAGCTTTTGTCAACTGCACTGTGCCTCTCTTTACGTCGATTAGTAATTAACTTGTGCTGTCGTTTTGGAGCAGATATGGAAACAAATGAGTGTTTGGAGAACAATGGTGGTTGTTGGGAAGATAAGAATACTAACATTACTGCATGCAAGGTACATGTGGAGTAATTCATAATCTCAAATTAATGTACCTGACTCATCATTTGTAACAGGATACCTTCCGGGGAAGAGTGTGCGAGTGCCCTACTATACGAGGAGTGAGATTCTCCGGTGATGGTTACACTCACTGTGAAGGTAACTATGTTAACCACTAAGCGTTAAAACTTGCAAGAAGCGTACGTGCGTGTTGTCTAGCTTGGAAAGAAAGAGTAATGCAATCTCATTGCTTCCCCTTTGTCAAATAGATAAGATATCAGCCTTATTCATTTGCACCTGCTGCTGGCTTCTTACCTGATCATGGATGGATTCCTCATATTTGTTTCTTGGCTCCACAGCTTCTGGTGCGTTAAGATGTGAGATAAACAACGGAGGCTGTTGGAAGGAAACCAAAGGACTTAGAACACACACAGCTTGTGTCGTAAGTAGCACTTCTCATTTACTCTCTTCGATAAGAAACTTCCTACTCACGATATGCTGAAATGTCAAAATTGCAATCATATCACCAGAATGACCACTCGAAAGGTTGCAATTGTCCACCAGGCTTCAGGGGCGATGGAGTTCATCACTGTGAAGATATTGATGAATGCAAGGAAAAAATAGCATGCCAATGTCCAGAATGCAAATGCAAGAACACCTGGGGAAGCTACGAGTGTAGTTGTCGTGCCAACTACTTGTACTTGCATGAACACGACATGTGTATAAGTACGTATAATCAGGCATATATTTCCAAAATTACTAGCGAAAGTACTTTCCCTGCCTAACTTCACATGTTTTTGAAATTTCATCTGTACCTGATGCTGATGTTTTCTTGTGATCCGTGTAGATAAAGATGCTCATGCACAATATGGCTGGGGAATAGCTTGGTTCGTCATTTTTGGTTTAGCTGTGATAGGAGTTGCTGGATTCGCTCTGTACAAATACAGGCTCCGGGTAAACTATAGATTCGAATCATATGCGTTTGTCATAACATGCCTTGCAGGTTGATAGTTGTTTGTTTATGTGTTCTGATCTTTGTTCTTACAACACACGCGTATTACACAGAGATACATGGACTCTGAGATCCGGGCTATCATGGCGCAATACATGCCATTGGATAATCAAGCGGAGGTAACTCATGCAAATGTTTGATGATGAAGATGGTGATGGTGATGGTGATTATAGAGAATATGTCAAAGCTCGAAAAACAGAAGGAAAAAAGTTTATCAGCATTATGACCAACATTTTCTTGTTGGTGTGATAGCTTGTTGTAGTATAAAGCTTATGACTCAATTTTTCTCCCTGTGGAGAACATGTACTTTGGGGAAAGTTTTCTCATGAATGTTATTTATGTGTTCGTTCGCGTACAAGTGTTGAGAAATACGGAGAAAAGATAAGTTAATCACTTAATTGGAACAATAAGATACAAATGAAAGATAGACAATGTATAATTTTGAGATCCATGTGCGATCCGTCTTAAATGATGATAAAATTCGTAACATAGAGTTGTTACTTACCGTACTAGATTTTTTTTTTCGATTTCTAACTGATATTTGCTTTGGCGGCTAATTCAGTCGAACATTTTGTTGGCACCGTTTTCACTTTAGTGGAACAAGTAGAAATATAGAAAAACGTGTTTGTCAGATGGATAAAAGCGTGTGTAGACTGAGTTTGGGGATAAGATAAGTAAGATATTTGGCCCCAAATATTTGCCGGGAAAGACACTCTCCACTGCCTCGAGCTACCTCCCATGGCGACGGCTATCTCTGCCGTATCACCACCACCGGGCCGAAATTCGTTCGGTCGACACACGGCCCGAGAATGTACACCGACTTCATTGCTAACGAGACAGTTCCTTGGGCCTGTCATTCCCTCTATCCGAACAAATTTGCCATGTCCGGTGAACACGCCGAAATGCTCCACCAACGGAGCGGCGGCGGAATTGGAAGTGGAGGAAGACATTTCGATAAGCATTGATGTTCTCCGTGGCTTCATTGAGCTCAATTTGGGCAATTGGATCGGCTCTTTCCATGTAAACCCTAACTTTTGCATTTCTGGCTAATTTGCTTGATTTTTCTGTTTTGTATTGTGAGAGAGTGTTTTTGATTGATTTGTTGCAGCAATTTGATAGTAATGGAGATTTGCTGCATAAGATTAGTACAAAGCTTGGTGCTAGCTCGTATGGTGATGGTGAACTCATGAGCTTGATTCAATCGTAAGTTTTGGTGATTAGTTTGTGACTCTTTTGCGTTATTGCCAAGTTATTAATACTGCATTCTTGTTTTTAGGTGATTTCAAGCTGTGTTCTGTTTTTGGGCATTAAGGCTGATAGATTACCAGTTTTACATTAGTACTCATTCTATCAGTATAAGGTCTGCTAAAATGAAAATGTCTCATTAACGAAGAATATGGAGAACTTAGTATTCGTGCTGATTTTTTGGAATGTAGCTGAAAATTATCTCAAACTCTTAATCCCATTAACTTGAAATTCAGGATTAGCAACAAATAGTCCTCTTACTGTCTCCGTTGTTTTTCTTCACCTTATGGCATCCTGCAGCCTCGTTCGGGTGCTGTCTTTCGTATGTACCTCATGTTTACCATTTTGGGATCATCCTTTCTAATAGTAGATATGGATGGCTAACGGCGGGAATAAAGTTTATATCCAAATCCTTTTGTAAACAAATTATGTTCTCATAACACCACTCAGACTTGTACTGAGCTTAATATCCTCCATTGTCTGAAAGTGCAATTTATGCATTTATGAATTATGATATCTCTGTTTCCTAGAAATAAGTTCCCCATAGGAACCTACCTGGAATCCTGGATTGCATTTGCATGCTCCTTGTGAACAAGCTCCTGTTGCTACTCTATATATGTATTTATGTTTTCTTTCTGAATTTTTCTGATCGTGCTTTATTTTATTTTGTACATTAGGTTGTACATCAAACAGCCACCATTGAGTGGTGAAGAGGAGTCGGAATGGTACGAGTACAAAATTAAAGAATCCAATATGTTCACTGTGGATAAATACCAGCAGGTGAGCTTTTATAATCGTTCGAAACTATATTTAGTGTGGTTCAAGATATTATGTTTATTGGAACTTTAAGTGCTTGCCATAAGGTTTTTCAGTTGATCATCTGTTAAATTTAGCTTGCAGATTAGCTTTTTTCCCAAAGAAAAGGCCTTTGCTTTGAGATACCAAACAGCTGGGATGTTAGAAACTGTAATAAGACAAGGAGTATTAGGTGAAGATGACACTGGAGAAGAATCTCCCAGGTGCTTTTTTTGTTTCTTTCTCTGGAAATAATTTTGGAACTAGTTGTTGATCCTAAAAACTGAAGATCATTTGTGAATTACTGTCTGCAGAAATTTGAAGCTTCCCTCCAGAAGACCTGCACTTGTATGCGAGAATTGCCTCTCTTCTCTGGAACGAGACTCAAGAATAAGAGCTTTTCATATTTTGGATCCAGGTGGTAAACTTGAAATGCTTATTGTATTCTTGGAAGAAAGAGGTACTGATGGGCTTGTACACCCTGCCTTTGACGATTCTAAGGTATCTCGCCACCTTTAGTTACAATAAAAAGGTATATTTGCATGGTTCATATAAGAAATCTGATATCGAAACTATTTGTTTTAGTATACGGATCGGATCAGTCATCATTTAGGCACATGGAAAGGTCATTCTATAACTAAACGCAGTGGTGTTTATGGAGCCACTATAGCTGAAGCAGATACAGTTTCTACCCTTGAAATGACTGAGGACGGTCAGTTCATTCAGGTACATCGAATTCCTTGTTCTCTGTCATTAACTTCCCTAGCTTATTCCTAAGACAATCACAAATGTAAATCCTACAATAACTAAACATAATCAACAAGTGTAACTGTGGAATACTATTAAAGGCTTCTATATATACAGTTGATATCATGTCTCATAGGCGGGTTTCCAATTATTATGACCTGTAATCAAACTCATATCCACTTCCATCTCAGTGAATGTAGTATCAGATCTCAGTATGATTGTTCATGTATTTATTCTCTCATTCAGGATTTGTTTATTTCTTCATTAATATCTGGTCTTCTTGGTAAACACGAACAGGATATTAAATCAACGTCAAGTGGGAGTAATGTCACCACCACTGTCAACTGGACATCTGGTTCCATCTCTAACAACATGCTCACCTTTGACGGTGGCTTCGAGCTGGTTTTACTACCTGGTGGCATGTACATGGGATGCCCATCGGACATAGCAAAGTGCGTTCAAGAATCCATGACCTTCCATCTGGAACTCTGCTGGCAAGAATCACCAAGCAAGAGACAGAGACTGGTTCGCACGTACGATGCAGAAGGACTCGCAGTATCATCCACATACTTCATGGAAACCAAACAATGAGTAAGTTCCTTTCAGTAGACCAAAACTCCAAGTTCTGTAGCTGTTTAGACAAGGACACATTCCCCTTTTTGCAAGAAAGAACAAAAATGGAATACATACTCCTTCAATTTTTAGATTTGGACTTCATCTGATTACATGTGTACACTAGTAATTGTTTATTATATACTTTTAATAATTGAATATACAAATTGAATCACATTTTTCTTGGATTATAGTTGGCGGCTAGCAGAAATACAAAAAACCAGCTACACAATAATAATTAAATTAAATGTAAGGAGCTGTCCAAGTTGGCATGTTGGAGCAATGGAGCTGTCTGTTAGAGAGGAAATGAACAAATTCTTGTTTGTCCATCTTTTTCAAGTCAAGTCAAGCAAATGGCTCCCAAATTCCCTTTCATTTTTAATGCAATCAAGATAATATAATGTAGTTGGATTTTAACTGCCAAGCAACCTATGTAGTATCTGAACTCTGAATCAATGTTTGATTATTGATGTTAAACGTGGCGAGTATCACAGAAATCTATGTCGACTTTGATTCCTCAACGAGATTAGGTTCGCCTCGACTTGTTTGAAGAAATGAGGTTAAAAATTGAGATCGGATTCAATTGACCTCATGTTGATTCTAACTCGTCTAGCACATGACATACAGTTCAAGTTCTTGGGCCAGTGGAGTACTACTCGTCAATACTGGACTCGGATTAATTTTAAGGGAGCATTGACTCATTTCATAGGAGTATGATCCCTAAATATGAAGCATTAAACAAACAAGCATTTAATATAGGAGGCCTCATCAGTGTTAGTGCCGTAGGGTGTACTCGCTGGCAAGTGCTACTTGTCGACCACGACTCTAAAATAAACCAAAATTAAAAATATCTGCGTGATTAATCTGGTGCATGAATCTACTACGCTTTCATTCATTCAAAACGTGTCACTTCTACTGTCAGTTCTTTTCTTCTGGTACAGTATTTTTACAAATGTACTAGTATTATCAAAGATCATTAGGATTCTGTAATTTACTATTTTTGCTATACACGACTAATTGAAATGAACAGTGTCGAGCTATTTTCTACAATATGAAATTTTGATTTCTTTTTCATTTATACAATTCGTATTCAAAATATTATCTAAGTTAACTCAAGTTAGTTAAACAACAAATAATTATCTTCATAAGAAAAAACAACAAATAATTACTGGTGGGGTAGTGAAGTACTATTGGTATTACACATTATATGATCGCCCTACTTAAAAGTAGTAAATGAAAATGAACTTGAGATATTTAGTTAAAGCCTTAAAGGGCTCCCAAATTAAGAAATTATTATTGGTTAAATCTTATCCCTAATAGTACTTGTTTAGCTACTCAACAGTTGAGTAAAGCAAAGATGAGTGGAGATGGCCAAAAAAGCAATCATACTAAATTACTAATCCCACACGCTTCGACTAATAATCCCATACTATCAAGATTCAAGACAAGTTTTTTTAATGCTCTAGTTGTAACTAAACAATATAGATCTTTATAATCATAATCAAGTATAAATTGTGACCACATTACTCATTAGTCATTACTCCAATGTTCCATTTCATTCCAATCTTGTGAACCAATTTGTACTCTGCGTCTGTGGTATGAGAAGTATGAGAACAGAAGAGAATTATAGCAGTATCTACGATAACCATAGCCAAATTTGAAACTCCAACTTTTTTTTTTTTTTTACCACAAATCTAATGTCTATACCATCCGATATGAATTTGTCAGGAATTGGAACTCCCAATTTCTTATGTTCTACTCTAATCCCTTTACCATCATACCTCTCACAAACTCATGTTTTTGTAATTTCTAGAATGAACACATTTAGATTTATTCGATCTTACTCTAATAATTTCTAATTAGTAATTGCGTATAAAGTATATCCATTCAATTAATTTAATCTCATGCCAATCTAGTGTTTGGGTTATAAATCTCTAAAACACCTTTACACTCAATCCACTTAATAATGTACCTTCATGTGTTCAAATGCATATTGGCTCTCTTCAAATAATTTAGAAATTGCAAATTGTTATTAAACAATATCTCTTTCGTTTCTATTCAAACTTCAATAATATTACCATTATTAATTGTTATTCGTATTCCACACATGTATGGAATATAATCACATGCTACGTAGAAAGGTGCCCCTTCGCCTAATCATAGTACACCAAAGTCCAATATTCAAATTTCAAATAATCGTGGTTTGTATTTTAAGTAATCATCCAAGATTTATTATCTCACCATACCCAATGTCTACTCCAAATTAGGTTATTAAGTTATGTTATGTTTGTTGAATTTAAATGGACGGAATGGATTTGAATTGATTTTTTATTTAGGTATAAATAAAGAAATAATTGAGTAAATTTGAACTTCTTTGAATTGATTGAGTTTCAACTAAATTGAATGTTTTCCCTGCTGAAATTCATTTTAGAATGACTATTCCATTGTGTATCATGTCTAATTTAATCACTTCAGAGTGACTACGTCCAATTTATGTGCTTTATTATACTATACCATTCAATTTTGATACTTTTCAATTTAACGGAGAAAATGTAAACAACACAACCACTTGAATCGTATTATACACGCAATCTAAAATTCATTTTTTGGTACTTCAAAGTACATCCGCCAATTATTCTTGGCGGTTTTAGGTTCTTATTTTTTTCATCATTTTCGGTTATGTCCAACGACTGGCTGCCACACTCGAATGTTCCCTATTTTTATTAAATTATAAAATTACCAAAATTGGATTTGTTTACTACAATAAAAGTACATAAATTGGACTCAATCACCCAAAAATATCTTAAACAAATATGAATTTTACCCCATAGAAAAGAATAGAGACTAGTATTTAGTAGTAGTAATTCATAATATAATATTATTAATTATTTTTTCAGTATGATTTTAAAATAAAATGAAGTAAAATTGAATCTCGAAAAAGCCAAGGAATGGAAACTCTATTGGTGAATGGAGGGGGAGCACTACTACTTAATTAAGTACTAAGGATTAAACAATGATACAAGGAGGTTTGTCCAGTAATTGTGTTGTCAGTGTTGTGTCTTGTGTGTTTTATCAAATTCAACCCCCACGTTGAAAAACTTGTTATTATATCCCCCTTTTTTTGTTCAATGGAGTCCCATAATTTTACAGATAAGACCCAATGAGGAGCGACGGCGACGAAAACAATCACCAAACCAAATCCATATTTTAGACTTTTTTACACCATCCTCCTCCTCGTGGGCCCCACTTCCCCACAGTTACTTTACTGCCCCTGCAAGTGGGTTTCGATAGATCTATCCACCCATCCATCATAAATTCATAATCATACTACTATTTCATTTCATATCTAAAAATGAAATCCATGGTGTTAATTAATTGCCAATAGATATATATACACACAGACACCCCCCACTGCACAAAAGAAAAAGCTTCAAGAAAACCAAGACCCACTTTCTGTTTTCCAATCGGTGCTTTTTGGTTTTTATCTTTTGTGGAAGGAAGAAAGAAATGAGTGAAACAGATACAACAACGTCGGTGGTGAAAACAACAAAGCCGACGATCTTCGTGCCTCCACGTGGCTCAATGGAGTCCCTTTTCATGAACGGGTCTGGACCCGGGTTCAGTCCGGGTCCGATGACGATGGTCTCCAGTTTCTTCGCCGAGCAGAGTCCTTTTTCCTTCTCTCAGCTTCTTGCTGGTGCTATGGCTTCTCCTAAGCCCGGTTTGGTGTTTGAGGAGGAGGAGGAGAAGAAAGTGAGTGGAGGAGAAGAAGAAGAAGAAGAAGGGTATAAGAAGAATAGGCCGGTGAATTTGGTGGTGGCTCAGCCTCAGTCTCAGCAGTTGCCGTTGCAGATGCAGCTGGAGAGTCTTAGCCCTTTGTTTATGGTTCCCCCTGGTATGAGTCCCACTGGGTTGCTTAATTCTCCTGGGTTTATGTCTCCTCTTCAGGTGAGCTTTTTGGTTTCAGACTTGTGTTCTTGATTTTTTTTTTCTTTTTTGAATTTGTGATTTCTATTTATAGTTTGCTAGTTCTTGGAGGTGGAATTGTGTTTTGAGTTTCTGCTTTTTAGTGATTGTTAGATAGTTGTTGGAGCTTGACTGGTGTGGAGACGGGTTTAATTTGTGTTATAGACTTGTAGTGAAAGGAATTGGTTGGTGATGGAAAGAAAGAAAAAAAAAAAAAAAAAATTGATGGAATTAGGGGGTAGTGATGAAATGAGTAACATTCTTGAATTCTTTGATTGAGTAGTTGAAAGAATCGAGTTTGGTGTTCGAAAGGCTGCGAAAAGATCTTATCTTTTGATTGTATGTAACTTGGAGGGAGTGATCAAATGGTGAAGAAATTATGGTCTTATTTACATTGTGGATTTGGTTGATTTGGAGTAGTTGAAACATTCATATTTTGAGCTGGTGGTGATGGATTGATAGGTGCTGATGTTTTAACTTGGTGGAACCGGGTTCAGGTCTGAATTGATTTGGTGTGTAGTTGCAAGAATCGATAGGTGATTGAAGAAGTGTGGAAAGGGGTTATCTTTCGATGTGTGGAACTTGGGGTTCGTGAATTGCTCTTGGTGTTCGAGTAAGGTTGAGTGGATTCGAGTTTGATTTGGTTCCTTTTGCAGTCAAAAGAATCAGCTGTGGTGATCAAAGAAGTGTGTGAGAGAGTGTCACCTTTCGATCAAATACACGGGTTTTTGCGCTTATGATACATGACAAAGACTTGTTTTTACGTTTTTACTTGTAAAGCTCCTCAGATGATACCTTTTTATACCCTTAATAAGTTCGTCATGATATCTTAATTATATGCATGCAAGTTTTTGTTGATATGGATCTAGTACAGTGTGTATGTACTTGGATAATGTTTAAGTTGATTATAAAGTTCTGAACTTGCTTTTGGTATCTGCCTCTGGGTGCACTAGTTATATGTGAGATCCAATGTGATATGGTATGCATGATCTATAGCTTCTTTCCTTCTGTGCAGAGCCCCTTTGGAATGTCGCACCAGCAGGCATTGGCGCATGTTACAGCGCAAGCGGCATTTTCTCCCTCTTACTTGCAAATGCAAGCGGAACTTCAACGGTCCACAACTACAGCAAATGTGGAATCTGTGGCCAATCATTCATCCGCACCTGGTGAAACTTCGAATCCAATGCAAACAGAACCAGAGATGTTGAAATTTGAGTCTTCTGAAGTATCACAATCTGAAACAAAGGCTGTTTATGGAGATAAACCAGCTAGTGACGGCTATAACTGGAGGAAGTATGGGCAGAAGCAAGTCAAGGCAAGCGAGTGTCCTCGAAGCTACTATAAATGCACTTATATCAATTGTCCTGTAAAAAAGAAGGTTGAGCGATCGTTTGATGGCCGTATTTCTGAGATTACGTACAAAGGCCAACACAACCATGATCTTCCTCAAAATAATAAACGTGGAAAAGATACTGGTGCTTCGGATAGAACGAGGGACTCCCAGGCTAATGCTGCTTTTGCCTCTGGTCAGATGGAAACTAACAGTGCACATGAGGTTGTACATGTCAATTCTGAGTCTGCTAATAATCAAGGACAGATAGAACATGCAAGTCTGCATAGCCGTAATGATGAAAATGTGGACACTGCAATAGTATCACTTGATGGAAATGATGATGAACCAGCTGCCAAAAGGAGGTAAATTCATATCATATCTTGAGCTCCTCCTTATTCTTTTCCTTGGTCATGAAATTTATGTGAACCATGCCTTTTTTCGAGATGCAGGATTGTGGACACTGGACCATCCATACCAGCTTCAACTTTCCAAACTATATCAGATACTAAGATTGTTGTACAGACAAGAAGTGAAGTTGATCTTTTGGATGATGGATATAAATGGAGAAAATATGGGCAGAAAGTAGTTAAAGGAAATCCTCACCCCAGGTTTGACTTGTTTTTATTCATAGACAGATTATTATTATTTTTTGGTTTTTTGTTGATCTCTGAATTCTTTCTGGCTGAATCATTTGACAAATGTTAATTTTGGAAGTTACGTGATTGAGCTTTGAATGGATAATATGTGTTAGGTTATTGAACATAAGAAGGAGCTGCTTGCCAGATACATAAGACATCACTTAATGCTTGCTAGTTTGCTATATTTGTGAAATTAAGAACAGTACTGGCCAATGGCCATTATGATGATGGTACACTAATAACAGTATGGCATTGGTAATAGCAATAGCATGTGTGAAACTGTTACTATTGTTGTAACAGCAAGTGTGATCCTTGATTTTGAAGCTGTTTTACGAAAGTTGTGGCACATATCTTGAACACAGCCTTTCTGTTTGATAATGTCGAAAGATACCAATGTGTACTTGTGAAGTACGGTGTGATATTTTGTTCTCTTCGCCCAGTTTGATGTCCCATTATTACGCGGATATATTTTGATAAGAGCCTTCTTAATATAGAAAACATGACTCAAGGTGTTCCCCAAGTTTCATGCTGCAATAACTGTTTTTCTTTTCTTTCAAAATTAATGCTGCAATAACTGTTTTTCTTTTGTTTCAAAATTAATGCTGCAATATCTATTAAAATGTGGACTTTTGATTTAGTAAAATTTATCGCTCCGCCAGCATATGTTTATATATCTTCATAAACAAAGAAAAAGAAACAAAAAGACTACACTTTGACTAATTTTCATACTTGATCCTGCAGGAGTTACTACAGATGTACATATTCTGGGTGTAATGTCCGCAAACATGTGGAGAGGGCTTCAGCAGACCCCAAAGCCGTCATTACCACATATGAGGGCAAGCATAATCATGAAATTCCTGCTGGAAGATACGGCAACTATGGAACAGGCAGTGCTGGCTCAAATAAAGCACAAAAGGCGACTGTACCTAAGAGCCGGTCACTGAAAGAAATGGATTATGGGAACAGTGATCAAATGCCAATGACTCTGCAACTCAAAGAAGAACAACTTGCTGCTGCATAATATCTGAATTACGTATACTTACCCAGAAGGCCACACATTATGTAGCTCCATGTCAGTAAACGATGAAGTTAATTTTGAAACACATTTTCACAAAATCCAGCTATGAGGTATGTTACAAATCGCAATGGCGAAAAAGTTTTGGATTCTGTTAGAATATGTATGAACCGACGCTACCCTGTTATGTATGTGCAGTAGTTTGTAATCTTGATCAGTTTTAGAGAAGACTGATGATGTTTATAAATATACTCCTATTAGATTGTGATTTTTTAGTTGTTTGCTTATCCAGTAACTTTTCTTTAACTTATAACATGTGTTTGTGGGGTAGTGTTTCAGAGTTATGCCATGATTCCTCAGTGAGGTAGTGTTTCAGAGTTATGCCATGATTCCTCAGTATTGTACTTGGTGAAAAGAACAAGAGTTTGAACTTTATACATGTCTTGAAGTACTTGTTATTAGTTAAGGTCAAGTTGATATCCTTGGCTCCTTGGAATCTATACCAAGTGGTCCAAGATTATATATACCAAAAATATCGACTGACTTGATTGCGAAAGTTTGTTCAAACCACATGTTTTGCTTCAACATACACGCTGTTAGTCGGAAACAAGTTACTTGCAGCGTGAAAAATAAACAATTTAAAAGCAAATCCATCTGTCTAGATATGATGAAACACCTAAAAACAAAAGAAGCTAAACTTAAAGTCTATGAACAGCTTCCATGTCGAATTGGTTCCCCTGTTTTCGGTAGCAACTGGAGGATTCGCATCACTTGGTCTGTGACCATACTGATGTGCTGCTTTTAAAGTTCATATCTTCGTCCTGCAATTTGCGGTTCTGAGTTAAAATCCAAAGCAATAATCATAAACTCGAAACCAAAAGTGCGCATAGAATAGGAAGATTAGCAGACATGAATGAAAAAAATCGAAACATGATGTAGATGTAGAGCAGAAAACAAGTCACCTTGAAGATACTTCTCATACTTCTTGAGTTGTTGGATAAAGCCAGAGTTTGGATGTATGACTGGTCTTCTCTCCCAGACATGTTCAAATGCTTCATTTAAGTTCATGCCATGCTTGGTCATCATATAAGCAATTGTAACAGATGCACTGCAGAGTACAGAAACAAAACCAGACAGAATGAATTAGGCATCCAAGAAAAGATCCTTCAAGTATTCAAGGTTCAATAAAACCAAAAGATGAAGAAGAAGATGATCAGAATCAGAAACCTTCTAGAAATTCCAGCCAAGCAGTGAATCATGACAGCGCCTCCATTTGCTCTAGCCTCTTCAATAAACTTGAAGCACTCGTCGAAATACTCAGATAACTTCACCTCCGAACTATCATAAACTGTTTAATTCCATTCACATAAACAAAACGTACAAAACGTACCATGTTAAACGCCACTCAGCTAGTATATAGAGTAACCAGAAGCTGAAGATGAACATACAGAACGTAAAATCAAGAAATCAAGAACCTTCAATAGTTTTGTAGATGAAATCGTTCGGATGGAGACGGGGTAGCATATTAGCAACTGTCAATACATGTGTGATGTTTAAGTTTTTCAACGCGGTTTTGTCACTAGCTGCTGCGAATGAGCCCAAGTAAAGACCCTGCGAGAGCAAGTAGAATCGGAATCAGATTGGTTCGATTCAGGTAAAAATCATAAGCTATAATAATGAGTTTTAAAGAAGTTGAGTGATTATATATATACCTCTTCAATCTTGCAGGGAAAGCTTTGGTCTTCCAGAGTTTTGACAAACTGTATCAGTTCTGCTGCATACTCTTTGTCAGAGACACTAACACCATCATCATCCACGACTACGGTGTTCGAATAGACCGAGAGTAACGATGATCCAAGCAGCAAGAACAACAAACATACGCCTACGAGGCGAACCAGGAAACCGCTCTTGCAAGATTGCATGGTTTTCAATTTTCCTGTATATCAAACAAACATCAAGAAACTGCCTGTGATATGAAATAAAATTGAAGCTGACTAGAATCTAAAGTTATATACATCTTTTTATCTTTTAAAGTTGGGGGCGGCCAAGATGAAAAATCATAAAGTTACCTTTAAATTTTTTAAAAAATAGTAAACTCTAGCTAAGAATTTTTTTGGGCCTGTCGGCACCCCATTACTTCACCCCTAAATGGGACACACGGGCTAATACAAATTCCTGGCTTTGCCCCTGGACTAGATAATATACATTGATCCAAGAAACACGTAACGCGATTAGTCCCAAGTAGCGGATACCAGTGGAAAACCCAAAACACATAATAACATGTGAAAGAGAGAAACGAAACGAACTAACTACTTACCGTTATTCTGAGCCCTAATGAGTGATTCAGAGTTATTGAAAGTAGCACAAAATTCGTAAAATTGTCGTCGAATTTCTGTAATCGGCAAAACTCTGAATTCTAAGAATGGATTTGGTGTATTTATATTTATATATGATAATAAAATGAATCTTAATGTTTCAATGGGTGTTCTTAGTTCTGATATGATTTTATGTTTTAACCCGGTGGGTCGACCCGATTTAACGATATCACGGATACTCTTCCGGCCAATTCAATGAAATCTCGGAAAAATACGGAACCCCATAAAATCTCGGTGAACATATATTTTTATTTACTGCTAATTTGCATATTCATGATGTCGTTCGACCTATAAAAATTGTCCACGTGCCAATAAAATTTGAGGGTTCTTTACGATTTTTTTTTAAAGAAAAGAATGAGAAAACTTTATGGTCAATCAAAATCTCTTGTTCTCATTGTTGTAAATTGTAATTATAGTTTTTTTAAATGTCAAATTAAGCTAACCTACTCGGCTACTCCTACACTACACTAATGCTTTATCACCTTAAAACTTCAATACAATCTATACCAATCTTACGTTTCCGTTGGGGTTCGAACCCCGACCTCTCCTTGCTACTCCAACACATTTACCACTCGGCCACTCTTATTACTCCATAAATTGTAATTATAATGACTATAGTTGTTGGTTAAAGAATAATTTAGTAAACGTAATGATCCAACTACTAATCGATCAAGTATAGAATCGGGCCGGTGGATTAATCATGGACTCATGGTCATTACACATAATGTTAGTGCCAAATCAATTCAAAAGCCACAAAAGGGGTGGTGTAGAGAAGGTTGGTCGGAATATAAATCGATTTAAAACGTTGCTTATATTAACCATGTGTACCTTTTTATTCTAGAATTCATTATCCATCCATAAGAATTAACTATAGAGTTAAGAGTTTGCTTTGAAACAAGTTTTATGTTGAATGCACTAGTGAGGAGAAAACAAAGTGTACGGAAAATTACATGAGTTGGTTATGAAATTAACATATCACATAGAGTAATCACACCGAAACGTTACACGTTACAGTAAAATTTCATTAATATCACATCATATGAATTTATTATTATCTTATGTATCTAAAATCAAATGTGATAAATCACTATGTCATGTTATAGTTGGCGGATTAATCGTTAATTAATCAATTTGGTATTAGGCTACTAGCAAGTCGTAAAACAATTTATTCCGTGTTTGGTTCACCTAACATTTGATTGATAATACTTTTTCCGTTGTTTCCACTCATTTATTGATATTTACTTTTTCCTTTTTACATGTATCATTTGTTTATTTACGTTTAATTTATTTTTTTTCACATTTTATTACAAGTTTATTATGTGTCCACCAACCAATCAAACACATAATATCACTCATTAAAATCCAATAGAAAGTAATCGTGGTCTATTCAATTCTATTTGCCTATGTTCTTTTCGTTTAAAAACTCATTAATTAATATAAGTTCAATTCGGTTGATATTCATTGAGTTATAGTTATGTACAATTCAGTGCAGTTATCTTCGGACAGGACGAATGGTTTTTTAAACTAATATACAACTCCAAAATTGGCGCCTTTTGTTGAGCTGCAATTTTGCCTAATCACAGGGCCCCTTCTGTTCTTCTTCTTCTACTTCTCCATTCCAAGCAACACAACAACAACAACTTCAACTCATTTCCTTTGTTCTCGTATCTACCAATCTTCCCCTGTTTATTTTCGCGTCTTGTAAGTAAATACATTTGTTTGTTTCTTTTAATTTGATTCAGGGTAATAAAGATGAAGAAAACCAGGATACATACCATGAATAGGCACCTGCTGTTTCGTTTCCAGCGCAAATCTCGCACCTGAAATGCCTAAAGGAGAAATCTATGACACCCCAAAATAGACTCTCCACTTGAAAAAAAAAGAAACAATTTTTTTTTCCCTTACATTTATTTACCCATCAAACTGCACATTTGTTTGTTGCTGATGGTCTAGGAGGTGATCACTTTCCTCCTACATTTCTTGGCCTTTTCGGTTTTCGGATCCCCTTGATGGGTTTTACCGGGCCGTTATCACCAAGAGCGTCATCATCATCATCAACATCGTCGTTATCATCATTATGGGTTGTATCAGCTCCAAGAATGGATCATCTCCTTCATATAATGGTTCTACAAGAAAGTCGAGCCGGCGATCCGGGCCTGGCCGGGCAGGGATCTCGGCGCCTCTTCACGGCCCTCTGGAGAATATAACGGAGGTGCCCGAGGCTGAGAATGACGAGAATGGTTATTACTATTCGGGTAATTTGTGGGTCGGGAAAAAAGGGGTGAGTGCTAAGGATAAAAGGGCTGCTGCTGCTGCTTTTAGTATTAGATTTGGGAGGTTGCCCGAAGGAGAAAATGTTGCGGCAGGGTGGCCCGGTTGGCTCTCAGCTGTTGCAGGGGAAGCTATTGATGGATGGCTGCCTTTGAGAACTGAGAAGTTTCAGAGATTGGAAAAAGTAATGCTTTTTTTTTTCCTGACCTTTTGTGTTTTGTTTGATGCAATGCTGTTAGTATTTCGCTATTTATTCGTATGGATTATACACTAGTGTATGTTCTCTGAGGTTTTGAATGATTTAGATTCTAGAATACGGCTTGGCTGTTTCACCAGATCAAGTAACATTGAGCTCGAAAACATGATTAGGTGACACCTTTTCCTTGATATATTATGCAAGAAGGTTCAAGGTTTTTAAGGCTTGTTTATCGAGGATCACTGAAATCGATTGACTAGTTTATGTAAGTGACCGAATTCTGTATGAAAATAAGAGCTTGTCCCTATATGGCTATATTTCTAAAACATTTGTTGATCTGGGCTGTCATAGTACATCCTCTGAGATATAGTTGTACATGTTGCAAGTTAAGTGTTCTGATAGAACATTACAAGTCTATGTTTCATGTTTTGCTGTCTCATTATGGAGCTCTTGTTTATAGTTACGTACTGAGGAATGAAGTAGCTTGATCAGGACAATGTGTGTAATTGTGTAGATTGGGCAAGGTACATACAGTGATGTTTACCGCGCACGTGATTTGGAGACTGGTAAGATGGTAGCTCTGAAGAGGGTGCGGTTCGACAATATCCAACCAGAGAGCGTAAGATTTATGGCACGTGAAATTCTGATTCTACGCAGACTCAAGCATCCAAATATCATGAAACTGGAAGGTATCATAACTTCTCGGCTATCAAGTAGCATACACTTGGTTTTTGAATACATGGAACATGACCTTGCGGGCCTGATCTCATCTCCGGATGTCAGATTTACTGATTCGCAGGTTGGCCACTCTTATTCACTGTTTTAGTGTTGTTCTGCGAAATTTTAAACTGCTTACAATGTTGATTTTTTTCCGCTTGGAAGTAGATCAAGTGCTATACGCTACAGCTACTGCGTGGCATTGAGCATTGCCATTCGCAGGGCATAATGCACCGAGATATTAAAACCTCAAATATCTTAGTAAACAATGAAGGGATTCTGAAGATAGCAGATTTTGGGCTCGCAAACTTCTTTAGGCCGAGGAGCAAGCAACCACTGACCAGTCGAGTAATCACTTTGTGGTACCGACCTCCAGAGCTCCTTTTAGGGTCAACAAACTATGGAGAAGCAGTGGACCTGTGGAGTGTAGGTTGCGTTATTGCTGAACTTTTTATCGGAAGGCCTATCCTTAAGGGCAGAACCGAGGTTACAGCAGTTTTTCATAGTCTCTTGCATGTTAGTATGTTGTATGACTTCATGATCTGAAACATATATTCTTCTTGCCTCTGCAGGTTGAGCAGTTGCATAAAATCTTTAAACTATGTGGGTCACCACAAGATGAATACTGGAAAAGGTGTAGACTTCCTCTAGCTACCATGTTTAAACCCCAGCAACCTTATGAAAGTACACTTCGACAAAGATGTAAAGAATTGCCGAAAAGTGCAGTTAATCTCATAGAAAGCCTTCTTTCCGTTGAACCTCACAGGCGTGGAACTGCTTCGTTGGCTATCAGATCTGAGGTAAACTTTGAGCCTTGAGGGAATGAGATTAATGCCCGACAGATACATATATGCATTTGTTTTTCTCCTTTTCTTGCAGTATTTCAACACAAAACCTTATGCATGTGAGCCATCAAGCTTGCCCAAGTACCCTCCAAACAAAGAGATCGATGCCAAAGTCCGTGAAGATGCAAGAAGGTGACATAACTTCTTCTGCCCTGGTTGGCCTTTTAAGTTTCTGTGTGTAACAATCTGTCAGTCTCGTGTTTTTGAGGAAATAACTATTTTTCTGGATTTAACTACTCACTGATAAGATATGTGTAATTTTGACATCATACAGTTTAAGAGCTTAGTTACTTCTATTGTTCTGTGAGTTGATGTGTGTGAGTACTTTTTTCAGGAAGAAAGCCGGTTCCTTATCACGGACTCAAACAGGCTCACGGCATTCAAGAAAAGTCCGTAAAACTCTGCAAGAAACAAGCGAATTCTTCAAAGTGGTTCCACAAGAGGTCTGTTTCTCTTTCTGCGTTGATACATCAGTTTGTACCGGTGTGTTTGTGCATTTGCTCTTCTGTGTGCATGTACCGACCTCCACACGAAAAGGCTGTATGCAAAAATTACACCGAGTCTTTGCCCAGGTTGCATATCATACGTTTTAAACGTTACGTGGTCTGTTTCATGAAATGATCTCCACGGTTTTTCTGTAAATGAGGTTACTAACCTATATTCATTCATTCACTCAAAGGAGGTGGATATCAACGTTCAAGGAGGTAGCAGGAGCCATGCTATTCGTGCCACCGAATATATGAAAAGAATCCGAGCAGGGTCTCGGCCTTCATCGAACCAACGTCTTGAGACAATGTCAGAGGCTTCTCAGACAACACAGGGATCTCATGTATCAACAACTGTTTCTGTGCCTGCTCATATTACAGCAAGCGGTTTTGCATGGGCCAAAGTGCAGAAGCACGATGTAGTTAGAAGAACACGTGCTCGTCCTAGCTCAAGGAGTCATAGACCACCTTTGGAAGCGTATCCAGAAGAAGAGACTGAACATTCTGACATGTCTATGCCGAAAATGCAGATGCATCATAAGCAGGACTCGTTCGATGCATCTGAAATATATGAGCCTCCTGAATTATCTAGGGTAAGCGTGTAAGTTTATCTCAATATATTCTACACGAAACTATTTCTAACACCACATTCCCAGCTTTCCACTAGAAAAAATGCAATCCATACTTCATATACTTGCTGAGTTTTATCATCTTTGGATGTAATAGGATTACACCAATCGGAATAATAAGAACAGGATTGGATTCTCAGCACCGTTGATACAGCCACAAGATAGTTATTCATCTCAGAGCGGTCAGCATCGTGAACCTCATAGATCCCGGTTTTACCAAGGTGAGGAGGACATCTAATGCATGTTCTCAGAACTGTTCTTTCCAAAATACACCTATAAAATGGACAATACAAATAACATATTTGTGCCAATTCTGCAGATTTGTGATCCAGCAGTTCCAAATTCTGCACCAGATCTTGTGTCTTTGTTTATTTGGAAACTTCAAGGCACTCCAAGTATGCAGCCCCTTACTTGTGTTTTTGGGTTTCTACAGTATCATCCACTACTTGCAACTAATTCAGCAGATCCTTTGTTCCCTCAGGTAAAAACTGGCTGGCAGGGCAGAACCTGAATCACGGAGAGTACAACAATCGAGGAAACATCGGCACAGCAAAACCGGGATCACCGAACATCTTCCATCATCATCAATTGAGCAGAAGAGTACTGTAGGCTTGATCATTAATTTGTTGACATTTTTCACCTCTATTCTTTCTTTCTTTCTTTTAATTCTCTCCTCTTGGCTTACTTTTTCAGCCACAGTTCATTTCATTACTCTCCATCACAGAATGTATATTTATCATCATCATCATGTAATCCTGGTGTTTAACTGTTTATTCTACTCTAGAATGTTCCAATCAATTTCCCATCGGAGGATCTTATACAAGATCATGTTAATATTATTATGACTGGCATTTCCAAAACCAGCCTCTACGGTAAAAATCAGTTCTTCAAAAATCACAAATTCCAATAAAGAATGTATTTTACCAAGCTTATTTGATATCTTGAAGAAACCCAGATCATCAAATGCCACTGTAAGTCTGTAACACAGCTTAATTTCTCAAAAACAAACATTCTTTTTTTTTCAATTTATCGAGACCTTTATTTGATCAAGTGAAATCAATTCCCTTATTGAGCCAACAAGCGTAAAAAAATAAAAAAAGTTTTGATTCAGCCTGCAAAATCGGAGAACAAGATGCAAGCACAAAATAGAAATCTGATCTAGTGAAAGAAAATGAATGGATAAGAAATGAAATATGGAAAAGAGAAGAAAATGTAGGGCAAAAATCCAGATCACTATTGACTGCAAAAACTAGAGCAGCAAAGTGGCCATGGAAGCCCAAATGTTTGATATGCGCCAGTCACACTAACGTGCGCCACGAATTAAAAACCTCTCTCGTGGAATACCACGCCACCCCTTTTTTCACGGGGGAAGCGCTCGGCCTACGGCGCTGTGGTTTTAGTCTCTTACTCTGTTGCTGCGTCTCTATTTATACCCAAACTCTCAGGATCAAGATGAAGCCCTAATTTGGATTTGCCAATTGTGCCCAATACTAATCTTATTTGAATATCCGGCCCATAATAACAAAGCAAATTACCAGGTCAAAAAATACATATAAACCACTATACAACATTAATTGCAAAAACACCCACCTTCAAAAAACAATTACAAAAAGTTCGCTACAGTAGATTCGGATTTCAAAAACTCGCTACATTAGATTTAATAAATATTTTGAAATTCGGAAGCTAGTTTCAGCCACCGAAACTAGCTGAAACTAGCAAAAAATGACTGAAACTAGTTGAAACTAGCTAAAAATGACTGAAAAAAGTTGAAACTAACTGTTAATTCTATATTTTTCCTAAAATTAACCTTTAAAATTAGTTTTTAATTTTATAAAATGATTAAATTAACTCTAAACCTTATTTATGCTAAACTAAAAAAATTAAAAAATATGGAAACTATAATTATAAAAATATAAATGATTATTTTAACTGAAAAAAATAGTTTCAAATTAGTTTCAACACATAAAAGCTAGTTTCAGAAGATAGTATTAGACAAAAAAGTAGTTTCAGAAACTAGTTTCAAACAAAAGTTAGTTTCATAAACTGGCTTAAACTAGTTGAAACTAACTATTAATGCTAGTTTCAGCATGATAAAATGTTATTTTCATTAGTTTCAACAACAAAAATGTTATTTTTATTAGTTTCAGTATCATAAGTGCTAGTTTCAGCAACAAAAATGCTAGTTTCAACAACACAAATGCTAGTTTCATCAGTTTCAACAACACAAATGCTAGTTTCAAACAACTAAATGTCAGTTTCAACGACTAAATGCTATTTTCATTAGTTTAAGCATCATAAGTGCTAGTTTCAGCCAAAAAAATGCTAGTTTCATTAGTTCTGGCAAACACGAATGCTAATTTCATTTATTTCGGCATCACAAGTGAACACAAAATGCTATTTTCATTAGATTCAACAACACAGATGCTAGTTTCATTAGTTTTCAGCAATACAAATGCTAGTTTCATTAGTTTCTGTACATAAATATTAATTTGTTAGAAAAAAATAATAAAAATATAATTAGTTAGTAATTAATTAACACTAATGGATGTCAAAAACACCTTCAAAATCCATTTGAGCAAGAAAAATGGAGTCCATATCCAATTTAGTGAGATTTTGGAGAGTACTTGATTAGATTTTAGGGCACCAGAAAATAGAATGACCTTTTTTGTAATAGTTTTTTGAAAGTGGTTGTTTTAACAATTAGGTGCTATAGAATGGTTGTTTTATGTAATTTTCTGTTTATCTTTTATAGTTATCAATTATTTTTAAACGTCCCGCCCTGCTTCGTGATTAGTAATTTGTACTCGACCATTATCACTTAACACGCCAATTGAGCTCCTCCTACAATCACCATCACTTTGGCCACCTACGGTAATTTGCAATGAGCGATTCTCCTATATATCTCCCCTCAGTAAATAAATACTTCCAATTTATCATGGGTAAGTGATATGTTGACTTAACTGAATAGAAACCCGGGGAGGAATAATGCCACACTTTGTATCTACACAGGCAAATTGGGGCAGGGGATATGAATGATATCTTCATAATCATCAATACATAAAATTTCCCTCTCTAGGAATCCAATTGTTACTCCACACACTTATACTCTCCCCATTTCGTACTTGCCACCTACTAACTCTTAACAGATCAATGGCACCACTAATACTCTTCCACGTGAATGAGGAATTCACCTCATTCACATTACATTTAGAATAGAGTTTGGAAATTATTTTGACTATTCATCCAATTTCTACTGATTGAATGTGGACTTTTCTACTATTATTTAGAAAAATTAAGACTTTCGCAAACTGAATGTGGACTTTTCTACTATTATTTAGAAAAATTAAAACTTTCGCAAACTGAATAACCTCTGTCGAAATGTTTTTTAAGTATGGTGAAATTCAAGATAACCTAAAATTATACTGGATTACCACCGAAAAAGATTTAAAAAAAAAAGAAAGAAAGAAAGAAAGAGGTGGGGGAAATAATGTAATATTGGTGCAAAGAGTGTGGATATCCGATATCACAAATTTTTAAAATTAAAGATGGTCTTTTGAAATACGAAAAATCTATACACGCTACTTTCTCTGTCACTACTGAAATTATCCAGTTAAAAGTTACTTTCATATACCATGTATGGTATCGCACAACATCATTATCTCTGTCAAATTATATAATTCTTTACGTTTTCGCATTGTTGCGCCTTAATAATTAGTATATTATACTATATCAATTTCAAAATGCATATATTCCATACTTTGTATTTGTCATTATTTTGCTAGTAACTTCTGTTTTTCCAAAAACAGTTCCAAAACAGAGTACATTTACTGATTTTAGTAACAATTTGTACTACCATTCCCTAAATATTTGACTTATTTGAACATGTACCAACTGCAATTAGTGCTATTACACACAAATTAAAGAAGGAAGTGAGAAAGAGAAGAAAAGAAGTCACCTTTTTCCCCTGTTTTGGTAAAATCACTTTTATACCAGTCTGTCTGATTAAGATTTTAATAATCCATTTCAGGAATTTTCACTCCCAAATGCTAGATAATTCCAGTTCCAGGTGAACAAGAACACTTGACAAAGCTCCGTTGAAATTTTACTTGAGTGTCAGTTCTTCATAAAGCTCTGTGCACAAACAACTCCGTTGCTCTGTTTTGTTCTGTTCTTAGGCTCTCATTTTGGTACGTATAAATCTTCGTTAAAAGCACCATTTTCTTGCATTTCTATGTGTTATGAGTAGCTGCTAGATAGGGTTTTAGCTTCATGATTCAATTCTATGCCTAATCGCAACTCATTTTTAGTTAAATTTTGCGATATGACTAATTCTTTTTATGTTTTATGCTCTTCCATTTACTTTCCTTGCGAATAACTGTTCTGATGATTGATAAACCATTTTGCTTCAGTTTAAAGATGGCAATGGGTGATGAAAATGCACAGGATTCTAATCTGACCATAAGACCGGATGTTCTGGCATGGAGGTATCAATCTTGCTGTGCTGATTACTGTTTCTTTTTACCTGTTGTGAATAATTTCGGTGTTATTTGCGAACAATGTAATGCTTTGATGCTTAAAAGTATTCTTATGATTGTTTTCTGGGCGGGGGAAGGTTTACTATCCCGCGGAACATAGATATAAATATTAAAGCATCTAAATCAAGCAAAGCATGCCCGATAGTATTGGATTTCGCCAGTCTCATGCCTCCTCACCTTTGTTTGGAAATGCTTCCCCTGGCTGACATCTGGCCGGATCACCTTAAAGATTTCAAGCTAACGAGTTCACCATCGACCTTTTCTTTGTCTCAGAGGAAAGGTGGTGAACCAAACTTATGTAGTACCTGAGTTCTTGGTTTATATAATTACTTAAGCTGAATGTACTTCGTAAGTTTGTATCAGGGATAACAACGATGTCTTCAGTAGCCTGCTGAATGATGTAATCTCCACCCACAGTGCCCTTAAAGCAGTGATTCTTGGTGGAATCCAACTCTTAATCTTTACTTCTCTCCAGCTGCCAGAGAACCTTCACAGTGAGTTTGAGCATGATCTGTTAAAAAAGTAGTATTCAATATTTAATAATTTTCGTGTTCTTATTCGCGCTTTTAAGTTCTTTTGCTTTCTCCTGTCCATTACATTGGTAGAACTTGATGGGAAGATATATTTCTGGGGACTCTTCAAGGAACAAAGTTCCTCTTCTTCTTCTGATGATAAATCACAACGTAATGTTGGCGCTCAGAACAAAGAAGGAACATTTGATTTGGGTTCTACACCAAGCAGCAGTAGGAGCAATGAGGTGGAGAAAAGTCATGTATGCACTCCTGATGCGCAGAGAGCCCGTAAGTCTTGCAAAACAATGCCATGATGGATTTATTGAGACTTTCATGTATAATTTACTTCTTCTTTTTTTTTTTTTTTTTTCCTTATCCGCAGCAAAAAGTACTGAGAAAGCCAAGAGAAGGAGAAGAGGAAGACAATTAGATGATGGTTGGGACCATGCAGAGCGCTTAGATGGCCAGAAAGAGAAGACAATATGCAAGTAGTGTGGATTCATTTCTAACTATGGTGGTATTTCACGTATGAAAGCACATTTGTCAGGAGACAATCCACGCGTACCAGTGTGTGATAAGGTTTCACCAGAAGTAAGAAAGCATATGGTTGATTGGTACCATATGTGGTCTATAGACGCTAAAGCCATTTGGGTCACAGGTCATCAAGGTATCTTTCTCATGGTTTAGTGTGCTTATTGTTGGATACATATTTCGTCTATGTGGGTTAGAAACACAACTAAGGAACTCTGGTTCTAGGTTCTCATCCAAGCAAAAGCAGGACCTATGATGTGGAGAAAAGCGAAGAAGAGATTGCTAATGAGCAGAGAGATAGTAAGTTACATTTCCAAAGTCAAATTAATGTTTAGATATTTCTCATAGAGCATTGCAAGCGCATTATCTTTTTTCATGCGCAATCAGATACATGTGTCTTCCGTGGACCTGTTTCATTAAATAGAACAACTGTTAAACTTCCGACTGAGTCTTACTTAGCGTCTTATTTATTGGATTTCTTTCTATCTGAATGGTTCATTTACTGAGTTTATTATATTTACAGTAAATTCGATTGATTATCTGATTGCAAGGAGGAAACCCGGGATAGGGAAAACATTTGATGCTGCTTGGGCCCATGCTGAACCGTTGGATCAGAATAGATTCACAACACAATGCAAGTATTGTGGTTTTATTTCTAAACTTGGTGGGATTTTACGTATGAAGGTGCATTTGTCAGGAGAAAGCCCTCGAGTACCAGCATGCGAGAAGGTGCCACAAGAAATAAAAGAAGGTATGGCTGGCTGGTTCCATAAATGGGAGAACACAGCAAAATTCTTTTGGATGATGGAGTCTCAAGGTAATTCTTTTATCAAATATGCTTCAGTAAGATTCTACGATTCTATCCATAGACACGAGCATTTGATCTATCTATATGCCCAGTGGGTGTCAGATGTGTTTCTGTGGCAGTTCATAATGATACATTACTCGGTTCTCCATTTGGAATATCGATAGATTGATGTTGCCTCTTATCTGCAGAGTTATTCCACAGAGAATATTTAAGCATGTATAAATCTTTCAATATGTGATATTATTTTTTAAATATGTTATTCATACATAACACATAATCCACTGGTGGCATTTTTCAATCTTTCTAAGTGAAACAAAACAAGAATAAATTCCATTGTAACATATTTTTTGTTATGCAGGAGACTCAGAGCAACCTGTCCAGGCCTCTAAGAGACAATTGGAAGAAGTCGACGCTTGGGAACATGTTATACGGACGGATGAAAACGGACATCACATAAAATGCAAACATTGTAACTTTGTGCCTAAACATGGAGGGATTGATTGCATGATTGTACACTTAGCTGGGGTTGATCCTGAAATTAAGCTAAGAGGGTGTCCTAATGTGTTACCCGAAGTTAAAAGTTTGATATTCGAACAGCTTAATAACTCCAACAAAATGACAAAGCTCGCAAACATGGCGACTAGTAGCCAGAATGGATCTGCAAGGTAATTTCACTATAAAATGGTTTTCTAAACCCCTCCCCCCCCCCCTGTATATATGTGCCTGCTAAATAAGTAAATATGGTGTATGTTTCATGCTTTCATTTGCAGTAGTGGGGCGAAGCTGGACTGATGATACAAGCTCACCTGTCCTGATTCTGAACCATGATAGATGACTAGCAAGGAGAATGAGATGAATAACACGGGAATCGGAAGCACAGAGACTAGGGACTAAGTTAGCTGTACTTAACAGTTTATGAGATGTTACACCTACTCCCATTACACTTACTACTCACAACCACGTAGGACATGTATGATTGTGAGTGTGGACTTGTGATAGTGAACTGTTGTAGTCTCTGTTGTCGCCTGTGGTGTATTGTAAATTGTATGCACTATGCAGTTTGCAAGTTAAGTGCTTGCAAATTGCAACGAGCTAGCACTGCCATGTGGATTTGACATTTTTACTTCCATCATTGAAAGGGGAAATACTTCAACCGTTTATGAATGCATGCGAGTCATCTTGAGCCTAGCATATAAATTTATTGACTTGGACGAGATTTATCAGTATACTTCACATTCTTGGGCCTTGGCTCAATGTATTTAAAAATAAAAATAAACACTTTAAAAAATAATTGATGAATTAACATTACATATACTGTATAGCATAAAACAGAAGGTGCTAATGTCATGCATGACTGCACCAGCATATATAACCAAAGTCGTGATAATGTTCAAAATAGTGCTTACTTTGTAACTTAGTGGCCAACTTGTACAGACCAAATTCACTTACGTTTCCAAATTGTAATCCTCAATGGAAAAAGAAAAGTCATATAATATTTGAACTGATGAGTTCCTTTCAAAATGACAGATCTGCACCTTACTACCTGTGTATTATTTCACTACAGGTTCAAGATAGCACCAGTAACAATGAATCACGTCCTGATCGTAACTCTTCCATCGCAAGGACACATAAACCCCACCTTGCAGTTGGCCAAGAGGCTCATAAACATGGGGGTTAAGGTCACATTTGCCACAAGCTTATACGCCTTGGGAAAAATGACCATTGCCAAGGCTGAAGATCAAGTGCCTGATGGTTTAGGCTTCGTGGGATTTTCTGATGGATTCGATCAAGGTTTTGATCCTCTGGAAGACGACGCCAATTACTACATGTCGGAGATTAAGGCCCATGGATCGGAAACTCTCAGAGAGACCATACTCACTTCTGCTGAGCAGGGACAGCCAGTCACGTGCTTGGTTTACACGGTGTTGCTCCCGTGGGCTTCTCAGGTGGCTCAAGAAGCGAACATCCCTTGTGCTCTTCTATGGACTCAGGCAGCCACTGTGCTGAGTATTTATTACTGGCATTTTCATGGATTTCAAGATGAAATTGATAATAATATTATTATTGAGGAGAGTTACAAGATTCAGCTACCTGGAGTTGTTACCTCACTTTCCAAGTATGACATTCCAACTTTCTTACTTCCTTCTTCTGATATGTCTGCTCAAGCACTTCTTTCATTTAACGAGCACCTTGTGATACTAGATGAAGCTGATAATTCGAAACCTAATGTGCTTGTCAACACATTTGATGCTTTAGAGCACGGCACACTAAAAGCTATCCACAAATACTACAATTTGATTGCAATTGGATCATTAACTTCCGCACGTTTAGATAACTCGTTCAGGGGTGATCTTTTCCACCTGGAATCCTGTCTAGATTGGTTAAACTCCAAACCCAGATCATCCGTTGTTTACATTTCATTCGGCAGCTTAATTACGCATCAGCAAGCACAAACGGAAGAAATCGCGAAAGGGCTATTAGAATGTGGGAGGCCATTTCTATGGGTAACTCTCAACGGAACTCAAAGAGCTACTCAGAATACGCAGAATTTTTATGGTTGATGGCAGTTCTCACAATCTTCAGAAACTTCAGAAAGCAGGCATTATATGTATAGAAGAACATGTTATCCTACTGACCTCTAACCAGTTTCAGGCATGTTATTGTCTCAGGCACCTCTGTTCGCCTTGAGACTTTGGCACACTCACCCAATTTCTTGAAAATTAATACTTTCACAAATTGAAAAACCTCTGTCGAAATGCTTCAGGGATGATGAGATCCAAGATAACACATTTGGCTGGAGAGAGACCAGACCCACGACCAGTCTATGATATGGTTTCACCAAAAGGAAATCTATGGCTGATTGGTATAATACATGGATTATAAACACTAAAGCCCTTTGGGTCACAGGGTATCAAGGAGTTTTACCCGAATGGTTTATTTTATAAATTTCCTATTTCCACGGAAAATGCAATTGAACCCGGGAGAGGAAGACCTTTTGATGCTGCTTGGGTCCATGCTGTACCGTTGGATCATCAGATATTCATCACTACACTATTGGAGAATTAATATAAATGACTAGATTCCGTTGCTCCCCAAAAGCTTAAGCTTTTGGGGAGCATGCAACTATTGTGTGGTTTTATTCTGAACTTGGTGGGATTTCATGTTTGAAGGAGCATTTGTCAGGACAAAGCCCTCAAATACCAGCATGCCTGAAGGTTCCATAAGAACCAAAAGATATGGCTGGCTGGTTCCATAGATGGGTGATGACAACAAAAGCCGTCTGGATGGAGTCTCAAGGTTCCATATATATGAATTCACATATATGTAGTTAGACGATAAGTTTTGGATGCTAGTATTCGTAGATAATACTTACTCCACTGATGGTATTTCCCAACCTTTGAAAGTATAATAAAAATAAGAATCTAAAAAACTTCAATGTTCAACAGCATCTAGTTTTTTTGTTCTCAAAAAATATCATCCGTAGCTTTTCCCAATACAGTCCTCTCTGGTTCTAGCTACTTAAAGAAGAGAGTTTCAGCTATAATAAACATGTCCTTGTATGGTTGTACCATCAATCGCAACATAGTATTGAATAACATAAGCTATAGCGTGCAAGCACATAGAAGATGTAGAGGCTCACCGGTTAATGGAAAGCGGCAAGCACATAGGAAAATTATACTCCTGGCTCCATGAAGTTGTGGCTACAGTTCTCTTCCTGTAGTTTAGAGCCGGAGTCGTACATTATCGAGTACTTATGTATCCAACTTTCGAATAATAAGATATTAACCACTCACAGAACCACAGGCCTGATTTTACTCCATCTGAATGTGAAAGTAATTGGCACTGTTCTGTAGTTTTTCTTTGTGAAGACTCAAGAATAGAACATGCACCTTCACTTTGTTTGCTTCAGACTTCAGAGTGCAGACTCTTACCCTTTAATCTAACTATCATTCATCTAGTTTACCTGCAGAGTCACAGATAATATGATTGGAAACATATCAAGACAAAAAGATAAATTACAGAGATTTCCAAAATATACACATAATATATCTTCTAAATCATTTTCAATAAAGAAACTCCAACAAAAGTTTTCATTTTTTTTTTATTTAGAGAAAGAACCACATATCTCTCTCTTTTTTGCTCAAGAAGTCACAACTCATTTCACGCTGCAATATAGTCAAGCTTGCATTTAACCTCTTTGCAATGTCACAACGTTTGAAGTGGTGACTTTTTCTTACAAATCGTAAATGACAAGCTAGGAATAACCTCAGATTTGATAATGATAACTACCAATAACACAACCGCTTGCATTCCACTCCCCATCCGGCACCAACAATGACAAAAGAATTTAACATCAAAGAGAAATCAACATGGAACTTCTAACCTGGGGGGGGGGGGGGTTGAAGTGAAGCTGTTAAAGCAGGCATATGATCAGTAGAAGTAGAAACTGCTACCTCAGACTTCTACAAAGAACTTCAATTGCCAAGCTTTCACCACCACACGTGGACAAGGGTCTCCAAGTTTGGTACTGGACAGATACCTGTACCAATACAATTCACATATGTCAACTCTCACATATTTGCTCGTGTAATCAAAAGCAGGTATACCACCCAGATCCGCAGGACAGCTTTATTTATGTGGTTTGTATGTAAAACCCACCCTTGGTTTCCCAAGTATCAACTGGAGAGAGATCATCATCTGACAAATGGCCACATATTCTTTTAGCTTGAAACTTGAAGATATAACATTCTAACGTAGTTATTTATCAAGTGAGCACGCAAGCAGTAAATGGGTTTAAACATATTTTCTTGGGAGTATTATCATAAATCAACGTGGTGGTTAACTCATTTCTCTCTTTAGCACTTAATGATACAGCTGATTTGTAGTCCCCAAGGGGAATGCAAGTTACATAACAGTTTTATCTCTACTTCCTTATCTAAAACAAATAAATTGTATATCTACTTACGATGTTTAAGCAGGTTGAGCAGACTTTTTAAAACACTTGGATGCATAATATCTTCCTCTGTAGTCACAGTGGGAGACGAAGCAAACCAGTACTGCCTCATACTCTGGGCATTTACCTATGCTCAACCCTTTACCATGCCAGCAAGATTCAGAGACACCTTTCCTTATGTACCCAGAAATGTAGTCTGCCAACAATAAGCATGGACTTATTTAACATGCAAGTGCTGGGCGACTGACAAAAAAATAATTTTCATCACAGGTAACAAATGAAACTGGTTTGAAAGAGGGCATGCATCTAGCACTCACAAGCCAGCAAGCCACAGGGTACGTGCGAAATAAGAAAACAGGAGTATATAAAAGTATAGATAGAAATCAAATAGCACTGAAAAAATAAGTAATAATATGAAACATTTGAAAAACAGAGTGCAAAGAATTGGCAGAGAATGAAAAATATTAGATTTGAAAAGGCAATGCAAACTATGCTATGTAAGAATTAAATAAATGTATAAATATATAAACTCAGATGAATTGATAAAAGAACAGACTCAAAATAGACCTTGAAGAAGCAGGTATAATATAAACAAAATATCTTTCAGCAAGTATTATTAAAATCATGTAAAAAGAATTAGTGAAAAATATGGAATGACATGAAATTAATGCGATTAACATAGCATCTGAATCCTCTAGGGTTTTTTTTTTTAATTTCCGAAACCCAAATCTCTTTCGATTTCAATTAGCGATTAACATAGCATCTTACCTCTTCTTTTATAGTTCCACAAGAACCTGACTTCAGAACTCTTCGTTTCCCACCAACCAATCAGTAAAGCCTTGATGTACAGTACACCAATGAAACTCACACATTCAAAAAGTAAAATCGGTGAAATTGATTATGCAAACTGGCTACAAAATCATATATAAACCCTAACCCTAACCCTAACTTTTACTATGTATACCTCTTCGGCGGTCTATCCACAGTGAAATTGACAACACGAACCCCGTTAGGGCACTGGCGAGGGTGATGGATCAGGCCGCAATTGGTCTCCTATTGCAGAGATGAACTTATCATATTGATAATATCACAGGGAGGAGAAAATCAGCGATTAGTGATTACCGGTGGGATTGATTTAATTTGATATAATCGAACGGCAGAAATGATGAGGAGAATTCAGCGATTAGTGATTACCCGGGAATTGCTCTGCTTTTTGGATTTTCCCGCCTCCGCCTTTTCGTTTGAGAGAAGAGAAAGAATGTAACCACGCGAGTATTTATACTACTAGTAATTGAGTCCGAAGTAAAATAGTAAACACGCCTTGGGCTAACGCAACGCGGTTATTCATTTTACCGACTCACAAAACTTGCCGCCTTTAATTTAATTCCGAGGTAAAATAGGAAACAAGCGTTGAGCAACGCAAAACACGTTTTTTCCCCCTTTTTACCGACTCAACTCAACTTATCGAAACTTGCCGCCTTTAATCGATTTACCCCTTTTTTTATTAAATTAAATAAAAATAAAAATATTTGTACTATACCATTTTATTTGAGGGATATATGCTTTGATGGAAAAAGAGAGGAAATTATGCTTAAATACTAAATATTGAAAGACATAGAATTACACTAGTTAATGAAGGGTTTGGTATGTTTAATTTACATCAATAAAAAAATCAATAGAAGTATTGATTTTTATATATTATATATATAAATAAATTTATATATAATCTCTCTAAATACTATTTATCTTCGTCTTGAAAATCTTTGAATTTAACTAGAGTCGCTCTAATTATGTCGGAAGCAAGGGCGGACCTAGCCCATGATTGGGTTGGGCTCCAACCAAGGTCTTTTTTTCTTTTCTTTTTTTAAATAAATTTTTATTTAGTGTGAATTTTTGACATTTTTTTATAATAGTCCAGGTTTGTAATTGAATTTATTTATATATTTCTTATTAGTACGAGGTAGAAATATCTTTTCAATCCACTCCGGGCAAAACCTCTCATTCCCTGCTTTATTTCACTACACCACCTTACAAATCCCAAGTTCCAGTTACTACTTGCATAATTACATTATGGTCATCTTCACAAATTGGCTTGGTCTCATAAGTCCTTGACCAGTAAAACCATGCATATCATCACACATTTCAGATGAAAAAAAGTGTAACCTCATCAACATCCTATCTAACTACATTTGTTTATCATATTTGAAGTCTCATAAAACTATACTTATTTTTCTTTATTTCGTCCATTTTCATCTACGTGCCGTTAGGCTATTCTTACTAATTTTATCGTTAAAAGATATATCACTAAAAAGTTAAAAGTATGTACTGTATTTCAGTAAGTACATAAAGAAAATGGCATAAAATCCTCTCTGATTATTGAAAATGAGCACGATTCCCCTGCGATCCCCTCCCCCTCAAATTATTGAAATCGCACCAAACCTCTACAAATGTAAATAAAAAGTCAGCACACAACTTCATGATCATCCAAAATAACAAAAGTGTAGTGCACTCGCCTAAAATGCGAATGGGGAAGTTCAGCTTCACGCCTTTTAGTTGATGCAGTCATGCAGGGCCCTACTGATGTCCTCCGCCAGAGAGCTAGATTGATGGTTCCATGTCCATGTCTGTGTCATGTTGATGCAGTAATAACATACTAAGGGATCAATCTGAATTACAAGTTCAAAAATAATTATTCTGCATAGCCCATGGGATTCCAGTATAAAGAGCCACCAACTCTAAATAGTAAATGTAACCAAAACTTGCATGACCGGATGATAATGGCTCGCGTATTTTGCAGTTGAACTACTCCATGGGTTAGCTTGTATCCTACGGTGTCAATGTCAAACGTTATAGTTTTATTTTCGAACACTATATTTTATCTCTCACACTCTAAATTACCCCTTGAGAAAATACTTTATTAGTGACCAATATGAGGATCATTCTCAAAATCAACCTCCATAGCTTCACAATTACATTTTAGGCCAAAATGGGTGATTTGGGCGTTTACTGGGCAAATATTACAACTTTGTCACTGCCCCGGACGGTGCAATCCAAACATGGTCAAAATGAAATAAAAAATATGTAAATTAAAAAAAAAACCTTAATATAATAATATCTAATTTTTCTTTTTTTTTTTTTATAATCTTCTTTCTTCTTCCTCAATATTCCGGTACCGGAAATTATTTCCGGTATCGGAGTTTAGCAAGCTCCGGCGGAGCTTGCAGAGCTCCGATTTGGAGTTGATTGGAGCTAACAGATATCTCCGATTGGAGCTAACGGCAGCTCCGATCGGAGCTGATATAGCTCCGATCTAGAGCTAACAGCTCCGACTGGAGCTGATATAGCTCCGAATCCGGAGCTAACAACAGCTCCGATTCAGAGCGGAGCTGATATAGCTTCGATCTGGAGCTAACAGCTCCGACCGGAGCTGATATAGCTTCGAATTTGGAGCTAACAGCAGCTCCGATTCGGAGCGGAGCTGTCAGCTCCGATCGGAACTGATATAGCTCCGATCTGGAGCTAACAACTCTGAATCGGAACTATATCAGCTCTAATCGGAGCTGGCAGAGCTCCGACGTGGAGCTCTGTCGTAGCTCCGGTACGGAGTTTAGATAAGTAGATAAATTATTTTTTAAAAATTTTTATTTTTATTTTATCATTTTATATAAAAAATTTAAATTCTTAAAATTTTTTATTCTATTAAAACCTAAGAAGTGTTTGGGGAGTTAAAAATGCAATATTGGAACAGTGATTTGGTCAATATTTTGACCTAAAATGTAATTGCTAAACTAAAAATGTTCATTTCATTATTAGATACGCTAACAAGGGGCTTAAGAAAATGGACTCTTTTTTAGTTTGTACATGGATCTACTGATTTGACATTTGTGCATAAACAACCCGAAATTCTATACACTCTTCACATACAACAAAAATATAGGAAAATATATATATTAGCTTCAAAAGATATCAAAATTACATATCCATAACAGGATACAGTATATACACCAAAAATGCCACCAAACTTGTTCTCTTTTCTTTTTTAAATATAAAACCACAAATCACTGGAAAATGGAAAAAAGATTTGCATCCCCATGTTGAAATCTAGAACTTACAGACTCAGTACAATATATCACGGACTAATCTTTTTTTTTTAATGTTAACATTAGAGTAACTGAATTTAACATTCATACATGTTTCAGTCATGTTTGGTAGGCAAATAGTATAATTACTCATGTTTTCCTTTCATAATTTTATCTACTTCTTAAAGTGAGAACTTCCCACATATCTGCAAGAGAAACCTTGCTGCTCAAGTTCACCTCAGTCGTCATCGAGCCTGACGATAGTCGGTATCTGGCCATGGTTAACAAAATCGATCTTGTTCAAACGCAAACAACAGAGGACCTTCTCTGGTAGTTCTTCTGGCTTCTGTGCCTGTTTGTTGGAATATGACTTAGTTCACTAACTAAAAGAAAGATGAACTTTCGTACGATACATTTTGAAGATGAGTTGTTGCGTACCTGAATTGTCAAGCCAAGATTCAATATGCCTTCCTTGAGACGCTCACGGAATGCTTCCAGTCCTTTTCTTGCTATGTAGCTGAAGCGATGAATGTCAAGGTCGATTTCAAAGTAATTAGGACCCTGCATAAATGAGCATTTTGATAATAAGTAAAACAACAAAACGAAGTGTTTTTGGTAAGGAGAATGTATGTTTATCGGTAATGATAAGTACTGCACTATATAGGACCGTTTGAAGGGGAGTGATTCTGACCTGATAAAATTCGTGCTGAGGACGGGAAAGAACCGGCTTTTCATTGTAAGCATTGAGGAGCTTCTTTTCCGTAGAACTTGAGACAAGTTCTTCTGGATTAACAACCCCAACCATAATCTTTAGCCTTTCTCTAAAAGGAACGACTGATTCTTTAGTGAATCCTCTAACCTTCTCTGTATCATCATCGAACAACCTCTGCAGCGGAATAAAAAAATATCAGAAAATGAAACGGAAATGGTAATTTTTTCTCCCCATTTTAAGAGTTTAGATTAAGTAATGTCTTATGTAACAAATAAACCGTTCAGATGAAATGGATAAACGTTTCTAAATCTGACCTCAAGGTAATGTGCAATGTATTCATGAACGCATCAATGTTTCAATATAAGTTGCTAAAAATGGGTTGCTGCAACGAGATCTAACATAGTACCTGCATACTTTCTTGAAACTGGGAAGAAATGTCTTCCTCAAAGGTTTCCGAAAGTCTAAAATACAGTACGAGGCTTAATCCCTCACCATCACTATCACCGAGAAACATGGGTGTTGGATAAGTCGGCAGCTGCAAATTACAAACAAATGTAACAATCATGAGAACTTGAAAATTAAACAAGAAAACGAAAAAGGAAGATTGGCAGCAAAACACAATTTATTGTTTGATCTCCACATGATCAAGACCCAGACTTATCTCTTGCGGTGTGATTATGAACGACTTCCACAATTTCTTAGCCAATGGAAAGTAGAACACCATACTATCTTGCATCTTACATAAAGCATTGTACTAAAGGCTCCCAGATTGAACTAAAACTCTCACATGCAGCTTGCCAAAAAAAAGAATGCAGTTCTAGTGCTCAATGAAACAACAACATTGTTTCTTGCTCAGACTAAATGACCCTTTCCAACATAATTTTAGGTAACTAACAGGTTCCCATTAAAGTAAAATATTCAAATAAGGGCACAGACTCACTTGTATGTTAACAATGAGCAGAGAAGGCGCTTTGGAGTTAGTTTCAAGAGAAGGTAAATCAAGATGCTGAGCAATGTGACTAATCTTTCTTGGGGTGGCAAACAGATCAACACCGATGGGAATGTAAGGGCAGGCATCTGGTGCAGGAGTTTTCTTCTTATCTCTGTAATAATAAAAATTGTGAGACGGACAGGAATTACACATAGTACAGATTGGACTATTACAAACTTCTTTTCAAGATCAAAAGTTTAGCTTACTTAAAGTAGGTTTCTCCACGGAGTTCAAAAGTTGATGGCGAAATCTGGGACCAAGATCCAGCATTTGGCTTCTCTCCAGTGGAACAAGGGATTATCAGACCAGCCCTTGGACGATAAAGATACTTTGTTGATGAACCTGGATCAAGATATGTATTGTAAATGACTCAAAACAATTTTATGAGAGTAACATGCTTTGTGTCATAAAGATACTCACGGAATTCTTCTGGGTCTACTCCATCGACAGATTTCCTCACCACAGAAAGCCTGATGACAGTTGATGTCCTTACATGCGTCTGTGTACAAGTTGCAATTTTGTCATTAAAGCTCAGAGAAGGGACCAATTGGGGTAAGACACACTTCAACAAGTTCTCTGGGACTTTGTCCTCAAGGTCATTTCTATTGTCTTTCAGTCCACTATAAGTTAGCATGGCTCGATCTAAGTTTTTCATTCTCCCGGCACCAGTATCTTCAGTTTTCACTGCGCATGTCAGTTCCCTGCTGTGGCTATTGATTATTGTAAATCCAGTTGGCTCTATAAAATTAGACTTTCTGTCCGGACCTAATGATAAACCGTCGAAGGGAAGAACTTGTCCAGGGAAGTAATCTACATAAGAAAAGACAATGAGAATCATGCATAGGTTTGTGCTCAGTATCTGCTATGGAACAGAGGCCTCATTCTTTAGTAGCCTAACTATGAAAATCCAAATGTCATCTAGGTTTCAAAAAATTAAAAAAAATAGCAGAAGCATAAAAGAGAAGACAAAGTTCAAGTTCTTTACCACCATGCACACTGCTGAAGTCATCATCGGAATCAGAGTCCAGTAAGCTGAGTGAGTCAAACCATGATTCTTCTTGGCGAATTCCTGTAAGCATACAACGTAACTACTGTCAATTTCAAGTAACCAAGATATATGCCCTTTTATAGCAGAGAATAAACTTTTCATTTGCTCAAGATTCATCAACTCATTACTCATACGAGGTATTTCAATCTACTCGCGTGCAGCACAACATAAAAAAAGATTGTATATTACTACAAGAATCTCAAATTTTCACCAACAAATTCAATGTTTCAAGAGTAAAGAAATATACCGTTGGCATCGATTTGGCTATGCTGCCACTGCATTTGAGTGAGGTGGAAAGTGCCATTGGAGACCTCAGATCTTCTGCATGTGGTAGTACTCTGAACAAACTCACTAACCGCAAAATCTGTAACTACACTTCCCGGGTCGCAATTCTTTTTTCTGTTTCCATGTGATATTACATTAAGGCGATGCTTCTTGTTGAAGCGCCCGCGACGCTTCCTCCTTGCTTTGAGCGTTCTGGGTGTTTCAGTTGCTATATGTTGCGATGAAACACAAGCACCCATTACGACCGACAGTAATTCTCTCTCCTAATCTCTGCAAGAACATAAAAAAAGATCAGAATGTAAAAATCCTCTAAATGAAATTTAAGCAAATGCAAATGTAGGTATAATGTATATCATCATCAGAAAGTAGACCTTTAGCATACAGTTGACTGCCTTGTGAATGAACTAGTAAGGTCCCCTAGAAGAAACTCAGGAACTCCGGTGCAGTCTTTCCGGTTCCAAAATCTATACAAAAAAAACTCTCCACTTCTCCTCAGGACCTGCATAGTAAACCAAGAATGACAAAACTTTAGTTCCACATAAATTGCAAATCAATGTGATCACACAAGACTATACAATAAACATGTCATGATCTGCACAAGCCTTTACATTAGTCCTTTTCATAAGTTGCTGATAGGATAAAATAAGGGAGAGAACATAACCATTGAGCGCTCACTTTCGAAGATAAAATAGAAGCTATGGCAATGATAGATACAGAAGAGCTCAAGATAGATCCACAGGGGTCCATATATATAAGATGAAACAACACTGTACAGGACAAATGATGGAAATAAAGAAAATGATTTCAAGAACAAGGACAACTATGTGGGCGTGTCTTGTTTAAGCAGCAATCACCAAAGGCAACAAAACTTATGGTCATTATCAAGAACAACACACACAAAGGACACTTTATAATTATAATTTTTTTTTTTTTTTTTTTTAATTAAAAAAGTTGTAAATCCGAATCTCATGCTCTCAGACAAGAAACAGAATATGTTATCACAATGCCATTATTCATTCACCAAAATACTCACAAATTATCAAAACCTATCTACTAATCACCTCAAAAGCATCACACAGGCAAATAATCAAACACATGATAGGCATGATTCAAGAAATGACCCAAGAACCAAGAAAATGGAAACCCATAACACAGAAACAAATACAACACACATAGAAAAAAGGACCTTTGATGGAGAGGGAGAAGTGGGTCAGACGCTGTCGGATCCGGATTCAAAATCCGGGACCCTGTTATTTAAAATTTCTGTTTTATCTTCAAATTTTTTCACAGCAACGATTCCCTCACTTCATTTTCTTTTCTCATAGATTTTGAACCGTCTGCTTTTATTTACATACAACAACACTATGTAATTAATTTTCTGCTGCAAATATGAAAAACAGAGTAGGTTTTTGGACTTAAATATATATATGGTGAAAAAGGCGTTTTTGGGTGAAAATTTGCTGTAAAATTGCTGTGTTGCACCACATTTTTCTCGCCATTATGGCAGGTACCAAACCATAAACTACGTAAATGAACCATTTATTACTTTCCATCGTTATTATCGTTGAAAGTATATTTTTATTCATGGTGGCATTTAATTTCAAGTCTTCCCACGACTTTTTAATGTCTTCAATAAAATTGACCCGATAATTTCTCAGTATCCATTGTATGGGTATTTTTCGCAAAACTAGCCAATAAGGTCATTCGGATAATATTGAAATTCTGAATAACAAGTCGATTCAAACATATACATGAGTTATGTTGTATATATACTTCCTATATATATGTAGAGAAGCTAATGAAGTAATTGGGCCGGGTCATGATTTAAAAACGGAAATAGTTGGACATATCATATACGGTTTTCATAGGTAATTGAGTAATAAGAAATGAACTGAATTAAATTGTTAAATGGAACTTAATCGAACACTTTAAACTATTTCAACTTAGCATAGTTGAATTGAACTGTACTGAATTGAAAACTGTATTATTGTAAGTTGAATCAAACGGATAACCTGATTGTATCAAGAGGTTGGTTAATTCAATAATCTACTCCAACTACATTTTCATAAAATAATCAAATACTATCAATTAATCAAGTTATCAATTCGTTTATTAACATTAGTGTGTTAGATTTGTGGTCCACGACCTTTCAAATATGTGAGTGGGTGGCAAAAAATGAAAAGTTTGTTAAAATGGTTAGGAAGATCTGGAAGACTAATATTAAAAGGGTGGCTTCATACTTATAGAGAAGTTAAAAGTACGAGAGAATTTCACTTTAGTACCCTCTTAAAGCACTCATTCTCAAATTAAGTCATCTTAGATCAACAATTACAAATTGGGACAAAATCCACATTTTGAGTTGACCAAATTCAAAATCCGAAATTTTGGTTTTCAAACCAAATTAACATCCCATAACCTTATGAGTTTTAAAAATAAATAAGTAAGCTAAAATATAGAAAAAATAAAAAATAAAAATTAATTAATTAAAAAAATAAAACTCGATGGAGCTTTACCTCCACCATTAATGGCGGAGCTAAGCTCCATCCAGTTTTCCGGTGGAGCTCTGATCCACCGGAAAACAGGGGAGCTAAAGCTCCACAACGGTGGCGGAGCTTTGCTCCGCCAATTACAGGCGGAGTCTGCTCCACCATTGATGTCGGAGCTTCTGCTCCGTCCAGATCTGGCAGAGCATAGATCTCCACCATTAATGGCTTGCTCTGCCTAGATCTGGCGGAGCAGAGCTCCACCATTGATCTGGCGGAGAAAGCTCCGCCTAGATCTAGCGGTGTAGAGCTCCACCATTAACAAGCGGAGCTTCTGCTCCACCCAGATCTGGCGGAGCAGAGAGCTCCGCCATCATGGCTGAGCTTCAGCTCCTTCATTAATGGTGGAGTTGAAGCTCCATTTTTTTTTAAATATTTATTTATTTATTTATAATCATTATTTTTTAAAAAAATTATGATGAATTTTTTAATGATTTTTTGGTTTATTTAAAACATTTTCATTAGTTTTTCTTTTTCTAAAGCTAAGGTTGTTTGGTTTGAAAACAAAAATTTCAAAAATTAGATTTGGTCAACTGAAAATGTCCTAATATGTAATTGAAATGTTGTAAGAAGTCCTTATTCGATATTGTTGATCTATGAAGGATTAATCTGTAATTAGAAGCGCTAAAAAAGTACTAAAAAGTTATGGACCTAAAATGTAAGATAAGATGTTGGTTGAGTGATAAGTGGTAATGGAACCTTCGAGGCATAATCCAACGTTTAACAATAGAATAGAACTACAACAACACAGATGTTGAGCTAGAAAACTGCACTACAATAGCTCATGTTTCAATAAATCTAAATATGATTGATTTGAACTTGACCCTAATTTGAATTTAATTGAATTGAATTGGACTAAATATTTGAAATATAAATTACTATCTAAACGTAAATAAACGGAACTAAAATAAAAATGATCTAAAACTGAATTAAATAAATTAAAATCTGTTTTTTGTGTCCTACTTCGTATATCCAAATTCTATCTACTTACATAATGAAATTTTGAAGTACTACTTCTGTACTTGTATGATTGCAGCAGCTGTTCAAAATCTTAAAATAAATACAGCATCCTCCTTGTCAGTGGTGTAAAATAGCTAGGATTTCCAAATATTGAATATCTAGGAATTTTCGTATGAGGAGAAGAGACCATGTGAGTTATCAACATTCACAATACTCATGACAATCGTGTCACCGGTATCACCCACGCACATAGTAGTATAATAATTAATACTCCACTAAACACAAGTTGCTTAACTAATCATCGATCATTAATTACCTTGTTGATAATTATCCTCTAATTAAAGTGGTGTTACTTAGGTGAAGTGTCTCGTCCCATGTCAACCTGTCACACGATCTAGGAACATTACATATGAAAATGATTACCTACTTTAATCAAGTGTATCATGTGGAACTTAATTCAATTCTCAATTTCAAATTTAAGTATCATAATTCAAAAACTTAAATCCTACTAGTAGTGCTTAATAAGTTAGTGATATAGTACGGTATTGAGATTAATCTTATAGTATAAGTTTTAATCCGTTAAAAATAATGTAAGAAAAAAGAGGAATAACATATTTTTCTAGTGGATAAAATTGATCAAACCTCTTGAACTTTACTACAATTGAGACATTACCCCCTAACCTATTAAGTTTGAGACTTAACCCTCTCATCTGTTTAAAGTGTTACGACATACCCCCTATATAATATTTTCCCTTTAATTTAATATTTTTTATTCAATTTAATATTTTTCCTACAATTTAATATGTCACCTTGACTCCAATTAATCCTAATTCATACCGAAAAATAATTTTAAAAAATATATTATAAAAATATAAGATTTTACTTATATAATATAAGTTCAAATCTTATTTTTTCAATACAATTTATATTATAAAAGTGAAAAAATAATATTTTCATTAATTATACCGGAAACATAATATTTGAACTTATATTATATTATATTATAAAAGTGAAAATCGTGTAGTTTCATATTATAATTTTCAAAATTAGTTTTTCGGTGGGTATTATGATTAATTTGGAATCAAACGGAAATATTTAATTAAAGGAAAAATATTAAATTGAATGGAAAATATTAAATTGATAGTAAAATATTATATAGGGGGTATGTTGCAACACTTTATATAGGTAAGGGGGTTAAGTCTCAAATTTAATAGGTTAGGGGGTAATGTCTCACTTGTAGTATAGGTTGGGGGGTTTGATCAATTTTTTCCTTTTCTAGTAGAACTCATTTGGCCTATTTTTAGGTACGACCCTAATGGACTAACAAGTTGGTTATCCTAATATGTTTTGGGTCTTATCCACTGGATAAAAAAGTTTAGGTCATTAGCCTAATCCAATGTATAACTCAGAAGTTTCATAGAGGTTTACCATGAGAGAGTATACTCGAAATACACATAACATTCGAGAACGAGTAGTTTATACCTAAACAGGTTCCTTGGACCCTGCCCACACTCTTAAGGATTTTGCTACGGAAGCAAGCCATTGCATATATATGTTGAGGGCCTTGCGTCATGTTTATGTGTAAGTCGCTTGTACACACCCAAATTAATTGCGTTGTTTTACAAGACTAGAATAATTTATTCTGAATTCAATGTGGTGTACTAAAAAGTTGTACTATAAATTTGTCATTTTAAAATTGGAAAATGGACGATTAATGTTCACAATCTCATGCTTGTAGCTTTCCAGCTAACGTTTTTGCTGTTCTTGTATTGGTAAAGAATTTCACTTCAAATTCCCAAAACTGAAGACACTTTCTACTCTTAATTTGTCTGTTTCCCGTTGTCAGGCTTCAGATTCCTATATCCACCGCTGAAAGTTGAACTAGTAGCAGTAGTATTACATGCATCTTAAGATTGCAAAGACATTCCATTCCATGAACCAACAATTTGATGTGTTTTGTTTTGATTTGTTAGTTCATCTCTTCACTTTTCTCCAATTTTATATTGGCTCTGCAAATTGCACGGATCTTGTGCGATTTGCCTTATCTTACCCACAATAAAAAAGAAAAACGAAAAGTAAACTAAAGAGGGCCAAATTATCAACATCACACTTAAGTAAAGAAATTACTCTTTGTGCATGCTAATAAACCAAAGTTGAGTTCGGTCTAAGGAGAAATCAGTAGTCTGATTTGTTTAAAACTTTTTTATGTGTGTGATTCACATGCTATGTGAGAGGGTGTATCAGTGGTCATGTCTCTATCATTCAATTCAATAAATCATTCAGTTGGTTGGTGATATTAAACGGTACATATAAATTGAGCAAAAACTACAACTTGATAGAATTTAAAGCTTGTGATTTATTATTATAAAAAAATATTTTAAAAAATTAAAATGCAGTATACTGTATTTGATGATGTAATATTATTGTTGCATTCCTGGTTAACATGGAACCTACCAAATCGAGTTTTCACAATTGTATTGGTATCTTAGGATCGGCCCAGGATTCGAATGGGCTAAAATGCTAAATTAACGCTGGCCTACTCTGTTTTGGGCTGGACTTGACCCAAAGTTGTTCACTCTCGTGGCACCTGCAAATTACTGGGGAAAAACATTCTTGAAGCAACGCATTGAGAAAAAAAGACTTTTCATTCAAGACTTGAGAAATCGATCAAATCCTCTTCATTTGTCCCCTGAAATTGCTAAATTACGCGGCTTCTCCAAGTGGGTTCTCCCCGAAAAATCAATATCTGATCGGAAAACTTATTGATTAACAGCGATATCTGAATCTTGAGGTGAGTCCCATGGCGAAATCCTGAATTATTGGATACCATTTTATTTCACTAGTATTCAGTAAGCTTATTGCTTTCCTGGTTCTTGCATACTAATGTTTTGCATGTTTAGACAATGATTGATGAAGCTTCTCTTGATGTATATGAGAAACCCTGTAAACCTTTTGATAGAATGGATTTGTTTCAAACCAATAACTTGTTGCAGCAGTTTAGAATCTAGATAGCATAAACCATGTAAGTAGTATCTTGAATAATGAAATGTCACATGGATGATGGATGAACCAAACTTTGACATTGTGTTTTTAGCTAGGGAAGTAAGTCCAGAGGAGTCCTACTAGGCCATAGTGTACATTTGAGCTGAGATTGTCTTGTATGGACTAGTGTTCTTTATGTATGTGAGGCAGTGAGTTGCTTTCTGTTTGTGACAGATAAGTGCGGTTTTAATGATTTACGCGGATATGAGGGTAAATTTATGCATAACCACTGTCCTCTTAATTCACGGTCGTGTATGGCTGTGCCTGTTTTTACGACTCCTTGCGTGCATGATAAATATGTCAGTTCACTCTGTAGTTGCAGGGCTTTCGGGAATTTAGATTATATAGGAATTAAATGGAACATACATGTTTCTTTGAGCTGGGATTGTCTGGTCTGGACTAGTGTTTATGGATGGGAGTCAGTGAGCTGCATTCCCATTTTAATGATTTACGCGGATATGAGGGTGAATTGTATGCATAACCCATGTCCTAATTCACGGTTGTGTCTAGTTGTGCCTGTTTTGTACAACTCCATGCGTGTATGATAAGTATGTCAGTTTCACTCTGTAGTTGCAGGGCATTAGGAAATTTAGATTATATAGGAACTAAATGGAACGTTACAGAAGACAGCTTCTTGATCATTGATGGGATGGTAACGGTTTCTTTGGGGTTTAACGAAGTTGAACATACATGTATCCTTAGTCGGTGGGATAAATTAGTCGTCCTCTTTATTCCAATGTTTGGGATAACACAGCAAAGATGTAGGACTTTATGTTTAAGATATGATAAGTTGTCTGAGTGCGTTAGCTAGTGAATTTGCATGCTATAAGTTCATACTTGAGCAATGGAGTTCTACATTTACTTATGCAGTGTGCTACTTCCGTGGTGTTTTCTTTTTATTTCCACCCCCCCCCCCCAACTCAATCACATTCTCTTGTTGACTTGAAGCTGTTGTAAATCTAAGTACGAAACGTCTTGGATCTTCTGTTGTAAAGGAAAGCTAGTTGGGTATTATGTCTTCAAGGCGCAATGTTAACTATACTCGGCTTGATGATGATGATAATGATGATTGTTATGTAAACAACCAACAAAGACATGATCCTAGATATGACTACACACCTAAGACGCACGACAAAATTCCATGGAAATCAATGTTCCTTGCAGTTTTTCTGCTCCTTCTTGGATGTCTGCTTCTCGTGCTGTCGTTCTTCATCTTCACTGGTCACATGCCAGGAGACTCATCTCAGGCATATGGCCTCCTAGGACTGGGATTTCTCACCTTCATGCCAGGTATCTTCGTGATCTTTACGTCTTAACTAATTGATTTCTTGATGCAATATTTACTGCCTAATGAGACATGTAGTGTACTACCTCTACCTTTACACAAAACCTTATATCTACCACCTGACTACTGACTATAAACGTTTCATTCCCAAAAGCGGGTAAATCTAATATTGGAAAACCAAAAGGGTGGTGGTGAATTAGGCCTGTATACAGCGGTCTGAGCATACACTGATACATATACCTTAAGTGATCATGTACCAATGATTCAACATGGATACATTACTGCTGTTAAATTGTTGCTCGAATCGGATGTTGTAGTTCTGTTGATTTGCATTCTGTTGTTGGCTGCTATGATTAGCTTTCCTCAATCCTGCTCAGTTTTATCGTTAGTTTCTTAGCATTAGTGTTAGCGAAAGTGTCTGGTTCTTACATCAATCCATGTATGCAGGCTTCTACGAGACACGGATCGCCTACTATTCGTGGAGAGGTGCCAGAGGATATCGGTTTGCTTCGATTCCTGATTATTGATGAGACTTCTGTCGTGTCACTTTGTCCGGGGTTTCACCTTAGTTTATCTTTACTGTGTATGATTTGTATTCATTTCTGTGCAACTTGTAAAGACAGAATACTATACCATTTATGCATTCTTTAGCATAAATTCCTTATTGTCTTGGATATGTTGGGTGAGACTTGGTCCTTTTGTTATAAAAAGTATGTTCCCCACTAATTGACTAAGATTTTGTGTTAAGTGATGCAAAGGGCATACTTATGTATGTCACTGTGGATTGGATGTGACTTTTTCTTGGTTTCATACTTTATTAATACTTTATTAAGATTCTAGTGTGTATTGTGTATGCACCAACAATCATAGTTGGAAATTGGAATCTTGTACTTCAACCTCATATTGTTTTTTTTTTTTTTAAACAGAAATATAACAACTCCCAGGTTATGGCTAGTTCAATTAACTAATTAATGACAGCAGTTTTACTTGTAAAAATCAACTTAGGTTAGCAATTCCTTAATAAACTAACCCAATCATAATGGAGTCATTATGTAGGATTTATAACTTAAAATGTGATGATAAGTAATGAACATATCTCGCCAAATTACATGTGTAGTACCTTGAATTAGCGCGGACTTCAATTGAAGAGATTTAAGCAAATAGTAATTCCTAGTAATTCCTCCGTCCAGAAATAAATGAAACAATTTGTTTTGTTGATTTTTTCGAGATTCGGTTTGACATTGTATTAATCCCAAATCATATAAGAAAAATAATTAAAAATTATATATTATGAAAATATAAACATTTTAGTTTTGTAATATAATATTTTTAAGAGATTATATCACTCTAGGGTCCCTTAGAACACCTAATAAGAAAAAAGGTCTCATTAGATCAACAATTACATATTAGGCCAAAATGTGGATTTTAAGTTGACTTAGAGCTATTTACAGAATTGTCATTCACTCAAAATAAACATGTCCCAAGTATTTTAACTTTTTTTAATAAAACAAAAAAGAAATTAAAAAAAAAAAGAAAAAAAAAATAAACAAGAAGGGTTGGGCAGAGCTCAGCCCCGCCATGGCAGGGCGGACTCCGCCCAGACAGCTCCAATCGGAGCAGTTGCTGCTCCGATTGGAGCATTTTTGCTCTGATTGAAGCAGAAACACTCCGATTGGAGCATTAACTGCTCCGATCGGAGCAGAAACGCTCCGAGCGGAGCAGAAACGCTCAGATCGGAGCCGCTGTGCTCTGACCGGAGTAGTCAAAGCTCCGGTCAGAGCAACTTTTCTTTTTTCTTTTTAATTTTTAATTCATTTTTTAGTTTTTTTATTTTTTTAAATTTTAAATCTAAGGCTGGTTTGGTTCTTAAAGAATCCAAAATTTATACATTAATTTAGTTCTTCTTAATTCACCAAAAGTCAAATTCGTGCCCTAATATGTAATTGATAATCTAATGGGGCCTATTCTGTTATTAGAATCACTGAGAGGCCCCTAAAAAGATATGAACCCTATTTTTAATTATTTTTAACGTATGATTTGAGAATAATTTAAGGTTAAACTGACCCTAAAAAAGTCAACAAAACAAAGTGTTTCATTTGTTTGTTATGCCGCCGAGATGCTAACTCAAATTGTAGAGAGAAACACGTCTGACATTAGTTACCTTGTACGGGATTTAAAATATCTATAAATATCATTATTATATTTATAGCAAAGATATATCTTTTTTTTTTAACGAGGTGAAAAGTAGCAACTATATCCCACCAAGACAACACGATTAACTATCAATATCTCCCGCATATGAAAAAAATAACTAACTTTTTAGAATATAAACTCGATTCTTGCCAAACTCAAGTTGGTGTGAAAACATAATCAACAAAATTGATCTCGTATGAAATTTTCAATATTCGAATTTATTATGTATTTATAACATGTTGATAATCTTTTTTTTTAAAGGCGGTGAAATAATGACCGCATCCCGCCAAATCAAAGCCATTAACTAATATTTTCCACGTACAGAAGAAAGTAACAACCTTTTTTACAGAGTAAAACACAATTCAATTTAAACGACGAGATCTTAAATATACAGAGCAATTCATTCCGTTATCGGCCGAAAGATTAATAATAAGTAATAACACCGCCGATTGAATTCACCCTCAGTGAGAATTAAAATGTCCAGATTCGTAATACACACAATTTTCTTTAACTCCAGTGATATTTACAATGCGCTTGTACACCAACCGGAGTAGTAACACACAGATTCGTCTTTAACTTCGGTGATATTTACAATGCTTGTATACCAACCGGAGTACAGACTGTATATGTGTATATATACATAATAATAAAAGGAAAGAAATAAAAAAGAAAATCTTGGAAGTAAAAGAAAAAGGAAAAAAGTTTGATTGCTTGCCTTTCTCCATCATCTCTTTCCTTTTCTCCTCAACTAGCATTGGAGGAGGAAATCAATCCGCTTTCACGTCACTCTACTCTGTGAATCCCCTTTCGTCGTTTTCTGGTAAACCTTTTCTCCCCACCTTATTAAGCTGCTTCTGCAAAAGAGAAATAAAAAGCTTTCAATTCACTTTGCCCCTAAAAAAAAAAAACTCAAATCAATTTGTAATCGTCGGGTTTGTTTCTGTATATGTGACTGTAAGCTTCTGGTAACCTTATGAATGTGTGTATTTCTCTGTATTTGGCTGTTTAATTTGAATTGTGAGTGCTGTGTGTTGCGTTTTTGAGATGCCACTCTACTTGTTTTCTTCATCGAGGTTGTAGATCTGTGTGTAATTGGATTAGCTTGTGGAGTTGACCGGTTTCAATTTGGGGGAAAGCGAAAGGATTCGTTGTTTAGGGTTTTTATCGAGAGCTCCGATGGACATGAGGTTTTGTGTTGATTTGGATGTGTTTAGCTAGAATTCAGCTGTTTGTTTGTGTGCAATTGTAGTTTTTTGTTTGCCGAATTTGGAAGCTGGGATTTCGAATTAAATGCTCTTGAAGAAGATCTATTGATTGCCATATACACAATTACAGCACTAGGATTTTTTTTTCCCTTTTAAGATGTATGCATGTTTATATTGCTACCCTCATTTGTCTATATATCCAATCGAAAATCAAAATTATATCTTGTAAATTTGCTACGAGTAATTGCCAAATTCATTTTTTCTGTTTTTGTTTTGTTGTTGTTGTTGTTTCTACCAGCTGCTTTACAATTGTCATACACAAGCTTCTCTGTGCTTTAATTCTCCTCTGTTACATATACGTTTATGAACATGGATGGATTCCTTGAAGATGGCAATAGCATTGATTCTTTTTTTTTTTTTTTTGTTGCTTTCTTTTCCCCCCTCATTTCCAGATGTAGGGCATGTTTAAACCAATCTGTGATCATGTCTATTTTGCGACGCTCATTGGAGCTGTCTATATAACTGAAAATTATATTTAGTAAATTTGCTATCAGTAATTGCCATTTTTTTTTTCTTTTTCTGTTTTTGTTTTGTTGTTGTTGTTTCTACCTGCTGCTGGTGTCATACACAAGATTTTCTCTGCTTTAATTCTCCTCTTGTGCATATACGTTTAGGAACATGGATGGACTCATTCAAGATGGCAATAGCGTTGATTCATTCTTCCGGAACTATAAGCTTGGGAAGACGCTTGGGATCGGTTCGTTCGGGAAGGTTAAGATTGCGGAACACATATTGACTGGGCATAAAGTGGCCGTCAAGATCCTTAACCGCAAGAAGATAAAGAACATGGACATGGAAGAAAAAGGTCAGTCAAATTATGCAGTATATGCCCAATGTTTCATTTCTTTTATCTTGTTATTGGAAAACTTTTCGTTTGATTTAGTAAGCTACCAATCAGACTGCAGATCTTCAGTGTTTCTAAAGTGCCAAGAAATAATAATGCAAATTTGTCTTTTATGTAAATCCCCCAGATAGCTGCTCTTGTGTTCATGTGATATCCTATGCTTCTTTAGTTATCTGGTTAAAGCTTGGCTGATAAAATTTACTAATTTAGTTAGTCAATTGTTATGTGAATATACTTAAGTTAGATTTCGTCCTCTTGCAGTCAGAAGAGAAATCAAAATTTTGAGATTGTTTATGCACCCCCATATCATACGCCTCTACGAGGTTGTGGAGACGCCAACTGACATTTATGTTGTGATGGAGTATGTGAAGTCTGGTGAGCTCTTTGATTATATAGTGGAGAAGGGTAGGTTAAATGAGGAGGAAGCTCGGATTTTCTTTCAGCAGGTATAATGCTTTTTCTCATCCAGGCTGCTATGGCAGTTCCCCACCCCACCCCCACCGAAATGATATTAACGCTCTGTAAGAATGTTGACAAATGCTGGTGGTTTCAGATAATCTCTGGAGTTGAGTACTGCCACAGGAACATGGTGGTTCACAGAGATCTGAAGCCGGAGAATTTGCTTCTGGATTCTAAGTGCAATGTGAAGATTGCAGATTTTGGTTTAAGTAATATAATGCGTGACGGTCATTTCCTGAAGACGAGCTGTGGAAGCCCCAACTACGCTGCTCCTGAGGTAGGCTTTTACAAATGGAAGCAATATATAAATTTTACCTGAAATTTAAGCTGATGCAATTGGTTACCTATGCCTTGGACTATGAATAGGTTATTTCTGGTAAACTATATGCGGGACCTGAAGTGGATGTCTGGAGCTGTGGGGTTATTCTCTATGCACTTCTCTGTGGTACTCTACCTTTCGATGATGAAAACATTCCAAATCTTTTCAAAAAAATCAAGGTACATTCTTGTATTCTTCTATATCTTGTGAACAATGGTATTTAGTATTTTAGTTTCCTACGATGTAAGGCAGCCTTCTCGGTAATCTATGTTCTCTAAAGTATAATCTTCTGCTGATCATGTGATAAAGTTGACGTGTACCTCAGTTGAGAACTTGAGATTTTCCATGCCTTAGTTTTGTAACATTTTTTTCTCTTTTATAACGTTGGGTTCATATCATGCAAAAACGCTAGCTGTAGGTACGACTATATTGGTTAACTTTAGTTGACAACAATTAACTTCTAGATTTTACTTAACTAGGTATTTACCGATTCAATTCTATCATCTTAGATCTTGAGGTGACCCTAGGGCATCCCATTTAACTTTTCATGGTTGACAGTCATTAAGTTCACTAGTCAAAACATAAGCCAGCATAAAATGTCCGACAAACCTTAAAAGTGCTATTTTGTTTGCTAACAGATTATGATTGATAAGAGTTCGTTTTATGAACTGCTTTATATCTCATATTGGAGTTCTCAATCTTGATGCCAGTAACAAAGTGATTTTGAAAGGTTGTTTGTAGACTTCTTGGTGGAGGTTTTTTTTCTTTTTCTTTTTTCTTTTTTCTTTTTTCTTTGAAATTCAATGTTGATCTATTCATGTTGGTTTGCTTTGAAATCCATTTTAAAGTGTCGCTTTGTATTTGCAGGGTGGAATATATACTCTTCCAAGCCATTTATCTGCTGGTGCAAGAGACTTGATTCCAAGGATGCTTATTGTGGATCCTATGAAAAGAATGACAATCCCTGAGATTCGTGGGCACCCATGGTTCCAGGCTCATCTGCCTCGCTATTTGGCTGTAGCACCGCCAGATACAATGCAGCAGGCTAAGAAGGTTTGTGGAACTTGAACAGTAATATACGTATTTTTATGTCATTAGTTCTTAGACGACAGGAATAGTTCTTAGAAGCAGTTGTTGGAGAACTTAGTAAATTGAACAAGAATGCATTACTTTCATGGCTCTTCTTACTTATTTATATGTGGTAGGCCCCTGCATCTTGCTAAATGCCTAAATGTGATTCTTCTGATGTAACAAGTAAACGCTGTCTTTATTGCTCATTGAAATTTATAATGTGCAGATCGATGAAGATATTCTTAAGGAAGTAATTAAGATGGGATTTGATAGAAATGCTATTATTGAATCTCTCCGAAACAGAGTTCAGAATGAGGTAAATTTAATGAATACAATACTTCATTATCTTTCTTGTTATAGATAAGTTTGTTGTTCACTTCTTGGTTGTATTTCAGGGTACTGTTACTTACTATCTGCTGCTAGACAACCGGTTTCGTGTTTCCAGTGGTTATCTTGGAGCTGAATTTCAGGAGACCATGGTGCGTGCTTTTGTTTATATCTAGTAGTATTTACATAAGATGATCACATGCTGGAGCTAACCACCATTGTTTTAGGAATTCGGGTATAACCGCATGAGCCCTAATGAGACCGTGGCATCTCCAGGGGGACAGCGCTTTCATGGGGTCATTGATTATCAGCCTTTCGGAGCTAGGCAGTTCCCCGCTGATAGGAAATGGGCACTTGGACTCCAGGTCAGTTTGCATACTTTATAATGCTTTATTTGACGATAAAACAAATTATCCTGTTTGGAAGATTGGTGTGCTTGCCTTAATGTACACCAGTAGGATTACACTAGGATCATGCAATATGACAAGTAATTCAAATGTTATGTGCATACTACCTTTTTTTTCTTCTTTTCAATCTGGCAATGCTGTGCGAGTGTTTTCTAATGCTACAGCACTTACTGTGGTTTTTTAATGCCCAAGCATGACTTTGCAGTTTATTTTAACCAACCTTCCTCAAGTGTCTAACTGTTCCTTTATAAAGAAGCAGAATTTAGAAGCTGTTTTGTAATTTGTATCATAATTCATCCCCAGATTTGAATAGCTACACTAACGGTGCCTATCGTTTTGCACTGATTAATTAAATGGGCAAATTGTATTGCACAATCTTAATCTGTTTTACTTGCGTTATGGTTTGCAAACCCTCCAACATTAACTTCAACTTTTGACTATTGTTGCAAACATCACCCACATTTACTTGTCTATGACTTTTACTCTTTAGGTTAGCTTCTACAACTTGTAACTTCAGCTTCAAATATTGATATAGTCTGTGTACACCTTTGATTACATATTTATACATTGCTGGTGGTTGCTGATTGAAAAACTCACAGCTTATTTCCTATTTCTTTCTGTATTATAGTCTCGAGCCCACCCTCGGGAGATTATGACCGAGGTTCTCAAAGGACTTCAAGACTTGAATGTTTACTGGAAGAAGATTGGGCCCTACAACATGAAATGCAGATGGATTCCTGGCAGTCCAGGCCACCATGAAGGGATGCTTAACAATTCTATGCATGATAACAACTACTTTGATGATGAACCTGCTATAATTGAGCAAGATGGCAGCAAAATCGTCATCAAGTTTGAAGTGCAGGTATAATCCCTGTTCCATAATGCATACGATGATGATCTCTTGATTTATCAAATGTGGGATATGCATTTTCCTTTCTGTGATAACCTTTGTCAAACAAATCTTGATTGACTGGTCTTATTGTTTTCACATACAGCTGTACAAAACCCGGGAAGACAAATATTTGCTTGATCTCCAGAGGGTTCAGGGACCACAGTTCCTGTTCCTTGACCTCTGTGCTGCTTTCCTAGCACAGCTCCGTGTCCTCTAAAGGTAGTGGCGTCTGAAGTTAGCATCCTCTGAAGTTAGATCCTTAAAACATAGTCTCTCTTGATCTGCTTAAAGAGTTGATGCTGTAGATAATGTGCGAATATTTCCTGCTTAGAGATGAATGTCGTGCCAAGCTCATGTTTTTATCGACTCGTTAGGAGTGGCTTCTGCAACGACATGTTCTCGTTTTACAGCTGTAACTTGTTTTTCTTTTTCCTGTCATTTTTTACTTGATACCTGGATGATTCAGTAATTGTTTTAGAACCTTGAAATTGTGTTGGTTAACATAATCCAGCTGCAATCAACACATATTACTTACTGTAGCTTTTCTTCTTCTGCTTCTGTGGTTTCTCCCTTGGATGTGTTTGATAGGGCTTCTATTGTCATTTACTTCCGTACTTTTGCATGTCCATTCCCTTGATGATTTCACTGTACTCTTCTTCGGTGTCAGTTTTCCAAAAAGATGTCCAATTTTAGAAAAATTACGATTGACCCATTTTTTAAATTAGTTATGAACTCCATGTTATATAGAATAATTACAAATTAGTGATATTTTTAATTTTTTATGTCAAATTAGTGTAATCTAATTTATTTATTACAAATTAGTGAAAACTTGTTTATAAATTAATGATTCTATTAATTAATTTTTGTATTAAAATTTATGAGGGGATTTGCTGGGATGTATCCAGAGTTATATTCTCCCCTAACACACCCCCTAGGAAGAGAAATAAATTATTACATAAGTTAGGGGTCAATTTAAATAACCATCAAGACAAATACCTTGGCATCCCCGTTATAACAAATTTCTATCTTATGCGGGAAGGCTGGTGTTAATTCAAAGTGTAACTAGTACAATTCCCAGCTTCCAAATGCATGTTCTGAAAATTCCTGAATCAGTTCTAATAAGATATATAGCCTAAACAGAAACTACTTATGGAACACATCTAGAGAAGGCAAAACACCTCCTAAAGTCGAGTGGTCCAACAACTACTTATGGAACACATCTAGAGAAGGCAAAACACCTCCTAAAGTCAAGTGGTCCACTGTATGCACACCAAAAAGTAAAGGAGGCTTAGGCATGAGAGACCTCCATACCTTGAACACAACTTTTAACTTAAAAATTCTTTGGAGGCTATCTCAGGAGCCCAATACACTTTGGACAAGAGTATAAGGCAAAATATTTCACCACCACATGCCTTATGACAGCAGTTACACTAGGTAATTCTAGTTGGATGTGGAAAACCATTAGTAAACTCAGGTCACAATTCCAGAATAATTTTTGATATGGCAGATAAGCCCTGGTATTGGCATTTCATTCTGGTTTGATCATTGAATACTTGATATAAACCTGTGCATCACTACACAAATCACATCCCTGACACACTACAACACCTATAGGTAGCTGATTGTATTACTCACTCTCAAGTTTGGGATTTACATGTAGTAGAATACATTCTCCCACAGGAGATCAGTCTCACAATTCAGGGCCTGCCACTTGTGAAGGCAAGTACACTATATTGTAAAGGGACTGCACAAGGCACTTTCACAGTAGCTTCGGTTTATCACATTTCACTCACTCATCAAGTGCAGCAACCTACATGGCCCTGGAAAAGAATATGGACACTTCACACATTGCCACGAGTGAATTTTTTTATATGGCTAGTAGTGCACAACAGGCTCCCAACTAGAGATAGATTGCATGCACAAAACAAGCAACCAAATTCCCGGTGTGCTCTATGCTCTTATTCAGATGAAACTGCCATCCACCTATTTTTCCAGTGTCTAAAATTCCAGTTTTTTAGACAAGTGTTTTTCTCAGGAATTGCTTATGCCACCAGTTGTAGTGTTGCACAAGTGCTTTTTTCTTACACACCGAACTCAAAGGAACAATTATCGATTGTTCATGGTTGCTGGGCAATATGAATGGCAAGGAACCGGTTCATCTTTAAAAATGAAAAGTCTAACAAATCAAAATGATACACAAGGCCAGGAGTATAAATATTCCAGTTCATAATAATTACAGTCCTATCAATTACTAGCATTTTGTTTTGTGCAAATGGGAACCACTGGAGTTTAATTTGTGAAGAATCCTATCAATTACTAGCATTTTGTTTTGTGCAAATGGGAACGACTGGAGTTTAATTTGTGAAGAATCCTATCAATTACTAGCATTTTGTTTTGTGCAAATGGGAACCACTGGAGTTTAATTTGTGAAGAATCCTATCAATTACTAGCATTTTGTTTTGTGCAAATGGGAACGACTGGAGTTTAATTTGTGAAGAATCCTATCAATTACTAGCATTTTGTTTTGTGCAAATGGGAACCACTGGAGTTTAATTTGTGAAGAATCCTATCAATTACTAGCATTTTGTTTTGTGCAAATGGGAACCACTGGAGTTTAATTTGTGAAGAATCCTATCAATTACTAGCATTTTGTTTTGGAGGACGACGCAAAGGTAGATTTTCATCAACCCAATCTACACAAGAAGACACAAATTATGTGATTTGCTTGCTTAGTATTGAATCATTGTTGTATTTATTATGATGTTGTTTGTTTAGTTTTCTTAATTGGTTTGTGTAAGTGGTTATATATATATATATATATATATATATATATATATATATATATATATATATATATGTTGCAATATTTTGTTTTATTTTCAATTTGTTTGTTTAAATGGACTTCGTTATGTATTTTTAGATTTTATGTCAAATAAAAAAATATTTGGATCAATTTTATATTTTTAAAACTTAAAAAACTTTTTACAATATGATAAAAAATTAGAAAATTAAACGGTACCTAATAAAATGTGGACGGCATTCCTGTTAATTAAAACAAAGTGTCAAAGTGCACAGTTTATTAGACTGCTACTGTTCCATTAACCTTCCACGTGGAGCAATAGGAATGCTATTTTGACATCTTCATGTAATTAATTAGCATCAAAATCAGTTGCACTGCCAGAAGTTCTCAGCAAAACAAGTACATAAAATACGTAAGGTGATTGTTTGGTACTTTGGTTGATAAGGCTAGTGAGAGTCTGGAAGACATATATACAGGACAAAATGTTTGCGTATGAAAAACTCCGCGAGACTAAAATTTGGTTAAAACTTCTAAGTATCCGATGGCTCAATCTCATGTCTTTTCTTTTGCTAGGGAGATAGCCCTACACATTTCGGCTACAAATCTTTTATGTCTCTTCCTTTTAACTCTTTTTATTGATGTACATAAATGCTAAAATGCAAAGACAAAAACAAATTAACTGCTTAACCGATAAGGATGTACACTTTCACAAGTTATACGGGTAGTTTATTAGTAGAATTAAAGAGTTGTATATATATTTTTCGTGTGATGGTGATTGGTCTCCATCTTTACTTAATTGAAACTACATACTACTAAAAGATCATCTTTTTCACGGGAAGGCGAGATATTTTTATATATTTCCAAGTTGTTTTTAGATTTTAGGGCACAAAAAAATAGAATGACCTTTTTTGTAAGAGGTTTTTTAAGGTGGTTGTTTTGGCAATTAGGTGCTCTAGAGTGGTTTCTTTATGTAATCAAAATGGTGCAAATATTCTGGGACGGATGGAGTATGTATGTATCCTCCTGGTAAGTAGTCATGCATTATGATAGGAACTCCTAATTCTCTAGCAAATATTGCCCTTTTCATTTGATTTCTCCTGTTCCTGCCTGTGATTTAGAAATAGCTTCGCATGTACGCCTTTTCTAAAACAAGACTCATTCTCCTTTGCCATCGACATAAGAATAAGGATTCAACAATTGTAAGATGATAAGACCCGCTACATCATTATTTCATTATAATACCTAAATTTATCTTCAACTTCAACCATAAGACTCAAAATAAATATTTTTTATTCATAAAATACAAACGCTATTATTTAACAAACAAAGTGGTTATTATTAATGGCAAACGTATTGTTAATGACCAGCTGACTCTTAAAGTTGTAACTCCAACCAACATAATATGTTCCATCAAACAGCTAATTAACAATACGAGTGCCTACTCCATCACCAGGATGGATGAAGTAAGGAGAAGCACTATCCTCAGTAAGATTCACACGAGCAGATGTTGAAGAATTAACCATGATTTCTCAGATTTCAAGTATGAACACAATTTCTCAGATTCAAGTGTGAAGGCAACACCAACAATCAGAAATTGAACAGCAATCGAACTCGAAAACAACCCAATCAACACAATTGTTGATAACAACAACTCACAAAGTAACAACTGCGAGTAGAGAACTTACAGAACAATTGATTTTCGACGAAAAATCACAACAACAACTCAGAACTTCAGAGTAACAGTACCAGCGGAAGAAGAACAGGATCGAACAACTGAATCGTATGATTCACGATGATACCATGTAGAAATTATAACAACAAACTATAGAAAAGTAAAATCAATATTTCATTGATCAGAATTGAACTGTTTGTACAAGTTACATTGTACTTTAAAAGTAGGATAAAATTGATCAAAACCCCTGAACTTTACTACAATTGAGACATTACCCCCTAACCTATTAAGTTTGAGACTTAACCCCCTCATCTATTTAAAGTGTTACGACATACCCCCTATATAATATTTTTCCTTTAATTTAATATTTTTCATTCAATTTAATATTTTTCCTACAATTTAATATGTCAGTTTGACTCCAATTAATCCTAATTCTTACCGAAAAATAATTTTTAAAATTATATTATAAAAATATAAGATTTTACTTCTATAATGTAAGTTCAAATCTTATTTTTCCAATACAATTTATATTATAAAAGTGAAAAAATAATATTTTTCATTAATTGTACCGGAAAAATAATATTTGAACTTATATTATATTATATTATAAAAGTGAAAATCGTATAGTTTCATATTATAATTTTCAAAATTAGTTTTTCGGTATGTATTATAATTAATTTGGAATCAAACGGAAATATTTAATTAAAGGGAAAATATTAAATTGAATGGAAAATATTAAATTGATAATAAAATATTATATAGGGGTTATGTTGCAACACTTTGTATAGTTAAGGGGGTTAAGTCTCAAATTTAATAGGTTAGGGAGTAATGTCTCACTTGTAGTATAGATTGGGGGGTTTGATCAATTTTTCCCTTAAAAGTAGAAAGAAGAAGAGAAAGAACAGAATGAATTACAAAGAAAGGGGAAGAAGAGACTTTAAACGGAAAATTACATTCTAGTTATATTTTTTAAACTTTATTACACATTAATGGTAGCAAAATTCTTCCTTACATTATTAATAACATAAAATCAAACTTATTACATTCAAGTGACAAAAGTGGTACCTTAATTACTAATTAGTTATTTTTATTGGACAAAATTACCCCTTTTCCCTTATATAAATAAACAAATATGAGTATTAATTTTATATTCAATTTTTGTGCTATATTTGGATGCTAGAGTTTTTTAGTAACGTTCAATAACTCCAATTTATCACGTTTTTAGCTTCTTCCTATATTTAGCACTTTTGACTGGATTATACCCCATGAATTTAGGCTATTACTATGGCTTTTAGGTTATACTCATTGGAATTTTGAAGACTAGCTTCTTCTCCTTTTGTTCGTATCAACTATATGGTCTCCCTCTCCTATTACAAATTTAACAACTTTTATTCCCATTTTTTTAGTTTTCATATATTTAGAACAACAAACCATTATATAAATATAGACATTTTAGTTTTAATTAAGTTAACCAAGTTCTGTTCGGATTCTGTTGGTTGATCATGTATTTCTAGTCAAAAGCAAAATATTGCATTTTATTTTCAAATATACACCTTCTAGATTCATGTATAACTATCACAAAATCAGATCAATCTAACCATGCACCATTAAGCCATGTAACTCATGAGTCATATTATACGTTACTCATGTATCATTGAGACACTGAAGAGTGTTGACAAAATCATGTATGCATGTCATACATCATGTACCATCCTGTGATGCATGTATCATTGAGACACCCAATAACATGTACTATTTTTATGTGACTCATGTATCATTGAGACACTGTAGAGTGTACACAAAATGATATATGCGTGTCATACATCATGTATCATATTTTGTAATGCATTGAGACACCCTAGAGCGGAATAACATGTACCATTTCTAGATTGTGTATGATTGAGTACTAGAGTTTGAGGACTCACAAATCATGTAACATTCTTAGCTAGCTCCGTAAATATTGGCTCACATATATAAGACATTCACCATCAGTTTTTTATTTCATGTAGCATGCTTTTTATTATAAACAAATGTATACTGAAATAAGAAGCGATCCATAATAATAATGTACCATGTTTTGTGATGCGTATTTCATTGAGAGCGATGCTCATAAATCATGTATATATGACAAAATAACATGTATCATATTTTGTGTTTGGATTGGAATCGTAAATCATGGTATTGATCAAAGAAAAGACGGAACTTCTCCATGATCAAGTCCATTTGTGATTTAATCGTTCGAAAGAAATATCCTTATGTATGATTGAGACAAAATAACGATAAGCCTGAACATCAAAATAACACTTCAAAATGAAATTTGTAGTAGAGTGCTCCAAGTACAATGTTTTGCAATAAAAATTACAACTAAGATGCAGTCATATATTATCATCTTGGTATTTTCATCATACTTTTTTGTAATACTAACGTAATATATGGCTTCCAGAATGATCCCGAGTCTACACAATGGAAGTCTACTGAATTTTTGAAGATCTATATATACTACCTTGAAGCTAGAATTCTATGCACACCACTACTTAATTGTACTTAGCAAGAACCCAAAGTACACCGATCGATCCATATATATAATGCACCATTTTCAAATTAAATTGATTCTCATGTACGTTTTATCGAATCGGAACTAGAAGCTGACTTCGATGAAATCTTTGTTCTTGGAGACATGGTTGTAAACTTCTACATTCAACAAAATCTGCACCAAGATTGAAAGAAGAAAATATTAGGAAACTATAAACGCCATTAATCGATAAATAAAAGAGGGCAAAAATTAGTACCTTAATCTCATCTAAATCACAATTTACAAAATCATAAAAATTAACACCAGAGATGACTATCAACTCAAGAATAAAACCGAAATGAGAGAAACATCGGAGATTTACATGATTAAATTGGTACCTGATATAGAGCGACAAGTCTTCCGACCCAATCGGACAAACAACGAATCATGAAATTGATGAAAGATTATAATTTTGAATAATTAAAGATATGAGAAGATCTAGAATTTAGCTAATTAAACTAAAGGAGTTGGGGGTTCTGAATGCACATAAATATCAATTGGCGAGGTTGTTAATTAAGCAATCAATCATGTACCTACATTTGATCGGAAAATCTGAGGTTGGTGTCGGTTCCGCACGGCATTGTATGTTTGGTACCTATATAATTTCATTTTGCTTGTTTTGAAATGGACCGTGTGAGTTCACTTACTTTTACTTTGATGATAGTTTAGATTAGGAAATATGGTACCATATTTAATTTGTTTCCATATATATATATAAAAGGTCAGTTTAGGTATACCACCTCAAATTTCACTTTTTTGAAAGGAAGATTTTGAATATCACTAAAATGTAATTAAGTTTGTAAAAAATTACCTAGATGTAACTAGGGGCAAAATAGTAATTTACACACTAACAGCTTTAATCTAATCTATGTACTAATGTACATAGATTCGATTTGTAGGTGCTGAAATCGGCTCAGGCCTCGGTCAATCAACAAGGCGCAGCACGGCGGGGGCGGATCGGATTTAGATCAATTGGAAATTTGGAATGGAACCTCACCCTCCGACTCCGAGGGCGGCCCATACCAGATCCACCACTGTCAGCCGCATCGCACGAGATGGACAAATCACGACGATTATGTGGGTTTCAATCCAGTTTCGGACTGAGTGGCTGCAGAACGTTGCTCCCGCTGTTGTTGACCATGACGGTCCTCAATTTTCGGTATTAAGATTTGCCGTTAAGAAAATAACGCAAGTGTGTGGATTTGTAGAATACAGATTTTGATTTTGATTTTGTGTATCGGGTAAGATTCTATTTCACCAGTTGTTTTCTCCTTTGTTTTGATAGTACTGTTTTACACTATTTGAAGTTGGCCCTTTCTTTATAGTTTTAACGGATTGTTACTAATTTATGTACTTGTGCCTATACATACTTTCGTGTTCCAGATTATATGATAGCATAATTTGGTTATATTCATGATTCACATATTTTCACTTTCATTCTAGGGAATTCATAATACAGAGTAGTTTAATCATGTATGTTTATACATAGTATTTTCTCAGTTTTGAAGATTGAGTGTAAATCTGTCATTTTAATGGCTCATGGCAGATTGGATTTTGTTGTATTTGGCTCTCTAGATGTTGCCATTGTACAGCAATTGCTTCTGCCCGAGTAAAGTTTCCCTTCTCTCCTCTTCAAATGTTAATTATGTAATGCACATATACTCGATTTTAATTATGTTCATGTGTCGCGTGGACAAGATGTCTCAGTCTGTTCTTTTTGTGGATTGCAGATCCACAATGCAACGGCAAGAAACAGAGGAATCATTTTGAGTCTATACTCTCAACTGGCCACCGGGTGACAAAGTCCTTTGAGCTCTGTTTAGCAGGTGAATCGTGAAAGGTTTGGAAACTCGATGCTTATTTTGATGTAGAAATTTGCGGGCTTGATTTGTCTAATTAATTTTGTTGCTTGACGTTGTTATTTATGCCTGTGATGTTTTATCTTTTAGTAGTATTCCTGGCTATATCTGGTTGGCTGAGCTCATTTTTACTTCAAATAGGTATGTTGATTTTTTTTTTTTTTTTTAATTTTATTTTTTGAAACGGGTATGTTGATAATGTTCTTGAGCTGAAGAAGGATATGAGATCTTCTCTATGGTATATTGGTACTTTCCATTACACAGAAGTGTACCTGATCATCAATAATTTCCTTTGATACATTTGGTTTGATCACACGCTGAAATTAGTCACTTTGAATGAGTATACTGTAGTAAGGAAATACAGCCTTATAAGTAATTTGAAATTGAAGTGGACTGTGCTGATGCAATAAATCTTTTGATATCTGGCCAGTTTTGTTAGCTACTGCTGGGATTTATTTTGATAAAAAATTTCAATTTGTTCTTTGTTTGAGTCTCTTTCAAATTTGTTTTGTGAAACAGGTAATAACTACATTCACGTCAAGTATCTGCATCTGTTTTGCAAGTACGATAAAAAGTATACTTGCAAGTTGCAAGAAATGTTTCAGCTGCTTGTAGGAAGTTATTCTTTTGCCGCCAAGCATCTTGACATCAGTTGAACTGGTGTATATTTGTTTCCGGTCATGTACTCGCTTAGAAACTCATGGTTCTTCAGTGCTATATGTCCCTTGCTGCAGCCCAGGTAAATGCTTTAAAGGGTAGTTCTCTGGGCATTAATGAACAATGATGCGTTATCATCGAGACTTTCGGAGTGAGTGTCAAGTTGTCACAACACGGCAGTTCTCTGATCATGTATTCAAGTGTGTGGTTAGAAGAAAATTGTATGTATATGAAATATATAGAATGTAACAAACGTAGTGTTCAATGTGATTTGTTTTTTTCTCTAATGTTCACAACTAATGTTGATTATTTAGTTTGTTAAGATTGCCACACTAAACTACCAAGTCATAGTGAAGAAAGTGATATCTATCTTGTGGCTATTGTTTTGTCGTTTTTTTAGTTTATTCAGGGAATTGAAGTAGTATTGATTTACTATTTACTACCTTTGAAATACGTCAATTGGTCCATGTTAATGGTAAAGGTGAAGATTTTCTTGATTAATTAAATATTATCTTGATTTATAAAATATGAGAAAAATTAATATATCCCTTAATCAAGTATTGAACATACTTTTTAATTTAAACTAATAAAATGTGAATTTATTATTATTTAAAAAAATTATGGTTTTACAAGATTTACTCGGATATAAAGGGTAAGGTAGGAAAAAGACATCATTACAAATTGTCAATAACGCTTATCACGCGTATGCGTGATACGATTTTTCTAGTTGAACTATATATACCAATATTGCATGATACATGTCTCAAAGAATCAATCCTAAACAACTGACCAACATGACCAGTGTCAGGATCTAGTTAACAGAGAACTAATGTATTGGTTAACTACATAATGTAATATTGATTGATTTAAAAAGAAACCTTAAATAAAGAATTGTTACACTTGAAATCTAAAAAAGAATCAAATTAATTGAAAAAACAAATAGGGGGAAGATCAATTGAGTTCCAGAGCAAGGACTCCACATCATGGTCCAATAAATCATCCAGATTTTGGTTCCCATTGACAATCACCTCTTGCTGATGATCTTCATCATTGTTCATAACCTCCATTTCTTCTTGGTTCAATCTACAAGCGTTCCTCAGTCTGGAAACCTGATCGGACCTGTCAAACCGTCCTACTGCCCCGAGCTTCAGTTTCAGGCACTCTGTGATCCCATTGAACGCATATAAAGAAGCCGAGAACTTCCTCTCGTAGCTCATCCGCTTCATTGCTTCGCTGATCAACAATGGTTCATCTTCTTGGTCCATTGGCTTCGCGATATCCTCAGCTATCTCGAAAGCTGAGTATTCGATTGGTGAACCAATTTCATCCACGAAGTGGAGGTCAACTACTTCCAGGCTAGTGTCGTTCTCCTCTGGTTCATTTCCGATTTCATGTTCATCAGGAGAGTTCTGTTCGCTTGTTAGGCACGAGTCGTTGTTCGTGATTAAGCAATCGTTTTGGATTACGTAATCCTCACATGAGTCGTTGAGAAAATCAGTGAAATGGGTTTCGAATAAACAGGAATTCTCATCGTCTAAGACTCGCTTCTGATCAGCAGCAGAAGACTCAGGACTAGACGACGAGGATACTAAATTGGTGTCAGAGCTCGGTTCAACAGTTAAGGAACTGTTTCGTGCCTTGAGCCTGCTAATAAGCAGGTTTGTGATTTTCGAAGGTAGAGCAGGATTCGTGGACGTATTAGGCGCACAAGGCCAGAAATTCGTCCTTGTATTAGCCCCACGCAGTAGACAAGCTGCTTCGTCGTAAGCCCTGGCAGCCTCTTCCGCGGTGTCAAAAGTTCCTAACCAAACTCTAATCTTCTGTATGGTGTCTTTGATCTCCGCCACCCAACGCCCTGAGGGCCGTTGACGAACCCCCACGAAACGCTTCTGTGCTCTTTGGACCCCACCTAATGCTGCCACGGCTGTCACCTCGTTCCAGGCTGCGGTGTTCCCTTCGTAGTGGTTGAGTCTTTCTTGCTCACTGGCTTTTCTTTTCCTTGCCATTTTTTTTTTCTTTAGTTGGTTGATCTTTGGTGAGTGTGTTGGTTGATACTTGAGTTGATGATAGTAACTCATTATTAGATTGTTGCTATTTATATGCAAAAAACTGGAGGACTGTGTAAGAAAACTTAGAGTTGAAATGGTCTTCATTTTGCTTGCTCAGACAGTTTGGATTATTGTAGTGTTTTACGGCTTATTATCTTAACCATATGGAAAATCTATGATTAATAAGAGAAAGAAAATGAGTTGATGTGTGCTTTGACTTGGCCAAAGAAAGACATGTTCTTCTTAAGCCTTGGCCATTTTGCTATATTCAAGAAATTATTAGAAACTTGTAATGTAAATTGTACCGGTACGTAAAACTAAATTGCCATATATGAATCGCCTATCAAATTGTTATATGAAGTAGATACACGATTGTAATATGTAACTCTGTTTTGTAAAGTGCTGAAAAATAAAATGAAATTGTCTTTTATATACTATGAAATTGAAGGTTGAGTTGGTGTACGCTAAGAATGAGTAGGCAAACAAGAGTTATATGCTTCCAAATGTCTGGTTTAGAGAAAAGGAAGCTGATGCTTAGTTTTGTCATAACAGGTTTACTTAAATTTTAATCCATAACATCATAATTTTTCATAATTTAGAGTAGGTTCAAATCTATGATGAAACCCAACTCGATAATGCTCTGCCCCCTCGTGAATTACCGTACAAAATGGTTGAAAAAGGATAGTGTTACTTTGTTAAAATTGTTCACTGTATATTTAACACACATTTAAGAGGGCGAGTTATAACCTATACGTGAGGTGACGTATAAATGTATTGTCATTACATGTAAGGATTCATGTGAACGATGAGTTGCGTGCTACTTTGTCCAAACAAGTAATTGGCGTTCATTTGGACATAATTCCTTTTGTTTTGTTTTGTTTTTCCTCTCATATATATTACTGTTATATACTCGTATGTAAAATGAAGAAAGTTAATGATGTCTCTGTTACTAATATAAATTAAGGAAAGCGATTTCTCCAAGTTCAAGCGACAATTAGTATTTTCCAAAGTTGATTGTTACAAAAAACAAGAACTGAATTAAACTATAATATTAGCAACTATTAATTGTATAATCATAATCTTGAGATTTTTAAATGTTGTGATGTCACCTCAAAAAGTTTTGTTTGGACATTGACACTTTGATTCTTTCACGCGGTGCACTAATGTGATCACTAAAATGGATTTGCATCCATCGGTTTCATATTTGAACTTGTCACTTGTTGATTTTTTTAAACATAAAATAAAATATCTTACATTAAAACGCATGCATGTAATTTCAATAAAAGAAAGATGAACACCATCATACAAAAATATATGTACGAACTCTTTAATTTTACTTTTAAACTACCTTATAACTCATAAAAAGTAGGAAGACCATCATACAAAAATATATGTACGAACTCTTTAATTTTACTTTTAAACTACCTTATAACTCATAAAAAGTATATACATTGATTGGTTAAATATTGAATTGTACTTGCATTTATATACAAACAAATAAAAGAGTTACCGGATGAGACATAAAAGATTTTGCAGGCGAAATGTGTACGGCTACCTCCCTAACAAAATAAAAGACATAATGCTCAAAAGTACAGTGAATTTTGTTTGTAATGTTGGTTTATTTAATCGGATACTCTGAAGTTGTAACCAAATTTAGTCTAACGGAGTATTTTATACGTGCGCAAACATTTGGTTTGTATATTTTTAGATTTCTCGATCATCACTAACCTTATATATCAACCGCCTTGTTTATAAATTTCTTCACCTCGACCTATATATACACAATTATATTCTTTTCTTAATTTGATTGATGCTAATTAAGATCATCCATCACTTAATGAAGATATCAAAATGGCATTCCTATTTGCTCCACGTGGAAGGTTAATGAAACATTATCAGTCTAAAGTCTAAACTCAATGTGCAGTACTTAATTTGTTATGGTTTTAATTAAAAACCTTGGCACGTTGACTTAATTTCATCCAGAATTTTGACTCAATCACGACCAAAGGTTACACGACATTTGTCGAATTATACTCCCGTTAATATTTAACAACCTAAAGCCAACTGCCAATACCAGAATGGAACATTTCTAGTCCTAACACACAATTATGGGGAAGTAATTGAAAAGATTAGTGTTTTAAACTTGAGAGATAACATCACTGGTGACTGATCGATGACACACTCGTTGCATCATCGATGTTGGCTGATAGTCTTTGGAGTTGTAGTAGATATTTGTTCATACCAAATATGTTCTGAAACCCGGACCAGGGGTTAAACCGGAAAATCATCTTGGATGGGTCAACCCGGGTTGGCCCGGATAACGTAATAAATATATAACAAACTGATCCATGCTCGATTCTTGCCATTGCAACTTTGGTTCATTTATTTTTCTTTAACTTTCACCCCCTATTTCTCCATTTGATCTATATTTTTGCCTCTAAAGTTTTTTGATTTTTTCATTTTGGGCGTTGCATTATAAACTTCTCATTCCTTACCAAAAAATAAATAAATAAATAAACTTCTCATTAAAAAAAAATGGAAAAATTGACGATACTTGTATTAGATTCTACGGACTTGTTCCCTTGATATCTCACCGGTAGTTACTCTGACTACTAGGCTCTTTCTATTTTTTGAGAATAATATTAGATACTTGTAGCATGATTGGGGTATGCCCCTCTTACTCATGTACAAAATTGGGCTTCAATGGATTTAATATTTCAAAAAAAAAAAAAAAATGGAAACATTTGTTGTAATTATTACTCCAACATGACAGTACAACTATATTTATCTTACCACCGCAAGTCCGCAATCATCATTCTTTATTCATTCTATAATACAATAAATGATTGGAGGAAATATCGACGATTTTCCTCGTGTTCAAAATACTCTCGACTTTTACAAAAATTACACGTTCATTAATAATTATTGCATTTAATGAACTCTATCCATTTAAACACAACATTTTTCTTTTATTATTATGATTGATTTGATAATAAGAAGACAAGAATGGGTACAAGTGTACAACGACCAATTTACGTTTGGACATGGGTTATGACTGGGAAAAAGACTTAATTTGAATGGTTAACGATGAATGTAACTTCTCATCTGTTTTTTCACGCCTTAACCCCCGAGGATCTTTGAAAAGCTATCATTTTTCCCGCACAACTCAAGGGTCGAATCTTGTGGTTTCGCTTCCCATTAACCAACCAATTTCATGTGCTACCAGATGATTCCAAACATAAAATTAAACGACAAATATAGTTATAAAAGTAACATTACATTGTACTGTACGAGGACATGCAACACTCGTCGGAAATAAAACAAAGCGTCATATTAATCAACAAGATATGAGAAAACACCAGTGTATCATAAATTCTAGCAACTTAATTAATAAGAAGAAAATATCAATTAGTCTTGGATTAAATTGATTAAAGTTAGAATATATATTTACTTCAATTAGAGTTAAAGTCTAAATTAATGTCAGAATGTTAGAAGACCAAAAGATAAATCGAAAAGAAGTTTGGTCTCAATAGTATTTCAAACTCCAAACCATCTATAAGAACTAGGAGAGCAAACCAACTGGGCTAGGCCCGTTATGTTACTAATCGCGGCTGATGTCTCCATATATACATAGTACATACATATATATATACACATTCATACACATACATACATACATATATGGTGCGGCAGTGAAGAGAACACAAGCAGAATCGCACTAAACGAAGAAGAAGAAGAAGATGCATATTCCAGTTGAGATAGTAGGCAACATACTGAATCGTTTGCCGGGGCCTCGTCTCCTCCGATTTAGGATTGTCTGCAAGGAATGGAAGTCTATTATGTATAGATAACCTTGGTGACATGCTTGTCATGGTAAACCCTTCACTCGGCAAAATTTGCTCCATTCCTGTAGACTCCATAGTTAGATGTTATTCTAAAACTACTACCACCAGTAAAATTCAGGTTAAGAATATGAAAAACAATAATGTCCTTCATCACTTTATCGACTATCGTTCTGTAGACACCTAAATTGCGTAAATTATGGTGTTTTACTATTATAGAATATCTTTGTAATTAGAGATAATTATCACAAAATATAAGATGATAATTATAGGACTAGGAGATATTTTTATCATAACTCTAAAGATATGATTTAGCTTGTTTCCTAAGTCATCAATCACCTATAAATATGAGAAGGTGATTAGAGCTAGATAGTTAGAGATGGAGTCACAAACAACTTCATCAAACTCCCTACTACTAAATTGTAGGTTAAACTCCAAATCCAAACCCCTACCCAAATTGTAGGTCAGATTCAAATCCAGAACAAGTCATTTGACACCGGTAATCTAGTTCATATCCATTAGAGAGAGGAATCATGATATCCACGAAGATTGTAACCCAAAAGTTATGAATAAATTTATGTTCCATGTTTTCTTGCCTTCTTTTAATGTTTATTTGCAGGTTATGAAAATTCATGGTTAACAAATTGGCACGCCTAGTGGGACGATTTTCGCTCTTCATCTCCGCTCTCTAAAGGAACATGGTTGTTGGATTGAATTATTCTCATTCTGAAACGGAAGATTCAACATGTACACGGCATGCAAAAAATCCGAAAGTACAAAGAGGCAAGCCGATCGATCGAGTACCGAGTTGGATGAGAGAATGGAGCTTCACAAGCTTTGTTTGACTCGGAGAACACCAACCAATGATTAAATGGTGATATGAGAAACCACGTATGTTTACGTGGATGGAGCAATAAACTTGTTGGGGGCATGCTAAATTACTGGCATATCAACTCAAGATCATATTCTACTTCAAATAATTCCGAGACAAGTTGCAACCGTTATCAAGTTTCTACAACTCGTCTCGAGGGGGGATTTGTAGACACCTAAAATTTAATAATTATTGGTGTTTAGGATTCTTTGTAATTAGAGATAATTATCACTAAAATAAGTGATATTATTTAGAAGATAAAGGAGAATCATATCATATCTCTAAAGATATGATTTAGCTTGCTTCCTAAGTCATCACCCACCTATAAATATGTGAGGTGATTAGAGCTAGATAGTTAGAGATGGAGTCACAAACAACTTCATCAAACTCCCTACTACTAAGTTGTAGGTTAAACTCCAAATCCAAACCCCTACCCAAATTGTAGGTTAGATTCAAATCCGGAACAAGTCATTTGACACCGGTAATCCAGTTCATATCGTTTAGAGAGAGGAATCATGAGATCCACGAAGACTATAACCCAAAAGTTATGAATAAATTTATGTTCCATGTTTTCTTGTCTTCTTTTAATGTTTATTTGCAGGTTATGAAAATCCATGGTTAACACGTTCTACTTGCCATGGAAAATATTGCGTGTTGCCATATCGTTTCATCAAACAATGTATGAATTTACCGCTTCCGACTAATGATGTAGAATGCCGTATTTGTGAGGGATATTATGTTGCAACTAATGATCACTAGATGGTAAGCGTAATACTGACCAAAGAAAATAATAATAATAATAATAATAATAATAATAATATCATGATGATCTACTCTATGAAATCTGGAGCCTGGCGGGAACTTCCCTGCAGTAATGAAGAAGTTACCGATGGTGTTTTTGCGTATGGGGCTTTGCATTGGCTTGGATTTGTCAAGGACCATGGCGATGTTCTCATATCACTTGATCTTAGCTCGGAAACCTACAAGTCGAACCTTCAACTGCCAAGCTTTGGTGCTCATTAATATCTACATCGTGAACATTAAATGTTACATGCATTGGTTGGATACTTATTTCTTACATGCCGCTTCGAACCTACATTCGAGCGATGGATTTTTAAATGAGCCGAGGAATTGGTGTGGACTTTATGGATTTTGCATGATAATGACCTGCATGGAGGAATGGGGAATAAGTGGAATAAGTTGTTGGCATTAAAGTTATCACCAATAAATTACTGTATGCGTATCAACCTAGTGGCCTACTTGAAGAACGAAGAGCTGGTTGTAATCAAGGTGTATAACAAATTGATGTGGTTCAGTGTCAAGGATAACGAGTGTGTGAAGACAGTTGACATCAACGGACTTGATCAATACTTTTTTGCTGACGTTGTGCCTCGAAGCTTATTGATTGGTTTACTGGAAGTCAAAGTATTGAGAACGACGATGATGGTGGTGATGATGGGTTGGAGCTGGAGATAAGAACCTCGTGCAGTTTATCTAAAACCAGTTGGAATTACATGGTTCAGTTGCATCCTTGATTTGGCATAAGTAGCTTTGCATCATTTCACTTCTATATATTTACACACCATGTCGTTGCTTTCTTCTTTATTTAATTGCTTAACAAATTATATTTGAGTAAGTCTCATGAGAGACATATTCCATAAAAAGACATAAAGATCAATTTATACTAATTATAAAACTACACCAACTAAAAACTACAGTAGCTTCTAAAAAAAATCCAAAAGCTAGTTTCTGAATCAAAACCGGATCACTATATAACTCAACCCCATATTTTGCAGCAGCAACTTAGACAGAGAAACAACATAGATCGTTCAAGTTTTTTGCTCCGCCACCGTAGCATGTAACACAAATTCTAGTATCTACTAATAGGGGAGGAGCGAGTATGTATGTGTTTTTGTGAGAATCGGAGACTTATTCATGATATTCTAAGTTAGTTTTCATCAATTCGAATATTTTAAAAGTTATCAACATAGTTCTTTCAATATACATATACACATATACGTATAATATTGCAAATAATTTCATCGAGAGCAGCTTTTATATGCTCAATACTCAATGTTGAAATGTTGAAATTATTTTCAAAATAGCGCGTATTTTATGATGATAATAATAACTTCTTTTGTAAAAAATTTGAAAAATTTAAAATATATAATAATAATAATAATAATAATAATAATAATAATAATAATAATAATAATAATAATAGTTTATCGTCTACAGACGAAGAATCGCACTTTTGACCAACATATCCCAAATCTGGAACAGACAGGAGAGAGAGAGAGAATAATAATCCTTCATTCCTTCGAAGAAGAAGACGACGAAGAAGAGAAATAATTGGGTAATCGGATCATCTTCACAATTCAAATAATTCTCCAGGTATTTCATATTAGCTCATCATCAATTTCTCATACTTGTATATTCAAACTCAAGCCAGATTTTACTATCGATCCGAGTTTCATTCATTATCTCCTTGACTTGCCTTGTTTCTCTCTCAGGTGACGTGACGACGATGAGTGAGGTATTCGAAGGTTACGAGCGCAAATACTGCGAGCTCTCCGACAGCTTGTCGAAGAAATTGTCGTCCGCTAGCCTTCTCGATGGAGGTTTCCTTTTTCTCCTGCGAGCCCTAATTTTAATTTTTTTTTGTCGTTTATTGAATTGAATTGAATAGCTTGCTTAATTTGTCTAGTTGAAATCATTTAGCTGTTAATTGTGAGCGTCCAATGATCTGATTACTTTTTATATTTGCGGCTTTAAGTGATTTCTTTGTGCATTATTATTGGAGCAATTTAATTTGCACAGTTGTAGTTCAGTAGCTTGTGATGTTATTCTGTTATTCTTTTGCTGAAATACTAGAATGTTTTCTTTTGTTCTCTTAACTTTGTTATGCTAGCTTCTCAATTAAGATATTTGTTCTTTGCAGAACAAAAGAAGCAAAAGATTATCGAAGTAGAAGCTGGATTAAATGAGGCGGAGGCCTTGGTAGCCATCTACCACCACCTATACTTTTGCTTTTCTTTTATTTAATTTGTGTTTGCTTTTTCTTGATATTCTTGTATATTTTGCAGATAAGAAAAATGGACCTTGAGGCACGTGGATTGCAGCCCAATGTCAAGGCAGTGCTTCTTGCGAAGCTGAGAGAATATAAATCTGATCTGAACAATTTGAAAAGTGCAGTTAAGAGAACTGTCCAAACAAATTTGAACCAGGCTGCACGTGATGAGCTGCTGGAGGCTGGAATGGCAGATACTTATAACGTATGTTTATATCACAGCATTTCTCTTTCATTTCGTGCATTAATTGTAGTTATTAATAGTTGCGCTACGGTGAATAGTAATTACCTTCTATTGCTACAAAGGGTAGCTTAGCGATGCTTTTGCCACTAAATATGGTATCATGCTTGGCGAATAGGGAGTATTAATCATTTAAGCTTGCCATGGAAAGTGAATCTGATTCTTATCTTCAATGTTTGTTTTCAACTTTCCAATTAGTTACCTATACGCAAGTAAAAAGGTTGTCAGAAATACGAAAAGCCTGGGTAATGACACTGCAAACAACTGTTCATGGTGCATATATTGGACTTCTATGCTTTGTGTTATAATTTCCAATATGGATCAATGTGAGCTATATCTGTAGGCAATATTTGCGCTCAACAGTAAGCACCATTAACAACAATCTTATTGTTTTCATATAAAAGCACTATTTTATTCCCATTCCTATGATACATGAGAAGTGCAGTTTTTGGTGAAACCCTTGTCCACAGTTTCTGAAATGATGTGCAATCTTGTTGAACAGCTAGCATATATATTTCCTGTTAATATGAACTTAATCTTTTTCCACTAGCCAATTTATAATATTACCCCACCTAAATTTTGTTTTGTGAACCCTTTGTTAAATTAAATTAATTTAATACGTGAAATTCTTAAGAACTACCCACCCAAGTGCTTGACACATTCCCCTAATTTACACTAGTGTGAAGGTGTATTTTTTTAATAATAATTTTTCGGAAAAACGGGTTTTTCTCATAAGAGTTGCATGAACATTGAATATATTGATAAGCTCAATCTCGTAACAAAAGTTTTCATGAACTTATTATACGAAATCTTGAAAAAATATTTATGACTTTTTTGGTCTAATTGTAACTCATTGAACCTTGGTCTCTCTAAACTTGATTTGTGAGAATCAGTTTGTTCTAATGTAAAATATAACCTTACTTTAAGACTTGTGACTATAAGATTCCTAACGCTTTTTTGGTGATGATGGCAACAGACATCAGCTAACCAAAGAGACAGACTAATGATGTCAACCGAAAGATTGAACACTTCAAGCAACAGGATCAGAGAAAGCAGAAAGGTTATGCTTGAGACGGAAGAGCTTGGGGTGTCCCTTCTTCAGGACCTACATCAACAGAGACAATCCCTCATGCATGCTGATAACACGGTATTTCATTAATGCTTACGAGTAATCTGCAGTTTTCATTGTTATCAACCTGAAAACTCTGTTTTCATGTAATAAAAACGTCCTTTTTCTTTTTTTGCCTGATATTATGTGAACTCTGTGTTTAGATACCTGATAATGTTTCCTCTTCCAGCTGCATGGCGTCGATGACAACATAAGCAGGAGCAAGAGAGTCATAACTAACATTTCGAGGAGGATGGACCGAAACAAGTGTATGATTGGTTCTATAATCACGGTGTTGGTGCTTGCTATCATAGGTATACTGTATTACAAACTTTCCAAGTAATTGAGGGGAAACCTATTCATGGCGATTGAGTGTGAGTTTCTTGTTTGTTATTTCTATTGTTTCTATAATTGTTGTGAAGTGTTATAACACCCTGGCTTGCTACATTTCTACATAACTGTAAATCGGGAGAACTGGTGTGATTCCACTATTGAACGTGTGCTATAACATTGTGGTTGATGTTACATGATCTTTTTGCAAGTCTTTGAATTGCTGTTCAAAGTTCAAACCCAGGTTTCAGGCACTTTGTATGTAGTTGTAGGGCCGACCTTGTATTGACATTATCGTCTTTCTAGCTTGTTAGAATTGGTTCAGTATTAGCATACTCATGACAGGCAGACTGGTTCCCTGTAATATAACTCTGCTTACAAGTCTACAAAATGTTTGGTTCTTGGATGCCACTTCTAAAGCACAATGTACTCTGCTTATGACCAGTGACCAAGTTATTGTTTTGGGCGCTCGCAATCAGCCATATTTAAACTTTTTCTTCAAATGAATAAAAAAGGTCCTTAATTATAATTTCATTTCACCTGTTATAAATTGGAAAAAAAACATATGGTAAATTGAAAGAATATTATTCAAAAGAAAAGAAAAGGATGGAAAATATTGATTTATATTTTCTAATTTTCCCTTAAATTATGCAGAGGCTTAGGCCCAAAAAAGAAAAAAAAAATGAAGAGAGCCTTGGTGACTTTAATTACGACTCCATTGTCAAAATTAAGTAGATAAATTAAATTGGTATTTGATATCCTAATAAATCTTAAATTTTATCGCAAAAAATGAAATTATATAATGAAATTAGAGATGTTATATGTTCATAATATATTTTTAAAATTAATTTTTTATTATGGTTTCGAGGTAAACATAGGTCAAATGGTCAAATGAAAAAAAAACGTCAACAAAAATAAATTATAAAGAAACAAAAATAAATTATAAAAAGTTAACAAAAATAAATTATAAAGAAATGATTGGTACATATATGAATACAAATTAATTATGATCATGCTGTTGAGTGTTGTTAAATTTCTATTTCATGTGTTAAAAAAAATACACTAAAATGAGGAAATGCTGCAAAATTCTCTTATGAAATGGCCGAATCACTACACTTCAATGGTCCGCCATTGGCGAGCCGTACTGCGACGGTGTGCTCGGAATTCATCCATCAACCCAGGCCAACAACTTCACGCCACCGCCATCACCAGCGGTCTCGTCACCCTCCCCAACACGTTCCTCCGCAACATAGCCATGCACATGTACGCCTCTTGTTGCGACTCATCGTCTGCACGCAAACTGTTCGACGAAATTCCCCTGTCACAAAATGACACTGTTGACTGGACTACTCTCATGAACTGTTACACCCACGATGGGTTAGCTCATCTTGCTCTTACTTTGTTTGTGACAATGCGAAGAAAAGGCGTTTTCATCGATGAGATCACCATGATCTCTCTTTTTGGAGCTTGTGCTAAGCTTGGAGAGGGTGGGTTTGGAGTTCAGGGTAAGGTTTGCATGATCAAGATGGGTTTGGGTTTCTGCGTGAAGACGGTAAATTCTGCTGTGAATATGTATGTTAAATGTGGGATGATGGTGGAGGGGAGAAGACTGTTTGATGAGATGAGTGAGATAAGAAATGTGGTTTCTTGGACTGTGCTTCTTGGGGGTGTGTTGAAATGGGAAGGGTTGGGGAAAGGGAAGGTGTTGTTTGATGAAATGCCGGAGAGAAATGAGATTGCTTGGACGTTGATGATCGCAAGGTATGTCGAAGATGGGTTTGCTAGGGAAGCATTTAAGCTTCTGAGTGATATGCAGTTTGTTTGTGGATTGCGGTTGGATTTTGGTGCCCTTTGCTCGTTGTTGTCGTCTTGTATTCAGTCGGGGGATGTTGTGGTGGGTAAATGGGTGCATTCATATGCTCTGAAACAGACAGTGGACGCCATAATGGATGTTAAGTTTTCTACCGCTTTGCTTGATATGTATGCCAAATGTGGTAGGATTAGGAGTGCTATGAGAGTTTTTAACTCGATGCACAGGAGGAGTGTGATTACATGGAACGCTATGCTCAATGGATTGGCGATGCATGGAGGTGGTTCTGTGGTTTTGGATATGTTCAGTCAAATGTTAAAGGAGGCCAAACCAGATGATGTGACTTTCACAGCAGTGCTTAGTGCTTGCAGTCACTCGGGTTTAGTTGATGAGGGGCGGAATGTTTTCAACAGTATAGAAAGCATGCATGGCGTAAAGCCTTCAATGGAAAACTATGCTTGCATGGTGGATCTCTTGGGCCGGTCTGGAAATCTAGAAGCAGCAGAAGCTGTAATTCGCAGAATGCCAATGAGGCCTAATGAGGTTGTATGGGGATCTTTATTAGGAGCTTGTAGTGTTCAGGGGAGGCAGGAAATGGGTGAATGTGTGCTACAAGAGCTCATCCAGTTAGATCCACACAACACAGAGTATCATATTTTGCTCTCTAACATGTATACATTATCAGGAAATTCCAGGGAGGCTGATTTCTTGAGGAAAGATCTCAGAAATAAAGGATTGAGAAAGGTTCCTGGATTCAGTAGTATGTTTATAAGTGGCCAAATTCATCAGTTCACTCCTGGGGATAAGTCCCAATCCCATCCACGGATAATGAGATGATTCAGAAGTTGATATTGGCTGGATATGTACCCGATACTACCTCACAGATTCTGCTAGGTGGTGGTGGGGATGGTGATATGAATGATCAAGAGGAGAAGCAGCGAGTATACTGCTGTGTCACAGTGAGAGGTTGGCTGTGTTTTATGGTTTGATGAGCACGAAAGCTGGGACGCCACTCTATATTTTCAAGAATTTGAGGATATGTCAAGATTGTCAATCCGTGATGTAGATTGTGTTTCAGCAGTGGGAGATTGTTGTTAGAGAACAAAATCGTTTACATTGTTTCAGACTTGGTTCATGTTCTAATTCTGATTACTTGTGAGCCCTTGAATTTGATCATAGCAGTCTGATACATGGTTATGATAAATGATGTGACTTTATGATATTATTGGACTTGAATGCTGTTTTTTACCAGGTGATTCCGGTTAATACTGAAATGAAAATTTTCTTTCTGATGGACTTTATCTTTATGTTATTTTATGATATTGGGCCTTTGCTTAAAGGGTCCATTATCTTCCGCCCAGTTTGATAAACAGATTACTAACTTCTATGATTATCTAGTTTAAGTGCACCAGAGCCATAGGGGGATGTAGCTCAAATGGTAGAGTGCTCGCTTTGCATGCGAGAGGCACGGGGTTTGATCCCCCGCATCTCCAAATTTTTTTACCGTAATTTTGTCACCTAGCTATGTGTTAGTAGTATAACTTATATATAACGTAACTCTACTCCGGTCTATAGATTTTTACCTTCATAAATTTGTATTCAAATAAAAAAATTCAAATCTGATCCGAATTGTATAAGTTCCCATAACGGTAAAAATCGCGTAACATTTTTAGACTTTTGGAGATCGTACGGAACAGGCAGAGGTTTTCAATTAATTTCTTCCTCAGTGTATATATACCGTTGTACTTAGGCACATACTTTGTTCTCGAAAAGAAGACTGTCAGAAATAGTTCCGAATGTCCTTATTTATGTGGAGTGCACGAAAATCAAACCCGAAGTGTCCGGAAACTCATTTTGATATTTAGGTACCACCCATATAAGAATAAGAATGACATCCCGAATTAATCCATATTGATCATACTCCCACGGTCATCCGATGGATCTAACTTTCGTTTTAAGGACCATAGTGGTGAAAATCAGGTGAAAGTTTCGTCTTGAAGAGGTCGTACGAAGGGTACATAGGTCCACTGACACTAGAGATATAACTTTTTCTAATTACCTTGTGTGTATTGATGTACAAGGCCATGCACATACTATTTCGTTTGATAACTTAAAGCCTTTTAGAGGGCAAGAACATGAATATGCCAGACAGGAGGGATAATTATGGGTTTTAAGGATGATTTTGATCAGTGGCGAGCGCATAAATTTCGGAAAGCGGAGGCAAAATACACCAGTAAAAACTAAATAAGAAATACATACAACTAATTTAATGCTTATAATATAATATTGTTTGTTAAGCTAAATAAAACAATAGAAACAAGGAAGAAAAATAATGGAGGATCCAAAAGGTGGGAAAAAAAAAAAAAGGAAAAATGGAAAAAATAAGTAGTGTAAAAATATTGAATGAAAAAAAGGGAGAAAAAAAAAGTAGTATAAAATTATTGAGAACGACAAGTATCGAACCTGGGTAGAAAGAATGACATACCTATTGGTTTACCATTCAAACAAACCAGATTTACTTCCAATCTCTGTGCAACAAATTAAGTACTATATAATATATATCAACTCTCTGAAAAAGTGGTATAATAGGTCATTCACAGCAGAATCAAGGGCAGTGCCTCCCCTTGGCTATGCGTGCGTCTGCCACTGATTTTGATTGTAGATGATTGTGTTTATTGGTCATTGCCATGACGGGTGAGGTGGTGGATGATGAATCTCCGGTGATCATGATCAGGGGTGGACCCAGGACATATATATATATATATATATATATATATATATATATATATATATATATATATATATAGCTCTTGGGATTTCGGGTTGTTTTACTCTCTTTCAAACAGTAGACTTTTCCACCATTTTCCGAGGTGCTGACCCACAACGAAGCAGAGATAAAATGAAATTAGGCAAAAGGCGCCACAGATTTTGTATTCGGAGAATTTCCAGCTCTCGCTTGAAAGGAAAAATGAAAGGAATGGAAACCTTAGGAAGAGGTGATACCATTCACTTATGGACTTCTAGTGCGAGTCTCTCACTCTCATTTCCCTAATAGGAACCTTGAGTCATCGTCAAGGTAAAGGGAAGAGACTTCGCCCCAGGACTGTTAGGGTCCGTGCTTCCACGAGAAAAGAACAATATCCACTTCTCGCAATAGGAACAGAAAAGGGAGTTGTGTACATCCATCATGAAATCGTGCCGACAGGATGGGCGTGGAACCATATTATGATACATGTTCCAGTGTTGGTAGAGATCTTACAGGGCTTATTATTGCTTGTTGATCATCTCGATCATTATAATCTTATGTACGTATGCAGGGGCGAAGTTAACAAATATAGTTAGAGGGGGCAAATCTTTTTCTCTAACCATTAATTAAAAAAAAAGTACAAAGAAAAATAAAAAAAAGGTCATGGAAAGAAGTTAAGATTTAAATATTTAAGGTAAAAAAACAAACAGATTACAGGCCGAAGTATGTTATTAGTATACTAATTAGTAAGTCTCTTAAGAACAAGCTTGTAATTAAATTCAATTTTACACCTAACAAGCCGTAAAACTGGTTTGCTTGATGCCTAAGTAACTTAATTAGTTGGTTGCTTAATTATGTAGTTGATAAAAAAACAGTTGTACACTAAATACGAAGTTCTTCTAAGGAAAAAATGGATCAAACCCCCCAAACTATTACCCTTTTGAGATTGTGCCCCCCAAACTAATAAGTTTGGTGATTAACCTCCTCAACTATCATACTTTTGAGACAATGCCCCCTAAATATAAATTGAATAATAAACTATTAACAAATCAACCAAATATGTTAATTTATTAGATGTTGTGATACAAAAATTACTTTTGTCGATTATCATGATATTTAAGTGTCGTTCAAACTTTATTTTATAGTTTTGAAATAATTTATAATTAGTTCATCCTCCATTACTTTTATTAATTTTTTTATTAAATGTTTTGAAAACATTTTGACAACGAATTATTTTTAATTTATACCGTAAACAAATATATATAAAAATGTTGTGAAACTATACTTACTTCGATGATAAATATAATATTATTTATATATGTTTTTAATGTAATTTAAAGTAATTTGTGGCAAAAATAAGTCAAAAAGGTTTTAATTATAAAGTAATTACGGAGGAAATATATTTTTTAATTTTTTGTATGTCATGTAAAATATAACTTCGTAGCAATGCAATATATGAATAAATATTTTTATGTGTTGGATATATAAAATTTAAATACCTACAAATGTTGTTTTATCTATTTATTTGACTAAAAAAATCAATTCAGGGGGCATTGTCTCAAAAGTATAATAGTTGAGGGGGTTAATCACTGAATTTATTAGTTTGGGGGGCACAGTCTCAAAAGGGTAATAGTTTGGGGGGTTTGATCCATTTTTTCCTTCTTCTAATCAAGGACTTATGATGAATTTATAGTTTGAATTTTACATAAATTTTAGGAAGATTTTGGTTGAGGGGTAGATTTTAGGAAGCTTTTGGTTGAGCATGAGGGAGACTTTATAATGGTATAAACTTACAAGAAAATTGAGAATTTATTTTATTTATAGTAATGATGTCTGTTCTTTTTAAGGGCGTTGATATTGATGACTACACGGTTGTGATAAAATAAACAAGTTTAGAACAGTAGAGATAAAATAATTGAAAATTTTGTACTCAACTTACCAAAATAGTGAGAAAAAAAAAATAAATATTTTTGAACATTTTAAGATCTAATGACTTAATTTAAACATTTACAAAATTTAGAGGGGACAAATATTTTTTTAACGGGACAAACATATAACATATCATATACCTAGTAACAAAAAATGAAATTTTTAAATGAGACCATTGCGCCCGCAGAACACATGTTGGCTTCGCCCTGACCCATGGGACGTGGAGTCTTGTTCTATATCAAATTGTAAAAGTCCTTTTACATTATTGATTATTTATACATGCACGATGATGTTCTTTTGTTCATGTGTTTAATGTTTTTTATTATTGTACACTTAATTCGAACTAATTACGCCGACTGTGTTATAACTTATAACTTATTTTATTATTCCCTTCATAAATTTGTATTCCAAGAAGAAATTTCAAACTATAAAATGTTAAGAATATGAAGTAAAATGAGCATAAAGTAAAACGAGGGTCCCGTAAAACGAGCACACAATGGTTAATTTAGTTCTAAAAAATTTAAGAAGGAATCAACAAATTCAGTTTGTCTCCAAGAAGATTTGAATCCGAGTGGGCGTGAGCCAGATATCTCTGATACCATAATAGAATTTCAACTCTCCCAAAAACTCGAATTCATGAAGAGGGACAAAATCTAATCATTTATATTAATTCTCCAACAATCCAACAATAACTCTGTCAAACACAAGAACTTTGTAGAAGGCGAAAAAAACGAAGATTGTACAAGAACGCACTAACAAGTAAAGACAGAACTATACTCATAATTGATAAATAGACTGATAAATGATAATCAACAGTTCAACACACACAAAAATAATATTATCAACTAATTTAAATGCAGTAAGGAAGACTGAAGGAGCAGGATGTCACTCGAAGGTCATGGAGTCGGATAATTCAGCAGCAAAGAAAGCGTTAGACAACGACTGTGCCAGGAAACGACGGTTCTACAAAAAATCTATCGGCTTGAGACGATGGTTCTACAAACAATTTATGTGCTTGACACCAAAATCATGGGGCAATCCTTATATGCACATTGATGAGGTTAATTCATGGGATGATCATTATGTGGATGCGAGGAGCTCTACCAACAACAGCTGGATTCGGTTTCAATTCCGGGGAATATCTAGCGTACGTGAAGATTGAAGAAGCTAGATCAGCAGAGATCATGGAACCAGCTTGATTTATGATCATAGATAGATCCATCTCAACGTTCAAATTGCAAAACTTCTTTTACATTATAATTTATGCATGATGTTTTGTCAATTGTACATGTTTTATTAATTAGTTTTTTTTTTAACGGTTTTATTAATTAGTTCAAAAAGAACTTATGTCGACTCTGTGTTATCTCTACTATATACTAATCAAATACTACTGAGAAGTAATTATTAGTTTCCCCCACTACTTAATTAATTTTTCTAATTTAAATAAAATTTTAAAGAATAACAATTACATAAAACAACGTATACTAAAGTAGAAATTACAAACAAATTAATAAAATTTCAATTTACTTAAGTTCACGTGAACAAATATATCATTATATCGACTTTTAAAATTCGATTACAGTTACCCGCGTGTCAATATACTACTAGTATCTAAAAGTTAGAAATATGATTTGATCAATAAAAAATCAAAATAGCAAGTATATTAGCTAGAAACATCTACATAATTTCAAATTTCAATGTTATATAAATATAATTAAATATATTACAAGCATAAAGAAAATATGATAAAATTCGTTGGTTACGTTGCTATAATTTAATTCCATTTGTATATAACAACCAACTTGTTCACCCCAGCCGAGTTTGAGACAGTCTCACTCTATGACTTAGAACTTCGATCAAATAAAAAAAAAAAAGAATTGGAGGGGGTATTATTTAATTTTGTAACCACGGATTCATATTAGTTTTTTATTGAAATATTATTGTAATAACATAATTTAGAAAATATTAGCTGGCCAAAATGCTACATAGTGTATTGGGGGAGTCCTAAGGTTGGTCTGGTGGCAAGGGTGTTGCTTGTTGGAGTAGCAAGGAAAGGTTGTAAGTTCGAACCTCGACTTGGTAAGTGATAAAATGAATAGTCTAGGAGTAAAATAGATAGATTTGTCGTTTTAATAATACAAAAAAATATATATTGGTGTTTCAAAAAAATAATAACTTGTCTTTAAATTTTATATCCGGATAGTGCCTTAAGTTTAAATTTCAAAATAAATGTACGAGGTTTTAAAGTAATTATTTTCACTTTCATAATGACAAATGTACGAGGTTTTAAAGTAACTCTCACTTTCATAATGACGAAATTTGAAGTGATCAAGAATTTGGAAGAATCGACCGTAACTAAATATCACACCGACCCCAGAGAATCTGCTTCAACTGATTCAACTGATTCAATTAATTCAAGATTTTCTTATAAAATTGTTTATGAAATTAAATAAAACATACTCGGAATCAAATTGTTACAGAATCAGACGATCCTCCAGAATTAAAAAAAAAAAAAAAAAAAAAAAAAAAAAAAAAAAAAAGACGACACATTCATTAATTATTCTTTATCAAAAGAACAGAAACAAGTAGGAATACTAATGAACACATGAACACACAACACCTTAAAACGCAGATAATTATAATCAGTTTTAGCAAACTCATCAGCCTCCAACCAAATCTCTTCGATCATATCGTCTTGCTTATGCAATGGCACTCCACAATCTGAAAGCATATTCGAAATCCTGTCCTTGGGCAACATGTCGCAACAACTCTTGTCATACGGATTCCAAAACGTAAATGTCTCTTCAGAAAATACTTCTATATTTTCAACATCACTTTCTTCTTCTTCTTCTTCATTTTTCCAATCGCCAAGCTTTTCGACTTCGATTGTTACGCAAAAGAGATGATCGGCGTCACGGTAAGCCAGAGGAATTTCGGGGTGTGTGCCGCCCACCATGACGTCGCACGAGTCGTCCACTGGTGTGTCGCAGTCCAACCGCTTCCACATTGTTATGGAGTAATTAAGAAGAAATTAACGAGAAAGGTTAAATAAATGCTTTATATAGAATTATTATTAGAGGCTTATTTTTATAACTATATTTCACTGTTTCCCTTGTATTACGGCCGAACTAGAATTTGAATGGCTTCGTGATTTGATTTGCATATCGTTGCTATATATAGGGAGATTATACATATACGTACAAGATTGTACAGGATTACAAATTAAATATTAATTAGGAGCTTACAGCAATATAATCAACTAAGATATTAATTATATTGTTGACTAATATTATCACGGTGATTATCGATAAATCTTTGTTATCACTGATGTGTTCAACTTTGACTTTTTTGCTTTCATAATTTAGTTTTATTTTATCAACACGAACTACATGATTACGATTCTTATATGAGTGGACGCTTAATATATGTATAAATAATCTTGTACGATATCATGAGTCCAATATCACGTGTGACAATATATGGTTGGCTTGGATACTCATAGTTAGATCACACACGTCATTGGTATTGGTATGATATATATATATATATATATATTATGATTTGGGTTGGAGCTCATTACATGCATGTTATTGTTACTCCTACATTATTTTTATACTACCTTATAACTTCAAATACGTCTATATTTGTAATTGTTCAATCTATGATTGAATGAATGATATATGACTCATATAATATTGATATTTTAAAGAAAAATGAAAAATTAGTGATTCTTACATCTATTAAAAATTGTGTTTGCGGCAGCTTTATATATTTCCACAAATTACCATCACGAGAGAAAAGTTAAAACCATGAGATTTTCTCGACCCTATATAGGATAAAATTGATCAAACCCCCTGAACTTTACTACAATTGAGACATTACCCCCTAACCTATTAAGTTTGAGACTTAACCCCTTCATCTATTTAAAGTGTTACGACATACCCCCTATATAATATTTTCCCTTTAATTAATATTTTTCATTCAATTTAATATTTTCCCTACAATTTAATATGTCAGTTTGACTCCAATTAATCCTAATTCATATCGAAAAATAATTTTAAAAATTATATTATAAAAATATAAGATTTTACTTATATAATATAAGTTCAAATCTTATTTTTTCAATACAATTTATATTATAAAAGTGAAAAAATAATATTTTCATTAATTATACCGGAAACATAATATTTGAACTTATATTATATATATTATAAAAGTGAAAATCGTGTAGTTTCATATTATAATTTTCAAAATTAATTTTTGGTGGGTATTATGATTAATTGGAATCAACGGAAATATTTAATTAAAGGGAAAATATTAAATTGAATGGAAAATATTAAATTGATAGTAAAATATTATATAGGGGGTATGTTGCAACACTTTATATAGGTAAGAGGATTTAAATCTCAAATTTAATAGGTTAGGAGGTATGTCTCACTTGTAGTATAGGTTGGGGGGTTTGATCAATTTTTTCCACCCTATATATCATTTGGTGACTTCACCCAACAAATAGATAACAAGTTAGTAATAAATGGTTTTGGATATTATTTCATGATAAAATAGATATAGGTGTTCGTTAGTACATACGCTCCACTTTACAAAAATTGGCTTCAAGAGGTCCAAAAACTCATGTTATTTATGTCCTGCCCACCCAAAAATTATCTCTTGAATCTGTTGAGAATATTTTGGGTCATCCAAGAGCTTTCAAATGGGTTTGAGAATGCGTAATGGCAAAATGTCAAAAATTAAGTGAAATTCTAGATTTTGGAATACCATACGAAAGGCAAAAAGTAAAATGACATGGGAGACATATTTTCTTACCGTGTACAGCGAAATCCACTTTATTTTAGAAAAAGGATGATCGAAAAATTATTTAACACTCTCATTTTTCTGGACAATCCACAAAAATCAAGCCCGGAATGGTCTGAACTCTGAAATTTCAATGATGTCTTGAATCTACTGAGTATACTATTGCTCTCCGATCGCTTTAAAATTTAAATCAAGGTGATGACGACGCATGAAACTATTTGATTTGATACGTACTAGTACTGGTAATTAACAAATGGGGATGTAGCTCAAATGGTAGAGCTCTCTCTTTGCATGCGAGAGGCACGGGTTTGATCCCTGCATCTCCATAAAAATAAATCTTTTTTCGTGTCCAGGCTTGTACTTTTGCTCCTCTTCTGTCCTTTGTGCAAGATGTATATGCAGTTTCATCTGTAGGTTTATTCATCTCGTCTAATCGCTACACATTACTATTTAATTAACATGCAAAGAGGAGATTTGTACGACTACTCCTGTCTATAGATTTTATTATTCCCTTCATAAATTTGTATTCAAAGAGGAAATTTCAAATTCAATCCTAACTCTCTAGCTAAATTTGATTTTAAGGTCCATAATGGTGAAATCCGGGTGAGATTTTAGACGGTCAAATGGTATAAGGTTGGGTTTAATGTATGTTCGGGAATGGTGTGCAATTTTTATGCAATGTTGTGAACAAGTAAGAAAAAATGATAATTTAACATTTTATTGATTCCGCAAAATATTGAAATTGATAAATTAAGCAGAATCCCACAATTTAATAACCATGAAGACTCTTAAATAACAAAGGGATAGGAAATATTTCATATACTACCGATATTTACTAGCCTAATTACATCTAAACTTTTGTTAGTTAAACTACATTTGAGTTCAAAATATACTTTGAACTCAAATCTATTGAATATGGGGTTGAGAGATGTTATTGTTACAGTAACTAACAGAGGCCCAAATGTAATAAAAATATCTAGTAATGAAATCCGTGATATGTCTTGACAGCCGGACATATCACGGATTCAAATGTTTGTGCAAGATGTGGTGAGGCGTCGGAGACCGTGGAGCATATCTCAGACATTATGCGGCAGTGGTTTGATTTCTTAGCAGTACCTCATGACGCATGGTTTGAAGTTAATGTGTTTAAGAAATCTTTTGGGAATATTTTGGTGCCTGCGGCATCATGACAACTCTGCTTTTTGGCCATTGTTTGGCACATTTGGAAGGCGCGGAATGAGTTTGTTTTTCGTCAAAAATCACTACCAGACCGGGTGGTGGCATTTCGTATCAAGTCAATGCTCTTGGACCTGGTGTCTGCGTTTGTGAATCAGCCGCAGCAGGCAGCCCCCAGGCTTAAGGCGCACGTCACTTGGGCGGCACAGCCGTAGATGGTGCAAGCTGAACACTGATGCTAGTTTGTTTACCGACTCCAATGCAGCGACTGCGGGTGGCCTGTTAAGGGATGACGATGGCAATTGGCTATTTGGCTTCTCGCAAAAGCTCTCAGGCGTGTCTATAAATGTGGTAGAACTGCTTGCCCTGCGGGAAGGCTTATAGTTAGCATGGGAACGACGAGTGCAAAAATTATGGTTGAAACGGATTCGGAAGTGATCTTCAAGCTTATCAAAGCAACTGATACAACGGAGCACCCCCTACATAACCTCCTGGAGGATGTTCAGAGCTTCTTACGCCAGCCCTGGGAAAGTGTCTTGCAACATACCAAGCGGGAAGGGAATGCGTGCGAGATTCCTTGGCCAAGCTAGGACATGAGGTGGCGGGCTTCGCTTTGGGAGTCGCCTCCACCGTCTCTCCTGTCATTTTTAATAAAGATGTAGAGGACTCGGTCGTAGCTTAGTACTCTTGTGTTTAGAGTAGTTTTGTTTTCGGTTAGAGAAAAAGATGATCAAAGTTAACCACGGAGCTCCCATCAATCCCGACCGGGTGTTAAGACTGAAAAAAAGAGATTGCAGAGTAAAACATTCGCCCGCGAATTTTTTGTGAATTGTTACACACAAAGGAAATAGATTGATTAGGCCACTATAAATATAAAAAAACGATTATTTTCTAATTTTAGAAAAGCTATTCAAATTAATGGAAATTCCATTTTGAAGACTTTTTCGCGAGGAGCTGGATGCGAAGAAATTCTCACGTCCAGTTCTGGAGTAGGAATGGAATTCAGAACAACCATCAACTATAACCCCAAAAGAACTAGATTCCGTAAACAAACATAGAGGAAGAATGAAAGGATAATCTTTTCGAGGTACTACTACTAACACGAGTATATGACTTGAAATTAGAATACTACTGAGTACGGACACTGAAGTAGAGCTCTAACAGATTCTTAGTAATACGATTCTAATAGGATTCCAAATAACGTATGAACATTATTATAAAACCTTAACAAATACTTAACTTCTATATTCTTAATTTCCTTAATTAGGTTGACGATTTTGTATACGTTTTAATGTTTGTTACCATGCATAGTTACCCGCGTGGCCGCGTTAACCTAAAAAAAAAAAAGGTAATGCAAACTCGTATCAGGCAAACAAGTTAAAAATCACGCGTCTTGTATGTATGAATAGCTGCTGCATGCTTCTGCTAGCAGTCACTTGAACCTTCATTATTTATAATAATCCATCTCCTTATAATTTCATTAGACGACATTCTTTCCTCATACGTCGATTCAAATGTCATTGTTAGTTTACGAAGCGCTCTTGTCTCTTTCTCATCTTGCTTCAAGAACATGAATCGTGTACTACAATGTCCCATTATTGTGGACAATCCACGAAAATCAATCTCGAATGGTCTGAAAAATTCACTGTGATATTTATGTCCTACCACACAAAATAATGTCTTCAATCCGTTGGGAATACCATTGCGGTGATCCGAGCGCTACAAACCAAGTTAACAGCTGTGGTGACTGGTGATGAGGACCCCTGTAGTTATTTAATTTATACTATCATAGTATTGTTGTTCAATAAATGGGGATGTAGCTCAAATGGTAGAGCGCTCGCTTTGCATGCGAGAGGCACGGGGTTCGATCCCCCGCATCTCCAAAAAATTGACTCTTTTTTTATTTTCTAGATTTTTAGTTACTTCTCAAACTCAAATCTTAGGCTTGCACATTTGCTCCTTTTCTGTCCTTCAGCAAAATGTCTATGCAATTTCATCTGTAGGTTTCTTCATCTCTTCTGATTCGCTACACATTATCTAACAGTAGTACTAATGACATTCTCATACAAGATCAAAAGAGTTGGTTCATACATCCACACAAGCAAAAGAGGGCTTACGATTTTACACAACAGTTACAGAAGCCGAATAACTACAAGAAGAGGATTATTACAGGAGATGGTGCTTCGAGGATAAGCAAAACATGCTTCATTTACAAACGATCTACTAGATATTCTCTTACTTTCATCTTACTTTCAAGCTTCGCAGTCACTAATATAGCGAATCATCATACCAAGTCTTGAGCTGAAGCTAATGCCTTCGGTCTTTCCTTCTTAAATTCACCATAGTCCGCTATCAAGCTCGTATTGACCTTGTCTCTCATGTTCTCCACCAATCTCTTAAGAACCTACTCATGAAAGTACAAGTTTCAGTTGCTTACATGGGATTTCCAGGATTGTATTTCAGGTCTATAAATTCGAAGAACAGAAAGAAGCACGTACCGAATCTGCAACTTCACGGCGAACATTTTCAGGTACCAAAGCCAGCATAGGTGGGAGATCGAAGCTTATGCTCATCTGCAGTTGACCTTTCAACCTGGTCCGTGGTCCTCGTCTGTATGGGTACAAAGACCCTTTAACACCGAGATTAAACTGAGACGGTTTCAGCATCTCATCCAACCCTTGTAGCTCCCATCTAACCTGAATCACAATTGCTTCCTGTAAGTCTTACACAAAGCTCGGAGAAATTGTCATATGTAAGAGAAGGCATCGAGTTAAGCAGGTTACTTACTATGTTAAGCTCAAGAACCTTTGAAGCGTCTTTAGGAATTCCAGGTGGGTATCCCGTCCCACTCGATTTACATGCTAACCTCATATCGATTACTGGTAAGACGGTCAGAAATAGGAATTCTATAGGTAGCATGTGAACTCTCCACTCTTCCTGCATGCATAGTAGAGTTACATGAACACACACAAAACGCAAAGTTACTTGTTATAGAGAAACTGTGTGGATAAAGTTATTCCATTCTTTCAGACCCAAACCACCACAGAATACGTAACATTCAACCAACTAGGCACTTTTCGTTGCAAGTAGAAGATTTCAGACCTTTCCACTTTTTCAATCTCAGACCACAGCAGAATATGTGTCAACAAATTAGGCATTATTCGTTCCAAACAGACCGATGTTGGAGAATTGAACGACAATGCTAACAATTTCTTCGTTGTCAATTTCAACTAGCTAGTACACTACTAGATGAGGCAACTACCCATTCACCACCAAGAGCCATATAAAAATCTGTCAGTTTGATACTAATATCTACTTCTCTCCCTACTATTTTCGCGATCATACGCACAACAGAAGAAACATAATCCAGCATCTGCCCACTTAATTTCTCAACTAAACTTAACAAACCAATGAGGAATAGTCCCAAATTCCCAATCTAAGGAACCAATAACCCAGCCATAGCTGCTATTTATCATTACAAACTTACAAAGAATACATTTTCATCACTCACAAGTCACAAGAATCAACAAAACATTGAAATCAAAGGAACTTTACATCATTGAGTTGTTGGCTCCTCCTTTTATCAGGAAAGATAGCTTTGAAAACCCGTGGTTTATTCTCCAAGTACTCATCAAATGAAGCCTGTCAATTGTCAAACCAAATCCCATAAGGCCAAAACCTAAAATCTTGATACTACAAAGCTACTATGAATTAAGTACAAAATCAAGAATTGAAGAAGAAGTACCCCAGGAGTTTCATAGAGAGGGATATCAGTAGAGATTCTGGTAGTGTAAGTAGATGGACCTGTCATCATCATCTGAGTCTGAGCAGCTTTCAATTTCGTCATCAATATTGGCTTCTTAACCACTTTCAGCATATTGCATTGCCATTGTAGTTGTAGACTCTGTTTTTGTGGGTGTCCCTTGAGATGAACTGCTCCGATGGAGAAAAGGGTTTCCCGGCACGGTGGCGCCGCCGTGAACTCGCTCATAATTAAGGGGTTGTTATGCTTTATAGGAGCTGAAAGTTGAAACTTTCAAGAATGGGAAAGCATGGATTTGTGTTTTTGGGTTAACATGAGGATGACAACCACATCTGCTTTTGGCGGTTCGGTTATCTGATGTGGTGAGTTTTTAGTGGCTGACAGTGTGATCTGTCAAATTTGCAAGAAATAGAATCTGTTTTTTGGAGTTTTGTCGAATGTGTGGTGATTGGTTTTAGTGATATGTTCCGTCAATAGAGTTGTGAGATATAATTTGACAATTCGAATAGCGTGTAGGATCGATTGAGAAGGACTAAAATGAAAATCATGTAAAAATTAAGGCTTCTTGTTAAATTATTTTGCTAAATTCGAAATAGTAGTAGTTACCACTTACCAGCTTATGAGCCCGTTTTGTTAAATCGAGCCTAAAACATATGCACTTCAAGTGATTTTAGTTCAAAACCCTATTTAGAAAATCTGGTGCTAAGTTTCAAAAAGCTTTGTGGATTAGAATAAGGCTCTGTTCTCTTCGTCTGAATTGTAGTTATTTGTAGTATAATCAAAACTGAGAGGTTTTTTAGACGATGAAAACAGAGCCTAATAGCCCGACTCTGGAAATGGAGATTACTGGTGAAATTTGTCAAGCAATATGAACCACAAAGAGAACCAACATTCAGAAGTCAGAACACCATTCAGTCATATTGGATGAAGGTAGATGTTTATCTTTACTTACAAGCAAAGACAAATTACTGTAGTATATATATCATAAACTTATGTCCATAGTATAATATAGCAAGTATGTTGCTTTGTGATAATCCATAGTATAATATAGCAAGTACTTCACTTTTTCAGACTCTAAGCAGAATATGGTATCCTTACAGCCAGCCTCTGGGCCAACCATGGTCGTTGTGGATCCGGATCGACAAAACCATGCGCAAGAAACTGCTCCGCTTCTTCATCTACAAGCTCTCTGGCCCATGTCACTCGCTTAGCCGGGCTACTACCATGTCCATGGCACCTGTCATGCATTCAACCTACTGTGAAACATGGAAGAAAGATAAACCAAGAGGTTCTTTCATTCTTTGTTGTGAGATGAGAGTTCTTACCTGTATTCGTAAAAGCAAGCAGTTCGTTCGTTTTCAACCTTCCCCCAGTTATCCCAGCCAGCTGGTTTAATGCAATGATCCATATATGTGTATGCCAAGATCACTCTCCCGAAAGGTCCCCATGGTCGTCCAAGATACGAGTACTGTTTCTCGCCATTACCAGTTATCGTACATCTACATCAGAAACAGTATACGAGAAGTTACAAATTGGCCTTTACGGACATACGTACAAAATACAGATATTTCACACTATCTGTAGTTCTATACCTACCTGGAAATCATTATACAGACCACTCTTTACTAGTTAGACTGTTTTATTGGACAGCTACCTAACCATAAACTCTGAGGGCACATTTTGACTCGACACGAAGCAAATAGAGGAGCATTGAAACTTGAAAGGTTAACTGGAGACTAGCAGTCTAGCAGCATCATAAGAACAAAATATGCTCCAAAAGTTAGTAACTACTCCAGACAAATTGAAACTTTAAAAAGTCAAACATCGGTTCTTAAAGCATATATGCACTCTCCAGAGTAGATTAACTTCTACTTAGTCTGTAGTGAGTAAAATTATTTAAGACAGGGATGCCAAAATCTAGTTACTAACAAACCTCAAGAATACATATCCGGTGTTCTCTTGCGAAGATTTCCTGCTTTGAGCGGTTATATAACCCTGAGACTTGCAGTGGATATGACAGTGTTCCAGGAGAGCAGTGCTATTACCAAAAATGAAGTCTACACTCCCTTCCACGTAGCAATCCCGTAAATATTGTTTCCCGTAATGAAGATACAGCGTATCCTGCATGAAAAGCAATTTCAGATGAAGGAAGAGAGGAAAAAACAAAAAAGAAGACTACACACTATCTTCATACTGTATGCTCCGTATGCAACACATTAAAACATCATGTCATCCACAATTCTAATTTTTCCTCCTCACATAGCTAAAAGTCAGAACATGCTGCTGTTTAACAGAATTATACGCATGAGAGCAAGTCTGAAATCAATTCCCAAGTTGGAGTCTGAAGATCAGTTTTAGCATATCACTGTAATCTCTTTATTCTATTCTACGATTTTCACTTTTAATTCAAGTTTGGCATTATTTTTTCCAGAAAGCAGCTCCCAAATAACGAAAACTATGTTTCTTTCCAGCTCTCGGTCAATAGTATGGAAACTAGCTAACAACTAGATCAGCATGATCTCAATTGACATACCTGCCAGCCAAGAAACCGGCAATTGTAAAATGCACACCGATCAGCCGTCACTCTAATTGCAACAGCCTGACCTGAACCCTGATACAAGAACACCCCAAAGGCACCATTAAGCAGCCTGGCCTATACTTGATGCACTCAACAACATCCAGTCAACATAGTAAGCATAGTCTTATTAAGCATAGTCAACATAGCTTCAACAAGATCTCAATCAAAGACCAAACATAAGCTGACTAACAAGATTCAAACTTACTCAAACAGTGATTAAGGCTGACCATAAAATCCATGAATCATTTTCACAACAATCACAAGATTTCAAGATTTTGAGCTCAGTAGCAAGATTTGAAGTTATTCAACAGACATTATAGCTACAAATCATACACAACTCATGAATTACTTTTCAAACCAATCAGAAACACAAACATTCAAACTTAAGTTACTAACAAGAAGCAAACTTTTTCAACAAACAATGATCAAAGCTTCAAATCATAAAGAATCCATTAACCATTTCCAAAACAATCACAAGATTTCATACTAAAAAAGCTCACAAAGAGTACAAAGTTCAAACTTTTGCAGCAAACAATACCTAAACCCACAAATCACAACACCCCATTACACCATTTTTAGTCCTCGCATAAAATAAAAAATGAACAATCTTTTTCTTTTTTTTTTTTTTTTAAATTATCACCTGTGGAGCAGAGTTTTCAAAAGTGACATTTTCAGCAATGAAATCTTCACCCTCCACAATAACACTCCCACACCCAAATGTGCCAGTCCCAATCACACGCGCCGCCTGGTGGTGCTCGATCTTGGCGGCGGTGTTGTTCCACGTCAGAATGGTATCCTCCGGGCGAATTCCAGCGAGAGTGATGAAGTTCTTGGTCTTGGGGACATAGAGAGGCTGGCGGTAGACACCAGGAGCTATGCGAATGATGGTGCGACAGGTGTTGCTGAGAGGCACAGCGTCAATTGCTTCCTGGACAGTCGTGTACTCGCCGGAGCCGTCGTGAGCCACGGTGATTATCCTGGAGCCCATTTTTGCAGTTAGGAATTGGATTCTTGTTTCTGGGAAAAGCAAAGATTTTTTTGTTCACTGTTTTCGATGATGAAGAGTGTTTGAGACTTGAGACTTGAGACCTGTCCTGTGTTATATATATCACATGTTTTGCACTTAATTTGGACTAAATTTCTAGCAATTTGGACTTATTATTATTATTTTTTATTTTTTTTTATGTAGGAAAAAAGTAATGTGTCAATTGAATAAAGAAAATTTTATTTTTTTAAGTAGGAAAAAAGTAATGTGTCAATTGAATAAAGAAAAATTATACGAGTACTTTATTTTGATGAGATTGTTGGGCTATTTAGTGTCTATTAGATTTTGAACTTTATTAAATATATATAAACAAGTTGAAAATGCTTTTTCTCAATATTGGGTTATTGCATTTATATCACATTTCATTTCGAAAATATATTGGTTGTTGCATACATTACATGTTAAATACCCAACAATAATAGAGTATTCCATTAAAGTTTCAGAAGGAATGACACTACTCAAAATTGAAATATCTCGTAATCCAAAACACTCTCTCTCTATCTCTCTCATCCATCAAATCGTAGTACTCTTACATATCTATTTTCAATTGGATTGGTGGCTAAACTTGACTTATCAATGACTAGGAATCACGTGTGAAACGTAATATTGTAAAATATTATTGTTTTATTAAATAATATATTGAAATAAATGGAGTGAATATATAATCTTCACATAATGACTTCAAACGTAATAAAAAAAATAACTAATTGAGTAATTAAACTTAATATAAATGGTGTGTTATAAATGTATAGTTTTTGTAGTTATGCAATTAATAGTTTTGAATTGAACTATATTAGACATACGAAAAGTATTATTCCGACGAGTTAAGAACCATCAAATACATCTCTAGACTTTGGAAACATTCAACTTCCAAATTTGCAATGCGTTTTTGCATGTTAATTGGTATTCTTTATCATTTGAATATATTGTCAAGAGCTTCCTATAAACATTTTAGTTTCATAATATGATGTTTTTAGTTATTTTTATCGTATGATTTAAGAATAATTTAAGGTCAAAATGACCATCGGAAAAGTCAACAAAATCAAGTGTTACATTTATTATTGGACGGAGGAAGTATGTCTTTTTTTATAAGAACATATCATGGTCATTTTTAAAATTAAGTATTTTAATTCAAATTTTTTATTATACCATGACTTATTTAGCATAATGATAAAAGACGAATATTAAAGTAGAGGATAAACATAAATAATAGAAGAATAGATTGAACAAAAGATGATAGTACTATTAAAGTAGGAGACACATATAAATAAATAATTAGACGAATAGAAAAAAAGATGAAGAATATTAAAGTATAAGATAAATATATTAAAAAAAGATGATTAATTTCATTTTAGGCATAATGGGCAACACTGGGCCTGAATACAAGGTCGACGCGTAAGCCGAAACGGCCCAAGGCACAGGCGACATCAAGAAAGCCCAATACTGACACCGCGTAAAGTCAGCAGATCCAAGTCTTAGAAATCAGCAGATCCAAGGTGAGTTTCGTAATACAAGAACAACATGTATAAATACCCAAAAAAATCTGTTGAATGTCTTTCTCCCACATTTCCAATTTCCAATTCCAATCAACCATCAAACCCAATCAGTCAACAATGTCGTACTTTCCCAAAGGCCACCAGGACACCGGCGACGAGGTCGACGACTTTGACGAGTACGATTCCACCCCTTACGGCGGCGGCTATGACATCCACCTCACCTACGGCCGCCCACTTCGCCACTCCGACGAGATCTGCTACCCCAACACCTCCTCTCACTCCCTTGACTTCGACTACGACCGCCCTCAGTACACCTCCTATGCCGAGCCATCTGCTTACGCCGATGAGGCTCTTGACAACGAGTACAAGAACTATGTCCGTTGCAAGCCCGGCGGCGGCGGCTATGAGGCACCTGCTGAACCGGAGTATGGATCCGGGTATGGGCGGAAGAGTGAGTATGAGGCACCTGCTGAGCCAGAGTATGGTGGATCAGGTGGTGGGTATGGAAGGAAACCGGCTTATGGTGAGCCTGAGGGTGAATATGGATCCGGGTATGGGAGGAAGACTGAGTATGAGGCGCCAGCTGAGCCGGAGTATGGATCAGGTGGTGGGTATGGAAGGAGGCCTACTGAGGAAGTGGGCTATGTGAGGCCTAGCTATGGAAGATCTGAGGAAGATGAGGGTGGCTATAGGAAGCCAAGCTATGGAAGATCTGAGGAAGATGAGGGTGGCTATAGGAAGCCTAGCTATGGCAGGTCTGAGGAGGAGGAAGAAGGTTATAGGAAGCCAAGCTATGGAAGGTCTGAGGAGGAAGAAGGAGGGTATAGGAAGCCTAGCTATGGAAGGTCTGAGGAGGAAGAAGGGTATAGGAAGCCAAGCTATGGAAGGTCTGAGGAGGAAGAAGGAGGGTATAGGAAGCCTAGCTATGGAAGGTCTGAGGAGGAAGAAGGGTATAGGAAGCCTAGCTATGGAAGGTCTGAGGAGGAAGAAGAAGGGTATAGGAAGCCTAGCTATGGAAGGTCTGAGGAGGAGGAAGAAGGGTATAGGAAGCCTAGCTATGGGAGGTCTGAGGAAGAAGGGTATAGGAAGCCTAGCTATGGAAGGTCTGAGGAGGAAGAAGAAGGGTATAGGAAGCCTAGCTATGGGAGGTCTGAGGAAGAAGGGTATAGGAAGCCTAGCTATGGGAGGTCTGAGGAAGAGGGTTATGAGAGGCCTAGTTATCAGAGGCGTGATGATGATGATGATGATGATGAACAAGGAGAAGGCTATGGACGCAAGAAATATGTGAGCTTTTTCTTTCTTCATCTCTCTACTTGCTTATTTGTGCATTGTGATCCCTTTTATGTACTTTTGTTTTTGGTATTTACTTGCTAGTGTACTAGTATTGGTGTGTGAGATTTGATCTATCATGTTTAGCTTATTAATAATATATGTTGTTTTGTTGATTAGATCACCTAGAGATGGTTGTGGTTTTGGCTCCTTGATTTGATCATCAAGTCTTTAGTTCTGATTTTGATAATGTAGGTTGTATGAGTTTGGTGTTAGTATATAATGTGTGAGCATTGTAGAATAATTGTAGAATGTAGAGTATCCTAGCAAATCTTATAATGTTAAGTGTCGTTAATTACCCCTTGCCATTGTTGATTGTTCAACTTGGTAATAATATTTGAAACAAATTAACATCAAGATAAAAGGAAAAGCCTGTAGTCGGTTATTGTCTGATTTATGGTTCTCATTGTATTCCTGTGTTGTTTTATGGTGTATGTTCCTTGAGGAAATGTTCTGTCTTAGTCTTGATTACAATGGTAGGTTCTCTAGTCTTATCAAGCTATGTATTTGTTCTTGACATGATAAAGTTTCTCCAATTGTAGTACTAGTTTTACTTTGTTGCCAACTACTGTAGATGTTCCAATTTTGACAAGCAGTGTAAATTTCTCAGTGCTTGAATGCACGCTCACTAGTCAGGTGATTTTTTATGTCAACCATGTTCTGTTGTTTAGCAGTTTATCCTAAATTAGTGATGAACAAGATACAACATTTGGTTTGCAAGAATTGAACATGGTCCCAAGTATTGTCAATCTTAATTTGCTTATCTCATGGTATGACACATCCTTAGATTGTAGTCTGTGGTGTCAAGATTTAGTTCTGTCGATTTGCACACATAAAAGCTTGATGATTTACTCTATGCTTAAAAGATTCGCATTTTCACTACATGTAGCTTTGCAACGAACTCAAGATTTAAGTTTCTGAGTTTACTTCTGTGACAAGCTTGTGTAAAATATGATTGCTGATTTCATGTATGCCAAACTTTCTGTATGCTACATTACTGCTTCTGTGTCCAACCTCTGAACTTTTTCTAATGAAATTTGCAGGGGGGCGACAACTCTGATGATGAAGATGAGGAGAAGAAGCAGCACCGCCACAAGCACCACCACCGCAAGCACTATGATGACTAAGCGTGAAACTCGTTCTCTTATGAACTGGATCATGCTGTACTAAGATTAATATATACATGGTCTATTTGCTTATTTGCTTTTTCATTACTGTTTGTCTGTTTCCTTCTACTGGTGCCAGCATAATGGGTTGTTTCCATATGCCTATAATAAACAGGGAAAACTCACCAGCCCTGATAATGTGTGATCTGTGTTATTTACTACTGTATGTTATGTTTTGTTTCACAAATTCTTGTTTGGAAATTTATCTAGTTATGTTTGAACTGAAATCCTTTACTTTCAGGGCTCTTTGCATCACCTTTACCTATAATGTTCTTTTCTCTTTTAAATTCCTGTTCGCAATAATATTGTGAACCGAGCACATATATTTTCCACCTGAAAGTCAGCTGCAGTTTAGGTAGAGTTCTTTAATGACTGCTTTGAGGTGCATCTTTATTGCATCACCTTGAAATAAAAGATGCCCGTTTTGGTTTGTGAGGCTAGTGCTATTATACAGATAAACATCCAAATGTTAGGATTAACGTCAGTTCAGATTTGTTCAGACGAATAAAATATGACAGTAATTAAGAACTATAGTAGTACATACTATGTGTATGCCTAAATGGCTGAGTCTTGATCGCTGTTTGCTACTTGAAAGCCTACTACAAACTTGGAGATCAAAATTTTGAGAGAGTAGTACCAGTTGCAGAGCATATGAAAGCATTGCATGCGTAGTTTATTCAAATGAGAAACTTGTATGTACTTTTCTACCAAGTTAGCCAACACAAATAGTTTTACCAAAAAAATTGGGTCATCACATTTTTATGTGTTAAAATAACAAGTAGAAACATCAACCATAAGTACGTAGTACAATGTCTAATTAACTTGAAGAAAATAGCTACTCCGTACTACATTCTGACTTTTTCAAGTTTTATCCAATTGCAAAAGGATTGTGGAACTAGATCAGTATGTAGTACAATGTCTAATGTCCGGAGGAAGTTAGGTGTGTAAAGTTTTATGAAACGGAGTGAGTAGACGGTATACTACATATTAGTTTTACCAATTCTAAAGCAACAAAGTATACGTGGTAGTTTATCACCTAAGAACAAAGTATCAAGAATTGTATCGATTCAAAGCGGTTTAGGCGTTAGAAGATAGATATTTTTAACTTTCTATGAATTTGGTAATTTTGCTTGAACTTATCATATATTTAGTGGAGTCAACTTATATACTGGGTCGTCTATATATTGTAGTCGTTTCTAAATCTTATTACGTCTGAACTGAAAATGCAAGTTTCAATTGCGTCTATAATTAGCACACCTATATTACAGATCCAATGAGATTGAACAAGTAGTATATAATTAAATTTTGTCAAATCATTTTCAGTCAATCTACAGTGTAGTTGGCTCATGAACTTTGAAAATTGCTCCTTAATTAATTTGATTAATTAATGTTAGACTATGTTATTTTCGTCTGAAAATTGATTATTTTAAGTTCAGATCAGTTCAGTTTAGATGCATTAAGTTTAGTTCACATTTGCCTAATAGTATTTTATACTACAAATAAGTTCAATTTAGTCCAGTTCAGATCAGTTCAATTTAATTATGTTCAAAAAGAGAACAGAGGATAACTACTACGGAAACATCTTGATGGACCCATTTTAATATGCTCCAACAAGTATCTCTTTCTATACTATACGTATTACATGCATTGTATTGGGTCTGTGAATATGTTGCATATGTTATTGCCGCAAGTGGTGGAAAGAAATCTATACTACTGCTACTCCAGTTTGGTGCACGACTTGGTGATATATGACTGATGAGGTTGGGGAAGGTTGTGTTTTCGAAGTGTCGAGAAAAAGGGAATTGCTACATTATCGAAGGTTAGACGTAATTTGCAGCTTAGATTATTATTGTATTTGTTTTGATTTTGTCATGAGTAGGAACACAAAACTTTTAGCATATCTTATAATCGTTTTGTTTAACCTGCATAACATTTTCGTTATTAGTTAAATGTTTTGAAAATCCACATTGTGTTTCCATTAATCTTGTGTAGATGATTGCATTAAAGGGCAAATCCATGGAGCAGACAAGTAGGGCAGCCGATTTTTTATTTTTTTTAATAATATGTGATCCATTAATGTTCAATTTCAAATTATGAAAACCGTGTACACAGCAAAATTGTATAGCTGTCTAGACAATGAATAATTAATGCAAACTAAATACCCCTGCCCCTTGGGTCCCAAACTAATACAAATTAATCTTAAATGATACTCCGTATATAATACTGAACGTAATTACATTATGAATATTTTCTTCGTGTTGATCGCAAAAAATTCACAAAACATGACCAAATCATCTCCCAAATTGTTTACAAATCAAAGAGTTTACTCATTCCTAACTAAAGTTAAAAAAATTGTATTGGTTACCATTTCAAGATCACACCTACATTTAAAATCACACATTGCCTCTTGTTTCAAACCATTTATATATATTCTATACATATACACTGCTCCATTGACATTCATAATTCATTCAAGAAACAAACAAAACACAGTAGCAAGAAAATTGGATTCACAGCTTCATAATAAGCTGATCATCAATAAGCAAACATGAAGTTTGGGAAGGAATTCTCTTCCCAAATGGTCCAAGAATGGCAAACTGCTTACATGGACTACAACTACCTCAAGAAGCTCCTCAAGGAAATCTTGATAATCAGAAGGAACCATGTCGATCAACAGTCATCTAGTCCTGCTGCCAACGGTCCCGGTTTGAACCGCAGGCTTACATTGTATCGGGCCTTTAGTGGCCTCAGGGCAACGTTTAAGGGGTCGCCACGGAAGGGGTCACCAAGGAAGGCTAATGAGGATGAGGCTATACTGGTGAGTGATACTCACTATGATGGGAGTGAAGGAGAATATCAGACCATGTTTTTGAGGTCATCGGAGGAAGGCGGTGAGTTCGAAATGGAGTACTTTAGGAAGCTTGATCAGGAGTTTAATAAGGTGGTTAAGTTTTATAAGAGTAAGGTTCAAGAAGTGAAGGGAGAAGCAGATGAGCTGAGTAAGCAGATGGATGTGCTTATTGCATTGAGGGTCAAAGTGGAAAAGCCTAGTTATGATCAGGAACAGAGAGATGGTCATGATGTTAAGGTTTTCAGTAGTTTGAATTCGCATGATCCTGCGGTTGTTGTTGCTTCGGTTGATGGGTTCCGACAAGGTATGAAAGTTCGAATATTTTCGTGCTTTCGCCTTTTCTATCTTTATCAGTTTTATACGATTTTGGAATAGTGTGGTTAGTTATTCTGCTGGTGAACTGATTCTGATTGTGTATAAGCAGGAGGGGCGCGAATGGAGGCGATTCAAGAAGTTGAGATGAGCAATGAAGGAAGTTTTAGTGATGAACAGATTAGGCCTGCAGTGAATGTGAAAGACAAAATGGGGGCAGGTGGGTTTAGGCCTGCTCCATTGGAAGTTCTGGATCATGTCCAGATCAATGTTGAACCTGACACGCCAATTTCAACCTTAAGAAATGTCATCTTGAGTTCAAAATCGGGTCTTTCGTACAGCAAACATGAGCTAAAAAATGCAGAGGACAAGTTGAGACAGGCTTTTATCGATTTTCATCAACAGCTTCGGCTTCTTAAAAGCTACTGGTAATGTATTTTGTCATTCGATGTGTTTTAACAACATCTGATTCGAGGAGATTAACTTACTGCTATGTTATGTTGCCAGTTTCTTGAATATGCTTGCCTTCTCCAAGATTATGAAGAAATATGATAAGGTATTTTGCTATATTTACATTCAACAGTATGAAAACAATGATTAGTTTAGTGTTAGATCTGAGCTATCGGCTGATTCTCTTGCAGATCACTTCGAGGAGTGCTTCAAAATCTTACTTAGAGATGGTGGACAAATCATATCTTGGCAGTTCTGATGAGGTAATGTACTCGAAAGTCGAACAAACTCTAATGAGGTTTCTTATATGCCACAGTTTGGCTTCATCGTACTCTTCACTTTTCAGGTAAACAAGCTCATCGAAAAAGTAGAGAAAACATTCATTAAGCACTTTTCGAATGGCAATCACCGTGAAGGAATGAAATCTTTAAGGCCGAAACATAAAAAGGAGAGGCATAGAACTACATTCTTTGTTGGTGAGACATTGTTCGCTCTCTTTTCTTAATTTTGAGTTGTTAAATTCGAAATATAACATCTTACGATCTCTTTGGACATATGTAGGTCTGTTCACTGGTGGTTCAATAGCACTAGTAGGCGGTATAATAGTTTCCGTACATGCTTGGGATCTTCTTAGCCATGAGGGAAGAGGCCAGTATATGGATAACATATTTCCTCTGTACAGGTAGCTTTGTTTACTGTACGTTGAGTTCCAATGCCAGTTGAAAATCAATACTCCAGTAATAACAAATATCTCTTGCTTTGTAGCATGTTTGGATATATTTTCCTACACATGATAATGTATGGTGCAAACACATATTACTGGAGGCGATTTCGAGTGAACTACCCCTTCATATTCGGATTCAAACCAGGAACTGAATTGGGGTTCAGGGAAATCTTCCTCCTTGCTTCTGGCCTTGCAGTATTGACATTGGCAGCTGCATTATCTCACCTGGACATGGACATGGACCAACGAACAGGAACTTTTCAAACGCTAATCGAATTGATTCCACTAGGACTAGTCCTTGTAAGTTTACATGCTGAGTTTAGTTCCATTTAACATCAAACTAGAACTTCCATTTTCCTTTTCTGATTTAAGTTCACACTGTGATATTGATGTGCAGTTGGTGCTATTTATAGCTTTCTGTCCGTTCAATGTCATATACCGTTCAAGTCGCTTGTTCCTGATTCGAGGAGCATGGCATTGTATAGGTGCTCCTCTTTATAAGGTATACAGTTACTCAGAGCTCAGTATACATTAAACAGTGATAATTTCACTGTTCTCATGATGTTCTCGCTTCGTTCTTAGGTTACACTCTCTGACTTCTTCTTGGCTGATCAGCTAACAAGCCAGGTTAGAAAGTTATTCCTTGGATATCGAGATAAAATAGTTTTACGCTGGTAATTTTGTTCTTATTCCATTTGTATCATACTGTCATTCAGGTCCAAGCCATCAGAAATCTGCAGTTTTTCATCTGCTACTATACATGGGCTGATTTTGAAACGCGGACATCAACCAAGTGCCAAGACAGTGAAGTCTACAAGATATTCTATATCTGCGTTGCAATAATTCCGTTTTGGTCGCGTTTCCTTCAGGTAACTTATTTCTTTGCATCTTTTTTTTGGAAATCCCACCACAAAAATAACAATTTGTGGCTCAAATTCAATGCAGTGTCTTCGGCGTTTATTTGAGGAAAAGGATAGAAGGCAAGCGTTTAATGCACTCAAGTACTTCTCAACAGTTGTGGCACTCGTTGCAAGGACAATTTACGGTCAAAGTCCATCAGACACAGCAGCACCGTTCTGGACGTTTTGGAGAGTAATGGCCTTTTCAACTTCAGGAGTAACCACAGTTTACAATACTTACTGGGATATAGTTATGGATTGGGGGCTTATGCAGAAAAATTCCAAGAATGCATGGCTGAGAGATAAGCTTTTGATATCCAACCAATCTGTCTACTTTATTGCCATTGTGAGTCTTATATTCTGTTATACTTTTTCCAAATCCAGAAATTTATACTATCTGTGATCACTTATCATTTTATGGAAATTTCAGGTGGTGAACATCCTTCTGAGGCTAGTATGGATGCAACTGGTGTTGGATTTTCAGGTACCGTTTCTTCATGAGAAAGCCACGATTGCGGTTGTTGCCTGTTTGGAAATTATTCGCCGTGGCATATGGAACTTCTTCAGGTAAACTTCTACCCCTTGCAATGTTAGATTAGTCCTTCCCTACCTTACTGAACAACTTTAGAAATAATAATGTGTAAAGGTTCTGGATTGATGAACATAATGTACCCTTACACGTTGATAACGCATGGTTTGATCATGCAGAATCGAGAATGAACACTTCAACAACGTTGGGAAGTTTCGTGCATTTAAGACAGTACCCTTACCGTTTCACTATGGAAGATGAAACAAAGATACACTGACAGAAAACAGTGCATGATGAGCTGATTTGTTTTTTTTATTTTATTTATTTATTTATTTTATTTTTTGTGTAAATTTCATCTACTTTTGTATTCTTTAGATTCTGGTGAATTATGAATTATAAGATGTACAGACAGACTTATCTTATGCAAATGCAATGGAGGTTCTAATTCCAACAGGCAAAACATACAGCAAATTACCTGCCCTGATTTATGTGACATCAAAGAATATTATGGCCGGTATGTCTCATGGAGAACTAGAGTACTAAAAATGGATTTCCCCGCACAGGAGGACTAATGTAAAACGAAACTTATTACTAATTATTAGTCATTTTTAGCCTATAAAATGAAAATGAGATTAAAAACAGTTTAATGGATTTGCCTAAACCATTTATCAACGATGTATATAAATAGATCTAAATAGGTGGGTGGTAAATAGCTTACAATCCATCTAATAAAAACTATACCTCCACGTATTCACCTATTTTGACACCCGTAAATTTTTATCCCACACATTCCACTTTCCTTCAACAACTACCCCCAAAGTTAGTTACCATTCTCCAAAACTCCTTTCACTTTTTTGTTTCCATCTCAGAATGGAATAAACTCATTTTATGAAAACATGGAACAAAGAATGCCACATTGCCATTGTTGACTGGAAGTTATAAGGAAGTGAAATGAAAATGGTTTGATGAAGAACAAAGAAATGAGTCTTTGATTTTTCATAATAATTTTTTTTTTCTTTGTTATTTATTTGCAGGATCTTCTGTCTTTTAGTTTTATAATTTCCACATGAAGTTTGGGAAGGAATTCTCTTCCCAGATGGTCCAAGAGTGGCAAGCTGCTTACATGGACTACAGCTACCTCAAGAAACTCCTCAAGGAAATCTTGATAATCAAAAGGAACCATGTTCAGCAACAGTCCTCTATTCCTGACAACGAACAGGGTACCTTGAACCGCAGGCTAACCTTGTATCGAGCCTTTAGCGGTCTAAGGTCCACGTTTAAGGGATTGCCATCACGGAAGTTTAATGAGGATGAGGTCATACTAGTGACTGATACTCACGATGAAGAGGACGAAGAAGCTTATCAGACAATGTTTTTGAAGTCATCGGAGGAAGGTGGTGAAGCCGAAATGGAGTTCTTTAGGAAGCTTGATCAGGAGTTTAATAAGGTGGTTAAGTTTTATAAGACTAAGGTTCAAGAAGTGAAGAGAGAAGCAGATAAGCTGAGTAGGCAGATGGATGTACTTATTGCATTGAGGATCAAAGTGGACCTGCCTGGTCTTCAAGAAGATTGTCATGGTGTTAAGAATACTGTGGATTTAGATGATCCTGCAATTCTTCTTGCTTCGGTTGATACTAGTCAACAACAAGGTATGAGTGTTTTGCATCTTTTTTTCATGTTCTTGCCTTTTCTGTCTGTATAAGTTTTGTAAAACTTTGGAATTCTCTGCTGGTGAAAGTTATAGTATATTGATCCTGATTGCTTACGCGTAGAGGGGGAGAGACTGAAGGTCATTCAAGAAGTTGAGATGACCAACAAAGAAAGCTCTAGTGAGCCTGCAAAGACTCTGAAAGAGAGAAAGGGTGCACGCAGACTTGAGCATTCTCCGGTGGATATTTTGGACGGTGTCCAGATCAATGTTGAACCTCACACGCCAGTTTCAACGTTAAAAAATGTCATCTTGAATTCAAATTCGGGGCTTTCGTACACCAAATGTGAGCTGGATAATGCAGAAGCCAAGTTGAGGAAGGCTTTTATTGAATTTCATCAACAACTTCGGCTTCTTAAAAGCTACTGGTAATCGTAGCTTGTCCTATAATGTGTTCAGCAATGTGTGATTACAGGATTGACTTATTGCTATCTTATGTTGATGATAGTTTCCTGAACATGCTTGGTTTCTCCAAGATTATGAAGAAATATGATAAGGTATTTCCTATTTCCATTTAAAGATTATGAGGACAGTAAGTTTCGCATGAGATCTCAGTTATCGACTTATTCGGTTGCAGACCACTTCAAGGATTGCATCAAAACATTACTTAGAGATGGTGGAAAATTCTTACCTTGGCAGTTCTGATGAGGTATATATTATATTGTACTCAAAACATATCAAATTTGATCTTGCAATGTTCCCAGTAGGCCACAGTTTGACTTGATATCACTTTTCTTGATTTTTCAGGTAAATAAAATGCTTGAAAAAGTAGAGAAAACATTCATCAAGCACTTTGCGAATGGCAATCACCGTAAAGGAATGAAATATTTAAGGCCAAAACGTAAAAGGGAGAGGCACAGAACTACGTTCTTCGTTGGTGAGACATTGTTCGCTTTCTTTTTTATTCATTTTGGGCAATTATATTCGGCACATAACATCTTTCGATCTCTGTTGACATATACAGGTCTGTTCACTGGTGGTTCAATAGCACTGGTAGGCGGTATAATAGTAGCCATAGAAGCTGGTAATCTTCTTACACATGAGGGAAGAGACCTGTATATGAATAACATATTCCCTTTGTACAGGTAGCTTTTGTTCACTATACCCTTGAGTTCCAATGTCAGTTGATAATGTCTGTTCACTATTGTCTTTGTAGCTTGTTTGGATATATTGTCCTACACATGTTAATGTATGGAGTAAACACATATCACTGGAGGCGATACAAAGTAAACTACCCCTTCATATTCGGATTCAAACCAGGAACTGAGTTGGGGTTCAGACAAATCTTCCTCCTTGCTTCTGGCCTTGCAGTATTGACATTGGCAGCCGGATTATCTCACCTGGACATGGACATGGACCTACAAACTGGAACTTTTCAAACGCTAACTGAATTGATTCCATTATTCCTAGTCGTAGTAAGTTAACATGCTGCATTTTTAGTCCATTTAACATCATAGGAGAACTTTGCATGCTACTGATTTCTTTTAACACTGTGATATTGATGTGCAGCTGGTGCTATTAATAGTCTTCTCTCCTTTCAATATCGTGTACCGTTCAAGTCGCTTCTTCCTGATTCGAGGCTCTTGGCATTGTATAGCTGCTCCTCTTTATAAGGTAAGCAGTTACTCAGAACTCAGGATTATTCATATAAATGAATGAAAATTTCATTTTCTCATGGTGTACTCGCCTCGTTCTTAGGTTACTCTTCCCGATTTCTTCTTGGCTGATCAGCTAACAAGCCAGGTTAGATACTTGTCCTTAGATATCCAGATTTCATACATTTAGCTGAACACATAAAATAGTTTTAGCTGGACATTTAGCTCTAATTTCATTAGCACCGTACTTCATTCAGGTCCAGGCCATCAGGAATTTTCAATTTTTAGTCTGCTACTACGCATGGGGCGACTTTGAAAGACGAACATCAACCAAGTGCCAGAATAGTGATGTCTACAGGATACTTAATATCTGCATTGCAATAATTCCATACTCGTCTCGTTTCCTTCAGGTAACTTATTTTTTTGCATATTTTGTAATCTCACAACAAAATGCCAACTTGTGCTTCAAATCCAATGCAGTGTCTTCGGCGTTTATTTGAGGAGAAAGATAATCATCAGGCGTTTAATGCCCTCAAGTACTTATCAACAATCGTGGCACTCGTTGTAAGGACAATTTACTCACAAAGACCGGCAGAAGGACCAGCAGCACCGTTCTGGACGTTTTGGAGAGTATTGGCTTTTTTGACTTCACTAATTACCACAGTTTACAGCACTTACTGGGACATAGTTATGGATTGGGGTCTTATGCAGAAGAATTCCAAGAATCCATGGTTGAGAGATAAGCTTTTGATATCCAACCAATCTGTCTACTTTATTGCCATTGTGAGTCTCATCTTATATTCTGGTATACTTTTTCCAAATCCATAAACTTATACTATCTGTGATCATTGATCATTTCATTGAAATTTTCAGGTGGTGAACATCCTTCTAAGGCTTGTATGGATGCAAATGGTGTTGGGTTATAAGGTACCAGTTCTCCATGAGAAAGCCACGACTGCGGTTATTGCCAGCTTGGAAATTACCCGTCGTGGCATGTGGAACTTCTTCAGGTATGTTACCATCAGCTACAGTGTTCAAAAGGTCTCCATTTGCACATGCTTCTGCAAGTTACCTACTCTACTGCACATGTTGAGAAATACTCGTGTGTAAAGTTTCTGGATTCATGAACTTATTGTGCCCCTCATATTTTGACAAACACAATGGTTTAATCATGCAGGATCGAGAATGAGCACTTCAACAACGTTGGGAAGTTTCGTGCGTTTAAGACAGTGCCCTTGCCGTTTAACTATGGAATATGAAGCAAAGAATAGACAGAAAACAGAGCATGAGCTGATTCTTTTGTGTAAATTTCATCATTTGTAATCTTTAGATCCCGGAAAGATCCCTTCCTCAAATGTATTCTTCAGATTCTGGTGAATTATGAATAATAAGGTGTATATACAGTCTCATGCTTGTGCAAATGAGATCAATGGTTGATTCCAAGTTTTCAACGGACAAACAAGCAGCGTAATCACCTGGCCTGATTTAGGGAAATTTTCCACAGAGCAAAGCGGTCTATAAGTTACTTATGAACTATGTGGTCCAAAATCATCCACAAAAATGTGATGTGTGATTTCATGGTCTAACAACTTACTCAGACCAAATATATAGTAGAATTTTCATCTGATTCATGACATCAAAAAAATGCAAGCATAACAAAAATATTCCAAGTTCAATTGATGAATTTTCAGTCAAATGCATACAAACAAGTTCAATAACCCCATTGACATAAAAGAAGACGATAACTATCAATTCAAAGAAGATGAATTAGATGATCAGTAGGTCAGACGATGTCTATATGGTCTCGAGAGCTTGAAGAACATCAGCTTTCAGGTCTTCAAAGTCCTCAAGTCCAAAGCTGAAACGGACCAAGTTGTCCAAAATGCCATATTTTGCCCTCTCTGACTGAGGGAGATCCCTGTCCCATACAAAAAATAGCACCATCAATATCAACCATATCAATATCAAATGTAACAATCACCGTGGAAACAAATCTTTATAGTAAAAACATTCTACAGTTTCAACCTCAAGCAATCTATTTTTATTGGGTAAAACCTCAGTATAGAATAGTTCTAATCCTATCCTCTTTTTTTTCACCAGTTCAGGAAGAGATAAAAAGAAAGTAAGATTCTAACAAGGAGGAAAAAAATTAAAAAGAGTTCATAAACGCACCAATAAGACATTATAGCTGGTTGATCAACAATACTTTCACAACCTCCGAATGAAGGGGCTATGTATGGAATTTTCAATGCATCAACAAACTTTGCAGTTTTATACAAGTCTCCATCAACCTGATAAAATTACATAATAATTAACTATCACAACAATGAGTTCATAGAAATAACACAAACAACACATGTAGAATCTGTTCAAACATAACTGGAATGTACACACTAACCTCAAAACTAACCACGCCAGCGAAACCAGTCATTTGTTTCTTAGCAAGGTCATATTCTGGATGACTAGCCAATCCAGGATAATAGACACGACTAATCTGCAGTACATTTTGTCATAAATAAGAGATTTAGTATAATATTTCAGACTCTCCACCGCAATGAAGCTAGATCTTCAGTTCTTACTGGGATAATCTAAATTGTGTAAATTTTAGATTAGGCACAGCAGTGGTGAGTCTCTCTTAGCTGAGTGCAACTCAATATTCCTTTTTTCTTTTTCTTTCATTATATATGTGGTATATTGCATTTATATATATGATCATGCCACATGCAAACATGAATGAAGAAATAACAATGCAAAGTGCCAACATGAGCTTTCATGGTGTGCCATAAATTTTGTATACATGATGTACCTTTGGATGTGCCTCTAAAATTTCGGCCATCCTCTGTCCTGTTGAGTTTTGTTGCTGTACACGAAGGTGGAGCGTCTTCATGCCTCTGATGATAAGATATGCCGCGTTCTAGTAAACAGAAACATGATGTTTAATGTCAGTTTAAAAAACTTCAAGGACGGCGCAAGTGATTCAAAACCATGATATAAATTCTTAATTACTGAATGCAAGCACATCCATCCATGAAATATAAGATAACATTATTCAATGCAAGATTTAAAAAATATAATACAAATTATATGCTATATAGGCAGGAACTCACTGGATTAAGAGCACCTCCAAGAACATGGTGCAAATTGCGAATTACAGAAATTAACTTCTCAGGGCCACTAACTGTTCCTGCTAGAACCTGGGAAAGAAATAGGCTAGCTAAGCTTAGAAATATGCAGTGCATACATATATAATACCATATACTATACAGAACACATGTTTCGACTTACATCATTATGGCCTGCAATATATTTGGTTGCAGAGTGCACAACAATATCAGCACCAAGAGCCAAGGCTTTCTGGTTAAGGGGAGTCGCAAAAGTCCCATCAATGACCACCAGAGCCCCTTTGTCATGGCACAGCTTTGACACCCGCTCAATATCAACACACCTCAAGAAGGGGTTGGTTGGAGACTCGGTAAAGAAAAGCGATACCTTCATGGAATTTCAAAATAAAACAACTTCAATAAAATACTCTAAAAAAGGAGAAGATTGTGACTAAAGGATAATGATAATATACACAAGTATCAGTACTGACCGTGTTCTTTTCGAGTGCAGACTCGAGGCCTTTGATGTCAGCAGGGTCAATGACAGTGGACTGCATTCATTATGAAATGGAAATAACGCATAAGCTATGTTAGGTATACGAGGGACAAAATCAAAATGTTCCATGTTACATGGTTGTGCTGAAGAAAGACTCTTGAAATTCCCATTCTTCCTCGTCTCATGATGAAACATAATGTACAAATTATAATTTAAATTAATCAAATAAAAGTAAATGAAGATTAAGGAGAATGTTTCCGACGGTTCGATGCCCTGCCCACCCCTTCCCAGCATGTAACTATAGAGATATGTACTTGGTATATTTACAATTTTACATGTTCCTAATTCTTTAAATTAAAATATCAAGTGTTAGACTGAGGTGTCATGACACTAGAGGTCATAGGTTCAATTCTCGTTAAGTGCGGGATTATTTATAGTTTATTACTAGCTTTGTAATGCTAAGCTTTGTAATGCTACTTATGAAATTGTAATGGTTCGATTATTAAAAAGAAATTAAAATATCAAGTAAAAATAAACTTTGGCAAATTCCGGATTCACCTAATTCTTCAAATTAAAATTCCAAGTAAGAATAAACTTTGAGAAACCAAAATAGACAAACAGAAACGAACAGGAGTCAGAAATCATACCGTGATCCCCATTTTGGGAAGAATATTCTCAATGAACATCCTAGTCTTCCTGTAGCAGTCAGTGGTTGTCACTATGTGACCACCCGCAGGGACCAGTGCCATCATCATGACAGTGCTAGCGCACATTCCAGAGGCCAACATAAGTGTAGATTCAGCCCCCTCCAGAGCACTGATTTCATATTCAAAAGTCAGAATCCTCTTATATACACAAAAATTCTTGCCAAAAAGGATTTAAAAAAAAAATGAAACACTAACCTTATCTTCTCCTCTGCAACAATAGTAGTATAATTCCCATATCGTCCGTACTCAAAACTTGCACGCCTTTTTTCCTGCCAGGTTACAAATAGGTCCATATTTTAATATATCGATAAAGGTAGTACTATGAACTATGAACTATCTCCCATATAGGCACACATTGCACATACCTTGAAGTCAATGAGATCAGCAGTTTTGTTGAAGAAATAAGCAGATGTGTTAACCACAGGAGTAGTAATTGCATCAGTAACAATGCTGCGGCCCAGTCTTTCACCTGTTTAAGTCAATAATCTCCCGGTAAGTTTCACAGACACAGTTCCACACAAAACACAATTCATATGAGATACTATAAGATAGCATAAGCTGTAAGGAAGCCACTAAATCTCCAAATGTCAATGACCAAGACTAATTCCAATCAAATCAAATGAATGTTTCATGAAAGCAATATAGCAGATGCAAAATATTGAGCTAGATCAGAGCTCCGTAATGTTTCATTCATTTTAATTACATAATCATTGATAAAATAATAATTAATCAACATATCATCCCTAATGAAATCATATGCTTATGAATCACCATTCTCAATAGCATAAACCTCAGCCACAATCTAGATGAACATACATATAATGGTATAATGGTGTAGAGATAAGGATTTACCAGCATGAATAGCGACGCTTCCATCAGAATTAAGAAACGGAGCATATTTGAAAGGAACCTCTACATCTAAACCCTTAATCTCCCCCTTCTCGGTCGCACCGACCACCACCTCATCAGCACCGGTCTCAACCGGTGCAAAGGCAGCGGCCGCCGCCGCATCGACAGCCTTAGCCGCCGATGCGGCGGCTGACGCGGCCTGGTTGTTTGACCAGGAAGCGGCGACAACCTGAGCGACGCCAATGTTGCTACAGTTCCTCCGAGCCTTGATGCTGAGCTGGCGGACGAAGTTAGGAGGAAAGCGGTAGATCAGAGAGGACAAGCCGTAGTTGGTCAATCCGGCGGCGGGGAGATTGGGGAACCTGGATTTGGGGCCGGAAGGCATCTCGGGGCGGGAGAAGTCGGGGCAGGAGCGGCACTCGAAGGACGGAAATGCCCTCGCGCAGCTTGAAACGGCCATGGAAGCAGCTAGGGTTGGTGAGGGGATTTGGGCGATAATTTTGAGAGACGGAGAATGGAATATTCCGGTGAGGGATTTGTAATTTTGTGACCCGACCTTTGGCTCTCTCTCTCTCTCTCAGTTCTCAGCTGCAAAAGGAAATACTAGTAATTAATTGTAGAGTGGTCGTGGACTGCTCCTTTTAATCAGGTTCAGTCAGAGACAGATTCGGTCCTTTTTTTAAAAAAAAAATATTTTATTTAGTCCAATTTCTAATTTTAGATATATAAAATTATTTCAAAAATTTAGGCCAACTGGTTTACGAAAATTCAATATAACTACAATTAGACGATTTCCTATTCATTTGAAAGCTCTATGTGAAGAGCCAGTAGGCCTCGCAATTAGTCCGGACTCGGATCAGAATCGATAAGTTGTAGTAATTTTTCTTTGTCTCGACTCGATCCGGATCAAATTGAAATCCATGAATTGGTCCCAAATTACCAGGCCTGGGAGCTAGGTCCCCGGGCCAATTGGTGCCTCTCAAATGCTCAACGCCGTCATTGAGCTTTATGGGATTAACCATATCTCGAGGCCAACTTGACATTGTTTGTGTTGGTAGACAAAGGAGTGTACCCAACTCCACCCTCAACACCATTTACAACTTCAAAGTAATGAGAAAAATATTATAAATAAATAAATAAAATAAAATAAAATAAAAAGGAGAGAACAACCAAAGTGTATGAAAGCAAAATGAAAATTGATCGAACAAGACGATTTAAGGTGGTTCGAATAACCAACTTCCACGTAAATCTAAATCCACTATGAACAAAATGATAACAAGAAACCATAGTGTACAAGACTTTCCGCAGATCTGGAACAATACTTCTTTGCCATCGCATTGCATTCTCTCCCACCGAACTTTAGATTACTCTCTAAATAATATTCCCTCCGTTCCAAACCAATCTATCAAAGCTGACTTCTTTTTTCGAACTTTTACCGTAAATTACTACTATATTACACATGATTTGTATATAATAGAGTTACATTAGAAAAATATAGTTGATTTTCTTTCATAATATAAATTTATTATATACTTTTATTGTGTAATGTAGGAGTAATTTATTGTCAAACTTCGAAAAAAAAATCAACTTAGGAAGATTTGTTAATTTGGATTATTTATGATGCATTGTATCACAATATTCCCTAATATCTACTCACAAATATGATGTATTGCAACTATCATTATGTGAAAAGGGCAGCCCATGTGTTTATACACAACCATATTAAGTTAGGTGCACGCATAACAAACTTATTAGTCGGGTATTGAATTAATAGCAGAACCATCTAAAAGTTCTTTGAACAATATTTCAGCTACTAGAACACTTAGGAGCTACGTTTTCGATCTCGCCGGGTCAACCCAGGTTGACCCGGTTTAACCGCTTCTCGGACGCATGTCTGAGACGGAACCATAAAAACTCGGAAAATCTCGCTAACCCGGGATTTTTCTGAGTTTTTGGGCGGTTAACCCGGGTCAACCCGGGTTGATCCGGGTTTTTAATAAAAAAAAAATTTGGATCATGTAATGTTCTAAATTCTAATGATGTACTACTACTATGAGTGACTTTATTTTGGTTTCTATGAGTTTATAATTTATATTGACATTTATGTTTTAATTTTCAATGTAATATGTATAGTATTTATTATATATAATTTGATATATTAATTAAATGGACCGAGACATCCCTCCAAGATGACCCGGGTTGACCTTTCTCCGGAGGTCGTCCGAGACGGACTCCGAGACGAGATTCAAAACATAGCTTAGGGGCATGTTATAATTTAGATAATCACAGGTGTTGAGGAAGCAAACCAAATAAGGTGTCCAGTCAACACCACAATTTGTAATCATTAAATTCCTAATAAATCCTTCGTGTGTATCACTCGTGTCATTGATATCACTCGTATCATTGATATAATAATATTGTACCAGTATGCATATACTCTTATCTTATCATTGAGAGTAATTACACTGTTTAAATGTACAATTCTACCAAATCTTCGAAAAAAAGAACATGCAACTATAATTTATGGAGTATATGTATCACGGCTATTATAATAATTATTATTATTTGTAGTAGTTGGTATACTCCTATGTGGACATGTGGTGATGCTTATCCTGAATCACATCGACATATATGAAGTTGTTTATTTTGTATAGAGATGTCAATGTTTTTTTTTTAAATATATCTTTATACCATTTCAACTGCAATGTATTACATCTTACAAATCACCATTTAATATATGAAATTAAACTATCAACAATTAAACAAGGAGTTCTATTTAGATTTAACAAATATTTCATTGGGCTTCACTTCGAATTCAATGTAGTTCAATTGCAAAATATACTTTTAACTCCTTCGACTTTTACCATTTGATCATCCTTATACGTTTACACTACTATGATGATGATGATGATGTAGCATAAATAGTTATGAATGATTAATATCAAAATTAAATTCATTTTTAGGTCCGAACTCCAAATTGTGAACCAGTGGCAATATAAAAACGTCCGTGTTCGTGGTATGAGGTATGGTAGGCCGTTCCGTCGTCGGTCGTAACAATTGTTTTGGGTTTCAGGTGTAAACTGTAAAGGTATGAAACATGCCACTTTATCTATTGTATTTGTGGAAATTTGTGTAGCTCGCCTACTGGTAGTACTTTTGTGAGTTTTGTCGCGGATCAAATTGTGTACTAATTAATTAAGCCATCTTTATAAGTTACACATACAATACAAATAGTGGATCTAGATAATTGTTCAATGACAAACACTCCACTTGACACTGAAATCATTTTTCCCTGATGATATTTGCAGAGTTTATGAATATAATGATGATATATGTGTATTCCATATGTTTTATTAACTTGATGATAATGTTACTACACTATTACATACTTGTACTGCGGAATCAAATTCATATGTGGATCAATTGGCTGAGCGTACATACGATAAAGTGACCAGTGGAAAAATTATATGCCATGAATCATGACCCAACAAAAAGAATAAATAAAAAAAAAATTCATGTGGTTTTTATAAAAGAGATAAAGTAAAATAATAAATTTAATATATTACTGTATTAGAACAAAAAAAAAAAGGAGTAAATAAAAAATAATAGTGATTCGATTTGATAATATGAGTACTACCAATAAATTCATGTGGTTTTTATAAAAGAGATAAAGTAAAATAATAAATTTAATATATTACTGTATTAGAACAAAAAAAAAAAGGAGTAAATAAAAAATAATAGTGATTCGATTTGATAATATGAGTACTACCAATAACAAAAAGGAGAAAACGAAAACGAGCAGTATTTTTTATATTTTTTATCGGAGAATTGGGGCAATTGGTAGGGTATTATTATTTGTTGGAAACACGAAAGGCCATTTTCTTGCGGGTACGGATCTTCTATCCCACTTTTTCGTGTCTCATTTCATGTCCCACTCTCATACATGTGACATGTGACATTTTAATTTTACTTATCTAAATTAATTACCTACTTAACTACACATGGATTAATTTAACAAAATTCAACATATTTGTGTATTGGTGCTACTGTTCCTCGCGCTGGTGTTTGAGTCTGGCGCTTGTGCTGTTTACTTTTGATTTTTCTTTGTTGTTGGTTTGCTAGAGTACTACTTACTCCTGGTTGCGCTCTGTTCTGTAACAAGTTTTTCTTTCTAGTAATCGAACATTTGTTCTTTATGTTTTAATGAAATTTAACCGATTCAAAAAACACAAATAAAAAAAAATGTATAATTGATTTAGTATTTAGTGCAACCGGTTCTCTTTGCCAACTTAGTTAAGTAAGTAATTAATTTAGATAAGTAAAATTAAAATGTCACATGTAGGAGAGTGGGACATGAAAGGGGACACGAAAAAGTGAGATAGAAGATCCACACCGTTTTCTTGCATGGACCTTTCCGACCGAGCTGTCCAAGCATGCAAGTTTAATTTCAAAAGTACTACATATACCCATCATTGATCCTAAACCTTCACTTGTCACTTGCGACTTGCCGACTCAAGTTTGGACTTGTTTGGCATGCCTCCTCGTTCGACCCGGTTATTATTGGAGAATCAATATAAATTACTAGATTTCGTTCCGTCCCAATAATTTAAGTTTGAAGATTGATGTCGAATTGACGAGTATTACACATGTATAAATTAGGTAATTGAATTTTTTTAGAAGTACACTAAGAATGACTCTACAACTGCCCAACTTAAAATTGAACACAAGCTTAGATATTTACTAGAAACCGCATCACACGTTACGCGTGTGAAGCGTAATCTTGTAAAACATTATTATTTTATTAAATAATATATTGAAATGAATGGAGTAATATATAATCTTTATATAATAACTTCAAACATAACCAAAAAAATAACTAATTGAGTAATTAAACTTAACACTAATGGTGTCCTATAAATGTATATAGTTTTTGTAGTTATGCAAATAATCGTTTTGAATTGAACTATACTAGACATACGAAAAGTATTATTCCAATGAGTCAAGAACCTTTAGACACATCTATAGGCTTTGGAAACATTCAACTTCGAAATCTGCAATGCATCTTTCGCATGTTAATTGGTGTTTTTCACCAGTTGAATATATTGTCATGTGCATCATTATCTCTTGCCATTTTGTTTCATCGATACCTTTTGTTATGTTGATGCCGCAATATGGACGATATTTAAATTCCCAATGGCCTAGCTAGTATCCTCAGGTTCTCTATCATCAGAGCTAAATTGAAGTTTTGGTAAATAAAATACTTCCTACGTCCAATATATAATAAGTGTAATATTTGATTTTATAGTTGACTTTTTCGAGGATTAGTTTGACCTTAAATTTAATTGTACATCATTCAAGTAAAATAATTAAAAAATTATATTATGAAAATATAAACATTCTAGTTTTATGATATGATGTTTTTAATTATTTTTATCGTATGATTTAAGAATAATTTAAGGTCAAAATGACCATCGAAAAAGTCAACTAAATCAAGTGTTACATTTATTATGGACGGAGGAAGTATTTTTTTTTCTTTCATAAGAACATATAATGGTTATTTTTAAATCAAATATAGTACAACCATACAACTTTATGTTAAAAAATGAAGATTTAAGAAGAGAATAAATAAAAATAAATAAATTACGTCAATAAGATTCGAACCCAACACCTTCAACTAAAATAATGATATTCGAACCAAACACATTCAATTAAAATAATAATACAAATAATGGAGAAAAATCACGCCAACATGATTCGAACCCTACACCTTTTAATTAAATAATGATACATATACGCTCCAGATTAAAATTGAATAAGTAAGATCAACGAATTAAAATTAATTAATAAGTCAATTAACTGGGTGAATCAATCGATTTATTATATTAATTTAAAAAAATCTCTCCTGAAATTGAGCCCCACTAAAATTCACTAAATAATTAGTACTACATCCCTATAGATCCTCTCCTTACGCATAAACTAAGGTAATATCGCTATCTATCTATGCAGCAACTTACTTGTGCACAGGAAAACTTAGATTCATGAGGTTTCTATCGTGCCAACTAGACATGCAATATTATATTGCCCCTCACAATCGTCCCTTTTTTCCTTTTTTTGTTCGAAATTGTTATGATTGCTCAAAGACGTCAAGAAATTGTCATCCATAAAGATTCTCTTGTCAGTAGCCGCGACTAAAAAGTAAAAACCAATATACTTCTATATATTCCAAAGGTATGAATCGGACAATATTATATCAATGTCACATATAGCGGACTCATACTCGTACGTAATTGCAAATAACCGTGCTAGTTTGTTTCCTTTAAAGCATGCAATTAACAAATAAAACACACAAATAATCTGGCCATGATGAATCTATCTAGCCTTATTAAAGTCCAGATCAAGAGTTTTCAGGTTCAATTATCCGAAATGAGATTGAAGACCGACCAAGACATATGAAATTATAACCCAATGTTAACAAGTTACGAATACTTATACTGCTCATAATTGCAAAGAACGATGATATTTTGTTTTCTAATCTGATCCACAAAGTTCAGATGCTAAACATCAAGTGTTTTGGGACTTCAATTCTCCAAAATTAGATCAGAGGCATATTTGATGAAATTATAAAATGATGATAACCCAGTTTCAATGAAGTAGTTCTAAAACTTACAAAACGGAAGTAAGGCTTTGTATTTAAACAAAAAAAAAAAAAAAAGCGTGAACTGAACTTGTATTAACGAAAACAACTAAATTTAAACTAAACTTTGAAATGAACTTTCTTTTTTTTTTTTTAAATGAAAAGAACAAGATAACGTACGTACGTGACGCCGGTAAGGATTATTGGGTTCTTCCTATCTTATTAACTCGTCTTTGTTAGGCTCCAATTTTGGTTTTTTGTAAGGTGTGCAATTCTTATGCACCACCTGTGGTTATGTAATTATTTCATAATTAATAAAATTTTGCAGTTAAAAAAAACAAAAAAAAGGTACTTGTAGTAACAGATTGTCGCGTGCCCAGTGATATTAGCGGCCCAAAAATCAGCCCAACAGTGAAAACCACATCCAGAGTCAATCCAGTTCACATGGGCCTCTCAACACCTTTTAGCAAAGCCAAACAACGAAAGCCTGAAGAAATCAGGTCAACTCATCTATAAATACCTGTAACTCGCCGTCTATTTCTTCAACAAAGCATTTCAGAGGCCATTTTTAATGGAGGTAAGCTAATTTATTTTAAAATTCTTTTTATTTGAGAAGGTGAAATAAATCGGTTGTTGCACAGTACTGAGGCTCTGCGAGACGATTAAAATTTCCGCAGAAGTCTAATCATAACGTGCACATAACAAATGGGACGCGCTTTGCAGCTTAAATCTCGCTGGTCTTCGGATTCAGCTCTCTGTATTTTTGCTGCCTGTAAAGCCCAAACATTTTTTTTCTTCTCCTCTTAGTTGATTTAGTTTGTTTTTTTTAGATCTGAATCTCAGATTTCATTGGTTTTTTTCCAAAGTTAGCTCTGTAATTCGATTCTAGCTTGAAGATTGAATACAGTATGAGACTCGATAAGTCTACTGTACTGGGCTCGATAATATTATCGAAGAACTAGTTCGTGCGGGTTCGGTAGGGTTCAATCAACCCTACCCATTTGCAAGTTTGTCGCTCACACGCATACGTTTTTCTTCATAGAAGAAACGGTGCCAAAAGTGTAAATGGCGATACAATTAAATATTTTTATGGACTGATAATCTAATCGTGCAATTACTTTCACCGCTGTAAGTTGTATTGATACTAGGACTTGAACCTTACTATCTCCATTAAGGGACTAAGGGAATGAAATGGAGTTCAAATGCCATTTAAGGACTATAATCTTATATAGTCCAGCAGGGTCTCGGTCAATTGGGACCGTCTAATTTCAGTACTGTTATTACCATTTCAACCATTAGATCAATTCAAGGTTCAATCTCAACAGTTGATTATTGATTATTTATTAATGTCACATGACTTTGCAGTGATCGCATAATAACAAAAAATAATTTTTAATATAAACTAAATTAAAAAAATTATATAGTAATTAATATTAATATAATCATTTAAATTAAATACATAATAAAATGTATTTAAAACTCCATCACCACTAGAATCCGGCGATCACCACCAAAATCCGACAACCACCACCAGAATCACTTTTGGTGTCACTTCTCATCATAATAATAATAAAATTATAATTATTATTATTATTATAGGGTTTTAGGGTTAGGGTACATGATTTAGGGTATAGGGTTTAGGGTATTTGTAATATTACAATTAGTGCAACATCAACTTTGTTATAATGCTGCAGCATAGATTGTGAAAGTTCTTCTACGTTAGATTTTAATGTCATTGCAATGTGTTTACATCGATATGCCATTGATGCTTACTGTAATGCTATTGCAATGTATTTACAACAATGCAACATTGATGCTTACTGTTGACTTACATTGTCGCAAACGATGCTGCATCAATGTTAATACAATGCTGCATCATTACTTATTTCGTGAATATTTTTTCGAACTTATCGCATGTCTTTCCATAGCCCATCTTTTCATCATCGAGTTTATCTTTATATAATTTCGATTGGGAGGGTGGTAGTGGTGGCTTGGACTGCGGCGTGGTGGTGGTGGAATATAAAAATATTAATATTCAATATTTGACATTTGAAAATTGATAATTATTAAAATTATTTTTCTCCTATTTTGACATACAATTTGTTGTATTTATAAATTCTTATTTTATTAAAATTTTTGCCAAGTGTCAACTTTTAAATGGTGTACTAAAATTCGTACAGTGCGAAGGGTACTGAAGTTAGCCAATCCCTAGTGAGTTTTATGTAGCGTTGAATGCTCCAAAAAACTTTACCCATATGGATCGAGGTTCTGCAATTACTCGCCTTATGAATGCTAGTATGTTTTCAACTTTCATAAATGGAAGTATCATTCTGTTTAAAGAACCACATGATTTTGCATCTACTAAAGCTTTTCATTTGATTTTGTTGACTTTTTTAGCCAATGTTAATCATAATTCATATCGAAAAAGTAACTTTGAAAATTATATTATGAAAATATAAGATTTGCACTTTCATAATATAATTTCAAATATTGATTTTCCGGTAAAATTTAGAATTAATTCAAATTCAAACAGAGACACAAAAGTTTGAAATTGAAAACAGGGACGACCAAGCACATGAAACGTATTCTGGTAAAGGGCAAATTGAAAACTTGGAACGAGCACAAAATGTTTTTCAACCATGAGACGAATAAAACGTAAATATCATTGTTGAACTCTCTGAACCGAAACTTTGCCGTGAGCAGCTGGTTGATCTTCTCGGAAGCTGAGTTCGAACCATAGCCAAAATGTAGGTAAGACTTTTTGAACTTATTTATAGTACAAAATACTACGAGTACTAGTCAAACTTGAACTGGACTTAATGCAATGCATCTGAACTAGGCTAAGACTCTTTTTTCACTATTTTTTACCACTAATTTTGACACTAATGACACTCTAAAACGAGTCAAAAGATGTCCACTCTTGAGTTGTGATCGAAATCTAATTAGTCCAAGTGATGCGTTTTGATCAATAAAGTAAGGAAAGCAAGCTTGGGGACCATGTTGGCATAATTTTCCAACATCTTATTAAAGTCTGTAACAACATATCATTTGGCTCGTTATCCATTGGCGCGGCAAGCAAAAATAAAAGCTAGTTTGTCTTGCTCATCATCGCATGTTTAAATGTATGGTCAATTTCTCCTTGGCTAGCTAGCTTCTCAATTCGTGGTGCTGCTATGTTTTTTGCCAAATAATTAATGGCCCATATTTGAACAACATGATCATTGTATGTGGCTGTTTTTTCGAACGATAAATCACATAATAAAATAAAATGTGAAATAATGTAGGATCGATATAACTTGAATTAGGTACGAATTACCAGCCAGTCGGTCCAAAATTGACTACGGGGTTCAGTGAACACCTATGTCAACATGCAGAGTAACAAACACAGATAATATATAGAAATTAAAGCACATCGGAATATAAAGAAGAACCTGTATTTGAAACTTTTCAATCAGCTTTCGTAAGTTTGCTTGATGCCCAAAGGCAGAAAATCAACTAGAAAAGATCTTGTTCGTAGATGTATAGTCTCAATATCTATCCTAGTAAAACAACACTAGTCAACTATAAGATGATATAAAATACCCTTGTATCTATTCTACCTTCATTACGCTGTTAGAGAAGTCTAGAATATAAACTAGTGTAAAAAGACACAATAACTAAAACAATAAAACCTAAAACTCAATAACTCGAATGCTCTCGTATTGTTGTGTCGTCATGTGTAGTTTTTGGCTTGTCGACCCTCTGGTATTTATAGTAGTGGAATATGTAGTCGACAATGATCAAGAAACACGTCTTAATGAATCTGGATAGGATTTGGTACCAGTCTTCAATTAGGAATCAACTTCTTCTGAACTCCTTTTCCTATTAAGACTTGATTTCCTTTTTGAGTTCTTCTTTGGATAAGTCTCTTTCTTCTTCTAATAAACTTCCTGCACAAGTAAAACAACTATAGATAGTTGTGGAACAATTAGTGTTAGAATAGGTAAAACCAAAATAGACGATTTAGTGCTCGATCATTTTCCAGAATATAGGTGTTGAGTGCACCCATATGTAAATTCCTATGTCAACACCCTTGAAACAGTGACACTTACAAAATGACCGGTAACTGGTAAGTTAGTTAAAAACAACTAGAAATTGATGAGTTTATTTCCAAAACAGTCTTACTTTATAGCCTTCGTTGAAAAAAAAAGATTATGTAATAAATCGAAGAAAAATAGTTGGTACGTTTATTTGGAAAGTAACAAATTAAGTCTACAAATTGGATGAATAGTTCATTGGTATAACGATTAATCATTCAAATCATCTAAAACATAGGTGAACCCGAAAGAGAAGTATCCACCAAATTAAGCATGTTGTTCCAGTAATTTTTATTTTGATCCTGCGGAAAATCGAAGCTGGTGGCATTTTCCGGATCTACACTGCAATCTCCCGGTAAATGGTGGTTCATGGAAGTACTCTGCATCAAGTCCGTAAACTTTTCGACAAAATTATTCCCGCCCCAGGATTCCGACTCCCATGCCAATGAGAATTGGCCCGAATCGGTAAATTCAGGCAACAGCTTCCATTCTTCAACATTGTCCATTTTTATTGATTCGCCCTCACAACCTGCGACCCCTACAGTCGAGCCGAGTGTTGACGTTGGCGATTCCATCTCACTAGTACCATTCCATGCATTTTGAACGTGGTGGTATCGGGTCGGACCTGTGGGATTTTGGACTGGACCGTAATTCAGGCCCGAGTGCGGCTTGTGAAGTGATATGGCTAAGTTCGACCGGAGATTGGACTGCCTGGCTAGTCTGGCTTCAGCTTCTAGTCGGGCGCTCTCCCACTGCGCAATGTGGCTAAGGTTAGCGTTGTTCTTGGATTGATTGTCGTTAGACAATAGGGTATCCTTTTGGGGCTTGTGGGTCACAGGGTCGATTCCCATTTTTGCTAGTCTTTTCTTCAAGTGAGTGTTCCAGTAATTTTTAATTTCGTTGTCCGTTCGCTTAGGTAAATGTGTGGCTATGGACGACCATCTGGAAAAGCAAATATTGAGTTAGAAATAGCTAAGTAGCTACTCGCTTAGGTAGTATATATGAGATTTTGGAACATTTCAGACTCCCATTTTCGCTCCATGTGACCAAACTTTGTACATACTCTATAACACACACAACAAACATTGACTTGTTTAATTGAAACTTGAAAGCATTTATATCCATATACATATGGGACCCCAGTGTGCATAGTTCATCATGATGCAGTTAATAAGAATGTTGGCAGATTGAGCCATTCTTGTAATAATATTGCAGCACAAAAACAGCTAATATGGGGCAACAATAAATATATACTGTTACTGATCATCATCATAATACTCTGACATGAACAAAATGATAAGCTTAGATGTTCTTTACTTTTTAACAAGCTTTTAATCATTGTCGGATCCAAAACTTGATGTTCTGATGGGCAAAATTATATAATTATATATAGTTAAACAAGGATTATTACGGAAGTTTGAGGTGACAATTGAAAAAAAAACAAACAACAACAACACAGTATTATTACGGTAATGAAATTCTTTTTAAATTTTTTGGGAGAACGAACGAACCCCACTGTCCACCGTTCGTTCTGCCCCGCTTTAAATAGGAACGGTTATTATGTTTGAAAAAGAACACCGAAGATAAGGTTGAAATAAGTGTTAAAACAAAAATTAACCTTGTTAACCATAAACATCCAACTTTCAAGAGTTGAGTTTAGCTGCAGTTCAAGTGATCCCAAATAGTCATTTATATGATCCAGACGAAACTATGATTTCTACTATATCACCCTATACCAATTAATTCGTTTCGGAAAAATTATTTGCCAAAAGTTGACATGGAGGAACAGTTCGTGTACCTGTTTCCTAAAAGAGCATGGAGCTGAATGATAGTTTGCTCTTCTTGTAAGCTGAACTTTCCTCTTTTGATATCTGGTCTCAAGTAATTAGTCCATCTCAGCCTGCAACTCTTCCCACACCTTTGGAGCCCTACACATGACATCTCATTTCAAGAAATCAAACAATTATCTAAAAGGTTGCAAAACCTATTTATTCATTTACGTATATTTAAAAGTTTGAGCTTGTAGAGAGATAGTCACCAGCTTTCGCGGGCAAAGCTCGCCAGCTTCCGTGCCCATGTTCTTCAATGTGAGCCAAGAGCTTCTGATCCTCTTCCGGCGTCCAAGGCCCTTTCTTGAGCCCGGTTTTTTCACAACACGGTGATCGTACCATCGGTAACAAGAAGAGATATGTGGTGAGTGTTGTAGTATTAAAGTGTGTAATATATATGGGATGTAAGTGTGTGTGTATACTAGTAGTTGTGAAGATGAAAAATGATGAGAAGTTGAGTGTGTGAATTTATGTGCAAGTTAAGGCAAGATTTAAGACAAGCTTTTTCACCACCGGCCTCATAAAGTCGCTTATAGCCTCGCCTTGTTTATTTATTGAATTGAACATGGCCTGTAATGTAAAGAGTAAGACCATATTGCCATCATTCATGCCTCTTTTACACTATGGTATTTAATGAAGAATCTTGCTACTAATCGTATTGCATTTACACCTATGCTTGAGCCTACATGAGACTAATAAGTCAATAGTCTTGAGGCATAGGGGAGAAATTCATTGTCCTAGGGCTTTTAAGTGAGCCAAATCGACCAAGTTCATAACGAGTGGTTTGCGTAGAGTTTAGAGTTTGTCACTTAACGATTGTTGGGTCAATTTTTATATGATTTAACTGTTTAAGTGCGAATAATTTCTTTGTTCTCATTATTAGGAAAGTGTACAGAAGATACGTAGTTATCTTACAGATTCCGGTCACTCGCTTTTTCGGTCGAGAAGCTCTCACCGACCCCAGTGAGGCAAAGGGATCAAGATCCAAAATATTAAAAGGCCCTTACAGTTTTTTGTGACCTACGAGGAGCCGTATGAGGTAAAAAATTCATGTACGGTTTTGTAATGGCGACGGGAACAGTGATGTTATCGCCGACTATGTTTATCTAACAGTTCAAGTACAGTTGATATAGTTGAAGCGCAGTCCAAATACGATTTTTGGGGATGGAATTTGTGGCGTATTATTTGTAAGATAACTACGTATCTTCGGTATCGCTATCCTAACACTCATGCTTAATCTCTTTGTTATGGCAAGGAAAATATTCATTCATATAATCATATCATGTGTAGTTCTAACGTATTTTCACTTTATGTTAATTAGAGATGGTTCTATGTGTGATTGAAACCAACTATGGATCAATTTATTAGGTGATTTTATCTTATTATTTGATAGATTCATTTGGTAACGTTAATAATGTAATAATATTTGTTTGATTTTATAGTCTAATGTGGCAAGATTTCAGACACATGAGGTCGGCAAAATTTCGGTGTGCCTATGGGCTTCCCAAAAGGATATGATTATGCTCGACGATTCCAATCGAAATGGTTGGTTCAAAAGACTATATTAGGTCCACAATAGAGAAGGGCTAGCTTAGAGTTGGGTTTACGGAAAAGAATCGGCTCGAACATAGAAGCCCACAGGCCACAAGTCCCCTATTTATACCAACTATACAGTTTAGTGATAATTGATAAACTTAAATATTTAATTTGATTTGTATATTTAACGTGAATCTAGTGATAATTGATAAACTTAAATATTTAATTTGATTTGTATATTTAACGTGAATCGGTCCGCACATTTTGTCACCCAACCCTACGCTTGAGAAGTCACCCCATTGGTTTATCATTAAAACTGCCCACGGTTAACTTTTTCTTAAAAAATCATACAACACCCATAGACCCGTTCGAATGGAAACGTACACTTCGAACGCCTTTCGAACTTTATTGTGGTTAGAACTCTGAGACTCTCGATCTATGTGTATGCAAGTGGAAGAAAGGATAAAGATTCACACACAAAGAAACTCTCAAGTGTTTAGAACAAGAAAGTAAAATCTAATAGATTATATAATTAGTTTGTATATAATTAGATAATCTTAGCATAGAAGTTAGTTTATAGTTAGGACAGTCTCAATGTGTGTCAACCTCCCGTTTCGACTGCGGGGTGTGATAGTTATATAATTAGTTTGTATATAATTAGATAATCTTAGCATAGAAGTTAGTTTATAGTTAGGACAGCTATTTACTTATGCGATAATGATTAAGACTATTTGTATTGTATTGCCTATATATTGTAACGTAATAGAATGAAATCATTCACGGAAAATATTTCTTACAAAATCTCATAGCTTCACTTGTACCATTTAAGTTATGGTTTTAGTTCATATGCATCAGTTCTGTTCTCATGCATCTGGATCGTTTTCATACATTATGTCAAGCTTCCAAGATAGCATAATGTAAAGCTCCACTCCACTGTTGATATCCAAACTTACACATACAATGTCTCATCACAAAACAATATATGATTCCACTGCACAAATTTTAATCCCTTTTTAATTATTCTATAGATATTTTTATTTTCTTTGGAACCAAGATAATATTTCATTTCATCCAAAAGCTTACAAAACAAACGTCGATCCAAAAGGATCCAGACAAATGACTACTGTACCAAACAAACAAAAATTTCTAGATATTCATTGAGACATGAAAGTATAAAATTATAAGCCACACCAATTTTTTAATATACTTAATAAATTGAAAGCAGTCAAAACCTTGAAGCTCTAACAGATCACTTCGCACAAGAATTTGAGAAGCATGAGACCAAGGAAAGTCATGGAAGTACTTGGGTCTATTGATCATCACGTTTTGGTTGCTCATGGTGTTCCGTACTCAACTTCCTATATAGTTTCGATATATTATACCTTTAGCTCGGTTATTATGGCCTCTCGATGTTAAGAACGATTTTCTTAATGGTTCCCTAAATGAAATTGTTTATATGGAGCAACCTCCCTGCTATGAGGATACACGCATGTTTTCTAAATCATGTATGTCGCCTCAAGAAGGCGCTTTATGGTCTCAAGCAAGCTCCATGTGCTTGGTTTCAGCAGCTAGCTCTGTGAATTTCTTCTCCGTCTTGGTTTCATTTGTAGCTGTGAGGAGCCGTGCGTTCTGGACAAGAAAGGGAAAGGTCATTCTGGTCCTGGAAACAACTCTGTAGTAGAAAATTCGCCTGACTGGAAGCTATCAGGGATTGCATTAGTGATGATTCATCCATTATTCAGGACTTGGATGAAAGAATTTACAGACTAAGAAGACAAGGACTGAAGAAAGACAAAAAGAAAACTGTGGATGTCTTTGCAATACACATTACAAAATCGTTGGTTTTACTAATGGAAACGTCTTCTCCTATAGCAATTTTAGTTGTAAATGTAAACAAAGATTGTACATCCCAAATACTAGGGATTGTCCAATTAGAGTGTTCAAATTTCAAACTTACTGTTTTAATTTCATGGTTTTTAGGCCACTTGTTAATTAATATTCATCGGTGAGCTAGAATAGACTCATGTTGAATTTAATATTCAGAAAATTACATAAAATAACTACTTGAGGACACCTAATTACTAAAATAACCACTTTAAATAACTACTTACAAAAAAGTTCAGTCTATTTTTTGGTGCCCTAAAATCTAATAACCTCTTACAAAAAAGGTCATTCTATTCTATGGTGCCCTAAAAGCTAATCAATTTGGATCTCAATTTCTCGTTGGACACCTATGTTCTCACTAAAATGGATTCTGATGTTGTTTTTGACATCCATTAGTGTTAATTAATTATTAGCTAGTTATATTTAACTATTTTTTTCTAACTAATTAATATTTATACACAGAAACTAATGAAACTGGCATTTAATTTTTGTTGTTGAAACTAATGTAACTTTCATATCTGTTGTTGAATCTAATGAAACTAACATTTTTTTTGTTCGCTTGTGATGCTGAAACAAATGAATTTAGCATTCGTGTTGCCGAAACTAGCATTTTTGTGGCTCAAACTAACACTTATGATGCTTAAACTAGCACTTATGATGCTTAAACTAATGAAGTTATCATTTAGTTGTTGAAACTAGCATTTGTGTTGTTGAAACTAATGATACTAGTATTTTTGTTGTTGAAACTAGCATTTTTGTTGCTGAAACTAGCACTTATGATGTTGAAACTAATGAAAATAACATTTTTGTTGTTGAAACTAATGAAATTAACATTTTATGATGTTGAAACTAGCATTAATAGTTAGTTTCAACTAGTTTCGGCTAGTTTCTGAAACTAGCTTTTTGTCTGAAATTAGCTTCTGAAAAGTTTTATGTGTTGAAACTAATTTGAAACTATGTTTTTTCAGTTAAAATAATGATTATATTTTTGTAATTATAGTTTCCATATTTTTTAATTTATTTAGTTTAGTATAAATAATTTTTAGAGTTAATTTAATCATTTTATAAAATTAACAACTAGTTTTAAAGGTTAATTTCAGGAAAAATATAAAATTAACAGTTAGTTTCAAATTGTTTCAGTCATTTTTAGCTAGTTTCAGCTAGTTTCAGCCATTTTTAGCTAGTTTCAGTGGCTGAAACTAGCTTCCAGATGTCAAATATGCTATTAAATCCAGTTGAACGAGATTTTGAGGTCCATTTCTGTAGGCGGATTTAAAAATCTTCATTAAATTCGGTTTAGCGAGTTTTTGAGGTCCATTTAGCTAGTTTCAGTGGCTGAAACTAGATTCCGGATGTCAAACTTGCTATTAAATCCAATTGAACGAGATTTTGAGGTCCGAAGCTTAGTAAGTAGCGAGCATTTGGTAACTAATGTTTTAAAGTGGTTTTATTTGCAATTAGTTGTTGTTTATGATTTATATGTGTATAATACTTCTATGTGTTAGTTATATATGCTTGATTCACCTCCAAATTAAAAACATCTACGGAGTATCTATCTAGCAACACAAATTGAGTATTAAAATGTCCGAGCAATACAATACAAGTAAAATCAATTGCGTTCTTACAAGATCAAGTATTATTACTCACTCACCTAAGAGGTCCGATTTGGACGTACGATATTTCAAATCAATGCTCTTACTAAATAGGTTAAATAGGTTGTGAATATACACTTACGTTTCTTAATTAATTAACCAATAATTAAGAAATTGTATGTAATAAGTTATTATACCCAAAGAGGCACATTTTTCTATCAATTTTCTATTTCTTTTATTAGCAATGAAAACGGTCATCTATTGATCCAAGAAACAATCAAGAGGTTACATCAGGGTTCTATCAATTAAACACATGTAATTTCAAAATTGTACCTCATCACACTCAATATGCAACCATCTTCAACCTCCTCATTATTGAAAGAAATAAAGAATGAAGTCTACAAAGCATCTCCTCTAGATCATCCATATATGTACACGTGCTTGCTGTGACACACCAATCCAAGCGGAAAAAAAAATTGTATGAGCAACTTCATATATAAATTTTGTTCAAATTTCTAATCAATATATCCGCACTACTTTCTTATTCAAAATTTATGCAGAATTCTATTAAGTATTCGTACAATGTTTAAATTACTGCATAACTGCAAAGCATCTCCTCTATAGATCATTCATATATGTACACTTGCTTACTGTGACACACCAAGCCAATAAATTAACCATGCATATATATCAATATTCACTACAAACCGAGTTATTAAATTCAAATCCAGACAAAAAGGAAGGGTAAAAAATCAATCTAACCATCACTTTGGCCTAGGAATAAAGGAAGCAGTTGGTTAAAAATTAAGAAAATTCCAAGTAGACTTGAATTATGCTTATATTAAAATAGGGCCTTTAGCTAGTTACATTAATTGTTTTCTATCTTACTCCTTCAATTACAATCTCTAGCTAGCTAAAGTAGGGATAAACATAAGTACTGGTGCCCAAAAAAAATTCAATTTACAAAATAGGTGAAAACAGAGAGAATACATCAATTATAAGATTGATATGGGCAATTAAATTTGCTGTCATAAACAGTAAGGGGAGTTTGTCAATTACTTGTGCTTCACTCAGTATGGCCTAATTATATACTACTACTATCATTATTACCATCCTAATTATGCATGCATGATGCATCATCCTTTGGTCTTTACCATGCAACAACTAATAGCTAATCATGTTATTCCTGCATCCATTATAAATTGCCAACAACTCCGTCCCTCTCCTCACAACGACACAACGTCATATCCAGCCACCATCACACTCTCCTCTCCTCTCTTCCCCTCTTCTCTCCCACAACAACATGAATTCAACAACAATGACCAGTGACCACTGATGCCATCTCCCACACTATCCCACTAAAGAGCACCATGCTCATCATCTTGGCAGTGGTCATCATTATGTTGATCAACAATGCATTGATAGCATGCATGGTACTGCTGCTAGCCCGTCCAAGCCCCACAACCACCTCAAGGTCAAGATTGGATGAAGAATTCCAATTCATTTGGTGAAGATGTGCCTCATGCATGGTTTCTTTTTTGTTGTCACTTGTATTTGGTAGAGATAGATCTAGTGTTTGGTTGGTTTCCATGTTGATCACTTATCCCTCTTAATTTTATCCAAGGTCCGTTTTGTACGTACGATATATCAAATCAGAGCTCGGTTGTGAACATAACATTTACTTTTTTTAATTAACCAATAACTAAGAAATTGTATGTGTCCATGTAAATATACCCACACAAGGTTCATTTTTGAAACAAATACATGGGGGGATGGGTAGAGAGATTGCAACCCGTCACCTAGTATTTGATATGTTTATAATATTGATCGATAGCATGACACATAAGAGAGATTCAATTTAATCTAGTGTACCTTGTCTTAAAAAAATAAAAAATCATGTTTTTTCAAATTTAAACTCTGTACACCTGCATACCGGATCCACCATGGTCGCCTCAGGCACCATCATCACCCAAACATAAAGAGAGAAAAAGGAAAAAAAAATAAATAAATGGATATGCTCTTATGCACACCTATATTCGAATATTGTGGCATATGGATTTTGTGTAAACTGGGCCTAGTTACTTTGCAAATATTTGGGCCTATATGAAATGTAGCCCATTATTATGTGCTAGCCGACCGCTGGGGATGCTATAAAATTGGAACCTTGGAACTCTTGGAACTTTGAGTTGATTTTCACGAACAAAACAATACCCTATTATATATTGACGACCAAGTTATAAGGGTGGCCGAGTAATAAGGGTGTTGAAATAACACAGGAGAGGTAGGGGGTTCGAACTTCGACGGTGACATACAGTGGTATAAAAATATTTGGAGTTATAAGGTTTGTATAAGCATACTTGGAGTTATAAAATGGTAAATGAGTAATGTAGAAGTAAGAATATGATAGTTAGATATGCAATATATATTCACATGCTTTCTTACATTATATATTTTTGAACAATTTAACGGACGTGGACAACTTAAAAATTAGGAGAATACTTGTATGTTTTTTTTTTTTTGGGGGAGGAATTTACATCTCACACTTTTATCGTAAACCATAACACTAAATCAAACACTATATTCATCATGTAAATATGTTGAGAAATCTTAACGTAAACAATTTTAAAAAATGAATTGAGTTATACTCAATCCAATAGATAATGGTATAATTTTAAGGTGTATTTTACCGTCTAAAGAAATAAAGAAAGTATAGATGCACTTTATGGCTTATATAATGAGTTCCTTGCAGTAGAATTGGAATCGTAATGTTATGAATTGATTAACCATGGTCCAATAGATTACTTCTAGCTTTTTGGAAGTGGCAAGATCCTTGAATCTAGACAGAACATATATGATCATCAATTCACCATGAAACCAGAGTTATTATCAATACCAAATTATTATAGGCATTATAGTACTCCATAGTACTATACTTTTTCTCGTTCACATCTTGATCAGTTAACATCGATTGATGGAAAGAAAATAGGAAAGGGCATTATATATATTATATAGCACCATTACCCTACTTTGTTCATGTTCTGTTTTTTTTTTCTCTTTCACATTTTCATACGGGGAAGGAGGAATTAGGGGATATCTGCCCTCATAAAATTTTAAAAATACTTCAAATTCTAAATCTGCATCTTTAAAAGAATTAATATAAATGGAATAAATTTCGTTTATCTTCAACAATTTAAACTTTTGGGAGAGATTAATTCCTAACTATCAACCTCTATGTTCATACTTCATAACATAGTATAGATTAGTGTACTGTAACCAATTCTCACATGCATGCATGCATGAGCAATGATACATAGTCATTTAGTTACAGTCGGGACTAACGGATAGAGATGGGGGTTAATAAAAGACGAAAGAAACAAAGAATGCAAGGAACTCTATACCACCATACACGTGTAATTCACACATTAAGTACTATATTCACAAAATTATAAATCTGCCCGCAAACAAACAAATTTGTTACAACAAGCCATCATCCTACTTGGTTTCTTTCTATCGTCACACACTTAGCCAAATTATGACCGCTACTTGATTATTCTTTTCATACATGCAAGAATCAATATTTGTGTTTCAGTTAGAGGAGTTTTTTTCAATGTGTAATCTCTTTATACTTTAGGCAAGATGGTTATCATTTATCTCTAGTTTGTGAGATCAAATGTACTTAAACTAGAAAAGATTAGTTCTGTTAGGTCTTCTAATTTTACTTTTAGCTTTAGTCTAAAGTTTCTCCAAGACAACAATACTTGACAAATGGTACCAAATTAATAACTTGGTGATTTGTCTTTCTTTCTGGTAATTGGGTGTTAATTACGTGATTTAATTACATACACAACTCAATTAAAGGAAAACCTATTTCATTTCAATGTTAAATCAAGTAATATGTTCGGTATCGATGCCAGTTCAACTCTGAATCTCTATCAAGGGAACTTACTAGCATGGAATCTTTACAGATCGAAAATCCCATTCGAGGAGAGGGTCCACCCGATGAGAAAGTCCTATCCGAGTAAAAGGACATATATTTGAATAATCCAAATACCTATATATCAATTTTATAACTTCAATTATGACTATACTATACTACCTTATGTCTCAACTCCGATCTCTCAACCACCCCTATAACTCCATAAGGTCTGCATTTACTACCGTAAACCATACTACAATCATGTACCGAAACTTGTAACTTAGACCAAAATTTCAACTTCTTTAATTTAAGTTAATGTGATAGAATGTCTATTTCGCTCCCTTCACCTTACTCGTATGTTAACAAGAAAAACACAAATGTACCACCTTCAGCATGATGAATATCTATAATGGATTTTAGCATCAAGTGTCCTATAGCTCTTGGGTTTCATGCATCATAGAGCTTTTTAATTTTAACTCATAGTGAAAGGATATAAAGATGAGATTTTCATGTAGACTTGTATGTTTCGTAATGGACAACAAAGTCCAAGTGACTTATAGTATGTAGCTAGTCTGATCTAGATTACAAAAAAAGAGATTGATGGTAACATTTCTAACATAATGCGCGCGGGTCACCGTACCGATTCGAACGTTTAGATACTACTATTGTGATTACTTTGTGCATACACTTGGCAAAAATTGTAATGATTTCATGACCCAAATTAAATTTCTTTAGATAGTTCAAGAATACTAATCATTAACTACTAAATTAAGCATCATATCATAACTTAGTAGTAATTAAAGATAGATATTACACCGGCCGGGTGTTGATTATATTTGGTTTCTTACCTAAACCATTTTTGATTATTTTATGAGATACGTAGAAAATGATAGTTCACTTTCCGATTACGGGTCTGTCTCGAAACAACTGAATTGTTAGTAAATACTACTTATCTGTTTTTTTAGATTGTTTACATTTGATTTTGGAACGGTTTTTAAAGAGGTTGGTATAATGTGTGTGGTGTTTGAGTTAGTGGCAGGACCCGCAATAAATTTGTGAGATAAAAAGTTGTCAAAAAAGGAAATGTAAACAATCTGAAAAAACGGACTAAAATGGAATATGTAAACAATCTAAAAAAACAGATGAGTAGTACAATAGTAGTCATTTTCTGCTACAGTGCTATTGTAGATAAAATGGTATTAGATCTCCTAAACAAAAACAACTACTAATAAACTAATAAACTACTGAGAACATCACTAATTTATAATTAACCTATAAATTAATCTACATTTTAAAATGTTTTTGTCCATATCAGTTACTACTATTTTTACAATTTCTTTAATTTTTAAATAGTTTTTACAAACACCAAATAAAATTAGTTTTCACCACTATGTCGAAGATTATGGTGGTGGCGATGACTATGCCGTGGGTTCCGACTATGGCGTTGGTGGTGACTATGAAGTTAACGGTTCATGTTTTTCGAGGTTAAGGTTTGTGTTTTAGCATAAGACCGTTAGGTTTTGGTGTATTGATTTTGGCGTTTAATAAAAAGTTGGATTATGTTTTGGTCGTGAAAACCCGTGCTTGAATCACGGTTAAATTGGGTGAAGGTGTTGGTCTCACTTGTATTGTAATTGTTTCGAGCATTACTTATACTCTTTTAATTAATGAAATTTTTAGCCGTTTTTTAAAAAAAAAACTTTGTTACAATTTCTCTAAAAGAAACTCTATTAATTTTTAAATTAATTACTTTCCTTAAAACAAATAAAAAATGTTATATACTCCCTCCTGTTTTAAATATAAGATGTTTTAGCATTTTCACACATATTAATAAAATGTGATCTTCATCAACTTTGTTGTTGAAAAGGTTGCAAAAAACATGTTGGTATCTTATAAAAATAAAATGACCAATGAGAGATGAGAACCTTACATAACTTTTGTAGACAAAATATAAAAAAATGGGGTTGACTGCATAAAAAGTTGTAAAAAACACACAATTACATTACACCAACTTCAAACATCTCATATTTGCAAATGGTAAAATAACTAAAACATCTTATATTTAAAACAGGAGGGAGTACAAGATTAAGTAAATATGAAAAATCTGAGTTAGAGTCTATCATCATAATTCTTTTAGGAAGAACTGACTAGAGCGTCATGAATCATGCTCATCCTTTTTTTTTTTTATACGTTTGCTTTTGGATCGGAGTTTTAGGAGGTTTATATAATGAGTGTTGTGTGTTGGTTTAGTGGCATGACCCAAAATAAAGTTGTGAGATAAAGATTTGTCAAAAATAAAAACTTATAGACTCCAAAGAAACGTACAAAAATGAAATACGTAAAGAATAAAAAAAAAAAGATGAATAATAATGTGTTACCAGACCAACAAAAGAACCAATGCGAATCGCTATTTTCTACATTCTCCTTTTTATTTGATTTGGGCGAGGCGCCACGTAGGCATGAGATATGGCGGCTACGTCACCATCTTGGTCCAGCATTGTTTTGTCCAGTAGTGAGCATAAGAGATATGGGCCGTGGGCCAATAAGGACACGTTTCGGCCGTTTGGTCTAGCAGCATGTGGGGACCCAGCCCACTGGGATTGATTGATTGATTAATATCGTCCAATCCAAGGTTGTTGTGGTATTGTTGTTATACAAATGGGATTGACGATTGTAGTATTAACTCTTCTCATTAAGGCACGTTCCTTCCTTCAACGTCGTATGTAATGTTAGCTCTAATGAACTTTGAAACAACATTAAATTTACCCTTATGTGTTACGTGGACTTCGTCTTGTTCATACTTGGGAGGCTGGCTAATATGTGTCGAAATTTTGTTCATGTGAATGTGATTATTGTAACAATAAATTTGATTTTTTATGAAGTCAACTTTATGGTTTAAACATTGTTGTTGACTATAGCCTTGATTTCAATTGTGAAAATGATGTTTCGAGGCTACATTTAAGATAACTAAGTGCAATTCAGTTGGTGAAACGTTTATCATTTGATTAGTTGATGTAAAGACAGATAAAAAGTACTATTCTCCATATGCATGGAATTAAAAAGGATAAAATGTAATACAGTGAGAATGGTATTCACGCAGTTTAAAATTTCAAACCTTCAATCCGATTCTCAATCATCTTATGTGATAATTCTTCATATTCCACAACTCACGACCTATGTGAACATAGGAGCAAGCACACTTATTTTATTTCATCCTCAATCTTTTTCCTTTTATGTATGAATGTTATACAATATACCGAGTCTTTGCCTGATATACGAAGTACCTCACTTTCCACTGATTTTTGCCATTATGGGTGCACTACATTAACATTTAGGCTCCCGGACGATTATAGGAGTATGATCAACAAATCCGGGACATCGTTCTTCTACGGGTGGGGCACAAATATCACAATTTTTCGAATATATCCGGAGTAGATTTTTGTAGTTTAAGTTTTAAAACGAGACTTTTGGGACATTTTTCGACCTTCTTCCTTTTCTTCTAAAAAAACAATGCACCACCAAGTACACCGATAAGTACAGATTAAGAAACTTTATGTCTCCCATGTGATTAAACTTTACTCTCCATACGACCTCCCGAAGTAAAAAATTTCATGTAATTTTTTGCCATTACGGGTCCTTAAAATTAAAACCAACCTTATAGCGCTCAAATGACCCCGTTTCGTGAGTATGTTCAACAGATTCGAGATGCCGTTCTTGTGTGGTTGGTACAAAAATATCACGACAAGATTCCCTGCCCTACCAGAGTCCACAAACATTGAGAGACTTTTGGACGTTTCTCGACCATCTCCTTAAAGAAAAACATAGTATACGACCATGTACACCAATACCCATAGAGGAAGATAATATATGTCTTACGCAGTACACATGATTAAAGTCTTTGCCACTTTGTACAGCCTTCCAAAATCGAATATAATCCACTGAAATGTAATTTACTCTTTTTTTTTTTTTTTTTTTTTTTTTTTTTTTTTTAAATAAATTACTAGATGTCACTAACTGATACGAAAAAATGTACTACTAAATTCTTTCGCTATCATATTGAACAAGACACTAGTATTTATACATAAATTCCACACAGACTAATCAATTACCAGGCAGATATAGTCCCAAAACTTACATTATGTTAGCATTAGCAATTGGCTTCCAAATATACTTAAAATCAATTAACCATTCCACTGAAATTCCTTCCCTTTTTGAAGTTAGTGGTTGGTGTAAAAGTAAAAATTGATTTAAGGCATTGTGGATAATCGATGTCGTGGACTGAAATTTATCCATGTTCGTGACGATAAGAAGATGAACATGTTTCATTTTCAGTCAAAAGTACTTAATAAGATAGATAGATTCATGCTTGCAAGGACGATACTGATATTTTGTCCTTTTCTCAGACCTGCTTAAATGCTAAGGACTGTAACACTAATACAGATTAATACACTTATCAATATAGTGACATGACATTTAAGTATCATAATATTTCCCAGTAAGATTGTAAACTTCATATATATCTGTCTAAAACAAGGTTATAATTGAACTCTAATCTATCAAGAATCAACTGTAGAAATAAAAGAATACTGCTAATGTTCTTAGTTTTCACTAATTATGAAGTAAATGTACTAAGTTGCTTAGTTTACTTTTTACTTGGTCCGAGTAAACTCGAACCATAAAGCTATCATATGCATTTAGAGTTTGAAGTTAGACACAACCAAAATCTCAAAGAGAGCTGAAGTAATATACACGACTGATTGGCGGTCGGTGTATTTTTGTTCTTAGTCAGGTCTTGTGGCCCCCACAAGAGTTATTAGGCGAGTTATAAGGGTTATATTCCAATGATAGAATTGGAGTCCTACCTCTACATGTACACTTAAAATCGTTGGTTATGTGTATGGTAATACCCTACGTACTTCTCTTAATACAATAAGTATAAAACACGTTTAAAAAAAAGGAGAAACAACAACTATTTGAAGAAATGTTCGAGTCCTACTTGTCCACTTCAAGTAGGTTATCACCGTACATGTATGGTAAGACGCTACGTCTCTATGAGTTGATCTTTCGATTTAAGAAATCTCGAAAAGAGACAATTTCAGGAGGTATTCGAATTGTACAGTCGACTTACGAGTACAAGACTGTGACCATATTCAGATACCTACTTCACATCTAACTTCTTTCCTTTCGCTTGTCCTTGATATTTCCTCCTCTTCTTCTTCTTTTATCTTTTTTCTTTAATGAAAAAGAACCAAAAGTGAATCCAACAACATAAGATTAGTGATAATATTCTCTTAGCTCATGAACTTCTTCATACAATGAACAAAAAAACAAAGTCAAAACAGTATTATATGGCTTTAAAACTAGATGTGGAAAAGGCCTATGATAGACTAGAATGAGATTTTGTCATTCTAGCTCTTAAAAAATTCAATTTTCCTGAAAAAATTATCTCCTTAATTCTGGAATGTATGAAATCTGTAACTTATCAAGTGATTGTTAATAACAACACTTCCCAGACTTGGCAACCTTCTAGAGGAATCAGACAAGGAGATCCTCTATCTCCTTATCTTTTTATTTTAGCCCAAGAATTGTTTGTTCATTATATTATAAAACAAGAAGCCTTAGGAACATTCCAAGGGCTTAAGTCTAGTAGGAATGGCCCTAAAATCCCTATTTTATGCTTTGCTGATGATTGTATGATTTTCTATAAGTCAACTAAATCATCAGTTAGGGGTATACAAGGTTGCCTTAACACTTATGCCAATGCTTCTGGCCAAAAAATATGTTGGATTAAATATAGAATTCTTTTTTCCCCAAACACAACTACTAACAGAAAGCAACAAATTCTTCAAAAACTAGGAGTTGCTTCAAATAAAAGGTTGGATAAATATATGGGTTTACCCTTTCTTTTTGGTAAAAAGAAGACATACTTATTTGATCATATTGTTGATAGAGTTGTCAGTAGGATTGATAATTGGTACTCAAAATTTCTTTCTTATGCGGGTAGATCCACTCTTATTGCAGCAGTTACAAACACAATTCCTTCTTACTGCATGCAAGTAGCTAAAATTCCTAGTACTTGTATCAACAAAATTAATTCTTGCAATAAACAATTTCTATGGAATGCTACTAAGGAAACTAGCAAAAGAGCCAGAATAAATTGGAAAACTGTTTGCCTTCCTAAAGGCCAAGGAGGGTTAGGTGTTAGAAACTTAGGCCTTGCATGGTTTGAGTAATTCCAAGGGAAAAGAAAAGAAATTGAGGACAATCAAATCCCTTTGGAAAATGTTGGAGGAAAATCTATATTTTCCTTATTTTTCTACCGTTTGGCATCTCATTCTTATTTTCCTGGAAAATAAATTGGTAGTTATTTTTTTTTTATCTTTCATCTTTTAAAATTGGTATGGTAACTATATATTTGAGTCTACTCACTCAGCCAAGACAAACAATTATTATCATTAAATTAAAATATTAATTTTCGTCTATAAAATTTACTTCCTCCGGAAACTTTAGAGTTTTCCATTTTATTTTTGTTGAATTTTTTTATATACAGTTTGACCTCAAATTAATCATAATTGATTAGGAAAAAATTATTTTTAAAAGTTATATTATACAAATATAAGAAGTATACTATCATAATATAATTTTAAAAATTATTTTTTTCGCAACGAGTTATTGTAAATTTGAGGTCAAATCGGACATCGAAAAGTCAACAAAAATAAAGTGCGATAATATAAAGTTTCCGGAGTCAATAGTAAGTTTCTACTACACTATACACTAACTCAAGAATCACACTATACACTAACTCAAGAATCTGAGAACATAATAATTTTTCACAAATTAGCAATTGATAATATGAAATTAGTAATCGATAATGTTCATATATAACTAAGGGTTAATAAAAAAATTACCAGAACAAACAGAGATGTATATGTATATAATGTTGGTGGAGATGTAATTCATTAATTACGGAATTAATTTTGGAGGGAAGACGAAATTCTAAAAATTTTCATCAAAGTCTCTAATAAATCTTAGATAGGGAGATGAAAATTTTGTGAAGAAAATTTTGTTTTATGCAGGACATGGAAATGGACGTGAAGATTTTGATCGAGAGGGAATATAAAGATAAATATTGAAGATTTTGTGGATTCTGTTTTGATTTTATTTTTCTCATTTTCCCAAGTTTTCCACAGTAACTAAATTTCCATATTAAATTTCCCTTAAAACAAACATCAGAAAATTAGATTTTCCTTTATTTTCTTTTCTTTTCCCTTGGAATTACTCAAACCATGCAAGGCCTTAGATGACATGAATAAAGCCTTCCAACTAAAGCTGGCTTGGAAGTTAATTTCTAATGAAGACTCTCTTTGGGTAAAAGTGCTTAAATAAAAATATTATCCTAACACAACTTTTGTGGAAGCTCAACCAAAAGTTACTCATAGTTGGCTTTGGAAAACACTTTTAAAACTAAAATCTGATGTTCAGGAGGGACTTTCTTGGGATCTAGGTGATGGGTCCTCTATTAATTTCTGGTTGGATAAATGGTTAGGAGATAAAAAACTAGTTGATTACTCTTCAAATGCTAACCTACAAGAAAAAGTTTGTGATTTTGCTTCAAATGGTAATTGGGACCTAGATAAATTAACAAGGGTGCTTCCCTTAGAAATTGTTGAAGAAATTTTTGCTTGGCACCCTCCTACTCCTAATAGGCATGATAAACCGGTTTGGAACAGAACAACCTCTGGTTTGTTCTCAGTTAAAAGTGCTTATAAAATGCTTATGAAACCAGTGTTACCTGCTTTACCTTGGCTAAAGCTTTGGAATCTTAACGTTTTTCCTAGAATTAAATTCTTTTTGTGGACAGCTCTTCATAATAGATTACCAACAGCTGATAGATTATACAAACAACATATAATTGAAACTCCTGTTTGCAGACTTTGCAGGAAAGAGGAGGAAAACTTGACTCATATTTTCTTCTTTTGTCCTTGCTTTGATGATTTGAGAAAAGAAATTATACCTGCTCATTTAAATCCTTCCTTATACTCCTTAGTTTTCCAGGAAAGTACTAATCATATATCTCAAATTATTATCTTGAACTTCTTGTGGATTATTTGGAATGCGAGGAATAGTTTTTTTGCTAATAAAACAATCTGTTGCTTTCATCTAAGAAAAGAATTGCAGAACTTAACTAAGGATACAGTCTTTGGAAAAATGACAACATCACCTCCAAGGGTAAGTATAAAGGTACCATGTAAATGGATAAAACCACCTCCAGGTAAAGTATGTCTAAACACGGATGGTTCCTTTCTTTCTGATTATGAAGGAGCAGGTATTGGGTGTGTCATAAGGGATGATAAGGGTGAACTTGTGGTAGCATTACATGCCTTTTTGTAGGAAGAACAACAATCAATACTGCAGAACTCTTGGCAATTAAAACAGGATTGCTTTTATGCCAAGATTTAAATCTCCAAGATATAATCATTCAAACTGACTCCACTTATGCTTTTAATTGTATTAACAGGGTGAATCAAGTAGCATGGCAGCACAAAGAATTAGTCCAAGACGTTGAGGAAGTCAAGAGAAACAAGAAGGTGGCCATACATTTTGTCTATCGGGAAGGAAATGGCATAGCTGATCATTTAGCAAAAAAAGGAAGTGAACTAGGCAAGATTCGACGGGCTAATTTTCAAGACACATCGGCCGGTCGTTTTAACTACATTTCGGACTTCATAAAATCTTTAGAACCTTTTATGTATTTTAAGAACAATTGCCCTGCGTGGCTTTCGAATCTTTTATTTTCAGACTTAAACAGTGTAGTATACTGATCTGTTTGTCAAAACAGATCTAACTTGCTTACTTCGTAGTTAATAAATGATCATTTCCTTAAAAAAAAAACAAAAAAACATAAGCATCAAGGAAAGGGGCTTATGTGTCAAGCCTTCAAATTGAAGGGTATTTTGTCAAAATGAAATGTTGATTTCACATACAAGTTTGAGCTTAGAATAGGTTGGTTGCCTAACACAACATACAGATGTGAGCCTTATGTTATTATTCATACACTGTCATCCTCAAAATCACATCATATCATACTATAAAAGAACAATATTCACCAAACTTAACTAAACCTAGTTGAATATATTATCCCTCAGAATCAGAAACATATTAGAAACTTAATAAAAAAAAAAAAAACTTTAAAAAAGAAAGAAAGAAGAACTATACATCATCATCATTATTATTATTATTATTATTATTATTATTATTATTATTATTATTATTATTATTATTATTATTATTATTATTATTATTATTATTTATTTGATTAATAAAATCTTTAATACATACTTAAAAAACTATGGTCTAAAATCATTTGTCACACACAAATCTCATTAACTAATTTGCTTACACTTCATTAATTTAACCCTCTCCCCATTTCTACTCTTTCTCTTCTAACAACTCATAATCATGTGATCTTCAATAATCAGTAAAACTATCTAAATCCATTCAGTAATTCCACAGGCAGTCCAAATCCACTGGGCCAGAAGAGATGAACTGGAATTCTTGATCCTCACATGGCTTAAACCCCATTTCTTGATTGAACATGCCAGATGGCATGCCAGCTTTCATGATCATATCCTCCGAGACTTCGGGTTTTGTGACTTGTTTGCCATTGTTCTCTAGCAGAAAGCGGAGAATCGACTGATCTTGCATCGAAACAGTGTTCCTGTAACCCAAATTATCTCCGAACGGGATGTTTTGAGACAAATAACTTGCATTCGAGGTGGAATCTCTAGGAAATGCGAACGGAAGCTGCTGAATGTCGTAGTTCTTGGCAGAAGAAGAGCTGAATTCCTCTACCAACTTGTCGTTTGGATCCTCCGTCTGATGGGAGAAGCAGGTCACGTTGGATTTCTCGGTTGCAGTGGCGTTGTTTCCTGGATTAGAATCAGAAGACAATTCCATCAATGGAGGCAAATCGGAAGATTGTGAATTGCAATTTCTTGTCCTCATTAAGCCTGATATATGCACTTTCTTCCCTCCCGAACTCTTCTTAAAGACTCTACATATCACCCACTCATTCTGAAAATTCAATCAAATATCACCAAGAAATCAATAACCAATCATGAATGCTTAAGAAAACCTAAATGAACAGGGGAAAACAGAGAAAACAGAGAAAAAACAGGGGAAAACAGAGCATTTTCTTTACCTTAGAAGATTTGGGAGGATTATGCATGGAATTATTGCCTTCCAATCTGTATTCATGCATGACCCAATTGGTTTTTTCACCTCTAGGAGCTCTACCTCTGTAGAAAACAAGCGTCTTCTTCATCCCAACCAAGATATTCGCACGGTAAATCTCTTTATCCTTTCCGGTTGCCTTCCAATATCCAGCCTCAGTAGCTCTATTAGTCCTCAATCCAGTTGGATACTTTCTGTCCCTCACACAGAAGAAATACCACTCCTTCTCTCCCATTTTCGCCATCCCTATTGTAGTATTGTTCGAAAAAACAAACAAATTAATGGAAAAGAATCACAACACAATGAAAGATGAGAAACTATGTACTTAAAACAACAACACTTACATGGCAAGTCCCAAGGCTCAACCTTGTTCAAGTCCACATCTCCTATGGCCCTGGTGGTGTAAGTTGTATCGACTACTTTCGGGGATAAGTAATGAGTTATAAGCTCTTCGTCTGTAGGGTGAAACCGGAAACCAGGTGGGAGTTCCATCGGCTCATCCACTGCGTTAAAGTCGGAGTAAATTTCCATTTTTGTGAAAGCTTGTATGTTATGTGCCTAAACCTTAAAACCCTTTGATTGTAGGAGTTTGTAAAGATGGTTCAAAATGATGGATATGGAATGAAGTTAAGGGGGGGTACCTATATATATATATATATGTTTATATAAATGTGTGAAATGATTTGGCACAGAAAGAAGAAAGATAGATGTGTTAAAGGGTTAACAGAAAGATTGTTAAGAAGAAGAAAGTGTTGTAAGGAACAGAAGTCCATAAATAGTTGTTTTATGGGGAGATATAAACGTGGGATGTGATAGGATTTCGGCTAGGGACTTTCTTGTCAATTTATAAAATTATATATTTACTTCATTTAATACTTTCACAACCTTTACTGGGGCTTATCTACGGTCTAATTTAAATATTAGTATATTTTTTATACTACAGGCTCTATTATTCGACGCACTACTATATATCCATAGTATGGGAACTTTTGGGGGAAATTTTTTCATGAATGATTTCATTGTCACTAGGTTGAGCTTTGAAGTATGAAATATTATATTTCATTCAATGTTTGTTGTACATATGCAAAATACATAACCCAATCATGATAGTACTTTCAATCACGTAAGATAGCTCAAGATCAGGTCCTTTCTTTAATACTTCGAGACCCTGCTTCCACTATAGTATTTGTTATAATCGCGACTAATTAATTCCATGTTTTTTAAGAGTATCATGGTTAAACCTCGAAAACAATCACGAATTTGACTCTCATAAGATTTGAACATGTGTCAAGAGAATAATATTTCTTCAGTTTTAATGAACTTTAATTCCGTGTAATTAATCTACTAGCACTGTTTTCTTATTACACTCATAAAATAAAACTCAAAACAAAAATAAAATAAAACTCAGAACTTAAACTTGAAATTTCAATTTAGACCTTGTTTGATTCGTTTGAAAAAAACCAATTCTTTATTTCCGTTAGTATCATTCCAATTTAGTTCAGTATAACTTTGTTTATTTATTTTTCTATACTACAAATAAGTTTAATGTAGTTCAAATCACTTTAAAATTCTCCAGAGGAATCATGGTCAAAGTGGTTTCAAATATCTTACCACCCACCCGAACCGATAACTATTGGCTTGTTTCACGAAATGTGAGGTCAGGTTATAATTAAAACATGTGCAAATTCATTAGTTCCATGCCTTGCGTAGAAAACAATAAGGTATGGGAAATTCGAATTTTGCATATATCGTTTCACAGTACACCATGTGTAAACTTCGTCCAACTCTGGCGAAATAAGTTGTTGATTTTCAGTCAAAATTTGAATGTTATGTTCCACAATTCTACGCAACAAATAATACGTAACTAATGTACCCTCTCACATAACATAACATAACATATAGTCTCCACGTATACATGGTCATATACTGCACTAAGCATCTAAAAATCGCTCATTTGTTTAGAATTATGTTATCTGGCTTACGCATCTCTATTCCATCTCTATATTTCCATGTCGTCAGAGTAGAAAATCTACAAGACATAGTTTTATATTAGTATATCATATGTTTCGCAGTCACGTTTTTTATAAACTAAATGTATGCATGCGGAATTAGTAGTCCCATGCCTACGTAGAATAGATGAGATCAAATGTGGTACGTACGTGAACATAACTTTTGCTGATCATATCGTTCCCTAAACGATCACTCTAATTTGAATACTTCTAAGTATGGTCCTTTAATATGCATCGTGTATAAAAGAAATCTGCACCGAAGTGATTCGAACCAAATTGAAATGAAATTATTTTATTATAAAAAATAATAACTAAATAAAACTGAATTGATCTGAATTCAAAATGAACACTTCATTCTTTTTGGACGAATCAAATATGGCCTAAGGCTCTATGTTCTCTTCATTTGGATAGAACTGATTTGAATTAACTTATTTGTAATATAAAAAATAACTAAGTAAATTTGGACTGGATTGATTTGGTATAAAACGAATTAAACTGAATTTATTTTTAATGAGTTTTCAGACTGATGTGTAAGTTGATAATCCATATTAATTATGGTTTCAACATTCCTAGAAATTCTAAACTCAAAAAATCCTCATTTGGTCATTTGTGTTCTTCTAGTATATGTATTAAATAGAAATAATATTATACTTTGGGGAAATTTGCAATGATTTATATTTTATAGTTTTAGACTAACATGCATGTCGTGTACATGGATGGTTACATAAAATGTGTGATCAAATAAGGTATGGGAATATGAAATATTGGACCGCGTGTTTTATTCTAGCTAGGACCATAATATGTAATTTTGTTTTCTTGTCTAAATGCAGTTGAAACAAAATTCCAGTGCAAAATTCCCATGATGACCTTACAAATTACACAACAATAGATAAAGTCGTGTTAGTTGCGTTCTGTTTAACCATAGTTATCTACTTGCAAAGTCGCTATGTGCACTAACTAACTTCAGCATATTCCATATTATTGTCTTCAAGTGAAAGATAATATTAAAAATGGAATTATATATAGTAAAAAAACACAAATAAATATATAATATATTGAACACCAAAAGCTCATTGGGTCGTATTTTGTATATTTAATTATTAAAAAATAAATAATAATGATAATAATGCATCATGCACAAGGTATAGCTTACATAAGATAACGGTTGTACTAAGTGTGAAGATATAATTTCCAACTTGTAAGGACCACAAATTATATGAAGCAATTTCTGTTAGGGATGTATTATTCTCGTGATTTAGGCTCGTCGTGACGCATTTCTTTCGAGTTTGTTTCTTTTATTTTGTATTATTATCATATTTGCCACCTTACTAGTTGCCATATTAATCAAATTCTTATTAAGATTCTGATCTGATAATATATACGTGTGAACTGTGTGATCATATGTACAAGTAGTTAGTTAGTGTTGTTATGCGGGACGAGACGTAGCCAGTACTCTGCTGACTGTCTTTGTTTAGACTCGAACTCAGCTCACTTGATAAATACGTAATAAATTTTGAATTCGAACTCAGGCTTGTCATTTCTTATAGAACCAAGTATTGTTTAACTGGGCACTTCATGTGGTCATGCACTCATTTAATCAAAATTAATATAGATCAAGAAATTTTTATAATAAAATTATTACGTAAGAAAATATAATTTGAGTGACTGAAATGTTTACAAGTAGACTATGGTATTGGCATTGATTGCCTTAATTAATTTTAATGTTAGGACAGAACCCATCCCACAGAATAATTATTGTTGTTGTGATCCAGATTAAGTTCGTTTAATCTGTGAGGTCATATATATATAATTGTTGGTAATTTACAACTGTGTTGGAAATCGGTGCGGATCTTCTATCCCACTTTTTGGTGTCCCATTTCACGTCTCATTTTTATTTACCTAGAGAAACTTATTTAATTACACATAAATTAATCGTAATAAAATAATTTCTCAACTAAACCATCTCTAACTCCTAATAATTAAGATACTAACAGTTTAATTAGTAGAAAATCTAGAGATGATCTTGGATAATTACCAAAAGGAAAAGAATAACATGATGAAGGTTTATATAGTTTTTTATGTTACATTTTACTGATTACCATTTTGGACTTCATATTTATCATTGTCATGGTTAGTATACTTTTTTGTTTAACTCTTGTTTATAGTACGTTGTGGACGTGGGCAACAGTTGGATTAATCAGCAAGAACCTCATCAAGACCTTGTGTAGTACTTCTTTTAAGAAAAAAAAAGTTAAACGAATATTATAGTTAAAAAAAATTATTTTTTACTCTAGTTACCTAGTTAAATTTTTTTTCAAGTTAATTCATGTGTAATTAAGTAAGTAATTAATTTAGATAAGTAAAAATAAATGACACATGTCACATGTAGGAGAGTGGACATGAAATGAGACACAAAAAATGGGATAGAAGACCCGCGTCCGTTGCCCAGAGAGAGGATTCAGGAATCAGAGTTGGTGGTAAATTACATACTATATTAATAGGATTATTTTGAAACTTCCGGGGTTATTTAACCTTAATAAAAAATTAAAAATATGCATATACAATTTACTCTTTAAAATCCTGAGAGGCACGGACAATATAATACCCTTCTGATTCGCCCTTAATTTCTTAATTTCAAAGGTGGAGGCTTAAAAACAAGATTTTGAGTTCACATGTTCTATCAATTTTATAGGTTTTACCTTGGAAACTAAATTTTCAAACTATGTTTTTATCATTTGTCCTTTTAAGTTTTAGCCAAATATAGAATAGAATAGATCATCTATATGTGCATGCATTAATCCGACAATAGAACTCTAAATTAAGAAGACTTCTTCATTTATAATAAGTATATCATTTACTTCCCATTAATAACATTAACGCTATGCCTATGCATGTTTTAGAAAATACCGTTTTAAGGCGTCACGTACGTAAACGGTAAACCCTATCTTACTTAATTCGAACCGTGCGTGGTTGCAAACGCCCCTCCCCCGAAAGAAAATTTCATCTCTTAAACGGCATAATACGGCTGCAGATAAGAAGAGACTGAGTAAAGTTGAACGTGGGAAAAAAGTTAAATTAATCCATAATAGTGAGTAATTAAGTACGTACCGCGTCAATTATTAACCAAGAAGGACCACACTGAAACTGGATAAACTTTAAACATGTACGAATAATTTGCTCTAATCCATTCATTGGCTCTGGCCACACTAATCTTATGAATTGAACACTACTAATTGCATCTAATGGTAACAATATATTAACAATTTTTGGAGTTCGATTATGATACGATTCTAGCTATAGTGGAATATTAAAAAAAAAAAAAGAATGACAATAATTAGCAAAAAGTTGAAATGTTATAAGCTACTAGTAGTAGTAAAATGAATGGAACGGCGATGAAATTTAGGGGAAAGTAATGTTTTACATGAAAACAAAACATTCAGCAATTTTAGTTGTATCCGACCTTGTTAACATGACATAAGCAATTAGGCAAGCAATTAACAAACAAAACCATTTCTGACGTACTTAAGTCATGCTTATTTATTTATAATAACATAATAACAGTAATTATATACTACTCCGTAGAAATTACACCACGCGCGTTAAGCGCTTTGTTGTTTTTAAACGGAAAATATTATAACTATCCCTACACTGCTTTTATACAAACAGCTTATACCACCTTATAACTTCACAATTTAACCGCCTTACCACCTTATAACTTCTCTTTTGCTCGTAGTGTTAATAATATTATAATCTCATGTTTTATATGAGGATGTATAATTTAGTGATGTATTTTAGCTGGTATCAGGTAACATTTTATTTATTAAGAAGATTACACCGGTTCTAAAAATATGTTTAGTACGATGTATGATGGTCTTTTAATTTTAAAATCGTCATTCAAGTTGTTGATACTAAAAATGTTGGCCGGAAATGATGTAAAACTTAGGACTTTGAGGCCATAATGAGAGTACAAAGAGTCCATTCATACACATAAGATCTTCATTTTCTCTTGTGTAGAGAATAATAAGGATATCCAATTTGTTTCGTGGTAAAAGACAGTCGAAAAAGTCACGTTTGGTGAACTATATAATCCACACAAAGTTGATTTATCTGAACTGAATAAATTTAAAATGAATTGAATTAATAGATTTTAACTTAACTGAACTAAATCCCATCGAACTTTAGCGCTTGATTCAAGTTCAACAATGCAACGAGGTATTGAGGTGTTATCACCTTTTGTTGCTTTTACACTAACGTTTGCTATCTTTGTGCTAGGTACTTGGGGTGGTGATTTTTCGTTAGGAAGAAGAGGGTAAGGTATGTGGCGAATATCTTTTAAGGCTTAGAGTCGACTTGGTTTAGTTTATCTAATCAAGGTTAAAACCCGACTCGTAAAGTTCTCGGGGTATTCGTCATATCTTCTTTTAACCTCTAACGGCTTGAGTCAACTTAGTAAAGGGGTGCAATTCCCTTAACTAAGTAAAAACCCGACTCTAAAAGCTATTGGGAACCTTTTCTTTCTTAGCTTCGTTGGAGTTTTGTTGGCCTATTATCTTTTGTCTCCGTTGTTGTGCTCTTGTTGTTTAACTCCTTAAGGCCTCGTGTTTTCTTATGATCTTATTTTAAATTGCTTGCCACTTGGGGGTTAGGGAATTTCGTTTTCCTTTCAACCATAGGGTGTAGGAGTGGAAAATAAGAATTCTCGAGGTAACTTAAGGTCTCGGCTGGTTTGGTACTGTTTCACCCCCTTTGGCTTTGGTTTTGGGACCTCTTGGTGCTGTGTCACTCATGTCCTTGGTTCACTAGATGTAAAGCCGCATGTGATCTCCTCTGACCATTCATTGTTGAGGTAGCCTTGGTTTTTGCCCATTTTCACTGTGATTTCCAGCGGCTGTTTTCTTAATTACTGTTGATGGTTGGCTTTGGTCTCCAGCGGCCTGGTGTTTTCTTACTGCTGTAATTAGACTTTGGTGTTTTGAGCTTTTTCGAACCTATCTTCAAAACCGTGATTGATCTACCAACCAAAAGGGAAAATCATTTTTCGTTTAAAGCTAAGTCATCTAGACTTGCAATCGAAATTTATGCCCCCCTTTTTTGGACTTGACCATGAGTTGGACTCACAACTTGCAATCCCCACAGATCTCGGCCTCTTGCTCGTAAGATGGACAAACTAGACGAGGGTGGGGGGCCAAGAATGTGGTAGTCATAACGGTTTTGGAATCAGGGTTTTAAAGGTCTCTCTTAGTTTCGGTTGTATTTTCACTACACTAGGCTCTTTTCCAATGGTGTGGATGCATTTCTTATGCATCCCGTTGTTGTATTTGTATACTTATGACTCTTTGTCCTTTTATATAAACTTTTTAGCCGTTTCAAAAAAAAAAAAAAAACAATGCAACGAGTCTCAAGAAGTTGCACCGACCCTTGAAGTGTGGTGCCTTCAAGCTTCAGGCATTGAACTAAAGAGGATATTATTGTATAATTTGTATTGTCTGGATGCAATTAACAAATTTCAAGATTAACGGAGATTTGAACATATATTTTCACGATCATCTAAGCCTCCGTATCAAAAGTTGGGTGGAATTTTTACTTCGGAGACTTGGGGGAATATTTCAATCGAATGTATCACAAACTTTAAGCTATAAACTTTTCCCCAATCTAGCTCTCCTGGGTCGTTGTGTGTGAATGTTGTTACAAGGAGGAAAGGAGCTTTGGTTAAAAGTTGTTGAGTCAAAATATGGCTCTTGGAAAGAGAATTGTGAAATAATAACTAAAGGCAAACGAACACCTAGGGGTTGGTCGGATTGGTGGAGAATTATGGTGTGCTCTATAGGTGTGAAGGTTTGGTTTCAAAAGGGTGTGAAATAATAACTAAAGGCAAACGAACACCTAGGGGTTGGTCGGATTGGTGGAGAATTATGGTTTGCTCTATAGGTGTGAAGGATTGGTTTCAAAAGGGTTGTTTGAAAGTAGTGGGAGATGGGTCAAAAACTTTATTTTGGGATGATAGATGGGGAGGAAGAGAAGAAACCTTCAAGGAGGCTTTTCCTAAATTTTTCAACTTGGATAGGAGAAAAGAGTGTAAGGTGGGGGAAAGAGTATCGTGGAGAGGGAATTTACCACCTTCCAAGGGTGTTGGAGGAGAGAGCTCTTTGATTGGGAGAGAGAGGGGGAACGGAAGTTAAAGTGTTTAGCTGAGGCGTCGACTGGAGGGGAAGGAACCGAGGATGTTTGGAGTTGGAGTAAAAGCAAAGAAGGGATATATACGACCAAGGATGGTTATCGTGAATTGCACGTTTTTGAAGATAACCCTCTTCTCCTAAGGTGGGCTAAGGAGATTTGGTGCAACTTGGCACCCTTAAAGGTCAATGTGTTCATTTGGAAGGCAATACAAGATAGACTTCCTACAAAAGATAACTTGGAGTTGAGAGGAGTGTTTATTAGTGACACGGATCGTTTATGTAAGCGATGTGGGTTGGAGGCGGAAACTACTTGGCATATCCTTGGGGTTGTAGTTTTGCAAAAAGGTGTGGAGTTTGCTTTTCACTTGGCTAAGAGTAGAGGTGGAGCTTGGTGAAAGCATGATAGACAGTTTGGAGGCGTTCGGTTCGGAATCACCTAGAGGAGTCAAGGGCGTGTGGCAATTATTTTGGCATTGTACAATGTGGAATCTATGGATGGCAAGAAATGGAGAACTCTTCTCCGGGGAATCCATTACTCCTTGGCAAGTGGTAGAAAAAGTCAAAATGAATTGTTGGTTTTGGTTGAAAGGCAAGAACAAATTAACGGTGTGCGATTCCTTAGGATCTTGGTTTATGGAGCCTTATATTTGCTTGAAATGATTTCTAAGGTTGAAAAAGGAAAGAAAGGGGACACGAGGGGCGTATTATGGTTGCCTTTGAGTAGGCTTGTGCTACTAATTGTATGTTCGTTTTGTAGGTTTGGAGGATCAAGGAGCTCCAAAGAAGGTTGGAAGGATTATTGGAAGGAAGAGGATGGTGAGGTATGTGGCGGGTATCTTTCAAGGCTTAGAATCAACTTGATTAGATTTTCTATTCAAGGAAAAAACCCGACTCTTAAAGTCCTCGGGGTATTCGTCATATCTCCTCTTTATTTCTCACGGCTTAAGTCAACTTGGATAAGGGATTTCATATCTCCTTTCTAAGTAAAAACCCAACTTATAAAGCTATTTGGGACATCTTCCTCCTTACTTGGGCGGGAGAGAACGTTTTTCTACTAACCCGTGTGCAGGGACGGAACCAAGGGGGGGCCGGCCGGGGCCTCCGTCCCTCAAAAAAAAAAAATTAAGGAAGAATTTATGAATTTTTGAAAATTTTAAAGATAATTTTTACAATTTTTCAACTTTTGACCCCCCCCCCATACCTTGAAAAAATAATGTATATATAAGTTCGCCCCCCCTAACTATAATTCCTGATTCCGCCCCTGTCTGTGTGCTCTTTGTTTGGCTTGACTTGTGTTGATTTGTGATCTTAATTCCTTGAGTTTTTCCTTATACTTATACTTTAAATTGCTTGCCACTTATTGGCTAGGGAACTTTGGTCCCTTTTTGATATAGGGTGTAGGAGTTAAGTATAAGAAAAAACCGGGGATTTAAAGATCTCAAAGCTTGGAGGAGCTTCGTCCCTCATCACTAAGTGTTTTCCTCATGTTGTGAGATTTTCGGTGGAAGATGGTGTTTTTAGGCTTTTTGGGGTCATTTGCGCTTCGAGCTTGATCTTTTGCCCTTTGTTTCTTCTCTTGTTGTGCTTCCCCTTGTAGTAGTTGTTTTGGGTTGGTTACGCTCCTTGGAGTTTGTCGGTTTTGTGTTGCTTGCCTCGGTTGTGAAGAGCTAACTAGAGTTTCTTTCTAACTCCATGATTGAATCGCCAACCAAATGGGAAAATCATCTTTCGTCAAAAGCTTAGTCCACTAGATTTGCTAACGAAAGGTATGCCCCTTTTTCTGGAGTTGACCATGAGTTGGTGGTACAACTTGCAATGCCCCCCGAATCTCGGCATCTTGCTAGTAAGATGGACATACTAGACGGGGGGAGGGGCAAGAATGTGGCGGTCTTAACGGATTTTGGAAAGAGGCTCAAGTGATATCTATTAGGCACTTTTGTTTTGTTTATTTTTTTCGTTTTGGGGCGCATTTCTTATGCGCTCCGTGTACGCTTTGTACTTTCGTTGTTGTTGAATAAAATTTGACCGTTTCTAAAAAAAATTATATTAAAATCTTGTTTAGACAATTGAATTATCGTCTCCGTTAATCTTAAAATTGGTTAATTGCACAATAATATCCTCTTTAGTTGCGTTAGGCACCTTTTGTCGAGTGCTGAAGTTCGAGACACGAGTTTAGTTCAAATTTATTCGATTCAAATAAGTTTATACTTATACCGGCCACTTTTTTTTTTTTTATGCGAATCAAATAAAACACAGCCACATCAATATCATCAAGTACATTCAAGTTCCTATGCTTGAATTCCAGGTCAATTAGTTTCGGAATTGAAGAAATTAGGCTTGTTTAATACTCTAGACTTTAGAGTGCTAATTAAAGACTTTGAGTGCTAATTAAAGAGTTCAAACTGAAGCTTCGAAGATGTACTAATCTAAATTAAATTTCTTCTACAATATTATAAAATTTAAAGCTCGTCATTGACAAATGAACAGAACTTTTATTACTATTTGGAATGAAAGGTTATAATCAACTTTATCTAATCTTTTATTGATTAAGTAATTTAATCAGCTTGGAAAATGATATTTGCAGGAACTTAACCATCCCCAATAGAGAAAAATACTGTATAGTGGTTGAATTTAAGTATTTAAGTTGAATTAATATGGATCGTTAATTTTCAAAATTTCATTTACGATGATAACTTTTAAATGTTCCCAGATTTTAATTCGCGGAGACAAAATTCCTCTCATTTCTTCCACCCAACCCTTATTATTATAGGTAACTTTGTTTCATGAAAGTCCATTAAATTTCTAATTATCAAATTCGTGCGCCAAGTATAAATATGACTTTGTCTTGATAATATGAGCAAGAAGGATATATGGAGAAATTTATACCCCTTAATTTTAGTGAGTTGCTATAAACAAATCTGATATTTGACTTAACAATGATACTCCTATAAAGTTTAAGCCTTGGAGAACCAAGGGTCCATTTGATTTGTTTGAAAAAGTATAAACTTAATTGAATTGAATTATAAATTTAATTTAAATTAAATTGAAATGAACTTAACGAAATTGACATTAAGGTGATATCAACATAGCCCAAGTGTAGTATGATGAAAATGAAAGACAGAAAATTACTTATTATATAAATAGTCTAGTAATTTGATCCTGACTTTTTCGGGAATAGTCCAATGTATGTCATTCTTAACTTAACATTTCCTACTTAAGGTGCCACAAGTTAAAAAACTGTCAGTCCACGCACCATTTTTTTTTTTTTTTAGGAAAAAGCCAAATATATATAAATAATAAAGAAAGTACAGAAAGAAAAATAAAAACAAGTGCAAAAGGATTGCACAGAAATAGTAAAATATAAGAAAAACTCAAACCAATACTCAACCCATACTAACAAGAAAAACTCAAACCAATACTCAACCCATACTAAGTGAACTATACCGCGCACCATATTAGTATACTATGAATAATGTAAATTTAATTAACCTCGGTGAGAATGAACAACCATCACGGCTGTGCCACACAAGCAAAGTGTAGTTATGTATTTTTCCAACAGTCTGTAACCCTTGGTTGGTCATTAATTGAGATTAAGCTCAAACGTACCTAACTTATAGTACTTGTGCTTAATATACACTACTAATCATTTAACTTTTCTTGACTAATGACTTTTTTCCTCACACTTTCTCAATAATCCATTTTTTCCAATTCTACAGTGGGCCATGCCTCATCTGATCGGGCATGCTGCCACGACAGGGAACAAACACGTGGCTAATGGTGGTTCTTAGCAATTTCAAACTTTAGCTTCCTTTTTGCTAATGGCTCACTAATTAACTTTAATATCTAGCTTATGATTTAGGGAGATTAAACACATATCAAAGTTGAACGGTTGATTTTGTTGAAATTTGATCAAATGAAGTGGCGGAAATGAAAACACCTTGCTCATTACTGACAAAGGAACAAAAACATCGGATATTGTACTCTTTACTTGAGTAATCTTTTCCTTCAAAAATAAATAAAGAATTAAGTTCTGTTTTATTCAACTTGAAGAGTTTAAATTCTCCTAAAAAAATTTATTTTAAATTTAATTAGTATAAATAAATCCAGTTTAATTTAAATAGGTTAAATACAAAAAATTTCAATTGAAACAAACGAGTCACGGTCTTTATCTTATCTTGCAAGTTGCAACTTCAAAAGTCTCGGTGAATGCCGACACTAAACTCGTTTGTCGTTTTGGTTTTTGACTAGGTGACTAATTACTTAATTAGTTAAACATCATTACTCATTAGGCCATGAAAATGTCAAGTCAATTTCCCTTATTGAGCAATTAGACTTCGGTATAAAGTAGCGTACTTTTAAATATGAACCTGCAACAAATGATCAAACAATACGACAAATTAGGTACACTATTTGGCGCTACTTAACTGTTGCAAATTCAGTGAACAAGAATAATGTTGCGTTCAATAAGTGTGAGATATTTTTAGCTTAGTGCATAGAATTGCACAAGGTTTTGTATGTTAGGAGTTAGGTAATGGACCATGTTTGGCTGCAACCAAAAAAGTGTCCTAAGATGGGAATGTAATGTTTGAAAAAACATGGCATTTGGCAAGTGTCTTCTTGGAGACCAGAATTTGATGATGGAGTAGGCTACAAATGTACTAGGACTACGAACCACACAAGTCGAGTAACCTCATCTAATACAACAAGGTCGAGTAATCTAACCTCTCCCCGCTAATAACAAATCTGTTGTGAGTACGACTAATAATGTCTCCGGTAATAGATGATCTCTTATATGGTACACTAGTGTTCAAGCACCACGCCTCATGCGCGGTGCCAATTGTATCAGCTGTAGATAAAAAATGTTAGATAAAAATTAGAGTATAAACAATTAACAAATAACACTAAGAAACATATTTGAGATATATGTGCTGACTGCTGAGTTGGAATTGGGAATAACCATCTCCGTATAATTGAAGAAACAGAAAGTAAAACACCAAAATATGGATACAATACAGTAAGATTGCAGGATAATTAATTGTACGTCCACAGTTGGAACTGGAATGCATGTTTAATATTAGCTCCAGGGATTAGTATTAGACATTTAGGCGTAAGTTATCGAGGTGCCATCGTCCGTTATTCTACTACTTACAACTAAAAAACACAGCTTATAAATTTGACTTCAAACATCAATATTATATATCTTTCTGAAGACCTCCATCAATACAACTCCAATAAAGATTGCAGTTCGCCAACATCTGTGGGAAAATAAAAGGCCCTGCTTTCTTCAGCCCCTCCCAATAGTGATGCAATCTCCGATGAACTTTTGTTCCACTTCCAAGTTCCCATTTTGGTAGGAGTATGACTTCTTTATCCGACAGCAATGAAAAAGCCTCGTGCAGTCATTCTTGAACTGCCATAGTTGAAGGAGAACAGAAAGTATAGCAGCAACAAAACCTTCTCACTTTCGCAAAGAAGAGCCGCTTCCGTTACGTCGTTAACATAACAATAAAATACACCACCAAAGAAAGAACATAATTTTTTACATCAACCCATTCCAAGTTGGAGTAGCACCTAACTAACAAACTTATATCGATTAATCACAGCCTAACCTTGTTCTTCTTAGTCGCATAAGTCAATCTTCTCCCGGCGTTCCTCCTAGCTAACAACTCAACCTTTTGTGGGCTAGCATTTGGCATAAGCAGCACCGCACAATGAATTTCGTCGATCCCTAGCTGGGAAACAAATATATCAATATAAATTAGTACTGAATTAGAATGGAAGAAGCACTAACTCACAAATGGAAGTACCAGAAAATAAGCTAATCCATCAGAACCCATCCGAAGTTCATACAAACCACACCAGCCCACAGTAATACAAAACTCCTTCAGAAGATACAACAGGGAGCCATATTCGATAGATAAGAGAAACCAAATAAGTAACAGACATCACAACAATACCGTAGCATGCCACAACAAATAAAGAAGTTGGCTTAAAGAAATACCCCATCAAGACCAGCATCAACAACCTTAACATTCCGGTTTTTTGCGCACAATAAAAACATAAAACGGGGGGGGGGGGGGGAACATAAAATCAACAGTAAAAGAGCACAAACAGAAGATAAAATTGACAGTAAACTAAACAAAAAGAAGCTAGGATAAAGTGCCGGGAAAAACTCCACGTAGTTCACTAATCCACTCTAAAGAATCAATAAGAAAAAATAAATCACACTTAATCACCGAAGTAACCAAGAAGAAAAAAAAATTCAGTCATATGCTCTTAACATTCCAACATTTAAATCACACGAACGCTTATAACAAAGTAGATGTAATAAAAAATCCTTTTAAAGAAAGAAAATAAGACAATGAAATTTATGACAGATCAATTCCACAGTCAGTAAGCACATAAAAATGTTATATACAAGATTCTAAAGTAGGGATAGTTGTACTTACAGCTCTTTCTCTTGTTCCAGGAGGACCATCAAGAATCATAATCCGGGCGCTTTTGTATCTTCACAAGTTTTCTTAATATACTCTCCTCTACGTCCAATTATACCACCAACCTTTGGTGCTGGAACCAACATTCAGTAAACACTCTCTCCAGGCCATCCCATCCCATCCATTTTTCTCCACCTCCAGCCACCGGTTCGTCAACCTGCTCTTGCATTTCTTCTGGATGTGAGTCCTCTGGCACACCATCATGCTCCTGCTCTTCACGTTCGCTAACGGGTGTAAGTTCATGTCCAGCTTCAGTTTCAACCTCAGATACAGCTTCAGGCTTGGGTTCAAGTTGGTAGTCATGTTCATGTGCTTGTTCGAGTTCAGTATAGTCCGGATCCAGCCCGGCCATAGTTTGCGCTGAGACAAATAAAATCCACATTAGCCTTCAGAAGGAATTTATCATAAATACAATTCAAAAGCTTAAGATATCATCATTTCACTGCAAATCTGCAATATCCTTGAAATAAAAGGTAATTTCAGGTGGCGACCAGACCTAAAGTAGCTAAGAAAAATAATAAATGTAGTTTTAATGAACTGAGAAATGAAAAATGAGCTATCACTTTGAAAGTATAGGAAGTGGGTTAAGAACATGCAATAACAAAACCATTCTTTATTATAGATAACATACGGTAGCAAAACTAAGAATTTTGGCCAGGTGTTTTCAGAAGTGATGTTCTTTATGATTTTATTTATCTTTTACATTTGCTTTCAACTTCTCTTGTCTCTTCACAGATATTATTCACCTTTTGAATTCAACATCTCAAGGTCTGCCTCAAATATCACAAATTCATGGCACCTTACCATTCCGTACATCAATTTGTTTCCACCCAAAGTTGTACCACTAACATACTCAACATCCTAGAGAACTTTATTAAAGATAGTAACTCTATTAATTCAACTCTTAAGTTCAACTGTATAAGTTCAGTCAAGAGACAGTCTTGAAAAGGGGTGAGTAGACCGCAATTGCATCTTGTAATGACAAGATGGAATGCACCTTGCATTTTAAAATTCATGGCCGAGCAATGCTACATCAGTATACAAACTGTCTGATTCTTAAACAAAACAAGATGTTATAAGCATCATGTATCTTTTCTGTATATCTCTTCAGTCTTCACCTTCGCTCATATCTCTCTCACTATCATCTGTTTTCTTTTAGTTCAACCTGTGTTATTTAAATTGTTACCACAACATAAACAAAAAAGGTAAATTAACAACTTTCCCCACGTATCACTGCCTTAAGAAAGGACCAAAAGTTTCATACTCTCGAATATAATATAGTCCCAAGTTCTTTTCCACATCCTAATAATCATTACATCTAATGTGAGAATACGTCTTTAAAATATAAAGTATGGAATATCACAATCGAAGCTCACTACTCGCAACTGAAAGCAAGCAAACCAGCCAAACCTTCTGCAGGCAACAAATTTATAGAGAGAAGCAAGTCGAGCAACCATACCGAGAAAAACTTGAACACTAAATAGAAAACCACAGAGTAGAAACACAAAAAATAACAAACCAGTCGTAGAAGGATGCAAATGCAAATCATGTCTAGTTGCACACATAGACACCATAGATTGTAAATCCTTACATATTCAACAACACTACAGCAACAACCAACATGTTATAAACTCTGATGTCCAAAGAGTTAGTATGTGATAATCTGAATAAATAAAATAGGTTGGTAAACATCTGAAGATTAAATTATGACACTTAAGAGATACAGGGGAGTCAAATACACCATTAGAAAACATAGCTAACTTGTATAGGCATAGATTGATAAGAGAATGAGGTCTGTATATTTTGTTATAAAGCGTGAATACATGTAATTATGGTTTGAAGATGATGCATTACTAAAAGGAAATTTAATTACTAACAGAACTAAAACACACACACACACACAGATAAAAGATAAAGAAAATAAAGAAAAATTTATAGAAAGAAAACTAACAGATGAAAGGATTTTAAAAAACAGAGAAATACATAAAGAAAACAACTTTTTGAAAATAGGAATTTGTAAACTATCAGTGAAAAATATTTTTCCAGAAAACAGAAATGCTAAAGAGACTGAAGCATTAAGTAATGAATCAAAATGTTATACAATTTGAAAATACTCGCTCAATTAGAGGACCAAGTTTGAAAGTCTTTGAAGTGGTGGTGAATTTGACAGGTTATGCTAAAGAAAATAGTTTGTTGATCTTGGGAAAAGGGGATATATCTCACAGACTTTAAGTAGAAGTACCCAAAGAACTAAAACTAAAGGTTTTCATAGATATAGGGTGAGACCTAGCCTCGCAATACATACATACACAATATCAGAGAAGTGCTCCAATTTCAAAAGAATCCTCGGATATTGTGAAAACTGTAACATTTTTTCAGAAAAGTCCGCATATGACTGTTACAATAGCTCGTTGAAGTATAAAAAAGTAGGCTGAAATTACTGAAAGCTTTAGCGCCGACAATAATTTGCCAAATGGACCTTTCAGAAATGGTGCATTTTTTTAAGTTGTCCTGTGCTTAGTAGTATTTTATTATCCTTCTTTTGACGAGACTCTTACAAAAACATGTTAAAGTTCAAACTTTTGGCAAGAGATTGGGTTGCTGAAATAGATGGTAAATTTGAAAATGATGTTAGAGATATAAGCCTAAAACCAATAAGTAAGAGATGTAGCAGGAACTCCAAGAAAGTGGTATAGTTCTTTTACATATAGGAGAATGATAGACATTGAGAGAGTTTCTAAACAAAGATGAAACTATCATACTCTGAAAAGGTGTGAAACAACAAAGCATATATGATACTGAAAAAAGTTTGTTTCCAAGAATATTGAAGGCAATTAACTTGCAAAACATACATTGGTAAAGATAGACTGAATACTTGAGAATTTGTTGAAAAAGTGTGAAACAGTAGATATTTTATGGTAATAAAGCACCAACATTCTGAAGTAGTTTGTAAGAATCAGAAAATAAAAAGGGTTCAAAATTTTAGTTTCACAACTTTGAAAATACACAGGGAAGTCAAAATATATTGTTAGACTTCGTCTTTAAAATAAATAAATAAAACTTGCAAAATACAGTATATTGTCATATCAAACATTAATAAAACAGTTTGAAAACCAGTATATTTGAGAGGGTTCAAGAGGAAAAAAAAAAAGAATGAAAAACAAAAAGAGAGCAGATTTTTGAAGCAGAGAAACTTCAATTGAAGAATTTGTAAAACATATGCAAAATAGATCAAGTGGCTAATAAAAAAGTTGTTCAGAATTAGAGGGCCAATTCTGAAGATCTGTTCTAAAAAGCAATGGAGGTGAATTTGAAATATTATGTTGAAGAAAAGAGTTCGTCAGAAGGATCTTGGGAAAGATACTTTGCGAACTTTTGAATGTTAAAACTCGAAGCTTTTTTTGTTCGGGAGGGAATTCTACCTTTCATTCGAACAGCACAAAGAATAGGCAATTGCGTGCGAGCCCGCGGCGTCAAGCTGCTACCAACCTCTTTTTTTGAAAAGATTAGTCGTCCCGCTGAGGGAGGAGATGGTATGTTGGTCTTTCTATATGTTGTTTAGATATCCCAACATTGTCACCCTTTTTAAATGTTCACAAAAGATATCCTTTTCCCATGATCCTTACAAACCAACAGATCTTCAGAATTGGCCCTCTAGTTTTGATCAACTTTTTCTACACTGTACCTTTCAAAGTAACTTATTTGCTTTAATGGTTAAGAAACCTCTTCAGATCCATGCCGTATGAATTTTATCTACACTAAACGCAAGATCATTGGAAATTAAAAAGGGTGAATACATAAGAATTTGTTGAAAAAGGTGTGGGTCAGTGTAGTTTTGATGTTAGAGAAAGTTACTTTGTTCATACGGATATTGAAAGCAATTAACTTGCAAGACATTGGTAAAGAGAGACTAAGTACTTGAGAGTTTGTTGAAAAGTTGTGAAATACTAGTAAAGTTCTGGTGATGAAAACAAAAGACAGACGATTTATTGAAAAGGAGTGAAATAGTAAAGTATTGATGTTAGTGAAAGAGTTTGTTTGCAAGAATATTGAGGGCAAGTAACTTGTAAAACATTGGTAAAGACTACAGAGAGGCTGAACTGAATATACATGAATAGTAGATTTTTTATCTAATGAGTTTGCAGTTGACATATTTTGTTTATCTAAAGAGTTGGTTTGTAGAATCTGAAAAAAGAGAGGGTGATTTTACAAATTTTAGTTTTACAACTTTAAAGATGCACAGGGAAGTCAAAATATATATTGTTAGAGGCAACAGATAGGCAATGCCTTCTGTAAAGAGAATGAATTCAATTTTATTTTTTTAAGAACACTTGCAAATTGGAATTATTATATAATTGTTAGAGGTGAATTTGACAAGTTATGTTCAAGAAAAGAGTTAGTCAGAAGGACCTTGGGTGGAGGAATGTAGTAATAAATTCATACAACACGGATTTGAAGAGGTTTCTTAACCAGTGGAGCAATTAGTTGAAAATGTATACTTTCAAAAGTTGTCTTGTCAAAATTAGAGAGCCAATTCTGAAGATCTGTTGGTTTCAAAGGATCATGGGGAAAGGAGATTTTCCTGAACTTTCGAATGTTAAAACTTATTGTTTTGATACCTCAGTATTGTTATACTCAAGAGGCTTTGTTGCAAGTATAATATTTAGCAGAAGATGAAAAAATATTTCAGGCTGTTTATTAAGCAGTAGAGCAGATGAGTTGAAGACTATAATCCCATAAGTTGTCTTATGGAATTAGTTGAAAAGGTACAATTCGGAAAAAGATGTTCAGAATAAGAGGGCCAAATCTGAAGTTGGAAGATATGTTCTGAATCAATGAATGAGAGTCTGACAAGTTATGTTCAAGAAAATAGTCTATTGGAAGGATATTGAGAAAGGTTTGTGAACTTTTGATATCCATTATACTCAATTTGGAAGAAGATACAAATAATTTCATTCAGCCTAGATTTAAAGCAGTAGAGCAAATCAGTTGTACTCTATTATTATTGTTCCATGAATTGTTTTATGAAATTATAACTTGTGCACACAACAAACACATTGACACTGTCTTCTCCTAGACGGAACATAACTTTATACAGATGTATCATACTATAATCAATCAATCCCACGAAACTACAAGTAACATCAATTGCAGTAAACAATCAAAGAAACAAACAAAACTACGACTCTATTAGAAAGTAACAGAGAATTAGAAAGTCACAGGCATCATATATATATAACACAAGGCAATAGAATTGCTTACATTATTTTGAGCAGACACACAATTCGACTGGAGTATCTATCTATGAGAGTCATGAATCAGAGAATCCCCAAATTAGAAAAAGTAAAAGGACAATGTAAATTACCTCGCCAAGCTTTCCAGAAAAACCCTAGATCCGATCCGTCGTGTGCAGTAGTGAGTCAGTGACGATTAGAAGCAATCGAAGAATGGGATAGTTTTTTCCATGGATCGAAATTTCGAGCAGAGATTCAGGGAATTTGTAGCAGAGAGAGTGAGAAACAAGAGCAGATGCTGAATTGAAGAGACGATTGTAAAGGAGAATCATTAAAGGGTTTGAATATGTATATATAGTAATGGTCAGGCCGGTAAGCGATAAATAGTTAAATAGTAGTAGTAGTATATAATAGTGATCAGACCGGTCTGCGCTAAAGTGAATCCATATACTGTAGAGTATATATTAAGTGATCAGACCGGTCCGCGTTAAATTAAAGCAGTGAATATATAGTAGTGGTTAGACCGGTCCGTGTTAAAGTGAAGCAATTGCCAATTGGACTTCCCATATATCCATGGAAGTTTTTATTTTGGGATATGTGTACTAATTTCCATAAATAAATACTACGTACTACTTCGTATTTCTTATGACAATATATAATAATAATTTTTAATGAAATACTAAGAATTTGCGTTTATGGTTGTGTATGTGCAAATTAGAAAAATTCCATGTTATGAGTTAAACCGTATTTTTACAAATACGCAAATGAAACGGATTATAATCAACGAGCAATTATTCATGCTCAGGTAATTCATGTGACATAAATACATACATAAAACTTGCTCCGGCTTAAATATCCATAGGTTTAACAAGCACTGATCTAATAAGGTTTTTCATATCAGTGTTTGAATTTGTGTATCCGTCTTTATTCCTATAAAGAAGATATATGATCTTCGAAGCGTTTGAAACTCGTGTCATGATTTGCATTGAAACATCCTCATGTTGAGTTGAATGAATAAGGCATGCTTGGTTTATATCCATCCAGGCTCTAGTAACTTGTTTGCCAAGTTCGCCAAAAGTTTCCTCCTCCGAGACAATATTATCGTTCATGTAACACTGCACTGCTGAGACGTCTTGCTCAAACTTCAAAGGGAAAAAAAGATGTAATTATGACAAGTGTTTATCGTACAACACGCTGAGTATCATACTGTAGTAAAGGTAATGCACATATGATATAACTTACCCCATATCCCGCCACATCATTCATTAGTCGAGCAATTGTTGATATAGCTCGTATGGCAAGTGGTTCATTGGTAGCCCAATCAAAATCACGTTCGGACACTGAATCACCAAGGCCCATTAAGGAGGTTGTGATTGCCATCATATAACCGGAAGATGCAACTGCTACCTTCATATACTCTTTCATGTTTGGAGTCTGTTGTTTCTTATGCAACCATTTGGCCTCGTCGAAAAATGTCATCACCAATTTCTTCATCTGCAAAAAATTTCTAAAGGTGTTTATATTCACATTACGGGATATAAATGAACTTGTAGACAATTTCATCATTAGGTGATCTGGTGGTAAGGAGTTGAAGTTTGTATGCAGGACGTGCAAATTAAGTCCGAACCCAATATTCTTGATCCGGCCCTCACTTATTCTATTAGGTAACGACAGTGAAAGATGAAACCGTACCTCTTGCTTGGCATATTGGACGCAGTAAGATTTGCCTGTTTTCTCCAATTCTTGTTTGGCTTCGATGTAAACGTCAACAAGCGCTTGGTAGCAAAATTTCATGTATGGCGGGAGTTCATCTATGCCACTACCATCCCACCTACAAATTTGAAATATACATTAAGGACCATTTTGTATCGCAAGACTACATTAGCAGCATGCATGTCGTAGTAAACTTCATGCATTTTGCTTAATCCGAAATGGTGTATATATACCTTTGAACAACATTCGTGAAGAGTCGAAGCTCGTCAAAAGTCCCATAATTGTCATAAATGTCGTCGATTGTTGAGGTCATGGCAGCAACTTTACAAAGTAATCTTCTTCCAAAACTGTATTCTGGCTCAAAATAGAAGGCTAGCGACCAAAAATAGCATTCCACCACTCTATCTTTTGCGAAAGGCAATTTGTTTGTGAAGTCTAACTCCTTCCACCACCTACAGTGTACATGTATATATAGACCACGTTTACAATTGAAACGATTCTTTTAAATTTAAGCCTAACAAAGTGAAATAAGAGAATTAAAGTACTACATACGTACTGTGTAATTTCAGCGAGCTCTTTCTGATACATCTTTTGCAACTTATTGAATTCGGCTTTGGCGAAATTGAGCAGCACCTTATGGTGTGTCTCATCATGTTGGTACCAAGACATGAATTTCTTGACTCCTAAAAGTGTCAATGTTTTATGAATTGGAAGTTTCAATGCTTCATCAGCTTGTTTTGCCAGAGATATGTTTGTCATTTGGACAATTGCTTCATTTAGGCGAGTCTGACAAAATTCAAATGCTTCCTCAAGAATGTCCTCTCCATGAACCCTAAAATTCGCTGCCTCGTACAAACTTAGCAAACCTTCTACATCGTTGATCAACAGTTCTTCAAACTTCCCATCAATGTTCTTGAATTTATTGAAACCATCTGTACGTTTATAAACCAAACACAAGAATCGGTTTAATTCATTATTATAATAATGCATACAAAAAATGAGACACGTTCTTTAAGGAATATTCGAACCTATTGGACCCCCTCCTTACATTGATATTAGACAACGGGTCCAAGGGACCTCCTCCAGGGTCTATATATAGACATAAATTAACCCGAAGCAACCAATGAATTTATTAGATGTACTTACCTGACCGTGCGTTGTACCCATGTTGTCTAAGTAAACGAAAACATAGAGCATGCGAACGTAGGCCAACGTCATTGACCTCTTCGTTGACATTACTTTTATGTTGAGAAAATTTATTGTTATAAATATGTTCCAGTGTTTTACTAATTTCTGTTTGGAATTGGTAACCCAATCCAAGCTGTTGAATTGCATCGATCAGATCCAACTTTTCGGCTGCATCATCTGTCATTGTAGCTAGTAACTTCTTGACCTCCTCTTTCTGTCGTCTTTGAAGAACTTCAGCCTGGTCAGGACTGCATGATTCCTGCAAAACGAGTTAATTAAGCATAAAAACGACTAAGCATATCATGCTTAACCATACTGAACCATACTTAATTGAATTTTAGAAATTTAATAAGATCATTGTTATATATAACAGACAAAGAGAAGAACGTCTAAAACGTGGTTAATGAAATAGATGAAAACGAAATGAGCAATTACCGTAGTAGGATTGGAAGCGTAAACAAGAAAATAATCACCCCATGCACTGGGATGATAAGTTACCGCGGCGTTCCGAGCCTCCAAAGTAAGAATTTGCTGCTTATTATTGTTGTGTAGGACTGGGAGGGGGTTGTGGTTGGAATTGGATGATTGCGAAACTTGCATTCTGAATATATGATAATATTAAGGAATTAACCAGCTTATACGACCGTTGCTCAGTTAGTTTTTGTGTGGAGTTTGCCTGCCTATTATGATTTATGTACTATTTTGCAATATTTATACAACAACATAACATATGTGGATTGTGATAGTGTGGTACCGAGTAGATATTTTATACATGTGGTACCTATTTATCAAAGAATTATAAATGAATATCAAATGCTAATATCAGGTGGATTTGAATTTTGCAGAATTTTTTCATTGTAAATGTCTAACATGCATTAGAATCTTTGGGGAACAACGTTTTTTTTTTCAAACGTTGGGGCCTAGGGGAACAAATTTCATTTTCATTAAACTTTCACTCAATGAATTTCTTTAGGATATATTTCCTTCAAAAAGTAATAAAATTATATTATAAAAATAAATAAAGTAATTTTATTATATATTTATTTCGATTTTAATAATCAGCCAAAAAAAGGTGATATGAGGATGTAGAATACCTCGTCGTTAGTCGACGTCAGTCATGTATGAGTGACCATCAGACCATGCATGACGTTTATTGGACGGGCCTCCTCGTATAGATATTTCTCACCTCGTACTTGTAAGTTTCATTGGCCAATGCAAAATATCTGGAAATTCTAATTAATTGCTGTATCTGGGAATTATCTTAAAAATTGAACCATACAATTCCAACACGTATATATACGGCCAAACAAATTGCAATATGGCAGATAACATATACAGTAATATAAGTATTATTTTTCTTCATTTAAAAAAAAAAAAATCATATTTCATGTGTTTTTTTCTGAGAAATTGAAGAACGTGTATCTAATTTCCAAACACATGCCTATTGCTCTTGTAATAAAGATAATAAGATATTTATATTCTTTGTATCTTTAATTTGTATCCTTGTCATTTTTAAATATATATCTTTATTTTTTTTATATTTCTTAAAGAAAGAAAATAAAAAGGTAGGATCTTTATGGACTGTCATACGCAAGTGACAATTGTTCCGGATCTGTCCGGTCAGCCTATGAATCAGATCGTTGTAAATCCATTTTATTATCGGCCGGATCGGACCTTGGATAGGCCTAGCTACTACAAAGATTAAACAATTATAATGATTTTTGTTGTTGAGTCCAATCGGATTCGAATCAGATCTAACCTGACCAAGTAAAATGTTTGTAAATATCATTTGGTCAAAGACCGGAGTCGAATCGGGTTAAATTTTATAGATCGATCCCAAAATTGTCAAACCTATTTGAACATTAAAATTATAATTGGAAAATTTATAAATTAAAAATTTATAGATCGATTCCAAATTTATTTTTTTCTTCTACGTCCCTCTGATCAAAACATTATTACTAGCCCAACTCGAGTGAATTGGACAAAGAAGTACAAAGTACGTACTTCATTGGTTCGATTCGATCTCTGATTACTGTTCTATATTGGTAGTGGTAGGGGTGGGAACGGGTGGGTTCGTTTAGGTCCATTTCCTCTTATTCGGGTATCCGATATTTCGGATATTTATTTTGTATACCTATATCGTACCCAAATTAAGTTGGGTACCCAAATCGGTTACCCGATTAATATCGGGTAAAAATTGAACGGGTTTTGGTTTCTCAATTTTATATGAAAAATAAAACGTGCATAAAGTAAGGTATATTTACTATTAGCTAATAGATTAACCATTTGATGTAAAAAAATCCAAAGCAAGATGAAAGCAATAATACATATTAATTGTCACTAAACTTGAAAATGGACAACACATGATATATAACCTGTGAGATGATCATGATACCAAAATTAAAAAATAAAAAATAAAAAATAAAAAGAAAAGAATTTCATTTCAGAAAAGGCATAAAAAGACTAGGAGTAACGTGAGTACCTAATATACCAATGAAAAACTTCTTGACTTGGTCACTTGGTGACTTAGTATCACAAAGTGGTGGGAGGTTTGTTCTCCACTAACATTTTAATTTAGAAGAAAAATTAAGATTTTGGAGGGAATGTATTTATATATATATATATACTAGAATGCGCGTGTCACGCTACGCGTGCCAAACGATATTCTTTTAGTAATTTTATTTTTGACCCCTCTAAATTTTGAATTACTCCCATATACACATGATTTGTACCGAACAACTTTAAGTTCCGGGGTCCCCTTAGCTATTAAATTAGAATGTTAGTGTATCATTTAAACCATTTTGAATTTTTACGGTTATCAGTTTTGGATATTTACCATAAAAATTCAAAATTCAAAATGTTACAACAAAACGAGAGAGTACATAATACAATACTACCTTTGAGGACTTCTCACCTGAAACTAAGAGCTAAACGGACAGTCCTACTGTCCTAGATAGATGATAAATTGTGCTCATTTAACTAAACTCCGCTATCGATCACCTGACCATCTCTACTCAACATGTGTTGCTTACTTGCAAATGAATAAATAACAAACATAGAACTCTTTCCCAAATTCTCATTTGCATGCTTCTAGTCCGCACAATGCATAGACAATGAAACTCACTATTCACAACCTCGAGCTAATTGTCCTTCCACCACATGAAACAACACCCACAATTTGCAAGTTCTTTGTCATTTGTATGAAGTAACAATTTATTTTAAAGTAATATAATAAGCCTGTTGATTCAATCAATTGATTGACCTACCAATTAATTTTAAACCGTTGATCTTACTTATTCAGTTTCAATCTGATGCGTACATGTGTCATTCTTTATTTTAAATTGTTTTCTTATTATAATTATTTGTTTAATATCTTTTCATCATTATCTCCTCTCTATTTTCTTTCCCATTTTTTCTCCATCTATTTAATTAAACAATTGTTTCTTGATTATGCACTGCATGTTGATTCAATCAATTGATTGACCTACCAATCAATTTTAAACCGTTGATCTTACTTATTCAGTTTCAATTTGGTGCGTACATGTGTCATTATTTATTTTATTTTTTATTTTAATTTACCTTTTTCTTTTTAATATATTTTCATCATTGATCTTCTCTATCCGCTACCGTCTTTTTCCCCTTCACACAACGTCTTCCAACATTCAATATATACCAAATATCACCTCCAAAGTCCAAACCAAAGTTTCTAAACATGATAAAACATTGATGACATGCGTGTAATTGTTACTTCCTCCTAACCAAACAAATCATCTGTAATCATTATTATTAGATTGTTCCAAATAAATTGATCTTTTATGGAGTATATGCAGTTGTTTTGAATTTATCAATTGCCTTTTACGTTATAATTATATACGCTCACTTTTTCATTCTAAGTGGAGAAAAAAAATTACAAAATGTTTATATGTCGGTTTGTAAATCAATTACCCTCCTTGCTCCCTTGAGGATGTGTATTTGTTCTCTTTTTTTTCGGTTTGGATGTTGTATTCGGTGTAGGTTGTTGTTTTTCATGAGTATTTCTTATGCTCAGATTATTGAATAAAATTTTTAGCCGTTTCAAAAAATATATATATATGTATGCAGAGATAATTTATTCTGAATGAGGAAATATACGATTTAATTTTCGTAATTATACACAGATTAGGATTAATTAGTCTACAATGTGTAACATTAGACTGTATATATCGCATGGTAGCTTAGAAATTAAGTAGCTGTTGTATTTCCGGAAGGGTGCATATATATAGTTTAAAATCGAAAATTAGATGTACTGTATTAAAGTAATTAAATTAAAGTAATATAATAAGCCGATTGATTTACCCAATTGATTGACCTACCAATCAATTTTAATCCGTTGATCTTGCTTATTCAATTTCAATTTGGTGCGTACATGTGTCATGATTTAATTATAAGGTGTAGGGTTCGAATCCTGTGGCGTGAGTTTTCTCTATTATTTGTATCATTATTTTAGTTGAAGGTGTTAGGTTCGAATCTTATTGACGTAATTTTTTTCTGTTTTATTTATTCTTTTCTTAAATTTTTATTTTTTTAACATAAAGTTGTATGGTGTATTATACTTAATTTAAAAATAACCATAATATATTCTTATAAAAAAAGACATACTTCTACCGTCCAATAATAAATGTAACACTTGATTTTGTTGACTTTTCCGATGGTCATTTTGACCTTAAATTATTCTTAAATCATACGATAAAAATAATCAAAAACCTCATATTATGAAACTAGAATGTTTATGTTTTCATAATATAATTTTTCAATTATTTTACTTGAATGATTTACAATTAATTTTGAGGTCAAACTAATCCTCGAAAAAGTCAATAAAACCAAATGTTACACTTGTTATTGGACGAAGGAAGTATTTTATTTACCAAAACTTCAATTTAACTCTGATGATAGAGAACCTGAGGATACTAGCTAAGCCACTTGAAATTTGAATATTGTCCATATTGCGGCATAAACATAACAAAAGACATCGACGAAATAAAAATGGCAAGAGATAATGACACACATGACAATATATTCAACTGATGAAGAACACCAATTAACATGCGAAAGATGCATTGCAGATTTTGAAGTTGAATGTTTTTAAAGTCTAGAGATGTATCTAATGGTTTTTAACTCATCGGAAGAATACTTTTCGTATGTCTAATATAGTTCAATTCAAAACCATTAATTGCATAACTACAAAAACTATATACATTTATAGGACACCATTTATGTTAAGTTTGAAGTCACCATGTGAAGAATATATATTTACTCCATTCATTTCAATATATTATTTAGTAAAACAATAATGTTTTACAAGATTACGCTTCACATCTTTATTATTATTTTTATTGAAGGTGTTTGGTTCGAATCTTGTTGGCGTGATTTTTATCTATTATTTGTATCATTATTTTAGTTGAAGGTGTTGGGTTCGAATCTTATTGACGTAATTTTTTTTCTTTTTTATTTATTCTCTTCTTAACTTTTTATTTTTTAACATAAAGTTGTATGACGTATTATACTTAATTTAAAAAATAACCATGATATGTTCTTATAAAAAATACATACTTACTACTAATACAAAAGTCAAATTGAACTGCAAAAATTGGCCTCTAGTTACTTTCTCCCCCAGAACAGCGATGCTGCTGGTTTTCTGAACTTACTCAACCGTATATTTAAATGAAATTAAGAAGGTGACAAAAGATCAGAATGAAATAAATCATACTCGCTTCAGCTGAATGAAACATATATTTGAAAAAGATAGTGCTATCATGTATCAAAAGCTACCTATATACTGTACATATATTACACAATTCTACAACTCAAAAGAGAGGCCAAAGTGCTCTCTTCTGCAAGCACTCTCATCTAGAATGTGCGTTGCGTGACAAGCAATTAAATGTAAAGGCAGCTACAACAGTGAAGCAACCCAAATGAAAACAAAGCGGGCAAAACTCTTGGGAAGAGAGCTCCTAGACTAATCAGAGAAGAACACACAACTAAAAACACTTAATCAGAGAAGAAATTAACTTGGTTGGTACATTAGATGAGTGACAAATACATAGACTCATATAGTAATTCCATCATCGTAGTTCATAAGAAAAGCAAACAAACCAAATCATCTAAAACATTTATATATCAAGTTTTTGACAAATAAATAAATATAACCTGATCAAGAACCTGTGTTCCATATCAAGCTTTGTAGTGCTATGTATTGATCAAGCACCGTTAGATTTTGATCTCCTATATATCCCTCTACCTGAAGATATAGATGGTGAATGATGTTGTAAGTTGCACATCACTAAGACAGTTTCCTTCAATGGTAAGTGGTTGTAGTTAAAGTTCACAAGCAAGTAGAATGTCAAATCTTGCAGCGAGAGATTTTGCATCTTCTGGGCTTCTGGTTACATTCACAACCTCCTTTATCTACAAGAAAACACTTCAGCATGAGTCCATGGCTATCCCAAAAATACAAAGTTACATGTTGTATTATTTTTAGGCTGGCGTCTATGTATTTGGCCTGCTTACGTCTTTGTCTAATGTTTATGCAAGAAATGTACCTAATCATCAATCATCATAGCAAGCTACATGAAAATGGTCAGTTCCGGTCTATTCCGGGAATGATAGGCTATTGTAAAGTTCTGAAGGTAGCTACTCAAATATTGAACCATGTTTTTCAGACTATTAGAATTTGAAAGTCTCCTCTAAAGAAAATATGTAGAAACTTTGAACCCTTCTTTTTCCAACCTTGAAATCACATCAACATATGTATAAACCAACAACCGCATAATGACCAGTTCTTTAGTGAATAAAATTAGACAAATGAATTGGAGAAAATAGACTTGACAACAAATCGCATCTCATGAAAAAGCAAAACCAATTGGGATTATTTCCCTGCTTCTTAGCAACTTAATTCTGCAATTTTTTTTCTCAACACTTACAACACAATACAACACAAGCCTTCTTATATTGGAAGTGTATATATAAGATTTTAGCTTTAAAGTGCATCTGATGACCCTCAGTAATGAAATTAAATCATCATTGAGATATTTATAATCCAAGCACAACAAAACCATTGTTCCCCTGTTGTAGTTGATCCTGAGCTTAATCCACAAAGTTCTAAACTTTGAAAATTTTCAAGTTTCAACCAGGCAACTTGAACTATATAATCAATTCATTAACATCTAATAATCTAGTATAGATATTTAAAACTGAAAAAAAAAATCAATATAAGCAGAGTCGCAGACAGTAATTAGCTTCATGATTATAATTAATCCAAACAATGCTACGAAAGATAATAAATAATAATAATAATAATATTAAAGAGCTTAATTCAAGAAAGATGGAGAACCTGGACAATAAAGAGAAATTAATGCCACAACAAAAGCGTCTACCCAAATTTCATCAATTCAACAAGCCACCCCCGCTAGATACCTCTTGAATCGGTTCTATCTTCTTTCATGGTCGCTTCGAATTCAGATCAATTTTCACAAAACTTCAATTTTTGCAAACTGAAACAAAATATTCTCACCTAAAACATATAAAAAAAAAAAAAGGATATACGATCTCAAAACTTGACTTAATACATAGAACTGTATACCATTGATTCCTTTTTAGTTTCCTGCCCAGCCCAACAGATTTAAAACGATTAACAATATATACTCCCTCCTCCGTCCCAGAACAACAGTTGCACCGTTTTGACATTTTGCGGTCAACAAAATCGAAATTTGACTACAAATAACTCTTAGACTATAATAGTAAAATATTTATCAAAATTATATTATGAAACGTTTCATCTTAAATTTTCAATATGTAATTTTATTAATATTTTGTCAGTATAGATTATTATACTTTAAGAGTAATTTGTAGTCAAACTTCAATTATGTTGACTGCAAAAAGTCAAAACGGTGCAATTGTTTTGGGACGGAGGGAGTATATATTCAAGCTTAAGCAGTACAGATCGTCAAAAGAACACTATAAAAGCAATTGGGTTAACAAAAATTACCTTCTGTTTTTTGTTCATAAAGAATTCTAAAGGGCACAACCTTAGAAAGAAAACCCCATCAATTTCCCGAACTGAAACAATCTGCCAATCCGGGTAGAGAAGCTATTCGAAAAGGATGGCTAGGGAAAGTTGTGTTCGACTTGAAATTGAAGAGGCGCCGTTGTGGTCGTTGATTTGAGCGACTTATGTTCTCCCGAGAAAGAGATGATGGAAAGGGCTCACAAGAATGAATTTGGATGTGGAATTTGGATCGAAAATCTAGGCAACCGCAGTTTTCTCCGGCACGCGTTCTCTTAATCTTCTCCACGCGCCCCTTGTTCATATATACGAACTAGAATTCGAGTCACACACTACGCGTGTGCTACGATACTTTTATAAACCATTATTATATTTTAAATACAATTTTTGTTAAAATTTATTCACACAGTTTAATAGTTAACCATTTGAAATATCACATCTTTGATATGTAGTTTATCTAATGCGGTGATAATAGAAAATGTCGTTTGAAAGTAATTAAATTAAAGTGAACATAAAAAATGTCCTAAAAATAGAGATAGTTACCCCAATTAAATTAACTTGTTATATAATTCATTAATAGAACTATCACCCAATATTTCCAACATTACCAATTTTGGTTTTTAATTTTGAAAATGATTCGTGAATAGTAATATGGTAAAATTTTGTAGGGCGGAGAGATTACTTGTTTTAATTTGTTAATCTTTATCATACAAACATTATTTCAATATTTAACAATCAAGTTTAATTTTATCAGGTATGAAATTATGAGAAAAGCTAATTCACAAGGAAAAAGACTATTATCTCTTAACATAATTAAACATTTTTGTAACTTAATCATTAAATACGGTGAGTGTTAACATCAATAATGATAGGAGACTATTATGGAACCAAGGCAAATACTTCTCATTTCCAAAAGCAATACATACAGGGTCGAACCAAATGATCGTATCTATGCAACAACAAAAAGAACCAAAACCTTAACAACAAACCAATATAACATGTCTACTCTTTATATGTCTCCGCGACCAAACAATAAATCCTATTGCCTTCTTTGCTCAGTCTTTTCCAGCTCTGACTCTGTGAGTTTACGGAAAACGAAATTAAAAACTCAAATATCTACACATTCACATAAAACTCATGATATCGATAACTCAATCGCATAATACTTCATTATATTGAATTCAACATTAATAGAAAACAATCATCACTTCACCAGTGATAATTACAATGTCAATGAACAAGCAGCGCAAGGCAACAAGTACTAACACGATTGAACATCACACGCTATATGGAAGAATCAATCAAACATTGAGTACCTGAGCTACTCTTCGAGACGGCACAGACATAGCTTGTCCCAATCCTATGGAGAAAAGACAAATGAAAATAAGCAGTTGGACTTCACGGAAAAAATAAAGATTTAATTTTTTTTATCAGTCATAATCCCAATATTCCAAGAGGGACGCTAGACTTGCTCATTCTAATTACCAAAATATTTAAAATAAAATAAAAGATCAGATTAGAAACAATTAAGGCTCAAGACCATGTACCTCCAGGGCGAACTGGACATAGCATTATGCTGGGCCTCTGAAATGTCAAACACACTGCACAAGTGAACAAAATACGAGACATTCTGTAACTCCAATTTCTCCTTTGTCATGGCAGTAACAAACACAATCAACCAACTGTTGGAAACAATTCCTGCCTGGGTTTCTGAAACCTTCCTTTGGAGGCCTCTCCGAAAAATCCTGATTAATGCAACTGAATAGTTTAGATCGAACCCGCGAAAGAATACCGAACAACGTACAGTAAGATAAAGTGAATTTGGGCTGAAAACGTGAACCTGCAATTTGGTTTGTGGTATTAAATTTACCTGTCTCGTGGAGCTGGACAAATACGCTCGATTAGTTCATATAACATTGAGGCTAACATTATGAATACTATTAATCACCAGAGTCGAAGATTACCATGACTTTTGTCTTCTGATGATCTGATACCTTAGTACCTTGAAAGACTTAATTAATCATGAAGAACTTTCACCTGAATGTAATATTCTTATTTGCCAGGTTCTGTAATGCAACAGCTCACCATAATATCTTCACTGTAAAAACGAAAACAAACGAAAAAAGAAAAAAATCAAAACCAACAGATGATACATTTCTTTAAAGTAGGCCAAAAAAGAATACTAAGAAGTAATAAAACAAACATACCAGATTGAGGATTCCAGCCTTCTGCCATGGGCACTGACTGTAATTACACTTATCAGCAGGCCACCAATCCAGAAAAACCGATGATGCTCACCTCCGTGAATTAATGGAAAGCACTCGGCTCTTTAAAAAATCACAAAACGAATGACAATTCAGCAATTCCAAAACAAGCACCCAACAAGCCACTCAACCGATCTGAATTAGAGGCCCAAGTCAAATTTTTGCACCAGCCAAGCATTTATCTGGATGTAAGAAAGCCACCCCAGTACCAAAGTTCATGAAAAACTGCTTTCTCCACATGATATTCCGTTCTTGTCTCTCAAGGAGTTGGGTGAACAGCAAAAGATTAACCTAATGACAACGATAGACAATAGACAACTGAGTACAATTTCAACAACATGAATCTCCATGCTCGAAACATAAACGTCACTGGTTACAGTTTCAACAATTTGGCCCTAATTTACTATTTTTTATCGAAAGACCCATGTGCATCAGCAAGCCTTCTAATCATAAAACTCATAGCCAGGGTGTATAATTTGACATAGGACATAAGTGAAGAAGGCCATTGCTACCACTGATAATGTGAAAACTTTTACCATAGCTCTTATGTGTATCTAGTACTTCATTATTAAGCCTACCGAGAAGCAGATGCTTACTTAGATTCAAGTAAGAGGACTTCTACCATACCATGGACAAGGATGCAGTAGCAGAACCAATATAATTATTAGAACGACTTATCAGATATTCCTGCAAACACGACATGATTTCTACATTAGAAATAACCTTCATTTCCTTAGAACTCATATATTGTTAGATTATACACACACAAGTACACAACGACGTTAATTGAAAAATATGCCAAACTTCAAGTGCAAATGACACAAGTAAAATTAAAACAGTATTAAGCCAACAATCTCACCTAAGTGATTTTTGACTAACTTAATACAATTCACATACTGTTTTACCACATTACCTTCAATGAGAATGGGATTATGACAAAGATAGATGTACAACTCCTTCTAATTGAATCTCCCCATTAGCAGCAAATTGGACTTGTCAACCGAGCGAGAGATTATCTGCTGATAGTCACAAAGCAAAAATGTCTCCCAAACGGCGTCCGATTGAGCGGCGTAATAAAACTTAGCCGCCACGGCGACCAAGCGGCAAGCATCCTTTGGGGTCGTAGTGAAGAAAGATGAAGAGAAAGAGAGGGGAAGATCTGAAGATAATGATCAAATTCTGCTGGGTTTCAAACTGTGGAGTTAAATAAAAAAGAAAAACAAAAAGAAAACTGACCGAAATAATCGGAGCTCCACGCGCGCGTCGCGCGTGGACACTTTCATAGTTATTATATATACTAGAATTCATCTAGCGTGTGCTGTGATATCTTTGGTAAACAAATGCTATTAACCAAAAAGTAACCTGAAAATTAACAAATAAATTGTGTATCTAGTAGTTAAACTTAATAAAAGCATTATCCTATAAAACTATAAATGTATATAATTTTTGTAGTCATGCAATATTACAATCAAAAGTTTTGGATTGAACTATATTAGACTTACAAAAAGTATTACTCCGATGAGTTAAGAACCATTTGATACATCGATCTATAAGCTATTGAAACATGCTTGAAACATTAAACTTCGAAATCTGCATATTCAATATCTGCCTGAATTAGACCAGTAGCCAACTCTTAATATCCTGCTTGCCACTCCAGGCGACAAAGACTAATTCATATCAATCAGTCCAAGTTCTAATTGGACAGTGGAAGGATCAACAGAAATTTCACTGGCAGTTAGATAATCATGATTTCATCCCCCATAAATAAAATAAAAATGAGTATACCAAATATATAAAAAATTCATTGATACATAATTTATAAATGACATGTTAAATAACTGAACCGAGAAAGCAAACAATTGTTTTGTGTTCGGCGGGTAGGAGTAGGACTAAATTCAACTCATAACTCACGGATAAAGGTGTAAGAATATTCAATAACTTCATTATTCATCTGAAGACCCAAATCAATGTCAATGTTAATGAAAGTAAACAGTGAAAGAAGCAAATAGGGCAATAAGGTGAAGACCTGCCTATGTTGCTTTATGCATGCACCAGCTTAGGCTTGAATTGTGTTGGCATACATTTTTCTCATCTCAGAACCTTGAATCTGGAAAATTCACTCTGGACAACCCTAGAAAACTCTCTCCACAAAGTGTAACTACCAGAATTCGAAGTAAGTATTTTCTCCCATCTCCTAATCAATATATCCGTGCCTCTGTGCTCTGATAAGCATTCATAAGAGATAGCAGCAAACTCTCACTATCCGGATTGAGCTCAGTTGCTTTCTTCAGAATGCTGATTTTCTTTTCAAGAATCTGCAACCGAGCACCTTTGTGAGTCTGCATACTTGATACTTTGTCCTGAAATTTTGCAAATGCCACGTGCTCTCATCTTGAGAACGTTCCCTCGTCATCTTATTGAACTCCTTTGTTTTCCTTAACACCTCGTCTTCCCATGACTCTTCTAGCACAATCCCACTTGAATTATTTGAAGTTTCGTCCGATAAGGGAACATATTCTTCCATCAAACCACTTGAACGTTTGCGAATTCACACATGTTTAAAGTTCTTATGATGTTCGATAGCAGCATACTTAGCAGACCAATAGCGCCCCCTGACCTGAGCTTTGCATCTAGCGTGTCAATATCCCAATCCCATTCAAGACCACCACTCGTTTTACCCCGCTGATAGTAGGTATGCTTCGGAAGCTTCTTAGAATTGCAAGGCTTGTAACATGCAACATCCATTCTACATTTACCAAGTAGAAACATTCCACATTACTACCAATATGATTTGTAATCTCAATTGCAGTTAGATGGTATCCATCCACCACAAAATAACACTTCCAAATCAAAAAACATAGCTTAGATAAAAAATCATGAATCAATTTGAAACAATACAACTCAGCCTGCAATTTTACACCATTAAATTGTGCATTGTCAGTATAAAAACGTAGTTATCAAACACTTGTAAAAACTGAAGAGTGAGACAGTCACCTTCAAAATCAACATGACGCAGTTGTAAATCATTAGACAAATGAACCACTTCCTGGGCAGCCAGAATTCAGCGAATTCCGGATCACATATATGCACAGACCGCGTACAGCGCCAAGCTAGGATCTTTCAACAGCTTACTCCTTCAAGAACTACAACACTTGTCCAAACACAATTATTTTCACAACGCAAAACAGAACTATAATAACATTCTAGGAACAAAAACCAAATCAATTGTGACTCTCAAGAGCAAAGCACATCCTGAACATCATAAAATAATAACATGCATAGTATAAATGAAATATCGCCTTATTTTTAAGATTGATTTACAACGTTAGACAGGTTTTAGCTTCCAAAGCATCCGAAAACTGAATAAGGAGTATGCCCTGTAGCACGAAACTTTGCAGCCATCTCCTCAGCTGTGAGCAACTCTTCAGTCTTCTCCTCATTAATTTAATATTTTGGAATCAGGGCTTTCCCCGTTTTAACTCATTTTCTTTCCGTTTCTGTTTGTAATTCTTTCTTTCTTTTTTTTTCCTCTGGAGCCAGAGTTTGAATACAAGTTGTAGATCAGTTTAAAGAGTTCGTATAGAGAGATTTAGCGTTTGATAAGAGTTTCATACACATTCTGCTTCTTCTTAGTACTACTATATAAATACATTAATTATTTGAGGAGTTGTTCTTTTGTTTGATTCATGGCAAGTTCATTTTTTAATGCCAAAAACCATGAATTATGAAACACTACGAAAACACAAGTGTTGTGAAGATAAATACAAAGTAGCTATGAGCTGTCAAATTTATTCTTAAAAAGATGCGAGTCAATTTATTTCTAACTCTCCTAACAAAAACATCGGTGTTGCCAACTATATATTCACCACAAGATGAACCATTATAGATCTACCGCTTGACAGCAAAAGGTACAAACCAGAATTGATGTGTATGTGTGGTTAAATAGGAAATAATGTCTGAAGCTCAGGATCAGATTCATAATTAATTGTGAAATACTATCTCAAAACAAATAGCAATCTGAATTGATCAACTTCATAACCATCAATCACAGATTCATCAACACATCACCAAGAAACACTTGTCTATTAGCTCATTAAGAAACTGAAGATTTGTTTTTACTGATCAGCTTTATTCCAATTTAACCCCCTGTACAGTAAACCAATACAAATACATCCAAACATACTGAGAATAATGGACTCAAATCTAAGTAACCAGATCTTGAGAAACAAGAAAATCAACAAGTAGCTAACTTATTTCTCACCTCACCAAGTTGTTGCCGAAAGTCTTATCTCAACATCACATACTCAATTTTCCACATTATGTCATCTGTAATCAGAGAACGACACAAATATCAATCTAAAAGATGGATCCATCCGAGCAATCAAAGGAGATTCAAATATTAAAATTTCAAGATGAAGAAGAGCACAGTGAACAAAGTCGTCGCACAAAACCACATAACGAAATTGGGTAAGGTATAAAAGACGCTTCGTTTTAGCCAGTACCTGAATTTAGACATTGAGGCATCTATAACCAAGTGATAACCTGCAGTACCTGAATTTAGGCATTGAGGCATCAATCTTTTTTTTTTTAAAGAGTTCACAAGGGCAAAATGCATTTTTTAAAACAACTTTCTAGTTTATTCTAATCAAAATCCCAATCAGCTGATGCCAAGCACTCTGGACAAGATCCAATAGTAAAACAAAAGGACGCAAGAGAAGAACACTTTTTGTAGAAACATGCGAAGAATGAATATAAATTAAAAGAATCCAAACATAGTACATCTACACAAAATCGTTACTTGGCGACCAAACCAGCAAACATAGAGAACTACATGCTACAACACATATATAGAGCAACAATTATAAACCCAAGCAAAATTACAATTGTAAACTACGATTCAATGATCGAAACCTTATTTTCTGGATTTGTTCATGCTCGGAGATTATTCATAAATCATAGTATAGCAGCATTATCATGTCCTCACCGACCGACTCTAATACTACCATTCACATCATTGTTAGTTTGTTACTTTTCAATAATAATAAAGATGTATCCCTGGAATAAAATAAAATCCGAATCAGAAACTAAACACTCACCCAGAACGAAAATAACATTGACATCCTTATTGATGCCTAAACCTTTAGTTGCTTCTTGCAAGGCTGCAACAACATACAATCAATAAATCTGTCAAGTGAACTTATTCAAGTGTGACAACTACCTTCATTTTGTCATCATTTACCTTTACAATATAGGAACGAAAACAAGCAAAAAGAGGGAGAATGGCCTGTTTTTCTTTGTCTTCTCTTGTTTACATTGAAAATCGGCACTTGGATCTAGACCCGACGGCCGACCCAACTAAAAGAACCAAGAACTGCGAACCGAGCTGTATTGACGGTTCTGGTTCTAGAACCGGAATTGTCGGTTCACAATTCTAGACATGTGGCTCGCAAACTACAAACTTACCTCCAATCCTTTTCACCAAACTAAATAGCGCTTTTCTATTTGTCCCCTCTTTGACCACTCGAGCTTCAACCATATTGTTAGAACAAGAGATGAACTTGAATGACATTGTGCTTCCAACAACAACTCTGTTAGCTATAAGGACTTCGTACCATCCGGCAGTTATAGAAAGCCTTCCAGAAGATCTGCTTGTTACACGAACTGGCCACTTCCTTCCTTCAACATCCTGTAGTATTAGAATATCAACTGCTCGTACTCTGCTCACATTCACATGTTTTCTGGGAATTGTCTGAGTCATTGAAGAAAAAGTCAAAGTGAGTAAGCTCTGGAAATGACGATGCACGACTAAACCGTGGAGGTTTGCAAGTGACAGACACCCGCCTGAATACAAACAATAATGAGAATCTGTAATTTCTAGAATTATGGAAAAAGGAATACTCTAAAGAAGAAGAAGACAAAATTTATTGTGGTGGCATAATTACGAGTTGGTTTAAGTTGTAACTCTTCAATTCCACCATGAAGCTCCAGCTACTGTCAATAGGTCCATTTTCTTGATGAGCGAAGCGATCTTCATCCTCAGCGTTTCCAGTTTGATCACCTGTTTATGGTCAACCAGAATTCTAAGATTGTAATGCAGCTGAGAGAAGCTATTTAAATTAAATTGAATATACAAAAAATAGAAGCCTATTTATCACTATTCATTTGCACTCAAAATACAGAATATACCAAACCAATCCATTCTAAGTAGCCATGAAAATTGCAGTTGTTCTTTTTACACTTGTATCCTAAGGCTTTTATGTTAGTCCAAGAGAGAGCATCCTTATGTCCCGAAAACACCTTATATCAAGATAATCCAAGAAAGAATGAGCAATAAGGTTTTAATTGAAATAATTTTATCATTCACCAACTAACTATATTTGCTGATACATTCGTTTCATTCGGGATATAAACAGCATATCACATCAGTAATAAATCTATCATATATATCTAACTTAATTACTAATCATTGCCTGTGAAATAACCTTGAACTTATATAAGAATTCCTCAGAAATGGATCTTAAAAGCACGATTACATGTACGTACAATTATTAGCATTCATTTACATTTGAACTGACCGATAACAAGCACCCATTAACAACTGCCAGAATCTCTTGGAAATTCCTACTATATATAAGAATCTTGAGGTGTTGTCATTAGAACATGTGTCAGAAAGGTGAAATCAGGGGTGGTTATTATGAAAACTGTATGATCGCTTGGGTGAATTTAGCGGCACTTATGATGCACATATTCCTCAGCTGGGTCATTGTGTACATGTTGCATTTGGAAGTGATTGGAACTGATCTGACACTCAATATCTTGTGGTGGATGATCGTTTTAGGCATGTTTTTTCGACACGGTTTGTGGTGGATGTCCGTTGACCTGGCTGGGATTTTCCAGTCAAGCGTTCTTCGGCTTGTGGGATTTTCTCAAACTATCAGTTTCCTCTGGGGTGATGTTATTGTCAGAAGCATGAAACCTTGTGTAAGTAAATGTGCCATCTATAATCATCAATCATGCACTTGAACAAGAAATCAATGTCCAACTTAAAAGTCCCTGACTCTCTAGAGTTATTTTATTTTGTCCTACAAATTATTTCATGATTTAAGGAAAGGGATGTTCACTTCATTTAAAATTGGTTTGTCATTTCTTTTACTTTCAACTTCTTATTGGCAAAGCTTTTATGGGTTCTTTTACCATCGCACACTAAGTTCTCCTGTTAACTTTTTCTTTTTATTGGATTCCCATTCAGTAGAAAAATTTATCAGAGCCTAACTTAGGCACTTGATTTCTAAATTTTAATATTTCAGGACTGACTTTCTCTTGGCAGACTCATTCTCCTCAGTGTCCTCGTGTTGTGTAAATTTAGGTTCAGTTCTCTTTAGATGTAGCATGCTTTTTTTTAAATTTTTTTTAAAGATACTTTAGATGTAGCATATTTAGTTGGGTACTTAGTCGCATATGTATTTTGCTCTTTTAGAAACTGTTTTCTTCGTCTAAACTGAACATAATTGAACCGAACTGAACAAAACTGAATGAAGCTTAACTGAATTTAGAATAAATAACAACTAAGCAAGTTTGAACTGAATGAATCTGAATAGAATTGAACGAAACTGAACAAAACTGAATGAAGTTTAACTGAATTTAGAATAAATAACAACTAATCAAGTCTGAACTGAATGAATCTGAACATAATTGAACTAAACTGACCAAAACTGAAATGAAAATAATAAGTTTTCAGATGAAGAGAACCGAGCCTTAGTTGACCTTTAAAATAACTTCTAGAAAATAATACAAATAAATTGCATTAATGGAGGGGGTTTAATGCAACTTATTTGTACTAAAAGACATCATGTTAGGTTTGATGCAGTTTCAATAGTTTAGGGGATTTTTTGCCACTTTCGAGGATATTATGCACTTATATTATATTATATAAAAAAATTGTTTAAAACTCTTCTTACACTAAAAATTATTTTACTTTATAAGCACGGGCACCGCGCTTAAATGCGGTGCTCCAATTCTAGTTAATGAATAAAACAGATATGAAGGGTGGATTTTATGATAAGCTGGAGTATCTTCTACAATGTCAGCATAATGCTTGCTATGTTGGTGGTGGCTTTAGTGCGAACCGAGAGGAACTCAGATTATTCAATGAAGCTAGTCCAGAAGCTTTTCTTTAACGATAACCTCGAACGAAGCCATCTATATGTCAAGGTAATGAGAATCTGAGAATTACCAAACAAAGTGAACATGTAGATCACAGAAATATATTAATCTGTAAAATTGCATGAGCTATATACAGAGTTACCATTACAGTTTGAAGTCATTGCTAGTTATTTAATGTGCAATTTTATTCTCAAACAGAATTCACATGGGAAATGATTGATTCAATGCTAGTTTAATAGAATTTTCTTACTTATGTTCAAATGCCATATGAAACAGTGAGTAAAAAATGTTGCAAAATAAGTTAAACTTGTGCATTTGGTTTTCAAATCTGAATCAGTGTTTCAGCGCTACCGAACAGGATCTGTAGAGTCATACCGCCTTATCTTTGAGTTCTGAAGTCCTGTACCATCGTTTACTTTATTATTGATGGTGTATGCTTTGCAGGGATTATTCTTGCTGAAACCAAATGATGGAAGCTCAGTGTCTAGACAACTGGATGAATCGCCTGGAGTCGATGCTTTCTTAAGAACAAGATGCTATATACCTGGATCAATGAGAAGGGGCATGTCGTAGCCAGAGAACTTGCAAAGAACTCCTATTGACATGCAAAAATCTAAGCATCAGAGCCGGTGACAGGGTTCTTTTGGTCAATACGCCATGTATAGATTTTATCGACGCCTTTTTTGGGTGTAAGGGCCGGAGTCACACCAGTTCCCGTCATTCCCTCAGATCCGACACAAATGGTGGACAAGCACTTCTTCATGGGGTTAATTGCATTTTTCGTCCTCCAAGTCTCGATCCTCCGCGTATTTAGTCCTTTTTTTTATACATTCTAATACGGTCCCCTTCTTTCCTACTCACAAGTCCTCCTGCTTAGTTGGCACGAACTGTGATGAGGTGGACGAATTCCGGGACGAACTATGACGCACGCTCTGAGCGAAACTACAAGTTTCGACTTCTCTGATATAACCGTATGAGAATTCTTGCCCCAAATCATAATCCAAAAAACCTAACCTTGCCAATTCGAATCAAATCTCTCTGAAACTCTGTATCTCTGACTAGATGACCTCTTCTTCATGGGATTCGTGGATGCCTAGGTCGTCTTCATCGTCGTAAAGTGATTGTACCGTCCAGTACTGTGATTGCAATGCTCGAGCTCGTTTCATGAAGTCTGGCGACCCACGGGATCCATTGAGGAGGTTTTGGACGTGTGCATACTACGATACTCCGGTAATTCTACAACTTGTACTCGTTATTTTTTTGGTTATTGCTGTAATTGCTATGATTTTGCACACAATTGGTTGTGCTCTGTTTTAGTAGAGTTAGGTTAGTAAATTCCGTATATGTTGAATTGGCAGGCGCCTAAGTGTACCTATTTTCACTGGGAGGATCATGAGCTAAATGAGTACTACAAGAATTACATAAACAATAGCATATGGAATTTCGGTTGACAGTTGAAAACAGAGAGGTTAAGTATAAGTCCGAGGCCCTAGCTGGGGAATTGATGTTGAAAACTAAACATGTTGCTTTTTTGGAGAGTAGACTGGAGGCTTGTGAAAATGAGAAGAAGAATGCTGAAAAGGAAATTGTTTTGTTGAAGGGTAAGGTTGCTAGTGTGGCTGATAGTGAAAAGAAGTTGACAGAAGCTAGTGAGGAAATTCTTTGGCTGAGTAATGAGATTGAAATGGCTAATGGTAGGGATGGTAGAATTGGAGAACTGATGAGGAGAAATGTTGCATTGGTTAAGAGGAACAAAGAAATGGGGCATAAGCTTGCAGTTGCTTTGGGTATCATTGGTGTCTTGATTGCTCTTGTGACTTTATTTTTGCTGAAGCTGTTGGTGTAGGAAATTAGTAGTCTCTGATGTAGGATTAGTAGTAGCTATATGTATTAGGAATTAGGCCTGTATTAGGAATTAGGCTAATGGGATCACAGTTTAAGCCTTTTTGTGCTCTTAGTAAGTGCAAAAACTGTGATCTTCTTTAGGCCAAGGATGTCTATGTATCAGTCTATTTTATCAATAAAGATGATATCTTTTTGGACTTAAAATTATTATGATTATTTACTGTATTTCATTTACTGTCTTTAACTTATCACCCCTTTCACTTTTTTGAATTATTATTTACTTTGTAGTATTAATGGTAAAAATAATAAAAAAAATTAGACTGAGGAATTGGAAAAACAAGTAACTCATGAACTAAAAACACACATCATACATTAAACATAAACTTCATTAAACATTACCTTGATTAAAGTACCATTACAGATTACCATACTTGTTCATAAACTAAAGACCATGCATAAACCATAAACTAGAGCATATAGTACACCTGAAACTAGAACATAAACTTGACCATAAAAGCAGACCAGACCATAAGAGCAGGATGTTCAGAGATTTCCATTCTCCACCTTGTTGATGAGAGCCTGGAGGGAATTGAACACATGCAGCATCAGTTCTGCATGATTCATCACCATCATCTCTTGTAGCTCAACCTTCAGGCTCACAGCATAGGGGAGTATCTCTGGATGCTCATGAGCCACATAGCCAAAAGGCCCAAAAGTTTCATTATAATACTCTGTTAGTGGTATGTAATCTATAATAAACAACTTCAACAACATTTATACAACCAAGAATGCATTTTCAGACCATATTTTAAAATTCTATGACAATAAAATACTTACCATACGGAGGATGTGGCATGAACAACTCATCTTGGTCTCTTAAATGCATGCTTTGAGATGTTTGGAAGATTCAGTATTCAGAGATTCTATAGTAAATGTAGTGGTCCAAGTGTTGATTAGTTTAAGGTTGTTGGAGAGAAAAGAGAGAAAATGTCGGCTGGAAGTAAATGTTCTAGGGTTAATGTGAATGGATAGATTTTACTAGGGTAAACTACAAGATTTTGGAGGGAAATGTTCATCACACTAACCCAATTCCCTCCCTTTTTGGTCCCAGATCTGTAAGTGTGTTAAGTGTGTTGTTTGTGTGTTTTCAGGGACGTGGAGCTGACATGGAGTGAGCTGGAATGCTATTTCTTCTTTCTCCACACGCTGGCAGGCATGTATTGCTTAAGTCGCACGTTTCACGCTCCCATACGATGAATTATACAAAACAGAGGACCAAAAGCGCAGAGAACGTGAGAGCGGGGACCAAAACCGAGGAGGATGGCGACTTGGAGGACCAAAAATGCTTTTTACCCCTTCTTCATGTGTCAAACATTGCTAACGTATGCAATGCAATTGCCATTCTGATTTCTGACAACAGTTAGTTATCACATCACTGTTAAGGCAGCCATCAGCTCGAAACATCTTCTCGCTTAAAGGGAAGAATAAGTCCTTAGTAAGGACTCCTTACCCCGGTGGCCTGATCTGCCGTGGCTGCATACAGAGTCATGGGTAAACACGTGCAAAATTTCAAGCACAAACCTTCGGCCAATGATTTGTGCCAATTCACATCAGGTCTACCGGTGAGGCAAAAGGAGTCATGATAATTGATGAAGGCTTGGCTCATACATAATGTAAAGATGATGTGAAAAAAATACGAGCACAAAGTCTTGGCTCATACATAATGTAAAGATGATGCGAAAATACGAGCACGCCAAATATAGTGCTTGTAAGTTGGCTGCCTCAGTATCATGACATGGGACTGATTGATGGACTTTTTACGAGTATGGTCAGTGGATGATCAGCCATTTGGTTCTCTCTGGATGATTGGCGGACTTTTTCAGATTTTCTCGGAGTCCTGTTGGGAGCAATTGATATCTTCACAGGGACTTGCATTGATGACTTGGCAAACTTTCCTGAAACTCTATTACACAAGTCTACTCCTAGAACAATCATTGGTGCAAGTAATACTTCCAAGAAATCAGAAGTATCCGCAACTGCTCCAAAAGCTTCTTCCTCAAATATGTTGCTCATCTGGTTCATGGTTCATGCAACTTCTAGCACTAACTTATGCTTTATTCTTGTTGATATCTCCTGCATTCACATATGGGCTCTATTGGCTAATCTCCAATGCAGTCAAGTACCTTCTTTGGTTACTTAGTTGCGTTAGCATGTGCTCCTCTTTCTTGGCTGCCATGCATTTTTTCCACTTGCATTTGCAAAGCTTTCCTTGGAACTCCGTTTTTGCAGCCAAATTATGCTTTGGATTCTGAGGCTTCGATTTGGTCAACTGAATTTAGTAGTGGTGGGCACTTCACAGATACATTCTTGGTTTCAATTAAGGAAGAAGCTGTAATTGCGGAAGGGGCTTTGCTCTTCAGAGCCATGAAGTGAAAAATGGACGTGTGGGTTTCTGTCCCATCATAGTTGGTTGTCTGAGACAACACATGAATTCTCATATATAGTGTGAGTGAATCTGTTTCCGATTCCATTGACTCCCCAACCGGTTTCTTTCTTTTCGGTCGGTTCATTTGTACACTTCGAAGTCCTTAAGCACGCAACTCGTTGTCTATGTAGCGATTGGACAGAAACGCTCAACTGTGGCCCAATTAGTGCAAATTCTTTCCGAAAACAATGCTTTGGAATATTCCATTCTTGTAGCAGCCACCGCTTCGGACCCTGCTCCTCTCCAATCTTCAGTGGGACCTTATGCTATACTTCAGGCAGGCTTGGTTGTGGAAGATGGAGATGAATTACCTGCATTAAGTTCTCAAGCGGAGCACACACTTTCTTCATATGAATCACTATCAGAAGGTTAGTTAAACACAGTTTCTTGATCTCTAGTATCTTAGTAGAATATTACCAGTAAAACATTTCTCTGAACCTTGAATAGGTGAACACATGCACTTTTACCTAGTCTTGCCTTATGAAAATAGACCAACAAAGCTTATCAGCATTCAGCAATGTACAAATGCATTTCTTGCTGCCATCCTTTTGGATCATCTCACGCATCTTCACAGGACTACTTAGTGCTGTGAGTAAATGGATTCTTGTAGGAATGAAGCAACAAAGCCAAGTCGAGTCAATCTGGAGTTTCAGGATATTCATGGACACGACATGGCAGCCGGCAGGCTATAAGAACACTCACTTGCTGGAGACTATTTCATGGAAACTAACGGTGGATCATCACTCATTTTCGGCATTTGGATGAAGCTCATGGAGTCGGAAGTCGCATGGGACAACAAAGGGACGTAATCATCACACTGGGGTTGCTATGGTACCATATTATAATTGGGTAATTATCCTCTTAAAATACTTTATTAATTAAGATAATATTAAATTTATTCTTTCTATATATCCTATCATGTTTCGTGTATCTAACAGTTGTATACTTGTATGTACATTTTGGTGTATCCTTTGCCTTGCATCATATCATATGCACAAATATCTCTTTCACTTTGCGTTCCCACATTAATTAAAGTTGGAAAGGAAAAAATAAAAAAGCATAGATAGATAGTACTTTTAAAGTACGTACGTAGCGTAGGTAAGTTTGGGAAAGTAGAGGGAAAAGGCACAGGTGTAGGGAACTTTTGTCCAATGGCAAGCAATACCAAGGTCGCTTCATGTGCTTAGTGGAAGGCGAAGCACATGTTTTGGGCTCTTTTTTTCTACTTTGTTCCGGTTTTTTTCTACTTTGTTCCGCCATTTTCTATAGATTATGTTGCTTTGTTTAAAGTTTAAACCAATTTTTTTTTATCATCAAGAGAACTACTCCTAAGTAATTTATTATTATTAACACCAATAAATCTGTATCAAAAAAATTAACACCAATAAACAATAGTCTTGCCATTTTTAATAGTATCAAGAATACATTTAAACCTGTATAATATTTTAGAGCATGTTAAACAATTTATAGTATTATAGTATAGTTTAATTTAATAACATTTGATTTTGAGACTTTTATTTTTATCCACAACTCTCATAAGTCAAAAGTCAAAACTAACACCCATGTGCAATTTGGGGCCCGATTCTCATACCAGTAACATTCTCAAAAGAGACTGCAGCAACATACTTTAATCATTTGTCTTATGCAAGATAGATTATTTTTTCAAAATAAAAAATTACTTATGCCACAATTCCATTCATAGAGCTGAGCTAGATTGCTGCTGAGCTAATGTCGTGTTTAACTTCTCTCAATCTAAAAAGTCGTGGTTAGTATTAGTGTGTGTTTGGTTGAAGGGATTTGGGAGGAATTTGGGACATTTTTTGATCAAATACCTCGAAAATCCTTGTTTGGTACTAAATATGAAGCCCGTCGGGCTAGGGATTTGTCAAATCCCTCCCCATGAGGGCTCTCGTCTTTTAGTGCATTTCAAATACCATGTAGGAGTAGGTATTTTGAGGGATTTGGGCATTAGATAATTTTACATTTATGCCACCGTGATTAGTCAAGATTAACTGAAAAACCACAACCAGACAACAGACGTGTTCATACAAGAAAGCGACGCCACGGTATATTTTAAAACGGTCCTATCTTGAAAAATAAAAATGCAAAAAATAAATAAAAATCGCCAACAACTTTATTTTTTCGAGATCTATAAATAAAGACCACTCTTGACTATGTTTGGAGCACCCCATCTCCGGCTCTTATTTCTCTCTTAGTTAAACTTAAAGAATTCAAAAATATATTTCATATCAGTATTAGAGTTCATATTAGCAATTCTGAATTTCTTCTAGTTGGATTCCCCGAAAAAAGGTGTACCTTTCCTTACGAGAATCCACCTAGAAGAACTTCAGAGTTAAGCATGCTTGCTTTGGAGCAATTCTAGGATTGGTAACCTGTTAGGAAGTTTTCAGTGCGCGCACGAGTGAAGACAGAGTGTGCGGATTAGAACCTGTGTTGGTCTGTGGGGCCAGTATATCACCCTGGAGAGCACCCATGAGTAACCTCGCCGGACCGTTGGGTGGGTCGTGTCGTTACAAGATGATGTACGAGGGGGTGGTTGAGCCATTTGTGAAGATTTAGCGGGTGGTTTTGCAAGGGATCTAGCGGTCCCATGATGCAGGGCCTCATGTGGTCTGTATCTCCAAACAAACACAAATTTCATGAATCCCTTGTCCTGTTGCAGAACGACAAGGGCGTGGAAGTTATCTCCAAACAGGACAAGGGATTCATGAGAAGGTAGCCAAGAAAAAGGGAATGTCGTTCAAGAAAACTAGTATGTATCGTATAGTTGTAAGCCCATTGCGGGATAGGAACGCGCTGCGAAATGCCTGCCATTCCATTTTTAATCACTTCTGCCTTTGATGATACAGTTTGTATGGCACTTTTGTATGCTACTGCCATTGCATGTATTTGTCATAATTATGTTTAATTTGGCTAATTACTACATTTCTGCTGCTGGTGGACGAATGAACTCTCTGTTTATTTATTTTATATTGTCTAATGGGTGGTTTAATTGACTAAATTTCTATATTGTTTGTTATAAACACGTCTATTTTTTATTTAATCCATAAATTAGTTTATTTCCCTCTGAAAATTGAGCTCCCTGTTTGGTTTGAGAGGGAAATTTTGAAAATGCTAATTTTACTATTAAACCCTTATCAGGTAGCACAAAATAATTCAACTAAAAGGGTACCATTGTAATTTCAATTTGGTAGTTATAACTACCTAGCACTATTTACGAAATGCCTAATGCGGAGTTCGAAATACGTTACAAATCCCTCTACAACCAAACAAGGGATTTGTTTCAAATCCCTCAAAATCTCTTTTTGAAATCCCTCAAACCAAACAACTATAGGAGGGATTTGCTACACACAAATCCCTCCAATAGCCCATTTGTTTGAATGGGCTCAATTCCCTCATAAAAAATGTCCAAATCCCTCATTGGAAACCAAACATGCACTTAATACCCGGATTCAGGGGAATTTGATTGACAATTCACACCGAATAAAATGGACGATCTTCATTATAACTGTTTCAAGTTTGTTTTTACATGATACCTTTCATCGAGTGATGGAACATTATAACAATAAGAATAGCTTTTCAAGGATTTAAAGTGCCATACTTGTCGAAAATATATATTCATTAATGCAAAGCCTAGTGGCTCACGCGATTGATAACTATTCTATGTTGTCAATTTGTCACAACTCACACAATTGATTACATATATACAAACAAAAAGGTGTAAATTCTTCTAATAAAATTTCGAAGATCTTAATCCACCAAGCATTTTGTCACAAGCCAAACTGCCCAAGCCACCATGGAGCATAATACAAAGTCTTAATGGATATGATTTTGCTTATTCTTCATAAATTTAAGGGAAGAAAATTAGTAAGCTGATTTACCTCCAACTAATAGGTCGGAGGTTCGAGTCATCATGGGATAAATGGAAAACTCTTATTGATTCTCGTTTTGCCGCAAGGGAAGAAAATTAGTTTTTCATTTGCATTACCATTTGGTAGATTGGTAGTCTTCAACGGTTCCTTTACAAATCTTCTAGTATTAGATTATTATTCACCTTGCCGCATTTAAAGAAAAAGAATGATTAATGGCAACCGTGTTTTCTTGCCGTTACGCTTAATTGGTAAGGGTGTAAGGGTGTATTTTTACACCTTTGACAGTCATATTACATTCACATATATGGTAGGTGGAAATAGATTTCGAAACCCTTATCTGCCAGCCTGGTTATTAGCATAAATGGATTTTGAAACCCTTCATCAAAGTTGTTTCCGGAAAACTTCAAGCATTATAAACTTTTTGCTTAAGCTCACGCATTGATCAAGGTCACTAATACTCAATAGTATCACTAGCATTTTAGAAAAAAGTTTACTTTAAATCTCATCTTACTTTTTTGAGTATTGAGTACTTCCCACATTAACGGCCCTTTCCTAGCATTGGATGCTCAAATATCAATAATGAACATAAGAGTAATAGCAATGGTTGGCTCTAAATTTGGGGCTTAACCCCAAATAAGCCCATTTCATTTCTTGTTACAATGGTTTAGGCTTATTATGGGTTCTTTTGTGGGTTACACATGACACATACAATCCACATGCACCACACAATTGATGAAATAGAAATAAAATGAAATAAAATAATAATATTTGGGGCACATTTTGGGACTACCAAATGGAAGCCCTCAAGCATGGGCTCCAATAATGGATCCCCAAAAGAGCCCCTAGTGTGGCTTATTTGGGGATGGAGCCACAAATAAGCCTTCTATTGCTAGTGCTCTAACAAACCACAAATAGTTGAAATGTTACCTCATAAAATGAAATCATTCTACTGTAGTAGTAACAAGGAAGAAATGTATGACTCAAGAAACTCTTGATCACATCCTTTTTTATTGCATTTGTTTTCAAAATCTAGGGATAAATGTCCTACCAAATCATATAGGAAAATCATTGCAAAGTATAGTGTTTCATGAAATGGCTAACACTCCAACCCAAATTATCATACTGAATATGTTCTGGATCATTTGGAATGTGAGGAATGCTAAAAATTTTGCTAATAAAAACATTTCTATATCGTTCCTAAGGAATGAACTATCTAAGATTTTGAAAGATACTTTTACTGCCCTTTTAAGCATGAAACATGATAACATATCTATAAAGATCCCTTGCAAATGGATTAGGCCTCTTCAGGGTCAGGTAAGTTTAAATACAGATGGCTCTTTTGTATCTGAAAACGGAGGAGCGGGTATTGGTTGCATTATAAGAGATAGTGATGGAAATCTGGTAAGGGCACTCTCATCTTTTATAGGGAGAGCATCTAATAATACAGCAGAATTATTAGCAATCAAAACGGGACTAATGATGTGTGAGGAACTAAACCTTGACAATATTTCTATTCAATCTGATTCACGTTATGCTATCGATTGTTTAAACAGGCAAAAGGAAATGGCGTGGCAGCACATGACACTTGTTCGGGACATTGATCAGCTCAGGCGAAACAAAAGGGTGGAAGTCAATTTTCTCTTTCGGGAAGGAAACGGAATAGCATGCAACTACCACATTTTCTCAACTTTACTGTTAGTCTTTCGGCTTGTAATAATCAATAGCTTATCAACTCTTTGCAACCTACTATCTACCAGCAGGACAACTGTCCAATGTGGCTTTCAAATTTGCTTAAATTAGATTTAGAAACTACGTACTTTAGATTCATCCGGAATGGATCGATGAATGTAAATTATTAAGTTATTAATAAAGTCTGTTTCCTTAAAAATAAAAAAAAAAGAAAGAAAGAAAAACGTGTGCAGAGGAACAAGAAGATAAGACTTGTGTGTATGATGATAAATTTTGGGCGTTATTATTGAATGAGATCCAACTATCCACCACTGCCAAATGCATACAATGCTATCTATGCAATGCAGGTATCAAAATTAAAAGCCATGTAGGTAGGCCCTATTAATCTTCCAATATTCAACAAAACAAAGATTGTGAGCCATGTGAAAATCAAAATCTCCATTATTTTGGTATGCCAATTGTGACACCAGACTAGATCTACTCATTTATTAGTATCTGATGAACTTTTTTGTACTCACAGTTTGTGGAAAAAATCTCAATGTGTTATAGTTAGCATACAACATTTAGAACTTATAACTAATTGGCTAGTGTTCAAATCCCTACTTTCAACAAGGGTTGGTAGATGAGACGAATACAGTATCACATAATCAAGTCTAGAATCAGCTAGACTATTTCAATAAACAAGGTTAAAGTCGAGTGATTTGTAACGAATTCGAGTCCAAACATTAAACAAAAGGTGAAATAATTGATTAGCCATAACAAGTCTCATTGGGTCGATCCAAATTCAGTTAGTTAGGCAAACAAACACAAACGTGATCTGGATAGTTAGGTAAAAGAACCTAATCGAGTTTGAAATTTAACTGGTCAAGTAGAGCTGAGAATTCAACAACTTAAACTTGCATGACAATTTCAACCCTAGTATTGCTTAGGAATCTTATTGGAAAAGTGTTTTAAGAGATAACTTTTAAAGATACAAAATGACTTGGGTTAACCAAATAAATGAGTTATCAATGTGAAAACACGACCACAACAATTACCACCAAGTTTGTTACCACTAGCAAACTTAGTTTTAAGATGATTCATTTCACACCCATCTCGTAGTTCGAGCACTACCTCTCTCCGAATTGTAAAACTCTCATAAGTAAAATTGTGACGTTTAGGTATGATTTGGTTTTGAATTTGGACTTTTAGTGGGGTGCGTTTTGCGTGAGTCATGGGTTTGGTGTTGTAAACTCAAACATTTTTCGTGCTCGTTGTATTTTTTTTTAAAATTTTTTTTACGTTTCAAATAAAAAGGAAAAGGAATACCTGAAAAGGCCAAAAAGAGAGAGGATGGAGATACAAACCAGTAGCTCAAACCATGTGACAAGTAGTAGTATGATAGTGATTAGTGAGTCTAGTGAAAAAAGAATAATGCAGTTACAAATGAAACTTTTCCTTTTTATCTTTTTTTCCATAATAGCCCTAGTGGGGCCTACCAAAACAATAATCAAGCCCAGTAAAAATAATCCCAGCCTAATCCAACTCCCAGAAATTCCTATTTATAGCCCACCCACAACTAACATTTACTTCACCTCAAGCAAAAAAACCTTCTCCAAATTCACATTTTACTCACTGGTACAAGTGTTTTTGCTATTTTGTGAAAAAGCACAACAATGGCCAAGTTTCTTGCTTTTGTCCTCTTGGCACTTCTAGCCATTTCCATGGTCCAGGTACATTCTTAAACTTGTTTCTTTTCAACTATAACTTCTCTGTTTACTAACTGTATAATAAGATATAATTTTTGTTGACAAATGAGAAAAATGTGACTGTTTGTTTCTCATGGTTTTGTTGTGCATTTTGGTTCACAGGTGATTGAAGCTCAGGCTGGTTATGGTGGTTCCATGATCAAGGGCCATGGATATGGTCCTGGAAGCTTGACTAGCTCTCGTAAGTGTTTAAACTCTCTTGTAACTTTTACTTCTTCCAATTCTTTTTTATTTTTATTTTTATTTTTTATTTTTATTTTTATTTAACAATGTCTGCTACTCTCGACTAATTCGTCAGTTCAGCATTGCCTGATCCACTGTGTTTTTTTTTTTTTTTAATCAAGTTTAAAAAAATTAGGATTGATGCGACATTTTCCTATCTTGAATTTATTGAAAAAATCGGAATTTGTATGGGCAGTTTATTGGAAAATGTGATCGAATTAATGTTTGCGGATCGGTACAAATTCTTAATTTTTGTCCAGCACGATTATATACCAGTAGGCTAGTACCTCAATTGGTTAGGTTACATAATTTTACATTTTACGTGGATACCGTCAAATTTGTTAATTTTTATTTTAGCTTTGTGGCATGCAAATGGCAAAATTTTGATGACATTGACATTTCTATAATTGTGATAAATACTTTAATTTCAAGTATATAACCAATTTTTAATAAGATCAACTAATAATAATACTAGTACTATTAGGACATAGCAAGAGTCAAAGATGTTTGACCCTTTTGTCAGAATCTGATTGGTGGAAAGAAACTGACATACTTTTGAGTTTTAGAAGAAAACAAAAGTTTGACTGTTTGACTGATGATTTTTAAAACTTTTGTACTTCCCGTGTGAAATGACAAGAATGCCCATCACAATGTACGAGGAGGTGCAGCAAAACCCAGTACCACAAGCCATGCATGTTCTTCTGCCAGAAGTGCTGCCGGAAGTGCCTTTGCGTCCCACCGGGTTTCTACGGCAACAAGGCTGTTTGCCCTTGCTACAACAACTGGAAGACCCAGCAAGGTGGACCAAAATGCCCTTGAATTTATGATGGTGATGGATCAACTACTAGTATTATTATTATTAACAAATTTGCCCCTCTGGATCTAATTACTAGTATTAATTATTATCTATAGTAGTAATTATATCGTTAATGGTGGTGTATTAGTGATGCACTAATGACTCTTTATAGTATGTATGAGTTGTTAAACTTTGGGCTATTTGTAAGCTTAATTTTACTGTTATGGTTTACTATTTACTATGCGGTGCCACTCCTTTAATGTGACGAGTCGGTGGATGGGTTGCTTAATATATCAAAAATATATTTATGGGCTCTGATTTTTGTTATCTTGCATTTTACTACTTGATTAGTGTGTGATTTGTGAAAAGTGCAAATGATAAGTAGTTAATGGTTACTTTGATTTTAAAATCTACTACTTCCATATTTTAACTACTGTTGTTTAACGAGCCGAGCCGAGCCGAGTATTGTTAAGGCTCGGTTCGGCTCGTTAACGAAACGAAGCGAGCCTGAAATCAGGCTCGAACTCGAGCTCGTTAACAAACGAGCCGAGCCTAGGCTCAGCTCGTTTAATGAAGCGAGCTTAATTTCAAGCTCAAGCTCGGTTCATTTGACTCGAGCTCGGTTCATTTGGCTCGAGCTCGGCTCGTTTGGCTCGGTTCGTTTGTTAAAATACCATAAAAATATGTTAAAATATTAAATAAAATATAAACAAATTCTAGATTATGCATTAGAGTAAACTCTCAAATTATGAAATCATTAAAGTTTAACAAAATGTAAATATAAGCAATTCAAGCCAATAATTTGAAACTTAAATCATAACTTATAATACTAATACTACTCATAATCTACATGATATCGAGCCTTACCGAGTACTCGCGAGCCGAGCCTAGCTCGGCTCGTTAGTGGAACGAGCCTAAATTTAGGCTCGAGCTCGGATCACATCCGTCGCTAAAAAGCTATTTTCTTGTAGTGGATTGGCTCTTTCCATGGGCGAACTGAGCTTAGAGCGCAGTTCGTCCTTATCCGTCGCTAATTAGAGACGGATAGAATCCGTATCTACCCATCCGTCGCTAAATGCCTGATTTCTTGTAGTGAATGCATAAGCAGCAAACATCAATCATTTCATTGAAAAGCTCTACAGACGGAGCAGAATTAGATGAGGTTACCCAATTGAAGAAGGCTAGGGTTTGGGGAGTGGAACTTGTCGGCGATTAGGGTTTTGGAAGGGGAAAGGTTGGTTGTAGGGAGCACGGACACCGGAGGAGTGCTGGTGGCAGAGAGGTGAAGGAGCGGCGGCGGTAATAGGAGGAGAAGAAGGTGGTGGTGGAGTAGGAGGAGGAGGAGGTGGTGGAAAAGAGGCGGAGAATGATCAATCGATCTATCAGTCAGAAAAAGAATAAATAAGGGGGTAATTTGCAATAAGGACCTCATGTTTATAAGTTATAACAATTTTGCCACCGAATTTTTATGTTGATTTTAAGATGTTAGTAAATTGCAATTTAGTCCGTCTCTCTTTAACTTAAATAGAGACGGTCTCTTATGAAAATTTGCGTAAATACAAACATAATCGGCAAGAATTCCATCTTAAATTTAAATCCAAACTAATGAATTCTTTCATTTTTGCATTCTTGGAAGTGAAGCAACACCGTGTTTTGAAATCGTTATCCCGGCCCGTGCACGGAGATGCTGTCTAACGAGGAATTCTGCCTTTATGCAGTCTGAGTGAAGTCCCCTCTCTGTACATAAAAGCCCAACAAATAGCCCACACCTTGAGCCCAACAAAACATAAAATAAAATAAAACCTAGTTACTTTATTAACTCTTCTCTCCGCCGTCTTACATACCATCAGATTTATCCTCTTCTCTCCGCCTTCAGATTTATCCTCCTCTCCTCCTCAATGTCTTCTTCCAATACCGATCTAGTGTCGAGATTGTTGAAAACAAATCTCATCCCTATTTCATATGCTGATTCCCCGTCCGAAATCCCTCCTAAATGTCAATGGAAGCCTAATCAAAAATTCACTTCGGATCGACCACAATCACAATCAATCTCTGATGTTCCTGAATTATCCGAGGAAGAAAAGGTAATCAATTTGTTTCTCAGTTCTCAGATTTTCTCAGATTGATGTTTAACAATAATTACGCCATGGCTGATTAAGGGCAATTTATACGTTTGTGTTTTTGTTTATAAGTGCGATTGATTAACTGATTAATTTTTTTCGCTAGATCGAAGTGGAGAAATTTTTTGCTTCTGAAACGAAGAAGCCAACAAGCGATGTAATCTTACCAACCAAAACAAGAACACTTACATTTGATATGGGTCCAATCTTCACCAAAACAACAATTCGTGATTGGACGATTGATGAAATCAAATCCGCATATTCCTGGAATATCGATGAAGCAAAACAAAAATCCGATGAATTTCATGATTCAATCCTGAAGCTTCGTAGACATCTAATACTACTAGAAGAATCCGAGGTATTTTTTTTATCTTTCTTTTCTTTGGATTTGAAAGTTTTTGTTGCTTTATTTTCTCTGGATTTGAATAATAGTATATAATTTGATAATAGTATGTATGATCTTGATGACGGTGCTTACTAAAAATCTGCTACTATTATATTTCTTACAATAGTTCGTCAAACATGGTAGTAAACAACAATTAATAAAAGCTTGGGATTAGTTGTATACTTGGAGTAACTGTATGTGATTGTTGGGGAGTAGAAATTAAAGCTTGTGAGGGTGCATGAAAATTATTAGGAGGCTTGTGATTGTGCAGGAAATTTGTTCAATATCTTTGTCAAGAGACAAGTGTAGAAAACACTTAGCTAACAAGAGGATTTTATAGGAAACACGTAGCTAACAAGAGGATTTTAGTAAATGACGACAATTTGCTTGTCATTGAATTGAATTGTGAGTTTATTGAAGCTTGTCAGGTGCTAAGCCTTAAATCTACAAATCTACTAGGTGTTCTTTTATATTCTTGTATGCAGTCTCAATGCTCACACTAAGCTCGAATAATTGTTACTTGTGTTTGATGCATTTCCGCATTATCTTCTTTTGCATTTTCTTCATTACAGAATCTCTTTAAAGGTGGTTATTAAAATAAAATCAAAACTCCTAAGTCCAACATCTGAAGTTCTGTGTACGTGGATTATACTTTGTATAAAACCTTGCCAAGCTAAAAATTTAATGAAGGGGTTTTTATAATCTGATCGGTATAACTTTAGCTAAGACTATATTTACTCAACTTGTATTGATCTTGAATTCTTGATTTACTCACCTTGGATATGTCTTGGTCGTATCTATCTATCTAAGAGAGATTCTAAGATATTTGAGTTTCTGGTTGTCCAATAAATTAAATAGATATCTTTTGTTGATATTGAATCATGGATAAAGTATAAAAAAGTGCATCTTGTCTTGGCTAGCTAGAGCAAACTCATCTTGTTTAGCCTGAGCCTTGTCTCTATGGAGTCTATTGTTGCACCAACTGTATCATGGAGCAGAAATCACATTATTTTTCAAAATGTAATGCACACTACTAGTACTGCCAAGAATATTGACTTGTTATGCCATTTATATCTGTTGTAGCCCAACGTTTTTTATCTGACTATCACGTCCTATGCAGGGATTTGACATTGATGTCAACCCAGGCCGATTTCCTGGCGTTAATGTTGTCGCGCTCATATGTTCAGAGAAGTCTCATCCGGAAAGTTACTTCATTTTCATGGATTTGGCGCGTCTAGCGATCGACTTCTATAACACAAACTCGTCTAATGTAAGTGCACGCATTAATGTTTTCCTATTTCTGTTCGTTGATCGTCACTTTAGTTTATTATATTGATGGTAAATGTAATCATTTTGTTAGGATCATGGAGTCTTTCACGTGGAAAAAGTTATCCGTGCGAATTTAATGAATGTTAGCCGTCAACGCTATTTTTGCCTCACATTTCATGGTGCTGCTATCCGAGACGATCAAACTAGTGGCGCAACACAGATCTTCAAAGCATGTGTGATATTATCGGATAAAAAAGAACTTAGGGTCTGGACCTGCGAGACTATGGTCATAGTCTAGTTGTATGTTGTTTTAATTCTTTTTCCTCAACTGGTTTGTTATTAAAGTACTTGGATTTCTAAACTGTATTGTTGTTGAAGTTTGAACTTAGGGTCAAGATTTGTGAGACTGTGATCTAGTTGTGTGTTGCTTAATTCCTTTTCCTCTTTGGTTTGTTATTAAACTACTTGGATCTCCAAATTGTATTGTTGTTGAAGGTTTTTGTTTCCTCAACTGCTTTTGTTTCCAAATGATTATGAAATTTAGTGCTCGCAAATGGTTACTTAAATTGATTATTAGCTTTTTTACATTTCGATTTAAGCTAAAAGCATAAAATCCCCTCTACTGAGAGAGGAACCATTTTCTACCACAAAAATCAAGGTCAACGTATCTGAACTCCAGTGGAAGATAATTAACTCGATGTTTACAACCTTAATGTACCCAAGAATAAACCAATTTGAAGCGCACAATTATCTTTGGGTTATACAATTCCCACTCTTCAAAACGTTGATAATGATTTTAATGAGGCCATCGCAACCTTTCTAAGGTCCGATGGATGGGACCGTATAGATTGGAAGTTCTCCTTCGAAACTGGCTTGGCTAGCTTTAGTTGTACTCTGCCTCAGTGCCTTGGTCTGCAATCTGTAGTACAAGTACAACCATAACAACAAAAGAAAGTTTTTCATAAGGAACAACCTGAGATAACACTCTTATTTCATTCCACTTTATTCAAGCAAAATATGGGGGTTTATACATTATACTGAGTGCAGATTATGTTTATTCCCAGTAAATTGGTCTTGGTGCTCTAATGTTCATGTTTAACTCCAAATTCAACATTTAGTATTGGATTCAATTATTTCTTGATGGATAAAATACTATCACTAAATTGAATAACACATTTATTTTGCAAATCTTATAAAAAAGTACATTTTAAAATCAAACACAAAAATCTAAAAGAGTCGATATGTTCCCAAGAAATTTTTGGTGCAATAAACAATAGCAAGAAACATCATAGAAAGAAGGAATATGCTTTGAACGTGTAGGCACTAAAATGGGCATCATCAGAACAACGTATGGATGACAGAACAAGCATATCTACCTAGTATCGAACATGAGAGACCTCCCGTAACGTAGCTTTCGTACCAACCAACTCAACTGAGTCAATTTCTTTAAATATCTTCCGACTAAACAATATTTATTATATAAACACGTGTCTGAAAATATAAAAAAAGAAAACAGGGGCAAATCGGTGAACAAATAATCAAAACACACACACGAACGACATCCATGGCAGCCGTTCCCGTTCAGTTCAATTTGAAGTAGGAAGAATATATATGCTTTTGTTATTACGATTTAGAGTTTAAATCAACCAAAACGGAATTTCAAACTCCCAAAATGCATTGGAATTAAAAGAAAAATAAAAGAAATTGGGAGATGATGAAGCTTGATGATGGCCGTATGGTGGAGATGACGATGGTCGCGGTGCTGGTGATGATTCGTGATGATGATGGTGTTGTGATGATGGAAAGAATTGATGATTGAAGATGGGCGGTTTTGGAGTGTTTACGTGGTGGTCTTGGGGCGGCGAGGTGGTGGTGAAATGGTGATGAGATTGATGATTATGGTGGCGAATTGATGATTGAGGGGGTCTCCGGTGGATGGCGGTTATGGCAGCCGTGGTGGAGATGGGCGCGGTTTTGAGTAAGCAGGGAAGGAGAACCGAAGAGAAGAAGAGAAGGTGTGAAAATTATTTTAGTTGATGATCTCCCAACCTGTGTAAGGTGGGCTTTATATAGAAGGATGGAAATAGAAAGTTCAGATAAAAAATTAAAAAGCTAGGATTAATGCAGAACAAAATCATTCTGATTGTATTTTGCTTTCATAATTAACCCGCTAATTGAGGGGTTTTCTTTCTTCTTTTTAGCTGTAAATGGAATGAGATTATGATGATGGATAGACCGGGGCTAGCTGCGTTTTGAATCTGGAGAATATATGCGTGTATAAATATTTTATAATAGTAACTCCTTAGCCAATAATATGTTTAATTAGACATTTGTATACTCAAACAAAGGGCTATGGATAAATGGATATAATATTATGAATCACACGATTTTATAGTATTTGATTATTGATGATAGTGTTTTTTACACTTTCATTTGGTTCTTTTTCACCTATTTAGCTATCCTCTTGCATGCATTTTTAGTGCATTTTATTAGAATAGTGTCACGTTTCCATTTCTTTTGTTATTTTCAGGTTTTAGGTGAAAATCGCACTTTTGGATGTAAATTATGGCGAACCATTGTAGTTTTGGTGCAACGAGATCACCCGTGGTGTGTCAAGGAGTACCGGGACGTGTTTCCAGGCCAAGAGACCAAGTTTCGGAGCTTAAAGTCGTGCCAAAGACCAAAAATCGAAGACTTGGAGGAAGAAAAGCACGGGCAGCACTCTGCCCGTGCTAGGCGCACCGCTTGGCACACCAGGCGGTCAGCCCTGGTGGCTTTACGGGAGCTGATATATATATTTTATAAAGTTGAGAATTTTCATATATTCATTCATATTTGGAGAGACATAAACCCTAGAGTTGGTTCTGGGTTTTCTTAGACTTAGAACTATTTTTTCTTAGCGATTTGGAGCATCAAGATAGAGATTTGGACATCAATTGATCTCACCTTGCTAGATCTTTGTGAGTTTAGCAATTCACCTGAGATTGACAACCTCGGTGGTAACTTTGTATCTCACTATTTTTTGCTATGAGAATGACTGAAATAGGCCGATACAGTAACAAGAAATGTTGTTGTTACGGTACCTGCCTACTACAATCATTCACAACACAAGTCCAACTTATTACTATTATGGTGTGTTCAGTTAAATACAATCATCTATACACATTGTTATCGTATACACTTTGTTATCGTATACTGTATCAAGCTATCATGTAAGTTGCTAATGAACCTTTTTTGGCTTACCAGCTTAACAATTCTCATAACTGGAAGCACCTAAAGAGTTATCTTGTCAAGTCTGATGATGGCAACAACCTCTCAAGACGATACAAGGTTTTTAACCCAACTTTGAGCTATTAGTGACACATTTTGTCTAATGTTCGAACAATATCCTATATTTAAACCAAAATATCATGTACAGACGCTAAAGCACTACAAGTTGGCAGAACTGAGTCCCATTGAAGCTGGCTGCTGTAAACCACCATCCGAGTATGTACCCTCTTTTAACTTCCCATACTAATTTCTAATTCTTTGATTGAGAAGAAGTGTATTCTGGTTTTGTCACCAGAAAGTTACGGTAGGAGTTTTTTGTCTTCTCTTGGTTGTGATATCCTTTGTTTCCATTTCAGATGTGATTATCCTGCTGTAAATGCTTCATTCTACGAATTGAGCTTTCATCCGATCAGTCCCAACAAGGACTGTAGGCTATACAAAAACTCCAAAACCGTCAAGTGCTATAATTGTGATTCCTGCAAGTATATCACTTTCCCCATACTTTTTCACCTTTCTTTATTTTCGTAAATTATTGCAAACTCACTGTGTTCTATCGACTCTGCTATGCCTACCAAGGGCCGGAGTTGCACAGTACATGAAAACAGAATGGAGAGTGGTAGCAATATTCAATGTTATTCTCTTTATTGTCTTGGTAAGACCCCATTTTCACTATTCTGCTATTAAAGATAAATCAAGAAATTAAATTTCATCATGTTCTTAGACCAAGTATTTGAAAAATTTGATGTGTGGTTATGCAGTCCATGGTCTACTTTGTGGGTTGCTATGCAAGACGAAATGCTGCCAGGAGCCGCTCGAAAGTGTGATGCATGGGTCTTGTCAAGAGTTACTAAATGTTGGGAGCTGCTTCGATGCATGCATACTGAGATTCCAACGGGCCAGGGCATAGTAAAATGGAGAAACTATTAGAGAGGAATCTGTGTAAGATGTCAATACTAGTAGTTAGTATTAGAACAGAATGCAAGATGTGTTGTTGCATTCAATAAAACCTTCAATTTCAAACCCAAAGCAGATAGAATTAGACTATTTTTCTAAATGAACCTGTAGGTTGTTGAAATGATCATTATTTTGTTGTGACCCAAATTTAATTTATATATCAACAAGCAAGTACGAATTCAGATATCAATCAATCGAATTACAGTGAAAGAAGAAAAGTAAGATGGAAAGGAATAACAAATATCGACTAAACTAGTGGATTTGCCGGAATCAATAATCGGAAAGGGCAACCTGTAAATGGAATTTATGATTTATGATCAGAAACTGTAAAAAAAGTGTTTAAAAGGATAAAGGCTCACAACACAACCACACTGAGCTCCATGAAGTTTCGGTGTATATATTGATGATGAATTGCAACAATATGCCTGACACGTGTAGGTGACAAAACTGGTTATAGCCGGTCACCACCCCTTCAATTTTGCCTTGTCCTCGAGGCAAATAGAATTAATAATTAGTAACAGCAGTGCCACATAATTTTTCCGCTTCCAGTGATCTTGAGATGATTGTAGCGTATGAGAGAGTTGATTTGGTTGCTCATGCTAAACGTCTATTGCATGCACTTAAATGCCCAGATAATACAAGCAGCGACATGGGTGCTCAGACAGGCTGTTGAAGGTGGAGAGATTGAGGAAATAGCGGTATTCTAGCGAATGATTAATCACTTTTCCAAGTACAGAAAGTATGGAAATGTGATTGAGGTTTTTGAGAATGAATGAAAGAGGTAGGGTTCTTTTCCCGACTCTAATCTAATGTGATAGCGCTTGCTCTGAATGCCTATGGGAAGCTGCAAGAGTTTGATTAATTGCACTAATATAACTAATATGTAGAAAAGCATTGAATATGACTAATTATTATTAACCCAACCATAATTAACATATGAGAGTAACTCAATTGATGATGATCTCAAGTTATATAAATAGATCGATATATATAGTATCACAAGTGTACGCGCGTCTTGATCCTAGTCTAGTCTCCTTTGTTAACTGATACTATAACCTAATACATCATCATCTGAATACTATTTTGTCTATTAAGAATTTAAGATCACAATAATTCATTTGAAAGTATAAATAAATTAAATAGCAATGTTTGAAGCTATAGGGAAGAAAATAATTAGCAAACCAGAGTTGAAGAAGTCCTTGTGGGAGTTGTTTTCGACTCGATATGATGGGGACATTAATCCAGGGGAGTTAAAGAGCAGATAGTCTCGAGTTTTGATATCAACATCTTGTGCAAATTGTTTCCATCCATCAGTGAAGAAGTAAATATCTCTAAATTTCTCAATCTTGATCCTCCAAGATTTTCCAGAATCATCAATCCTAAATGTAGCTTCTGAAGGCAAAACATCTCCATAACTCCTCACCAATGCAGATGGTATCTCCTACATTAATTCAACATTTAACACTAATCTATGTACACATGCATAAATTACACGTAGAAGCAAAGATTCATCATACCGTAGAAAATTCTAAGAAAGTATCTAGTTGCTAGCAAATTAAGGTTCATTGAGCAGATTAATTAGTACTTACAAAAGTAGAAGCATTGCGGTCGTTGTCGTGAAGGATCTTGGCTGCACTAACCTTCTGAGAATGCCCAACTTGATTAGTACATCACCTCCGTGCCAACCGGAAAAACCGATGATGGAATGGTAGAGCCATAATCAACAACACAATCGATACCCACCAAATTCACCACGACAGCCACAAAATCCCATCCATGCCCCCGGACCCAGCTTCCCCGACACAAAATCCCAACTGTGAAATCGATCCAGCTAACTGGTGAAAGAAACCTGATGAATCGAGCAGAATAAGCCTTCCGCCATTGCGAAGACATAGACCGAGAGAAAGGAATGAGAGATTTCCATTGAGAAGATATAGATCGAGAGAAAGGAATGAGAGATTTGGGATCGAGAAGAAGAAAGAGGAGAGATTTCGGATTTTGGATCGAAAGAGAAAATAAGGGAGAAGCGGCTAATTAGACAATTGTTAAAGAGACGACTAATCCATATTCACGCGTTTTTTTGTGTGTTATTATATACTGATAATATATATATATATATATATATATATATATATATATATATATATATATATATATATATATATATATATATATATATATATATATATATATATATATATATATAAATTAATTTACGAGTTATTCGGGTACCCGTATGGATTCGGGTTTTAAATTTTCAAACCATACCCAAACCCATTACCCATATAAATAAATGAAATTTTTATTTGAGTACCCGTAAACCAAATTACCCGAACCAAATAAGTAATTACCCATTCGGTTCGGATTACCCAACCCAATTCCCATCCCTAGGTAGTGGAAATGAATTACTACAAATTTGAAGCGACAAAATGTAAACTCTAAATAAAAAGTTTTCGATTTTATTTTATTTTAATTGAAATTAAATTTATCATTTTCCCTCCAGTAAATATGATCAGAAAAACCATCGAAGCAAAAAGCTCCATTTTCCACCAGCAGAGCAACTCTCTATGGCGAAAATGCACAAATCTCCGAACCCTGAAGCAAATCCACGCTTCCACAACATTCGCTATGCCTACCAACTGTTTGACCAAATTCCCAAACCAGACCTTTTCATGTGGAACACTGTTGGAATACAAGAAGAATGGAAGAAGCCAGAAGAATTAGCCCGGACTGCTGCAGAGAAAAAAAGAATTCACTGCAACGAACTCCATACGCCAAGAAGCACGAATTTGTCCCAACCAGAGCGTGAACTACAGAGGGACAATTCGTGCCTACAGATAAACAAGAGGCACAGACGGGAAACTTGAATAGTACAGGAGGTACGATTAGGGTTGCAGAGATTGATCTTATCCGACCAAATTCTCGATCATTCCATCAGTTACCGACGAGATAAAACGCTTGTTTTCACCTGTACGGAGTAGAATAATAACCCCAATATAATTTATTTTAACAGTAGGTTTAGGGCTACTTTTGGCTAGTATAAAAGGAGGGCGAGCAGCCGCTCTGTTCTGTAACTTTCTGGTCATCTTCTTCAAGACAAAAAGATCAAGTTCCCCATGTTTTCTTCTGCACTTTGATAAACACCATTCTCAGAGGCTCATCTCAGAGTTTTGAACCCCATATCACAATCTCTATCTACGCAGATATGGAGAAACGCTTCGTTCGGCCTGATCACTACACGTTTCCTTTCGTGCTCAAGTCGTGTGCAAGGCTTGCTTGGCGTTGTGCATGGTAAAGTTATGAAACGAGGGCTTGAGTGGGATAGGTTTTGTACTGATGCACTTATCTACTTTCACGCAAACCGTGGAGATATAAGCGTTGGGAAAGCTCTCTTTAATGGTTGCATGGATAGGGACGTGGTTACTTGGTCTGCGTTAACTGCGGGGTATGCGAGGAGGGGGAAATTGTACGTGTCTAGGAGGTTGTTTGATGAAATGCCGGAGAGGGATTTGGTTTCTTGGAATGTTATGATCACGGGGTATGTGAAGCAGGGCAAGATGGGGTCTGCGAGGGAGTTGTTTGATATGGTTCCTGTTACAGATGTTGTGACATGGAATGCGATGATTTCGGGATATGTGCTTAGTGAGGAACATAGGAAGGCATTGGAGATGTACGAGGAAATGAGGAGTGTAGGGGAGTGTCCTGATGAAGTGACTATGTTGAGCCTTTTGTCGGCATGTGCAAAGTTAGGAACTTTGGATGTTGGTGAGAAGAATAGATCTGTTGTGGAGATGGGAGAGGGTGCGTTGATTGTCTTTCTAGGTAATGCACTTATAGACATGTATGCAAAATGTGGAAGTGTTGATAAGGCACTTGACGTGTTCCGCGGTATGAGGGAGAAGGACGTGACATCATGGAAATCGGTAATTGTAGGATTGGCATTTAGTGATCATATGGACAAATCTATTTCTCTTTTTTGAAGAGATGAGGAAAACTAAGTTCAGGCCGAATGAAATTACGTTTGTTGGCGTACTGATTGCTTGCAGTCATGCTGGAAAAGTTGATGAAGGTCGTGCCTACTTTGGTTTGATGTGGAATGTGTACAAAGTTCAGCCAAATATGAAGCATTACGGCTGCATGGTTGATATGGGCGGGCAGGACTTTTAAATGAAGCATTTGAATTCATCAGCGCAATGGAGTTTGAACCAAATGCAATTGTTTGGAGAACATTGCTTGGAGCTTGTCGAATCCATTGTAATGTTGAGCTCGGAAGACTTGCTAATGAGCAGCTACTTAGATGTTGGAAGTTACCATGTTTGATGGAGACACTAGCATTGAAAAAACCTGCAGTCATTTGTGGAGAATCCATTACTTGATCGTGTCACTGAAATCAAACAAATTGATAAGAACTGTAGTAGGTCGTTCTGCGAAAGATAAGGCAGAGTCTAGCAGGCAGGCATCTACTGATGACGATTTTGATATTAATTCTCCAACACTCCCCCGCACTCGTGGTCGATTTCAACGTCTTTGGGGAGGCCAATCTAGTGAAATTTAATAAGGGGCGGAGTTTGTCTCCGGGGAGATTCGAACCCGGGTGGGCGTGAGCCAGATGACTCTGATACCATGATAGAATTCCAACTCTCCCAAAAGCTTAAGCTGTTGGGGAGGAAAGTAATCTAGTCATTTATATTAATTCTCCAACAATCCTGAATTGGTTTTGCCAAGAAACAAGAAGTCCATGAGAAGAGGCGAGTATAGCAGGCATGCATGCATCTACTGATGATGATTTCTGGTCCTGAATTGGTTTTAACAAGAAACAGGAGTTCCATGGAAGGAGCCAGGTATAGCAAGCATGCATCTATGGATGGTGATTCTGATATTGAATTCGGGCTTACAAGATACAGAAATTACATGAGAAACCACAGCCCAATTTGCAACTTAACTAGTTCAAGAAAGAGGGCTAGAGGAGAGAGTTAGTATTCAAATGATAGCGATCGCTTGACTAAAGAGTTTCGATATCCAAGTATGTATCTTCGTTGTTTCTCAAGGATTGAATTTGTTCCTTATATACATCATTGACGTGTACACTGCAATGGTTTATATATAATAGTCTGGATCAAATATCTATTGTTCTAGAGTTGATTTATATTATTCCATGTTGGTTAATTCATACTTGTTTGTTAGGATGTCATGACATTCGTCAACCAAATCAAAGAAATGCTACGTACTAATTCGGTGAAGAAGCAGCTGGCTACTGATGACGACGTTCTTGACGTTTATATGCATCGTGCCTATGTTCATACATCATGTAATTTGGTAAGGCGGTAATTTCTGATAGTAATTAACCTTACATTTGATTCTCTACCTAAAAGTTTGAAGTGTTTATGTATAAAATGAAATCTGTGCCATTTGCAAATACTAGTACCTTTAGTTTTAGGATTTTGTTCTTGTTCTTAAATATAAGTGTTATATCGATAATAATTGTGATGGTGAACTTTTAATACAATAATTTATTATTTTTTAGGTTTATGATTGAATGTTAAAAGAAAAATATGTATTTTAATGGTAATAATAATTATGATGGTGGACCATCATTTATATTTATTCCTATCACAATCGGTTTTAATAATTAATATGTGTGAAAAAGTCAAAAATTATTTAATTAAAAAACAGAGGAGGTAGTAATACACAATGTTTTTGAGAAAAGTTATATTCTCTCGAAAGTAATGTTTTTAAGAAACCTTTTAACTTTTTTTTTAAGAAAAAGGGGCATCTTTCATAGAATTTGAAGATTTGTTTGAAGAAGAAGATAAAGAAATTAAGAATATGGAAGGTGGGTAACTACAGTAATGACTTGCAGAAGAAGATTGTAGAGTTTCAAGATTTTTTTGGAGAAGAAGATAAAAGAAATTAAGAGGGTAACTACGTTTAATGTATAATTAAAGTGATAAGATTTAGATTTGCCGTTCCACTCAACCAGCAGTAAGCGAAGGTAAAATTTAAAAAAAATTATATTCAGCGGATCCTATCCGGCCAGTAAGCCAGCGGATCAGTGCCTGATCTGATCCGTACTGGTCCGATCCATAAAGGACCGGACCGATCCGACCAATTGCCAGGCCTAGCAAGTATAGAGTATAGACTGCATGGGTGTGGGTATATAATAATATAGATAATAAGATATTTATATTTTGAAATTTAACCATTGTAATTTTTCCTTAATCCCCTAATTCAGACACTATTATTATACTAGCCTCCTCATTGAACCCGATTGCTATTGGTAGTGGAGATGAATTATAAATTTGAAGAGTCAATATGTAAATGTTATAATCTTTGGGGAGTACTGAATAATTTGTAAAGAATCTATAAAGACAAGATTTTTTGTTTTAGTTTTCATTTAAATTAAAATAAAATTAACAATTTTCCCTCCAGTAAATGATCAGAAAAACCATCATAACGAAAAGCTCCATTTTCCACCAGCAGAGCAACTCTCTATGGCGAAAATGCACAAATCTCCGAACCCTGAAGCAAATCCATGCTTCCATGGTCGTCAATGGCTTCTTATCCGATCGCTCAGCTCTCAGGGAACTCATTTATGCCGCTGCAGTTTCAATGCAGTTCAACATTCGCTATGCCTGCCAAGTGTTCGACCAAATTCCGAAACCAGACCTTTTCATGTGGAACACCATTCTCAGAGGCTCAGCTCAGAGTTTTGAACCCCATCTCACGATCTCTATCTACGCAGATATGGAGAAACGCTTTGTTCGGCCTGATCACTACACGTTTCCTTTCGTGCTCAAGGCGAGTGCAAGGCTTGCTTGGGTTAACATGGGTTGCGTTGTGCATGGGAAAGTTATGAAACGAGGGCTTGAGTGGGATAGGTTTTGTACTAATGCCCTTATCTACTTTCACGCAAATCGTGGAGATATAAGCATTGCGAAGGCACTCTTTGATGGTTGCGTGGACAGGGACGTGGTTACTTGGTCTGCGTTAACTGCGGGGTATGCAAGAAGGGGGCAATTGCACGTGGCTAGGACGTTGTTTGATGAAATGCCGGAGAGGGATTTGGTTTCTTGGAATGTTATGATCACGGGGTATGTGAAGCAGGGCAAGATGGGGTCTGCGAGGGAGTTGTTTGATATGGTTCATGTAAGAGATGTTGTGACGTGGAATGCGATGATTTCGGGATATGTGCTTAGTGAGGAACATAGGAAGGCATTGGAGATGTACGAGGAAATGAGGAGTGTAGGGGAGTGTCCTGATGAAGTGACTATGTTGAGCCTTTTGTCGGCATGTGCAAAGTTAGGAACTTTGGATGTTGGTGAGAAGATTCATAGATCTGTTGTGGATATGGGAGAGGGTGCGTTGACTGTCTTTCTAGGTAATGCACTTATAGACATGTATGCAAAATGTGGAAGTGTTGATAAGGCACTTGACGTGTTTCGCCGTATGAGGGAGAAGGACGTGACATCATGGAACTCGGTAATTGTAGGATTGGCATTTAGTGATCATATGGACAAATCTATTTCTCTTTTTGAAGAGATGAGGAAAACTAAGTTCAGGCCGAATGAAATTACGTTTGTCGGTGTACTGATTGCTTGCAGTCATTCTGGAAAAGTTGATGAGGGTCGTGCATACTTTGGTTTGATGTGGAATGTGTACAAAGTTCAGCCAAATATGAAGCATTATGGCTGCATGGTTGACTTGTTTGGGCGGGCAGGACATTTAAATGAAGCATTTGAATTCATCAACACGATGGAGTTTGAACCAAATGCAATTGTTTGGAGAACATTGCTTGGAGCTTGTCGAATCCATTGTAATGTTGAGCTCGGAAGACTTGCTAATGAGCAGCTACTTAGATTGGGACAGGATGAAGGTGGCGAGTCTGGTGACTACGTCTTGTTGTCAAACATATATGCTTCAAGTGGCAAGTGGTCTGGAGCTGAAAATACGAGGAAGTTGATGGATGAAAGTGGGGTGAAGAAAGAACGTGGATTTAGTTTGGTTGATAAAAGAATGATGAGCTCTTTGGCTTTCTGCTTGGCTAATTGGCTTTTCCAGGTGCAAATTTTCATCTTAGCTCATTCAATCATCCCATTCAGAAATTAATACTTCAAACTTGTCTGTTCATTATTTGAGTGGTTCTGATTCTTTTCGATCTTTTATATTGAAGATTGACTGGCCCTTTTGTTGCAAGCTTCTAGAATTTAAGTATCACCAAAAAGTTCTCTGATACTAATAGTACTGTAAATGTTATCACCATTCACCAATAAAGTAATCCCTTGCTCATTGTGTCAAGTATTCTAATAGAGTACAATACATAGTTTAAGGCTTGAACTGAATAAAACAACTTATTGTGCTGCCAAACTCATAGCTAATAATAGAGCACTTAAAATAAATGATAGCAATCAATATAACTTTTTACGTGAAAATTGAATTGTAAGTTGATTTCCCAGGAGCATTCGAGATAGCCTCTCCATGTTATGGTCGAGACAAGGCAACCGCAGACATTATAATCAACAGCATAAGCACAAGTATTCCGATGAAAGATCCAACTAAAGCGCCAGAGACTCTTTCGCAGAAGGCATTGTACTGTTGACATATTGGGAACCAGTTCGCCTGAACATTTCCTTTGTGGGCTAAGTGCACAACGGCAGCTGCAGCTGAAGCCCCAGCCGTCAAAAGAGCCAGAAAGATCTTCACAAATTCAAACACATTTTTAGAGGAATTAGAAACGATCGGATTCTCAAATCTGATGCTTAAATATGACATAGAGATATATGTTATGAACATCAGAGGCAGAGGGGGTGGGTATGAATGAATTTCGAGGAAGTCCTATGTAATTAAATTCTCTCAGCTAATATAGTCTCGTCTCCAAGTTAAATTCTCAAGATTCTAGTTGCTACCAAACAAACAGGAGGGATGCATGCCATTACCATATCTAAGGAGATCAATGCCGTTCTTGTCACTTTTGCACCAGTCTTCAAGATGTGGAACGCCGATAGGGCGAGGGAAAGAACAAGGTACGCGCATGTTATGGCATTCGTAAACACAAAGAACCTGTAATTGCATAAATATAACTTATTCCATGACTTCGATCATTGCAGTACATTAAGCAAATTTTTTAGCTGATAATCAGACTTACGTGAAAGTTGGAAGATCCCGGTAGTTAGCTCTGAGATGCATGAACCGGGCGAACATTGGAAGCGTGTTATTAGTTGTTCCCACGGCAATTGCACTTCCTAGAATACCTATAGCAGCAATTAATCTCAGAATGAGGTCCAGAATTGGCATTCCTCTACTAGGCGCAGCTTTTGGTGCTTCTTCCTCGGTAGAGACCTCACCAGCTTCATCTGCGACTGCGTTCTTCTTCATTTTTCAGGTAGATATCTTTAACTACTGGTTAGTTTAGAAACTATTGTAAGGCGTAATTTCAAAGAATGAAATGTGTTTGATAGAACAAAGATCATTGCAGGTGAATTTATACTAGTTTGTGCATATAGAGCTACTGTATGTACAAGATTGCACTAACCATAACAGTCAAATGAAATCTGGTAAGTTTGGGGTCTGACCAATGTTAAAAGTCAAAGGGATTTTGCTGGTCCTTTAGCAACAAAATATGATGTTTATTTTCTGAGATTAGGTGCAAGATTAGGCCGAATTTGACTGTTGTATACCAGAATTGTTTTTTTTTTTTCCTAATACCAGTATATAAACCCTGTAATTCTTGTAGAAATGATCATTTTAGTTTTGTATTTAATTATTTATGATATTTTGGAAGTTGGTGGATGGCAATTTGCTAATACTAATACCGGTACCAGAAGAGCAAATTAAGAAAACAGTGATATTGTACCGGATTCCTGAATATGAGAGAAAAATATTTTAGTTTTCAAGTGGCCTAGCCCCTAACTTTGTAGTATGATTTTGAAACTTTTTTAATGATCTGAACTTCTGAATGTATTACCCCGTGCACACCCAAATGATAATTACTGGGGGGGTTCCAACATCACTATAAAAAGAGAAAAATAAGAAGTAGAAGAAATACTCCTTCCCTCCCCTCCCCCAGTAGTCAGTACTCAGTATACACCTTCATAAATGTATTTTTATTAAAAAAAAGCAGTAGCATTTTGCTTTAGTTAAGGTGAATGTAAGCTCATTAGAAACCGCTACGAGTACTTTACTACATATATTTGCGAATTATTATTGAGACAAGATACAAAGGTTACTTATCTGAATCTCATCAGGACCAACTTCATTTTCTGCAAACTAGATCAAGTAATAAAACGGCATCCAACAATATTCCAGTGACTGAATACTACTACCAGCATATACATATATTATATGGATGTACTCTCCATGTGACAATGGTGTAACCAATTAAATTAAGACAAACACGAACCAGGCGAATCATCTATCACACTCAGTGGTGACACACTCCACATCATTAATTAAGGATACGATTAATATGGTGAATGATAATGTGACTTTATACAATATGGTACGAAAAATATTCCACCATCTTTAACATGTTCATCGGAAATCTAGCATGCAACAAAACCAGGTGGAGATATAGCCAAAAATAACTTGCCGGGATAAAGAACCTTATAGAAAGATAGATTCGCCGGCAAGTCATCCTTGGCTGTACCTTAGCACCTAGTTCCACATGCAAGACTTGAAGATGAAACAAAAAACCAAAATGTAGTAGAACTATATATGTTCCTAGCATTTGGGAACTGGGAGAGCGTTTGAACCCGGTTTTAGACACCAAATGATTGAGAAAGCCCAAGAAGAAACATTCTTTATATTCTTGCCAAAACAAGCCAATTGTCTGAGAAGTTAAGTGTAGAACTAGAGAAGGGAAGAAGCCAATTGGGTGAAAGTGTTTTAATGGACGTTTAAAAAGGCTTTATAAAGCAAGGGAAATTAAAGAGAGTTAAATGCTGTGGTGCAGTAGTGAAATTGGTGAATAAAGCTTGTTGCGTCATAAATGAAAGTTGGCTTTTCAGAGCAATGGTAGGTTTTGAATAGTACGGACATGGGCATTGCCCGATGGGGTAATAAACAAAAGTGAGATGAATTCTTGATTTTAAGATATAGTAGTAGATTTGACAGTTCCTGCATGTGTTTTTTGATCCAATCTATCGATTCGAGGCAATATAATCCATCCATCAATTAATTCATGAAGGCACTGCATTAGACTCTGCAAACTGTGTCCTATTATGATAAGGTGTGTTTTCATGGATTCAAAGTTAGGTGGAGAGAATTTACTACCTTTCGCCATTTTGTGATAGAGACGCACAGAGCTAGGGGTAGCTGCGGTGCGGATCTTCTATCTCACTTTTTCGTGTCCCATTTCATGTCCCACTCTCTTACATGTGACATGTGGCATTTTAATTTTACTTATTTAAATTAATTACTTACTTAACTACACATGGATTAATTTAAACATAAAATTCAATATATATATATATATATATATATATATATATATATATATATATATATACCAGAGACTTCCAGAGAACCGAAGGGGGATTTTAAGTGACTAAAATTATATAAAGTTGATATTATACATGCAAAATGTGTATGAATAAAAGACAGTAAATGAAAAGATGGCAGGAGTTAACAAAATAAAATAAACATAACTTAAAATATGTAAATGATCGAGGAACCCCCAGTTTCTCTCAAAGGATACTTTTGCAAGGGTCACCACTGATCAATAAACAGAAATAAAAGGCGGCTTAGCCGTCCATTAGTTAAAGTACAAAACTTTAAATTAAATCGAACCTTTTATTGATGGAATTTGAGATACAACTTCAATGAGGGAATTTGGGAGTACAAGTACCGATGATCGGATTTTTTCTAGCTAAGAACAAAGATTACAAGGCTATTACTACTAGTAGGCTTAAGAGAGTAGGGAAGAAAGAAGTAGAAAAAGAAGTAGAAAGGAGAAGGGATAAGGTATGAGGGAGAGAGTGATTGAGAGTGATAGAGAGTGATGAGTGTGTGTCCTAAAGATGGAAGGGTGCCTTCCATTTATAGGAGTGGGAGTGATGGTTTTTCAAAAAGTAAATAGTAACTAATAATGATTTTTTGATTTTCTTTTTTTTTTTTTTTTTTTTTTTTTTAATTAAAATCCGCAGGTGAACAGTACCCTGTCGGTGAACAGTAACTTTTTTTTTTTTTTTTTTTTTTTTTTTTTTTTTTTTTATTAGAATACTTGTACAAATACACATTGCAAGAATTTAGAATCCACTATTTCCGAACAAAGGTTCGGAATCTTCTTCAGCATCTTCTGATTTTGAGGAGGCTCTTCTTTCATTGGATGTTGACGTCGTTGCCTCTGGGATGAATTTTAACATAATTGCTTGTATTTCTTCAGGAGTATTTGCTGTAGTAAGTAGTGCTGTCATCTTCGATCTTTGTGCTAAAAACTCCGTTCTTTCTGGAATTCTTCCTTGAACTGCTCCTGTGGCATTTGCATTTTGTATCCAGGTTTGTATACTAGATGGGAGAATGCTCTGAGGTATTTTGAAATTATCCCACCATTTCACTCTGTATCTTCTACGAATCAATGGAAAATTTGGATGAGGAGAGCTTGGTTGTGCAATTTCAATTGTCCAATTAATGACCCAAGGTAAATAGAATTTTGTGCAAAATAGGCTTAATGGTTCAAAACGTCTTTCCGGTGGTGATGGTTTGTATTGTGTTCGGAAAAGTGTATAGGAATTTTGGACTGGAGGCTTTAGTATTTCTGGAGTAGAACCAAAATGTTCCCACCAAAGTGCGAACCAATTGGGAAATTTGCTAGGATCACAAGTTTTGTATTCAAAATAGAAAAGCCAGGTATGCCCTTTGTTTGGCCTTTGGATAAAGAAACCACTATACCAGGCCTGCATATAATCCCAATAGTTATAAGTGGTTCCGTTGGAACTCTTGTCCTTGGGGTCAGTGTTTAAGGATAATGGTTGATTTAGTGGATAGGCCCAGTTACTTGGCGAGATAAATTTGAGAATTTTGCAGGTAGAGTAGGCTATGTAACCTTCAGAGAAGTGGTGTTTAATAGTAGCTGAACTGGTATTTTCGAGTATAGCTTGGTAAAAATCAGGTGTTTTCTCAGTATCCCAGGGTTTGTAGTACCAATTTTTTCCAAACATTTCTTCTAGTATCCTCCATGGATCATGAATAGTAGGGTGGCCTTCTATAGTTATTATATTTTGCCATGGTGCTTTCATGAAGTATTCTGACTTTTGGTGGAAAGGAATGGTTGCTAAGGAATTTGTGTTTATTTCTGGAGCTTTTTGGTAGGAATTTACAGACGAGGATTGGCTTGGTAATTTTTCTGGTTGTTTTGTTTGTAGAGCTTTTCTAACTTCTGGTGATTCTAAAAGGCTTTCTAGAAGCATAAGTCTTTCTTCAAGGTTGGTTTCTTGCTTCGGTATTTTGAGGTTTGGATCTGAAGTATTTTCTTGGTTTTTCTCTTCATCACTAACTACGGCGTCATACCATGATCTGGGTTTCTCACGGTTTGTAATACCTTTTCCTTTATCTTTCGGCGGCATTTGCTCTGTTTTGAAGGAATTCACGGGTAAGAAAATCTGGTATGGAATTTGTATCTCCTTTAATAAATTCAATCTCAAAATCAAATATACTTAGTATAGCCTGCCATCGTGCAAAAATCTGTTTTGATGCAAGATTTTGAACATCCTTTTGTAAAACTTCTTTTGCACTTTTACAATCTATTCTAAGTAAAAATCGTTTATTCAATAAGTCACTTTGAAATTTTTGAATGCATAAAACAATACTTAATATTTCTTTTTTAATAGTAGAGTAATTTTTTTGTGTATCATTCCAATGTGCAGAGGTGAATTGTACAATATATTCTCGTCTATCTTGTTGTTGCTTTAGTATACCACCATAACCTATATCTGAGGCATCAGTTTCTACAACTTTTGGCAAGTTAGGATCAGCTATATGTAGACAAGGAATTTCAAGCACTTGTTTTTTAATTTCTTTAATTAAAGCTGTATGTTTATCAGACCATGGTACTGGGTTCTTTTTAAGTCGGTCATGCAACGGTTTTGCCATCCTGTTTATATTAGGGCAAAAATCTAAAACATAATTTAAACTTCCTAAAAATCTTTGTAACTGCGTTTTATCAAGAATTTTGTCAGGGAATTTATTTGCAAATTGTAAAGACCTTTCTATAGGGGTTATAGTTCCTTGGGTTATGTAATGACCTAAAAACCGAACCTTAGTTTGGAAAATACTCATTTTAGATTTTGAAACAACAAGACCATTTTGCTTAGTAATATAAAAGAATGTTTTTAGGTGTTTAAAGTGTTCATCTATCGTTTTGGAAAATATGAGAACATCATCTATGTAAACTAGACAAAATTTCGAGTAATCATTAAATATATCATTCATGATTCTCTGAAATTCAGAAGGTGCATTTTTAAGGCCGAATGGCATCACGTTCCACTCATATTGTCCGAAAGGGACAGTAAAAGCTGTCTTATATCTATCTTTTTCAGAAATTTGTATCTGCCAAAATCCTGACTTCATATCAAATTTTGAGAATACAAAAGAGGAATGAAGTTTTTGTAATAAATCTTTCTTATTAGGGATTGGATATCTTATCCATTGTAAAGCAGTATTAAGAGGCTTGTAATTAATAACTAATCGTGGTGTTCCTCTTTCTATTTCTGAAGCTTTATTAACATAAAAGGCTGCACAACTCCAAGGAGACCTAGACCTTGAAATTAATTTTTTATCCATTAAATCCTTAATTTCTCTTCTACAGTGTTCTTCTAATTCATGATTCATTTGAATAGGACGAGCTTTAGTAGGAATTTGTTTCTCAGTAAAATTTTCTTCATATGGTAAATCAACTATGTGTTTTTTCCTATTCCAAAATGCATTTGGTAGTTCTGCACAAACTTGTTTTTCGAAAAGATCTTGCCATTTTGCTATTTTTGATTTTATTTCAGGGTTTTCTAATTGTGCTTCAATCTTTTTTACCGAAATACTTTTCCTAATATTTTCTAAATGAAAATGTTTTTCTTGTATGAGATTATTTATACTATTTTCGTGAATTGAATAAGCTTTTATTAAATTAAGGTTTCTAGTTTTAGGTTTTTCCAAAAAATCGAATTTTAATGTCTTATTATTTGTTTTGAAAACAATAGAGTTATTTCCTACCATATATGGAGTTATTAAATTTATAAATGGTGTCCCTAGTATAACTGCATGATGTATGTTATGAACCAAAACAAAAGATGTTTTTAATAAGGTTCCTTGATTTAGTATAGAAGCATCAGTTTTAGAGTTTACTTTTAATTTTGAATTGTTAGCTGCTGAGAGCTTCTCATTAGTCTTTTCTTGAAATTTTTCAGGTACAATACCCGATTTTATACAGTTTAGATCAGCCCCTGTATCAAATAGTGCAATTGTATTTATAGTAAAGTTTTCAGAAAATTTTAATGTTATTTCTATTATATATTTTCTTGAAGTTATTTCTCTAAGAATAAACAAGAAATTTTCTGGCACTTTTATATTTTCAACATTTCGAACATTTTCGTTTTCATCTATGTCTTCATTACCTTCTTCAGTTTCATTTATATCTTTCATTTGATCAATAATATATTTAATGGCTTCAGTGTCCTGTTTTTGCCTTTCTTTTAGTTCTTTTAATTCTAATTTTACTTCTTTCATTTCTTTATGCAATTCTTGAATTGTTATGGGTTTCTTTTTATCATATTTTCCTTTACCTAAGATGTTTGTTAAATCATAAGTATTTTTCGAAGTACTAGGTGTTGATATATCTTTTTCTTTCTTATCAAAAGTACTTAAAACTTTATCAAGGTAATCTTTCTGTAATTCAGCATTTTGTATATTTTTTAATATTTCTATATGAAATTGTTGTTCTTTGGTAAGTACACTAACATGATTTTCAGTTTCGGATCCTGAGCTATGGCTGGAGGTAACTAGTTCATCTAATTGAAGGCTTTTATCATTTTCTGAAGAAAAATTAGATTCATAGTCAGAGTTGGAGCGATAATTACTACAATTTTCATCTTCAGTGGAATCTATGAGAAGATTGGCTATCTTATTTCTTATCTCATCTTCTAATTGTAATTCTTGTAATTTCTTATTAAATCTACAATACCTAGCCGTATGTCCTATCGCCTTACATCTATGACACTGGGCTGTTTTATACCAGTCTTTTGAATTTTGATTATTCCTTGGCTTTGTACTGTTAGATTTTTTATAATAGTCTTCTCTTGGTTTGAACTTCCTATTATTATTAAACCTTCTATTAGAATTATAGTTCTTTTTTCGTGACTGAAACTGTTTTTTATGGGTTTTCTCATATGACTTTCTACATTTTCCTGAACACTCCATATTGGGCTTATTAGGGTCAATGTCAAACTGTTGGCAGAAAGTTCCTAATTCTAACTTAGTTTTCTTAAGTTCCCACTTTAAATGTTTTTGTAATTTTAAATCTTGGCAAATTTTTAGTCCTTCTTGTTGAGTTAAGCTAACTAGTTGACCGTATGTGAATTCATCATAATCTATTATTTGTTTTCCAGTATTTTCTCTAATTTTATTTCTAACTTTTTCTCCTAAAAGGTTTGGTAATCCTGCTAGAAATTTTTCTTTCCAAAATGGTTGGTTTGAGTCTTCTCTAAGCATAACTCTAGTTAAGAAAATATTTTTATAACTTTGGAAATCACTAAGTTTTCTACATCGGAGGTTTGAAAGAAGCTCGGCATTTTTATCTTTTAAATGAGAAGGGTCACCTATGAAATGTAAAGAAATTGTAAGGATTAACCTAGAAACAGCATCTTGTTTTAAATTTCCATCATCATCTATTATTGGAATGTTTTCTTCATCTATCTGTACTGCATTTAGAATTTCTTCTTGTTCTTGGGATGTGAGATAATAATCCCACCATCCTTTTAACTGACCAGAGAATCCTGCTATAAGGATTTCTGCTATAGTTCTATCTTGTGTTCCTATTTGAGTTTTATAAGCATTAGCAGACATAGTCATTTGTTGAAGTACACCAAGAATTTCATACTCCGATTTCCCATCTATATTCCAATCATAAACAGAAGTAGCATTAAAACGTGATTGGGCTAAAGGTTTAGCTAAGCTTAAATCATTTGCAGGAGTTATTTCAAGTGGTTGTTTCCAATAAAGTTTATTAATATGTTTTGTTGGCTCTTGGAAGTTTTCTAAGGCCTTACTGATTTCAGAATCACGACTTAGTGTTTGGATACGCGAAGATTGCGGAGTCTGTGGAGTATCCGGGACCACTACATTGTCTTTATTAATAGACACAGACCTTAGTTGTTCTTGGACTGTTCTTATGAACTCAGTTTTATTATCATGTACATCTTTAATACTAGCTTTAGACACTTGATATGGTTTAAAAAGTGGAAGACAATGCTTATCTTTAGATTTTTGTATGCTTTTCTCTATTTCGTCAACTAACATTGGTTGTTTTTGAATACTTTTTTCTATCCTGTCTAACTGTTTACCTATAGTATTCAGATTTGTATTTGTAAAGTTATTTTGAACCATTATACTTTTCACATTTTTACTAGTATCATCACTAGGTGTTTTAATAGGAATAGCTTCTATCTCTTGATCTAGAATGGTTAGTCTTATTCCTTGAAAAGGAGGGTGATTAGATTGTTTTTTTACTGAACCAACTAATGTTTCCCACTCAGGAGTTTTATTCCTAGTCGTAATAGGATTAATAGTTTTGGAAAAAGGGTAGCCTATAGAATTTTCAGTTGCATAGATTTCAAACCAATCAAAAAATAATATATGTATTTTATTTTTATTAATAAAATCATAATACTTTTCTTGAATCAAACTCCTATTTTTAAGAAAATGTTGAAAAAACCAAATTTTCTTTTCATTATTATAATCTGCATAAAAATCATCATGAAGGAATTTCTTATTAATTTGAAACTCTTTTTCTATAACATTTAATTCTCTAATCATATCATTTTCTATATTTTCAGTTAATACAGAACCGGTTGGACTACTCGGACCTATATCATAAGTTCCATCTTCATGCCTATTTTTAGTAGGACTCTCATAGACTGCTTTAGGAATATTTGTAGTATAATCTACGTTTCGAAATCTAGAATCATGACTATAACTTTGCCTATGCTTAGTTGGAATATTAATTACCGATGGTAATTGAGAAACTCTTCCTAGATCAAAAGTTTCTGCTATAGAAGATCTTTCATAAGACCGGCTACTATTAGATCTCTCAAAAGAGAGAGAAACCCTTCCTTCTTGTGTTTGTTTGACCGATTTTAGATGAGTATTTGGCTTTACTACCTCAAGTGGTTCTGGGTCAACTATACCTTCTAATACCCATTCATCGGGAAGGACTATATCCTTCCATTGAATAGACTTTGGGACAACTGTATTTGACCTAGTAAGGTCTGTCTGGAGTAAGAGGGTTTCACCTTTCTTGCTATGAAATCGAACCTTTGTAGCAAAAGCAGACATCATGGCTTTGTAATGGACTCTAAATATTATTGCTACAGGTATAGATCCTTCTAGCATTTTATAATTATGAGTTTTAACTTGTAACATTAAAGATTTTAGAATATTTTTATCATTTAAGGAGACTGTTAAATTAGGATAACAATCAAAAGAAATTGGACCAGTACAAAGACTTGACTCTACTGAACTTAATAGAGAATCTTCAAAATCTTTAAACCTAGCATCTCTAAGAACTGCCAAAATGGAGGTATTTAAGCCTTCTTTAGTAAGTGGTTTTATCCCTACTTGAACTAATCCAATATTAATATACTTATAATTTTTCTTAACGTGTTTTTGGAGGGAATCTTCAGAAAGTAGATTAATTGACTCAAAAGGTTTAGATACCTGAATATCTCGTTCTTCAGTTTTAATTGTAAAATCGCTTTTAAAATAGAATAGACGAGAGGATTCATAAATCTGATCTTTATTAATTTTAGGAATTTTCCAGTTATCGATCGAACTATCAAAATCTTCTATTATTATTTCTTCACTATTTATAATCTTTTTTACTGAATCACGGGAAGATGAGGCAACAGAAGTTGAAGAAGTAGATCTACAGAAAAAAGAATCCATAACTAGACTTTCGAATAAAAGATTTAAATTCTTACTACAATCCTAAGGTAAGACGATAGCCTCTCTCGTGAGGACTTACTATCAAGGTCACCTTTGGCAAAAAACACTCGTAAGAAAATAATTCTTTTACTTAAGAGTTTAGTTTAGAATTGTCTTTTCTATAACACCTACCCCCCCTGGCTCTGATACCAGAGACTTCCTGCCATCTTTTCAATATATATATATATATATATATATATATATATATATATATATATATATATATATATATATATATATATATATATATATATATATATATATATATATATATATGTTTTTGGTTTTCAAATATTGATTTTCCGCGGTACGATTTAGGATTAATGTGGAGTCAAACATAGACTAAAAAAGTCAACAAAATCAAATTGAAAGTTTTAGCAGAGACGGACCAAGTACTACCTACTCCTGGTTGCGTTCTGTTATGTAACAAGTTTTTTTTTTCTTTCTAGTAACCGAACATTTTTTATGCTCTTTATTTTTTAATGAAATTTAACCGATTCAAAAAAAAAACAAAAAAAAATATGTATAAATGATTCAATATTTAGTGCAATCGATTCTCTTTGCCAACTTGATGATGGAGATTAGAGAATGTAAATTTTGGAAAAAATGTGAAGCAGAACATGGAGAAATAATTGCGTAAACAATTTCCTAATTATTTATTAGGAGTGAGATGGTTTAGAAAATACTCAATTGGTACATAGTTAGAAAATAATTAAGTAAAATTTAAACGTAAAATTAATGAAGTAATAGTTTTCCTAATTATTTGGAGAAAGAGTTATGCTTTTTAGCTGATAAATATTATTACCATAATTTAATTCATGTATATATGTATATATATATAGTTAAATAAAAGTGGGACCTGAAATGAGACACAAATAAATGGGATAGAAGATCCGCTCCCGGCTAGCTGATGATGTTATAAGATGTGCGGTGTTTACAGCTTATTACGTGCTAAGGACACGATCATGTCACCAGACTCACCACGGTGACACATTTTTGTATAAAACGTGTATATCCAATAGTCCTATACATTGCTTGGTTCACATATCTCTGCGTCTAAAAACCGGTGATTTACTATTACTTTTTTTCGAACCGGTGATTTACTATTTACTATTTTTACGAACTTGGTCTTGGTGAAGTTCAGCATTCAAGTTGTCTTTAATAACGGAACTTTAAAAGGTATTAGAAAAAAGTTACTATTACCGTTATGTTCCTGGTCATGCAAGATCGTAAGGTATCTTTATAGTGGAACCGAGCATGTATAGCCTAAATCGAAAAGGAAACGGTAATGAAATCTAGCGGGTTTAACTAAACTGCAACGAGTATGTATGATTCGTTCTATTACATTTGCAATGTTGCTGCAGCCTACAATTCAAATGGAAAAGGAGAACCCGGCCCCAGATTCTCTGTTCAAATACAAACCTATCAAAACCAACACCCATCTTCAAGAGAACTAAATAAGTCCTCCTAAACATGAAAACTCAGAACGATTTGCAAAAACATATTCCAGCTTTGATTTTGAGTATTCCACATGTTCAGCACATAAGACCCAAGCAAATGATACATAACCAACCTGCCTCTCTTCAGTTCAGACACGCACATGTTCAGACACGTTGACTCACCTGCAACCACAAGGATCTGGAGGCACATGCACCACACCCAGCACAACATAGAAATGAAGAAAAGAAAGAAAAAGAAACGGTTCTCCACAATAGGACGCGTAAACAAAGATACAACGGAACGAGCACAATTAAACAGAGATGTGTAAAAATGTGCACCTGTGTCATGAACCACAAGACACAAAAAGGAGATTTTCATATCAAATTACCTGTTCCGTGATCAATAACCAACCGTACCAGCTGAAAACATAGTACCTCTTTCAAGATAAAATCATACAGACCATTGATCAAATAAGGATTATCACAACGATATATTGATATGTTTAAATTCATGGTAACATTCTTTTTCAACTCAATCGGAGTATCCAATACCATCAGTTAAATATAGAAACACGGAATTAATTAAAATGCGAAAAGTTCATCTTGTGCTGGTGCTTTGAGAAACAACAGAAGCTAAAATGAGGTATTCAAATTTTAGCAAGAAAGGACAAAGCATGAAAGAAACTACGTAGACTATCGTAACTGAAATAGTACCAAGACTTATCCCCAGAAATACCCCATCCAAAACACTCTCCGTGGAAAATAACTGGATACTCCCAACACTTGAGCAACCAAAATTAGGACAAATGACAGCTGGTTCAATGGTAAAGGTCAATATGTAAATGTTCAAGAGCTCCATTAGTAACAGGGAATTGCAAACATAAGGAGTACTGTAGGTTCCACGCTAGTAAACAAAGAAAAGAAGATGGAAATGCCTAAGTGTACATAGCTGAGAACTAATTAAACGTATCTCATACATTTCTTTGACTAAGAAAAATGGAGAAAGGCAGCAGGTTCTTGGGTGCAGTACAGATTAAGCTTGGTGTATAGTATCAGGACATGGCATTTTCAATGGGTAAGACCTTCTGGTAAAGGCAGGTGTGCGAAACTCTGTACCATCTGGTGGGTCTCCTGGTTTAGGCAGGTGGCTTCATCAAACTAAGCGAGAGGCTGACTTCAGGCATCATAATTCTCAGCTGTTGTGTTTTAAGGGAAACGAAACAGAGGTCAAAGAACTGCATCAGTCATCTTGGGACAGGGTATGGAAATCATAGGTAACTGTCAAGACACAGTGTGAGATTGTACTGCCGATTTTTTATAATCAGTGAATTTGCTGGAAGTTTTTGGATTGAATGAATAAATGAAGAATAAACTGATGCTATACCTGTGATCTTAGCAACAAGCTCTAGTAGTCATAGTTACGCCCACGTGACCCGGGGTTACGGCCAGTTACCCTGGTAAAGGTTAAGGAACAAGAGAATGTATAAAGATCCTTGGATAAGGTAACCGCATTTTATAAGATGATTATGCTGAAGACAATTTGCTCAGTGAAGAATACACACACATTCAGGCATGATAACACTGATAATAATAATAGAAGTACTTATTAAATATACAGATAAACCAATAAGGGTGATTTGATTGGTAAACTTTACAAGATCGACCAAAGGTCTGGAGGTGTCAAAGATAAAAGAGCAAGGATGTGGTTTGATTGGTGAACTTTTGAATTTTTAAGATTGACGGAAGGTCTGGAGGTTTGAAAAGGATAAGATATTCATCAAGCTCTTGGTGTATTTACTGAGAGAATCTAAGTGTTACAAAAAATCATACCCAGAACCAGAAGAACGTCCAGATGAATATCTACCATATGCACCGTAAGGAGAGCCCCCACCTCCACTCTGCAAATATGGTATGAAAATGAATCGTACGAATGGCCTCATTTCATGCTTACCAAACTCCAAAGATATAAAAAAATAAAAATTACCTGGTGACCAGTATAAGCAGCATAGGGATCTGGAAGAGGCAATTCAGAACCACCATATGCACCAGAGTAAGAATAACCAGGCCCACGATTAGCATCTCTACTGTCATAGCTCTCTGGACCATCAGCCGGCATTGGGAGATATGGAAGAACAGGCAAAAATGCAGAGACAGCACCCTCTTTCTCAAAAAGGTTGGCCCTCAAGCGTGAAGTTACTTGTATAAGAGCATCCTTACAAATATCCAGTTCTCCAGAAATCTGGTTATTACAAAGCAAAGAATTAAATTATGAAATTATAATTATTTTATACTGTACTCTTTTTAAATGGTTCTGCCACTCTCAAAGGGAAGGGAAGACAGAGTACTCGACACAGTATTATTCTCTGCTTCAGTATTACCAAAAACAAAGTTTTGACAGTAACTCATACTCTAAACAATTATTTCAACAACTAACTGTGTCCAGCCAGTGTACCACACAAAGAAATTAATGACAAAGAGACTACAAAAATTATGCCCATCAAATTTTACCTGCACCATCTCCTCATCCCCAGAGGCAATTTTGGGGAGATTTTCTTTTGACAGTATGCGAATATTAGCCTTGGTGATTGTTCTCATTTCTGAAACAATCGATCCCCCTTTCCCAATAAGACAACCAATTCGAGATGTTGGAACAAGTAACCGTGTGGTAAATGAAATAAGACCAGAATCTCTTTCAACTTTTTCACTGCACCTGGGCTGCAGGCGGATAGCAGCATCTATAACTGGAGAGAAGGTATCTTCAAAAAACTGTGAAACAGCAGTATGGTTAAGACATAATTAAAATATTAACATTATGTTAATAAACTATCAAAGCAAAGAAAATCATATTACCTCTTTCGCAGAGATAGATATGACACAATCATCTCCCTCGGCAGCTGAACTATCAACTTTTATAGCTGCACCAGAATCTTGTCTTATTTGGTTAATTATACCACCACCTTTCCCAATGACACCACCAATGTTTGCAGTTGGGCAAATCAAACGAAGTGAGAACTCTTTTGGAGATGATTCACTCCTTGGGGCTGGGTAGACAGACCTAGCCCAATCTGCACTCTCCCCTTTATACCCGCCATATGGAATCGGAGATAATCCCATTAGAGGGGCACCAGAGCTGCCGAAACTACCAGAGGCAGAAGATGACAGCAGGTGCTGTGACCGAGATGGATTGTCATGAAGTCGAGGTGCAATCTCAAACAGAGCTTTCTTCACCATGGAAGCATCACCTGATATCTGATCAAACAGCCAAGAAGGGGAATAAGTAAGCTGGAAAACTCGGTCCGAAAAAAGAAATAGTCATCACATGCATAATTGAAATTTTGCATTCATCAGGATCTGATAGAAATAATGTTCAATGTCAGCAATAATACTCCTTGTTATTAGTAAATGTTGACGATTTAGCAACTTCTATTATCTCAAAAACAGTTTACATGTGATAACCACTTCTGCACATTCTTCTTCATTTCAGCCCCAAACTCTTTCCTTAAACCCCCAACTCTAATGACTTTTCAATATATAAGTGTACTGATTACTGATTAGGGGTATGTTTGGAAAAACCAGGTCTTCTCAATATGTGTGAAAACTTCATAAAAGTTACATTATAAAGAAATAGGAGGGAGTTCCCTCAAACTGTGGAATCCTAACAAATTGGTAACCTCAAGTGACAATAAACTAAGAATAGATACTATATTCCTTACACACAAAAATCACAAAAATTATATGGGCTAAATCCTGAAAACTAGTTAAAATGTTCCGTGGAACAATTTAGCAAGTAATGAATACCTGAACCAGTTCGTCAGTTCTCAATGCACATGCTGGCAAATGATCATCCTTTACAATTCGAATTTGGGTCCCAGTTTCGCTGCGGATATTCTGGACAATCTGTCCACCCTTCCCTATGATGCACCCTATCTGGTCAGATGGCACAAGAAGTCGAACTGTAACTTTCGGAGCCTCGTCCATGTCATCATCAGCAGGAATGTCTTCAGCTACAATTCTGTCATGCACCTTGAAGAGGGCATCTTGAGCAGGACAGACACGATCATCACTACCTTCAAAATCATTTGTTTCCTCGCTGGTACTATATATAGTAATAACACGCTCATCACATCCTGGCACAGACTCGCCAATTCTGATCTTAGCTTTAGTATCCAATCTCAGTTGCTTGACAATCTCCCCTCCCCTTCCAATGATACTACCGATCTTCTTTCCATGGCACAAATAGCGGTAGACAGTATCATCAGAGCCAATAGAGAATTGGTCTTTATCGTTCCCAGAATTCCTTCTCTTATTGCCACTGCCACCACTTTCAGAGTAATCAGACTGAGAATGGGAACGCTTCCCATGGCTGTTCCTCTGACCCGCCATAATGAAATCACAACTCGATTTAGATCTGGGGGAAAAACAAAAAAAATACAAGTGAATGAAGCCAGAGAAAGGCCTGGATTCTGGAATGAAGCCAGGAAATGAAACTTCTATACAAAGTCAAGTGAATGCTCTTTTACAAATGTTTAACGACATCCATGTGAACAAGTTTCTGGGAATAAGCAACGGATAATCTACATCGCAACCATGCATTAAATTCAGAAATCATGAAATGTCATAAAAGAAATATCCCCAAATCCAACTTTAGCATGCCTTGTAACACAAGTTTTACACCAATAATTACACCAACAGATAAAGTTTGTAAAGAAGTAACAAAAACAATAATTTTCAAAACTTTTGACTTTGCCATAAGCCATCAACCGAAAAATCCATTAAATCATGAAAAAACATACATGTACCACCTCGTCATCCAACTTTGTCGCAACTCAGTAACGCAAGATCCAGCCAATAATTAAACAATAGATATAGCATTGTTAACAAAAGTACCAAAAAAGGAAACACTGAGTTTGACTTAGTGATACATATACCCATCACTACCGATAAATCAAAAAGTCATGATACATGAACCATTCTGTAACCCGACCTCATCGCGACTTGATTAAACACTCTAGTTAGCTTCTTAAGTTATAAAGCAGTCTTAAACACATTCAATCTAATCTTCCAAGTAAAAGGAAACATAGCTAATTCATAGACACCGCAATTAATCTCTTCCAATTACTAAGCTAAACACTGAATCTCCAAATCTCAAAACTTCACACACACATACAAGCAACACGAGGACACAAAAAGGGATAATTAAGATGCTAATAACAGGTTTGGCTATAGCAAAATCGAAATTCTCGAACAATAATAAAAACTTAAAGCTAGATCCGGAAACCACGATTCAGTCAGATAGTCAATTCAGGAATTAAACGGCAGTAAATCAACAGACACGAATTATTGAATTGAATCGGGCGATTAGAGGAAACTTTACCTTCAGAGACGAAATTTCGAGCGCTGAACTCAACTGAATCGAATCGACGACTAGATAGAGAAAGAGAGTAAATATATGACAGATGAGCCAATGGCGATTGCTAATAAAATATCTAGGGTTTCAGACCACAATATGTTTGGTAACTTTCTTTTTACCGCCGGTAATATAATGAATGTTTTTTCCTTTTTTTTTTTTTTTTTAATCTTAAACTCGGTCCTGATTTGGAAAGCTTAACTGACCCGACCCGACCATTTTCATTGAATTTGGTTGTCAAATAACTATTGTGAGTTTGTGACCCTTAATAACAAAAGGACCCTTGAACCATTATAAATGCCAAATCATAGCTTTTATGACTTGAACAACACTTATTTACTACATTGTCACTGTTTCGAAATTTGCAAATCAAACAAATCCTTACCTCAAATAAATAAATAATTAAAAATAATAAAAAATAATGATGGAGCTCGAGTTGAGCTCCACCATTCTGTGCCGGAGCTCAAGCTCCGCCGTTATTCTATTGGGTACATTTTCCATATAATAATTGTATTTTCATTCATGAAAAGAAATGGAGAGTGATCACTATTTATAACAACGTTATAGAGAGTCTCAAATAGAGATGGCAACACTCAGGCGTTTATAGCCCTGAGTCCAGCCTAGAAGATATGCATATGTCCCAAATCCGATGGTGGACTTGATTTTAAAGCACAGACCCATCCCAATAATAGGTCAGGCTAGACCCAACCCAGTCCATCGTAAAAAAGGTGGACTACATCGTCACTTTCATCTCGTAGACTTTCTCTTCTAATGACTATGAACTACATGCATCGATTTACTCGAAGTAACAATATTGATGATAAATTAATGTAGTAAATGCATGTGGAGTATGTGTACTCTTACCAAATACAACGCATACAATATCAATTAAAATGTCGTAACAAATAAAGTGAAAGTTAAACTGTTTAAAAATTGGTTTATGAATGACATATTTAGCGAGCCAGGCCAAACTACGTCCTAGAACTTCATACCCAAGTTTGGCCCACGGGTCTCTGCATAGGCCCAAACCCAACCCATGAAAATCAATCACACGGGCCTGGTCTAGTAAAATCGAGCTTGACCCGGACTGTCGGGCTCAAATTGTGATCCCTAGAGATATATAAATAGGAAAGATAATAATGTTAGAGAGAGACAGATAATATGCTAATGATGAAATATCCTACGTTTTCGATCTCGCCGGGTTGACCCGGTTTAACCGCTTCTCGGGCGCATGTCTGAGACGGAACCACAAAAACTCGGAAAATCTCGCTAACCCGGGATTTTTCCGAGTTTTTGGACGGTTAACCCGGGTTTTTAATAAAAAAAAAAGGAGGCAACTTAATAAGGAAAAAAAACCTAATTAAGACCAACGCCGCTTTTTCCTTATTCTCCCCCTTCTTTTCTTCTATGTCGCTCACTCTTTTTCCTTATTTTCCTTATTTTCCTTGAACTTGTCTCTTTGAATTATTGTAATGTTTGAACTTGTTTGTTTGGATCATTTGAAGTTTGAACTTGTTTGCTTGGTTTTGAATTTGGATCATGTAATGTTCTAAATTCTAATGATGTACTACTACTATGAGTGACTTTATTTTGGTTTCTATGAGTTTATAATTTATATTGACATTTATGTTTTAATTTTCAATGTAATATGTATAGTATTTATTATATATAATTTGATATATTAATTAAATGGACCGAGACATTCCTCCGAGATGATCCGGGTTGACCCTTCTCAGGAGGTCGTCCGAGACGGCCTCCGAGACGAGATTCAAAACATAGGAAATATCCTAAATTATATTCCTGATTATACCTCATCCTTATTAAAAAAAGAAACACACACATAATATACAAGATCATATAATATTTCTTGGTCTAATGTAGCCTAATCTACCTTATTGATGTATAATGGTTATGGGCTTGGACCTTTGACATGGACCGGATTAAGGTCTAGGATCTTAACGGAATTTCATGGTGCAAAAGCAATGAATTTTTTTTTTAACGGTCAATCAATCTTACTTTATTCCTACTCCTACACTATCATTACTACATAGCTCAACATATCAAATTATCAATAGTTGACATACTGATTATTACTACGTTACTTGTTTATTTGCCTAAGCTGTCCTCTTTCTTTTTAAAAAAAGTTAGATAGAATAAATTTAAAATCAATCAAAATATTGAAATTCACATAATAAACTTGATTGTTGTAATTTTTGTTTTTTAAAATCTAGACTTTTATTAATCACGCAAAATTGGAAGGGAGTCGAGAGACAAGCTGTGCTCCCAACCCTTTATGTATACAAAAATTAAGTCTAGAAAGAAGAAAAACACCACTCCTAACATTATTTGAATGACTAACAGATAAGCGCTTAGGCGCGAAAGAGTAACCAAGGCTTCCTCGCCGAGCTCCCCAAAAGTAGAGAAGGCAAAAGGGATTAACGAGTAGCCATGCCCTGCACACTTAGAAGAATACTTCCTCTTATTCTTCTGAACGGCAGTCTGCAAGGCAGCTCCAGGAACCCAAGAATACCACCAGCAAAAGGAGAGACACCCGTGACATCCAAGCAAACGTCTTTGCCTTGGGACCAATTGTACACCAACAGGTCCGCTGGACGAAGGCCCCGCCCATCATCGGAGAGGAACCCCATAGGGACCTCTTTTCGCACCGCAACATCAACCTTGGAGCAGATATCAACCACAATATTGCGCACAAGATTGTGCCGGAAATTCACCCCTACATCACTAGAACAATGAACAGCGTGGTCACCCCACTGGTCCATCCGATGCACATGACAACTAGAGCAAGAAGATCCATCAGGGAACAAAGGAACCGCCAGGCGATAGCACAGTACGGCTCAGAACCGCCGGGGGTTCATCCGCTGCCCCAACCCGTCAATAGGAATGGTGAAAAGGTAATCTTGTGGAATCAAGTTACATTCTATGATCAAATATATATACTAGTTAAGACCCGTAAAAGTGCCGAAGAGCAAACCAGAGGTGGTGATATCGAACCCACTGAAATACGAATACGAAGTCGATGCGTCCTGCATATTGGCCCTTGTCACATCTGTTCGATTGATGATATTAATACATCACTAGTCGTACTTAATATATACAAAAACACAAAGGAAAGTACGTAAATGGTAGTGCCGCGGAGATATAAATGTCTGGAAACGGTTTAGTGTGATTTTTTAATTAATTACCAAGCTCAATTATTACTTCACTAGCAAATTTTCAATATCGCAATTAAATCGCGTTAGTTGAGTAGATAGATAGATACCTAGTTATATTTAGTTGCAGACTTGCAGCAACTTTAGATAGAACTATTCCTTCATTTTCTTACAAAAAGTAATTTCACGTTAGAAACGAAAATAACGTACTACTCACGAGTCTAGCTACAAAAATAATTGGCCCAAGTTAGTTAATTACGACGACAGTGAGGACTCCAGAAGCTAGTTTAGAAATTATTGGACCAAAGTTAGTTTATTACAGCAACTAATTTCCGCCAGACCATATAATTATGACATTATGACACAGGAGGAGAAATTTATCGTGATAAATTAAGTAGGTGTGTCTCATATTTCTTTTTTTTAGATGGAAAAATCATATATAACTTAAATGACATCAAGTTACATCCGAATAGGTTACTAATGGAGAGAGTGTTAGAGCTTTTTTTTTTTCTTTGCTAGAAAAGTAAAAAGAAGAAGGACAAAAATAAAACGTAAAAAAAATGACTGAAGCTGTAAAAAAAAGGAAATTGTAATTAAACGAGTGAGCGGAGGAAGAATTATGTGTGGTGTATTCTTCGATATATCATAACATCACGTGTTGGTGTATCATGGGCTCCTGGCTACAACATGTTGTGACGTAGAATAAATACTTAGTGAGAGAATAACGAAAAAAGGTAACGGTAATTTAAATCTACTTGGATCGAATGCATGAATGTTTTTTTCAGCATTTTATATTTTTATTAATTTTCCCCGCTCGAACAATAATATGATGACACTATATATATTAATATATACTGCAAGATGACGAATGAATGTATTAATTTCTAAAACTAATTGTTACATTGTAATATAATACTGTCTAATTAGTATCCAAACGAGAATATACACTTGATTAGATCGGGGTTCAAAATTTGAGATCTTGACTCCCATAATGTCTCAGATTACCAATCATAAAGTTTATAAACTCTTACATATATATACCTATAATTATTTCGCAATTTCAATTTTATAGTAGCTGATATCCTAATTAATTTGATGTATGTATGTATCATGAGCTACGTACCCAAAAATGTAAGAAAAACAGCACCCAAAAATTGGTGTCCTTCTATAAAGATAGATGAGTTTCACCAGTCCAGGTCCTTAATGCATTAATGGTGTTTGGAGATAAAGTCAAATTAGGGGTCATGAAGCTCACTGTCAAGTACTTACTGAGCACACTTATAAGTTAGTCATGTTAAGAAAGAAAGCCAGGCCCTGCCTACTGCCAAATGTACACCCATACTTGTGTGGATTTGTGTAGCAGAGAAAAGATTCACCATATTTTCCGCAAAACCTTCTATAAGACCCCTCTTGTCTTCATCACTTTCCATCCTATATTCCCTGCAAAATTCTCGGTTTCTCTTTTGTGCTCTTCCCCATGCAGCAGATGTGCCTAACCACGCGCGGTGGTAGCTATCACCTGGAAAATGCAGCTGGAGGCTCCACCTCCCAACGCCATCTCACTCTAGGGCTCAATGCGCTGGAGCAAGATGTGCTGTACTTTTGCGGTAGTGAGCTGAGCTATGATGGCCAGGAGAGTGACTCAGTCGATGATGACATTGGCAGGAGAAATGGAGAGAATCCAAAGGCTATGGAGATCAAGGGGCGCTGCTGTGTTAGAGGCCACTGGAAGCCTTCTGAGGATGCAAAGCTGAAGGAGCTTGTCAACATTCATGGTCCTCAGAACTGGAACCTCATCGCCGAGAAGCTTGAAGGAAGATCAGGTAATTTGCTACAGAATAACAGAATGTAAAATAAAAGTACTTTTTTTTTCTGGGAAATTAAATGTTGCATTCTGATCATGAATCTTTAAGTTTTAGGTCTTAGAACTGTCACAAATTAACCATAAATTGTACCTTCTTCAAGTTTGATAAATCATTAACTTTTTCAGTGAAGTTATACTTCTATAGCATAGATCTATCAACAACAAAAAGTTGAGATCTTTTAATTTCTTAAAATGGACATGAATTGAATTTCAAAGGAACTGGATCTGTTCCTTGCAAAACCTAGTTAGTTATGATCGTATATATCAAAGATTTTAGCTTGCGATGATCAACAAACCTCAACATTTGATCGGTTTTCATTTTGTCATTTTCTTTATGTATACTAGCTAGTGTTGGTTTCATGTTCTAATTAAGTTGTGATTGTTTTGTTTTTTTGTTGGCTTGTTGAAGGCAAAAGTTGCAGGCTCAGATGGTACAATCAATTGGACCCGAAAATCAACAAGACTGCTTTCAGCGATGAAGAAGAGGAGAGGCTAATGGAGGCTCATAGGGTTTATGGCAACAAATGGTCCCTGATTTCCAAGTTCTTTCCAGGGCGAACCGACAATGCTGTGAAGAACCATTGGCATGTGTTGATGGCTAGGAAATACCGGGAGCAGTCCAAAAGCTATACCAAAAAGAGCAGCTGGCTTGCTGCTCAGCCTGCTATGAATCTTGGTGCAGCTAACAATGTTGCACTTCATGATCATCAGCTGGGTAATTTTCAGTATGGTAATTTTCATCAGCCTGGTAATTTTCAGCAGGTGAACTATGGAATGATGAGCTCAGTTCCTGATCATTTTTCTGGGCTGCTTAATCCAGCTGCTTCTGGTGAGAATTCCTTACCTGTTAATTAATTTACTCACTAGCTAGCACGTCGAAAGTTATGGCTATTTACAATTAATGTAAAAAGATTTTTTTTAATTTTTTTTTTGCTAAGCCATGCTTATTTAATTTTATTTTGCTTTTGCGGGAAATAGGGAAGATGGAAAGAAATTGTTGAATACTAGACAACAATTGAATTGTCTTTTATCGAAAAGAGTTGCACGCACAAATCATAAATTATTTCAGTTTATTTGGCTAATTGTAAAACATCTGATCGATCACCATACCTATATGCATACTGGTGCTGAAAATAATGAAAACTTTTGAACGCGCGACTGTGGTCTTTGGACATGACTCATGAGAAGACAAACTAATAAAGTAGATTTAAAAAATAAAAATAAAGTATTGTAGCAAATTTTAGAAGCCAAATTTTGATGTGTATGCATAGTCCCATACATTTTCTTTTGTTTGTATGTGTTTTAGCATGAAATTGGTTGAGTTTTCCTTATTTTAAGCATCAACAGTAAGTTCATATCACCTAACAAAACTGTACAGGTTACTAGTTGGTGTTTGATTCCTTTTATTTTCTTAGATTTGTCTATTTAGTGGTGTTAAATTCTTTAATTTTCTTTTGAAAGGGTAAATAGCTAGAACACATCATTACAGTTCTTTAAAATATATGTGGCCAAGTATGCAATTTAAGTGCAGTAATTGTTCTTCAAAATAATAATCACAAATGTGACAGGAGTAGTACTTAACCAAAAATATACTCTGTGTACCTAAACCCTAATATATGCGATATAGATATATTCACAGGAGAGACATTAATTACTGTTCAAATCATTAAAGTATGGTTAAGAGCTCATCCATATATCTAACTTATAGTCATGCATTTAGAGCAATGCTTGCATTATTACTGCATTTAAAAATTGTCAAGCATTCTAGTAGTTTTGGTAATAGTTTAAATATTTGAAGAACAATTTAGATAGCAAAATAATTGAACTATCTGCTTGCAGGAAGTGACGGCAGGCCATGGCAAACTTTGACAAGAGAGATGGATCCAAGAGTCACCCAGTACCCTGAAATTTTCGGATTCCCCGCCGGCATGCCATCTCCACAGGCAGGAGGTTACCGTGAGACCGCAGCACCAACGGGCTTCATTGACTTCCTTGGAGTTGGACACACCTGAATATATATATGCATCTATATATATATGATCATCAAATTTAGCTATAGGATGATCGTTTTCTTGTTGAGACCAACTTTTTTTTTTCTCTTTTAAATCTAGTTTCTTCTAGAACTTAATAATCGTGAACCATGCATATGCTGGAATCTGGAATTTGGAAGTTAACGTTTTGTTGCATAGCATTTGTTAAGAGTTCCTTGCAATTAATTGTATTTCAGCATGTCGACGTAGTAGGTACGATTTACTTGAATTAGACTTAGCGACCTAAGCGATAGTGATTTTACCGAGCTATTGAATAAGTTCCGGAGTGTATGTATGAAGCTTCTCCCGTCTATAGTTTTTTTTCTTTTTTAACTAAAGAAATTCAATTAGCAAATGGTAGGAGCATCATTCGATAATTCCAAAATAGTTACAAATCTGTTCGAGACTTTGTTCAAATCATTATACTTACATCAGACACTAACCAATTAGGGCATGAATGCCATTAATCTTGGTAATATAATCTAGGGGATACACAAAGGGTGAAGGTCGGATCATCTAAAATATATGGTTTTATTAATTCTTACTTCATTCCCTTGCAAGATGGTCTGCTTGGTTTGCTTCTCTGTAGACAAAAGATGACTTGATCACGCCTGACATTGCTATTAACTGCTAGATCTCAGTTACCACCTCCAGGTGCACCTCCGCCGGCTCCAAGACCCTGCAAATATCATTGATAGCATATTTAGAATCATATTGAAGGATAATGTTCTTACTATTTTATGTCAAAGCTATATAACTTCAATCCAATTCTTATAGCTTGAAGTTCAACGGTGTTGTTATCCATAATTCCCAAATAACCAGTAGCTTGAAGTTCAACAGTGTTGTTATTCGTTGATCTTACTTATTCAATTTCAATGTGGTGCGTACATGTGTCATTATTTAATTAAAATATGTATGGTTTGAATCTTGTTGGCGTGATTTTTCTCCATTATTTGTATTATTATTTTTATTGAAGGTGTTTGATTCGAACCTTCTTGGCGTGATTTTCTCTATTATTTGTATCATTATTTTAGCTGAAAGTGTTGGGTTCGAATCTTGTTTAAGTAATTTTTTTAGTTTTTATTTATTATCTTCTTATATCTTTATTTTTTAACACAAAGTTTTATGGTCGTACTATAATTAATTTAAAAATAATCATGATATGTTCTTATGGAAAAAGACATACTGCTTCCTCCGTCCAATAATAAATGTAACACTTGATTTTGTTGACTTTTTCGATGATCATTTTGACTTTAAATTATTTTTAAATCATACGACAAAAATAATTAAAAATATCATATTATAAAATTAGAATGTTTATATTTTCATAATATAAATTTTTTAATTATTTTACTTGAATGATTTACAATTAATTTAGGTCAAATTAATCATCGAAAAAGTCAACAAACCAAGTGTTACACTTATTATTGGACGGATGAATTATTTTATAAACCAAAACGTCAATTTAGCTCTGATGATAGAGAACCTGAGAATACTAAGCCACTTGAAATTTGAATATCGTCCATATTGTGGCATCGACATAGCAAAAGGCATCGACGAAACAAAATGGCAAGAGATAATGACGCACATGACAACATATTCAAATGATGAAGAACACCAATTAACATGCGAAAGCTGCACTAATTATAGATTTCAAAGTTGAATGTTTTCAAAGCCTACAGATGTATCAGATGGTTCTTAACTCATCGGAAGAATACTTTTCGTACGTCTAATATCTTTAATTCAAAAACTGTTCATTGCATAACGACAAAACTATACTCCGTATATACATTTATATGACATCATTTATGTTAAGTTCTATTACTCAATTAGTTATTTTTTGTTACGTTTGAAGTCATTATGTGAATATTATATATTTACTCCATTCATTTCAATACATTATTTAATAAAATAAAAATATTTTACAAGCTTACGCTTCACACGCGTGGCGTGTGACACAATTTCTAGTATATTATAATAATAATATAATAACATGATTGATTGTGATACCAAATCAATTTAATTTTGATCTAATCCGTTGACCTTACTTATTCAATATCAATTTGGTGCGTACATGTGTCACTGTTTGATTAAAATATGTAGGGTTTGAATATTGTTGGTGTGATTTTTCTCCATCATTTTTCTGGAAGGTGTTGGGTTCGAATCTTATTGGTGTGATTTTTCTCCATTATTTGAATTATTATTTTAGTTGAAGGTGTTGAGTTTGAATCTTATTGACGTAATTGTTTTTTCATTTTTTATTTATTATCTTCTTATATATTTATTTTTAACTAAAAAATTTATGGTCGTATTATACTTATTTTAAAAATAATCATGTAATTATGAAATGTCAATCTTGTTAATACTCTATGTTTTCTACAGCAAAGCAGTAAGTGAGCTACATCGATACAGTAAACTGCACCGAACATGGTTAATTTCAATTTAGACACCCTTTGCATCTTTTGTGTATGTCTCATTTCAAATGGCTCAATTATGCAAATCAACATCGTACTATTGCAAGAAAACGCTTAAAATCCAATGGTTTGGTCTCAAGCCCTCAAAACTATTTAAAATCGAATCACCATTATACGATTCCTTGGATTTTCACTTGAAAATGAAGATTAAGATTTGACCGAAGTCGGAGTCAAAGAACACTAGGAACAACAATACATTAATATTAGAATGCTTTACACGCATAGCGTGTGACGTAATTTCTAGCAGGGTCAACGTGAGTGCATCACAGTGGTGGGAGCTACATGTTAATTTCATCACGTCATAAAAGATAACGGTAAATTAATCTCATACTGTAATTTCCATTTGGTTCTACTATGAAATCATGACCGACTTGACGTGTTAAACAAAACAATATGTGGGCCCTTTAACTGAGTCGAGCTTTTTTTGAGCTGCTCGAGTTCGACTCAAAACAAGTTCGGCTTGAAACTCGATTATTTGAGCTCGAGCAAAAAATCTAGCTCATTTTAGTTTATCGAGTCGAGCTTGAATATTGAAAAGTTCAGCTCGAAAGCTCGACGAGCCGCTCGAAAAAAATATTATTATATATAGTACTTCCTTCTTGGCGTGTTGTTGACGGTCACTAATTCTCTTTTAACCCTTTTTATTCTCTCTTTAATATCAATAGTACTCCGTCCGATTTTTTTTAATTATCATTTTAGGATTTTCACACATTTTAATACATCTCATTCAATTCATTCATTGTATAAATATATTGCAATAATTACAAATAATCAAAGTAATTATGATACTTCAATCAATAGTAAGCTTCTAAATGGTATGAAATTCAACAAAAATACATTAATTATGATGAAATTATTTCTTCAAAAATGTAAAACTATAAGTATTTTTCAAATGGTAAAAAAGCTAAAACCAGAACTATTAAAAATTGAACCGAACATAGTAATTGTTAATTCTCTCTCTCTTTCCGACAAAAAAAATTCCCTCTTTCCCCCCAAATCAATTATTCAACTCTTACCTGCCTACAAGAAATTATAGAGTTGAATTTTTTTTACCAATTTCATGATCTTGTTCCCATCTGCATATCGGTATAATTTTTGTCTGATTCTGAGAATACCTCATATTTTAATTTCGTTCAGTGGTGGAGGGTTTAGGGAGGTGTCAGCTGATGTTGTATCGATGGAGCAGGACCAAGTGATCCTGAACCTGCTGCCTCTACCCCGGAAATGAAGGCGCAAGGCGGAAAGTGTACCAGTTGAGAATCTCCCATGGGAATCGAGGGCTAAGATTCTGACAAGTGAGCAATTTAATTTAACTCTGTTTTCTTCATTGATAAATGGCTAATCTGTGGATGTTGCAATCTTTTTACTTCTCACTGACTTTTGATTGATCAAGTTACTAAAACTATTTAGCTTATAGTCTCTTTGGTGGCAAGAAGTTAGGGTGGTTTTGGTGGGGGATTATTAATATGAGATTATATTATATTCCCATTATATGTAGGTGACAATGCCGTTATTGGTAGCAGAGATGAAGAAGTGGGTGGTCGAGGAGTTGCAGCAGGTGGTGTCTGAGTCTAAGGAGGTTGGTGCTGATTTGATCACTGAAGCAGTTCGTTGGAGTATGTCTCGGAACTCTTGATTTTATTTGGTTTATTTATGTGTTCTTGTAGCTAGATGTTAACTTGTCTCATACCTAACAACGTATTGGTTTTGTAGACTTGAATACTAGCTGGATTGTTGATTCTTTACTTTCTTTTGGTGCTTTAATTTTCTGATGATAGTTTACAATTGATCATGTTATTACCTTACTCTTTAGGACTATCAACTTTTGTAGCTTTTGTATGTTGTAGTTAACATGTTTCTAGATAATTCCTCTTTCTGCCTATGGTTTTTGGATAATGATTATGAGTTTCAGAGATTAAAAATAAATAAAAAATGTATGCAGAAATATAAGAACAAATCCATTGAATAAGTAGTGGTGCTTGGCAATTGTTGTTCATTCATATACAATCTTCAAACCTCCAATTCAGAAATATATATGTAACAATTAGTCTTTTTTTTGCTTGGCGTTTGGCGAATAGTGGGAGACTCATGTTTTTTCCTGTCAACATATTAACCAGAAGATGTTTATCTATACCTTTCATGTGACCAAGTCATGCTGATCTTGTATTAGGCTCTTGCATGAAGAATTCACTTGGTAAAGTTCGTAGCAGAGGTTAAATTCAAGGATGCCCTGGAAATTGATCGAGAAAGAAATATTCGGTGAGGTTGGTGCACATTTTTATGTGATCAACTTCCATTCAGTTTCACATTCCTCAACTTTCAAATCAAATACCAGGTAAACTAATTTTCTTAGCTTTGTACGAGGCCTTTTCTTATTATGGTTTTCGTATCATTAAACATCCTTGATATGTCTTAATTATCCATTACTTCCGATGGAAAACAGTATATAAATTGACGAGAATTCCGGTTTGGATTTGTCATCTACTTTGCATATTAATTTTTACCTACATGACTGTGTATACTAGAGTGATGCCTATGTTACTACGGATCTTTGTCTTGCTTTATCTTTTCATACATTTGTTGGATTCGGTAATTTAAGTTATGTTGCCCTACATTGTAGGGTCATCTCCAGGAGTTGATTCTATCATGCCACAGCGCCTCAATACTTTAAATTGTGCGTTTACAGTGGCGTGGCAGCTTCCGTAAGGAGAGCCTTGTAATTTTTGTGATGCCACACGTTTTCCATGTGAACCTCCCGGGTTATGTTGCTGCGGTGGTCAGGTGCCTCTCCATTTACTGCAGATGCAACTAGAACTATGGGTTCTCTATTTAGACTGTTCTCGTGTTTCCTCTCATTTTCAGATATGTTGTACATATGATAATGAGTGCCTTTACTTCACTGAGAATGGCATATGACTGACTTGAGTAAGGTGTCAAAAGGAGTATATACGTTTCATGTCCAACGATCAATGAGTCATTGCACCACGGATCTAAATCCATCGGGACTGTCGTGGAAAGCATATGCAGCTCAGCAGCTGTTCCTTTTTGGTACATAAAATGAGATAGAAAATAAGGACTTCGGAGTATATTCTAGTAGTGAATTACAAATGAAAGTACTGGATATATAAATAAAGAGAAGAGGATATGATTCTATATATATGGATACTCTCTCTAATAAGCCTGAGAAAATCAAAGAAAAATAGGAGTGCAGCATATAAAATAACATAACCACACAACCTTTATTTTCTCTCTTTTTGTTGAATCTTGAATGCAGTAGAGAATCATTATTGTTGATCCTCTGCAACAACAACTATTGCAAGGGACTCCTCCTCAGCATCAGTAGTGAATGGTATGCAAGCGGGATAACAACCAGTGCAAGGACATCGTCATCACCATTGTGGTCGAGCTGCAACCATCGGAACGAGAGTAGTTGAAGCAAAATTGACAGGAACCATCTGAACGCTCGAAGCAGACTCATTATTGACCGGAACTATGGGTTTTGGTAACCAGCAGGATAAGAGGGAGTCTCCAGAAGTCAGTAAACAACCCAGTTGTACCGGCAGACTATCTGATGCACCTGCTCGACTATTATCCTTCTTTTTAGCGATGCAAACCACTTAAACAATGTAGCACATAGCAACCACAAACACGATTGAAATTAACACCGGAATGGCAACGCTCTTGCCTGACAGGACATCGCTGATGGTCGGAGCAGCCGTCACCGCCACCTAGGCAGGGTTGATCGTAACGGCAGCTGACGAATTCACAAACGTCCTTCCATTAACATCCGATGATGAGCTGAAATTCGTCGTTATCTCCATGTCAATCGTGATGGTGGGGAGAGATCGAGAATATCAGTTATGGTGATGTAGGCGGTGGAGAAAAGATAGTGAAATTGGATTGATGGGAAATTATGAGGGAGAGAGCTGAGAGATTGACGACTAGTAGAAAAAGAGATATTTAAAGAATGACAACCATATAGGGGTGGGCATAAAAATCAAAATCCGAAAACCAATCCGAAAAATCGAAAAATCGATCCGAACCAATCCGATCTAGTAGTTTCGGTTCGGATTACGGATCACCATATTTACAATTTTCGGTTTTCGGATCGGATCGGATTAAAATCCGCGGATTTTCGGATTAATTCGATCCATGAATAGTTATTTTTTATATTTTTTTAATAATGTAACAGTATATAAACCTCTTATTCCTTAACCCTACCCATACGCCTCTATTCTCAGTTTATTTTCTATCTTCTCTCTCTTCTACTTTCTCCAAATCATCCAACCTCACCTCAAATCATGTATTTTCACATATACTTCCTCTTCTCCTCATCCGACACCACAAAACACCTTACTTGATGCGTTGTTGTTATGATTTGTTGTCGGCAAACTAATTCGCTGTTATGATGCCCCTCTGTTACGTTTGCCTATTTTGCTTGATTGTACACAGATATGAGCCTTTTAGGCCTACTGGAAATGTAATTAGGATTTTTTGTTGTTATGCTTAATTAATTAGTTTGTCGTTGTGATGGCCGATGGATGATGAAAATCAAATTGGGTTGGTGTAGTGGATAAACCTGGAACTTGTTTGATATGGATATTTGCTATAATTTTTTTTATTTATTTAAAAGATGAAGTTCGAATTAATCGGATTAATTCGATTCCGGTCCGATAATTTTCGGATTAATCCGAACTCCATCCAAAATTTCGGATCGGATTTTGGATTGAGTAAAAAATCACTATTCGGATCGGATCAATCCGAAATTCGGATCGAATTTGATCCGATCCGCCCCATGCCCAGCCCTACAACCATCAGTGTCGTCTTTGTTTTTTATTTATTTATTTTAAATTAATTTTATTTATTTATTTATTATTTTTTTATAAAGCCAATGAACAGCTACGGTGTGCTCCTGAGCTCCAAATTCCATTAAATATGTTATTAAAGGCGACGTTTTAAGGTTCGTTAAAGAGTTTCACTCGAAAGCTAAATTGGTAAAGGGTGTATAAATTGCTTTTTCATTACCTTAATCCCCATAAAGCTAACCCGGTAGCAATCAAAGAGCTAGTTTCGCTTCATTTTTTTAATTTGGGAGTGCTTACAAGATTCTAGCTACTTGTTAATAAATTGTCTAAGAAGTTGGATCCAATTATTTTGAAGAACCAATCGGCATTCGTTGGGTCGAGGAATTTATGTGGATAGTGTTTAATCGCAAACAAAATTGTGTGTGAGCCGAAGAAGAAAAGGAAGAAGTTGATCATATTCAAAATTGATTTTGAGAAATGGGGCTTGGTTGTAAGTTTGTATTACTATTTTATTATTAATAAAATTCGTCTTTACCAAAAAATAAATTAAAATGTTAAAATCCGATAACAAAATATCTTCAAACAATGAGAGGGGTGAGAGTTGTCAAATATATACCAATCTTTACAAGTGTATGCAAACTCAACAATATTATCACTTGGTTGAAAATAAACTTAATCATTATACATATTAATTTAGAACATTACATATAAACTCTAAATTCTAAAACAATAAAGAAAGAAAGAAAAAAGGAAAGATAGAGAGATTGAAGTATTCTAAGTAAACAAGTGTAAATCAGTTACATATTAGATTATTTAGAGTTGACCAAATCAATTTTATGAATTTTTATTCTTCGAATGCAAACAACCATAATAAAAAATAATAATAATAATTCAAAAATAAAAGAAATAATTAAAAAATAAACAGAAAAATTGTGGAGCTCCAGCTCCACCATTGATGGCGGAGCGATAAGTGGTGTGGCGGAGCTATACTCCGCCGATAGTGGTGAAGCTTCAGCTCCGCCATTAAGCTCATCCTTTTTTTATTTTTAGTTTTATTAAATTTTTTTCATAAATTTAAGATCAACTCGAAATACGGAAATAGTGCTGTTATTATGAATGTTTTTTTAGGTCCCAAATAGACTCTATAGACTACTATTATTAGTAGAAAGGGGTTATACTAATTTATTAGTATTCCTTATTTAAAACTCAAAGATGAATTATATGGATTCTCATTTAAAATTCTCGTAATTCAGCACATCAACCAAGGTGAGTGGTATAAGTAGTGCTGTTACGCGAATCGAGTCTTATCGAGTACTCGGTTTGGCTCGGCTCGTTAAGGTTCGGCTCGGCTCGATAACCTTATCGAGCCGAGCTCGAGCCTAAACTTAGGCTCGTTCCATTAACGAGCCGAGCTAGGCTCGGCTTGCGAGTACTCGGTAAGGCTCGTTAAGGCTCGATATCATATAAATTATGAGTAGTATTAGTATTATAAGTTATGATTTAAATTTCAGATTATTGGCTTGAATTGCTTATATTTGCATTTTGTTAAACTTTAATGATTTCATCATTTGAGAGTTGATTGTAATGCATAATCTTGAATTTGTTTATATTTTATTTAATATTTTAACATATTTTTCATTGTATTTTAACAAACGAACCGAGCCAAACGAGCCGAGCTCGAGCCAAATGAACTGAATTTGAGCCTGAAATTAAGCTCGCTTCGTTAAACGAACCGAGCCTAGTTAACGAGCTCGAGCCTAATTTCAGGCTCGCTTCGTTAACGAGCCGAGCCGAGCCTCGGCTCATTTCGTTAACGAGCCGAGCCGAGCCTCAACAATACTCGGCTCGGCTCGGCTCGTTAAACAGCACTAGGTATATGGATAATGTAAAGTAGTATTAAATCTTTTTTATTATTTGCAGTATATATAGTTTCAAAATTCTCCCGCTTCTTTGACCTGAAACCAAATGGACATCACAACAAAGTTCATAAAAGCTTCCATCCATTCTAAAAACCTGAGACTCTGTAAAACCATCCACGCCCATTTCATCGTCTCCAACAAGCTCTCTCAAAACCATGTTGTGCAGCTCAATCACTTGATCAACCTCTATTCAAAATGCGGCGATGTCTCTACTGCTCGCCACCTGTTCGACAAAATGCGTCAACGGAACATTGTTTCTTGGGGTTGTATAATGGCTGCCTATTCTCACTGTGGGGATTCTTCAGAGGTTATTCGATTGTTTAGGAACATGGTTAGAGTGGATAAACAGTGCCCCAATGAGTATATCTTGGCTACAGTTGTTTCTTCCTGTTCGAGCCCCGGCATGCTTCAGGCGGGCCGGGAGTGTCATGGGTTTGCTGTAACATCCGGATTGATTTTTCATCAGTATGTGAAGAATGTGATTATTAATCTGTATTCGGTTAATTTAGATTTATGTGCGGCAATGCGTGTGTTGGACTCTGGTGCAAGATCGGATGAGTACTCGTATAACTCTGTTTTGAATGGGCTTTTGGATCAAGGAGATGATGTAAATGCGTTTGAGATTTTGTGCAGGATGGTGAAGGAATGCAGATGTGATGATTGGAGTGGTGTAACGTGTGTTAAAGTGCTTAATGTCTGTGCTCTTCGTAAGGATTTAGTTCTGGGAAGACAGATTCACTGTAGGGTACTGAAGATGGGTGTGGATTGCGATAAGTGTTTAGTTAGTGCTGGAATAGATACTTATGGGAAATGCGGTGAGGTTTTATCTGCTAGGAAAGTTTTTGATGGGTTCTACTGTAAAAACGTGATAATCTGGACATCAATGTTGAATGCTTATTTACAGAATGAGTGCTTTGAAGAGACACTTAAACTATTTCTGGAAATGGATTTTATGAATGTAGCCCAAAATCATTTTACTTTCACAGTAGTATTAAACGCATGTGCTGGTTTGTCAGCACTTGCATGTGGTAATTCGTTGCATGCGCGTGTCGAGAAGGTGGGGATGATGAATCACACAATTGTGGGTAATGCCCTGATCCACATGTTCTCAAAATGTGGTCTGATTGATAATGCAAATACTGTGTTCAGGAATATGTCCCATCGAGACACAGTATCTTGGAATTTAATGATATCCGGTTACTCGTTTCAAGGCTTTGGAGAAGAAGCATTGACTGTGTTTGATCAGATGTTAGCAGAAAATGAACAGCCAAACTATGTAACTTTTGTAGGCGTGCTGACTGCCTGTAGTTTATTGGGACGTGTTAATGAAGGGTTCTACTATCTGAATCATATGATGAGAGAATATGGTATCAAACCCGGGTTGGAGCATTACACTTGTATTATTGGGCTCCTGTGCAGGGATGGAAGGCTTAATGAAGCTGAAGCTTTCATGAAATCAAATCCAATCAGATGGGATGTTGTTGCATGGAGGACGTTGCTAAATGCTTGTCATGTCCACCGGAATTTCAAATTAGGAATGAAAGTTGCTGATATTCTGCTGCAAATGAACCCCAATGATGTTGGAACTTGCACCTTGATGTCCAATATGCAGGCCAAAGCAATGAAGTGGGATAGTGTTGTTTCCGTGCGGAAGTTTATGAGAGAAAGGAATATCAAGAAGGAACCTGGATTGAGCTGGACAGAGATAAGGAATGAGACACATGTTTTTGTTTCAGGAGACAATGAACATACTGAAGCTGTTAAAATTCATGAAAAGGTAAAGAAATTGTTGGCTGAAATTAAACCTCTGGGTTACATGCCGTATGAGGGTTCTGAGTTACATGACGTGGAGGAGGAAGAAAAGGAAGATTACCTCAGTTATCACAGTGAGAAGTTGGCTATTGCATATGCTCTCATGAAAACTTCTTCGGAGGCACCAATTCGTGTCATTAAAAACCTAAGGATGTGTGATGATTGTCACTCCGCTATTAAGTTCACCTCAAAGGTCACAAACAGAGTTATAATTGTTAGAGATGCGAACCGCTTCCATCGTTTCACAAATGGATCTTGTTCGTGTGGTGACTACTGGTAAAATGTACTCAAGCACATGCTGAACTTACTCGAATCAGTCTCTTCTCAATGTCTTATGTGTACCGCTTTGTTGGTGATTTCATGCGGTCAGGACATCGTAAGTTGTTCAGAAGAACCTCGGTCAAAAGATAATTTATTTCAACCTTTTCTGAAATATCTTTATGCCTAATATAGTGAATTTTAGGTCTGCACAAAAGTATGGCCTGAATTCAGCCCGAACAAGTAGCTTGCTATCTCATCTGGTTCACTCCCTGAATGCTTTGATAGGCAGACTGAAGATCATATTGTGATTAGCAATTAGATCAACATCAGAAATGAAAAAGGTAATTCTGTTATATATTTTTGCATTGAAGTGTGTCATGAATTAGGAAATTTAGCATAATTAGTCACATAATAAAAGAATGTTTCAACAAAAACTATTCTCCATGAATTTTACAAATTCGTCGAAATCTATCCTTCCATCTCTGTTTACATCAAACATACCAATCATTTTCCTGCAGTTTTCACTCTCTGATCCTTCTTTCAACCCCAAAGAACAGAAAACATTCTGCAATTCCTTTACGTCAATGAACCCGTCTCTGTTTTTGTCAAACACATCAAACGCCTCCTTCACTTCCTCCATTCTAGGATTTTCCTCTTCGAACATACTAAAAATTTTGTTGGGATCCATCTTTGCTGGAAGCATTGCTTCAAACATCCCTAAGCTTCTCAAGACCACTTCCATATCTTCTCTGTAAATAGTACTTTGACTTATGTTCTCATTCTCGGTGGACAACTCGGTTTCTCCTTTACTAGTGGCAGCATCTCTGGAATCACTGGAAGCAATAAAATTAGATTTGATGGAGGATGAAAATCCTGAAAAAAATGTGTAAAAACTTTTCTTTTCTTGGCATATATGCAGCAAAAAGAATTCCACCATTCCCAATAGGAAGATGGTGAGTTGAATGCTATCCAAACTTATTGACATGTTTTTGAATGCAACTTATTATTCTCTCTTTGAAAATAGGCTCCAAATTATTGGAAAATATGAATGCACACAGGTTAACGTGTATCTATGAGGCGTTAGTTGTGAGAGATGGTTTGATGTTAACAGAGCTTGGAGATGGCAGATATATAGTGATGAAAAATCCATTGAGCTTTCAAAGGTAGTATTCTAGGAAGTTTCTTGTGTGTTGGAAGGCTAAGTCACTGAAAGAAGGTGGAAACAATAAGATAACTAAGTGGTCATTTGCAAGAAATTAGTGAGAAGTTTCCCTTCTCCTAAATGTGAGAGATTATTTGAAAGATTTATAATTTAGTGGGGGCAGGCTGGGGCTGATTTTTTTGTCTCTATATGACATATAATATCTTCTGTGGAATGTTTTAATTAATCAAGGAATTTTCCGGATTCATGGTGCACTTAACTATTATGAAAAGTTAGGGGTTTGATTAGGACTGTTTGTTTGGAATTTGCTGGTCTGATTTATCTGATTTATTATAAAAAGGAAAAATAGATTTATAGCAAGGAGGAAGGTAGATAGTAAATTCTGAATGCTTTTTAATAGATCATTTTGATATTATTTACTACGAAGGCCTTGTGTCAATGATATCAAACATTCAATGATTCAATTATTCAAACTTGATACTTTTACCTATTTTCCAACACTCCAACATTCCACATTTTTTACTTTCTAAGCACGCCCTTCCTTCAAAGAATGCAGTCTTTCTACATTCAACTCATGTAATTTTCTCACCCAAGTATTCCCCCCTCCTTGACCAATAAGCTGATACTGGTGCTCTGTGTTGCAATACAAACAGTACAGAACATATTTTAAATAACAAGCAATACGCGGTGTTTTATACTATTACTTACTCTTATCAAACCTTCAACCTGCCAGTAATAACATAAAGAGTTAACTTTTTGAGTTGCATGCAGTTTCTATCTATCCGACTATGGGGACATAGTATCGCAACTGCAAAGTGTTGAAATTGGGAATTTGTCATTTTAGTTTGGCAAAAGTTTAAGATATTCATGTGAAAATTCAGAGGCTAAAGGCTTGTAAATTAAATAAACGTATACTTGTAATTTTTTGTCTTCTTGTTTTAGTTGTGCCTTTTATGTTGCTATTTTCGACTGAAACACCTGCGAAGTGTTCAATATATTCTACTAACTGATGCTAAGAAAGTTTGTTTCCTAAAATTGTAATTTTCCAGGATTGTGCTGTGCTTGGGTGAAAGTTAAATGATGATGAGACATCTTTTTGATGACTTGGAATTCAAGCAACTGATTGCTTGGAAAAAGCTTTACCGCAGCACTGTCCATACTGACCCATATCACTTCTTCATCTTGCAAACTAAAGATCAAACTGTTTGTGGCATAGCAATATAAATGGTGGAACAGGTAAATTTTATTCTGTTTATCAAGAGAGCTACTTCTACTATAACTATTTGTGGAACAGAGTTATGAAACTTGTGGTATTAATGAGTATATCTGAAACAATAACAAAAAATGATCTTTTATCAGAGAGATTAAAAGAATGTTTCAACATAAAGTACTCTCCATGAATTTTACAAATTCGTTGAAATCTATCTTGCCATCTCCGTTTTCGTCAAAAATACCAATCATTCTTCTGCAGTTTTCAATGTCTGATCCTTCTCTCAGCCCCAAAGAATACAGAACGGTCTGCAACTCCTTTACATCAATAAACCCATCCCTGTTTTTGTCAAACACATCAAAGGCTCCCTTCACTTCCTCCATTCTAGGATTTTCCTCTTCGAACAGATTAAAAATTTCGTGTGAGTCCAACTTTGCTGGAAGCTCTTTTTGCAACATTCCTAAGCTTCTCAATACCAACTCCATATCTTCCCTGCAGACACTATCATCAACTCTTTGCTCATTCTGGGCAGATAACTCGACATCTCCTTTCGTTGTGGCAGACTGATGATGATCTCTGGAGCCACCGGAACCAGTAAAATGAGATTGGATTGAAGATGAAAATCCTGCGAAAAAGCTGTACATCCTTTTTTTATCTAGGAATATACGCAGCAACAAGAAGTCTACCAACCCAAAAAACAGAAAGGTGAGTTGAATGCTATTTACGTTTATCGACATGTTTTCTACTGAAAATCAGGTTAGAGAGTTGACAGACATGGTTAGTGTAGTGATGTAGGTTTTCTTTTTTATTGAAAAGTATGTTGCATGCAGAGAGTAGTGAATGTTTATGAAGAATGATCTGCTAGAGATGGTTTGGAGTGATTGGAGATGTGAGGTTCATATATATAGTGATTTTTCTACTTTGAATGTAGATTGTAGGAAGTTTCTTGTGTGGTTCAGTGTTAAGTAATTGGAAGATGGTGGGATATATAGAAAATGAGAAATAACTGGTTGCCAAGAAGTTTCCCTTCTCCTGCCTTGTGGGATGTTATTGGTAGATTCTGTGGGGCAGGCTGGCCTGATTTTCTTGTCTGTAGTGTTTTGTGGTTTAAATAGTAGAAGTATGATCCATAATATTTGTATGATTTAAAAATAATACTGTACTGCTAATAAAGAAGATCAAATTGCTGGAAAATGAAGAAGATATATTTATTTATTTTTTCTGAAATAGGTGTTAAATTATACTTAATATTATTTAATATGAACGGGAGATGGTGTAAATACATTTAAAAAAAATGTTGGTGATAAATCATTTATTTTTTAAGTATGAGATGGAATCCAACCTCTTTACACCTAATTTTCACCTATACACCCCCCTTCCCTTCAATACTTTCAACTATCCACTCCCCATTGGAGACACTTGTTTGGGATGTGGTGTTTGTGCGAGTTTGTCTTGCAAAAGAAAATGTTCGAATCATTTGCTTCTCTTGAAGCACATAAACCCTCATGGCACGGGTGCCATCATTATACATATGCTGTGGCTGATGCCATTATGTCGTCAAAAGCACGCTGTTCCTCACAAATAGTTGGGGAATGCAGTGTTTGTCAAGTTTAAACACTGTCTCCCGATTTTTAGGTTTAAGCTATGTTATATAACAGTATAACACTGTTGGTTTTATGCAATTTCCCTCTCACTGAATTAGTCCTTCTCCTTCAGATTGCCTGTAGACTATAGCAATGTGAATACCTAGTCTTTTAAGGTGTATCACTATATCGTATTCGGAACCTGTAGTTTTTAGGCTATAGCCATGTGAATACTTAGTTTTTTATACTTGCATACAATTTTTAACTGTACAAGTCAATGTTTTCTTGATATCTTTCATTCTTTCAAGTTCTTAACTTTGTCTATAGTACCTTTAAAGTGTTTGAGATCTAAGTACAATTTACAACAATTGATGCTAAGATTTATAATGTCAGTTTCCACTTTCCAGGCTGGTGCGCGAAATTATGGCATGAAAACATCCTCAAATGGTACCCGCGCATCCTGACCTGGTGCAATTTGCTAATTAACATGTCGATATGCAGATTGAGGATCAAATTGTGCATCGCTATCAGACGCTGAAGAAGGTAATTGTTTTCGCTTTATAAAGAAGACATTTGTACAGATTAACATGATTTCCAAATCTAAAGTAATATAACTTCTGCTATAAAGATTAAAGAGTATATCTAATAAGAATATGATATAAGAACAAAAGAATGTTTCAAAATGAGCTATTCTCCATGAATGTTACAAATTCGTCGAAATCTATCCTTCCATCCCTGTTGACATCAAACATGCCAATCATCCTCCTGCAGTTTTCAATCTCCAACCCTTCTTTCATCCCCAAAGAACACAGAACACTCTGCAACTCCTCAGCATCAATAAATCCATCTCCAGTTTTGTCAAACACATCAAAGGCCTGCTTCACTTCCTCTAATCTAGGATTCTCCTCTTCAAACAGGCTAAAAATTTCATCAGAATCCATCTTTGCCGGAAGCTGCTTCGCTTCAAACATCCCTAAGCTTCTCAAGACCAACTCCATATCCTCTCTGCAAACACTCTGATCAACTCTCTTCTCATTCTTGGTTGACACCTTGCTTTCTTCTTTCTTCATCGCAGCAGGCTGATCTATGGAGTCGCTGGAAGCAGTAAAAAGCGACGGAATCAGAGACGAAAACCCCGACAAAAACCTGTTCACCCTCTTGCTGTCCTTGAATATATGCAACAACAGGAACTCAACCAGGCCAACAACCAGGAAGGTAAGTTGAATGTTATTCAAGTTAATCAACATGTTTCCGATAACCGGGAATCGTCTAAGACTGTCTGGAGACATGGCTAGTGATTTTGTTTTTATATATTCTTGAGTTGGGGTTAGCAAAGTATGATGATCACAGATCACATGAAAGTTCTTGAATGTTTATGAGGATTTTGATTTGCAAGGAGGTGGTTTGAAGAGATTGTTGAAGTTTACAACTTGTATATATAGTGATGGGAAAAGTTTAGCAGGCTTCGAAAGGTAGGTCTTTTAGGAGATTTCTTGTATGGTGCAAGACATGGAAATAAACAAGACAAGAAGTTTCCTCTGTTCTTTCGCCTACATTTTGGGAAATTTAGTAGACCAGTCTGGCCTTATTTTCTTTGTCTTTTTTGTGACTTGGCTTGTAAGTATGGTATTAAATGTTTTAGTGGTTTTGTTTTTGCCTTTTTGGGTTAAACTTTGAAATTTACCGGACGCTTAAATTGACTATTAGGTGAAGTTAGTGCTTTGTGAAATTACCTGGAAATTGGAGGCTTACTTTTTACCTGCTCTATATGTGGATGGGGTTTTCCGTGTGGAAACATTCTTTTATGACTCGGACTTTGGACTTTTAAAGTCGGCCTGTCGTTTTGATTATAATACTCTACTAGTCTAGTTGTACCTATTATTAATATGATCAGTGAGCAACAAATAACACGGCAATGGAATGGTTGTAGTTGTAGTTTTATATTTTTCATAAATGAGGTGCAATGGAGAAGTTTGAAACCGCACTTTTTTTAGAGTAAAATATATATACATTGCAGCGAGCAGAGCTCTGCCATTCCTTTTATATTACGCAAAAGGAGAGTACTTGTACATGCCTAGCTACATACAGCCCTTTGCTTATAAGCCTTGGGAATACTAAAGTTCTATCATTTTGTACACAAGTCAGCTAACCAATTCGGTTGTTCATCCCAGATACGTAAGCTAGTCACATGATCTGTAGCAAAAAGAAAGAAAATTCAGACCACTTGGATTGCCCTGTACTTGTTGCATAGAATGCCACGTTCCTGCCAACCCTTCACTGCCATATCTTGCTAGCATCCGTAGCTTGATTAGCTTCCCGATAAACAAACCAAAATTTGTACTCCTCCAAATGTTGTTACAGTTGTTGGATGGACCTAAGCAGTCGGAGATGAAGACGCTCCTGCACGCTCCATCTGTTACAACAATTAACAACAAAACATTGAGTCAGTCTGTATCATGAGACGTCTAATGCCCATTTGATTTGCAAGAAGAATTCCAAATTTCAAAGCCTGAAGTTCCGCTGTATTATTGGAAGAAATCCCCACATAAGCAGAAGCCCCTCTTATGAAATTACCCTCTGAGTTACGAAATATAATTCCTACCCCTGCCCTGCCTGGATTACTAACGGATGAACCATCAATGTTCATTGCTCTCCAACCGGGAGCAGGTGCTTGCCACTTACACAGATGTAACCTTTATACTTTAGGCTGTGTGTGTGTGTGTGAGTGTGCATAAGTTTCATATAGTACATGACAAGAAAATAAATTGCTGAACAGTTGATTGGTTCTTGTCGAAAAATAGAGTTGTTTCTTGCCTGCCAAATGGCCCAACAAGCTGTAAATACCAACAACTGATTATAACTATTATTCTTAAGGTGCAATAAACTGTGAAGTGTGTGCATATGATGATCATTCATGGCAGCCGGCTGGCCAAAGCCTTAATCTCAGCTGTTGAAACTTTGGACAGTAGAAAAACATATGCTCTATAGTTTCCTCCTGTGTATGACAAGAAAGCCACAAGAAGAATTTTATACGAGGCAAAAGTTTCAAAGGCCATAGTCGAGGCCAAGGTAAGTGAGGCCCTGCAACTCTGTGATGTGTGAAAATTGCTATGTAACCAGATTCTAAAATCTGTTTGTGGGTGGTCAGGCAAAGGATAAGCTATGACTTTAGCAACCAAGTCATCATCATCTAAACATTGAGATAATTTACTAGTAATATTCCACTGATTATTAGTAATAAAATTACTCTTGTGATTGCTGCATATATGAAAGCTGAGAGTATGATTTCCTAACCAATGATCATGCCAAAAGTCTACTAATTAATCAAATCATATATATTGATCTTGATCAGAAAGTTGTGGAGTGACAATGTGTGCAAAAATTCATTCATTTTTAGAGAGAAACTCTTTAAAAACCATGCACATTTAATTGTTGCACCTACCTGCTGGGGAACATGAGGGTTTCTTCTGGGACTGTTGTTGTTGTTGCTGTTCCAAGTCCTGCGAACCTGATTCGACCTTGCTTGCAATCTGATCTGACGACTTCTTTGCCTTTCTGCTTCCATAGTCGTCTGAGCACTACTGGCCACCGCTGTTCGGAGCACATGATTGGGCATCATTCCATGGAGCGGAGCCATCATTGTGAACGGCGGTGGTGACATCGGAGGGATGAAAGACATAGTGATAGTGACTGTTGTGGGCAGTGGAATTTGGTAGTGTGGAGGAGGGATTATAATGGTCAGTGGTGCAGGTGAGAGCACCACCGCGACTAGTAGCTGTGATCGGCCATTCACTGGAGTATTGTTGTTTCTTGGATTGATTGACATTGCTAATTAATTTGCTACTACTAGGGATTGTGGGAGACGAAACCAAGAGTCAGTTGTGAGGACTGAGTTCTCAATATTGTCTTTACTGTTATTATTATAGGGTTGATCTTTAATTTATTATAACTTGTTTTTCCTTTTGTTAAGTATCATTATTATCAGTATTAGAGACTAATGAGTGTGCATGTGAGCTGCCACGTGCCTGTGGCTGGAATAATTCTCAATCATCATTAAGCTCCACTAAATTTTCTATACCCTGTTTGGATGTTCCTGAATTTTCAACTTGTAATGAATCTGGCTTCCTTGTTAGTATTGTATGCATCCAAACTAGGACTTTCTAGTGATCCCAAACCTTCCAGAACTTGAAAGAAATTTCCGCGGAAGCCCATTATTATCATTAGGCCCAATACTAGTAGGCTGCGTCGGTCAGTCGGTGTATTTCCACCGCTTTGTCTCCCATGACCAGTGCTGAAGGTCGAATTTTTAATAGCATTTGGTGGACTTTGTGAATTGACATTTTGCCCTTTTGGTTAAAATTTTGTGCATTATTATTATTTTTTCCGAAAATCTTTTTTTCCTGAAAAAAGGTTTTTTCACTACCTGCTGAGTCCATTCTTTCTTAGTATGATTAGTATGCAAAGATGGATTTGTGTCCTGAGCAGAAGGTGATGATGAGTTTGGTGTATTTAACGATGAGACATTCTTAAGTTTAAAAGTGCAATGTGTGCCTGGGTGACCAATACGTCCACAAGACATGCAAAAATCGCCATTAACCTCATTTGTACTTTTTGTAACTTGGTACCTATTTGGACCATGGGCGTGGGTGGAGGAGATGTAACATCAACTTCAACACAAACTCGTGCATATCTAGTACTTTGTAGCCTAGCTGTATGCACATCCATCTTAATCGGTGTGCGGTGCCTAAAAGTCATGTGATTTTGTATAATGCAGATGGATGGTATAGTTCAAGTGGCAGATCATAAAATCGAAATAGGCATGCAGTGTGTTTGCTTGTAGTTTTTCTTTGAATGTTTTTGGTTTAGGTGTAGGTTGTTTAGTCGGTACAGGGAATTCAGAGGTTTTTTTATTTATCTGTAGTGGAATTGAACATTCCATTTCCATGTCTGAAGTAAGCACAAATTGCTCAGCAGATGAACAAGGCTGTTCTCCCGTAATGTGCATATACCTGAGTTTTCTATTTGATGGGTATAAAACCAAATTCTTCAATTCAATTCATATTTCATTAGACGAACTGATCAATTATGATTAACTTAGAGCTACCCAATTAATTAGTAAGGTTATCAGCTACTCCCAACTATCTAATTAGTCAGGTTCTATCATCCATTAATTTTTTTCTCTTATCTAAAAATTAATTATTTTAACTTTAGTTCTATTCAACTACAAATAAGTTCAACTCAGCTTCATTCAATTCAGTTCAGATCAGTTTTGTTCAAAATAAAATAATTTTCTTTTTCCTTTTTGGATTTCCTATTGGTGTCGGCAACGTGCGATTAATCCGATTGAGTATTGCTGGAGGGTGACTCTCCCAACAGTGTTGTTTACATTTACTCGAACCCATGAACTCAAGCCCTTTATCACTTGAGTTAACAACTGTTGTTATTTTAAAGAAATTTTATCTGAATTGAACCGATTGAATTTATATTAATTAAAAACTTGATTCTTGTAGGCACATCAAACATGGACTTAATTTATCAAGGATCAGCTAATTTTTTGCACATAAAACTCGACTAATGTTCTTGCAAGCAAACCTAATTTGTAGGAAAATTCCTATATTACAATTTCAATGATATTATGTCATGTGGTACAATTTTTTTGTTAATATGCTAATTAATCATATAAAAGTGGCCCATTTAGGTTAACAATACTTTCACACATAGATAATCTCGTTTTCATTTTCAGCAGGGATCACATACCTCCCTTTCAATCCTGTCGAAATCTAAACAGAATGAATGGTGAATTGGACTCTTTTTTTTTTTTTTGAATTTAATGTAAGAATCTACTAAGTAATCTAAAGTCTAAACTGAAATTAATAGTAGTAGTAGTTTTTTTAGACTAGGAAAACAAAGCATAACCAGACAAATAAAAAATATCATTCAGGCCCAAAGAGACATATAAGCCCAACTATATGGGTTGCAAAATCAACATGGACAAAGCCACACAGCCCAATAACATTTAATCTTCCTCTTGTTGTAACTCGCCAGTATAGCACACCCAAACAAAACCTTATTTCTCAGTAAAACCTCGGGAAAAGCAGATAATCGGAAAAGTAGCGATGAACGCCAGTCTGACGGCGGAGGCGGCGGAGCAGCTACAAGACGGCGTAGATTTTCTGCTAAGACGATGGGCGGCTCTGCAGATGGCCATCGAGAACCAGTGGGGAGGCATCGACTCCGCTCAGAAACCTAAGCAGCTGGCTACCGACCTCTTCCATCGACTCACTCAATCTAAAGGTATAATATTCAATATTCAATCAATAATCAGCAGTTAATTTTGCGGAAATTGTAAAAATAACCTTTCAATTGGGATGAATTTCATGGTTATTTTGATTTTCCCCCCTTTTGTTTGGACTTGAATTGAACTGTTGGAACTGGAATTTGATGTATGGTTTATTGATTTGTGTGTCAGAGCAAGTGTACATGGATGATTTGGAGGAGATTCTTATAGAGTTCATGCTCTCCCTCAATACTGAGGTGGAAGATGGTAGCATTGAGGAGGTACTTTGAATCATCATCTAATCATTTTTATGCTTGGTTCTTCGCAGTATTACATGTATTCATTGGATTTTCGTAGAATTAAGTGTGTATTTGCAGTTTGTAGATAGTTGAGCTCTATATATGTTTGCTACTAGACTCAGATGTTCTATATGTTGTTAACTAAGCTCTAGGAAGCCTTAGCTGAGCAAAGTCTCGTATAGTTGTGACAGATAACGATTTTGCGGTTTTCTTGCTACTAAGTTGAACTTTGAGTTCCGAGGCAGGCCATGTTTCGAGTTAAACTAAATACTTGTACTATCCCACCTCAAAATGAACAAACCATATAGTTCTCTCTATTGAATCTGATGAATGTATTGTTAACTAAGTTATAAGTTATAACATGCCTTATATATGTTTGCTACTAGACTCAAATGTTCTATATGTTGTTAACTAATCTATAGTAAGCCTTTAGCTCAGCAGTGTCTCTTATAGTTGTAAGATATAACAATTTTGCGGCCTTCGTGCTACTAAGTTGAACTTTGAGTTCGAGGCAGGCCCTGTTTAGAGTTTGGCTAAATCTGATAGTACCACATCAGAATGAACAAGAACAACAACATACTGCTCTCTCTTTTCGTATCTGATTAAATGAATGTGCTGTTTGCATGTGCTTTCATAGGCACTTTAATAGTACCCCTCCTCAAAATGATCATTTGAATCTGATTACATGAATGTGCTGTTTGCATGTGTTCTCATAGGCACTTTAACCCGTTCCTAGTTGCAAATAGACGAGATGCATATGGCTTCTAGTTTTTGGGTTTAATAAATCTAAACTGAAACCAAGAGCTATATTTGCAAACACTCCAAAGTCCCTTATATCTTATAAAAGGGATTTAAAAATCTCCTGCAAACAGCAACTAAGCACCTTTAAACATAGTCAGAGGAAATTGCTTGAACTATGATGAACTAAAGCGGAGAAAGTTCTACCCGTAGAATGATTTAATTTTCACGTTTTTCAGATTGCAGAGAAGTTAATGTTCATGCGCGAAGAATGTCTTGAAGGTAACTATGGCTCTATACAGAGGTTAAGGGAATCACGTGCTCCAAATGTCTCTTATGCTAGCCAGGTAATAATACTCCAAATTCTCTGACATGATCCATCTTATGTGCTTAGTTTTTCTTTTGCTCTAAAAGTTATTCTGTTAAGGCTTGTTTTTGTTTGAGTCAGTAAACTAAAGTTTCCAATTGATGACCGAGGAATGTTCCTCTACCAAAAATAAGCATCTCTGGGCCCAATCTGCAGACGGTACTCTTTTTATTGTTATTAGGGTGCTCATTGAAACAGCTTCCATTTCCCTCCAAATACTAGGGTCCTGTTTAAGTGATTGTCATCTTTCATATGCAAAAGCTGGTGGTTTTTTTTTCTTATCTTTTTTGACTTAATGGAATGTATTCTGAGGATGTACTTGAATCTTTCTTAACTAATTAAAAATTCCCAGCATGGCATTGACACATATACCAATCAACGAACATGGAATTGAATCCATAGTATGAGGTTTTAAGCTCAATGTCATTCTGTCAAGACAGGAGTATAAGTTTCCTTCTAACCGTTGTTTCATCATTATTTGGCACATGAGAATGATTATTTTCATTATTGACAGTCTCGAAACAATGATGAGGAAGACAGTGAAGGCGATGATGGTGATGAAAACATAAGAGAAGATAATGGAATGGATATAGATGCATCAAATGATCATCCAAGTCAAAGTAGAAATGGGAAGATGACTGATGTGCCTAGCCAAAATGCAGGACCTGAAGTAGTAGACGGGTGGACTGTAGTTTCCTCCAAGCGCAATAAAAGTAGAAGGAACTAAGTTGCAATGGACTTGAGTCTCATTAATTAATTACTCCGAATCATGTCAAACTTTTTGTATTATGTTACGAGTTGTATGATTTATTGAGATGGTTAAAGTTCTGATTTATTAGTGGTACCATTATACTATGCTATTTTGAATGGTGGAATATCCGTTGCACTATAATGTTAAATGATGATATGACTAAATTATACTTCCTCCAGTATAATTGTGTACATTCAAAAGATCTCTTTGCAACTATTGGAATAGCGATGAAGCTAAGCTGTTTATTACCCTTCTTAGTAAAATAAAGTATACTATTGGGTATAAAACCCATATGGTTTAATGTGATTTAAGACTGCCCAAGTGGCAAATAACCATTGCAAATAGTAATATTGCTATGATGTGATAAATTTGTTTCATGTTTATTACGAGTGGTGTATTGGAAATATGGAAGAGTGACATGAAGATCGTTACTCACCGGTCTCCAGTAGTGGGAGCAAACAAAGGCTGCAACTGTGGCCTGAGCAAATGACACTAGGCCAAAAATCACCTCTCTCTTGCCATTTTTCTGGTATGATTATATGTAATGTTTTGTATCAGTATCTGACCAATCCTTGAATACCAGCAAGCATGGAGGTTTTTCTGGTTATGTGGCAGCAAAACTGAATGATCGTCAAGTCGAAAAATTATCCCTGTATCCAGTTGATATAAGCTTAGTGAGATTATTGTAAGAGTTTCCGCCTTCTTGTGCACTGACAAGTATCGCTTCCTTGAGATCCAAAGCTCTTCCCTTAAAAACATGCTCACCAATCAAGCAGTTGATCAACTCTGTTCTTACTCTCTTCAGATTCAATGATCCCACTAGCATTCTTGTCACATGTAGCTCCCTGTATAACAACTAACAGCTCATTTCTTAAAAACTGCGACTCGATCGTTGAAAATAGTGAAACTGCCAAATACGACATAGATAACTGAATTCGGACTGTGCTGATTAAGCCAGTCGAGACAATCGGAATCTTTCGGCCACAGGCCCACAGCTGGCCTAATGACTTCCCAAGGCGGCTGCTTGTGCGCGAACATGGGTCCTATTGATAAAAAATCTGGAAGGAAGGCGAGGGCAGCAGATTCTAATTCGGTTGATGTGTTGCAGAAGAGCTTCTGTGCCAGCTTTGCATATTCATGATTCTGTAGTAAGTAGTGGTAAACAAATCTTGTTATGTTCAAATCGTGCATGCCCCGTGGTAGTTTCACAGTGCTTGTGTACTCAGTAAGTAGGACCTCAACAGTCGAGGATTTGTTAGGACATAGAATTAGTTCGTTCTAAGTCGCGCACTATACTTTGTTAAGTCGCGCTTTGTATCTTGGCTACTAAGCCTTCGTTGAGCAAGTTAGCTCCAACTGTATAAGTACTGTACTTACCCATTTGCAGAGATTTTATCAAGGAAGAAACGTTACAGTAGTATCTCTTGGCTTCTCTCTAGAATAATCAGTAGCGGTTACTTAGCTTAGAAGTAGATTTAGAGTAGCTTACCAGTTCCGTTCATAACAGGATTCTGTGATAGTTTTCTCAGCCAATCTGGAGATCATGGATAAGTCAAGGGAACATATATATTTACTCAACCATAGTTTGATATACTATAGTATAAGAAACTACTGAGGATATTTACTCGAGATCAGAAAAAGAGATTTGCTGTGAAGATAAATAAAGAAACTTGTGGACTTATTGTGCAAATTACTGTTTCCTTAAGTTGTGTTTCAAACTTATCAAGTTGTAACGGTAAGTTCAAGTCACACGTTTTCTCCTCACACAAAAGTTAAATATCTTGTACATTGGGCATCATCATTGACTGATTATTTTTTTTTCATTATTTTTTTTTAGAGAAATTGACTGATTTTCCCTTCATCTTCTTTTTGTTTTTGTTCAGATTTTGAATCCTTTATGTTCATGATGATGTTGAATAAAATTCTTCCATTCATACAATATTTGATTGTTTACAGATGACAATAAGCAAGAGCAAGGCAAATCCTTGGATTTCGAACAGATGATCAGAGTGCAGAACAAGAACTGGTCTTGCTTTGTGTGGAATGGATTCTGAACATGAAAGAAAGAGTGAGAGGAAAAAGAAAAAAAAATCGAAAACAGTAAAATGAAATTCATGAACTTCGTCTTTAATCATTTAACCACTTGTTAGTTATTCATCAAATTCATTCAATAATAGGTACAAGAGAAACTAAGTGCATTATAGTTGAACACTTGAAACTATTTTCTCTGCTCTATGAAGGCTTATCGTATCAAAATTAGAAAGCTCAACAGAAAGAGGATCAACACTAGAGCAAGTGGAAAGTACATAATCAAATGAAAGACTCATAGAGTCATAGACTTTAGTAGTATTTCGTATTTACAGCAAATAAATATTCACTATTAACAGAGTAAAAATCATACAGCTATATTCAGCATATGCGTGGCTGTGGCAAATCCAAACTGTTGCAAAGTTTTGCTCAGAACAACCACATTCATCAGAAATTTCTACAAGAATATATCAGGTCAAAGTGAACTATTTGACTATCTGGTTTGCCAAACAATAAGGGAAATTCATCAAACAATTTGACTCTGATACATGGGCCACCTATCCTTGACTCCAGAAATGACACAATTACAATAGATTTTCAAGAACCTGACAATATCCTCGTCATGGCCTTTCCCACATAATCGCTTATCGACAACATCTTCAATCTGGCTAGAACCAGCCCACAAGATTACTGGCCTCATCATCATTCTCTTTTCCATTTTATTTCAACAGGAGATGATGATGATGGGAAAAGGAAAGATGATGATGGTCCACGTACGTAGAGTTAATTAGATTGAGTAACGATGATGATGATGCTTCACCCGCCTCAGATTACCTCTTATTCTGTGAAATGAATAGCTAGTACACTTGTAAACGATCTTTGCTATTTTTGTTTAAACGCGCCCAAAAGAACAGCTCATGCAAATTAGAGCTATTCTCCCCATGCATTTCCATATCTCTCCATTCTTCACTAACTGCTGCAAATTTTCCACCATATCTCCACCTACTGCAGCCAAATGTAGTCCAAAAGAAGTTCACATTCGGCACTGCTGCCAAATGTGAACTTGGGGAGGCAGGATTTCCTCCCTCCCCAGGCCTTGATTAGCAGTGGGAGGTGGTGGTATTCATATTTGGTGACACATGATTGTAGCTACGGTATTCATATTTGTGTTTGTTATTCACCCATTTAATGTGGGTGATGTATCTGTCATTGATGGTGGTGCTGAGGCCAATTTCATGCTTTGCAATTATGCACTAGTTTAACAAAGTTGAACATTGTATGAGTACTAAATTAAAAATTTGCACGAATGTCGGATAAGAAAGTAGTGCAAAAATTCATATATGGAGTTGATCATATAATTTTTTGAGTTAATTATAATTGTTAAATTGATGTGTGAATTAATCAATGTAGATTAATTTTTGAGTTAATTATAATTGTTAAATTGATTTGTGATATATTGAAGGGTAGAGTTACTAAATCACTAGCTTATAAAGGTTTATTTAAACACAATTTTGTAATTCTTTCTTTTTATTTTTTCAATTCAAATACTAAATCACAAAATTACACGAAGGAATCTGATTTGTGAAGAATAAGATTTTATATATTAAATGGTAGACATACTATACAACACGAACTGATAAGTATAATAAAAATCAAATAATGTCATGTTTTATAGGGTGCTCTCATGGGAACTTGCAGTCCCTTTTCAAGGTATAGTATCAAAAGTTTGATTTGACAATTGTACCAACATATATAAGTGAAGTAACATGCAACAACAAAGAGGGGAATAATCTTGGAGAACATTGACTTGTAAGTTCTAATCCGAGAGGCAATTAAGTAATACTATATCAGTTGATTGAATAGATTTAAGCTGAATAAATGAAAACTAGTAATTGCTATCAAGTTGGTGGAATAGTATAATTATCGGTCCATCCGTCGTCCATGTACGTGAAAAAGTACAGATCATATATATAGCATGAATGTACAATGAAGTGATGTAGAGTTCAGCCTAATTCTACTTCTTCAACTCCTCTTATTTAACAAAGTACAACTCAACATACTCCTAATTCTACTTCAATTCTTCGGCTCCTCTTCTGATCTTCTCTTCTCTTCATACACTCTCCAAGTTCCTTAGAACTTCTCCTCGGCATGAAGGGCATGTGGTGGAGTGAAAGATCCACTCTCCAATGCAGTGGACATGAAAACCATGTCCACACTCCGTTTCGAACTCCGCCAAGCAAATAGCGCAGTCCGAAACAAGTTCACATTCGGCACTGATGCCAAATATGAACTTAATTGGGAAGGGGTTCTATTTACTTCCTCCTCAGGCCTTGATTGTCGGTGGGAGGTGGTGGTATTCATACTTGGGGACACATGATTGTAGCTACGATATTCATATTTGGACACTTGCAAAACTATTTTTTCCTCTCAACCTCAACATTAAACCTTTATATTGTTTCTTATTTGATACGAATTCAAAAAAGAATGAAATAAGATCCTTGATTGAGGACGACACTCACCTTGACAACTTCAGGACTGTCCGCAGTAGGCAAGGGGTAAAATTTGTAAAACTTGATGTTCTCAAATGCTGCTCTTGTTTCCTCACTCATATCAGCCACTGCTTTTTCACGGGCCTCCCTTGCCTGCATGCAGATGGGGATCAAGTAAGAGACGAGATGCATGACAGATTGTACGTAGTTTCTAGAACAAAATGAATGACATGCATACCTCACAATTAGCTTTTTGAGCTTCTCGAACTTTCTCTTTAACAAAATTCTGCAAGAGCAAGCAGTACAATAATCTTTCAGCATTAGGAAAAGGAGAATTACACAAATAAAAAAAGTAAAAAATAAAACAAGCAGAACTACTGAGACATAGGATCATGAAAGAAAACAAATAAATTAAAAAAAAAAAAAATGAAGAAGAACCTTGAAGGGTTCCTTCTGATCTGCAGGCAATACTTCGTCCTCTATTTTCATATTCGTGTATTCCTGGATTAACATCGTAATCAATCGGTCACACGTTTATTTTAAATAAAATTTATGAAATTCCACAATTTTATAAAGTGATGTATATTCATACCTCTAATTCATCCATTTCCCAATCAAAATCAGACACTATCTGCAGCAAGATGTACAATTAGTTATTATTACGGCTCACAGGCGACATCTTCCTGCTCACTTAATAACTGCTTAGCTAGCATGAGAATAAGTCCCTACCGGACCCGGGTCACAGATGGGAATACAATTGAAACCTCAGTACTCTGCAATAGTTCATCTTCCTGAAGGGGATTGTAGAAATCTGCCAAATGACAATTAATTCACAGGATCAAACTAAGCCACCTAAATATAATTTCCACGGATCTTCAAGATTAGAAAAAGATAGAATATTGTGTTGCATGAATAAGTAGGAGCGAGCTGAAGTAGGAAAACATAAAGTTCACATACAAGGTAAACAATACTCGTGCTCCTTTGATTCCTCAATCTTCATCTTCTTTAAAATAGACCTGCAACAAGAAATTCCACACAACCATTATTAACTTATGCCTCCTGGTTTTTACGCCCTGCATGGCCCCTAGTTTCACAGAATTATACGCATTTCAATCTAGTGTATAATACACAGAACTATAACCACTTCGAACAAGCTAGAATACAATGATAAAAATATAATGCTGCTTTATTCCGTGATATTATCTTTCAAAAAACATGTCTCGAAGTCTAGTTGTAGTCACAGTGTCCGAAGGCAAGTTTAAAGAATAAAAAAGATTACATACACTTTACATACCTTCTTAGAGTACAGCTAAGAGTAAAAATCTTTAAATTTTTAAGTCTTTCAACTTGAGCATCCCTGTCAGGAATAAAGAACAGTAAGTATCCGACTAACAAAAGAGCAACACAGAAAAAAGTAACGTGCATGACTGGATCGAGGAAAACAAATATAGAACTACCTATTTTGTGGTGGAATATATGGGGGTATAAACAAGCACGGAACCCATCAATTATATAAATGGCACCAAACCCCCTCAATTTATAATAAACCCTGCATTATATACCCTTTTCATCCAAACTCACGGAGAGTGTATTGCACTCTCTTTAGTGAGAGTGGTAGTTGGAATATTAGTGGTCACTGGTCACTTTGTTGATAGTGAATTAGTAATACTACTAATTTATTTGCTTTTATTTTACTTTAATAATCAGTATATATAATTTCCTTTTTAATGTTTTCTGTTCACTCTTTAATTGTTTGCTTATACTGTACTCATTTTTTTGTTCATTTCAAATTTTACGAGGTTGATTTTTTTTCGAACTTTAACCTCAAATTTCTTTTAAATTACATGATTAAAAGATATAATAAATTTTATTATGAAAAAATCAAGTATATTTTTGAATATGACTATATTATATACTAATCTTGTGTCACTTTTAAATAATACTTTGTAAATTTATGTTTAAAATATACAAGTATTTTTTACACGCGGATAACCGTGTGATGTGATATTTATACTATTTTAAAATTTATACTATTTGTAATATAAAATTTTATAACTTTTTCAGTTTGATTTGATATAATTTAAAGTGAAATAAACTTTAAGAAAGTTAATAAAATGATGAAGTGTTAAAGTTAAATGAAAGAGATGATGACGTTGTACTTTGTAAAATTTCAACAATTTAAATATAACGTAAACTTAGAGAAGAAAAGAAAACAGTAAAAATAAAGAAATAAACGCAAAACAACTACAATATCAGTAAGAAGAGGTAATTAAATAAATGATATTACAATAATTAATTAAAACCAGTTTACATATTAAATTACTAGAGGCATGATTCAGTTTAACTCCATTAGCCTTTAATCTAACGGAATTGAGGTCAGGGTGTGTGATGCATTATTGGTTATAAAATGGAGGGTTTGATGCAATTTAAATAATTGTTTCATGCTTGTTTATAATAATTAGAGGGGCTTTTATGCTGTTTACTCGAATATATGGCAACCAATCAAACTTCATCTTCTTCATGGGAATAATTTTTTCCCCCTTCTGGACAGATTCAACGCCTATCTTGTCAGATGGAGGAAAATGGGATGCTACCTGTTAAAGGTGAAATGAATGAGACAATGAACGAAGTATATATACGAGTCCAATTCCAAGCAGCTAGTGAAGAAGCCAGGATTGGTTTGGATACAATAGGACAAAACAAACAGTCACTCTGTTACAAAAGTACAATGACTTACCGCAACCACAGCAGGTATCGGTATATCTGCAGAAATCAATAACAAATTTAGTTACATTCGAGAATGTAAAACTAACTATATTTCTAAGAAGAGAAAATAACAATGTAGGAAAAATAAATAGCAACATTGAATAGAAACAAGAATCTCACAAACCGACAACGCAATATCTACAAAACTTACCCTCGGTGCCAGGGGCGGAACCAGGAATTATTGTTAGGGGGGGGGAATATCATTTTTTGAAAGTTCGGGGGGGAAGTTGAAAAATCGTAAAACATCCCTTTAAAATTTTTGAAAAATCGTATATTCCTTTTTTTTAAAAAAATTTTGGGGGGGCAGAGGCCCCCGCCGGCCCCCCCACCCCCACCCCCTGGTTCCGCCCCTGCTCGGTGCAGACAAAGAGGTAGACAGTACTCTTGTCAAATAACACCCCACCTTCAAATGCATGCTGCAATTAATTAATTGTTCGTTCAATCGAAACATTAAAATTCTACTACATCCGTACGTACCCGGATGTTTTTTTTTGCTCTTTTTCTTCAGATATCAATTCTATGATTTCCGGCCTTAGAATGGTAATTCAGATCAGCGAAACCTACTCCAAACGATGCGCATTAAGTAGTTATATGTTGCTGAAGTTTTCATTTTCCGTGCAGATCAAGTCTGGAAAATGGGTCATTCTCAGGAAAAGCAATGATGAAGAGAGTGAGGAAGTTGTGTGATTATTGGCGAAGTAAATGTAAGCAGGGGCGGCTGAAGGCCCGTGCGGTCAGCCCGACCGCACAGGGCCTCCAGAAATTAAGGGCCTCAAATTTTATATATATATATATATATATATATATATATGTATGTACTTTTATGGAAAAGAATTAAAAACTGCATTGGCTCAGTTGGCAGGATTGCTAGTCTAAGTGTAATTCTATTTGAAATGTCTGGTTCAATTCCTGACCTTAACAATTTTTGTCCCCTTTTTTCATTTCATTCTTTTTTCAACTGCGTTACACATTTGTTGCATTTGAATTATGACCCATTACGGCTCAATTGGTTAGACTGAGGTGTCATGACACTAGAGGTCATAGGTTCAATTCTCGTCAAGTGCGAGATTATTTATAGTTTATTACTAGCTTTGTAATGCTCCTTATGAAATTGTAATGGTTCGATTATTAAAAAAATTATGACCCATTACGATGTAAGTTTATTAATGCGAGAAACAGGTTCAGTAATTCTATATCTATATACTGGTTTTATACTTTTATTTAGAGGTTATAGGACTCACTACTTTAGCATGGTTAAATGATCATTATATATTTATATTGAACATGAACTACAAGTTTATTGCATAAATAAACATGACAGTGAACATATTGAATAAGAATGAACAAGTATCTTGAACATAGCCTATTATGTACACGAAAAGAAGAATGACATATGTATAACTGATTGACATAGTCTATTTGCACTTTCATTGGTGAAGTGTATGGTAACTACTATACGTGTGTATGTTGTAAAGAGTTGAATAATTTATCAAGTCAATTGTAGCGTAATCTCAGCATCCACACTTATTTTCTGTAAAACTCAGAAGCTAGCTAGAAACTGTTTATGAACTCGAAACATGGAAACTGTCTTGTGAAAATTTAGTTCTTATATCGGTTGTAATGAAAGAATCCCACAATGGCTTATCAGATTAATGGTTTCAAATGCTTCAGCATATTTTTTAGCATATTACTTAGATGTTGGCCAGTAGTGTAACATTTTGAGGTCGTTGTATGCTTCTTGGATGGTTGTATCTTATTATCTGGATCTTCTTTGATATTGTTCTTGGTTTCACTCAGAGTCTTTCTCAATTGTTACATTACTTCTAAGTTAACTTTATTGTCTATGTGCAATTGTTAAACAATTTGCTCTTAAGGAAAGGACTTGGTAACATGTTTTAATTTGTATGCGCATTTTAGTTTTCTTTGGGAATGTGTCTGTCTAAAATAATGAAGGTTTAAAATTATTCTTCATTAGATTTGGAAGGGAGTTACATGTTCTTATGCTGTGTAAAATTAATCTTCATAAGATTTGGAAGGGTGTATGTATTTGTGCCTTTTATTTACCATCTGATTATATCTCATGGTAGTTGGTTGGAACAAGTCGTGTTTGTAGCTTTCACAAGGAGTTTTTGTGTTACCTCAGAAGTCAGATCAGTGCTTTACACTAGAAGTTGTTGTAACTCTATGCTTTGGGCATTGAACTTGTTTGATCTTAAGTTGTTACGTACTGTGACTTTATTTCCCTGGATTATTTACTAATTTGTCTGACTTCTGGTTCTTGTTGTTTTCTCCTCTTTGGAACTAAGTCGGGTTCTTATGACATCTTCATTCTTATGTAAAGTAGTGCTAGCTAGCAAAGATTGGTTCTTGATCTTTAGATTCGATTCCCTATTGAGTGAAAGTGCCCTTATTGATTTCCGTAATCGCATAGTTGGGCTAGCAGAATCAGAGCCAACGAGGTGATCATTTACTGAAATATGAAGAGCAGTGACTCCACAGTCTGCTAAGCTTAATTTTGATGCTTACGTTCACAAGAATCCAGACTTCGCAAGTACAGCTACGAGTGTTGTATACACACTACATTTCAGTTTAGGGTTGGGTGCGTTCGGATCAACTTTTGATCCTCAGACTTAGTCCAATCCGATCTGGACCAAATGGACCGGACTTTTCATCAATCCGGCAGTTGTGAAAGCGGTCCGGACTCGGATCGGTCCGGTCCGGATCGGAAAGGTCCGGTCCGGATCGGATCGAAATCCGCAGATTGGACCAAAATTGCCAGGCCTATACATAGATGTAGTGTGTTGCAACGAGTTGGTATCTTTTGCTTCATTAAACTTTTCATTTTGTTAAAAGGCCATGTAATAAATTAGATGGCACTCCCATAAATTAATCACATACTCATCCGTTTTTTTAGATTGTTTACGTTTGCTTTTGGAACGGATTTTAAGGAGGTTGGTATAATGTGTGTGGTGTTTGAGTTAGTGGCAGGATCCACAATAAAGTTGTGAGATAAAAGATTGCCAAAACAGTAAACGTAAACAATCTAAAGAAACGGACTAAAATGGAATACGTAAACAATCTAAAAAAACAGATGAGTATATCTTCTTCCCTCAACTGATTAAGTTTTATTTTCAATAAAATCTATTTCTCTAATTGTTGAATTAAAGAAATTCTCTTCGCAATTCTATGGCTGCTGTGTAAAGCGCATTCTCCTGTTGCCCTGGTTTGGTTTAATTATTTGGTTCAGCCATTGAATTTGTTTTTGAATATATTATTTTCTGGATTTTCTGTTGAATTAGTTTGATTTGAATACATTCTTTGAATTGGTTCTCTTGGAGTTGTAGGTTGGTTTAATGAAAGTGAAATCATACTCTCATATCCCCGAGGAAAAAAAAAAATGCTCAAGGTGATCGGTGCTTTGTATTGATTGAAGTCTTTAAGGGTTGTGTAAATCATTGTTGTCTTTAGAATACTTTGACTTTTTTTAATATCTAAACAAATATGTACGGTGTTACCATATATTAGGGTAAAATTCAAAAATGGTACTTTAGAGTGAAATCAACATGTCTATTTTATATACTCTAGAGTGACTATGTCCATTTTAGGTACTCAATTGCAACATCCCGTCCAATTTTGATACTTTTTCAATTTTGTCCGGAAATTGTGAGTGCGTGTAATACACTCTCTGGTGAATTCGAAACTTCCGGCCAAAATAAGAAAAATGGGAGAGTGTATTACACTCTCACAAAAAAAAAGAAAAATTCTTTTTTTTATAAAAGAATAAAATTCGACTTTAAAAAAATTAAAAAGGAGAAATTTTCTATCACTATTACATGAAGTATTCTTTTATGTAAAAAAAATAATTTTTTTTTAATTATTTTTTTAGAAAAGAATAAAATTTGGCTTTAAAAAATAGAAAAAAATGAAATTATTTTCTATGTTTTAAAAATGGGAAAATTTCCATCATCTAATTACATGAAGTGTTCTTTTATGTAAAAAATAAATTCCCCTTTAAAAAAAATATTTTTTCTATTTTTTAAGGCCAAATTTGATTCATTTCTAAAAAAAAATATCTCTTTTTTAATTTTTTTATTGGGAGTGTGTAATACACTCTCCAATTTTTCTTATTTTGGCCGGAATTTTCGAATTCACCGAGAGTGTATTACACACACTCACAATTTTCCGACAAAATTGAAAAAATACCAAAATTAGACGGGGTGTTACAATACAGTATCTAAAATAGACATAGCCACTCTAGAGTATATAAAATGGACATGTCTCACTCTGAAATATCATTTTTGGATTTTACCCTACCATATCATTTGATTTGATTTCATATTAATTTTTTTATTTATAGATGGGCACCGCGGTGCTTCAATTCTAGGCCCTAATAATTGGGATTGTACAAGTAATGATGGGCCAAGTACAAATAATAATGGGCCAAGTACAAGCTAGAAAACGTTGGTTGGTCTTGAAGTAACAACTTCATACAAGTTATTAACACACAACTTTAGGCAAACAGTAATTTGCACAATAGGTCCTCCATTTTCTTTCTTTATTTCTTCCGTCTCTGAACTTTATTCTCTGTGCGTATCATTCTTCTTTCTATCTTCAGCAGCAAATCCCTTCTTCTGATCTTGAGGTTTAGATGGTGATTCTTCCAAATCGTTTCAATTCAATTACTAAGAATATATATAATCCGCGATCTACTAACATCTCGGTAGTGATTTTATTTAGTAATCATAATTTTTCAGAATGGATTAATTGTGATTATATTACTGGTTTATTTATATACCATTCCACGCATCATGCAATATATATTAATTAGTAAAGCAACTAGAAATTATCGATCTACAGAACAAGTATACATACAATAAAAACAAATTAACATACTAAGTGATTAGTGTATGAAAGGACATTTTTATATATTGATATAATGTGTGATTCATAACTTACATTTAAAACAACCATTTCCCAATTAATCGGCCAACAATCTCCATATTTATTTTCTTTAAAAAGAGGGTATTAAATAATTACCCTACGACCAACCAGTTATCTTTACACCTTCAAGAAATATACCATCACTCGTTGCATTGTAATAGCAAGAAACACAGTGCTTATACGAATCAAATGTTGAAGCATCATAGACGGTAAGAAAGGCACGTTTAGGCAAGGACCGAAGGTTACACCAGAATGAAGTACCTAAAAGACTTACGCAGAACTGAAAATGATAGACTTGACCCAAGGTGATGGCATGTAAGCCCAGATCGTCGTTTTTGGATCTGCAGTGTAATTCTAGTGGGGGATTATTAGGGAGGAGACTATTGATAATTTGAATATGTATTGGTTTCTCCATGAAACAATTCGTTGTAGAATGTACACAAGTCAAGGAAATTAGGATAAAAGTGAAGAGAAATATGTAGTTCATTGCCGACATTTGATAATTCACTGTGTATTGCATTTCTCTGGTTCTTCTCTATTTTTCCTCACAAGGATGCCTTATTTTGTAGTGTGACAATATTTTCGGAGCAAATGATTAATTCAAAGCATTTGACTTTCATGAAAGTAAGTAAAAAACAGTTGTTCCTAATTTAAAAAAGAAAAAAAAATGTTCCTATATTCCTATAATATAATTAATTAGCATGAGAGATTGTAGTTCACTCTCTCACTTCCTAATTTTCTCCAATTTAGCACTTTTTTCTCCTTTATTTTTATTTTTTATGAAAAAAGGAAAATTACATATAAGTGCTAAAAATAATCACCCATTACAAATACATATTTTTCTTATACAGTATTATAAATAGGTCCACATCTTTAACAGTATTATATTACACTAATTTCAAAGCTTTTCACATTGGAAATATAAATAAAATATCAAATATTTATAGCATATGGTTTTGTACAATACTTGCTCAAATAATTATTTAATAACTTAATTAATGATGGTTACATTACAATTAAAATATTGTGAATATTATAAATGCATGGGTACATACCCTATCTATGCAAAGACTGAGTAAACATTAACAAAAGAAATTATAATAAGGAGAACGCTTCGCACACGTAACGTGCAAAGAATAAGGAGAACGCTTCGCACATGTAACGTGCAAAGATTGAGTGAACATTAACAATAAAATTATAACATGGAGAACGCTGCGCACGTGTAACGTGCGACACGCTAATTTCAAAGCTCTTCACGTTGGAATGAGATCAAATATCAAATAGTTAGAGCACTCCTTATTGAGTATTTTTTGGGCTTAAAGTACCAATTAAGCCCCAAATAAGCCCAAAAACAACTCCAATGGAAGCTTCTTTGGGGCTTCTAAACAAGTAGCCCTCAATTAAGCCCCCATATTAATATTTTATTATTTATTATTTATATGATTGGTCAATGTAGTAGTAATATAGTACATATGGCCCACAAAGTAGCCCCAATTAATCCTAGAACCATTGGAGTCTTCAATTTGGAAGAGGCTTCTTTTGGGGCTTCTATGTTTATAACCCCATTTAACCCCCATACCATAAGGAATGCTCTTATAGCATATGGTTTTGTATACTTGCTTAAATAATTATTTAATAACTTAGTTAGTGATGATTACATTACAATTAGAGTATTGTGAATATTATAAATGCATGATCATTACATACCCTATCTATGCAAAGATTGAGTGAACATGAACACAATAAATTATAACAAGGAGAACGTTTCGCACGTGTAACGTGTACAGGTGCGATACAAGTCCTAGTTTAATAATATAATAACAGAATTGATTTACTCAATTGATTGACGTACCAATCAATTCTAATTCGTTAATCTTACTTATTCAATTTCAATCTGGTATGTACATGTGTCATTATTTACTTAAAAGATGTAGGGTTCGAATCATCTTTGCGTGATTTTTCTCTATTATTTGTAATATTAGTTTTATTGAAGGTGTTTGGTTCGATTCTTGTTGGCGTGTTTTTTCTCTATTATTTGTATCTTATTCATGTAATTTTTTTCTTTTTTATTTATTATCTTCTTATATATTTATTTTTAACACAAAGTTTTATGGTCGTACTATACTTAATTTAAAAATATCATGATATGTTCTTACGAAAAAAGACATACTTTTATAAACAAACACGTTAATTTAGCTATGATGATAGAGAACCCGGGGATACTAGGCCACTTGGAATTTGAATATCGTCCATATTGCGACATCGACATAACAAAAGTCACCGACGAAACAAAATGGCAAGAGATAAGAACGTACATAACAATATATTCAACCGATGAAAAATATCAATTAATATGCGAAAGCTGCATTATATAGATTTAGAGAGAGGCTGGGTTTTTTTTGTTTTTTTTTTTTTTTTCCTTTTCAAGTGAGTTGGACTTGGATATGGAAAACTGACCTCAGCTACACTGAGTTTGAATCCATAACTGATGAGGTTTGGTTAAAGGCTTAAAGCAGAATCTACCCGACGAGCATCAAGATTGTGAAGTATTACCTGGCACCCTATGAAAATAAAAGCACGAAATCACTTGACTTTGGAAGGAAGAATCGTCCCTGAGAATACCATTTTATTCCAACTTAAGCACTTGAGCTTAGACGACCTTCAAATGTGGCGATGCAGAACAGAGGAAAAACGGCAATATCACATACCTGGAAAAGGCCGAAATCTGGTTGGACAAAATTGAATATTGATGCATCCACCCCCACCGGAAATATCGCTAAGGGCGATTGGATTTGGGGATTTTCCAAATCCTACCCTTTTACCTCCACCACTGAATTGGAACTCATGGCAATCACATTCTTTTTTATTATCTTCATGATCATCATTTGGCTATTCTTTTATCTTCCGGATAACTTGTATCCAGAAACAGCTGGAAAATCCATGAATTTGTAGAGATGGTTTCGGTTCCTAATGGTTGCGAATCAATAGAATGCAAGACTTTGCTTTTGCTCTTGCATGTTGTCCATTGATCATCAAGAACTGAAAGAGTAAAAGATTGTATGATTGAAAGAATTTTACTCATCAAGAACTGAAAGAAGGAGGTTACTGATGTTTGATTTTACAAGATTTCAAAGGAACAAAACTCAATGCAGTGTTCTATTTCTTCTACCGGTACAATTAAAATCCCTAATAATTGGGATTGTACAAGTAATGATGGGCCAAGTACAAGCTAGAAAACGTTGGTCTTAAAGCACAACTTTAGGCAAACAATAATTTGCACAATAAGTCCTCCATTTTCTTTCTTTATTTCTTCCGTCTCTCAACTTTGTTCTCTGTGCGTATTATTCCTTCTTTCTATCTTCAGCAGCAAATCCCTTCTTCTGATCTTGAGGTTTAGATAGGTGATTCTTCCAAATCGTTTCAATGCAATTACTAAGAATATATATAATCCGCGATCTACTAACATCATCGGTAGTGATTTTTTTTAGTAATAATAATTTTTCATAATGGATTAATTGTGATTTTATTACTAATTGGTTTATTTATATACCATTCCACGCATCATGCAATATATATTAATTAGTAAAGCAACTAGAAATTATCGATCTACAGAACAAGTATACATACAATAAAAACAAATTAACATACTATGCGATTAGCTAGTATATGAAAGGGCATTTTTATATATTGATATAATGTATGATTAATAACTTACATTTAAAATCAAGTATTTCTCAATTAATCGGCCAACAATCTCCACGTATATCTTAAGAAAACGTGGTATTTTCTTACCTACGACCAACCAGTCATCTTTTGCCCTTCAAGAAATATACCATCACTCGTTGCATTGTAATAGCAAGAATTATTAGGACAGGGCTCAAACGGATCAAATGTTGAACCATCATAGACGGTAAGGAAGGCACGCCTAGGCAAGGACCGAAGGTTACACCAGAATAAAGTACCAAAAACTCTTTCGCAGAACTGAAAATGATAGACTTGACCCACGGTGATGGCATGTAAGCCGAGATCGTCATTTTTGGATTTGCAGTGTAATTCTAGTAGGGGGTCATTAGGGAGGAGACTATTGATAATTTGAATATGGATTGGTTTGACCATGAAACAATTCGTTGTAGAATGTACACAGGTTAAGGAAATTAGAATAAAAGTGAAGATAAATATGTAGTTCATCACCGACATTTGATAATTCATTGTGTATTGGAGTATTTCTTTGTGGTTCTTTTCTATATTTCCTCACAAAGGAGGCCTTATTTATAGTGTGACAATATTTTAAGAGCAAATGATTAATTCAAAGTAAAGCATTGACTTTGATGAAAGTAAGTAAATAACAATTGTTCGTAAAAAAAAAAAGTGTTCATATATATATATATATATATATATATATATATATATATATATATATATATATATATATATATATATATATATATATATATATATATATATTCCCATAATATATAGTAGTACCAACCATGAATCATAATTACTTACCTCTTATCACTGAAATTTAATAATATTTTCTAATCATTACTTTCTCCATTCCATTACAATTTTTATAATTTCCTTTCTCTTTTTTTTTTTTTTTTTTTTTTTGCATTGTCATCTTTCTAACTCCAAAAATGAAAAAAAAAAAAAATTCCCACCCATCATACATATGAGTCTTTTATGAATAAAAAGTACATTTTATTAATGTCAAAGACGTTTTACTTAGGAGTAGTTAATAACATGGTACTACGTAGTATTTGTTTTCTATAGAAATATATATGGGTTCTATTTTTAAGTGAAGACGGGATCTCTCACGAGATCTTGTTTAACTGAACTTATTTGTCTATTTTGTAATATAAAAAAATAATTAAACAAATTTAAAATGAACTTAACGAATCCGAATGGAATTGAATTGAACTGAACTAAAAGTTTGTTGATTATTCAAACAAATACAGAGAAACAGAGTGTATATTAAAAATTTTGAAAGCTACTGAAACAGATGAAACCAGAATGAGCAGAATGTAAATTAAAGAAATGAAAAACCTGCCAAGTGAATCAAATCAAGTTTATTTTGTTTCCCAGTTAAAAAGATTTGTCTATATGTTTATTTTATGCATACATACAGGAATGTCTCTCTCTCTTTGCAATGTTCATAATAATTAACACCGACTTCATAACTCATAAATTAACCTGACTCACAAATTAAGATGTGGAGAAGAAATGACATATAACAACTTGGTACTTTTCTTCAGAGCAGAACAAAAGCCTAGTCGGACGATGATGGTGGCAGTCCAGCTGGTGGAGGAGGGCTACGATCGCCTGGGCCAAAAAACCTGCTGTTTTTCGGGTTAGCCCCGGGTTCTGTCTCATAATCCAGCTGCATCATCATCCTTTGCATTCCCTGATGCATCAATTCATAATCAGAACACGTATACGCAACTAACCATGAACCATTAATTGGTGGTGGAATGTGAACGGAAGAACTAACCTCTTTCAGTACTACTGCAGCTTCTTGGCCTAAGGAACCCACCATTTTCCTTCCAAGTCCTAATTAATCAAGAAACAGCATGTACTCAACATTGAGTTGATAAATTAACACAGTACAAGAAAGAAGGAATTAAATTTAATTACCACTGGGAAACATAAGTATGAGGAAGAGTGACAGAAGAAGCATTGTAAAACAAGAACGAGACATTTTGGTTTCTTTCAAGAAATTTTTTTCTAAGTGTTGATGATCAAGTGGAGAAAGAGAAGTATTAGTAGTAGTAGTATGTGTTCTTGGATCCGATGAATATATATACTACAACATATGGTGATCAGTTTCATTATCTTATTGTAGTAAGTAATATATTAGGTTACACTACATGGGAACTTTCCAAGACTATATAAGTAGTATACGTCAACCCTTTTATTTTTTTCCCTTTTCTTCAAGGTTGTAAAATCAGAATCTCTTGTAAATTATACTTCTGTACAGGTTTCTATGTCGGTATGAGTAATAAGCTGGTGACTCTCCCAAATAACATCCGAAACATAAGTTTCAAGATGGAAGAAATGGGACCTTAGGGTGGATCAATGATATTTTTTTTTTTTAAGCTTAGTTCCGTTCAAATCAGTATTTTTCGAGACATAAAAAATTAAAGCTTAGTGAAATTTGGTGAACATACAGAGGAAACACCTTTGAGCCCTTGTCATCTCTCTTGTTATACGAAAATGTGGCTGATAATTTGTCCGTATAATTTTACTGTTTTACTAGCTAGGATTAATTTATTTCTTCCTTTGGTGTAAAAAACCATCTGGATTTATTAATGTATGTTAGCTTGAGATAATCAACTTGAATGGTCATAAACCTTCTGTGCATTATTATGTATTCTCTGTTTATATGAATTTGATTAGTTGAAGGCAATAATATAAGTTAATGATAACTAATTAATCATTTTACATATCTTCATTTGATCGCTTGTGTTTGTGTATCTTTAATTATCACCATTAATATTAATCATTTTACATTAGCCTTTTGGCATGTTGTATTATGTTAAGCTCACATGCAACTGATCCATGCAATTACCAAGTAGGTTCATCTTTTCTTCTTCTTGCCCTTCTTTCTTTTATTTCCCTTTAGTATATATAATTATAATTCAGTATACACCTTTAAGCTTTACATGCCAATAAGCTAGGTATCCAGGTCTTTTCTCCCATGCAAGTATCACTTGCATCAAGTTCTATTCCATGGCACCATTATCAAGTCAACCAATACTAGTAATGCTTCGGGCCGTAATGCTTCATCTTGCACATATATGTATCACTTCTATATATAATTGCTCAATCCCCAAATTCTTGTGCCCGTTGGCATAACGCGCGATATGATAATGATGATTTTATGAAGACTTATAAGTCAGCTATAGCTGATTATACATCTTATATTGCGGAAAACAAGTAGGGATGGAATATCTTTTTTAAACATGACTCATCTAATCGATCGCATCATTATATCATTTACCAATCAGATTTATTATACCAAACACACTTTGACCCCTAGCTACCGCGCTTGCCAGTCAGCGCACCTCACTTAAATGGTTAATAATTGTAAATGTAACACACATCTGAATGTCAGCCATATGTAAGACTGTAACCAGTGTAGGAGAGTATATCTTTTGTAGATTTTTCATGACCGCCAAAGCATATGAATTAACCATAAAAACAAATGAAGTAAGAGTTGACTTAAATACTTAATGTCTCCGAAACCCAAGGATCTTGCTGTACTTTTGTACTTTTATGAATAAACATCACACTAACTTCACTTTCATATATCCTTAAACAATCAGAGCACTCACTTGCTTCACATAAACTACACTTTATCATCATGTGAGGCATAAATCTCAATATGGTTACTTCTATAAAAAAAAAAATTCAAATCTTTGTTTCTTTCTGTCTTCTCAGATTCTTCTGGGACAATATTGATAGTAGTTCTTGACTTCTTGCAACTCTGAAAGACATAGCTAGTATTGTACTTACTGACATGCATGTAAAAGTACAATATCATAAGCCTTCAGATTAATTGTTGATCACAAAACTGTTGGCAAAAAAACACTCATGAGTGCTACTAAGTACTAACTAATCATGAGCCATGAGGCTCTAATTCATATATTGAAAACTGAAAAAGATAATTTCCATAACACTTAGCTACTTATATTCTTGTCTTCTAGCTCCAAGTATCCGAGACATCTATGGACATGATGAGCTAAAACAAATTAAAAGACAAATAAATATAACTCTCAAAACTGAATCTATGTGCTTGCTCATCTACACTTACTCTGAGTAGCAGCAGCTTCAACCTACCTGAATCTCTCTCACAAGGTTAGCTACTGGTCTGCTAGAGAAACCGAAAATATAAAAGACTGACACATTTTCGGTCAAGAACATGGGGTTATATAGCAACCGCCTTACGAGCTTTCATGGAAGTTCAGTGATCGGGACAATGCAGCTGGATTGGCTTGTAACACAGTTGAAGTTTCTGGAACTTGTGCCTTTCCGTCACTCTTCGACTTGCTCTGGAAAGCACTGCAGAGACCACTTCCTCCAACACCAGAGTCGTCGGCTTTTTTGTTTTTATCTAATGTAGCCCATATAGAACTCTTAGCAGCTTCGTCTGGATCATCGATTCGAATAGTTTTTGGAACCCATAAACACTTCTCTGGATCACTCTTGTTCTTAGCTTCTCCTTGATTACTGCTGCTGCCAAATTTCAAGATGTTTTCATCTCTTGAATGCTTTCCCAGAGTTGGCAAATTGGTTCCTGGTCTAGGAGCTGGTAGCATTGGTGGTACAATCACATGAGTATTCGGAGTTGGCGAATTGGTATCTGGGCTAGGAGCTGGTAGCATTGGTGGTATAATCACATGAGTATTCGGAGTTGGTGAATTGGTTCCTGAGCTAGGAGCTGGTAGCATTGGGGGTACAATCACATGAGTATTCCAACTGCCAGGAACGGTATAATTCCAGTACATCGGTGGGCCTGCAGGATAAAACTGGGCAGGAAAGCTAGGAGGCGCAAGGGCCGGATAGTACGGGTAAGGCCATGGAGCTTGCACAAAGCCTGGCATCTGTGGAGGAAATGAGTGGTGATTTGGCATCATTTCTAAGCCCACTCTGGGTTGTTCAACGGAAGATTTCCTTAAGTGGTTGTCTTCATCTTCTTTGTTTCCGGAACTTTCTACTTCTTCGGCTTGGTGGTGTCTAACATTGTTATTCGCCATGCTTAAACCTGATACCCTTGTATCACAAAAGGGCGTAAGAGACCTGAAAGCGAGACCATTCCCACGGGGGCTCAGGGCTGGGTGGTGAATCCCCGCTGGACCATTCCCACTGAGGCTCGGGGCTGGGTATTGAATCCCCGCTGGACAATTCACACTGGGGCTCGGGGCTCGGTATTGAATCCCAGTCGGACCACTCCCACTGGGGCTCAGGGCTTGGTATTGAATCCCTGCTGAACCATTCCCACTGGGGCTCAGGGCTGGGTGGTGAATCCCCGCTGAACCACTCCCACTGGGGCTCAGGGCTTGGTGGTGAATCCCTGCTTGACCACTTCCGTTTGGCAGACCGCGTTGGCCCCTTGTAAGAGATTCCGGGAGCATAATTCGGCTGTATTGAGGCGGACCATGCTTGTATCTACGTCGTCCAGCACCTATAGGCACATTCCGCATGGCCCCACCAGCTGTCCAATATCTCTGACAATTCCTGCAGAAATATCTAGGCTGGTTGACATTGTAGTTGTTGAAGTAACAGAACTTCGTCTCCATACTGTTACAGCGAGGACAAGGTAGTACCATCTCGGGTTTCCTTTGTAATTCCTCCGAGTTGGTAGCATTAAACAGGCTCCCCTCCTCAATATCTGAGGGTTTCTCCATCCTTGAGCCCTCGCTTAGTGACTCAGTTTGCTTCGGACCTGCAGATAGGCCCTGCATTAACATAACATAGATCATCCATGAGTAAGCAATAATCCTGAACTCACTATTGCATTAGCTTCTGGCAGCAGTAAAATTAAGCTAAGCTTCAAAGATCAATGAAAAGCGATGGGTACAAACGGAAGGTGCAAAGATAGTTCAATATAGTTTCCATTTCTTAACATGACAAGAGAAACTGAAATGAGGAAGGACGAACAACATTAGAATCTGATGCATATCACAACGTATCATGATTGTATGGTTCAATTCAAGAAGTTCGAAAATATAGCATGAAAACGATAATCGGTCAAAACAACGTTTGACTACAGATTGCGAGATATATAGCCCCCAAAATGAAGCTACCTACAGCCATTTGCAACTATCTCCCAAGTCTTACATATTGTCATAGCTATCCTAAGTGTACACACAAAGACCAATTCACACACTTGTAAATGAGCACAAAAGCAGCAATTCCATGCAAATGAGGGACATAAAAGTGGAACCAAATAACATCATATCTAGCTCATACAGTACTGCAAGACTCATCTCTGCTCAATTATAGTATAGTACTACTAAGATTCTATAAATTGCCACTCCTCTTGCAGCTTAGCTTATGACTAATTTACACTCAAGTCCATATTAAGAAACTAATTATTATAAAAATCCCACTATTACACAAAAACACCATGTAATTTAAGCCACAAAGTCCAGAAGTAAAATTCATGTCAATGGAATTCAAGAACCTTCAATTAAACAAGCTAATCAATAATCATCACCTCAACCAAGAAATTTAAGCAAGAAGAACAAAAACGAAGATCAACCCATGACATTTTACAGCAAATTAACAAAAGGGTCAATCTCCAAAACTGAAAAAGATAGCTCCATTAAATCGATACCTTGCTCAATTCTTGCTCCTGTTCATCATTTCCATTTGCCGGTCTCTTGTCAGCTCGTCGTCCATTCTCAGCAGGCACAGAATTGTTGTTATCAGCTCCTCCTCCTCCTCGTCCACTAGTGTCAGCCGCCACGAGCTGAATGGTTTGGCCAAAAAGCTTAAACTGTGGGTCTCTTACTTCAGAAGACATGCTTGCTTTTGTTCTGTTCTGTCTCTCTCCTGAAAAAAAGAAAACTATTTTTGGGATTTTGCACCATGAGAGAGATGGAGAGAGAGGGATCTGACATTTATACACACACTCTCAGTGTGTGTATTTCTGTTCCTTTTTTGGGAGTATTTTTCTGGTATTCTGTTTGACCATGGTTTGCCATGAATGTCTTCTGGTATTAAAGTGTAAAAGATTTACTCACTTTCAATTCCTTTTAAAAAGTTTCCTAATTGAGTTGACAAAAAAGTTACGTGCATGACGTGGCAGAAATTACTGATATCAGATCAAATATTCTAATTTAGATATAAAAAAGTTCACTACTCAAAATAATAAAAAGTTATCTGCATGTATTAATCTTATATTAGTAATTTATGCTATGTCATTATCACCGGACTTTAAGAGCTGCGGATATGATTAGTAAAAGTTTACTTTGACAGCCTGTCAGATTTATTTTTCCGTTGATTTCATTTTGTTAATTTTATGAATCATGTTAATGTGTTACTAAAAGTATTGTTTTCTGTTTAACTACTCTAAAAAGTGTTCCCAAATTAGTTTTACTTAATTTACATATACGTTTTAAACCTACGGTCGGTGATAATGTTAGAGCAGAAATTACTAATGTCAGGTCAAATGTTCTAATTTAGATATAAATGTGATCTTTAAAAAGACATATTACTTGACATTTGTTATTTTTGCTCTGACATTATCACCTGACTTTAATGATTGTTGATATGATTAGGAAAAGTTACTATGACAACTGTTAGTTCCATTTTCCATTGATTTCATTTCTGTACTTTTATGAATCATGTTATTGTGTTACTAAAAGTTATGTTACTGTTCAATTCCCCTAAAAAGTGTTCCCAGATTAAGATAACGAAAAACTATCCACATTTTACTTAATTTGGACATATACGTTACAACAATTTCAAATACGATTAGGAAAAGTTACTTCGACAAGTGTTAGTCTTGTATTAGTTAATTTATTACGTTAATTGTATCGTTAAGTGTTAGTAAACGTTAGTCTCATTTAGTTTACTACTCAACTACATCATCAAGTGTTAATTTCATTTCGTTAATTGACAATAAGTACTGTATTTGTTCAATTCTCCCAACATTTTCCAAATCAGGATAACAAAAAAGATGTCGACATTTAACTTATAATATACATATACGTTTAAAAAATTTGAATACGGTACGAAATGTCACTTTCACAGGTGACCATTTATTACAACGTAACTAATTACATCAATTGTTAGTTTCGTTTCATTAATTTTACAAATAACTCTCTATCGCCAGGTGTTAGTCTCGTTTCGTTAATATAATTACGAGTAACTATATCGTCAAAGTGTGGACCTTATATCCAAGCATCATTTAAGAGTGAAAAGGATTAAGGGTATACTCATCTGTTTTTTTAGATTGTTTACGTATTCCTTTTTCGTAAGATTTTTTTAGATTGTTTACGTTTTCCTTTTTTGCAACATTTTGTCTCACAACTTTACTGTGGATCCTGACACTATACCAACACCACACTTATTATACAAACCTCCTAAAACTCAGTTTAAAAAACAAACGTAAACAATCTAAAAAAAAACATATGAGTATATGTGTAGACCACCACTCACAATAGTATATGCGAAGCTTTTTGGATGATTCCAGAAGTAAATTTGTACGGGCCCAGACTAGCCATGTGCGTTAGTTCGATTACCTGTCTACACCATTACACCGTATAACCAACTCTCGTATTTATTAAATTTTTGGTCCACATTTACTTAATTTGCAAATGCGTTTTAACATTTTTGAATAATTACGGAAATTTACTTGGACGGGTGTTAGTCTCATTTCATTCATTTATTACGATTAACTACATCAAGTGTTAGATTTATTTCATTACACTTCAACAATTTCAAATTTCATATTTGTTAGATTTGTTATATATATACTGGTGATAATTTTATTATCTTTATTTCCGCACCATATTATACTGTATAACCAAATTTCGTACTCACTAGATTTGTTACTACATAATAGTGCTAGTTTGATTACATTTATTTCCGCACCATTGCACCATATAACAAAATTTCGTATCTGTTAAATTTGTTACATAATAGCGTTATTTATATTACCTTTATTTCCGCGCCATTATATCGAAAAACAAAGACTATGTTTAATCCATCTTAAAAACATAACTTTATTATACAATTTTTAATAAGACGGTGTTATATTATTTGTTTGTGCAGCAAAACTCATAATAAAATATTTAAAAAGGTACTAGGAAAACGTAAAAAAAGTTAACAAGACGGATAAAAGATAATGACGTAAAAAGAACTCACTTGTACTAAGATACGGAAGAATACTACTTGAAGCGGCAAGTTGAGGGGGTGTGGTTGTAGTTGGGGGTTGGGGACATGCACTATGTCTAAAGGGGAGAGTAGGCACGTAAGCAAAAAAATTGAGTATTTTCAGCCATAAAATAATAAAAAGTAATAATTTATGTGGACTGAAGATTTTGTCTTTGATCGGTTGCTGCTCCTGTTTTAGCTGAGCTGAGTTGTTGTTTTCATGAATTTCTGTTAAACTTTTCAAACTTTTTGCTGAGCTTGAAAAAGGTAGACTGAAAATGACTCTTTATAGTAATCTGACTCAGCATTTCCCCATTTTCCCATTCCTCTCGTTGGACTTGGATATTTACTCTTTTTGTCTTCTTATTATTCATTTTCTCACTTGCTTTCCAACTTTTCCCTAATAAAGTTTACCAGCTTTTTCATCCTTTGCAGCTTTTAACTTTTCTACATATTTCACTTTTGTTAATCTCAATCATTAAATTATGAGAACTGAAATTGATAAATACTACTGGAAGTAGGTGCACCTATAGTATGATAAAACAAATTCGAAGTAATGCAAGTCTATTCCTTATTCCTTATTTTGGTGCAGTTTCGAATCAATCCGGGTCGAACTCATGTGATACATTTATTTGTACATAGTATTAAAAAAAATTGAATTATTGGGGTTTACGAGCTGTCCAAGTAGTTGCAAAATAAAAATAAAAAATTCAACAAATAGTTAAACACAATGCAATATAGACTTTCTCAAAAAAAAAAAAAAAAAAAAAAAAAATCACTAAATTTGAAATTTGTATAAAATTTCAAGAAGAAAAGAGTACAATTCATAAATTGAAAATTTCTCCCCTAATGTTTCAAGTTAATCAATATAGCAACGAGACTATGAGAGAGCTGAATTAGTGGAGAGGTGTATTATCAGGATAAACCGACAAACCATTATTTGATCGCACAATTCAGTAATCAAATGATTCTAGATTAGAAACATAATACTATAATTCTTAAGTGAGGTTGTTTATAATATACGAGTAACTTGTAATGTTCTTTAACTTTTAACCTTTAAATTTGACCAATTAATGATAAATTTTCAATTAATTTTAATTTTACCCCTCCGAAGACCCAAATGTTTCAAAAAATGGGCTCGATTGAGTCTATCAAAAACTCAGCCCAAGCCCAACGGACTGATCTACAAATTGCATCTTCCGCATGGAGATTGGAGAGTATCTCTTGTTTAACCAAAATGTTGCTCAATTGAGGAGATCCAAATTAAATACTGCCCGTCACGTGCATGTGATTCATCTCCCAACTCTTTCCTCTTCTACTTGTGCTCAAACTTAAAAGCATGTACTGTACATGTTAGATAATGCTAAACTAAAAATGTTTTCCATCATGCATGACGAGAAAGGTTGCATTATTGATTTGGTCCTTGGCTCCTAAGCTACTTCAACAAGCAATTGATCATTTTACTAGTACGTACTATTAATTATTATGATATATAATATGTAATACATATGGTACGTTAGGATATATGTAAGAAAGTTGTGGGTGGATGAAGCAATTTTAACTCTCCCAAAAGTTCGATCTTTTTTGGGGATGAATGAAATTTAGTTATATATATTAATTATTTAATTTATCCTGCATTCGTGATCGATTTCAACCTCTTTGGGGAGATCATTCGAGTGGAAATTTAATATGGGACGGAGTTTGTCTACGAGAAAATTCGAACCCAAGTGGTTCTGATACCATAATAGAAAATCAACTCTCTCAAAATTTCGAGTTTTTTTTAGAAGAAACATAATCTAATTATATACATTAACTTCAATAGTTGAGAAGAAAAGAACACAGACATTAAAATGAGATGATAAGATAGGTATAAATTATAAAGTGGTGTAGTGGTATGGAGTTGGAAATGATTAATGTATTGTTCGATCCCGGATAGATAATAATGTAATATTTCCAATTTAAAAATTATATGATGAGAATAGATGAGACCTTGACTTTGCACATCTCCTAGTCCTAGTTGTTGCCTCCTAGTGGGCTGACCGATCGACCATCTATAAACAAAACCTTGTACCTAGTCCATATGTCCACACTCACCAATTTGCGCGTCTTTTAAAATAAAAAATAAATTACATTTTTTTAAAAGAAAAATTAAAAAAACTCCAAAAAAATTGATGCCATGAGGCACAAAAGTCAAATTACATCACCTGTAGATTGCTAGATTGTTTAAACTTAACATTCCCTTCCTTGCGTGTATTTAGGATTGGAAAACATACTGTGGAATGGGTATATGTTATCATCAAATTATAAAGAAGAACATCATGTTAAACTTTAATTTTACCGTAACTTTGCGTTAAATGATAACGAGAATCTAAAATTTTCAGGGTTATTGTAAGTACATACACAGGCTTTACTATTATTGAACGCAAAAGTCACAATGACGAGAAAAATATAATATGTATTCGCAAGATTTGTAAAATATGTAAGTTGTTACATATTTATAATCGGTGCAAATCGATGTAGTAAGCAATAATCCTAAACTCAGTATTAAAGAGAATCAATCTAAAAGTTTCATAAGCTTTCCTATTACTATTGAAAGCAAAAGTCATAATGACGAGAAAAAAATAGTGTGTATTCACAAGATTTGTTAAACAAACTAATATGGTTGCACCACAACACACACTAGATAACATAAAACAGAATCACACCGCTTGAACGAAGGTTTTAACTTTCTTGTCCTGAGAAATGAACTGTCCATAAACTGCACATGCAGATGGAGATCCCGTATGAAACGTTATTAATCATATTGCAGAAATAAAAGCATCCATCATCTGAACTTGGAAGGTTGTAAGTTTCTTATCCTTAAAAACGAATTGTTCATCAACTGCATATGTGGATGAAGATTGATCGTGAAATACCAAACGTCATTAAACAAATCGCACAAACAACGAAAAACCATCATCTAAACTTTTAAGGTTGTAAATTTATTACCCTGAAAAACGAATTACCATCAACTTTACATGTGGGTGGAGATTGATCGTAAAATATCAAACGTTATAAACAAATCACACAAAGAACAACAACCATCATTTGAACTGGAGTACATTATTGCTGGATCAGTCACCCCAGCAAAGAACCCTCTTCCAAGAAGAATTGAGCTCCATTTACGTGGCGATGCTTAAGTTCGACCACTGTCTTCTACTGTTGCGAGGGGTCCAATACCAATACTAATACTTTCCTGTGAAAGATTTGATAATGATATATGTATCGACTATACTATACACTCCTTTAAACCATACGATCTTTGGGGTCGGATCGAAAATATTGAACTATGAAGGTTATAACTTTTCCTGGACAACAAATTGCCTATCAACTGCATATGTGGATGAAGATTGATCGTAAAATATCAAACAATATTAAATAAATCGCACAAACAACAAACAACCATTGTATAAACTCTAAAGATTGTAAGTTTCCCTGAAAACGAATTGCCATCAACTGCACATGCGGATGAAGACTGATCGTAAAATATTTTTATTATTAAACAAATCGGACAAACAACAACGGCCATCATTTGATTTAATGTGTTCTTAGCTTCAAAGATCACATCACATGTAGGCCCAAACGCTTGAAGTCATCCTCAAGAATTCAAGTCCATATGTTAAGCCTGAACAAAGAGACTTTCAATGTGTAGAGATCCCAGTCCCACACTCTGACCCTTCATTTCTAAACCACATTTATCATCTAAGGAAGCTCTAAGCTTTATCACAAATAGTGTCACATAAAGTGACAAGTAACTGATACTCCTCCCAAAAGATTATTGAAAACCATTATTACTTAATTAATAATTTACTCTTTGCCTTGTCGTCTCTGCTTCTTCTATCAAATCCTTTCCCTTAAAGCCGGCAGAAGAAGAAAGAATCCTCATTCTGTTTCAATTTCTTGATTCTTGATTGAAGATTTGAGCTGTGTTTGAAGGGGAAAAGAAACTGGCCACCGACAATTGCCGATCTTCAGGTGCACTCAAGATCACATCTTTTTTGCAATTATTGAACTGGGTTGATCTGAAAACTTGCTATAATATTGTGGGTTTGATTTAGATTACTTGGTTTTTGATAAAGATTCAATCTTTACGTTTCTTTGGGGTGTTGCAATCCAAATGGTCTGTTTCCATAGCTCAATTCCGGTTGACGAGCACATAGTCATGGCTAAATCTGTCAATTCACCTGACCCTTGTATGAAACTGAAGCAAATCAATCAGGTTAGGAAAAACAAGAAAATCCCCAATCATTTGAACATCCCAGCTTGTGAGCAGTCTTGTTATGCTGTGATTGACGTGATCATTTCGATCGTGGTGATCGGTGCTTGTGGGTTTTTGCTCTACCCTTATGCTAGTTTTATAGCCCACAAGAGTATTGAGCTAGGTGCTGAAGTGGTGGATGTTATGAGTGAGGAAATCGCTCGTGCACCGATGATCTTTACGTGTTTAGGGCTTAGTGTTTTGTGTGCTGGGATGGCGCTTGTGGCGATTGCGGTTTTCATGGAGAGGAGGTGTGGCAAACCTGGGTGTCGTGGGCTGCGTAAGGCTGCTGAGTTCGATATTCAGTTGGAGACAGAGGAGAATTCTAGGAAATCGACTTATGTGGCAAAGAATGGGTTGAAGAAGGGGCTTTTCGAGTTGCCTCGTGATTACCATAGGGAACTGGAGGCGGAGCTCAAGAAGATGGCGCCACCTAATGGGAGGGCTGTTCTCGTGTTCAAGGCAAGGTGTGGATGTTCTGTTGGTAGAATGGAGGTTCCGGGTCCAAAGAAAGCTGTTCGAAAGGTTAAGAACTAGAGAGATATTCCATACTAAAGTATCATACTTATGAATAATCTCAACTATCTTGTTGGAATAAGTTATCTGGATAATATATATACTTTGGCTGTTAAGAACAGTTATGTTTTAGCTTTATACTTTATAATCATTACCTTGATCTTCGACCCTTGAGAATTGTTCATCTATATGTGGACCTTTTGCTTTATATCTATATATATAGTGGTTGTTTAAACTTAAAAGTTCATTGATTCTGTTTTGCTTTCTACTGCTCTTCAAGATGCATTGATACTTTTGATAGTTTTCAATTGTTTGACATTATTTTGGCTTAGTTAATTTGCACCTTTGTTGGATGTTTTTCTTTCATGTATTGATTTCTGACTTGAGCATGAAAGATATCTTTCTTCTGGCCATTCCTTCGTTGTTGCGTGTTCTTAGACCTTGCATAGATTTGGAATCTACAAGAAAACAAGTTTGTTGACACTTGAGATTATGAGTTTAGAAGTTCATTCTGGCCTTCTGACATTCGTTGGCATGGTTCCAGTTTGTGATGTCTTCTGTTCCTTGTTCTTAAATCAGGGCTAACATAGCTTTAGGATCATAGCAAACTCCCCATAAGATTTAGTATTTTTCGTGAAAGCTCCATGATGAAGGCTTGTTGCTCGTGTTTCTTGGCCTGACTGGACTGTTTGGTAATTTGGAAGTTCAATCGTCAATGTTGCTTTATTGATTGTAGTTTATAATTGTCATATTTATCTGAGTGATAGCGGTTGCCTAGTTGTTAAGTTACACGTGGTGAGTGCGTTATTGTTGATTGGCACTGGAGCGTGACGTTTATTGGCACGTGTGGTTAAGTCCTGTTTTTCGTCATAAGAAAGTTTCTCTTTATATATCTTGCACTTTTTGCGCAGCCAATTATAGAGTGAAGAATATCCACTGAAGATTTTGTTCCAGTTTCTTGAGATTAGGGAGCAGCAGTTCCAGTTTCTTGAGATATTACCTGAGACATTTAAAGTTGTATATTTCATATAGTTTATCTTCTCCTCTTTGGAAATATTTTTCTTTTACAGGATTTAAGTTGAGTATCATGATTCATAGTGATATAATGTTCTAACATGATGATATAGAGCTTGATTGGCAGTTTAGGGGTTGCTGCACTGTAAAATTCCAGCCAACTTTGACTCACTGTCCTGTGTTTAAAGTGGATTTAGGGGTCATAGTTTGCTGGTGAATATTTCTTGATCAAGCTACAAGTCGCGAGCTTAGACGTAAGTGAGGGGCAGATTGTATCTTGATGTTTTACTTCTCCTAACCAAGAATCTGTAGGCTGTAGCTAAGCTAGGACTGTTTTGATTAATGTTGTCATTTTTACTGTGCTGCAAAAAATATGCAGTTTGGTTTCTTAATGTTAATGGTAAATTCCAGAGTTAGTACTTGTTCTTTTCCCAGCTGTCTGGATACGGGATGGGCTGGCCCAAAAAGAAGTACCAGGAGACCGTAAGCCCCGTTAAGTTGAACCAGCTGGCCCAAGTGCATAACTGTGGGGGAATAATCGGCCAAGTAGCTCTTGCCGGGGTGGTGCAAGGTGACCCGCCCTGGGGGTCAGAGTTTTGCATCTCTGCAACAAGTAGCTCTTGCCGGGGGGTGGTGCAAGAGCTACTTCTTGTTATTCAGGAGAGGAATCATCTCAGTAATATACCATTGAAGTGATCTTGTTTTACATAATGTGGGATATATCAACCCACTCTTCTGTATCTTACGGTTTAGTGTACGAGTGGACCTAAGCAAATATGTAACCCACACTCGAACTGACAGGACCGATTCAAACAATTCATATCTCACAACTTTAAAAATAAAATATTTCATTCTCATACATAAATGCATGCACACAAGTGTTCCAGGTCTGTACATCATCGTCTTACTCTTCATCAATATCAGCATTACATTAGCATCCTCATACTGCTGATACTCACTCACCAAATCATTCATGTTGCCTCCGCTTCCGTAAACTCCATCTCATTCATCCCATCTCCCGTATATCAATGCAAGGATGCCTTCCCCCCCTGAACATAACCGTAAACTGCTCACTCACCCTCCTTAACAAAAGTCATGACATCGACAGCCCAGTAGGCAGAGCATCACACACACTCAACTTCACATTGTTCAGAATACATTCCACAACATAAGGTGAGTTCTTGTTCTGCACATATCATCTACACGCACATGGGTAGAGCAATTAGGTGACGTCCATGGCGAGGATCAGCTGCACACATCATGTTTTTGGCATCCCACATTTTGTTAGGTGAGCTTGGGGATCGCCAAATCACGGTATTGTTGGGAACTTTGAGATGTTAGGGAGGCAAAACCGTCCATGAAGAAGTGCAGACATGGGAACAGGATTAGGTTTACGGCCTGTTTCAATGAGGTCAAGAGTTTAGTTGGCCTAGGAACCAGAGGCGGCAGGTTAGGCTGGACATTGTTAGGTGGTTCAGATTGCCGACTTCAACTACATGCCAAGTGTTTAAATTGAAGGTGAGCTATTTATGCATTCAAACTGTTGGTTCTGTTTGCAATGCATAATGAGAACTATGAGAAAATTATCCCTTTCTGGGAATGTACATATGTACTCAAGACTCTGTTAAGAGTGAACCTATGAGCTTCGAAAACTAGTAATGGTTTTTCCTGAAGACATGCAGTGGAATAAATGTTCCAAAAGCAGATCTACAAATGTTTGCCGTTATCATTTAGCATTTTCTGGCGAAGCAGAGGGGCTATGCAGAAATCTCCTAAGGCGATTACTGCTTTTATAATCTGTAACTGCTACTGTAATACTTTTATACACCATTTGTACATAGTTGCAGTGCATAACATTCGCTTGAATTCAAATCTAGAGTACTAGGCATTTAGGCTGAACTCATATTATGCCACAAGACAATCCCAGGTTGTGGTTAGAACGAAAAGATAGGGCGTAAGGGGCACGACGAGAATTCACAAGTAATGTGACACCAACAAGCATTACATTAAACATTTTCAAGTTTCACTACAACAGTATCCCCTGATGATAGCATTACACAAGTTTCATCAGGTTATTTTACACAAGTTGTGCGCCAAGGATACACATTGAAGTTTATCCTATTATTATTTTATTATCAGAAAGCTGGTTAACCAACCCTAACTGAATCGTATATCAAATCGAAGTACGTGAGAATGAGATACACGGGATTGTGCATCAAGTACTTTATCAAGAAGAAAGGCCAGCGGTGTATAACTTAATCAAACCACCTTTTTAGTAGAGAAGCTCCTTAAAAACAGGATCCACGCTTTGTCCCCACTTTCCATTGTATAATTCAAGCAGCCTCTCAGCTGGGGTTACACCTGACATGAGTAAGTTCAACAAGAGATATTAGTCCCTCGGTTTTGCTACTTCAATCTGAACGATGAGAATAGTTTTCAAAAGAAAAAGCAAATGAAAAATAACAAGCTACGCATACTAAATAACCAACGGTAGACCTAACTAAAAAAAAAATACTTACCCGTATTAACCACTTCTGTTACTTCATTAAGAAATCCTGTTTCCTTGAAGCCTCTTCTCTCCAAGCCATCCTACGAAAAGTTGGATGTCCACGTTAATAAACAAATGTGGCAATTGAAAAGAAATGATGCACAGTAAAAATATAAATCAGCCTCTAAAATACCTTCGCCAACTTCACAACATCCTGTGCAACATGCTTCAGCAGTCCATCCCGAAATGGTGTCTTAAGACCACTGATTGGTACCTAGAAAGACCCAAATTGAATACAAGTCTTCATATTAGAGAGCTTATATAAAAGAAATACTCAAAAACTATTTTGCAGCATTAGCTTAAAGATGGGAACGAAGCACCATAGGTTTTCAGTTAAAGGCAATAACAGCACATAGATTCATGTGACAAATATTAGGCGATATTTTATAATTATAGCAAATTAAATGGTTCAGGTCATATCACCAATAGCAGAATGGAAAGCCTCAGCACACAGAAAAGTTCTTCCAATGTTAAGTAGGTACAATAATGTTGTAGGGGAAAATTGGCAATCTTGTCACCATATTTTTATAGATTGAAAAGATGTTTCTAATAAAATGTAATTCAGGTTTCACTTAAAGCGCATTCACTCCTATGAATGACCACCATCACTTTGGAGATGGCAGTCATAAGACTAGTAACCATAGCATTAGCATGAAAAAATTTAACAATTTATACTTGCTACTTGCTAGATAATTTCAACTCTATGTTAGCAGGACAGAAACTGGTCTAACAAAAGAGCACTCAGATTGTACAATAATATAGAAAGAATACAAAACAGATTATAGAAAGAATAGGTGAAACTATGCATAATGTTTAACAGTTTACGGCAATCTTTCCAGAGTCCTAAATCAATAACATTTTTACCTTATTCCTTAGCATCAGTCTTTCTTCTGGAGTCCAATCAGCTACCATGTCCAGGACAGCTTGCAAGGATATATCGTCATATAAGATACCCACCTGAAATTCAATATACAGTGTGTTATAAATATGCATAGATACATCAGAAAATAACAAATCTATACAAGCACATACATATTCTTATCTCTTGGAACTTACTTTGCAGTGGTAAAATCGAACATAGTGAACATATCATATTATTATTCAAGGTTATAATGTGCATGCATACATGAACATGATGATATATTTAAATGAATGTGCATATCTGCATCTCATCCAAAGTGTGCCTTGCCAACTAGAGGTTAATATAACCAAGTGGGAATAATAAAGTAATAAAGTTTTTTCGAGAAGAGAATACCCAAAAAGCAGGCAGAGCACATAGCCTTCTCCAAGGTCCTCCATCAGCACCTCTCATTTCCAAGTATCTTTTGAGTCTGACCTGAAAAGATAAATTAATAAACTTGTGAGACCACCAAGAAGACATCATACTAATTTCAGCCTATTTATCTCAAAATGTTACCTCTGGAAATATTGTCGTCAAATGATTCTCCCAGTCGTTTAAATTTGGATATTCACCAGGAAGAGAAGGAAGTTTTCCCGCCAAAAAATCCTGAAGCAATTATAATAAAAAAAAAACTGTAGAGTCACATAAAGTATAAAAAAGAATTTGCAGCAAATGGGAAATTTATGGACAAAGAATCAAGGATGGATAATAACCCGGAATGACAACCCAGAACAATCAATATACTTTTTATTCCGATAGACAAAGTACATTGGAACATCAAGAGCATAATCTACATATTGCTCAAACCTGTGCCAAAGAAAAGCATATACCGCCCTTAAGCATGAAGTCATCTATAATAGATATTTATTGTAAATAAACATTTTGCAAGGTTCCAAGATATCTATATGAAATACTGGGGCACAGGTTTAGGGAGTTAAAGATGAAAAAATAGTAACACCAAGTTTTATGCCAAACTAGGGCTTACTATTCAAAACTAACTTACCCAAATGAGTCGTGAAATACAAATGGAAGCATCCCAGAGCGGTTATTGTCAGTGTCTGTCCAAATCTGACTGCAGAGGAACAAAATTATTATAACCAAATGAAATCTTCATAGCCTGAATGGAGGTTCAATTTAAACAAGTAAATACAAGGCAACATCCAGATACCTTCTCATGCTAAGATAACTGTTTGGTTTCCCTTCAGTGAACGGTGAATTTGCAAAGAGTGCAGTGGCTATCTGTTTAAAAAAGGGTGTTACATTCCTCATAGCTGAACAAACTCACAGTAAAGACATTTACACAATACTCACAGGCTGTAAGGCAAGACCAGCCCGAAACTTTCTTATCATATCGGCTTCAGAGTGAAAATCAAGATTCACCTGTAGAATACAACTTGAAACAATAATGTTGGTACAGTAACACATAGTGTGTCAGAAACATATAGAAGTCTGAGACTTCCATATGATTTACTGCCAGACTGCCACAACGAAATACATCAAGTCTAAAAACAGGAAATGCAGAATTGTTCCGAACCTGAACTGTACATGTTCGAAACATCATATCAAGTCCAAGTGACCCAACTTTTGGCATGTAATTTCTCATAATCTCGTATCTTCCCTGAGGTAAACCATATATTTCAATATCAACATGAGGTCATTATTAATGAAGCTGTTGCACTTAGCTGGAACCAAATTGGCACAAATTTAAAAAAAAATAAAAAAATGCAATAGAGTAAGCTTAAGGTGTTAGGCATGCTTGACAATAGTACCCTTAATCGTTCAGAATATGGAACCAAGTTATGAAGGTGCAAGCAGCATATAAATGAAAACTACTCTGTAGTTCAGATAATGGTTAAATTCTCAATTGAGCAACACCCTAAATTTGATGAGTACAAACCGTATAAGTTGCACGGTCATGAGAGGATGGGTATCTTTTGGGATACTACTTCATTGACTGTTTCCAACTACACGACTCTAGTGCACTATTATCCCTCACAGCAAACCTACTCCAAGTCTCCAACATTTGTTCCATGGATTCTATTTCACTTATGCATAAGCATTCTCTGTACTAGGCAAAGATACAAGCAGTTGCAAAGCCAACAAACTCTCTAATTGTGGCCTAATGAAGAAAAAAAAACTAATCTATCACATAATCATGATAACATTTCAAATGTGATTGTAAAAATAATTATTATATGACAAATAATATCAGATACTTCTATTGCTAGTTAGTTATAGTTCATTCCTACAACAAGAGACACTTTCTTATTTCCTATACAAGTCCCAAGGCAATATACATTAAAAAAAAAAAAAAAGCAAATGCAACTTAAGGATTATGGTTCCCATTCCCCTCCCACCTGTTGGTTGATTGGTGGAGGGGAGGGGAATTTATGTTTAGATAATTGCTGGTTTGAAGCTAGGTAAGGATCTTAAAAGTCCAAAGGTGTATATATTGACTATGAATAGGATGCCTGAAAAGTTGCTGATCCCACTCTACAACAAACAAGGTATCTACAGATACGAATCTAGTTCAACATTACCTTCGGCATTATTGGTATATCATCACGTTTCCATTTGGGCTGGAAGCCAATTCCTAAAAATCCAATCTTCATCTCCTCAGCAATAGCCTTGACCTGAGGATTTCAGGTAACAATGATTATTGAGCTAAAACAAACTGTTGAAGCCTGGTTTGGCAGGCAAAATTAGTTCTCTACAATGAAACCACAGCTGAGCAAGATTCTAAGCAATTTCGACCAATGATACAAGCTAGGCAAATTCTATGCTTCCTGCGAAATTTTGATAGCACAGTTCAACTCGGACTGCATGTAATGGAAAGAGTTGAAAACAATCCACAAACAGATCTTTTTGGCATATTCTTAATTTATGTGAAATAACTCCTCAATTATTGCATATTACATACATAAATCACCAAATGAATGAAATATGTCCCATTCATGATTTCAAAAGGAACATAAACTTCAAAAAACTGACGAAGAAGTCCCAGAATACTGTATTACTGCCATTACATTTCACTAACAGGTAACCAACCGGATAAAAATGTCAACTGAATAGTGGATACAAATTGACAACAAATATGTTTGACCAAGACTTTCATAAAGTGTGTGTACTAACCTGATATAGATGTGAATTTACTTCTGCACAAGTTTGATGCAGAGTTTCAAGAGGTGCACCGCTAAGCTCAAACTGGCCACCAGGCTCCAGCGATATACTTTGTTTTCCCTGACAGATAATTATATTATTTAACAGAATTACATCAAGGAATCCAAAGGAGCATGCAGTCTCAGTGCCAAGTGCACAGAGTGCATTCGAGAACAGGGAAGAAAGTACATACTCCATAATAAGCAAATCAAATTGAATATTGACATGTTTCAGGGATTGACAGAGATTTAAAAATAAATAAATTGGTGAAAGCTATGATATAATATTAGATAGTTCCCACTTCCACAATAAGACAAAAATTCTGTTAAAAAAAAAAAGGAAAATGGAATACCTGTTTTAGTCCAATTATGTAATCTCCTTCCATTATCTTATCCCAATCAAATCTTTCAGAAATACTGTTGAGCAGCTCTGCGATCTGTTCATATTTGATGGGTCGTAGTGTCTCCAAGTCAAACCCAAACTTTTCATGTTCAGTCCCTATCCTGCATACACAGCAATGCAATGATGCACACCACAGTTAATAGACGAGGAATTCTAAAAACCATGTACTAAAAAAAGCAAAATCATCAAAATAGACTGAGATAATGAAATGGTGGAAGCAATTCAGGAAAAGTTAATACTGTTGCAACATAAGAAAATAATATGTCTACAAACTAGAAAACAATAGCAATTAATAGCCTCACACGTGAAAATTCTCATTCTTTCTGCCAAAGACAAATGAATTTCGGGAAACATGAGAAAATAAGCATCTACAATTCCAAACATCTCTAGATTATTGTTTAACCACGTTTTAAAATCTAAATATAGTAAAATATGCAGGTATATCCTACTACCAGCTCTCTAGCTTACATATTAAAATTTATAAAATTTTTTTTTTTTGCGAAAAATTATGCATACTGTACTCCAAGTACCAATGGATGGGAGCTAGAATTTGAACCTCCAGTTTTCTTTGGGCTTGCAACCAGAAGCAAGGTAACCTACAAGATCTTCTTTCGTGAGCGGCTCTGTCGCAACAGCAGTATCTTCTGTCGGGGGACTAGCAGCGACAATCAACCGATGGCCTCTACTCTGTCCAACTCCATTCCCATTTAAAGACTGGGTTGGTGTTGCTCTCAAGGAACCACAGAAAGAGGAATTTGTGGGAAAGGAGATTTCTTTAGTCTTAGGCGTCCCCATAGAGCGGGCAAACCTGTTGACTCCATTATGTCTTGTTTTGTGCTGTGTGGTATCAGAATGAATGCAATGTGATGAACCAGGATGGGAAATCAATGCCATGGCTGAAGCTGAAGATGAAGCATAAAAAACTTGAGAAACTTTCTTTGATAACGGAAACAAAGAATTCAAACAGTATAATATGTACCAAAATTCCAATGTCTCTGAAAAACCGTTCCAATATGAAAAGTGGATGTAATTTACTTGGATACAAAAATCCGTCACTCTACTTGCCGAAATTACTATGAGTGAAACACTGAAAAACAACCTAACCAATCGACCATGAAATACTAAAAAATGAAATAAAGTCACCGACAGCAGGGCAGTGTAAAATCCAATCCCTACAGATTGAAGTGCTAAGCAAATGAGTTGATTTAATTCACAGTACTAAAATAACAATAAGATCCAAAACTCCACTCAATAGCATGTCTCTGAAAAAGCGAAAGTGGATGTAATGACTTGGATATAAAAACTCCTAACCCTACTTAGCGAAATTACTATAAGTGAAATACTCAATTACAACCTAAACTGTGAGGTCAATGTACACTCCTCACAGATTTAAAGTGATTTAGATAAACCTTAGACAATCGGCACGAAAAGTTAACCAATTAAATCAAGAGCAACTGAAACAACTAAATTAATATACTCAATTCCAGTATCATCATCATCATCTTTCAGTTATGCAAATCAATCTTCAATCAAAAACTGATTTCACTAATCACTAGCAGCACTTTTCCCTTTCCCCTGTACCAACAGGGGAGCTAAAATCCGTTATTACTAACACTAGTAGTTCATTCACAGATTCACAATATGCATTTCATATTGTTGAAAAAACTAATCAAATACAGCAATCTACAGAGAGACAGAGAAAAATACCGGAAAACTCAGGATTGAAGTCGAATTAAGCGGTGGAAACAGGGGGAGATTGAATTAGGATAGATGAATTAACAACTGAGAGAGAAGTTGGAAGGTTACCTGGGAGAATGGAGAAGATTCCAGCCGCCGAGATTAGCTTTTGCTGGGGGTATGTATGTTTGTACTGATGATGAGAGTATGGTGTTTTTTTTGCTCACTGTTGTCGTAATATATAATACTTAATAATAAAATAAAACTCCGCTTTTCGTCCAGGTGCGCTTTTTGGGTATAAAGTTAGTGAGCTTTTTTTTGCAATCTTTTAAAATTAAAAGTATATTGTAATATTATATAAAATTAAAAAAAAAAAAAAAAATACTGTACGCCTGTACCCACCCCAGATCCACCTTCTTTGCGACCTGTCACGTTTAAATGGATCTTAGTTCGCGACTTAAAAATCACTAGTTCCTATACGAGAAACAGAGAATAAAGAAGGTGGGCATTGTGGCATTTTACACCAAGCCATGGCTTTTTGCATCTTAAATGTCCAATCTGCACAATATCTAGGCCTCATGATCATCAATTCATCATCCCTTTTGCAGCTCCTTTGTCTTTCAATCACACATCCTTCAAATCCGTTAACAACACAGTTGTTTCCTATGAATTATCTTATCTATTCGACAAGGTTATGTAGCAGAAGTGAAGGTTGTTATAAGCACATTGAGGCATAAAAATCCGGTACAACTTCTGGGATGGTGCCATGAAAAAGAAACAATTACTTCTTCTTGCGTACGAGTTTATGCCTAATGGTAGCTTGGATTCCCATCTGTTTTACAGAAAAAGTTTTTTGACCTGGGAGATCAGGTTCCAGATTGCGAAAGATTTGGCTTCTGCATTGCTCTCTCTATATATGCAACCTATCTACTTGTTCTGCCATTTTTGTTACGTTCTTCGTCAACCCTATGCTCTACTTCTGTTGGCCTACAGATACTCAATTAGGCCTGTGTGTTGCCTTCTACTACCATATATAAACAAGACCCCATATATACTGAACAAGTGGATTAGCTTCCAGTTTCCTCACAAACAATCGATATGCTTGTTATTTGATTAGCAATAGTGGAATGGAACTATTAGCGAGCTGGATTGTTTCTGTCTCCTTATTTTGTTCCTTATTAAATCTTCAGCGGATAGAAATCAATTTGATGAAAGTCGAATTTCAACAGTTGTTGATTACATGAAGACAATCACAGAACATGCAGCCAAAGTCACGTTGTTTCACTTGTATAATGCATGTAAAACAGCTTTGCTTTTGTCCCACATAGGTAGAATATGAAAGAACCCCCAAGACAAACATATAAATATGTCATGTGATACAGTTGAACACCCATACCTTTCTCGGCCTTTTGGCTAAGACCAAGTGTGGTATCTGTTCTTATTAGTTTAATATTTGATATGTTTGTAGCTTACGGGTTATAGCGATATTAATCTAATTTTTTTAGGGGGAAGGGTTCAATGTGTAGCTTGCTGAACGGGCTCTTCATGTGTTGCACTACTGCAAGGGCCCGGCACACCCTGTCCAATTCAGTCAGCAATATTTTAGCCTAAGTTAATAAATAGAAGTAGTCGTAAATTAAAGCTAAATAGTCTAATGTTAGATGCAGTCACGAGAAGGTATCTGATTCAGGGACTCTTGGACACATGGCTCCTGAGTTATTTGAGGACGAGGCTACTTTAAAGTGATGTGTACAGTTTCGGCATGGTGGCATTAGAGATAGCTACTGCGGGAGAACTTCATGAAGGGGCTGCCCTGAACTAGGTTCTGATTATACTTGGCGGGAATTTGTTCGGTTGATGACTGTAGGGCTCTGGTGCACTCAACAGAAGAGCAATTCACGGCCTTCGATTAAGGAAGCAATCCACGTGCTTGATGGAGCAGCTCCATTGCCAGAACTAGAACTTCCATTAGTGATGAATGTGCACTTACACTTTCTGCATCAACAATGGTGGATATGCATTCTGGTGGAGGCCTGACCTGGGAGGGGAACGATCCAGGAGGGGCCCGCACGAGGCTTGACCACCGGGCTTATTGTGAAGATGAGTCTAGAGACACACTATCTCTGGATTAGAAACAGAAGCTGCTTCTTGTTGAAAACTTCAAATGCATTTCCTTTTCTTTTTTTAATGTTGAGAAGATCTGGACATCAAGGGTACCTCGCCAGCTCCTTCCGGCATCTGAAATCAAATTGTAAACCAGTTAAGCAGTTGAATATATAATTCCTATTAGTATTATATCTACAAATTGTATGAGCATATGACTCTGGATATTTCCAAGTACTAGCTGATAAGAGTCACAATGTTATTGAGCCTATAGGCCAATTAACTGTCTACTCCTAGTGCCTTTCGAGTACGTTGAGATCTTAAAATAGAAGAGTTTCAAACCATCTAGATCAAACGTACCTAATCAACTGTACGCATACATTGGAAGGGCATTGAAGAGAAAGACAACGTTACGCGAGAGGGACTAAGGAAAGAAAACATGCAGATAGTTTTTACATGAGAAAGACAAGAGAATGAAAAGACAGCTCCCGGTAGCATTGTAAAAACTAGGCTTTCATTTTACATGCCCAATGAAGTGAAGTTGATATTTAAATCTTTAGCACATACATCATTAAGTTCAATTCAGATTAGATTCAGATCAACTCAGTTCGGTTCACTTCAGACGGAAAAAAAAATGAAAAAGAAAAAAGAAAAGGACCTAACTAGCTGATGACTTGATGCATGTCAACTGAATTCATCATATCATATCAGACTCGTTCGCTTGAATTCAGATTGTGACTCTCAGAATATATATTTAACATTTATAGATAGGTCATAATCACTAGCTCAATTATTTTTAGAATTCAGTTGTTACAGATCTTTCTGTAGCAACCATTGTTGTAAAATTCACAAAAGCTCAAAACAAAAACAATGGAACAGTACTTATCTTCCATAATTCTTCCCTTAACCTCAATTCTACTACTGTCCATTTTCTGGTATAAATTCTTGTCAGAGAAGCCTCTATCTCCAATTTCTCTAGATTACCTGAGACATTTAAAGCTGCTTTTGTATTTCATCATAGTGTTTATCATGCATTGAACTCGTGTAACATTTTAGGTTGTTTAATTATTTATTTAATTTGTTTGGAAATATTTTACTTGTAAAGTATTCAAGTTTCTTTCAACACGAATATCACTGTCAAGGCTCACGATTCATGGTGATACTCATGAATGTTCTAACATAATATAGGCCGATAGGCAGTTTAGGGGTTGCTGTACTGTAAATTATGCCAACTTTAACTCACTTTCCGGTATTTAAATTCTGAATTTAGGTGGTCATAGACTCATCGTTCTAAATATTTCTTGATCTATCATTTGCACTTTCATTAATGTTGACGCTGCTGTAAAGATAAACATGAAGAACATACACGTCTCAACACTTAGTCATATTTCAGTAATGTTTCTTCATCAATTCTCATGAAGTCTGAGGGTCTCATTGCAAATTCTGAAGAGTTGCTCGTTGTTTCACATCGTATAATGCATGTAAAACAGCTTTGCTTTTTTCCCACACAGGTAGTATATGAAAGAACCCCCAAACAAACATATAAATATGTCATGTGATACGCTTGAACATCCATACCTTTTTTGGCCTTTTGGCTAAGATCAAGTGTAGTATTTGTTCTTAGTTTAATAGTATTTGATATGTTTGTAGCCTACGGGTTACAGCGATATTAATATAATATTTTTTGGGGGAGGGTCAAATGTGTAGCTTGCTGCATGGGCTTTTCATGTGTCACCCATTCGTTGCACTACTGCAAGGGCCTGGTGCACCCCGACCAAGTCAGCAATATTTTAGCCCAAGTTAATAAATAGAAGTAGCCCTAAGTTAAAGGCAATGTTAGATGCAGACTTTAATGTGAAGCTAGGAGACCTTGGACTGGCTCGGCTGTTCATGAAAAGGGATCTGATTCAACGGTCCTCTTGGATACATGGCTCCTGAGTTATTTGAGGACGCAGAGGCTACCAAGGAAACAGATGTGTACCGTTTTGGTGTGGTGGCAGTAGAGATAGCTACTGGAAAGAGAGCAATACACGGCGACAACAACCAAGGCCGAGTTAGCTTGGTTGAATGGGCGAGGAACTTGTACCGAACGGGAAAACTTCATGAAGGGTGTTTGTTCGGTTGATGACTGTAGGTTCTGATTATCCTGAACTAGGTTCTGATTATACCAGGCAGGTGTTTGTTCGGTTGATGACTGTAGGGCTCTGATGCACACAACGGAAGAGAAATTCACGGCCTTCGATTAAGGAAGCAATCCGCGTGCTTGATGATGGAGTCCATTGCCAGAATTGAACTAGAACTTCGGTTGGTGATGGATGTGCATGCGCTGACACTTTCTGCATCAACAGTGGATATGCTTTCTGATGCAGCCTGACCTGGGAGAGGAGTGGTCGAGGGGGGGCCTGCACGAGGCTGGACCACAATAGGCCGGCCTATTATGCCACAGAGTAGAGACACTATCTCTGGATTAGAAACAAAAGTTGTTCATTCATTATCATGTTGAAAACTTCAAATGCATTTGCCAGGTGGTTTTTTTTTTTTTTTCTCTTTTTTCGTTTGGACCTGACTTGGGAATCTAATAAGAATGTTGAGAAGATTCCGACACCTAGGGTACTTCGCCAGCTCCTTTGATTCCGACATCTGAAATTGTAAACCAGTTAAACAGTTGACTAAATAATTCCTATTAGTACTATATATATTTAGAAATTGTATGAGCATATCAGCATATGACTCTGGATATTCCAAATACTAGCTAATTGAGTTACAATGTTATTGAGATCTGAAAATAGATTCCAGCAATCTAGATCAAACGTACTTACCAAATCAACAGTACGCGTACATTGGAGCGACATTCAAGAGAAAGAAAACATTACACGAGACGGCGGGAGAGGGACGAAGGAAAGAAAACATGCAGGTAATTTTTACATGAGACAGACAAGAGATTGGAAACAGAGCTTTTGGTAGTATTGTAAACTAGGCTTTCATTTTACATGTCCAATGAATTTGCTTCAATGTTTGACTTTATTGAATGTAAGTTAGCTAGAAAGAGAATACTACTTAACCAAGTGCAGTTGATACTTAAATCTTTAGCATCATACATCATATCATATCATTAAATTAAGTTCAGATTAGATTCAGATCAAATCAGTTCGGTTCAGATCAGAAAAAAAAAAGGCAGAACTAACTAGTTGATGTCATGTCAACTGAATTCATCATATCAGACTCATTCGCTTGAATTAAGATTGTGACTTTTAGAATTAGAATATATATTTAACATTTATAGATAGGTCATAATCAATAGCTCAGTTCTTTTTAGATTGCAAGACTAGTTGTTAATTACAGATCTTTCTATAAATAGCACAGCAACCATTGTGTAAAATTCACATAAGCTTAACAAAAAACAATATGGAACAGTACTTATCTCCCATGATTCTTCCCTTAACCTCAATTCTACTACTGTCCATTTTCTGGTACAAACTCTTGTCAAAGAAGCCTCTATCTCCTCCCCTGCCGCCCGGTCCACGAGGCCTGCCAATAGTCGGGTACATCCCGTTCCTCCACGGGAACTTACTCCACCAGTTCACCGACTTGGCTCGCCAGTACGGCCCCATCTTCACCCTCCAGCTCGGTGCCAAACTGTGTATCGTGATCGATTCGCCTTCCATTGCAAAGGAGGTCGTTCGTGAGCATGATGCGGTTTTTGCCAACCGCGATGTGCCTATCGCGGCACAAATCGCGACGTACGGAACAAACGACATCTCGTTTATGCCGAACTGTCCCACCTGGCGATCGCTTCGGAAACTGTTCGTGAGCGAAATGCTGAGCAAGAGCAACCTGGACGCTTCACGCAACCTCCGGAAAGATGTTGTCCGTAAGGCAATTGGAAATCTTTACCAGGCCAGAACCGGACGTCCAGTAGAAGTTGGCAAGTTGATTTCTTCGATTACGTTGAATGTGATCATGAATATGCTTTGGGGTGGGATGATGACAGGGGAAGAGGGCGAAAACATTGGTCTGGAGTTGCAAAAGCTGGTCCCGAGGTTTGTTGAACTGATCGGGACAGCTAATATTTCAGACATGTTCCCAGTTCTTGCTAGGCTTGATATTCAAGGAGTCAAGAGAAGCATGGAGAAGGAAGTGAAGTCTCTTGATGGTATTTTCGACAAAGTTATCTTGAAACGCGCAGAGAAATTGTTTGGGAAGGGAAATGAGGAAGGAAAGAAAGATTTTATGCAGTTTCTTTTGGAGAGAAAGGATAATGAAGATTCATCAGAGTTCTCAATTACTGAGAACCAAATCAAAGCAATTTTGATGGTAAGAAAGCTTTATGATTTTATCTGTGAAAGAATTCGATCTCATCTAAAAGTTCGAATTTATAGAGAGTAATAGAATTAGTCCATCTTATATTAATTTCACATGCAAACTCTGTCTGAATGTTCTTTTGCAATTACTAAGGACTTAAATTTTTTGTTACAGGATATTGTTGTAGGCGGAACGGATACCACATCATCCACAATCGAGTGGGTAATGGCGGAACTTATGAACAACCAAGAAGTCATGGAAAAGTTACAGAACGAACTTGCTGATGTCGTGGGCGTAAACAACGTGGTTGAAGAGTCCCATATGCCGAAACTGCACTACTTGCTAGCAGTTCTCAAAGAAACAATGCGCCTGCATCCCGCGGTATCCCTCTTACTCCCAAGGTGCCCTAGCAAGACTACTGTAATCGGAGGATACACCATCCCCAAGGATACGCGAGTCCTGATAAACGCGTGGTCAATTCAAAGAAACCCGTCTGGCTGGGACAATCCATTAGAGTTCAAACCCGAAAGGTTCTTGGATGAGACGAAACTGGATTTCAGTGGGAATAATCTTAACTACTTACCATTTGGATCCGGGAGGAGAATATGCGCCGGGTTCCCATTGGCAGAGAGGATGCTGATTTACCTGTTGGCGTCGCTTGTGCATTCATTTGATTGGGAGTTGCAGGAAGGCGAAAAGATCGGCATGGAGGAGACTTTCGGGATAGCATTGCGAAAAACAGTTCCATTGGTGGTTATACCAAGTCCCAGGTTGTCCAAATCAAGCTTGTATGATTGATGATCAGATGATGAATCAGTGTGTTTGTAATGTTTTGTTATTGTTGTTGCAAGAAAGTATTAGCAAATTTCAGATCTCTGGCCCATGTTGTCCAAATATGCTTGGTGTTTGTCAACTCTTTAAGCCAGTAAAATGTACTCAACGTAGAGTTGACCTCATAATTATTAGACAACTAGACATCAACTAGCTATCACTCAATTCCTGTTGACTTGCCTTTTGGGGGTCAATACTTCTAATCATAAAATATCAATAACTACAGAAACAAAATATGTAAGAATGGCAGCAATTTGATAAATAAATTGAAAATTCTATATGAAGCCTCTAAAAAAATCCAAGACCTACTACAAAACTACACCAATTTGATAAATGAATGGAAAATTGTATACGAAGCCTCTAAAAAAAATTCAAGACCTACTACAAAACTACTACTAGTACAAGCACCAATGTTGAACAAAACCTAAGCTAACTAGCGGTATAAAATGTTAACAAAACTTAACTAACATGATCGGTATTATACGATGTGATGTTCTGGTCGAAGTCGAAGTCATATCCTGATACTTGAATCCAATCCGGATTCAAAGGATCGACCACGATCTCAGTCCGATCCGGATCAAGTACATGGTCACCCACATACAGAACAATGTTCCACACCTTATTATTCTCATAATTGTCATCAACCATCTGAAACCGGCAAACCGGGCACGATTGGTCAATCCGGAGCCATTTACCAATACACCCTCCACAAAATCCATGTTTACACAGCATCTCATTAACCTCCGCACCAACTTCGCACTCCACTAAACAAATCGGGCAGACCGTATCCGGTTCCAACACCCGAACTACCGGCAAGTTAACGGTTGATACTTTGCTCGAAGCTGATAATTGACCAATATCGACGTTGATTATGTGGTAGGGTGATTCATCTACGTTTGATACGGAGCTATGTACGACACTTATCGTTTTGGCCGGGCTGTCTACGTGAAGTTCGAAATCGAACGAGATCGGGTTGGATTGGGTGATACGTGGGAGGATGTAATCGGATGTCAATTGGACTACACTCAGCGCCTCTGGCGACAGTGGCGTTGATTGAGAAGACGAAGTCATTGTTAAATAAATACATAGTGATTTCGGAATGGAACTAGTCAATGTGGTTTAGGGTATTAATAGTTTCGTGTGGCGGTGGGATTAAACTACTCAAATAAGGAAACTAAATTAAACACAATTTTAGATCTAACATGGGTCACTAATGGGTCGAAGGCAAATTATTTATTTACGGTTATTTTTGAACTGTTCTCCGAAAGAATACATTAGTCCACATACCAACACGTGTTTTTTACTGTGTACTTTATCGACCGAAGGCCAGTCAATTTGATAGTTCACCCATTCTAAGATTTCTCTAGAGTTCTTATGGATAAATTTACGAAAAGAAAACACACCTTACTGCTATAGTATGGTTTTCTATCCAATAAAATTATTTACATATGAGTGTGAATCCAATGCCTACCTTAAACGTTTATTTTTTTTCCTTTTTTTTCTTTTACCCAATGCCTACCTTAAACGTTTACTATTTTTTTTCCCCTTTTTTTTACCCAATGCCTACCTTAACGTTTAAGGATAATCTTTATTGTAGTACATCATCGTGTTGAGAGACATTATTATTGATCGATTGGGATGATTGGGTTTGTGATATGTGAAATTTGATGCTTGCATTTTAATTAGGTTTATGATGTTTGGGTTTGTTTATTTTGGGATTGTGATGCTTGGGATAATGACGTGTTTATAATGCTTGTGATAATCATGAACATCCTAAACCACCTTAATTCTCCACACCTAAATTAACCTTATAACTCCATCACCGATATGAATCGAACCTTATATATCTCGTTCAGAGCTACAGCTCATTATCACTGCACCACCTTATGATTCCTGATGTTTAGGATTATGGTGCTTTAAGTTTATGATGTGATTGTAATGACCTGATTATGCTATTGTGCTTATGATCATCCTTTGGTATTCACATTGCATTTAATTATGCTGATAATGGGTTATGAATGGAGTTTTGTGATACAAACCCGAAAGGTTATTGGTATACAAGCTCGGAAGGCTCTTGGTGAGACGAAACTGGATTTCAATGGAAATAATTTTAATTATTTTTCATTGGTCCGGGAGGAGAATATGTGTTGGGTTTCTGTTGGCAGAGAAGATTCTGATTTACTTGTTCGATGGAAGTTGTTGGGAGGGGAAAAGGTTGGTATGGAGCTGAGGAGACGTTTTTGGGATAGCATTGCCAAAACGATTCCACTGGTAGTTTTACCAAGTCCCGGATTGTTAGCTTGTATGATTGATCATCAGATGACTGTGTGTTTGTACTATTTTGTTATTGGAGTAAATAGCATAAAACCCCACTCAATTATTATTAAGAGGCATGAATCCCCTCAATTATTAAATTGCACCAAACCCCCTCATTTTATATTAAATGTTGGGTCACACACCCTGGCCATCATTCCGTGAACATAGATGCACACGGCGTTAAACTAAAATACTAAGGTGTATCGTGTATGTACTATGTACGTGATTTAGTATGCAAATTGTTCTTCATTACTTGCTAACAATGAATCTAGAACTAAATAAAATAATGAGGATGCAAAAGTTGAACTTTTGTCATTTGTGTATGGTATATATGTAATTTTATTTATGATGTTGTAACTTTTTCTTTTTTTTTTAGTTTGGAATAAATATCAAGTCAAACCGATCGTTGGGTTAATAAATAATGTGTTAAAAATTAAACCGATTGACTTTTTAAAGGAATGTTTAACCATTAATTTTGTTGGTAAATATTAATTATTTATTACTCCTGTTCCCCTTCAACAAAACTTATTACTCCTGTTGTTCAAATGATTTTTTAAAATTTATTTTTCTGCAAAAATGATTTTAGTGTGCACAAAGAATTATAATCCGCGTTTTATTAGTATTTTTTTTTAACAAGTTAGCTTTTATTTAAAAAATGATTATTAAACATTATACCGAATAAGTAATTTAAAACTTAGTATTACAAAAATATAATGATTCTAATTTTATAATACATTTTATTTGATTATTTTTCTGGTATCAGTTGGATTAAATATTAAATCAAACTGATTCTTAAAAAGTCAATGAAATAGAGATTTAGAAACTAATTAAACCATGATGGAGGAAGTAATAAAATTAAATCTATTTTTATAATAAATCGTATTACATATATATGAAAATCACATATGTTGCTGAGCAAAATAAGTGGGAAAAAAGAAACGGGAAAGAAGAGAAAAGGATGAATAAAAGATGAAAAAATAATTAAAAGTGAAATAAAAACAAAAAAGTTGTCAAGAGACTCAAGACCAAGAGTACAAAGAATCCAGCACATTGTATAAGCACAAATCCAATTAAACAATCATTTGAGTACATGGATTTGTTCTGATTACCAGTACCACCCTCATGCATGGCGCGTGTGCAACAACCACTGTGAGTTTGGACGGAAAGGGGGTATGATGCTGTGTTTAGTATTATTTGAGGGGTTTAGTGCAATTTAGATAATTGAAGGGGATTCGTACCATGATAGTTGAAGGGGATTTTATGCTATTAACCCTTTGTTATTGTTGTGTAACCTATTACACCTCCAGCAATTCAGTTTTTGCTATAAAACATTATGTACTAGTACTTTATAGTGTTTTCTTATATCATGTGTTTTATATGTTACATTGTACAACACATTGGTACACCATGATACTCATACTCGATGTTATATTGACAATTATGGATACACATATAGAACAATTTTCAAATAGCTAGATCACGATTCATGTCGATCCATTCAGAGTAATTATAGAAATACCGATAGAAAAATGGGGAGAATCAACCCAAGACCACTAGAATGAGTTGAGTCTTTAGACGTTACTTTTTGTTATCAAAACGAATTAACATAGATTAAGTATGCTCTAATAAGCCGATTCACATATAATGCTTAACCGGGTGAATGCATATGACAATTATTCTCTCTCCATCTATTTTTTTCACATCAAGTGAATAACTCTAAAACCAAAATACAACTCAAGGATCATCAAATTCGTATATTCTACGTTAAATTAAATGGTTCTATAGACAAACCGTAACCAAGCCTTAGTCTTAATCAAACCTTTCAATAAGTGTAATCTCCAAATCCTGAACTATCTCAACTGATTCCGGTCCGGTTCGACGAATCCGGAGCCAAATACATAAGAATCTTCCACACCTGATTACCATCCGCGATTCTAAACCAGCAAACCGGGCACGACTCCTGGATCCAAAGCCACTTATCAATACACCCTTGGCGAAACCTATGCTTACACGTCATCTCCTTAATCTCACATGTTGAGTTTGTATCAACAATAGTCGATTACCCGATCAAAAAGCTCACAATAACAACTAAACCACCAAGAAATTGCTGCACCAAATCAAACACACACCCAAGCAACCAAAACAGAAAACAGAGCAAGAACGCAAGCAAGAAAGAACAAAAGAGTTTAAAGTGGTTCGCTTGTAAATAACCTACGTCCACGGAGATCACCAGTTTCAATATATTATATGAACGCCAATTACAAGTCCCTAACAGTATGCAAGAAACAAGAACAAATCTGTCTCTCAAAGCTAGAACATATAATCTATAATATATCACTTGTCGAAGTAGTCGAACAAGCCTTCAATGCCGTGTTGTTATGTCTCCAGATCTGGTATGAGCATGCAGTAATCACCCCTTTATATAGCCTTCAATTCGCAGCTAAATCTAAAAGAATTCGAATAGGAATTGATTTCCTAATGGAGACAATTACCTTCTGCTGACTGCATTCGGAAACAGCTGTTGAGATAATACCTCACACCACAACACTCCACCGAGCAAATCGGACACTCCATATCTGGACCCGACACCCGAACAACTGGCAAGGATTCGATTTATGCTTTCGAAGCTGCCAATTGACCAAAACTGGCGTTGATGTTTAAGGCGGACACTGTTACGTTCTGTATGGAGCTTTCTACCAACGTCATCGTTTCCCTGGCCATATTTGCTTCAAGGTTGAGTAGGGTAGGCCGGGTGACGTGTGGGAGGATGAGTCTGTAGCCGAACATGGCTAGCCTTGTTAGAATATCCCACATCACTTGTGAGAGCCAATAATAACACATATATAAGTTGGATAACCTTATCACCTTAACAAGGCCATTTAAGGTGTTATTGGCCCAACTTCAATATGGTATCAGATTCATGAGACTGAGGTCGAGGATCTCCACCACCCTGCTTCTCGAAAGCTACTCGAGATGTCTCTGACGCCACTGGCAAGAAGAAGAACAGGTGAAAGCTACTCGGTGATCTATCCTTTGGTGTTGGTAATATGATGACGATCTAGAATCATCACGTCCTTGGCCTTCGGCAAAGGGTGAAGCTGGAGACATGGCAGGTGGTTGTCTTCTCATCGTCTGCTAATTTGAGTGAAGTGATTGGTGATAATAACACATATATAAGTTGGATAACCTTATCACATTAACAAGGCATTCTAAGGTGTTATTGGTCCAACTTCAATAAGCCTCAGCAGCACCTCCTCTTCTGACGTTGGTATCGTTGATGATGACGACGATACAGAAGAAGACATTGCTTTCTTTCCCTGGGATTGGAAATAGTAATTTTGTGAATGTGCATGGAGGGTTTTGGTTCAGTATTTATAGGATTGTGGAAGCGTCTGGAACCTCGGTTTGGCATAAATTTATATTTAAGCTCAGATTACACATCAAAGATTAACATCATAAATGATAAAAAAAATTAGGAAGTTGGTAGCATTAGTGTAGGAGTAGTTGTAATATTTGTCGTTTCAAAAAAATAAAAAATAAATGCTAAAAAAACAAACATAATAAATTCAAAATTGACCGATGGGCTTAAAAATGAGGCCTATAGTATGAATGGTATGGAGTTGTAACGAGCTTAATGAGCCTCTCGAGTATTTATTGTGAATGAGCATAAATTTAGATTCGAGCTCAGCTCGAAGACCTTATCGAACGAGTCGAGATGAGGACTCGATAGGGCAAAGCTCACATAACATCATTACCGTTTATGAACAAAAAAATTTATATTGAATCTGATCCGTGACCTATTTAGGTTTGATTTGTTAGTCCAATTCAAATTTATTATATTCAGTTCAGTTTAAAGTTAGTTCGATAAATTTATTAAATTCAGTTCAGTTTAAACTTAATCTAATAAATTACTCCTCCCATCTATGAGTAATTGTCCCAGTTTGACTTTGATTGGTCAACTATGTTCGACTTTGACTACAAATTACTATTATATTATAATTGTAAAATTTAAAAATAAAATTATATTATGAAAATTTAAAGTCTATATTTTCGTTATATAATTCCTTTAGTATTTTTATCACTATAGTTTAAGAGTAATTTGTAAATAAAGTTGAATACGATTGACCGGTCAAAGTCAAACTGGAACAATTACTCATAGATGGATGGAGGTAGTATTAAATCTAATACGATTTCATACATGTAAAACCGAGCCCTAGCCCAGTTAGAATCCATGTCCAATTAGATGTAGAGTCATTATCAACTCAACTGATCCAATATATATACAAGCAAATCCATCCTTGTTTGAAGGAAATCACCGTTATCATTATACGCTAACAAACTAGTTTCGTTTATATTGCTAGAAAAGAATTTTCCGAGAGATCAAGGATGGCAACTGTTTGTGAGACCGAGGTGGTGGCTAAAACAAAAGCACATCCCTGTCTGCAGTACCTCTGTTGCACTAAATACCAGCCTCCCAAGGATGATGATCATGAAGTTTACAAGGTAAACATCGATTTAGTCCATGCTTCGACGTGTTATCGTGACTTCTGATACTTTAATGTGTTACATTATTCTTGTGTGGTTCGTGAGATATCATAGAAAGAAAAAAAAGAAAAAAACAGTAAACATCATGTCAATTATGGATTGAACATAACTAAACTCTACAGTTTTTTTTCCTTTTCTTTTTTTTTTTTCCTTCTTTTTTCTGAAAATTAAAATCTTGTCTTGTCTGCAGATTAAGTATGACAAAAACAGTAAACATCATGTCAATTATGGATTGAACATAACTAAACACTACAGTTTTTTTTTTCTTTTTTTTTTTTTTTTCCTTCTTTTTTCTGAAAATTAAAATCTTGTCTTGTCTGCAGATTAAGTATGACAAGGAAGAGGAGGAAAACAAGGAGAAGTTGAAGAGCAATGCCAATCCTTTGAACTGGGTTATGTGTTGCTTCAAGTCTTGCTTATGTCCCAGACGTAGAATTAAACAGGAGTTATGTTATGCGTAGTAGTTTCTAAATAGAGTACTATTACTATATGCAGAAACTGCTGCATCTTTTTCCTTCTTTTTTTTTTTTACTTTACTAGCAAATTGATACGATTCTTATGTTCAGCAAAACAAGGTGACTTAATTTACAAAGAACGCGTTTCTTGATCAATAATACCCTCTCTTATATACCCATATATGAATCCTAGTAGTAATAAATTTCTTTACTAACCAGAATAGATCCATGTATGAAACATCTCATAGTATTCCAACAAGAAACTACTCATTATTGAGATCAGATCTATAGCAGCAGGAAGAAGCTAGGAGACTCTATATTAGTAGTAATTCCAGAGCAACAACAAGAATGTCTTCAAGACAAAGACAAACTTGTGTAATGTCAGTATAGTATTATAATCACTAAGGCACTCTTCCAAGAGGGGGGGTGGGGGAAGCTGGTAAGATATCATCTGCGTCATAAAAAACACGCAGTCGTCTGTCTAAGGTAGGGATAGCGAATTACCGGAACAAACAGCCTGCAGACTTCACCACTGATACTTGGCAGCAACAAGAACTTCCTCGTAATTTTCAGCCGCATTATCCCAACTCAAATCCTGTTCCATACCGCGTCTCTGAAGCCCCTCCCAGCTCTGCTTATAGTCACGATAAGTATACAAACAGTTTCCCAGAGCGTGTATAAGTTCATTTGAGTCGGCCCTAGAGAAAGTCCACCCGAGTCCAGTCTCCTTGTATGGGTTAAACTGCTGGACAGTATCTCTCAACCCTCCAACTGCATGAACAACTGGAATAGTCCCATAGCGCATTGCGTAAAGCTGGTTAAGCCCACAAGGCTCAAATCTAGAAGGCATTAGTAAAATATCTGCACCAGCTGTTATGCGATGAGCTGTCTTAACTGAAAACCCGACCCACCCTCTAACCTTTTCCTTGTACTCCCCCTCAAACTTTCTAAGTAAATCTTCTAAATCGACTCGGCCTGTTCCCAACAGGACAAGCTGCACGTCCTGGCTCATCATCCATGGGACAGCTTCTGCGATCAAGTCGACCCCCTTTTGGTAATCGAGCCGTCCAATAAACCCGATTAACGGGACGTCGTCACGAACAGGCAAGCCGAGCTCCTTTTGGAGAGCTGCTTTGCACTGAGCCTTGCCGGTTTTGAGAGTCTCAATCGAGTAGTTAACATAACCATCAGACTGAAGGTAAACATCTAGCTCAGGGGTCCAATCTTTTGTGTCAATTCCGTTCACAATTCCACGGAACTTCCAATCGCACTCATTTATAATTCCATGTAAGCCCCATCCACCTTCAGAAGTTTTTAACTCCCAAGAGTATCCATGACTAACGGTGACAATGCGATCAGCCATTTTTAAACCTGCGGCAAAGATGTTGAGGTGCTCTCCTCCGACTGGATCATAGAACTTGAAAAGGTCCAGATAGTGTGGTGGAAGATCTACCATAGGAAAGTCGGCAACTGGACCACGGCCCTGAAAGTTATTTTAGAAAGCACAAATAATAGAGTAGAATTTCAGATTCGCTACTGTAAATAATGAAAGATTTAAAAGGAGGAGAATAGCTATAACTTAGAGGAGTTATCTTATGCAATAGAATCATGGTATTATAACATATGTGGGTTTTGGTGCTCGGTTTTGAAAAAGATACAAGGTTTTTCGGAATAACAAAAATAATACAGATACTCGGTGCAAGTGAACATATAAAAGAGGTGGTACTCATGCAGCTTACTGATAAAATGTTGCAACACACAGACTATAGAACATCACCGGAGCAAAATCATACAACAATCATGTGCTCTTCTTTCCAATAAAGTTACATAGGGGTCTCTAACACAGACATAGGGCATTTTTTGAAGAGCTAGTTCTTGTTTTTTCTATGCAGATAAACTACATGCTTTCGTTCTTGTTATTTGTAGCAAGATTGGTCAGCTTAAATTTCAATCATGCTAATGAGTTCCATAATATATGAACTTTCTTGAATGTGTTTACTAATGCAGTAATACTGATTGCAAATGCTGAAGCAAAGGCCATAGAAAATAACTAGAATACACTCAGAACACACACCTGATGAGCTACATTATGAATCACCAGGACGGATCTTGTATATTGCATTAACCCATTGTCTCGGTAATATGCCTTGAGATAGACTGGCAATAAGGCAGTGTGCCAGTCATTTGCAATAAAAACCAAATTTCCATCTCCATAGCAAGCTCCACCACATGGGACATACCAAGGTACCTGAAATCACCGTTTCACATTATAGCACATAAAAACCCCGAAGTACCTAAGAACACCAACTTGATGTAACCATAGATGGTGTTTCGCTTTTGCACCTTAAGCAGTGCAAACCTTACATCCACCCATAACATTATAGACAAAATTACTTGCATCAATAAAACTCGACCCACATTTCAAAACTTAGTTTAGTGATATACTCATACCTCAATTGCAGCTTTGCAGAACAAAACCATGCGTTTCAGAATATCCTGCAAGAGTGAGCAAAATAAAAGGCATGCTAAGAAGAAAAAGATGCCAGGGCCGTTGGTTATCACTCATATGTATGCCCGCAGATAAAAGGAGATTCCAAATGTATTACGACTGAATATGTTTCTTCATTATTGATTAACCTTGGAAACTCAAAGTCAATGATCAAGCAAGCATTCTTACTTCATCATGAAAACTTGTTTGAATTTCACTCTTTTACACTTAACTATGGTATTGTAAATTGGATACTAACAACAGTTTGAAAATATGAGTAGGATGCTGGCATACTGCCAATGGATTCAAAATCCCAGATTAAAACAGAGGCATTCTGTTTCCACAGTGGATTATGAAATTTTAAGTGCTGTTATAGTACTTGGATAGAAAGCAGATGGCAATTACAAGATAAAATAAATATTAGATATTGTCCAGCAGTTGTATATGCATAGAAAAATTTAAAAAATAAATAAATAAGAAAAAAGAAAAGATGAAGCGCATAACAGTTCTACCATAATAGTAGTCTGCAGGAAACAGCATTTTCTTCTTCCTGACAATTCGACAACAAGGTATAAACTAGCTTTATTACCTCACGTTTTCCTCCATATATATCGTTTCCTATGTGCCGAAATACAGGGCTGTCTATGAAAACAAAATCTACCCCATCAACGAAAGTCTGGAAGTATTTCACCTCTAGATCCTGCAAGATGCAATAGGAATTTGTAATATAATTGAGAAATGATAACTTTAATTCATCCAATAGCTGCTTACCTGACCATCTACTTTATAACGCTTCATCACCCCCGAATCTTGAGCATCAGCATATTCACCATATCGTGGTGCAATAACCTAGCAATCAAACAATTTATATGTTAAAAAAAGCTAGTTGCCATTGACATTGGTACTTAGAAAAACACAGCTTTTCCGTCTACGGCATTTTTTACAACTACGATTTGGATCAAGCCCCAAATGACTGATCGTTGCACAGCAAACAAGAATGTTTGCATCAAACAACGTCAACATATATAGAAAAGAGAACTTCATTTTGTACATCAATTCCATTAAGGCAAAAGGCAAATGGGAAAATTACCATGACCCTATGTCCACGCCTGGCCAAAGCTTTAGGTAATGCCCCTGCAACATCTCCAAGCCCACCTAAGCAATGAAAATTACAATTAGACTCAAGTAAACACACAGTGCCTCATATGATCATCTGACATGAATAAGATTTTGTGCAGGTTATCTTCTCTCGAAGTGAAGTACCTGTTTTAGACCAAGGAGCACACTCGGCAGCTACAAGTATCACATTCATAACATTGACCCCAGCCAATGGAGGGGGTTTCGCATATTCACCTTCAGGCTCTAGCACCTCAGCATTTCCATTGATAGGAATTGACTCCTTCAGGTCTTTCTGTTTCTCATTGTTCACGGATGATGTCATATCTGATAGACTGGGCTTGTTTACAGTACTATCATTAAGCTTTTCGCTCGGTTGTACTTTCCCAGATGGCACTGGCCCAGGTACTATATCTACTACTGTACTTTTTACTTCTTTGGCCAAACCTTTACTAGAAGTGGGTTCTGCACTGGATATGACAGCAGAGTTCCACGGAACAGCAGGTACTTCCTTTGGTTGAACACCCAGAGAAATAACAGCTTTCGACGGTACTTCACCCAGAGAAGTAACGGGTTTTGCAGGTTGCTTAGCTCGTGGCTTTTCACCCACTGAAGAATCATTAGCAGGACGGAATTTTGTAGCTTCTGTTGCATCTGTAACAAAAATATTCATAAACCTCAGCTACAGTTGAATAACATTAACATCCTAACACTAGCACTTGTTTCCATCATCATTACCTTCATCTGAAGTAGCATCACGACTAGAAACAGAGCCATTAACCTTCATAAAAGACTGATCGCTACCTTCTTGTTCCATTATACTGTTTTTTATTGATGACACTAGCTTCTTTCTTTCAGCAATCTGCAATTCCAGTTCCATACAAACCCGTCTAAGTTACAACTGAGAGATTAGAGTACAATAAATATAAGTACCACGATTGACCATATTACTTCCATACACTGTACGACTCAGCTTTGGTTTTAAACTGAAGCACCACCATGAGGTCATGCACATCCTACCAATACACACACATACAATCTCTACACGAATTATTCAAATATATCGGCAAGGGTCAAGAAATGTCTCAGATTTCATAACTAAATGGAACACTTGATCATAAAAAACACGAAAATCGGGCAAAAGGAAATGTTCCCTTTTCAATTCCGGATAAATTTGATATGAAGAACTACCTGTTCCAAAAGATCCCTTTGCATGGCAAGAACCTTTTTGCTCTTGTTAATGGTGGCCTGTAAGGCATCATCAGCGTCATCACCACCAGAAGCCTCACCCACAACACCACCACCCTCCCGCGTGGCAGCAACGCGCTTCACCTTCCATCTCCCCATCCTAGTGCTGCTACAGCCACAGCAAGGGGACAATCGGCTCAAAAGATCTTCAGTCAAATTTCTTGAAATCCGAGCCGAATTGCAATCGGAGAAATTCCCAATTTCCAAACTGTTTCTCTGCCTAAATGCGAGTAAAGGGATCACGGGTCGATAACGATTGCCACTCCGAGCTAGTATGGAGCTGTCGACACCAGTAGGAAACGAACCCATTGATGCCATTAAACTGTTCGACGAATTGCCTCTGAGAAAAATGTTGAATTTTTCGAGAATTTCAGCTTATAGTGAGTGATCCAAAGAGAAATGGAGTGATGTAAACACAGAGAGTGAAGAGAATTGGGCGGTGATGAACTGGCCTATAATCAATCAGCTGTGTTTTTGTACTGAGAGAGATGAAATAGTCCAAATGTGGAGTTTCTATTTTGGCTTGTGTTGTGTAGAAATGAAGTAATAAACCATGCCAAGATGAATTGGAACTTGAAAGCAAGAGTGTGGTTCTGTAAATACTTTTTTTTGTTTTTTTTTAATTTCTACTCCTATCCGTTTTGACGATTGACTATTCTACCTTTATTGATTCACTTCTCCCAACCGTATTTGTTTACATTCATTTGATTCGTCTAGAAAAATAAACTATTCTTTTCACTCCAGAACTATGAGGTTGTATTTGATGGGTTTGAAAAAAATAATTAGTACTAATTTAGTTCAAATTACTTCAAGTTCATTAAAATTGTTTACCATCAATTTGAATTTGATCAATTGTTTGTATAATACAAATAAATTAAATTTATATTAATTAAGTTCGGTTCAAATCAGTTTACAACTTCCACCCGAATTGAACTTAGAGCTACGTCCGTATAGTATCCATTTTTTCAATACTGGAGTATTATATTTATCTCCGTATCTTTGCTTACACAATCATCACATAATCTAGCACAAGTGCACAACCATTAGATTAAGATTTATAAGTGAAGAAACAACCCTTACTTTAAATACTATTCTCAGATATATCTAGTACGCCCTCATTAGATCATATGAGTTTATACTTTTATAAACCTTATCAGTTATCACATATCTTTATCAGTAAATTATATTATATTATCGAAACAATTCACACATACTATTAAGATCGAACAGACACAAGTATGGAAGAAAGTTGAGAGGTATATGGACAATCTAATCTGTGTGGGGTTTTAAGGTTTGTGAGGCTAGGATTGGGAAGCTGAGATTGCAAAAGCAGAAAGGTGACCACAAATTAAACTCCAAATGGATTTTCTTCTATATGCACGGTGTAAGATTTAAAGATTTAAATTTGTGGTTAAGCAAAATTTGGCCCTACTTATAGGTGTCAGCCATTTACAACTCACACGTGGGAAATGTGATCGAAAATTACATGTTTTCTTGGACACTTATTAAAATTTGATGATTGATTTGTGTAAATTGCATTTTCTTTGGACGGTCACATTTATCGGAGGAGTGTGTGATAAGAAACTTGTATCATTTGGCTTTACATTTGATTTCATGTTAGTGTAAAACGTGGTGCAGTGTTGAGATTCACGGAATTGATAAAATATAAACTAATGTACAAACACCAATGAACCGTTTCAAAAGCATAAAAAGTTTGAGAAGATTGAGCATCTACTTCTGCGCTAGTATTACTTATGGTTGATCAAACAAGTTTGGTACGATTACTTTTTTTTTTTTTAATTAAAAACAAACATATATTAATACATTAATACTTTTTTCAAGTTATATCCAAAACACAAAAAATAATTAAGAAACCCAAATTATCTTAAGTGATGTCATGTGCCAAAAGATGGACCACTCTTTTACAATCCCGTCTAGCAAAATTAAATGAAACATAATGGAAGGACACTAGTTGCTCAATCTCTTTAACAATATTACCACAAATGTGCAGTATAGTGAAGGCTCATTGGACTGTAATTGCTTAACTAAGTTAAAATAATCACCCCTCAGCCTCAACAGCATATACATGCATCTCCCTTGCCAACTGCTCGGAAGTCGTCCTAGCTGCTAGTGTTTCGCCGTTTGTGGACAGGCTATGTTTGGAAAAAAAAAGAAAACAGCCGCCAAGCCACCACACCACCACTAGCACGATCTCTACGCACGACCCCATGTAACCTATGTGGCTCACTGCAGCATCATAAGGAATTCATGAACCGATCAACATGTGGTGGCATCCACCAGGACACATTTCCTAGCCTGGGTTAATTAGTTTGGTACGTTTACATCAATACATATTTAAAGTCAAACAAAAACTACTCCTATAGTATACCGTGAGCTAGACAAATCAAAGTTTAGAGGGTAATAATTTTTAAAAGTCGAAAATATTACCAATAATATATATCCTTCTCAAATTTTAAAAAGAATTTGGAGGATTTCACAATGCCCAATGTTTCATTTATGATTGTACTTATATAGACATATATGGGGAGACAAAATTACATATATAGAGTTAGTTCGGTGGTTGGAGAAGAGCCCAAATTCTAAAAAATCAATAATACTATATATGAAGCAAATCTTTTTAAAATTTTAGAGGGGGCAGACACCCCACAGATACACAAGGACTTAAGGTTGCGACTTGCGAATAAACCAGTTGATTAGAGAATATTTAGATAAAATATTACTACTTCATATTGACTACTCCCTTTCCTAAAAGAGTGGTAAACTCTAAACCCATTCAAACGAATAAACCCGCCAAAAACCTTCCACGGAAGAATTGTCCCCAAAACACGAATGCCTCGAGCTTCATTTCTCGGCTTAAATGAAGGGAGGAATGTTAAGACGGACGTGGTGAAGCACGGTATTGAATTTAATTTGCATGTGGAGAATAAAATCAATCCTTTTCTTGTCTCTGTAAGATAGATTGCAGATGCATAGTACATTATACATAATGTTCGATGAAATGCCTAGCAGAACTTGATCGAGCTGCTTGAAACTCGATTATTGCAGCGTTCTGACAATTCGTGGTTAAGTTTTACTCGTCAGTTAAGATTGGATTCTGGATTCGAACCAGACGAGACTAGACTACGATGGTGATCGTGCTCACGTACGTACGCTTGCTCGGAGATTGGGAATTTTAGTTTGGGGAAGTGGGTACATTCTCTCTCAGGTTGTCTTAAAAAGGTACGAGTATGACTGTGAATTGTAACTTGAGGTACTATTCTCGTTGACATGTAAATGCAAACTTGATTTTTTTTACTGATGGCTCGTAGAAATGTTTGGTCTTGCAGTGCTATGATTCTTGGGTTTGCGCAGCACAGTTTTGCTAGACATGTGTTTGAACTGTACGTTCAAAGAGATGAGTAGTTATCGTGTCAAGCCTAATCACACTACCTTTCCGTGGTTTCTTTCTGCTTGTAGTCATGACGGGTTGGTGGAAGATGGAATACTATAATATTTCAAGAAGATGGAGCACATACATACAAAATCAAACCGTCGATGGTACAGTTTGGTGCTATGGTTGATATCTTGAGCCGGGCTGGTCTACTTAAAGAAGCATACAGTTTTGTAACGAGTATGCTCTTTTAGGCTGACGCTGTTAGATGGAGAACATTGTCAAGTTGTGCGGTATCATGACGTTAATGTGTTGGGGGATAGATTGCAAGAGGTAATACAGAATTAAGCTGATAGAACTGGAACCGAAAAGGTTGTGGTATTAACTTCTAATGTTTTGCCATGCTTTCAAATAATTACGCTGAAGTGGGATTGTAGGATAAAGCTGCTCGGACATAGGGTTGAAGAGGTATGCGGAGAGAGTTGTCTAGAGATAAAGCTGCTCGTTTGAGAAGCAAAATGGCAGACAGAGGGTTGAAGAAGGTAGCCGGGGAGAGTTGTCTAGAGATCAGTTGTTCTTTCTTTAGATTCTTGTACGGATATTGTTCTTGCGTAACTTCTGCAGATGTGTTCTCTTCTTGTTATTACATAGACTAAGTAAACACGCAAGAACGCTCTAAATGAATACACTGTGCATGCATTTCTTGTCAACTGATTACTTGAAATAATGAGATGTCTATATATTCAGCTTCAATAGCACAAAATTTTCAGCTGCTAAAGAATGAACTAGAGTATCCATATTGCTTAGATTCCCTACTGATGGAATCATGGAAGTACAGTACACACATGACATGAATGCTACAATGAAGTTTTACAAATCACTGTATAAGAGTTATCTTAGTAACTCTGTAACTATGTCTCCCATTGCTACATAAGTTCCTACAACTAAAACAATCACCCCTATGAAAACAATTCCCCACAGGAAGACCGTTTCGAGCCCAAATCTTCGATAAATACCCGAAATCTTCAAGTAGCACAAACATGGCAGTATGACAGATGCCGTCACGCTCAAAAACGCGCCAACAAGTGACATGAGATACTCAAAGAATGGGACTGCCAAGGCCACAACAATTGTGCTCAGTACCAAACAAGTCCTGATCAGTATGCTAACTCCTGTTTTAGGCTCCGGCATGAATCGATTCTCAAGAGCACTTATGACTGGAGTTACCATTAGAGCGTACTTTGCGAATGGATTGACTAGTGTGGTGAGAATTGCCACATTCGAGCTAATTTTGTTCGTCGGGAGGTTCAATGTTATTTGTGACTGTACATTCGAACCAAACATTAGGTACCCCAATACCGCCATAGCTGCGTAGCTCATCGTGCAGAGCAGAAAGCAGATGAACATAACCTGCAATGCAAATTGTGATAAACTAAAAGTTTCATACAAAACAAGAGGGATTCAATGAACTGGAGACTTAAGAAATTAACCTTGGAGAATTTCTTTGGATTTCTCGTGGAAGTGTACAGTGTAGGGAAAACTGGATGAGCACAGTAACAGAACGCGTAGAGGCTAACAGCAGTCGGAATCCCTTTCCAATTCAACGCCGTTCCCTTCTCTTGAAATCCGACTCCATCAAATGCACCGGTCCAGAAAATCGAACCAATGAGCACAAAAGAAGCTATGACTCCAGTAGCAGAGATGTAAGAAAGGATGCTCATACTGTTGAACCAAACATTCGGTAGCATAAGAAGGCCTACGATTAGTATTAAACTCTGTCTCCCGCCAACAACAATCCCCAAGAATTCATATTTCATGTTTGGCAATAAGCTATGTAAATTATCTCCCTCAAGAATCAAGAAACCTGTTGCAACCAAATATAGTTCGACGTTCATTGCCATGGAGACAAACGCTCTGCCTTTGGCCCCGAATGCTCTTTGGCCAATATCAGGATAACTTCTTATACTCGGATCCATGTCCATGCATCTTTGGATTAACAAGGCTGTGTAGAAAGTTGATGCAGCAAGAAGGAAGAAGAGAAATAAGCTGATCCATCCGCCTTGTGATAACGCATATGGTATCGACAATATTCCAACACCTGTTGACAACAAATTCAGTACAAGAGAAAGATAAGGAATAATACACGTTAAAAAAATTGTTCTAGTGGCTATTAAGGCCCTAATTAGAGGATGTTTATCTTCATTTAGTTCATAGAGTTACATTGTTCTAGAGTTTAACTTTCAACTTTACATAATACTACCGCTAACTTTTAACTCATACACAAGTAACAATGAAACGAGTTACCATGGGGGCCGGTAAGTGGTAACTATCGTTAATCCAGTCCAACTGTTGCATTCACAAAGTTTAAACAGATACACTGGATGAAGATGGTAACTTGTGTGCATGGACCGGTTAATTTATTCTTGGAGATATATTTCAATCTCTATGAAGAAAAGATCGATGATGAACTCAATCGCCTCTCATACAACCTATCAATCTACTTCAACTGATCCTCCATGTAACTTGTACTTGGTCATTATCATCGTATTAAATGCGTTTACATGGAGTCGATGAACAGTCATCCGAATCAGATTTAGGTTTCTTTGGAGTGTTAGACTGAGCTAGCTAGCATGCATGTGTAATGTACTTATGTCATGAGAAAAACATACTCCCTACCTATGTCCCATTACAAATTACCCATTTTGACTTTTTTCGGTCAACAGTTTTCAACTTTGACTCTCGATTACTCTTAAACTATGATGTGAAAATACTTGATAAAACTATAATATGAAACTTTAGGTTCTATATTTTCATAATATAATTTTGTTAAATATTTTACCATTATAGATTAAGAGTAATCGGAAGTCAAAGTTGAAAGTCGTTGACAAAAAAAAGTCAAAAGCGGGACAGAGGGGAGGGAGTATACACACCAAGGATATTATCTAAGCCGCATGAGTAATGTTGTCATATGATATGGACTACTGTATTTTTGTTGACTTTTTGTGTCACCTAAAGTTTCAATGAGTGTTACTACCTACTACTTTACAGCAAGTTCCAAATAGAGTTCTACAAAAACTTAGTCAGCACTAGCAGCCATGTGGACTTGGTTAACATTATTATACATGAAAAAACACATGAATTAATGTGATTGATTCAATCCATTAGATCGATTCGACTTCCGAACTTCTAAAATAATCTTATATTATATTATATATTTAATTCCTCTCTTCTTGTCCCTGAACTTCGATTCCTGAATTCAGCCGTGATTACCAGCTAATCTGTCATTATTATGAGACACAAAAAAATTCGATATGGACATATAAACGTGTTTCGTCTCGTTCACTAGAAACTAAAGCTAGTAGAAGATGTGTATATCGATCCTTGACAAAGACACGATAATGATCGATCATATGCAAAGTACATATGTATATACCAACTACAATCCAATCAAGAAAAGAGTTAGAGCACAATTTCCGTACGTAAGAGCACATTTGTGAGTCGTGTGATATTGTGTCCTAGGTTTAATCATTATTTTGTCTGCGCATTGTCGTAACTTAGTCAAGTCGAATTATACCTTCTTTTTTTCTTGTTTTTTCTCTTTTCCTTTTTTTGATTGAATCGGATAAGAGTGGAATGGTTATCGAGTAGTCATCGTCTTCTCCTCTATATATCCAAGATAGTATTCAATCTTTTGCAGCAGCTTAAAAAGATGAAAAAATAGAATTATCAATTTACTCAATCAAAGTCTAATATGGCCAATTTGTTTTTTTTTTTTCTAGATAAAAGCCCTGCGGTTTTATTTTTTCTATACCATTCTTTGTTTGATAGCTAGCAAGAAGAATATTTGGGTAGGTTCCATCACGAAGTTTTTAGATGCCATACAATGATACAAATACATATTCATATAATTGTAATAATGTTTAATCAATATTATTGACTTAATTATGTAGAAAGGAGACAGAAAATCGCAGTTGATTATATAATTAGTTGAAATGTGTATTTACCGAAAACGTTCGACTTACCTTAATGGGGGTATCAATGAATATACTATTAGCATAATATCACATAAAATATCTACCGCCATGTCGAGCGTTTAATCAGTCTCCCCATGATTAGCACGATTTATACTATTTTAGTAGTTTCTATAAGTCAATTAATTAACTTGTCCAAATTAACCACTGACTTATGGTCGAAATTAAAATATCTTTTTTATACATCGTATAAAAAATAGGCCAATATTAAACGTCGAAACATAAATTTACTAAATGTTGGAAATTTATTGTAAATTACATAAAGTATCTATAAATTTATAATTTTACAAATTAACCCAATACTTTTAAAATCATCACAATTCCACCTTAAATAAATCAAGCCCCTAAATCAATAACCTAATCAACATATTTCAATTCAATTTGAAGAACACACCAAGAGATATCATCAAACTCATTTCACACCTTGATTTGTAAATTTGTAATAAAGTATCTATAAATTTATAAATCTCTTGTAAATTTAAGGGCTTTATAAAACTCATTTCACACCTTGATTTGTAAATTTGTAATAAAGTATCTATAAATTTATAAATCTCTGGTAAATTTAAGGGCTTTATAAAACTCATTTCACACCTTGATTTGTAAATTTGTAATAAAGTATCATATATATATATATATATATATATATATATATGGATTGTGCATAATTAACTAGCAGTTGGGCTGCTGCTAGTGAATGCTGGGCTGCTTCTAATCACTATGCCCGTTTTTTTTTTTTTTTTTTTTTTTTTTTTTTTTGAGTTTGAATTTAAATGTTAATTTTTGGAACACTTGAATTTAGTATCAAATTTATCAATTTTTGGAAGTTCGGAAGTATCATTTGATCATTTTTGTTAAAGTGATCATTCATGTTAATAATTTATATTTATGAGTGTATTGTTTTAGGGAGTGTTTGTGGTAAAGTACAATTGTAATAATTTATATTTATGAGTGTATTTATTTTAGGGAGTGTTTGTGGTAAAGTAGAATTGATGAATTTATTATACTTGCAATTGTTTATGATAATTTGTATGAATTTAGTAAGTTTGAGATTTATTTGTAATACTTGTAAAATAAGAGTTATTCTGTAAATTACAAATAATTTCCAACGTTTAGTAAAATTGCTACTACGTTTAATAACCTCCTAAAAAATATTAGTTATATCATTATCGAAAGAGAAATTTAGAAAGAAAAGAAAATAAAAAAATTGTACTCTTGAATGATAAGGCATGTTAACGTGGCATGGATATAGATCTTACACCAGCATTCCTTACGCAGTACAGATGGCTCAACTTATTAAGTTATTATAAAAAACAAATGGTTGCTGATTTTTGTGTTTGTTTGCAAATGCTTGGATAGAATTTTTCTACGAAATTTATACTAAACATTCTTTTAACTCATTTCGTATAACATATTGTGTACGAGTTTATATTTAATTGGAATTAAATTCCATATTATATAATCTAATTTATAAATACATTACATTTTTAGTAGTTCAATCAATAATAGAGTATTTCAATCAATAATTTCACAAGTTTTTGGCATGTGAAAGATAGTTTTCTTCTTTTTTTTTTTATTTAAACCATGAGAAATTTGGTTAATCTGATTTTAAACATTATCTCAGAGTAAAAATTATTAATAATCTATTAATGCCAGCAGATTATCTATTTTCATTAATGATTACCCACCCCTACATTCCCATAAAAGTCACCACATCAAATTATCTGGAAAGTTTTATCTAAGTTAGGTTTTACAAATAATACTAGCTTACACTATTCTTTACTACTATAGTAGAAATGAATTAGCTCATCTTCTAATTCTAATGCATAATTTTACTGATGATTGGCTTTGGAATTTGGATTAGTTGCCATTTTACATGAAATCAGTATATTATTCCAAATTTCCAACTTTGGTAAAAGAAAATAAAATAATAGGTAGCTCTAGAAGTAGAAAACTCATTTGAACATATACTATATTAATAGAAGTGGTTTCAGGTTTGAAACCACTTCTCTTCTCGTGAGAGTAAACAAACAAACAAGTAGTTGGATTTTCCTATACCAACTCCTCAAATTACTCCCATACAAGACTTGAATCATCAACATTCATTGCTAATTACTAATAACAAAAATTACCAAGGTGACGTTAAACATATACTCGTATAAAAAATCAATTAAATCTCAACCAAATTAATCCAAAAAAATAAAAAATAAAAAAATTGAAAGAAGATTTATGAGCACAAGAAAGAACATACCTGACAAGGCATTGAGGCCATTGAAGCAGGTCTTGAAGAAGGAGGTCGAACCGGAGAGATAACGGGAATCGTAATCGATTAAACCGTCGGTTCGAGAATCGTAGTCATTGTAGTTTAGAAGCGGCACGATGTAGCTGCTGTCATCTTGTTGAGGCTCCATGAGAACGGGGGTGAAAGAGAAAAGGAAGAAGAAGAAGACGAGCTAGGGTGATGGTGTTTGGTACACAGCACTTATGTGGGGTGTTTTTATTTATGGGGACTGGTTTGTTTGTTTTGCTAGCTAGCCTTTTGCATATATGCTCACCACTTATATATATATATATATATATACCGACAACTCTTTGCGAACAATTTTAGTACCGGGACCCGATATTATTAAATTCAAGTACTAACTCATTTATCTCTCTTGGCATTAGTAATACTTCCTCCGTTTTATTACAAGGTTATTAAGGGACTATTCATCGCGATCTTTAACCACGTATAACTATTAAATTACATTAGAAAAAAATATAATAAAATTATATTATGAAATTAAATAGAGTATATTTTGATAATCAGCTTTTAATTTATATTGATATAGTTTAATTTTTTAAAAACTATACGTGGTCAAAGTTCGCGATGAATAATCCCTTTAAAAAATTTGTAATGAAAGGGAGGTAGTATTATTTATTCCTCATTCCTACTGCATGTCCTACTAGCTGTATTATTATCCATCTATTTGTAGTATCCGAATCTCACATCATTTAATCATTTAAGAGATGGTGGAATAATTAATTGTGGTGATTTCAAAATCAAATTCGGTCCAGATCCAAAATGGATAATATTAAACGGGCAAGATATGTGTACTCCATGTCATTAGAATTCGTGCATGCCCAGAGAATCGAGTCGTTACTTTAAGTCCCTCCGTATTGTAAGATTGCATATTGTCCATTTAATGTCGATAGATTTTTTAATGATTTTTGTACGATGTATGCATGTGTTAGTTGGTTTAGTACTAGTAGTAAGTACTGAGATCAGATAAAGGTATGATCCATCAAAACGTGCTATAATTGAGTATGTCCATGTGTTAGTCTCTATTCTCTTGGTCTGAAAATTCGTTATTTCCAGTTTAATTTAATCATGTTATGTTCTATTCAGACTTGCTTAATTGTATTTTATACTACAAATACATTTAGTTAAGTTCTGTTCAATTCAGTTCAGTTCAGCTTCATTCAATTTTTGTTTAGACGAAAATAACAATTTCTTATTTGGTTTAGTACTAGTAGATACTGAGACCCGATAAAGGTAGGATCCATCAAAACGTACTACTCGTATAATTGAGTTATGTAACTATGTATACAATTTAAATAAACCCAATGAGCATATGCATGATAGATTGAAAGTACAGTACTCGATCCGAAATAGGAAGAGCGGATTCAATTGAGTTTAAAGTTAGCATTGCCGAATTAGAGCCGTTGCCTGAAAAATTCATCTTTATAATTGATTGATGATAGAATAGGACTAGTAAAATGACATGCGGTAGATAATGTAAGTCATATACATACTCGATCTTGGAAATCTTAAAGGATTGATTGAAACGATTTAATCTGTCTAAATTGAGAAAGAATAGTTTAGGTTAGATTATGAATAAAGGGACCTTCTCTTCTTGTTTATGTAAATAGTTTTCAAAATTACTGTAGTCCACATAAACAGTCTAATAAAAATCAAATAAATGTATTAAATTAATTTCATGTATTGGGATTAGCAAATTAAAATCTTATTATGTTGTTCATATACATTTTCTTATAAGTAATTTCTACTTATATATATATATTTTTTCAATTAAACAATTCAAATTAAAAGGATTAAATAAGTAGTGGAAAAACTATTTTTTGGGACTAATAAGAAACTGTTCTATTCGTCTGAATATAATTGAATTGAGGTAAACTGAACTGAATGAATCTGAATTGAACTGAACTGAATTTATTTGTAATATAAAATATAACTAAGCAAACATGAACATAAATGAATTGAATTGAATGAATCTGAACTGAACAAAAAGTGAACATAATTTAAATTAATAAATTTTCTAAGAGAAAGAGAATGGAGCCTAATTACTTCTAAACATTTGGGTAGTATATATAATATAGTTTAACATCCCTTTAAAATTTCCTGTTTAATACCAACAGTTTGCAAATTGTGAAAACAGTTCATGCACACATCTTACGTCTCCTAAACGTGACAATATTTGAATTAGTACTAATTCAAAGTGTGTGAGCAGTCGAATTTTAACTGAACAGGGTGTGTCCTGCTTTACCGACTTACTTTTCTAGGTAAGCTTTTTCCACATAAAAACAAGTAGATTTTGTATCGCGTGAACCAAATGCCTTTTTTCTCTTTTTCATGATAACTTAAATTAATCAAATTCAAAGTGCATAATCACCAAACTTTGGTGATTATAATAAACTCGAAAGCCAAAAAAGGAAAGGAAAATCATGACTGACCTTTCGGATTGGATAAACATGCTATATAAGCTAAGTTAGTTGTTAATGCTTCACAGTTACACACCATGGGGTCCATGCTAATGTTAATGATTTACTAATGATATTACACTATTACTTGTTAAAACACGTGAGATCAAAATCAACTACTAGTTTCAAGTTTTCCTTAAATAGGAGTAGTAGTAGTATCTTAGACGAGTCTGTCTCCGAGTCTAGATCAGATTTAAATAAGGATTATATTACTTATAGGTGGAAAAGAGATTGTTAGGATCACGTTCGAGTTGGATTGTTTGGTGAGCGATTTTGATTCGGATTAATTCACATCAGATAGGATTGGAATGTGTTTGAATTTCGGGTATTGATAGAATTGGAATATTGTTTGGATTATAACTTTCAATACATTTATGATTTGAATGTGTTTTGAGGTGTAGATTTTGTTTTTCTTGTGCACCTCTTGTGCATCTTGTTTGTAACTTTGTATACTCTTTTCTTGTTCGTTATTAATATAATTTTGGTCGTTTCTAAAAAAAAAATATTTATGATTGAGTCAATTTGGACAGGTTTAATTTGAAATTTCATATCGGATCAATTTGGATTTATCGTTGGTTGAGTATTTGAACGAAAAATTATTTTTAAAATGAAAATTTATAATTATCACAATTTCAAAAAATGTTAATTACTTTAATTATAGATTAAATTAATGTTGGTTATAAATGAAATTAGTGAGTTTCTAATTTTTATCTCACAAATGAAGAGGTGTATATATCTATTACCAATTTAATTCATGTAAAATCGGATTGGGTGAGTTAGGGTCACATTTAATTCGTATTAAATTTCTTTGGATAATTTTGGATAAGATAAATTCGGGCCGAAGTTATAATCAACGTTTGGATGATTCACCAAAATATATCAAGTGAGACTTTTGATTGGAACCGTATCGTTCGAGTCGGATTGATTTTTCTAGGTATATTTTAAAGTAATATAATAAGCTTGTTGATTCAATCAATTGATTGACCTACCAATCAATTTTAATCCGTTGATCTTGCTTATCCAATTTTAATCTAGTGCGTACATGTGTCATTAGTTAATTAAAAGATGTAGGGTTCGAATCTTGTTGGCGTGATTTTTCTCCATTATTTTTATTATTATTTTTATTGAAGGTGTTTGGTTCGAATCTTGTTGGCGTAATTTTTCTATATTATTTGTATCATTATTTTAGTTGAAGGTGTTGGGTTCGAATCTTATTGACGTAATTTTTTTCTTTTTTATTTATTCTCTTCTTAAATTTTTATTTTTTAACATAAAATTGTATGACGTATTATATTTAATTTTAAAATATAACCATGATATGTTCTTATAAAAAAAAGACATACTTCCTCGTCCAATAATAAATGTAACACTTGATTTTGTTGACTTTTTCGATGATCATTTTGACCTTAAATTATTCTTAAATCATACGATAAAAATAACTAAAAACATCATATTATGAAACTAGTATGTTTATATGAAGCATTTGACAATATATTCAACTGATGAAAAATGCCAATTAACATGCGAAAAGATGCAGATTTTGAAGTTGAATGTTTCCAAAGTTTAGAGATGTATCCGATGGTTCTTAACTCATCGGAAGAATACTTTTTGTATGTCTAATATAGTTCGATTCAAAACTATTAATTGCATAACTACAAAAATTATATACATTTATAGCACACAATTTATATTAAGTTTAATTACTTAATTAGTTATTTTTTTATTACGTTTAAAGTCATTATGTGAAAATTATATATTCACTCCATTTATTTCAATGTACTATTTAATAAAACAATAATGTTTTACAAAATTGCGCTTCACACGCGTAGTGTGTGACGCAGTTACTAGTATTTACCCCTAATCCCCTACCACTTGTGACTTATTGTGGAAACCAATTTCAGCATTTTACTAAATTATCCTTGGGGTCACACCCCATTATCATATGATTGGAAAGTATATTTTGCTATTGAAAAAGTCATACACATAGCAACATATATATGACACGAACCCTCTGCCAAATGATCACCCTACACATTCCCAGGCATACATACCTTCATATATTCTCTGAAATAGCAGCGATGCGTCCTTGTCATTGCCAATCAAAATCTCAGCATCATTTATTCACGGTCCGAGTGCGAATTCGTGTTCCAAGTATGGGAGGTTTGCTCTATGACAGACAATTTAGGTTCACAGCCAAAGAATTTGAGTACAAAATTCCAAATTTGAGGAATGTGTGTGTAGGCATCTTGGACATGATCTATCGTGTATTAACAAACGAATCAGAACATTCAATGAATATGTGTGAATCGTCAACTCTGTTTTGGGGTAGATAGTGTAAAGCCCCGACCACTAACGGACCGAAAGCTCAACCCTTTGGACCGCCTTAGTTACTCCTGTGTTGTTCTCCAGGGTGATATACCGGGCTCATAGATCAACACGTGTTTTAATCCGTGCACTTTGTTCTTACTCGTGCGCGCACTTTTGAAACTTTTTTGGATAGATTTTCGAAAAGAAAGATGCACCTTATTTATATATGAGTAGCGTTCCTAATCTATTTTAATCTCTATGAAATTATGGGGCTTTGTACATATAGGGTAGTTTACAAAATATATTAATATATCCACACACAATATGTCGTCTTAATTATAATTTTTAAATATATATTTCAGTTATACGAATTCGTTCCCTACCTTACAATTAGGGCCGTCTCGGATTCCTTACAATGATGATACATGCATGTGGCTAAGCACGTACAAAACTGGTCCATCACTGTATTTGGAATTCAACAGATGATGATCGACCCAATTTCATAATTTTGTATTTTTGTTTAGAACAGTTTCTTATGCATTCATGTGACATGCATGCTCACTAGACGGACAGCTGCTACTTTTACATGATCAATTGTGTGTCATTATGACAATTAATTACTACGAGAAGGCGTGCCATTCTTTTACACAAGAGTTTCTGAGCAACTATAATTGGGCTTTCCAGGATGAATTGAGCGAAATTTCTCGTAAATAATTGTTCACGAGTGTTAGGCCCAAAACGCCAGACCAGTGTACCTGGACAACAAAATCCAAAAGTAGGTACTACTACTAGTCTACTACTCCTGTCGTAGAAGAAAATGAAGGGGACTCTTGGAGTTAGGCCCGGAAATTTCAGATCGATCCAAGGACTGAATTCGATTCGGTCCGGAAATATTTTCACTTCGCTGGGCCCGAACTCAGTTTAAATTGGATCATACTAAATCCGAATGGACCTGGCATCAAAAGCCATATAATTTTAAAATTTTCAATCTTTTTTCACGGTTTGAACCCATTCCTGATCGTCCGGATCCAAAATGGAATGAATCCGATTCAGTGATTGACCAATTCGGATAAATCATAAATTGCTAGGCCTAGTTGGAGTTAAATCTTCATAAATTAGTACTGCATCTACCACAAAACCATGAAGGCAACATCATGCATGGAGCGGAATTGGATAAGTATGCAAACACGCATTGGAGTATTGGACAAAAGTTTTGGCTATAACCCTGGTTTTTATTTTTTTTTAATTTTTTTTATTTTGAGCAATCATTTGTATAAAAAAGAAACGTATAGACCAAATTGCTCGTTAGTTTATTGTAATTGAGCTCGCAATCATGATTTGAAAGAGGGGTTAATGTACATACCTATCGTGAGTATCAAATACTACTACCAAGTTGCGAAAATGTCCAAACATGACTCATGTGTAGTACTGGAATCTATATTGCTCAAAATATTTGAACTAAAATGACATATGATTTTTCACCAGATATTTATACCTGAAAATATGACCGGTACGTACACCATCATAAAATAAGTGGTCAAATGTCGATCAACATTTCACTACCTCCACTAACCATAATGTTAATATCAAAGTATAAATATGATTATAATAATATGTTTTTTATTATAATACTCCAACAAGTACTCAATCGCTTTTTGCTGATGGAGAATGTTGATCACTGATCAGTATTGCAGATATGATTTGGCTCTATATGATTTTCTGGATTTAAAGGATTCTAGTACTATACAGTATATAGTTCTAGAATTGGACGTGCGCAGGGACATTAGAATATGGGGTAGTTGACATACTAATTTGAATTCATGGGTATTTTGTACAAATTGCAAACTGTGGGGGGGTTTGTCATCATTTTTCCCTCATGTCCATAACAAAAGGAGTCTCAGTCTCTTTATATATATACACATAATACACTCGCTCTAGTGAGCAGAAGCCAAATATATATCTCATTTAATTTCCTTCACTCTCTTCCTCTTTTCTAAGTTTCTTCAATTTATAATCCAAACAATAAAAGATTAAAAAAAGAAAATGGAAGATAGGCAACAAAGTTCGGATGATCTAGTAGCCGTGGAGAACCCGAAATCATCGGACATAAAAAGGGATTTCAAAGAAATTTACCCGCCGGACTTTCCCAGAAAGGTACTAGTACCATCGTATTTACATAAATCGGGTCTATCTATTGTCACAATTTAATTTGACCATTGTACGTAGGTGATTGCGGAGATAATTGCAACGTACCTACTGGTATTTGTGACATGTGGTTCGGCAGCACTCAGCGCTAGCGATGAACGGAAAGTGTCACGATTAGGAGCATCGGTTGCAGGTGGACTTATCGTTACGGTTATGATATATGCCGTTGGACATATCTCCGGTGCACATATGAACCCAGCTGTTACCTTTGCTATCGCCGCCGTTCGACATTTTCCATGGAAACAGGTTTGTCCCAATTTTTTTTCTAATTGTAATAATCTTACAATTTTAGTTCCTATCGAGAATAACAATACTACAACAATGACAAAATGTTAACATTACCCAGCTGTCACCTTCGCGTTTTTGCTTCTAAAGTATTGCAATATATATGTCGATGAAAGAGATAATAATTGCATGGATATGCATGGGTATATGAATTTGTAGCACATGAGTGTAAGGCCCGCATGTCAAACTAAACTTTAATATCAAATACCATGGGATTTTGCTTCATATTTTTTATATTATAAATACAGACGAACAAAGATAAAAGTTAATATAAAAATATAGGTGTATACTTAGCAACGTAAATTCGTGGTGAACATTAAAGAAAAATTCAAAATTATATGTAATATGAACCAATTTTCCACATATAATAATATTATTATAAGAGTATCCGAGTGATAAGGGTGCTGGAGCAGCACATGAGAGTTCAGGGTTAGAACCCTCACCCTTTCAAAAAATAAATTCCCACATATAATTTTTAATCTTGGGTTCTTCTAAATATTCTCTCTTTCCATTTTAAGAATCGTATGGATCGAAAACTACATGTCCTACATCTGATTATTAAGATAATATAATAACAATATTGATTAACCAATTGATTAACGTACTAATTAATTTTAATCCGTTGATCTTACTTATTCAATTTTAATTTGGTGCGTACATGTGTCATTATTTAATTAAAAGATGAAGGGTTCGAATCTTGTTGGCGTGATTTTTCTCTATTATTTGTATCATTATTTTAGTTGTGGGTGTTGGGTTCGAATCTTATTGACGTAATTTTTTTTCTATTTTTATTTATTATCTTCTTATATCTTTACTTTTTAACACAAAGTTTTATGTCCGTGCTATACTTAATTTAAGACGATTGTTCTTTTTATTTAGGTTGATACTAATAACTAGATGATTTTGTATTACAAGAAACAAATCAGACAATATACTATATTCTTATGAAAAAAGACATACTTCATCCGTCCAATAATAAATGTAACGGTTGATTTTGTTTATTTTTTCAAGTGTCATTTTGACTTTAAATTATTCTTAAATGGCAATAGATAATGGCACACATGATAATATATTCAACTGATGAAGAACAACAATTAACATGCGAAAGGTGCATTGCAGATTTCGCAGTTGAATGTTCCAAAACCTACAAATGTATCGGATGGTTCTTAACTTATCGGAATAATACTTTTCGTACATTTAATATTGTTCAGTTCAAAACTATTCATTGTATAACTACAAAAATTAAATACATTTATAGGACACCATTTATGTTAAGTTTAATTACTCAATTAATTATTTTTTAAAACAACAATGTTCTACAAGATTACGTTTCGCACGTGTGTGACGCAGTTTCTAGTTATTGATAAAAGAAAAGATAACACGATAATGAATTACTGAATTTGGTTATCATGAATTGAAAATAGGGAAAAGAAATTATTTCTTTTTTGCTCTTTATAATTGGTTGTTGAGAAGAATAATGCCATTTCCTAATGAATTTGTGATGAAATGGACACCCGGGTGTCTCATACCTACCAATATAAAAAATCATAGAAATAGATAGAAGAACAAAATGAATCCTAAAGAATCAAAATGGGACCTAAATACTATCTTCCTCTCTTTTGTTAGTAGACAGGGGTTATGGACCAGAATTTATAATTTGAAAAAGAAAAAATAAAATTGATTATATTCGAAGTTCGGGGATTAAATTCTTAGGTAATATTTGTTGCATCTCTAGGTACCATTTTATGTTGCAGCACAACTCACCGGGGCAATATCAGCCGGATTTACACTGCGTGTCTTGTTACACCCGATAAAACATGTTGGCACAACATCTCCTTCCGGGACGGACCTTCAAGCCTTAGTCATTGAAATCGTAGTAACTTTTTCGATGATGTTCGTCACTTCAGCTGTAGCAACTGATACAAAAGCCGTAAGATCATTAAGTTATATCACCGGTTTATTTTTATCTCTATGACATATTTGGAACTTTAAGTTTATTTCTTGATCTACTGTCCATAGATAGGGGAGCTTGCAGGCATTGCTGTCGGTTCCGCAGTATGCATCACTTCGATTTTAGCTGGGTAAGTATTAGCTCATTCACTCGGTATTGAATTTGTATTGAGAAGTTTGAGCTTTGTAAATGTTAAAAATATCATTGGGAGAGTTACTCCTAAAAAGGATCTGACAATGCTCAATTAGATTAGTTGTATTAGAGAATAAGAGAATATGAGTGAGAACTAAAAAAAAATATTGTATAAAGAGCCTTAGTGTGTTAATTATGTAATGCTAACTTGGAAGTTACTTAATTTCCAGGCCAATATCAGGAGGGTCAATGAACCCTGCTAGGACAATTGGCCCTGCAATAGCTAGCCATTACTACAAGGGTGTTTGGGTTTATGTACTTGGGCCAGTTTGTGGGACTTTACTAGGAGCATGGTCCTATAATTTCATTCGTGCTCCAGATAAGCCGGCCCATGCTTTATCGCTGCGTTTATCCTCCTTCAAAATGCGCCGGATGAGGAGCAATGGTGAACACGATGAGGCGAACGATAATCTTAACAATTTGTGAAGTGTGAATAAAAGTAGGGCCAATGTTTGTTGAGGCAACCAATTGTGTTATGATGCGTAAATAGTTTCATATATGATTATGTAGTACTTTGCCAAGATCTGTAAACATGTATTGGAGGTGATTAATATGCTAAGCTTGGACTTTTATCCTATCTCATCTTCTCAAGCGTGATTAGTATGCGTTTTCTTTCCAATGGACTCATCTTCTCAAGGCCCGGTCGAAAGATTTTTCCAAGATTGGACTTAAAGACAGGCTAATGTTCTCAGAAATGTTGCTCAAAGGTAGTAGTGCAAAAAGTATGAATTGCGTTCTTTTTTATTTAATTTAAAAAAAGACAGTTCAAAATGTCAGATCATACTTTTAAGTTTTAAACAAAATAAAATACTTCATGGCGTCAATTGCAAAACAACTCCAACTCCCATTTTGCACCCGAGTCGACATCAATCGTCTCTAAAATCATGTGTCGTTAATTTTATTAAGATCCTGATGAAATGAGGAGCATTTCAACATATGGCACGAACTATATGTGTCTCCACCACGGCTGCCATAACCGCCATCCACCGGAGACCCCCTCAATCATCAATTCGCCACCATAATCATCAATCTCATCACCATTTCACCACCACCTCGCCGCCCCAAGACCACCACGTAACCACTCCAAAACCGCCCATCTTCAATCATCAATTCTTTCCATCATCACAACACCATCATCATCACGAATCATCACCAGCACCGCGACCATCGTCATCTCCACCATACGGCCATCATCAAGCTTCATCATCTCCCAATTTCTTTTATTTTTCTTTTAATACCAATGCATTTTGGGAGTTTGAAATTCCGTAGATATGCTTGTTCTGTCATCCATACGTTGTTATGATGATGCCCGTTTTAGTGCCTACACGTTCAAAGCATATTCCTTCTTTCTATGATGTTTCTTGCTATTGTTTATTGCACCAAAAATTTCTTGGGAACATATCGACTCTTTTAGATTTTTGTGTTTGATTTTAAAATGTACTTTTTTATAAGATTTGCAAAATAAATGTGTTATTCAATTTAGTGATAGTATTTTATCCATCAATAAATAATTGAATCCAATACTAAATGTTGAGTTTGGAGTTAAACATGAACATTAGAGCACCAAGACCAATTTACTGGGAATAAACATAATTTGCACTCAGTATAATGTATAAACCCCCATATTTTGGTTGAATAAAGTGGAATGAAATAAGAGTGTTATCTCAGGCTGTTCCTTATGAAAAACTTTCTTTTGCTGTTATGGTTGTACTTGTACTACAGATTGCAGACCAAGGCACTGAGGCAGAGTACAACTAAAGCTAGCCAAGCCAGTTTCGAAGGAGACCTTCCAATCTATACGGTCCCATCCATCGGACCTTAGAAAGGTTGCGATGGCCTCATTAAAATCATTGTCAACGTTTTGAAGAGTGGGAATTGTATAACCCAAAGATAATTGTGTGCTTCAAATTGGTTTATTCTTGGGTACATTAAGGTTGTAAACATCGAGTTAATTATCTTCCGCTGGAGTTCAGATACGTTGACCTTGATTTTTGTGGTAGAAAATGGTTCCTCTCTCAGTAGAGGGGATTTTATGCTTTTAGCTTAAATCGAAATGTAGAAAAGCTAATAATCAATTTAAGTAACCATTTGCGAACACTAAATTTCAGAATCATTTGGAAACAAAAGCAGTTGAGGAAACAAAAACCTTCAACAACAATACAATTTGGAGATCCAAGTAGTTTAATAACAAACCAAAGAGGAAAAGGAATTAAGCAACATACAACTAGGATCACAGTCTCACAAATCTTGACCCTAAGTTCAAACTTCAACAACAATACAGTTTAGAAATCCAAGTACTTTAATAACAAACCAGTTGAGGAAAAAGAATTAAAACAACATACAACTAGACTATGACCATAGTCTCGCATGTCCAGACACTAAGTTCATTATTATCCCATAATATCACACATGCTTTGAAGATCTGTGTTGCGCCACTAGTTTGATCGTCTCGGATAGCAGCACCATGAAATGTGAGGTAAAAATAGCGTTGAAGGCTAACCTTCATTAAATTCGCACGGATAACTTTTTCCACGTGAAAGACTCCATGATCCTAACAAAATGATTACATTTACCATCAATATAATAAACTAAAGTGACAATCAACGAACAGAAATAGGAAAACATTAATGCGTGCACTTACATTAGACGATTTTGTGTTATAGAAGTCGATCGCTAGACGCGCCAAATCCATGAAAATGAAGTAACTTTCCGGATGAGACTTCTCTGAACATATGAGCGCGACAACATTAACGCCAGGAAATCGGCCTGGGTTGACATCAATGTCAAATCCCTGCATAGGACGTGATAGTCAGATAAAAAACGTTGGGCTACAACAGATATAAATGGCATAACAAGTCAATATTCTTGGCAGTACTAGTAGTGTGCATTACATTTTGAAAAATAATGTGATTTCTGCTCCATGATACAGTTGGTGCAACAATAGACTCCATAGAGACAAGGCTCAGGCTAAACAAGATGAGTTTGCTCTAGCTAGCCAAGACAAGATGCACTTTTTTATACTTTATCCATGATTCAATTTCAACAAAAGATATCTATTTAATTTATTGGACAACCAGAAACTCAAATATCTTAGAATTTCTCTTAGATAGATAGATACGACCAAGACATATCCAAGGTGAGTAAATCAAGAATTCAAGATCAATACAAGTTGAGTAAATATAGTCTTAGCTAAAGTTATACCGATCAGATTATAAAAACCCCTTCATTAAATTTTTAGCTTGGCAAGGTTTTATACAAAGTATAATCCACGTACACAGAACTTCAGATGTTGGACTTAGGAGTTTTGATTTTATTTTAATAACCACCTTTAAAGAGATTCTGTAATGAAGAAAATGCAAAAGAAGATAATGTGGAAATGCATCAAACACAAGTAACAATTATTCGAGCTTAGTGTGAGCATTGAGACTGCATACAAGAATATAAAAGAACACCTAGTAGATTTGTAGATTTAAGGCTTAGCACCTGACAAGCTTCAATAAACTCACAATTCAATTCAATGACAAGCAAATTGTCGTCATTTACTAAAATCCTCTTGTTAGCTACGTGTTTCCTACAAAATCCTCTTGTTAGCTAAGTGTTTTCTACACTTGTCTCTTGACAAAGATATTGAACAAATTTCCTGCACAATCACAAGCCTCCTAATAATTTTCATGCACCCTCACAAGCTTTAATTTCTACTCCCCAACAATCACATACAGTTACTCCAAGTATACTAATCCCAAGCTTTTATTAATTGTTGTTTACTACCATGTTTGACGAACTATTGTAAGAAATATAATAGTAGCAGATTTTTAGTAAGCACCGTCATCAAGGTCATACATACTATTATCAAATTATATACTATTATTCAAATCCAGAGAAAATAAAGCAACAAAAACTTTCAAATCCAAAGAAAAGAAAGATAAAAAAAAATACCTGGGATTCTTCTTGTAGTATTAGATGTCTACGAAGCTTCAGGATTGAATCATGAAATTCATCGGATTTTTGTTTTGCTTCATCGATATTCCAGGAATATGCGGATTTGATTTCATCGATCGTCCAATCACGAATTGTTGTTTTGGTGAAGATTGGACCCATATCAAGTGTTATTGTTTTGGTTGTTTTGGTTGGTAAGATTACATCGCTTGTTGGCTTCTTCGTTTCAGAAGCCCAAAATTTCTCCACTTCGATCTAGCGAAAAAAATTAATCAGTTAATCAATCGCACTTATAAACAAAAACACAAACGTATAAATTGCCCTTAATCAGCCATGGCGTAATTATTGTTAAACATCAATCTGAGAAAATCTGAGAACTGAGAAACAAATTGATTACCTTTTCTTCCTCGGATAATTCAGGAACATCAGAGATTGATTGTGATTGTGGTCGATCCGAAGTGAATTTTTGATTAGGCTTCCATTGACATTTAGGAGGGATTTCGGACGGGGAATCAGCATATGAAATAGGGATGAGATTTGTTTTCAACAATCTCGACACTAGATCGGTATTGGAAGAAGACATTGAGGAGGAGAGGAGGATAAATCTGAAGGCGGAGAGAAGAGGATAAATCTGATGGTATGTAAGACGGCGGAGAGAAGAGTTAATAAAGTAACTAGGTTTTATTTTATTTTATGTTTTGTTGGGCTCAAGGTGTGGGCTATTTGTTGGGCTTTTATGTACAGAGAGGGGACTTCACTCAGACTGCATAAAGGCAGAATTCCTCGTTAGACAGCATCTCCGTGCACGGGCCGGGATAACGATTTCAAAACACGGTGTTGCTTCACTTCCAAGAATGCAAAAATGAAAGAATTCATTAGTTTGGATTTAAATTTAAGATGGAATTCTTGCCGATTATGTTTGTATTTACGCAAATTTTCATAAGAGACCGTCTCTATTTAAGTTAAAGAGAGACGGACTAAATTGCAATTTACTAACACCTTAAAATCAACATAAAAATTCGGTGGCAAAATTGTTATAACTTATAAACATGAGGTCCTTATTGCAAATTACCACCTTATTTATTCTTTTTCTGACTGATAGATCGATTGATCATTCTCCGCCTCTTTTCCACCACCTCCTACTCCACCACCACCTTCTTCTCCTCCTATTACCGCCGCCGCTCCTTCACCTCTCCGCCACCAGCACTCCTCCTGTGTCCGTGCTCCCTACAACCAACCTTTCCCCTTCCAAAACCCTAATCGCCGACAAGTTCCACTCCCCAAACCCTAGCCTTCTTCAATTGGGTAACCTCATCTAATTCTGCTCCGTCTGTAGAGCTTTTCAATGAAATGATTGATGTTTGCTGCTTATGCATTCACTACAAGAAATCAGGCATTTAGCGACGGATGGGTAGATACGGATTCTATCCGTCTCTAATTAGCGACGAATAAGGACGAACTGCGCTCTAAGCTCAGTTCGTCCATGGAAAGAGCCAATCCACTACAAGAAAATAGCTTTTTAGCGACGGATGTGATCCGTCGCTAAATGGAGCGAACCATCGCTATTTGGGTATAGCGACGGATGGTCCGTCGCGAAAAGTGGCGTCGCTAAATCATTTAACGACGGATGAGCTTATCCGTCTCTAAATTTAGAGACGTATAAATTTATCAGTCGCTAATTTTGCTTTGACCGGGCAGCCCATGGTTTCTCCAATTTAGAGACGGATAAGCTCGCCCGTCTCTAAATCTGATTTAAAAAATATATATATTTCTTTTAATTCATTTAGTTCGCTTACAATATAATAAAATATAAAAAATAATTTTTAAATGCAATAAGGGGTGTTGCGAGAATCGAACTCGCGACCTCTCGCATTTAGCGACAAAATCATACCACTAGACTAAACACCCATTTTCTACAAGAATACAGAGCAATAGAATGTTCAAATTCAACAAAATACATATGGTAGATGATATAGCAACATAGAAAAATGGCAAACTTTTTTGACTACGTGTAACAAACATACACGGAAAGCACATGCTTATAACTCACTACACCATGCACGGAAAATTCAAGTAGATGATCCTTCACACTCAAACTAGGCTCAAGTCACTACTCAATTATCTTCATTTAGTTCTTGTGTAAATATCTAAACCAGACGTCACAGCACTATGATAAAATACATACATAATTTGTACCTCATAAACAATGACAAAGTTATCCTTGATTAGATCTTCATGTTAGCCATCTAAGTAGTCTGAAAGAACATCAGCTACCATGAAGAGGAACTAGAAATGAACTTGTCAAGTGTTTGAGATAACATAAATGGAATCAGCAAAGTATTTTCAAAATGGATTATAGCCCGGAAGCATATATCAAGTGTGTAGGTCCATAGTGAACACACAACTTCTCCAATATTGATACAACAAAGAAGATAAGCATGAGACTAAAAAAGGTCCATATATAACCATAACAAATATTGTCAAGAAGTAGTAGCATTATATATTTATCTATGATGGTCCTTGGATTCTAGTAATAAGTCATGAATAGAACCTCATTATCTTGAATATGGATGATAATTGACAAGAATACTACGAAATAACCAATAACAGAACTAGCAAAATATTGTAAGTACACACCTCAATGGCCATCAAGGGTGGCATCTCAACTTGTGAACATGCTAGAAATGTGATCTTTTCACCGTTTCACGAACCACTTGAAACACGTAGTGCGTGGGCGAAGCAGTAACACCCACATGTGGTTTCTATCTCTCGACTAATCTACAAATATTCCATTCATGTTGTATAAATTCGGCATCCTCTATCACCTTCATTATCCATCGTATTTTCATATATTTTACACCCACATGTTCCTCATTTTGTGTACATCACATTAGGATCTTGAAATTTCATTAATTTGTTAGCCCTTAATTCATTGAAATCCACGCATTAATCCTTTTGTACGGTTCATTTTAAATAAGTTGAATCAAATAGAATCTTAATGGAAGTAAATCCGTGACTTATATTTTCAATCATTGCAAGTAGCGTTTGCGTGTTTGTTTCCCTTTCCATAATTTCAATCAATCGAATTCGAATCAAATTGACATATTCATAACAAATCTAGTGTAGTACTTTTGGTTAACAAATGAATAGTTAAAATTAGTGATGTTACGCGAATCGAGCCTTATCGAGTACTCGGCTTGGTTCGACTCGGCTTGGTTCGGCTCGGCTCGATAACCTTATCGAGCCGAGCTCGAGCCTAAATTTAGGCTCGTTCCACTAACGAGCCGAGCTAGGCTCGGCTCGCGAGTACTCGGTAAGGCTCGATATCATGTAGATTATGAGTAGTACTAGTATTATAAGTTATGATTTAAGTTTCAAATTATTGGCTTGAATTGCTTATATTTACATTTTGTTAAACTTTAATGATTTCATAATTTGAGAGTTTACTCTAATGCATAATCTAGAATTTGTTATATTTTATTTAATATTTTAACATATTTTTATGGTATTTTAACAAACGAACCGAGCCAAACGAGCCGAGCTCGAGCCAAATGAACCGAGCTCGAGTCAAATGAACCGAGCTTGAGCTTGAAATTAAGCTCGCTTCATTAAACGAGCTGAGCCTAGGCTCGGCTCGTTTGTTAACGAGCTCGAGTTCGAGCCTGATTTCAGGCTCGCTTCGTTTCGTTAACGAGCCGAGCCGAGCCTCAACAATACTCGGCTCGGCTCGGCTCGTTAAACAGCAGTAGTTAAAATATGGAAGTAGTAGATTTTAAAATCAAAGTAACCATTAACTACTTATCATTTGCACTTTTCACAAATCACACACTAATCAAGTAGTAAAATGCAAGATAACAAAAATCAGAGCCCATAAATATATTTTTGATATATTAAGCAACCCATCCACCGACTCGTCACATTAAAGGAGTGGCACCGCATAGTAAATAGTAAACCATAACAGTAAAATTAAGCTTACAAATAGCCCAAAGTTTAACAACTCATACATACTATAAAGAGTCATTAGTGCATCACTAATACACCACCATTAACGATATAATTACTACTATAGATAATAATTAATACTAGTAATTAGATCCAGAGGGGCAAATTTGTTAATAATAATAATACTAGTAGTTGATCCATCACCATCATAAATTCAAGGGCATTTTGGTCCACCTTGCTGGGTCTTCCAGTTGTTGTAGCAAGGGCAAACAGCCTTGTTGCCGTAGAAACCCGGTGGGACGCAAAGGCACTTCCGGCAGCACTTCTGGCAGAAGAACATGCATGGCTTGTGGTACTGGGTTTTGCTGCACCTCCTCGTACATTGTGATGGGCATTCTTGTCATTTCACACGGGAAGTACAAAAGTTTTAAAAATCATCAGTCAAACAGTCAAACTTTTGTTTTCTTCTAAAACTCAAAAGTATGTCAGTTTCTTTCCACCAATCAGATTCTGACAAAAGGGTCGAACATCTTTGACTCTTGCTATGTCCTAATAGTACTAGTATTATTATTAGTTGATCTGAGGCCTCAACTCCATTACATTCCACAGGCCTCAGAGTATTATTAGTTGAGGCCTCCATTTTATCATTCGCAACCCGAACGAAACCATCAACTTCTCCCCATCCCCCAAAGGCACCTCCAACCTAATTGAACACCTAATAGCAACAATAACCCTCTTGCTAACACTAGTAATCCCACTCTCCCTAAACCCACACGGAATCGCAAGCGAAACCAAACGCTGAGCTGCCTCAACTCCATTACATTCCACAGCAACAATCAAGGGCTCAAACCTGAGCGGCCTTTCTCTTGTCGAACTCCATCGCCGCCCATGTACGCATACCCCCACCCTTTTTACTTATTCACAGATCTGTCTCTCATCTGACTTTATTTCTTTCTTTCTTTCTATCAATCATGGTCAAGAGATGTCAGTAGTGTGCGTTGTCAGTAGTGTGCGTTGACTCTTGACCAAAAAAAACAAAAGATTTTGAAAAAAATAGCTGGAAACTGTGAAGACATATACTCTAATACATGTAGTCCCCCTACGTACCTACTATACTCATTTTCATTCTTGAATAAAAAACTAGGGTTTTGGGTTTTGGTTTGAACAGGTTTAAACTTTAACGTCTTGGTTCTTTCATTTTCTTTACAACAAAATTTTGGTTGATTGTTGTGTTCAGTCTCTATATCTTAGATAAGTTTTGTGTTTAGATAAGTTTGGTCTGGAATTACATTGTTTACCTTGCTCATTGTTTACCTTGCTCAAGTGCTTGCTTTTTTTTTTTCTTTTTAATCTCTGGTGAGTCGGTCTATTTCTCTTTTACTTCAATGTTTGTCCTATTTTTATTACTCTTATTCTTGTATATTTTCATCTGTTAAACACCGATCTGTAGTCTTGATCTGTGTGTGTGTGTTTTAGTGGTAGCACACTAGAATGTACTAGGCTTCATTTTTTTGGTTCAAATGTTAGGCGAAGGGTGAAGGAGTTGGGGGTTGTCAGTTTTGGATTCCTTCATTCTTGATTCCTGATTCCTGTGACTTTTTATCTAAAAAATTTAGGATCAGTTTATAATAAAACTGAGTTTGTCTAGCGCAATCAATTTTGATTTTATGGTGCTGGAATCTCTCACTCTTGTCTAATTTTTTATACTCGTTAATATTTTTATTTGCAATATATTCTTTACTATTATAAGTCTAATAAAATGGAGAGACAGTTTAACATGCCCCCTTACTAACAATACTTCAACTTACTTTATACAGATCTGAGAAAAAATGTCAATAACTTGGTACTCCGCCTCTGCATATGCAGCCGCCTTAGAAGACGAGTTCTGGGCTAATGTAAAATTCAATACAAATATACATTTGTGTTATTATATTGTTCTCATTATATATTTATTTATTAATGTTTATTATTCCTCCAAACCTAGGATGACCATCACACTATTGGAAGGAATGGGAAAGGGCCACTACTATACCCTGCGGATCAAAAATTAGCAGGTTAGAAATTCTAATTTCTCTATTATTATGTTTATTAATTATTTTTTTAAAGTTGTTCTTTTTGCAAACTAGGCACATGTGGCCCCGTTGGTTTGGCTCATGCGGTAACGATCTGTTATTTGAGGGAAACAAATAAGGTTTTTATTTCTTTCTCTTATCTTTCCATTTCTCTATTTTATAAGTTTAATTATCCCTTGTATATATCCTTTGTATTTTTTTTTCTAGTTAATTTAACTTTTGCTTACCATTTATTAATTATCTGGGGATCAAAATTAGAAATTTGGTATAATTAGAGCATTACGATAACTTTTGATGACCAAAATTAGACTTGAAGCTTTAAAGGATTAAAATCGGAACATTTGTAACTTTAAAGGGGTGTATCCATGTATGAGATGGTGAGGAGGTGTAAATCACACATTTGAAATTACAATTTTCTTTCATAGTAGTATCAATTAAACTTTTTATAGGACTCAAATTCAACCCTCTTGCGGTAATAAGATATTACAGTATTTTATAAAAATTGTGTGGATGCAAATTAAGATTTTTAATAAGGTATAATTTAAAATAAAAGAAAAGTTTAGGGGGCAGGTGCCCCATAATGCTAGCTTTAGTACAACAATTACTCTTCTATGTCTAGGTTCTCAATAGAAAAGCCCTTCATGTTACAGCTCGTGTCCGCATCAACTCAGCACATAGTTGATTGTGGTTTCCACAATCTTCGTGCTGCAAAGCCGGATGAAGCAGGTTGTAAGCCTGCCCATGTGATCGACTTACTCAAATTCGCTTTCATGAGAGGCATTCACCAACGACAAAATTATCGCCAGTATGCGGAATGCAAGTTGGACTGCGACCAAAATGATGTAAGATACTCATTTCGAGATGATAGATTCCCTCATCTTTATCGTAATTTCGTATCATTCGGTATTACGCTAGTGTATACCGAAGTAGTATCAAATAAGTTGCCTATATTTTTTTTTATTCTTAACGTTATATGCTACTATTTCTTTCTGAAATCTTGCTTATTTCAGGTTACCAGTGAACGGTTTTTTTTGGTGAGGGCGGGGGATAAGAAGTTAGGTTCGGACAACGAACTCGAGGAGGAGGATGGTTTTTGCTTCCTCGAAACCGAAGATGATGTCATTGATGTACTCAAGAAAAACCGTCCCGTCCTCGCTGCTATCGCAGCCACGGATCGCTTAAAATATCAACGGCCATTTGTTAGTAATTTTGCATTTGATCTTCAATTTAATTTTATAGGTAATTATTAGGTATTAAGTTATTTTATAATTACTATTTCAGGAATTGTATTCTGAGACCTTGCCTGCTGGTAGGCAAGCTGATCACCTGGTGACGATAGTCGGTTATGGAACTACTTGGTACGGTAAAGACTTTTTCACGATTTTGAACTCCTGGGGCCCTTGCTGGGCCAATGGCGGCTACGGAATGGTTGGCCGAAATATGGTCAGTGAGTTTGTTGGGATAACAAAGGTAGTGCTTGCCCCTCCTGGGTACAAAACCAAAACCTTGTAGTGCTGCATTGATGTGTACTCTGCTATTAAAACATATGTTATTTATGGTTCATTGGTACTCTGCTATCTATCTGTTTGAATTCTACTTTGATTTAAGGTCCAGAACAAGCTCACCGCTGACTTTTCAAATCTTTAGTGCTGCCATTCCACAATGTCCAAGCATATAAGATGGTTGAAACCACTCCCAACAGTTTCCAATGTATTTCCATGGGATGCATGCTCTCAAGTTTAAGCACCTTAAGAGTGACAATTTTTACAATCTGGATATCTTCATCCAATCCAAACGACTACCACTCAACACAAGGGTTTTGAGATTTGGTGAGGAACTGTATATGAGGTGCTCCTCCGCAAGACACTTCACGCTCAGACAGACATAGCACTTCATGCACCAGCTTTAAATTGTTGAGAGAGTCCAACTCCGCAAAGAATTTGGAATCACCAATTTCCCTCAAGTCACCTTGAATTCCTTAAGTTATCAGGCTTTTTGCCTTTTTACAAAATTCATACATGTTCAGCTCCTAGGAGACAATCTTGTAAGATTTTGAAGTTGGTTGCCACCATTGTCATCTTCTCCATTCTTGCTCAAGCTAATTGATGCCTTTGTTTTCATGTGCCTCAGATGCCTCATATTACATATATTCCCCATGACTTTGTGAGTGTTGATGAGGGTATATCTACTTGGACGATTTGATATCTCTATGAATAATATTTGCAGAATGGACATATGCCAAAGCGGCCCATGCAGTCTCTCTGGAAATTCTCATAAAGATCATCCAATGTATGCTGTGGATTTTTCTTCTCGCAACGGATGTGATGAAATAGTGTGTTGTGCGAAACATATTCATATATCACAAGTGGAACTTCAGTTTCCAAAGAGCATCCCAAACATTTCACAATGTTCTTGTGCTTGACCTGACTTCAAACAACAACCTCAACCACAAAATTTTCTTTATGAATGTAGCCTGATGCATTTATTCTACGGTTACCATTTAGCATTCCTTTAAGCATGATCCTGTAGCCACCTTTTCCTAGTATCATATCCTCTGCATGAATCCTAGTGGCCTTTTCAAGCGTTAATGCGCTAATTAGTATGGGTCAATCCTCTTCCTTCGGGAGTAATCCTTTGTGAACCATTCTCAAAATTTCATGGAGTCCTAACTGTTGCAATATTCTTCTTCAACGTATTCCTGACCAGATATATAACCCATGAAGCAATTTTAATTTTTAAAACAGTGTGCAAATAAAATTTATGGAAGTAATAATAATTCTTCTAATTAGAAAAGATGTTCTAAACAAATTTTGAACTCTTTAAGTGGTTCAGTTCTGGTGACTACTGCAGGATCCATCATTAGTTCAAGGCAAAACATGACAAAGCAGTAGAACAATTAAAGATATCAAAATACAACTTAAGATCACGTTCTCTATTCAATCACATGACAACATCAACCTTAATAGGCCTGATTTGTTCTATCCTAGTCAGTAACATTCAGACTAACTAAATAAATCAAATAAGATCAGCATCATTAAAACAGTGCATCAATGCAGAGTAGCAACACAAGAATAAGAAATTCCACATGGAAGGCAAACTTACCATCAATATGAAATGTAAAGAGAACAAATGAGTATCGACACATATAATGATATAAACATCCATCAAGAACTTTATTTTCTGCACATCTCAATATTCTAAACTACAAGCATTAACCCAACATCGAAGAATTAAAAAGTGAACAATTCTAGTTTAGCATATAGTATAATTTTAGGTTCTGATCAAACTTGAAACAAATATAAAGGAAAAAAGTTAGTTGTGCACGATATATTTCCTTTGTTTCATATTGGCGTCAGACTTGGGAAAATTTTACCGGCATCCTCTGAAGTATTCAGAACGAAATTAGTGAAGCAAAGAAAACAGAGAAGCTGGCGAATTTATTGTGACACTCTAATTAGTTAATTAGTTGAACATAACAGATATATATATATGAATAAAACCTGATGTTGTGAAGCAGTGTTGAATCCGATATATGGGAAATTAAAACTTTTGAAATTACAGATTTTATTGAGTGAACGTAAAAACAGGAACTGTCTAGCCTGAACAAAAAAAAGCTATAAAAAGAGATGTATCCATCCGTTTGTGTAGGACGGAAAACTAAGGAGGTTGATAATGATAAAAGAGACACAACCGTTCGTGGAAAGAAACGCTTTGTAGATAAATTAACCAGTCTTGATAAAAGGCACATCGGTTTGTTTAGATAAATTAACCAGTCTTGATAAAAGGCACATCGGTTTGTTTAGATAAATTAACCAGTCTTGATAAAAGGCACATCGGTTTGTTTAAACCGTAAGAGTCGTTTATTAAGCGGCGAAGAGTTTCTTGAGTTTTTGGACTGTTGTTATCTGAAAAGCTCTATATGAAAAGGCACAAGGGAAAATTGAATAAAATTGCACATCACCTACCTACCACCACCACCACCAAAAGTTGAGGTTTATATATTTGTTTAAATGAGACCAAAAGAAATAAGTACATAATTTGAACTTTCGAACATCAAATAGTGTTGCTTACCTTGACTATGATCATGAGTAAATACTTAAATTTTAGTTGCAAAACTACTTCAATTTCACCTCCCATTCTTTTAGATACATCTTGTGTTAGCTCAGCAACCTTTTTTTCCCTGTACGTATAGGCTCATGTAACCTCCTTTGAACCTTCGTTTTTTCATGCTGTGGAAGTCCTTGTGAACTGATGGATGTAAGCATAAGGCATGTCTTGAACATTAAAGAGAGATTGTAGTATCGGTTGGTGGGTCATGAGAGATTCTAATAATACTTGATTAGAAAATAATCTCAAATATAGTTCGGCACAGGATCCGAAAATATTGCATTCCAGGCTTGCAACAGTTCCACATCTGGAATACTCGGGTCGAGGACTTATAAAATCGATTATTACCAAAGTTTGGACAAAATCCCTCTCCAACATTCAGGACCCAACCCTTCTGGTGTGTCAGATTATACGGTGAAAGACACAATTCATACTTGGAATGAGAAAATTACTTTGACAAGAGAGTAAAAATTAAATAAGCTTCTATTGCTTTGTGAGAAATCTCTCTTGTATCTACAATTACAAAGAATCCTCTATTTATAGACAACTAAACTATACAAAGAATAATTTGATCCTATAAGAATATTCTTTACAACTTGTACACTAAGTAAATAATCTAGGGTTGACATGGTCGGCGTGCTCCGTAGTCTTCAAGTCAATCTTTTAAATGTTATGTTCGTGCTTGGTCCACGTACATCACATCTAATAGTCAAATCCAAATGTATACGATCTTCATTCTAATAGTGTTCATCATAATAGATCAATGGACTTTTCATATTATGCTGTGTTAACATTTGAATTTTCTGGGTCATATTTGATAACAAGACAAGACAATTCACAACACGCAACCAACAATTCAAATGCAACGATCAAAAGAACAACCGAATGAACACCACCACCAATTTATACGGTTCAATTGGAATCAATCCCTACATTAACCGGAAGACCAAGAAAAGTCCACTATCAAGAATAAATACAGCCAAGCTCTTATAGAGAATCAACAATCTGAACTCACATACTATTACCAAACAATATACTACATTCTAACTAAACTAAAATGTGAAGGAATTCTAAGTTTCAAACTATACTACGAATCTCCTATTAAACACATTGTATGAGAATGAAGGAGAAAACACCATCACCGCTCTAGTTCCTATGATATGAAGTAATATAAGAGGCAAAGTTACACATGGTAAGTCTACTAATTCACTCATAAACTCATTAATACATACTTCAGGTGCATTCAGTATTTCAGTAGACCATAACTACCACTGCAGATTATAAGTAGGGAGTCTGATTCTGATTAATACAAAATAAGGTACTCCAATATTCCAGTCAATTATTACATATTTCTTTTACGTCTATCCCGATCAGTAGTTTCATCACCATTTCTATATATCAGACTTTTCTTACTACTTTATTATGGGTACCACCATTATATGCATATAATATAGTACTACACTCCAAAAACACCGTGCAAAAAGCAAAAGAAATGAACGGGACTCACGTGGTAGATGATAGCTTCTCCAGCAACTCTTTTATGTATCTCATTTTTGCTCAAAAACACACAAGCTAAATTTGTAGATTACACTAAGAAATAGTCTATTGCCACGATATTGAAGGGCATTAACTTGCAACACATTGGTAAATAGAGACTAGTACTTGAAAATTTATTGAAAATGTGTAAAATAGTGAAGGTTTGATGGTGTAACTAAGATTAAATACTTAAAATTTGTTGAAAATGTGTGGAATAGTTAAGTTTTGATGTTACTGGAAAGAAAGATTCTGTTGCAAAAAACCAAATGTAGGAAATTAAAATGCCAAACAATGGAAGGACTTTAACTTGCAAAACATTGATTAAAAGAGAGAGACTACGTACATGAATTTTTTCTAAAAAGATTGAAATAGAAGAGCTTTTATGTTAACAGAGGACTAATTTCCTGATGTCCTTTGTAATACAAAAAAAGTTAACGCCAGCGGATTTTTATGGAGAAACTGAAATTGTATATTGAGGGTTACCCACGAATGTGTTGAAACTTGAAAGTATGAGCACTAGAATGTTGTTATCAGTGAAAGGTATATGAAATGCAATAGCATAGCAACTCAGTGTGTTTCAGATTCGGAATGCACCATATTGATCACTGACAGATTTATTTTCCTTGAAAAATAATGTTAGAGAGATGCCGTTTCATTGAAGACTTTGTAAATCAGTTGTGCTTCTGTGGCTTAGCACTTGCTTTGGCAGGCTTCAATGTGAGGACACAAACAAAAGAAGAAGGGTTTAAGCTTAAACATATTCAAACATTAAGTGGTTTAATGAAAAAACTAGAGGACCAACTTTTTAAAATATGTTCTCAACCAATGGAGGTTAGTTTGACCAAATCCTGTTCCTTAACCAGTTGATAGAAACACTAGATGAAACACAGACACAACGCTTGTTGATTGAACAGTCTAAATATATAGGTTCGTCGATTCAGTCAAATATAGCAAACGAAACACGGAACATATATCAGTGGTAAACTTAGCAGTATTCATGTGTATATCAGCACAGAAAAGCATGTAACACAAAGCAGTCCAGTAGAATTGAGTGCAGCAAGTCAAACAACAGATAAGCCTTAAAAGAGAAAAGGAAAAGGAAATTGTTCTCAGCACATTAAGCAGAGCTAGGTTCGTCGAATCAATCAAATATAGCACACGAAACATATATCAGAAGTAAAATTAGCAATATTCAGGTATACATAAGCACGAAGAAGCATATAACATAATGGATACCGATCGAATCGAATGCAGCAATTCAAACAGCATTGAAGCCTTAAGAGAGAAAAGGAAAAGGATGATGTAACTCACATCATGTTTTCCCCAAAAACAAACAGAGATCTGCGCATAGCCGTGACGAGAAACATATAACACACAGCAACGCAATCCACTCCAATCGAATTGACCTCAGCATATGAAAAAGGAAGCAAGTTAGACACAGCAGATAAGTAGTATTATTTAGAAGAGAACAGGAAAACGATAAAATATCAACTTACTTCATGTTTTCCATGAAAATAAACCCTAGATCTGTGCAAGTACGCCACGATTGCAAGTATCCATTGCTTTGAAGAACCTCGATTGAGGACTCGCCATGGATGATTGAGTGTAAGAAAATTGGCGGGAGGGAGAGTTGAAAAGTTGAACAAGGTTTCTGCGTTGAAGGCAAGCAGATAGATTAATGAACTGTGTTAAAGGAGAGAAATTAATTAAGCCGTTACGGCGCATATATATAGCAAGTCGTAAGAAAATAATACTAAGAAATTAAAAGCCTTATCCGTTTGGGGTTTGGTAAAGTAAAAAAGGAAAGATTAATTAAAGGCGAGTTGGTTACGTTTAAAGCTAAGGTAGAAAACTTAAATTAAGACTTTCAGGAGCAACGCTCCCGATTTATATATATAATAAAAACAATTTCCTTTTTTTAATAATAATAATTTTATATGACTCGTCAGCTCGTAGTCGTGGAAGTCGCATAATTTTGGATATTGCCGAAGTTTGGACGGGTAATGCACAATAAGTCAATAACCTCTCTTTTATTCTTAGGCTCTTAGATAGCCAATGGTAAAAAATAAATTTTTGAATGTCACTCAGTCACTGAATCGCAAAACTCTATTTTAACTTTTAAAATTTTAAAAAATAAAAGTGAATTAAACTTTAGACACGTGTCATGTTTTTATTGGTTATAACTAACTTTTTATTTTTAAAAAAACTTAAAATTATGTTCTAAAATAGAGAAAATATAAAACAATGATTCATTCATCTATTAATTATTACTAATAAGTTTTCGTTTATTTACTTTTAAGTCAAAATATATTATTTTTTTCGATTTGACTCACCGAACATTTAACCACAGTACCTAAATTGGACGGTGTCATTCTAAAGTAGTTAAATTGGCAGGATACAGTTTTGGAGTACCGAAAATAAAAAAATTTATCCCATGTTTCTTACATGTCCTATTGGGTTGCACACTTTACTACACACAAACTAAGTTGGCAAACTCTAAGTTTATCTATGATAGATTTGAGCCGTTATATATTCCGACATTTAATGGTCCACATGTAGAGTTGATGATCATACCGGCACATACGCCAAAGTATGTGCTGAAATCATATTCAATAACATTCTCCCATTGATAAGATATCTTAATCGGGTGATGATCCAATTATAGATACACGCATCATATCCATATAAACAAGACACTTGGCAGGATGTGCATTGTATTGAATGATAAAAAGAAGAAAAATTCAACAGTTACGCCCCTAGCATATTGTAACATAATTTTGTGGACACTCTCATATACCGACATTCATATCGTATCTTATGCACATTTCACTAGATTACGACGAGAATAGCCGGATGGACTTGTAGGTACTTTTGCACAAATCCACAACTCGGCACAAATCCACAACTCGGCTCCCCGAGTTGTGGATTTGTGCAGAAGTAGCCGAGGAATAACATTTTTGGTGGTCATCTGTTTACTTTAGTCCATATTCGTTATCCAATCTCGCATTTTCTAGTTTTCCATTCTCTCTAATACTAGAGTTTGTTTTTTTTTTTCCTGCGTGCACCCTGGCTCAATTGCACCGAATAATTCACCACAATACAAGCCAAACCACATTCTAACATTTAGGCCTAACTGATTTACACTTGGGTTTTTCCAATTTCACCCGTTAATATATACTCCCAAAATCGTTGTCATAATCTACACTGTTCATGGTCTTTAATTCCCATCAGGCCGAATTTCGTAAAACGTTGGACATTGTTGATGCTTAAGGTGTTTAAGCGTCATATTAAAGAACGACACTGCATGTGCACTAGGAGGCAGGAGCCATGTCTTACTCTCTCAAGTTAAACTATACCAAGTTTTTAGTACTAATTCTGCAAGAATACTATAAACCAAAAAAAAAAAAAAAGGCCATTCTTTCACTTTCTGCTATGCACACATCTTTCATAGAATAGTATATAAGGCATACGGATCAAAACTTGCTCCACGTCAACCTGTTTTACTACTGCATCATTACAAAAATACCACTGACAATGTTCGGTGCTTGTAGTACACTTCACATAAGCAACACCATGTTTTGCAACTCCAATAGGCTCACAACACTCTACTACCCCCGTCAATCCATATAGATAACTTTCATCCCTATCGATACACTTGGGATCCATATACGGTTTGAGATCAAGTGTCTCCCTGAATTCCACCTTACGAGGGTACCGATAAAGGAATTTGAAGGGGAACTTGATGGCAATGATCATAGGATGAGCCTTTGTTATTATATTAATCCTTTTTTTTTTTTGTCTATTTTAATTATATAGACGGTGGAAAACAAAATAGTGTTCTCAAACATTTTCTAAATGACCACCTGTTCATGATATACGCTTCCAAACAGCTCTCAATAGTTACACTGCCTTTAGCATTGTCAACTGGAACACTCAACATAACTCTACTCTGGCAACGTTTGAAACAAGAAATAGTTTTCTTAAGTTGTACGTCGAACATGGTTTTCATAAATGGGGCTTCTTCACAAGAAGACTTTCTTGAACGTAACCCTAGTGGTTATAGTATCAGCATCAGCTTTGTTAGAAAAGGCAGAAATCATAGCATGAAGCTTAAGGTTATACCTGTCCTCTCTTATTGAACGAAAAAGAAGTGAAAAATATACAGAAACGTTATGCTATTTATACAAGAAATCTACTGCTAACCCTAACTGACCTATGTTGAAATTACATTCATGCCCTGTGAGAATCTGTAAGCCTTATCCTCTAAACTAATCCTGAATCGTTTCTGGAATATGCTATTCCCTTCTCTGCACGCCAGAATCCTAGGGACTCTATAATTTTGCCTCACGCTCTGTGCATTCGTGCTTTTGTTCTCAAACGGTTTGCTAGTTTGTGATAGTTCTTCTTCTTCCTTTGAATTCTTCTTAGTTTCTTGCTGCAGCTTTTGCATCATCTCTTGAGATTCCCCCTCAGATGAGAGTAAATGTTCTTTACTCCCATCTTGTCTGTGTAGAACCGAATTTTCTCTGAGGGTAATGCTTTAGTTAGCATATCTGCAGGTTGTTGTGAAGTATGAACATAACATACTTCAATGATCTTCTGTTGCACCTTTTCTCGTATAAAGTGTTGATCAATCTCGACGTGCTTAGTCTTCTCATGATGTACTGGATTCTTGGTGAGACTGATAGCAGATTGATTGTCACAATACAACTTCATAGGTGTCTTTTGTTCAAAACCGAAATCTTTCAGTATGTAGTGAATCCACATTATTTCACAAGTGGTGTGAGCAATTGCTCTATATTCAGACTCAGTCGATGATCTACTTACGACTGTCTGCTTCTTAGTTCTCCAACTTACCAAGGAATTTCCCAAGAAGACACAATATCCTGAAAGAGATCTTTTCGTGTCAGGGCAATTATCATGATCTGAATCAAATGCCGTGAGATTCATGTTCTTTTCTAAAGATAACAAAAGTCTTGGCCTGGATTTCCTTTAAGATATCTGATTACTCTGAGAGCTGTTTCAAGATGCTCTTTCGTTGGTGACTCCATGTATTGACTCAGAATATTGACAGAGTAGCAAATATCTGGTCTGGTTAATGTGAGATAAATTAGTTTTCCAACAATTTTCCTGTATATGGTTGGATTTCTCAACTTTTCTCCTTCCTTTTGAGTGTTATGGCCTTGTTCTATTGGAATAATCAGAGGTTTACACCCTAACATGCCATTTTCTTCTATGATTTCAAGAGCATACTTTCTTTGACAAAGGTAGATGCCTTCTCTTGATCTTAAAATCTCAATTCCTAAGAAATATTTAGGTTCCCCTAAATCTCTTACTTTGAAACTTGACTGCAAATAGTCTTTGGCTTTGTTAATTTCTTCTTGATTAATTACTCCAATTAAAATGTCATCAACATACACAAGTAAGACAATGTAACTTGTTTCTGTTCTTCTTATAAATAAGGAGTAATCATGTTTGATTGAACAAAACCATAAGCGAGTAATGAATTTGTGAATTTGACATTCCACTGTCTTGAGGCCTGTTTCAATCCATAAATGGATTTATGTAACTTGCAAACTTTGTTGTCCAAGGATTCCCCCTTAATAGTGTAACCTGGTGGTAATTTCATGTAAATTTCTTCATCCAGGTCGCCATTAAGAAAGGCATTATGAACATCAAGTTGTGATAACCTCCAATTGTGTTGAGCTGCAAGAGCTAAGAATATTCTGACAGTTGTTAACTTGGCAACTGGACTGAAAGTTTCACTATAATCTAAACCATGTTGTTGAGTGAAACCATGTGCTACAACGATGGTCTCCAAAAACACTTTTCTCAAAGAAACACTCAAGGCCCATATGAGTTGTCTACCGATTGAATGAAAATAACTACGCACAACATCAGTGGCTAGCAGATTTTGCAGAAGTAACAAATTAATACCGAGACTTTCAGGATTAGACAAATCTTTTATGAGATGACCTTGTTGTCGTGCTGCATCAAGTTTGGAACCTTTCATGATCAGTTTAAGTACTAGTGAAACGGCTTGTTTCCTAAATAGAATTAATTATGGTCTTATACATGCAGTAGTTCTGTTCTCCTGAGTAAACTCTAATTTAGGAAGTAAATAACACTCCTATTGATGTGTTTGGCAATTGGCATTACTTCTGAATCTGATCCGAGAACGTTTCTTTGTGGGAATTATTAACCGTTATCTGTTTTTATAATTTTTAGTTTTTAACCATGGATCATCCCCGACAATGTAGAGTGAAGTGCCGTGCCCGTGTCAATGCTCATCAACAAACACAGAGTATTTCGACTTTCAGTGAAGAATAATTGAAACCACAATTTGCATTTGGATCAATTGTCAGATAGGCCTTTATCTACTCAAAAAGCAGCCCCAAAGTACTAAATTGAACGTCTTCCATTTTACCATCGCCACAATTTGTGTCCATTGGATTTTGCATGCACATCAAAAAAATCTTAGCACTAACTTCCGCTAATCTCTAATTCCTCAAACTTTAATGTGTTCTACAGCTCTTTTTATTTTTTATAAAATAAAATTTTATTGTTTAAAAAAAATTGTTACTAATCTAAAACTTTTTTTTTTTTGAAACGGATTACTAATCTAAAAGTTGTAATATGTTTTCTAAAAAATAAAAAAAATTATGATGAGATCTTGGACGAATAAAACCGGTTCACGCGACACATAACGACTTCGACTTTGATTTGTCTGAAAATCTTTTAAACTTAATAATTTGAACTGAACCTTGAATTAAAGTTAACTAAACTCAACCGAACCTCCGAATATATCTTCTTTAGATTGGAATCTTGTTATTAAGAAAAAATAACATTAATTAATGAGTAGAAAAAAAAATACTACTAAAAGAGAAAGGAACTGCGGATATTAGCGAATCTGGAATGTAGTAGACAACGTGGATCGGAGCTAGATGAACATCGTGTCGTACTACATGTCATTTTTGTGATGTGCCCGATTGTTGGGGTATTTATGTGTTGTTTGTATGGGTAGCATCTCGAGTTGGGTAGCTTATTTTGGACCGTTTTTTTCTTTCTTATCCCTCGGTTTGGTTGTTAGAATTGGATTGAGTCTTTTGAGTAGTATCTACATGATCTTGGCTTTGGCTGGGAGTTTTTTGCAGAGGCTTTTACGGTGGTGTTAAGCGACCGGTGGTAGACTTTGTTATGATGGCTGAACTTCTTATTTTTTAGGATGAAAACGTGGCTTGTGGTTTAAATTTCTTGCTTCATACGGCACATTCTAAGGGATTGAGAGTTCTTTTGGTTAATTTTCAATCTCGGTGACTTGGTACGATGGGGCTTACCACCTTGTCCTCTGCTTTTTCATTCTAAGGGGTTGGATGCTCTTAGTCACGGTGTGTCTGTACGGGTGTAGGACCCAAGTTAGTACGGTTTTCATTCTAAAACGTGGGATAAGCTTAGCTTTTTTGGTGCTTTTGGTACTCGTATTGATTTATCAGGTGTTGGTGATGTGGTTCGGTGAGTGTGAAGTTTGGTTCTTGTTTTTTACCCCTGTTTTGTTGCTATATCGATTTGATTTTCGAGAGGCCGGTTGGAGCATTGTGAATCCTTAGTTGCTGTTTTCTGGATCAATATTTGGGAAGGGGTTGCTGTGATTTTGTAATTTGTTCTTTATGGCTTAAAGGTTGTAAATTTGAGGTAGTATTTGGTTGAGGTTATGTTTAAACTTGAATATCATGGTGTTCCGGAGGTGTGTCTCTGTGTATCTCAGTTGTAATTGCTCGAGCATTTCTTATGCTCTTTAAGTAATAATTTTTTTTTGCCGTTTTAAAAAAAAACATCGTGTGGTCACCTCCAGTTGCGACTTGCGAGTAAAATCCACAACTAGAAATAGCATACCAAATAATAACAATAAACAAAAAAAATCAACAAATTATCACCACCAGTGGAGAGTAAAAGTAAATCAACAGAATCAAATTTTATTAGTGGTTTTCACTTCACCCCTATTTCCTCTTTCTCTGTTTCCCAACAAAGTTTCCATATTTCTCAATAATCCTTCGTGGGTTTTCAAGAATTTTTTCCGATTAATTAACGTAAGTTTGTTAATTTGTTTTCCATCTATGTAATGATTTATGAACATGCATTTGATCGAGTATTGTTTTTCTCGATACTCGTCCAACTAATTACAATTGTTATTTCATGTATTTGATCATGTTATATATTTGCTTCTTCTAGACATTTTATATATTTGACGATTGAATTATTGTTCCAGAGATTTGATCTTTAGGGTTTGGATTAAATTTGGATATCGTAGGGCAACCAATTTCAATTTGGATTATATGTTGTATAATTCTTGTTACCTAATTGTGAGAAAGGTAATTTGCTTATTCATCTTTATTGTTACTTGATCATCTCTTATACTTCTTACTAATAAAACTTTTTGCTGATTCAAAAAAAAATTATCGCTCGATCATCCTTATAACTCATGATTAGTTTGATCCGGTAATCTAATTTATTGAGATATGTGTAGGAATATGGATGGACAAGTAGTGAATGAATTTACAAGTGTGGATATATTTCTGAGGAACTACAAGCTCGGGAAGACTCTCGGGATCGGTTCATTTGGTAAAGTGAAAATCGCAGAACATACATTGACAAAGCATAAAGTTGCGGTGAAGATTCTTAACCGCAAGAAAATAAAAAACATGGACATGGAAGAGAAAGGTTGATCAGTGTTATGCTTATAAACTTTCCTGCCAAAATTTTGATATGCATTGCTCTTAGCTAGAAATAATTTTTTTTTCCACCTTGTTGCAGTGAGGAGAGAGATCAAGATATTGAGACTGTTTATGCATCCGCATATTATTCGATTATATGAAGTTGTAGAGACACCATCAGACATATATGTTGTGATGGAATATGTCAAGTCTGGTGAGTTGTTTGATTATATTGTGGAGAAAGGTAGGCTGAATGAGGACGAAGCTCGCAAGTTCTTTCAGCAGATAATTGCTGGAGTCGAGTATTGTCATAGGAACATGGTGGTTCATAGAGATCTGAAGCCTGAGAACTTGCTGTTAGATGCAAGAGGCAATGTGAAGATTGCTGATTTCGGTTTGAGTAATGTTATGCGAGACGGTCATTTCCTGAAGACAAGCTGTGGAAGCCCCAATTATGCTGCTCCAGAGGTACTACTATACAGCTACTTCAACTCTATATTTTAATTTGGGTCATTTTGACATGCATATGATATATTTTGTAGGTTATTTCTGGTAGACTATATGCGGGACCTGAGGTTGATGTATGGAGCTGCGGCGTTATTTTATACGCACTTCTCTGTGGGACCCTACCATTTGATGATGAAAACATTCCCAACCTTTTCAAAAAGATTAAGGTCATTTGCAGCTTACTTAAACCTGTTAATGTTATAGTTTCAGGATAAATGAGTGTACGTTTGTTATTCGGTTCATTTTTTGTTTCGTATCTGTAGGGAGGCATATATACACTTCCGAGTCATTTATCTGCCAGTGCAAGGGATTTAATACCACGGTTGCTAGTAGTGGATCCTATGAAACGGATGACTATTCCAGAGATTCGTATACATCCATGGTTCGTAGCTCACTTACCACGCTACTTAGCAGTGGCGCCACCTGACACAATGCAGCAAGCTAAAAAGGTAATCCATCTTCTTTTACGCGCAGTTCACCATATACTCCCTCTATCCCAAAACATACAAGTACTTAATTTACCTGATAGTCGATTCTACAAGCATCAGACAATTGATGTGTTATAAATGCTTAAAATGTCACCTGATGCAGATCGACGAAGAGATTCTTCAAGAAGTCACTAAAAGGGGATTTGACAGGAATGTCCTAGTTGAATCTCTTCGAAACAGGGTTCAAAATGAGGTGAATTTCAGTCATGCATGCATACAAATCTTCAAAGATATGTTGCAAATTTTCAAACTTGTTGATCGATGTAATGTAGGGTACTGTTGCATACTATCTGCTACTGGACAACAGGTTTCGTGCATCTAACGGCTACCTTGGTTCCGAAGTTCAAGAAATCTTGGTGCGATCGGTTATACATTTTCAGTTCTGACTTCTACTACTATCACTACCACTTCGAACCAATTTATGTTTTAGTTTGCTATCTTAACAGGAATCTGGTCACAACCGCATACTAAATCCAGTCGAATGTGTAACATCCCCGGTGGCAGGACATCTGTCCGGAGCCATTGAGTTTCAACAACTTGGAGGAAGGCAGTTCACAGTACTGGATAGAAAATGGGCTCTTGGACTCCAGGTCAGTTCTAATGCTATGTACTACATATGAAGCGCAAAGCACAACGTGAATCCCTATTCACAGTGCAGTTCGCAATTGCAAGACGTATACATCGTCTTGTGACTAATTCAGGAAGTTAAGATTTGGACGGAGAGAGTAACGTTTATGCGCACTTCATTGTTGTTCGTGATAATTAATTAGTTTTTTCGTGTTTTTTTTTCGGTTGACACTTGACAGTCTCGAGCGCATCCACGTGAGATAATGACAGAAGTTCTAAAAGCTCTTCAAGAATTGAATGTTTACTGGAAAAAGATTGGACAGTACAACTTGAAGTGCAAATGGGTGCGTGGTGATGAGTCTACTATCAATGAGAATGATGGAAATATTAAGCAACAAGGCGTGGTAAAGTTTGAAATGCAGGTAATAACTCAAACAGCTAGGCTTAGTTAATTTTCCATCTATTTCAATTTTTTACATTCATTTTATTATAAAAAATTTATCTCACATATTTACTGTGAATCGTTCCACAAAACCAAATTCTACTCGCATTTCATTTTTATTTTTTTCATAAAAGATAGTTTAAATATTAAACGTAAACGATACTTGAAGTAGTTATTAGTAATACTTGGTACTTCCTCCATTTTTTTAGTTACTTTCTAAGGAGACAGTTCATCGCGAACTTTGATCACGTATAACTTTAAATTAAACTGTATCAATATAAATTAAAAGTTGATTATGAAAATATATTTTATTTAATTTTATAATATAATTTTATTATATTTTTATCTAATGTAATTTAGTAGTTATACGTGGTCAAAGGTCACGAAAAATAATTACCTTAGGAAGTTATTAATGAAATGGAGTTACTATTAGTTATTGCTATAATATATGTGTGTGTTGTGTGACTTTGTAGATTTGTTGTATGCAGCTATATAAAACACGCGAGGAAAAATATTTGCTCGACCTGCAGAGAATCCAAGGAGCTCAGTTCCTCTTTCTTGATCTTTGTGCTGCTTTTCTTGCTCAACTTCGCGTTCTGTAACAGTCAACTGGTTTTTTTTCTTCCTTTCTTTCCTTCATGAAATTATGATTCAAATTATCTACTCTCTCCGTCCCGTTATAATTTACCCACTTTGATTTTTTCCAGTTAACAATTTTCAACTTTGACTTTCGATTAATTTTAAACTATAATTGTAAAATATTTAACAAAATTATATTAAAAAATGTAGAACTTAAAGTTTCATAATAAAATAAATTTTATTAAATATTTTATCATTGTAAGTTTAAGAGTAATCGAGAGTCAAAATTGAAATTTGTTGACCAAGAAAAATTAAATGGTTAATTTATAGCGGGACAAAAGTAGACAGAGTATAAAAGAGGGGAAAAAGAAGTGTAAATGGATAGGGTATTCTAGCCATTGTAAATTCATTTGCAATCGGAACATAACATGACAGGTAGGTAAAGCCAACTGTTCATCCCATTCGAGCGTTTACTCATACTGGGAATTAATGTGTGACACTTGGTAAAATCAGTTTTACATATTGCAAATTGATTTCGCAGAGTGTAAACAACCAAGTTGTTAACTTAAGTTGGTTACAGTTTTGTATTTGTTCTATAGAGAAAATATGGGTTCTTCCTCCCAGAACATTACTCCTAACTCACCACCTTTTATTGTTACAAGTTGTAAGTGTTGTTTATGACATTTTGTATTGTTAATTGTCATTATTCGGATGCTTACCAACAAATTTTTTAACAATTCAGTATTATTGTACGAAAGATTTTATAATTATCTATTTCGTGCTGAAGATTTTCCGGTGAAATAATCTGAGGTATGCTATTTGTAGGGAAAAAATTGGCTAAACGCAGTGACAAAACTAGCAATTTGACTATAATACCCCTTTACAATTATATTTTGTAAAAAAAAATAGTTTTAATGTAAAAAAAAAAACATTCGGGTTGCACTATACATCCGGGTTACCACCGGTGGCTCATTTGGAAAATGTGCCACTGGTGGCTCATTTTGAAAATGTGTAACCGATGGCTCATCTGAATTTTTTTAAATTTGAATAAATAAGTAAAAATTAATTAACTTAACTTAAAAATATTAACGTTAATATTGAAAAATTAATTAATTATAATTTTAAATTGTACTTGACATGTTAGTGATATATCAAATTATATTACTTGAAATATAATTAATTCATAAAGTGAAAACACGACTTATATTACAAAGAAAACCAAGTTACAAATACAACTAAGCTATGTCATCAAGATCACCCATGTCGCCTTTCCTGATTTTTTGTGTCCAATTGTGCACTTGCTTTAATCTGCTTTTGTTTGTTGGGTCGTTTCTCTTAATTTTTCCAAGAGTCACTGATGGCATGATCCCATCTTCCATATCTTCTCTAATCATATCCACCTCGTATTTTTTCAACTTCAATCTAGAGGTGTGCCAATTCCCATAGCAACCAAGATTGTGATTGGGCCTCCCTTCTCCAATATTCACCACCCAATTACCATCTCTATTTTCTTTCAAACAAATCTTAAACGGACTCTCCAATTTCTTAGTTCCGACCCCATGTATGTGAACAACATCTACGTTTGTAGACACGCTCCTATATTTCCCACTACGCTCACAACCGATATAAACATACTTTGGTTTCGACAATTCAATCCGGAAAAATATATTGTTGTTATCTCCAATTTCTTTCACATAATCTTTTGCTTCTTGTAGAGTACCAAAGAGATTATTTGTGTAGAAAGGGTGTGCATAGTCAACGTACTCAGGCTCCTCAAACTATAAACAAACATGATAAAGTTTAGGTGCATAATCACTAACTCACTAAATTAACACAATTAAATAACAATGATTTATTCATATATTTTATATATATTATCAACATTATAAAACACCAACAGCTAAAATAAAAGAAAAAAAAAAGGGTGCCTGATTTTCGAAATCAGCCACTGGTGACTCAAAATGAGCTACCCGTGGCTACATTTAAAATGAGTCAACATTGACTCATTTTATTTTTTTAATTCTTTTTTTTTTTAATTTAGGGTTTAGGGTTTCGGATATGTACACTTATGTCATGTAGGTTATGAATCACAAAAGACGAAAATAGTAACGATTTATTTATGTATATTATCAACATTTTAAAACACCCAAAAATATATAAATAAGAAACATACATTTATACTATGCAAATATATATTAAGAAACTTTTAATCATATTTTATGTTTGAAATAAACAAAATATTATTCTACCACATTATGAAGTTATGAATGTTTCACTAGTTGGTATAGCAAAAACAACAAAATGAAATTTTATTAATTACTAACACATATAACATTTAAACAACAAAATAATAAATCATTTTCATGTACTAATATCACAACTAAATGCTTTAACATAATTATATTAATTATATAACACAATTAACATGCAAAGTACAAAACTATAAATTATTCTAACAAATTGCAAAATATAAATGAATAATGCATAATATAAGTACTTCATATATGCTATAAGAGTACGAATTGAACAAATAGTAACTTACCTCTGAAGACAAATCCGCATCGACATTAGATTGGGTGTCTGAAGCTGAGTCGGATGGTTCATACTGAAGAAGGAAAAAAAAAAGAAAAAGAAGAAAAGAACTATAAATATCCTTATGAATATACTAACTACAAGAAAAGGCAATCATAAGTAAACAACATACCGCAGAAGATGACTCTGATTCAAAATTCACCGAATTGTCCATTGTTGTTGTGGGGAAGTATTCAAAATGTTTACTATGATGAAATATAACTGAAGAAATCAAATGAAAACTGACACTTTAAAATCTAAACTACCATCTACTTATATAGATTTTGTTAACAGTAAAATTGACATATATAATTTTTTTCATATTTTTTAAGATAATTAAATAATTTTTTTATAAAATATAATAAATAAAGTCGTTATAGTCAAATTGATATTTGTTGTCACTGCGTTTAACATAAATTTTCCCACCAGATATTATATTATTAGGGGTAATTTTCATGCAGACCCCCTGTTAGTTTCATCAATTACGAATCTTCCCTTGCTAGTTCAACAATAACATATTTTCCCTTGTTAGTGAAAAACAATTACATCCAGCCCCACAACTTTGATTTTCAGCGAGGACTGGAAATGACAAATTTGCTCTCATTTAAAATTCAGATTTCAGAAACACCCAAACACAATCAACTTTCCTTTATTGCACATTTGACTCCAAAATTTCTAATTTTACAAAATTAACCTACATAATTTTTTAAAATTTCAACACATCCAAAATATTTTTGTAAACAAGTTCCTACACATTTTATATCTCAATATCAACCCCATAATATTAAAATAAATAAATAAATAATAATAAGAATTCCAAAAATAATTTAAAATTAAATAAAAAATAAAAAAAATAAAAAAACAATAAAAAGGCGATCGGACCTCAGACCGGAGCTGGCAGCAAATAGCTCCGACCGGAGCTATTTACAGCTCCGATTGGGGCTGAACAGCCCCAATCAGAGCTGATTCGGCCCCAATCGGAGCTGTAAAATAGCTCCGATCGGAGCTAATAGCTCCGATACAGCTCCTATTGGGGCTGAAAACAGCCCCGATCGGATCGGATCAGAGCTATTTACAGCTCCGGTCGACGAAGCTGTGTGGGGACAACTCCGGTACCGGCAAAATTCCAGTACCAGAGTTTAGAGCTTGAAAAAGAAGATGATTAATGAAAAAAAATAAAAAAGGAAAAAGGAAAAAAAATATTGAAAAAGAAAAAGGAGAAAATAAATGAAAAAAGAAAAATATTGGTAAGGGCATGTTTGGGGAGAGAAGATTTGTAAGTTGGTCAATATTTTTGGATAAAATGAGATTAGATGTAATTATTGAACTAGCAGGGGAATAAACGTACTTAGGTGCAGCAGTGGAGTATTTTTTAAAAATTTCCCTATTATTAGTGAATAATCCTTATCCTTACGTGCGTAGTACGTACCATAATAGGTGGTGCATAGCCCTTTGCAAGGGCACATACATGGAATTAATTACAAAGCATTGTTAGTTTCAAGAAGGATTTTAATTTTTGTTAGGGTCACACATTCCAAAGATTAAACCGTAGCACATTCATGATTGGTCGGATGATATCATCATCTCCTCCAGTACTGCATCTCCTCCCGTACGACTACTCCACTTTGACAGTACTACTACTAATAATAGGAGTTTTATTTTTTTCAAATTATTATTCACACCATTTCACTAGAATTGTTTCGGTTCTAATTTTTTCATTAACAACTTCCAACTTTAATTTTCAATTACTCTTAAATAAATAGTAATAAACTATTTAACGAAATTATATTATAAAAATATAGAACTTAAATTTTCATAATATAATTTCGTTAGATACTTTTCCATTATAGTTTAAACACTACAAGAAAATCAGCTTTTAGAGACGGATCGCGATTCCGCTAAATTTTGCGATGGATGAGGAAATAGAGACGGATAGATTCATCCGATTCATCCGTCTCTAATTTAGAGACGGATGAATATATCCGTCTCTAAATTAAATTAGTTGACCAGATTTAAAAAAAAAAAAAAATACAGAATATATGATCTAGATCAAGATCGATCATATATTCTTTTTTCCTTCTTTTATCTCCCTCTCTCTACTCTTTATCTTCCACCCCACCGCCGCCCACCACCGAACTATCGATCGGATCGAGCCCTCCTCGACCATCACCGCCATCTCGAACCACCACCGAAATAATCTATGTTTGTCTCTACCACCATCACCTACGGAATCTTCTTCGTTAGTTCCCTCTCTCTGCCACCACCACCACTTCAATCCGTCGTTGACCGCCATCCACTACTACCGAGAGCCGTAGTAAGTCGATTTGAGTACTCACGCTTGCTTTGATTTCATTTCGCCTTGATTTTGTTTGTTAGGTTTTTTATTATTGTATAATTTGGGGGTTATTGGTTGATTGATTATAGGATTAGAATCTCTGAATATTGGAAACCAAATCAATCTCTTTATATTTAATTTGATTGAAACAATTCGTGTAAAACCTAACCTAGAGAAGCATGAAATATAGGTATTCGGCGGTGAAGCTCTGCCACTGCGTTAACTTTTTTTTCTGGAAGCTGAAGCTCTATACTACACTGCTACTTCTGAAACAAGTATTTGTAGTATGATTCTTACTTTCGAGGTGTCTTCTTGTTACTTTCGTCTAATTAATATGGGTTCTCGATTAATATTGTATAGTAATTCCTTCCTCCGTTTCATTAATAACTTCCTAAGGGAACTATTCATCGCGGACCACGCGGACCACGGACCACGTATAACTTTTAAATTAAACTGTATAAATACAAATTAAAAGTTGATTATGAATATAATCCATTTAATTTCATAATATAATTTCACTATATTTTTCTCTAATGTAATTTAGAAGTTATACGTGGTTAAAGATCGCGATGAATAGTACCCTTACTAAGTTATTAATGAAATGGAGGTAGTACTATGTAATATCTTGTTGCTACAGCAGAGAATAAGTTTTTACTTTTCAAAACCACTTGCTTGTTAGATTAGCAATGTTAATTAATTTTAGATTTCAGATTGTCCATGGACTTGTTATGGATGGGTTATCAACATGGATGTTGGTTCCAACGACGTCTTATGGTTTTATGAGTCGAATCCGACCGGGTTTCTATTGTTGGCTTCGAATGATGTGCCTTTGCTCACTGTTTCTTCATGGTTTTTATGAGAAGTCGTTTTTCCCACTTAGTGTTTGGACTGTATGCTATGAATCGATGATCTTAGTGTATGTTAGTTGAATCCATGTATTTTAAGAACAAAGAAGAAGAAGAAGATGCTAAATTTGGTCCAGATTTTACTTGTAGGAAATTTGATGGAACTAGTAGTAGTGGCAGTGGTAGGAGTGGTAGTAGTATAGTGGTAGTAGTGTAGTGGTAGTGGTGGTGGTAAAAGTGGTAGTAGCAGCAGCAGCAGTAGTACACTTTTGATAGTTTTTTGTTGGGCCAAATCATTTTGTTAGTAAATTTGCAGCAGCAGTATGGTGTTCTTGCTACTTTGTTCATATGATTAGTAGTGTTTTAATGAAAGGGGTTTCCTTTGTCCAGTTCTTTTCGCCTTCTCTTATTTGATTTGATTCGATGAAGATCGGTTGTAAGCCTATAACTGTATGTATTTGATCATGACGATGATGTGTTCAAACGTTCAATGCTAAGTTGCCTATATAATAGAATATATCGTACTCCTGCACTAGGTTGTCTTGGGCCAAATCTTGTGACTAATTAGTATTTTCTACATAAGGAACTTTTCTACGTTTTCTATACGGGGAAATTTGATTGCCAATGGCCTTGGCTTTATTCCTCCAATGGGTAAGTGAAGCACAATCCATTTTTTCTTGTTTATGTTGTTTTAGCCTTATCTGTGTTATGTAGTATTTCTTTGCTGCTATGTTATTGGAGTTTTTGTTTTTATTAGTGTATGTTTTCCTTTTAGTTTGTTTCTTGATTATTTGTTTTATATGAGAAAAATGGGTGTTTGGTCTAGTGGTATGATTCTCGCTAAATGCGAGAGGTCGCGAGTTCGATTCTCACAGCACCCCTAATTGCATTTAGAAAAATTATATTTTTATATATTTTATATTGTAGGTGAATTAAATAAATAAAAAGAAACAAAAATTTATTTAAAAAAAAAATTAGATTTAGAGACGGATGAGCTCATCCGTCTCTAAATTTAGAGACAGATAAGCTTATGCCTAGCTAAATTGAAGAAACCATGGGTTGCCCGGTCAACGGTAATTTTGCGACTGTTAAATTTATTTGTCGATAAACTTAGAAACGGATAATCTCATCATTTAGCGACGCCACTTTCTGCGACGTCCTATTTAGCGACGGATACTTTGTCGATAGACCCAAATAGCGACGGATCGCTCGTTTTAGCGACGGATGTGATCCGTATCTAGAAAACTATTTTCTTGTAGTGAAAAGTAATTGGGTGTTAAAGTTAGTAAAAGTTATTAACCGAAAAAAGTCAAACTATAACATTTCTGGTGGAATGGATCGAGGGAGTACTAATTCATTTTTCTAATAATCGTGTTTGATTTTATACACTACTAGTTAATTAACCCGTCGATGTACATCGACACCCGACGGGCATAGTACCTCACTATTATAATTATATAAATATGGAATGATGAAATAGAAAAGAAAACAATAATTTTTATTAACGTGATGGATAGCATTGAAAAGTTGGACACACACTTGTTACTATATTGTTACTATATGAATTTGATCAGTGAACAACAAAGAAACAAAAATATCATTCATACGCACACTGTTACGCAATTGCTCATCTCAATATCCTGGTCTATGTTTCTCAGTAGCATTATCATGCACCAACTCTTAACAGGAACATTTTATAATATCCAAAAAGTCAATATAATATATTTTATATTTTTTTTTATAATATCCAAAAAGTCAATATAATATATTTCTTTGGCTTCCACCTCATCCTCTTCCTTTATGCAACGATCAATCATAACTGAAGTAGTTGTCATCGCTACTTAGCATCAAGTTAAGACAATATACACTTATACACCGATTATTCTTATGTACCATATTTGTCCGCGTGAATGTTGCACTTTCATAATATAATACTGATAGGATATATTCTACAAAATAAATAGATAATTAATCAGGATTAATGTCAGGATTTACAAGAAAATCAAATTATTATATGATAAATTTCATTAGAAAAGTAAAGACAAACAATTTAAAAAAAGTTAAACTAAAAAGAATAAAAAACAATCTAAAACTTGATGAGTAATAAATATATTTATAAACGGAATTTTATTATAAGCTTTGGAGTAGATATTACTATGACTCGTAAACTATGCATGACAAGTTGGTATATATATGTGATGGAATTCTTATTTACGCTCTAGACTCTAGTGGTCGCCTTGTTGGATGTTTGATCGAGAAAAGAGAGGGGATGGGGTTGTTATCGTGTAGATAGCTAGCCTGTCTCTTTTAAAACAAAGTGTCAAATATTACGCTTGTTACTTTAGTAGTCGAATGCAGTATATCTGTATATACCTAATCAAGTCGAGTGAGTTGAGTTACTTAGCTCTGGTTCATGGAGATCGAACTACTGGAAATCTAGAGGCTCGATGATGGTTCTAAAAATCTGGTATATCATACTGTCCTTTGTCTATATGAGTCATGCCATAGAGTAATTTGACCTGTAAGATAGGAGGACCATCTCTATCAATGAGGCCGACTGGGTTCATGGGAATGCTTAGTATATGACCCAAAAATGTGTCCGTAATGATGAACAAATATTTAGGACATAGACGTAACCAAAGCAACAATCATAACTTATGGTTATATTGTGATCATTTCATGCCCAGAACAAGGGCCAAATATGTTCCTTGCAAATAGCCATATTTTTATAAACTTAGTATCCAAGTTTGTTAAATCAAACGTTAAACAAAATATATCTTAAAAGTCAACAATCATCATGAATTCACAATAGACACTCTCACTTTCCGTTTCTGCACATGCATTTTTCTCTTTATCCATCTAAAGTATTAACCATACATTATTAACGGCATGTTATCTTAGTGTAAAAAATCATTAATTACAATTCACTTTAGACATTAGTATTAATATTATTTATTTATGTTTAGATGAAGATAACATATTCTAAATTTTTTTGTGTTTTCATTATTATTAGAGACAAGGTATTGGCATTACTGAATATCTAATGTCGCCTGGAATAGCTGATTTTGTGGTGAACTGATGGATAAGATAAGAGCTTTTAATCACAAATGTGGTAATAAACTTGACCATGTGAAGGAGGGTCACGTATGCCATTCACCCAATTATGTATAAACAAAATGTAGTACTAATATTACATGGACCACGTAACTTTGATCAAACCTGATCCTGATCTGCTACAATATGGGCACCATCAAATCAAGTTGTGTGTTAATCAAGCATGCTTGATAATTAAGGTTAGTACATCATTAATAGAGGTTTTAATCGGCGTATGTTCTTACATGCTACTACTCCAGGACTCCTAGATTTATTGAGTTAAAGTGTAATCATAGGGATAAGCCCAGTCATCCACTTTCAGATTATCTTGTTTCCGTTTACAAAAATAAAAGTACCTCCTCTGATCGAATTAGTTCATATATGCTTACTATTTTTTACACTATAGATAAATTCAATTCAATTCAAATCTATTCAAATGAAAAAAAAATATAACATCGTACCTAAATGCAGTTTATTGTTACGACTTATGCGAAGAGTATGTTGTATAGTGTTTATGGCCATTCATGAATCGGGTCCAATAGCAAGAATAATTTAGAATAGTCAGGTTTAATTATGATTAGGTCATTATCTAGGTTTTTCGAAGATTCATTATAGATAAATCACATATTTTAAATTTTTTGTTACTACTTGCAAGTATTTTTACCACAAACAGTCGTCAGGTTAAGTGGTAAATTATGTTAATTGTTTATGAAATAAGAAAATGACTTCCTAATATTCTTTGTGTCTGATGTATGTTGTTCGCCTGGACATTCTTTATTTGTTTGTCTATGTTTATTTTTTTCACTGAAATAACTATTTTTTTTTACTTTGTGTAAAATATCTCTGCAATACGTTTAATTTGCGTGTAACATAATGAACTATTGACACGAATTTGAGGTTGAGCCAAAATCTTAACAGTCTCATAACAAGTTCTCAATAATATGACTATTTTGTGTATAAAATATCTCTTAAATACGCTTAATTTGTGTGTTTCATAACGAATCATTCATGTACAAACTTGAGACTGGGCCAAAATCTTAATACTAACACGTTCTTATTAATTCGATTGTTATATATTTTCTTTCCAAGTCAAATATATCTGAAATACAATTAACTTGCGTGAAACATAACAAATCATTTTTTTAGGCAAACGGATTTGTTTATTCATACTAAAATTCAAAGGTTACACATTAGTTTCCAAGCCCGTTACAGTTCTAGTTCTTACTTCTAACAAGTCTGCTTCTAGTAAAGCTAGTAACCAAACAAGACATTCCCCAATTTGGTAAAGGCTTGGCTCAAACATACTACTAAAGTTCATATTACAATCATTTGCGGTTGTCAACAAGTTTGAAAATTGCGACATCCTTTTTTTTTTTTTTTTTTTTGTCTAGAGTAGCTTCCTTGTTTAGCCAGCACATATTCTACACCCTTGACTTCTCGATACACAAAAGATACTATTACTTCTTTTTCTTCCATGAGCTGGTCAATTTCCTAGAGTGTGCTTTGGTGCTGCCATGCTGGTTGATGCAACCTGTTGATACAAGAAAAAACATATTTAGAATCCATTTGTAAAATTATCGTTTGCTTACCTAGATTTGTGCACATCTGCAATACAACTTTTATAGCCACAAACTCAGCCATATTATTACTAGTCGCTCCAACATAACAAATCATTAATGTACAAATATGAGACTGGGCTAAAATCTCAACAATCTCATGACAAGTCGAACGTTGCAGTGTTGTACTAGTATTATTATATTTGTACCGTGTTACAATTCATTATAACATGATGCACTTGAGAATAAACTATAGTAAAGGGAATTTATTCTTATATAAAAGAAAATGTAATAATAAAATGTTTAAAAATGCCATAATTAAGAGTAATGGAACAGGACGTAATTAATAAAACGTGTCAGGAAGGCCACATTTTCAAATCAACGTGTCAGATCATGAGACAAACTTGACTACACGTAGCTTGATTTATTTATTTAATAATATAAATAATTATTAAAGGATGATGGTTTAATTAGATCCATATATAATAAGAAAATAAAATATTAGGTTAAGAAGCGTGTTTGTTTAATACGAGTAGTTTGATTTACGTGTTGTAGTTAAGATGATGGAGATATGCATGTTTTCATGGACGACTAGACTAGACTAAACTCCAATATTCCTACGTCAAGTGTCAGATTTGTTAGAGCCTATTTAACAAAGGTCAAACGGGTCATACAGCTTAATTGTTAATCTCACCGTTTTTTCACTATATATAGATCAATAATACGGTTTATCCGGAAGTAGATGTTCCGTTCAATTCAAGTTTATTCAAACAAATCGAACAGGGTATGTTTATAACTTGGATGATTCATCTTTTATTTTATACTTCTCTTGATAGTTTAACTTCATAGCACTTCAACCTAACCAATTGAGTTACATCTCATTGAATCATTAGCATCTCCGTTACAACATAATATGATATGAAAGTTTTACTCTTCAAGCTTTTAATCAACTAGCATGACTAGCTATACCGACTTTTATGATAAATAAATGGCGAAAGTATAATTTATAAATAATTGTAACCATCTGAAAAATAACTAAGGAGTATTTCGTAAAAAAATTGATAAAATGATACTCCTAAATACAGTTGATAATTACTCTGTCTCTCATTTTAGCTTTTCTCAAATTGAATTTTTTAGTGTGTGCTATATACTGCTATTTGGTTTAATTCAGTAAAGTTATCCGATAAAAAAAAAAAAAAAAAAAACCATGAAAATTAGGACTAAATACGTAAATACTTTGTGGGGGAGAATGATGGTGAAGAAAATTTCGAGCAACAATCAAAGATTTGATAGAAGTGACAACTACTACAGCAAGTAAACCAAATTGACCAATCACAGAATCATTAGCCACTTTTTCGAGGTTATATAATTTGACATTAACTTAACACGCGGGGCATCATACATCATTTAAAATACATTTAATAGTAGTATTATGGTACGGCTTTTCCATATTGAAACGAATGAATGAAACAGTACTATAGAATATATTGGCTAGCACGAATTTGAAAAGTAAAAATAAAAAAGGGATTTTATTTTTCATTTTTTAGTAATAATGAAACAAGAAGGCTCAACGTCTCGAAATTCTATAGAATAGAATCCGACAAAAGTGCTTCAGTTTTGAATTTGGGATGGATGTAACTATCATGCAATAGAAGTGGTTAGCTCGGCCTCATTAATGCACACTCATTCCCTTCGAATAAAAAACAAAACTAAGATTAAAAAAATGATTACTCTAACTTAATTAAGCCTCAAGTGATTGTAAAAAAGTAACAAAAATAAATAAATTAGCAAATCAAGTGAATTTCAATAATGTGAATTAAATTTATCTATAGAGTAAAGAGTATTTAAAAGGGTGTTAGAAAGGAGTGTCCTACATCAAACAAATACTACAAAATTTGTACCGTAAAGTAAAATTAAGTGTAATTGATATTGATCGATCTTAAGTGCGGGCAATTTTTCGATGCAATCACGATTTATCAAATAGTAGACTAAGAGTTACTCATTTTTTAAGCATTATTTTATCATCTGTGTTTTAAACAATAATAACTTTTTGATTGTTGAAAAATTAATATAAATGACTAGATCATGTTACTTCCCAATAGTTTAACCTTTGGGATATTTAGAATTCTATCATGGTATCAGAGTCATCTGGCTCACGTCCACCTGGGTTCGAATCTCCCTGGAGACAAACTCTACCCCACATTAAATTTCAACTCGATTGACCTCTCCAAAGAGGTTGAAATCGGATACGAGTGCGGGACAGTGTTGGAGAATTAATATAAATGACCCTTGTCAAGAAGCCATCCAAAAAGAAAAACTATTGTACCGTAAAAGTAAGTGTGATTGATATTGATCGATCTTAAGTGCAGTCAATTTTTTAATGCATTGATCACAAAGTGTGATTGATATTGATCGTTGATTTTTTATCTGTGTTTTAAGATTTTTTTTACATTTTATTATTTTGAAAATGTTTATATCGCACCTTTACAATGGTTAATAGAACTAAATAAAACACCACACAGATTAAATAAATTTCCTAAAAAATTGTTCTAAAATCAAACTTGAACCATTTAAAAATACAAATGAATAAACAACTTCGCCCCATAGTTGAAAGTGAAAACTATTGAGAGTGAAATGGGTAAAAGTGATGGAGTAAAAATTAGAGGTACTAGTACCGTAGATAAATTAGAGGGTGGGGGGGGGCCTGTTTGAGAAATGAAATGAAGATGGGTAACACAGTAAATGCAGCAGAGCCTGCACGTTCTGCCTGTGGTCTCTCTTCCTTTCCTTCCTTTCTCTGTTGCCTTATTATTACACAAAATTAGTAATTTATGTAACTCTCACGCAACCAAAATACTCCCCCTTTCCTGTTTATTACCATGCTCTACTCCTTATAGCAGCTACCCTCAATTATTACACTACATTTCCATTTTTTACACTTGGAATCTTTTTCCCTTCACCTTATGACCTAAGTATGTTTCATTTTTACTCCTAAAAGTTTTTCAGTGACCATAACATAAATAGGACTTTGTTAGTTTTGTTCTATTGACCATAATGACCGAGCAGTTTTAGTACTACTACTACTACTAATTACTTCACTAATTTCTGTACTTTATTCTGATTCTTTTGAAACATGCAGCTAGCTTTTGGAGTGAAATACGCGGAACCAACCGTTGTTGTTGCTTCAATTAGTAATGAACTTGAATTTAATTAAACAACTTCTCATCAAATTCGAGTATTACAAAGGTAAAAAATGCACTAGTAGAATAGAAACACCCCAAAAAAAAAATGAGTATGACATTGCTCGGACAATAACACAGCTTAAGCTTGAAGATTCAATCCAACTTTTTTCAATTTCAACTTATCTAGTTTAATTTAATATAATTTATCATCTTATAATCGGATAAAAACACACAAATTAAGTGATTTAAATAATTTCCCTTCCCTTTGATTCTTCTAAAACTTCAAAGTTCTAACTAGCTTTTGGGTCGATATACCTTTTGGTCCTAATAATAGGAAGGTCACTGGACAGTTGATGTGATGAGTTTAATTGACACTAAATTAGAGCACACATTTATAATGAACTACTTCAACTTCATAATGAAAATGTGCCAATGGATTATTATCCTTTAACATTATCTCTTAATTTGGAATGCTCTCTAAGCTAATTTAAAACATGGCTAATTAAATTCCAGTACTACATAGGAATACATACTAAAATATCTTGACAAACAAAGACCTTGAGTAAGGAAATATAGCTGGGTTACCAAGATGTTAATCTAGATGAAACACAAAAGTCAAATCAAGAGTAAGAAAGAAAGAAAGGAAGGCATTGTAATTAATAAAAACAGGCAGAAGAAGCAGTATTTATTGATTCACATGACAAAGCATCAGATCAGATGGATGTTGAAGAAAGGGGGTCACTGTTTCTTGCAGCACCAGTAGCATCAACTAATCTAACCATTACTGATTTCCCCCTCCCATCCCTTCCCATACAACTAAATGAAAACTTAATTAATCACATGCGCGATTAGTCTCCATTAAAATATATCATACGAGTTTAAATTCGAACTTTTTAACTGTGAATATCTCCCAAGTATGTGAGTAAGGATCATCTCAGAAAAGTATATTTCAAAATTTAGTACCATCATAGTTTAAACGCCGTAATCAAAATTCGACAGTCAACCCAAACAATACCTTTGAAGTACACCCGATGATAATGCCATAGTACAAATTACTAATGTCATAGTATCAAAGTTAAAGTTCTCAAACTTGGTTACAAATTTGTTTTATAAAAGGCATATTATTTTTGCATTACAACTCTTTTTATCATGGGCCTTCGAATATAGATGGATTATTCAAATTCCATTTGGAGCTTCCGCGTGTCGTCGAGACAACGGATATCGTTTGCTGTATCCCGATTGCTTAATTAAGTAATGATGTAAGTATGTCGTTTTTCGAAACAAAATCTAATCGGTCCAAATTTGTGTCCAATACGTACCAAATTTGAAACCGTAACAATATATGCAATTTACTACTCAGCTTGCGCTGTTTCGCATATTATTACCCGTGTCCTGTTTGGATATTGATAAATGAAGTACAAACGCGTTTAAAAACAAAATAAAATTATGAAGAAAAAAAAGGCTAAAAATAAAATTGATATAAAAAATAAAGAAAAAAAAGAGAAATTAGCTAACCACAGATTAGTTTATAAGGTTACAAACTCTGGTTAAAAAAACCATACCACAAGTTGTTGAGAGTGTGAACCACAAATTAAATCTCGCTTCTCTTCTTCACTTCCCTTCTCTTGTCTTTGCTCGCGATCTCATTACATGTTATTCATTTCTGTATTCAAGAGTGAGAATCATCAGCTTCTTCTTCTTGTTCATCATCTTCTCCAAAATTCTCTCGTAAGCCCTTTGTTTAACAACAAGCAACCCTAATCCCAAAATATTAAGCAAGCACCAACTCCCAAAGCAACCAACCATTTCTTTAGTCTTTAAGGGGTCTCTTTAGTCTTAAAAATTATACTTACAAATTACATGCTCTTTTAAGCTCCATCAGCTATGGACTTAACACCCTCAACAACACCCACAACCAAAACCCCTGAGCCCACCGAGACCGATACCCCAACCCGAATCAACCCATCTCCCTTCACCAACGGCGTCCTCAAACGCCACGCGCCGCTCAATCACCACCACCACCCCATAGTCATCACATACAAAGAATGCCTCAAGAACCACGCCGCCGCCTTAGGCACCCACGCCGTCGACGGCTGCGGCGAGTTCATGCCCTCACCCACCTCCAACCCCACCGACCCCACCTCCCTTAAATGCGCCGCATGCGGCTGCCACCGCAACTTCCACCGCCGCGACCCTGACGAGACTCCGCCCCTCCTCCTCCCACCTCCGCCACCTATCGAGTACCAGCCACACCACCGCCACCACCCCCCGCCGCCGCCTGCTGACAGTCCCATCAACTCCCCATCCCCGCCGCCAATTTCGTCCGCATACGCGCCGCACATGCTGCTAGCACTCAGCCACGGTGGCGGCGTGACAGCCCCGCAGGTAGCTCCGCCACCTGAGCTACCGACCCCCACGGCGAACTTCAGCCCACAGGTTTTCAGGTCCGGGAATAATAATGATAATAATAATAACAGCAGGAAGAGGTTCCGGACGAAATTCAGCCAGGAGCAGAAGGATAAGATGCTGGAGCTGGCGGAGAAAGTGGGGTGGAAAATGCAGAAGAAAGATGAAGACACCATTAATGACTACTGTTACAAAATTGGAGTTGATAAAGGAGTTTTCAAGGTCTGGATGCATAACAACAAGAACACCGTTGGGCGAAAAGACCAGAATACCCCTCCCTTGATCTCGACCATTTCTTCTTCTACTCCTACCACCACTGCGACTACTCCGACAACCAACGGAAGCATGGGTTACAGTATAGGCTACTTGCAGGAGGGCAATAAGGACAATTTCCATGATACTAATGGTAACGGCAGACCACATCATAATCATCATCAACATCTGCCTACTAATGGCTCTTCTACTTCATCTTGAGGTTCGATTGAGATCAGTTTTAAGTTAATCATGTTTTGGCGGGGTTAATTACTTAATTTATGATTTAGCCGTAATTAGTTCATAAATCAGGGACCAGCCTGCAATTTTATTAATTTCTCTGTTTCCTTTTTTTACTTGTTTATTTATTAATTAAGCAATGTTGCTACTCCTACGAGTATTATTATATTAGTAGTACCCTTGATGGAACAGTGACTGGACTGGATGGATAATCTTAATTAATGTTATATTTAGGCGCTAATGATCTAATCCGAGGAATGGCTTTGTCTCAAATGAAGGAGCAAAAAGTGGATTAATTAATTTTAAGTTTTATTTAATGATTCATCGCCGTATTATATTGTAGCTTGCTTGCATGATCCTTATCTGAGCTGAGCAAAGTATATTATTTTATTTTACTTAAAAATAGATCAAAATACTACATAAGTGACAAGTTAATTAATTGTTAATTTTGACTTTTTTTAGAAGAGAAGAAAATATATTCTTTGCATCTTTTACTTTATTCAACTCGTTCATCTTTATCCAGCCTTCAGATTAAAAAAAGGGGCATATTCATAAAGGCGGGGTTAGTTGTATGGTTGCCAATTAATTATGACAATTTTAGGGTTTAAGAGGAGTATTAAATTGAGTTTGCTCACTATTATATTTAGTTGAGTTGCTATAATTAGGTGTTTAGTGTTAGGGGTATTAAAAATAGGGTTTAGGGAGGATTAGTACTTTCCTTAAAAAGGAATTAATGGTGGTGGAAGAGAATAATAGTGATGGTGGATAGATAATTATTGGGACCTGACCTGAGGAAAGATGGTATGGCGGTATGGGGCTTTATGTGACGTGTCCTATGAACTTTGTCTATCCGTGAACTGTTTGGTGTGTGTGATTTAAGGAAATCATCCTTGTGTCTTGTCTAAATCCCTAATTTTAATCATTACTGTTTCTATATTTAAAAGGGCACTCTTCCTTTGAAATTATTTACGATTAATTTTGTTATTGTATTTTAAGTAGGTTTGTTTAAGAATTAATAGTTCCGCAAAACAAATACGTAATCACTTTGAACAGGACAGGCAAAAAAAATTTTAAAAAAAAAAAATTAAGAGAGAAAAAGAAAAACTAATTGGCATTTATTCTTGTGATTTTGCATTTTTAGTTTTACCACGACAAATAATGATATAGGAAACGGGACATCGGCCCCTTAAAAATGTGAAATATTTATAAGGGTTTAATAGTATATCTTATCTGGCTCTAATTCGACGATGTCAGGATCATAATTCACTTGTGTTAGGGTGCCTTTTCGAGTTTTGCGTTCAATTTCACCATTTCTTTTCAAACCATTAGTCCAGTCAATTTACGAGCTTAGGTATTTCCTATTCCTACCGTCCTTTTGTCATTCAATTGTCATTCAATCGACTTGGGATGGCCCTTGAAGTCTAAATCTATACTCCAAAAAGAAGCAAGAAATAGAGGGTTGGATTTAATACACGAGCTCACTCAATAGATTGCTAGCCATGGGAGTTGTAACCATCTATGGCATGACAGATTCAAACAAAGTAGACATAGATTACAAATTCGGTTCGGATGAAATTAATTCGAATTCGTGATTAATGTTGACATTGTATGATGATCACTCTTTAGTGTTAAGTTTTAAGCACCCATTGACCCATTCTGAAATGGGGCAAGTGTGGGGGGTTGATGAAGTCAGTAATCTTGTATTGTTGGAAGGGTACAGGGTACATTGTGGTCATGAAAGATGGGTATGGTAAGGGTACTAACTACTAAGGTATGGTAATAATAATACCTCTAAATTGAAGGAGGATTTAAATTCAACAACCAAAAGCATGGGTCAGTTTGTTTGTTGTTTGCTTTAATTTTAATTGACCCTTTCTTTCTTTGTTTCAATTAATTGATGACATGATATGATACAGAAGAGAACAGGAATTGTACTAATAGTAGTGGGTCGTATAGTATGAAGTATGTAGTAGTATAGCTGTATAGATTGATTTTGTAAGATTTGCATAACCATCAACTTGATCATGGCATTTTGGCAGCCTTAATATATTTGTAAGCCCACTCTATCTCACATGTGATCATTATTAATCTTCTTGTTTCTTTCTTCTTTTTTGCTTTCCTCATCATCATCTTCTATCATACTCCATTTCCACTTATCCTTTTCCTCTTCGATTAATCACATCAGACTGTTTGGAATTGTAATTACTAATCGTTGTTATTAATGCGTATTATCATGCATGGTTTAACTTTCGCCTCGAAACGAATTAAATTTGGTGGTTTGTGACACAAATTGGTTTAGTGGGCACGTTTAGTACTGTTTAGTCTCTCTCAATAGCAGGGTGAATTAAAGATTAAGACGGGCATAGTGGAGAAGGAAAGAGTGAATGATAGATGGAGGGAATTAAATTCCTTGATTGACTTGTTGGATGGCTCAAGATATCATCAACTATACATACAATAATTAAAGGTTAATAGCGTGGTCCAAATACTTCGTTTGACGTCTTCAATTTTTACTTCATCTGGAGTGTTTTATAAATGGTAAATATTATTTTACACTGCTCATGCATGATTAATACAAGCCGTATAAATATAAGAAACACCAGAGATACGAGTATGGTGCTATAAAACACTCGTAGCGGGCTCGATTTAGTGAGTAAGAACTCGGGTGTAGGAGGGATGAAAAAATATCCCTACAAAATTAATACTTTCTCCATTTCATTACAAACTTCCTCTTTGATCAACGTCTGTCATGTTTGACTCGTATATTACACCTAAATTATATTGATAAAAAGTTTTTAAAAAAAAATTAAAATACTACTAACTCATAAACTTTAATTATATAATTTTGAAAAAGAATTGCACCGTACAATTTAGGAGTAATGTGCGGTCAAACACGAAGCATGTCGACCGAAGAGTAAGTTATAAATGAAATGCAGTAAGTAACATATTAAGAACATGGAACGACGGAATTCATAAGTTGGGTTGGTAAGGATAAAAATGTGCATCGATCGCATTGTCGGGTGTGACATTAAATTTTGAAAAGCACACGGCAGTACTATATTGCTATCGCCTTTTCTCCGTGACTGTACTAATGAAGACTTGTTCGTTGCGATTTCACCCGTACTAAAAACCAAGGGGAGGAGGCCCTTCCAAAGGTTTCAATCCACATTTACATTGGTAATAAAAGCCCCCAGAAAAACATATTTATAATGGAATTTAGTTTCAAATCTAAGTGCCATCAGAGCAATATAGTTGGGGTTAGATTCTTTTACGATACTTGTCATGGATAAATTGGGTATGAGTTAATTGTGATACGAAGATTGGACCACATTGCTCACCAATACCACAGTGGTTACGTGGAGAAGGTTTTGAAGTCTTGACCTCGCTCAAGCATGAGTTCACTAGCTGGTCTCGATGAGGAAGTTAATCCCTGACGGCCTAGCAGACTTGGTCTTGCGAGGGGTTTATGAAATGTTAAGGGGTAAAACCCCTACAAGCACCTAAATATGGATATTATACACTATCGTGTGTCTTGAACTGAATTTTATACTTCCCATCTAGCATGCAAATATTACACCTACTTCCTACATCACTTATATCCAAACATTTTAGACAACCTTATGGTCTCCACATCTACACCAACATCCTAAACCACTATATGACTTCTGCTGGAATCGAACTCTGCATCTCTCATTCCCCACTTCAATTCCATATCACCGCACCACCTTATGCCTCCTCTTATGAGGTTATAATAGCCGTATCTGTTGATATAAAAATATGTCTAGTTCGTATCGTAAGCTCCAAGACGAACTAAGAAGCATTAAGACGTTCTTAGGATCTACGCCACCTCTAGCTCTCGTCCGTACCTTGATGGTCCTTACCTTCAAGCTAAATTTATAAAGGTCTTAGGCTCACTAACTAAAGACAAATAAATAAATATCTGGAGAAATGACAATAGGAGGAGACACGGAAGCTTAGAGATGGACGAGGAAGACAATTATGTATGGGCAGGTTCAATTCTCCGTATCTCAATATTTAACATCTTAATTACTAATAATTTTACACTAGATGACTCAGGAATGGAAGAGATACTAATGGAGTAAGCTACGGAAGAATGAAATATAACGGAAGATTCTAGAGAACTTAAGAGGATACACCTAGTTGGGCTTGGGCTGGGCCCATTAATATCAACGTTGGACCTACTAGACACGTGGAAGAACAAGATGATGACAGATGGCATGAAAGGATTGGACCGACTTAAGGAAGACTGATGCCTATAAAAAAGGGCTCTAATCCCCACAACTCAGGTATCAAGTATTAATTACTCTCACCTACTACAACCTAGAGATCAACATCCTTTTAGTAAAGTCTCCTTCCGGTTTGACCTAAAGTCAAACCGACACAATCACACTTCCACACGCGTGCATTTATTAATTTCAGGTACTTAAGAGAGTTTATCAGGTACTTTGGGATTGATTATTGCACATAGAGAACAAATCCTATGCTTACAAGGATAATGATGACATAAGGAAGACGTTAATGTTCAAGTACTACGGGTAATTAATGACATACAGTACTACAATTTGTTATAACTAGTAAATAACCCGTCGAGTTTCGACGGGGAATAATAGTTTCACAAATTATTAAATGAAAGTAAACTAAATGAACATCGATATTTATTTTTTATTGATAGATAAATTTATGGAATGGTTTCATCAATGTGATTATTATATATTCTAATTAATTGTGAATTAGTCCAGTCGAACATATTTTATGGTCTAAACTATTGCGGAATAAACCCGTCAGATATGGTTAATGTTCTAAATTCTTACAAAATAAACATGTCGAACACAATTAGTGTTCTGAAATAGACTCGTCGATCACATTTATTGTTCTAAAGTATCGCGGAACAGACCCGCTGAATACAGACATTGGAATAGACCCGTCGAAATTCAACGGGAAATAGTAAATTCACAAACAATTTAATGAAAGTCAATTAAAAAAAAAAACAATCATCTTTCTATTTATTATTATTAATATAGAATTCACGAAATAGTCCCATAAAATTTTATCATTATATAAGTAAAAAAAAATGTGATCATTATATATTCTAAATTATTGAGAAAAAGATTTGTCGAACACAGTTCGGGTTCAATGCAAAATAGACTCATAGAACACTAATTATGTACAACTATTGTGAAATAGACCCGTTGAAAACAGGTAGTCTTCTAAAGTATTTGAGGAATAAGCCCGTCGAAAAAACAATTACATTTTTAATTGTTGCGAAATAGATCTGTCATACACAGTTAATGATCTAAACTATTATCAAATACATATACCCGTCGGACATGTTTAGTTTTCTAAAGTATAAAATGCACCTGTCGAATATAGTTAGTGTTCAAAATATTGCAGAATACACTCATTGAACAGTAACTGTTTATGAACTATTATCTAATTGGCTCTTAACAAACATATAGTTTTTTAAAGTATTTGCGGAATAGACCCGTGAAAAAACACAAGTTCATATTCTAAACTATTGCGAAATAAACCCGTCGAACACATTTAATGATCTAAACTGTTGTGCAATAGATCCGCCGGACATGGTTAGTATTCTAAAGCATATCGGAATGCACCCGTCGAATATAGTTAGTATTCTAATGTTTAGAATATACCCATAGAATACCAATTGTGCTAAAGTATAAAATAGACCCGTCTAAAATAGGTAGTATTATATAGTATTTTGGTAATAGACCCATCAGAAAAACAAAGTTAGCTTTCTAAACTATAGCGCCTAAGATACGACAAATTAACACAATTGTAAAATAAACTTGTCGGATATAGTTAATGATCTAAAATTTTACTGAATAGACCCGTTGGACACAATTACTTATGTTTTCTAAAGTATAGAAGAATGCATCAACGAAACATATATAGTAAGTGTTCTAAATATTACATAATAGACCCCTCTAACATAAAATTTTGGGAAAATTACTTCTGACTACCTTGCTACGGGCTCTTTTTACGGAAGTTACCTCGTTAGTTTAACAATTACATCGAACCCCCTTGCCCGGAAAATGTTTGACTTGCCCGTTATCATTTTTTAAAAACCACCGGCCAAACATGGTCTTAGCTTTTTTCAATCATTTTTCCTTTTCTTCTTTTTCTTTTTAATCTTTTCTATTTTCTTCTCCTTTTTTTATCTTTTTTTTTCATGTTCTTCTTCATATACAATCACAATTTCTAGTAACGGAACTGCTACAGCTCCGATCAGGAGCTAACCGGAGCTGTATAAACAGCTCCGACCAGAGCTGTTAAACAGCTCCATTGGAGCTGTAAAAATAGCTCCCATCGGAGTTGTTAACAGCTCTGGCGGAGCTATAAAAACAGCTCCATCGGAGCTGTTAACAGCTCCGGACCAGAGCTATGGTCGTATGTGGTCGGAATTCGACCAGATCCTTTTTATTTTTTAATTTTTTTACATATTTTATATATATATATATTTTTTTTAAACTTATATTTTTATATTTCTGGGTTTATTTGAAACAAAACCTTAATTTGGGGTACTTTTACCATTATTATTAGTTCATTTTAAAAATTATTTAATGTTTGTGGTTAATTTAAAATAAGTTAAAGTTAATTTTGTAGAATAAAATAATTTAGAGGCAAATGTGTAAATAAAGTAAACCGAAGTTGTTTGTCTCAAGTCAAAAACTGAAATTCCAACAGGGTTAAAATTGTCATTTCCAACTCTTAGTTCGCAAAAAGTCAAATTCGTGGGCTACTTGTAATTGATTTTAACTAACAGGGGGCTACAAGTAATTGTTAAACTAAGAGGGTAAGATGTGTAATAAAAAAAACTAACAGGGGGTGTAGATGTAAATTGCCCTAAAAAATTTCAGAAATATTTTGTAATAGACACGTCGAAATCATGTAGTCTGTTAAAGGATTAATGGAATAGACCCGAAAAAAATTGTTAATGTTCTAAACTATTACTGAATAGATCCGTCCAACACATTTAATGATCTAAACTGTTGTGGAATAAATCCATCAAACGCAGTTAGTATTCTACATAGCGGAATGCACCCGTCGAACATAGTTAGTATCCTAACCTCTAAACTATTGCGTAATAGACCGGTGGAACACTAAGTATTTTGGACTACTGTGTAATAGACCAGTGGAGAACATGTAGTTTACTCAAGTATTTCGGAATGGACACGTCGATAAAACAGTTAGTACTAACGTAGAAATTACAATAGTACGTGTTCTACACCATTGCAGAATTGACCCGCCGAACATAGTTAATGATGATCTAAACTATTATGGAATAGACCCGTCAGACACAGGTTGAACCAAGAAGTTATAAAATGTTGACACGTGGAAATATATAGATTATCGACAAATGTGAATTAGATAAATAAGTAAAAAGTAAATGACACTTGAATTAGATAAATGACTATTGACACAAGGAGGAGGCCTTAAATATTAATTCAATATTTCCAATATAGTTACTTTTTTATAGCAAAACTAACTTATTTTTATCATCATTTTTGTATGACAATATTAAATAATTTTCCATATCAAAATGTTTATTTTATAATAAAATTTTAATTTTTTATGAAATATAAAAAACATTGTACAATTTAAATTATATAATGGTTGCATAAATTTGTGATTATTTATTTAAAAATATACTTCAACCATGTTTTTTTTTTCTCATAATTTTGATGATATATATATTTTTTAAATAGTAGAATTATATCCATGATATTATTTAACTATTCATTTTGTCCAGACATTAATTAATTAAAACATGTGGAAGGGTGAATAGATGAGCAAAAACATAAAAGTCATATATTGTGGACATGTGGTAAGTGTGGAATATTGGACTAATAAAAATAAAATAATGTGACAAATGGCAAACATTTAGCATGAATTAAGGTGAGACTTAAAAATAATTTTTTTTTAATGTATATATAGAGATAGATTGACTTATTAGAAAAACATCCTTACAGTATCCTATAAGGTATCAATCTCATTTCGGGTATCAATCCCTAGTTAGTTAACGGAAGTAATGTAATTATATCTGATATTGATGTTGACTGGATGGGGGTAATCTCTTAATTTGAAATTATTGTAATGTAGTTTTCTTGTCTTAATTGAAACGAGTCTTTGAAGAAGCACGCGACTCACGGAAGAAGCTACGTAGTAGTAGATTCTTTTCTTCTTTTTTCTTTCTTTTTTTAAGTTTATTTTTTAAATTTCCCCTGATAAAAGAAGGACCACGTAATCTCTTCAAATAAGCATAAAGGTCATTACAACTTTTTATTTCTATGCATCTATCTTTTCTTTTTTTGGAATTTCTAAGTGGTCCCTTATTTTATCATCATTAGCTTTGAGGTCAAAATTTATTTATGCATATCTCGATTATATTTAAGCATTATGGTTTTATAATTGCATCACCTAACTCTCTGTCCCGACTCAAAGCAGCGTGTCAACTTGGGTATTAATTTTGTAAGTGTCACTATTTCTAGGGTGTTGACATAGATGTTCACCTATAGATTTACTAAACCCCTGGATTTTGAAAACAGAGCACTTAGCCGTTTTCATTTTGTTGTACCTATTCTAACACAATAACTATTGCACAGATGTAGCTGTTGTCTTGTGCAAGAAGTTGATCTATACATGAGAATTGTCGAATTACAAGAAAGTTTAAAGAAGGAAGAAGACTTGTTCAAGAAGGAGTCTAAAAGGAATTCAAATCATAGAAGGAAAATGAGTCTTTGAAAAAGATGTTGATTCCTACTAGAAGTTAGTTACCAATTCATGTCCATATTCATCAAGACGTGTTTCCTGATAGAAGTCGATCAGGACTTTCCACCTCTATATAAGCAAAGCATCGACAGACATAAGAAATACAACATAAGAGAGAGCATTCGAGTTTACAGAGTTTTAGCTTTACAGTTTTATTGTTGTGTCCTTTACACTAGTTTATATTCTAGACTTCTCTAACAACGTATTGAAGGTAGATAGAATACATTCTATATCATCTCATAGGTGACTAGTGTTGTTTTACTAAGATTGAGATTGAGAGTATAGATCGTTGTACGAACAAGTTTTTTCTTAGTTGATTTTATGCCTTGACTGGACATTAAGCAAGCTAACAAAGCTGCTTGAAATGTTTCAAACACACGTTCTTCTTTATATTCCGTTGTGCTTTAACTTCTATATATTATCTGTGTTTGTGTTTACTAATTTGCAGGTTTCTGACGAATATTTGTAGAGATTGACCTAGGTGTTCACTGAACCCCGTGGTCAATCTTGGACCGTTCGACTGGTAATTTGTATATAAAGCAAGTTCTATCAATACTATATTCTTTCAAATTTGTTTGCATTAATGTTATTACCACTATCGATAGTTAAATTTTATAAATCATACCACTATATTGTTTCACTTTATTATGATTTTCGATTAGTTTTGAAACTTATTATTAATGTGAAATAACCAGTATGACCATTAAAAATTTATATCACAACTTGATTCCTTTGTTTGTGGTAAAATATTGAAATGTCTCAATATATGACTCACATATTATTCAAATTAAATGATACATAACAATTAAAAACAGATTAAATGCTATTTAGAAAATACAAGAGTATCACAAGACTTACTCGAACAAAAAAAGGAATCAACTTGTTAATGAAGATACAATTGCGCCAGACGCCAATGGACCATTTCACTCACAAGACCACAATTCTACATATAATTTGATTCCATTCGCAATTGTACAAATTTATATAGTTTAGGGGTTGTATTGTAAATGATCATAAATCAATCTTCGAGCTAAGGTTGTACAAAATTGGACATATCATGTGTTCGACTGCCATATCTCACAATGGGGGCTATATTCCTCGGTTTATAAGATGATATACCAATTGGAATGCAACTGCAAAATTCATCTATATGAATTCTATATACGGAGTATATGTATGGCCTAATAATCTAATATCATTATGAGCCTTGATTTGTGCTACTGTACGAAATAAATCAATTTTTCCATGTCCAGTTCATTTGGCGCTCGTCCTTTTTCTTAATTTTTTTTTTTAATTGCATCCAAAATTACAAGTTCGCCAGCAACTTGTATAGTATTAAAAATCGTGTTGAAAATAAATGACGATGAGTTTCAATGGGACATAGAGATAAATACATTCCCTAATGTCTAATGTTATTAGGAAAAGACATTGATATAATGTGGATCAACCATGTCCCGAAATGAAGTGTTATGATTTGAGACCCAAAGGGTTAGGATTTGTGGTTGAAATGGTTATTGATAAGGAGCTAGCTAGCTACTCGTCATGTTTTGAAAATGGGGACCAATTTATTTTGTCTAACCAAAACGGGATATAGTATGCATAAATTGAGATCCCTCTTAACTTTCTCATCATGTCATGTCATTTCCATTGCCCTTTTTAATTCCAAATATACCCTTTTAACTAATCTCCATCTTCATCTTCACAAATGATGTTTACTTTTTTTTTTTTAGGGAAATAAGTTTATTATATTAAGATACTAACTTGGTACATCAGTGTTCATTTGGGGTTCGCACAAATGATGTTTACTTAACTTCTCGAAATTTAGTCATTTTCGTATTTGACATTGATATATCACTATTGTTAAAAGAAAAACGATTAAGACCGTTGTTTAATGAAATGAAATTTTGTAAATACCAATTAACTTAAGATGACAAATGGCATATTGAATTGACCAAAATATTAGCAAATTTGGAATAATTTTGTTTCCGGTCAAAGTGAAATCAACCTCTTGAAAGTGACGGAACAAACTAATTTTTATCGATTCTATTGATCGTTTAGTAGAATTTCGAACTCATAATCATAATTTCTTTCGAAATAAAAATTTACTGTGTGTGAATGAGCCACGTGACTAGTGAAATTTTAGCTTCCTGGACTTACAAATGAGTAACATACATCTAAACATGAAATACAAAATGTCCTTTTAGATATTGGCTTATAAGAAATTCTTCAAAGTAGTGTGTATATAAATTAAACAGCACAGCAATTAACAACACAGCTGGAGTAGCTCAGTTGGTTAGAGCGTGTGGCTGTTAACCACAAGGTCGGAGGTTCGACCCCTCCCTCTAGCGTGTTTTTTCCAACATTTTCCGCTACATTATGAAGCCCAATTGAAGTCCGCTACATTATGAAGCCCAATTGAAGTCCATATGTATTGGCCCGATATCTGTTAACCGGTCGGAGGTTGGACCCCTCCCTCTAGCGTATTTTTTCCAACATTTTCCGCTACATTATGAAGCCCAAATTGAAGTCCATATGTATTGGGCCAATATCTGGACCAGATTATTTTTAGGCCTGCATGTTAAACCCCATCCCACATTGCTTGAGAGTAAGACCTGAAATCAACATATAAGATTTGATAACCTTCTCCCCTTACAAGGCCTTTTAAGGGGAAGATGACCCAATTCTAATATGGTATCAGAGCAGGCCAAGTCGATGATGGTTGTTTGCCCGTGTTGGGTTTGAGCCGATGTGTATTCCGACATTTATTGTCCACGTTGTAGACCCGATGTTCATACCGGGCTACACGTGAGGGGGTGTGTTAAACCCCATCCCACATCGCTTGAGAGTAGGACCTGAAATCAACATATAAAATTGGATAACATTCTCCCCTTACAAATCCTTTTAAGGGGAAGATGACCCAATTCTAATACTGCAACTATTTCAACTCCATTGTGAAGCCCAATTCAAGTCCATGTTTGTCTATAGCGTTGTTTTTTCTCAACATTTTCAAGTCGATGTCCGGACAATCTGTGCTTAGGTCAGCCAACTTTTTCAACTCCATTGCGAAGCCCAAATTAAGTCCATGTCCCCTATAACTGGACAAGAGCGTTTTTTTCCTCAACATTATGAAGCACAATTCAAGTCCATATCTATTTGACTCCTCCTCCTAGCGAATTTTCTCAACATTTATCTATTGGGTCGATATCTGGGCCGGAGTGTTCTAAGGCCTGCCAAAATTTTCAACTCCACCATGAAGCCCAATTCATAGTCCATGTCTATTTCTAGCGTCTTTTCTCAACATTTTCAAGTCGATGTCCGGACAATTTTGTGCTTAGGCCAGCCAACTTTTTCAACTCCATTGCGAAGCCCAAGTTAAGTCCATGTCTATTGGGCCTATAACTGGACGAGGACTATTTTTCCTCAATATTACCACAATTCAAGTCCAAATCTATTTGACCTCTCCCCCTAGCGATTTTTCTCAACATTTATCTATTGGGCCGATATCTGGACCGGAGTGTTCTTAGGCTTGCCAACTTTTTCAACTCCACTATGAAGCCCAATTCAAGTCCATGTCTATCTCTAGCATTTTTTCTCAACATTTTCAAGCCCATGATGTTTGGACAAGTTTGTAGGCCTATCAACCTTTTCATCTCCATTGTGACACCCAATTTAAGTCCATGTCTATTGGTATGTCTGGACAATAGCGTTTTTTTTTTTCTCAACATTACAAAGCCGAATTCAAGTCCCTATTGGGCCGATATCTCGACATGATTGTTCTTAGGCCTGCCAACCTTTTCAACTCCATTACGAAGACGGAAGCCCAATTCAAGTCCATGTCTATCTCTTGCGTGTTTTTTCAATATTTTCAAGCCGATGTCTGGAGAAGATTGCTCTTAGGCTTGCCAACATTTTTTCTACTCCATTACGAAGCCCAGTTGAAGTCCATGTCTATTGCGCCTATATCTGGACAAGAGTGTTCGTAGGCCTGCTTGTTCATGATTTTTTAATTAGTTCAAAATACATGGGCTGGTTATTGGGAAGTTGGGCCTCGACCAAACAGCCGCCTTTTGCACAATCACTGGTCAATTAGAAACCTTTCAAAATAGCCAATTAATTTATCTTAAATCAGCATTTCGCTTCACTGAGATGTAAGCCATGCTTTTCATCTTTAGACCCAGGGGTGGAATCAGTTCTTGGCGCGCCAGGCCAATGAACCAACCTAGCCGGACCTGGACGTGACATAGTTCAACTTCAACCTCATGTAGTGTATCAATGCGGGTGCACAAAATATATATTGTAGTTGGGTTTCTGAGGCAAAAAGAACTTGTGTTACACGGCCGAGTTATATGAAAAAGCAAATGGCTTGAAAGTTGCCAGAAGTCTCCAGAAGGGAAAGGGATGGGTGAGTCGTATTATTATGAGTCTAATATTTGGGTTCTGGGTGGTGGTATATGTAATTAAATGGCGTATGAAACTTACATCTAGATTTGATGATCTAATGTTTTGTTTTGAAATATGAAACTTACGTCTAGATTTGCTTCCTCAGTATATATGTACTTGTTGTATCATAAGTTTCAACCTAAGAGATTAAGTTGTCTGATCTTGATCGCGAGTGATACTCGTAAATGGAGCATCCATGATACATAATTGGAACATAAAAGGAGCAATATTAAACTCCGTCCCACATTATTTTTTTGAAAATATTGAAATTAAAAGTTTTGAGTGGATAATGATCTAATTCTAATATAATACCATAGCAGGCCCAAAAAAATAATGGGTTTGAGTCGGTGTATTTCAGCATTTATTGATCCACATATAGAGTCGATGGTCACAACGCCCTACATGTTAGATGTTGAACCCCGAAAGTTATTATGAAATTAATTAACATGTAGATTGAATAACATCCCCCAAACCTTTTGAAGGGGATGATGGCCCCATAACTGCTTTCGACCCGAGCCACTTTTCTGTAGTAAATGTCTTGAGACGACATACCAGGGGATATCAGACACATACAAATAATTTAAGAAATTTACCATCCCGATTTGTCACAATGTAAATAGGGTGCAAAGTGCTACACTTAAAAAACAGAAAATCTTGACAACTGTATGCGATGGCTACTAGCCTACAACTCTAAATAGAAAAGATGTATAAGGCTCTGTTTTCTTCATTTTCATCTGAACTGAACTGAATGAAGCTGAACTGAACTGAACTTATTTGTAGTACAAAATACAATTAGACAAATCTGAACTGAACTTATTTGTAGTACAAAATACTATTAGGTAAATCTGAACTAAACTAGACTTAATGCATCTGAAATGATCTGAACTGAACTTAAAATAATCAATTTTCGGACGAAGAGAAGAGAGTCTAGATAAACAAAACAAAAATTACTACAACTCCAAATAGAAAACAAATCTAAATAAACTAAACAAAATTTACCCACTTTATTTCTAATATATCATTTAGAAGCCATCTACTATATGATTCTTGCTAATTAAATTTGGTCCACCAACTAAGAGCATTCCTTATAATTTGGGAACTCCAATGGGTCTCTTAATTGGAGCTTATATGTTGGGCCTATAAGCCAATTGTTACTCCATTTTATATTAAAAAATATATTAAACAATTAATTTTTACATTGTATAATTAATTGAGGGCTACTAACGGAATTGTAGATCGAACATGCTTTTACGCTACTTTGGTTTAGGGTCATTTTCTTGGGTTGAGACTTGTGTGTGCATGTCTTATGCCTTCTTGCTTGTATTGTATTCTCTTATTTTATTATAATTAATAAATTTGTTGTTTTCAAAAATTAAAAAAAAAAAAAAAAAAGTTGAGGGCTACTATTTAGTAGCCATTTTCCATGGATTACTAATTAGTAGCCTCAATAAAATTCCCATTTGAGGCATTTTTTACTTAATTGAGCTCAAATAAACCTTTACAACGATAAGGAATGCTCTAACCACATTCACTCTTTACTCTTCGTATATATAACATTATTAATGAGTTTCAACAACTTCAACACATTAAAGCTTCTTTATGTGATAACTGATAAACAAAGCCAAAACTCAATTGTCTGGAAATTAGTTTCAAGACTTGTTAAGGAACGTGTGCTGCGGTGAATCGGTTTAAATCTTGAAAGTCGAAAAATGATAATAATCTCCAAAATGGCTCTATCTTTATCAGATACGCTGCACATAACCCACAATGATTCCAGGGCCAATATTTCTTGCATGATCATAATCGCAGAAATAAGCCGTCCGAATTTTAAAGAGCCCATCCGAAAGTACTCTTTCATACTCCAAAACCATGAAAGTGCCACACCATAGATTGGACATGTACCAAAATATAATTAACATGTACCTAATTGTTTGTTTCATTACCTAACATCAGCGCTAGCTAGCATTTTCTTCTTGCACATGATCATCACAAGAGGATAAGGAATATTTTAGATAATACATCTTTCACAAAACGATATGATAACATGATTAACAGTAGTAACTGATATAATAACTCGTTTAGCAATGTTATTAACATGAATCAAACATACTTTTTTATATTCAAACAATCATGTTACATCTGATGTGACTTGATCACGATAAAACACAAAAACATGATTAGAAACTGTTATTTTCATCTGAACAGAACTGAATTGAACATAATTGAACAGAATGAAATTGAACAGAATTTATATGTAGTATAACATATAACTAAGTAAGTTAGAACAAAACTGAACAGAATTGAACCGAACAAAACTAAAATAATGAGATTTAATAATAAGTAAACATAGCCTAATCCCCTGGAATTGACCTCAATTTGTGTAAAATTATGAAAAATAAAGGATTGATAAATGATGAGAGAGTGATTAAAGAATTGGGATCCATTTATTCCATTTCTTGACGTTCAAATGCATTATTAAATTATATATATACACATTGTTTATTTTATACAATTTTATTGCTGTGGAGCTGAAGAATCTCAGCAAATATAATCCTACTTTCGTACTCATTTATTCGATTTTGATAGATACCAAAATCTCCAACGACTATGCATGTGTGAACCGATCATATGTTTTGTTACACTATTTTATATATAAAGAACAGAAAAGTTAGATACAACAGACAAAAATAATGAAAATCGACTAGGCCAAATTAGTATGCATTTTTATACAAAACTAGTGGATAATATAAAGTTATATAGTTCCATGCACAATTGGGAGGATATTAAATCTGTTAATAAAGGATAACGAAATAGTATAAAATTTCTCGAAGTTTCAGAATTAGAAAGAATTTGGGCTTCAAGAAATTACATGAAATCATAAGCTATGAATATGATGCTTTAAACTGCAACGGATGTGATTCCCAGAATTCGTACTACTTTCTCTACAGTATCCAGGAAAGTACAAAAACAATTCCAGGAAGGCAAATTAACAAAACTAGCAATGGATTACATTTGAGGAACAATTAGTTTCCTCCTGTTTAATAGAGGGCGAAAATTCTATACTCTAATACGCATAGATAAATTTTATTAGAGTTTCGAATTCAAACATTGTGGAAATGTAAAAGTATGCATTTCGTCAATAACCAGAGTCGATCAAGTCCCTTATGAACTACATATGCTAATGATGTGTTCAACAATGGGTTAAATGTCTCGTAAAGACCTTAACAGGCCCATTTAATGAGTTTACTACCTAAAACAACACTCACATGGCTGGAGTATTTGCTAACTCAAAATTGGGCCTTAAATAAACATATTCCCAAGGTTTATCCAAGTTTTTCCTATAGTACTATTGTTGACTTGTGTCTAATATGTGCTTAAAATTAAAATACAGTACTGCTATGTTATACTGTTTTCTATTGCATTAGGGTGCAACATCATATTCCTGAAACAAAACACTCTCACCAAACTTATTAAATAAGAAATCCAAATACCTAACCAATCACAAGGCAAGCATTAAATAATCAAAAGAACAAAAAGCAAAGCCAAGAAACGCCAAAGTTATGAAATCATTTCCAACCAAACCAAAACACAATTAAACTAATTAAATTACCCCATACATCACATTATTTGCACTCTAATACTCACCAAACCCACACGTAAGTAAGTTACAACAATTCATTCTACAGTACTTAATAATTGACTTACTCCACAAAATCCGACGATACAACCTCCTCTTGCACCACCCTCTTGTGGAAGTTCCGGTGGCACCCGCACGCCGCACACACCATCGCCTCGCTCGTTCCCTCTTCACCGACTGGCATGAACTCCCTGCACCCGTCCACCGCGTGTCCACCCACATTCGCAGCGTAGTTTCTTTGGCACTCCCCGTATCTCACCGTTCTTACTATATAACCGGAATTTCCGACTTCTCTTGAGTGGCTGTGATGGTCTATTTGTGATCTCCTTACCACCACGCGCTTTGCCATTTGTTTGATCAAGTGATGGAAAACAAGAGGGGAAAAGGATGAGAAGAGTGGGTTAGATAATTTGAGTGTGGAGCGAAAACCCTAACCCTAGTATTTATAGGACAAAAAATGTTATATGTAGCTAAGGAATAAGGGCTCAACCTATGGCCATGATTCTAATAAAGCAAATACAAAAGATATTAGGTGATAGTACTATTGAAGAAAAATTACGTTATCGATTGATGTTGAGTTTATTTGTCTGAAATAATAAGACATTGACATCTAGCTATCTTCCTCGTTTTCCTTTCTTATATAAAGTCCCTAATTCAAGAATTTGGCAACTTGTCCAATTTAGTGTTAGTCAAGAGCTAAAAAATTAAATGTATCTTGTTTACACATATCTCAACCTAATTTAACGTGTTAGACCGTCTCATACATGTTTTCAACCAGTAAAATTTAATTTAACTGCAATAAGTACTCGAACTTGATGAAAGTTATAACCATGTTGTGTCGCAAGAACAGTGAGATACTGATTAAACTGTTATAGTCTCTTTAGTTTGACTTGTAATTACACGTAACGGTTATACACTTCTTCACACAAATTGACTAATCTTTTTGACAAAACAAATCCGAGAGAGTTGTTATTGACTAATTGAGTCAGATTTGGAGCAATTAGGCATGTGAAATGTGATTGTTGAGGTGATGGCTCAACTTCCTAACAACTAATTACAAGTCCCATGCAATTGAAAAGAATTGGCGCTCTTGTAATTGCAAAACAATTGAGTTCATTATTAGAGAGAGACTGAAATATAGATTTGTCATGATCATTTTGTGACTTGACCCCTAATAAATAATTCGTTTTGTTTAAAATGACAAGCTAACGAGACTTTAGAAAACGTTGTGTTGTGGCCCATTGACTTGCCATGCCGTCTTATCCAAAGCCCTATTTCTATTCTTCTTAAGATAATAGAAAAATTATTAATAAGGTCGAGTGCGGTTCAATGTATGATTTCGAGTTGGATTTGATTCAAATCCGATACTTTTACCATGCTCCTTTAAGAGGAGATATAATGTGTTGAATATAATGGAGTTGTAGCTGGAGAAAAAAGTTTAAGGAGAGGTAAGAATAAGACGAATGCAAGATGTATTGGAGTTAGTACATGGATCGAATGAAAGTAACGTTGGGTAGTGTATGTAGAATAGTATCGAGAATCTGAAAATAGAAAAACATAAGAACTGCAGAGCCGAGCGTAGCACTCTGTCCTTAAGACCTTATTCGTCTTGCACTTGGTACTTACAGAATCCGACGAATAGTCTCCCAAGATAGAACTGCAGGTGAGATCGTATAACAAGTATTGGAATATACGAACTCTGGTGGACTACTACAATATGAGAAGCTTTGTTTTTCTAGAGATATAGAGAAGAAGGGGAGATTGCAAATTGTTGTGTGTTTCTGCAATCATGGAGGGGAAAATTTATAGCAGCGAAGTGGTGCAATCAAACATGCACAAACGAGACAACACAACACTTCAGAATGAAAAGACAAGACTTTTCAGTGAAGGGTTGCGAACAGAAAGACTCAATCTTTCAGCGAAGAGAGTTGCGCCTGTTTAAACGGATAAGAATTTTCTAGAGCGAAAATTCGATCCATTCGCATACTGGACCGCCTTATTGGGCTTTCTAATTGGACCCAAATTACAAAGTTAGTATTTGGCCCAAAAGATAATATCCACCACTAGCTAGCCTTAGCCCATGACCCACGGACCCTCGACCCGTGATCCGAGGCCCTGTCCCGGCTCTTGGCGTAGCTAGGCGGGTGCGTTCGGATGAACCGAGGAGCCATCTAGCTCCTCCCCCTTCCAAAAGCATGGGTACCCCCAAGGGGTCCAACCCCTAAGCCATTCCATGCCATTTTATTTAGTTTACTCCTTCTCAACTTTAGCTATGTGGGATATCTCCCAACACCAACCTTTGGTATTCCATACCATGTATCAACCAACACATTTTGAACTTCAATTACTCTTTTACCACAAAAGGAATTTTAGTAATTCTTTCTCAAGTGTCTTCTACTACTATAGTAGATTCATACACGTTTGAGAAACCTCCGTTTCCGACGTGTGGGGCCCCTTTGGTTGAGGTACAAAGTCATGAAAAAAAACACTTGGTTTTAGCTAAAATTCCAACAGGTAAAGGCAAGAAGTAGCGGTAATGGAGTATTGTTAGCTCCAGGCGAAGCCCTTTGTAATTAGCATCTAATAATAGCGGAATAAGGAGAGATTATAGCTCACTCTCCCAATGCCTATTTTTTTCTCCCATTTAGCATTTTTTTTCTCCCTTACTTTTAAAATCCTTTTAGCATTGTGAATATTATAAATGGATGGCTACATACCCTATCTATATAAAGATTAAGTGAACAATAACAAAAGAAACTTATAACAACGAGAACGCTTCGCACGCTACACGTGCGATGCAAGTCCTAGTTAGTATCTATATATACAAAAAAATAAAACCACGCCCCTTTAATCGGATCCGTTATCAATAATTGCTCTTAGAATGAAATACCAGTTGTTTATGCATCCTGATGTGTGATACTCATCTATTTTTTTGGATTCTATAAGTTTGTTTTGTTGATTTTTTTTTGTCTAGTTTGACTTTCGATAAATTCTAAATCAAACCGTAAAAAATATTAATAAAATTATATTGTGAAAATAGAGTGACTAGATTTTGATAGTATAGGAAAACAGAATTTTGGGAATCCAAACTAAATCATATTGAATAGACTTATCTAAACCGAATTTAACTAAATTAAATTTAATGAATGTAAAGTCAACCAAATACTTGTATTGGCAAAAAAATAGTCATACTTGACCCACGGTCAAATATGTTGACCTATTTATCATATATGGAGATATTCCAATTTCAAGTTAAAATTGTTCTTACAATGATCTAATTTTGACCACCAATCCGAATTGGCTAGTACAAAATCTATGCAAGGTTAATAGTTTTAAGGGCAATTTACATCTACACCCCTTATTAGTTTTTTTTATTACAGATCTTACCTTCTTAGTTTAACAATTACTTACGGTCCCCTGTTAGTTAAAATCAATTACAATTAGCCCCACGAACTTGACTTTTCGCGCACTAAGAGCTGGAAATGACAGTTTTAGCCTTGCCGGAATCTCATTTTTTGGCTTGAGCCAAACAGCTTCAGTTTACTTTATTTACACATTTACCTCTAAACTATTTTATTTTACAAAATTAACTTTAATTTATTTCAAATTAACCACAAAAAATAAATAAATTTATAAATGAACTAATAATAATTGTAAAATTACCCCAATTTAAGGTTTTGTTTCAAATCTACCCAAAAATATAAGTTAAAAAAAAAATCAAATATAAAATTAAAAAAAAAAAAAGAAAACAAAGGATCTGGTCGGAGCTCCGACCAGACCACAGCTCCGGTAACCGGAGCTTACCGGAGCTGGTAATAGCTCCGATCTAGCTCCGATCGGAGCTATTAAAGAGCTCCGGTTAGGAGCTATTACCAGCTCCGATCGGAGCTGTTAAAGAGCTCCGATCGGAGTTGGTAACAGCTCCGATCGGAGCTGTTAAAGAGCTCCGATCGGAGCTCTTTACCAGCTCCGATCGGAGCTGGTAATAGCTCCGATCGGAGCTATTAAAGAGCTCCGATCGGAGCTGTTACCAGCTCCGATCGGAGCTCTTTAACAGCTCCGATCGGAGCTGGTAATAGCTCCGATCGGAGCTATTAAAGAGCTCCGATCGGAGTTGGTAACAGCTCCGATCGGCAGTTCCGGTACCGGAAAAATGTAAGATGAAGGTGAAGATGATGTAAAAAAAAGGAAAAGAGAAAAGATAAAAAGAAAAAAAAAAGAAGAAGAAAAAAAGGAAAAATGATATAAAAAATGCTAAGGCCTTGTTTGGCCGGGTTTTTTTTTAAATTGAATAACGGCCAAGTCAAACTTTTTCCGGGCTAAGGGGGTAACTGTAATTGTTAAACTAATAAGGGCAATTTTGTAGTTAAAGCTCGTAGCAAGGTAGGTAAATGTAATTTTCCCTAGTTTTAACCACATGGAGGTGGCCGACTAACATTGGAGATCACCGCTTCAATACCATCTAGAGGTCACCTAATGCATAAAGAGGTGACCGGTTTCCACATGAATATAGTTTAATTTCATAAGCTATCAGATGATGCTAGACAATTGGAGGTCACCTAAAGATATAAAATACAAGGAAAGCTTTACTTGGCTTAGAAGGTCACCAAAAAGCCTTACTAGCTGAGGAGGTCACCAAAAGTGCATTATTAACTATAGAGGTCACCAAAGTGCCTCATGAGTTAGAGATGTCACCAAAAGTGACTTGCTAGCTAAAGAGGTCACCAAAACGACTTATTAGTCAAAGAGACCACCAACATGCCTTATTAGCTTATAGGTTACCGAAAAAGTGACTTAGCTATAGCTCACTCTAAAAGTCACCAAACAACTCCAAAAATTACTCTTCGTCTATTTGAATAAGTCGGAAAGTAAAGGTTACCAACAAACTCTCTAAACCTAGCATCTACTAAGAATGATACAAAGGTCATCAACAACTTCCTAAAAACACACATCCACTAATCCGCTCTCTCAATTCAAACGAGTCCGGAAATTATCATCTTGGTTGACCGAAACAACTATGACTCCCTCAAAGACTAACGACCCGCAAATCTAGGACAAAGCGGTAGACGGAGTCTAGGAGACCTAGTTTAAAAGGGGGTCTAGTGGAAGAGTGAAGTCATACAATCTGAACGCATTAAACTTAAAGCAAAAAACCTAAATAAGCATATATCAAATTCGCTAACTTGAGCGTCGGAGTTCATACGGTCGGCACCACACCGGTGTCTCAGTGGAACCTCACACTTTTCTTTTTTGTCTTATAGGTCGCCACACCCTTACAGGTTGCCACGACGCCCTTGTTTTTTGCTAAATATTTGTCTTGCATGTAGTTAGTGTCCACGAATTATCAAATCTTAATTGTAAATTTCTGAGCATCTGCAATAATTAGTATTAGTTTTTTCATAAGTATCACACAGGACTTTAAAAAGTACGAGGGTATGTATATACAAATAGGCGGAGACAAAAAGGGGACGTGGAAATCTTATTCCTGATGATTAAGGACATTGAAATCAAATATGTTATTGTCATCCTATGATTAAATGGAAATATATATTGAGAAAATCTTTTGTGACCAATAGTGAGTGAAGTAGCAAGTTATCTGAATCTTTTGGCCCCAATTTAGCATATCTCAAGCCATATGTTTCATGGTACGTGCATGCACATGATCTTTAGGTAGCTAGGGTGTATATCACATGAACTCCATAGTTAAAGTTTATATCTATAATTTTATAATTTTAATTCAATATGTAAAGTATTTAAAAAAAATTAATATAAACTACTTAAATATTTCGTCACTAAAATTGAATTGTTTTTAGACATTGGATTTCTTATGATAATTCAAAATTTTGAAAAATAAACAAGTCTAAAAAACAAATCGAGTTTCCATAACGTTTTAATGAGTGGATGAGATTACACCGCGCGTCGACCCCCAAACTTGTATAGAAGAAAAGTCTTAGTACAAGAGTGACCTAATTGCATGCCAAATATATATATTTGCATTGTAAAAGCCATTTTATGTGGAAAAATAGCTAAAAAGATGGCAATGACCCGAAAAGTGGATTTGATATTTGTTGGATCGAGCCCAATCGAAGAAAAAGATTCACATAAAAGCATATGGGGCACATGGATGATCATATGATCGACCCTTATTTAGGGATCTCATACTTCTAGAATCTACTAGAGTTTGGCAAAGTGATAACAATAGGAGCATCAATAGGATTTCGTTAAATCCCATTCCATATGGATTGAAAATTGAAGTATAATTGGATAACTTTCATCCTTAATAATAAGGACTTTCAAGGGATGATGATACAATTAATAGATACCCATCTTTTTTTCTTTTTTTTTATAAGTTTGTTTTGTTGGGTTTAGCTTTGTTTGAATTTCAATAAGTATTAAACTAAACCGTAAAATTAAAATGTGAAATGATGTTCAAATCATCTCAAATATCTTTAGACGAATCAAACTAGACCTAAGAAGGTTAGAAATTTTTCATAATGGTTTTAGAGTTTAGACCATGACCGTAGTGGGTAGTATATTGTTGTTGTCAATTGGCTGGTTCGGAAATTTGAAATGGTTTCTCTTGTTAATAGCACATGGGACAGGGGCGGAACCAAAACTTAGAATTAGGGTGGCGAACTTACATATATATCATTTTTTTCGAAGTTCGGGGGGCAAAAGTTGAAAATTCGTAAAATTTCCCTTTAAAAATTTCAAAAAATTTAATATTCCTCCTAAAAAAAATTTTTGTGGGGGCTGAGGCCCCCGCCGGCCCCTTGGTTCCGCCACTGCATGGGACAGATACTTATTGAACTCCGAAGTATGCTTTGTGTTTTTCTGTATATGTTGACGAGCACTTATTATACTCTGTTATTAATAAAAAGTTTTCTTGCCGTTTTAAAAAAAAATAAAAAATGACCCAGTGGGTAGCAATCAATGGAATAATAAGTTGTGTGCGTATGCTTTCGTGCTTGCAGATATATCCTTGTTGTGTGGTCATTTGTTGAAAAGATTTTGAAACATAGGGGACTGAAAGTGCAAATGAAGTTGGAATCAATTGTGAAGTAAATGGAATACTGAGGGCCAAACATACGAAAGAAGAAAACTAAAAGTACGTTCAATTAGCAAATGGAACAGGCTCCATCGACCAATTATAAACACACCCGAAATGCCCCATATTATGAAAATCTGAATTTGGAGAGTGATTTTTTATTTTTTTTAAACCTAAAATATTATTACAATTGCTCCTATCCTATTACTAGTATATAACATTTTGAACCACCTTATATTTTCACACCTAAATCGTATTATATCTTTGTTCGGGATCAAACACAACCCCATATCTCCCTACCTAAACCGCGTTATATCTCCGCTGGGGATCGAACCCTACACCTATCATTTCACCATCTCAACTTTATTCCACTGGACCACCTTAAACTACCACCAAACAAAGGAGAAATCCTCCAAAATGTACCATAATTTTCCTACTCTGCCCATTTTGTATTGTAAGTTTGTTACTCCACATTTTGTCCTATAAGTTCACAAAAAATTTAATTTTTTGTATTTCTGGTCAGATCAAGCCCGATGAACTAATATCATGGTAAATTTGATTCTGATTCACCCCCAATTCACCATGAACTCACGAATTAGTGATAATTTTTCACTATTTCACCGGCATTATTACCATATCTAAATAAAAACAAAACTTTTTAAAACAATCAAGGTAATTGCGGAGTATACCCCTTTGTATGACATATTGATGCAATCAAACAAATAAAATGGATCTGAATATTTTTTCATTGCATGCGATGAAGACAAAATGGATTGGTTAGTTATTTGCAAAAATCAATTGGGGTAAGTTAAAGTCTTAATGAGAGTTATGTGTAATATAAATGTTCAATTTTTTTTTAATGATGTGTCATACAAATGGATATGCTCGACAATGACCTTGTTTGCTTTTAAAAAAAAATGAATTTATTTGTTTATAATTTAGGCGAATTAGTGAAAAAATTTCACGAATTCTCAAGTTCATAGCGAATTGGGGATGAATCATAATCAAATTTACCCTAATATTAGTTCGCCGGGCTAGATTTGGCCCGAAGTACGAAAATTAAATTTACAGGACAAAATGTGAAAGTAACAAAATTATGGTACAAAATGGACGGAGTAAAAAATATATGGTACATTTTGGAGGATTTTTCCCAAACAAACATGGTAACATAGTAACAAAAAACATATTAAAAAAATTGTACTTGTGCGCTTGGATTCGTGGATCAATCTTAATGAACTACCAGTTCAAATTGATTGTGATGGAATTTCTATTACGATGTAGTAGTCTAAAATTCTAATCCTTCCCGCATGGTCCAAAAGTGTAGGAGAGCGGCTCAAATGCTTAAGAGACTTGTTCATCCAAGACGGTTAGGTTCGTAAAGAAGATGCCTGAAGACTGTTCGATAAGACTTCCTAGATTCTCTCTTACATATTTATTTTTATCTTTTATTTACTTGTTTGTTAAGACTAGGAATGTATCTAATCATTTTATTTTTCTATTCTTTCTCCTTGTAATATTTCAAAATATAGTAGTGTCAGACAGTTGTAATATTCACGTCGATTATTATATAAAAATACATTTGTCGGCGTTGTCTTCTTTCACGCCGCCCAATGGCGTTCTGATCGACACCTGTCGATTGTGTCCTTTTTCCGACCCAGTCTATTTCTCTGTAACGGCGGCAACTTAATGCGCGTGATATGATCATTATATTCTAGCCCGCTCTAAATGATTTCTCAACAAAAAAGTCGACGATTCGCCATGATTCGTTAAACCTTAGTTTGTTCGTTAATGCACAATCCACTCTAGAGAGATTCCATCATATTGTGAGATATTTATTAATACTTGTTAGGCATGCTTACATATCACGGTTGAAACTAAAATTTCATATAATGCCATTGACTTAAGTGCGTGTGAGCTTCGAACAAGTCTTGTAATATTTGTAATATATCCACAATTTAGTTCTATACATTTCCTATCACGTACGCACTCTTAATATATAAAAATTAAAAATTATTATAAAAGTGTCTCTCAAAATGAAATATATATGAAAAGGTGGTTGAAAACTCATAAGTTAATTAATAGTTAGTGACTTTATTTTATTGGCATATTACAGATGTACCCCGGGAGAGGTGGGGCTCTCTTTTGGTGTATACGGAGTATAGTAGTATCAAGTATCAACCTTATGCTTGGTCCAAAATCTTGAAAAAAATGTTGACCACTTAAATATCCATGTTCATTAGTGTGCAACCAAACATGACGTTATACTTTTTGGAATTTTCCTTTTTTTTTCTTTTCTTTAATAGTTTATTTATTTATTCATTTTTGTATTTTATATATCGTCCTGGAACCGGAGCTTCATTTAGCTTTGGTTGTAGCCGTAGAGTTCCAACTGGAGCCGTAATATTTTTACATGCTCCGATTGGAGCTGTTACAAATCGAAGAGCTCTAATTTGGAACTCAAGTCATTAGAGCCCAGAGCTCTAATCAGAGTTATTTTGATTATTTTTTTAGTTTTGAGTCTATTTTGAAATATAAAGTTTTATTTGTTGGGCTTTATTTTTGTAATAAAATTCGAGACCATTTTGAAAAAAATGGTGTGCTTTATGTTCAGTATTTGAATTATTTAATGTTAATGTGGTAAAAGCGAATATCTTTGAGTCAATTGAAATTATTGTAAAATTTAATATTTTCTTAAATATGAGAAAAAATCAATACATATACTACCAAGTGTTGTCATGGTCCAATAATATATATCGATGAAGTATTGATTTTTATATTGTTTAGAAATATCACAATTTTTACAAGACTTACTCTTGAGTCAAATGTATAATAAATCAAAATTGAAACTGTTTGAACAAATTTAGAACCCAATGTTTCACTAGGGGCAAAAAATATTATCTAAATTTTAATTTCACCTACACTTAAGACCGTAGATTTGGATGTATTCGGAATTTATTTGGCAAGGCATCTACATACAATATTTGAACTAGTTCCAAATGTACTAATTTTATTATTTTATTAACAGCTACTCCTTGTTAATATTGACCAAAAACATTTATTAGTCGAATGTTAAGTAATTGAAATTGAATGATAATGTTAGATTTAACACACCCATAAAATATCCAATGTATTTGGCCATTGTAATAACTTCCTTTTGACCATTTATCAAGTCAATAAGACCAAGTGAGGAAAATTAAACGATGCATTAATGTAGTTTCCCTTTTGTTAATGTGATGATTAACATCTATCATGAACCTTTGTTTAGATTATTTGAGATAATTGATGGGGACTTGAAGTATTATTATTATTGACCCGTGATTTTAAGTTAGATAATGAAATGAGAAGTGTTTTGTTTCTCACCAACCCAACCTTGTCCTTTGAAAGGCTGTTAAGTTTTCTGGGACCATTAGCTCAATAACAATAACTAACTGTAGTGATTTAACACTAACAATACTGATAAGGACATTTTTAAAATTCATGTAAATATGTAATTATTGTTAAATTTACAAGTCTTAAAACAGAGAATGTCAGGATTACTTAGTGCCGTGTACGTAATACAGGATGTTAACATTGATTGTTTTTTCTAATGATCTTGTTTAGGTTGTTTTGGGAAATTGGTGTTGATAGATACTATGTAACAACACAATTGCAACTTAAGAATGGGACAAATTATACTGCAATACTATATTTTACTGATTGATTATTCAACTAACGGAAAATTTATTTTTTTTTGAAACGGAACTAACGGAAAATATTACTGCATCTTACGCTCTGTTTAACTCAGCTTAAGTTCAGTTATGTTCATTTTTCCAACTAAGTTAATTAAATTCAATTTAGTTTAGATTCTTTTTTCCCAGTCAATGATAAACCTTGCAACTACAATTAAAAGGAAATGAAACACATTTGGTCTTTCTCAAGGGTGAAGGTCCATCCTAAAAAAGAAGAAGTTACTAAAAAGTAATAACTGTATGTAATGAATTTCTTTATATTTCTAAAGAATTTCTTTACTAAGTAGCGCGGGATGAAAATAATTTCTTGATCTCAGTTTCACGATATTGTTTTTTAATTGCAGACGATATGCCGTATGGGTCTACTTGATCCAGCGTTCATCTGGGCTATCTAAAAAATAGAGCCCATAGATTAGTGATAGAATTCTTGGACTGTAGTCCAGTTGAGTGCTGGATGGGTTGAGTATGAGTAATGGGCTGTAGTAGGATCTACAAATGGGGCTTCACCCTTCCGAATGGGCTATGTAGAGAAGTCCAAAATGTCCAATGGGCTATTTAAGAATGCACAAGTGTATTAGTACATGATTACTAATGGAGTAATGGTTGATTGTTAAAGGTTTTCTTAGAAATGATGAATATAGGCACAAATCCTTGGAAAAGAAATAAAATTATGATGTAGGTAGATAATAAAATGGTTATAATTCACCCAAGGTTGATAGTTCAATTAGGTTACACTTTTTCTTTTCTTGGTTTAATTGAACCAATCACAAAGAAGAAACCTTTTTTAAATCTCATACTCCAATATATAGTGTCATAATCTCTCAATTGGGCACTTGTATTGAGCCTCAACCAGGCCAATTCCCACAATAACTCGACAGGACCAAGTCCATCATGCCATTGAGCGCCTCGGTATGTTAAAAAAATAATATATATGGCTAAATTTATACATCTCCATCAGTTTAAACTTTTAGAAATGTTGAATTACTATCATGGTATATCAAAGATTTTGGTTGACACTTAAACTCCACCCGCATTGAAACAGGCCACAAGTACATTTAAGTGTTGGAGAATAAATGTAAATGAATATATTTCGCACCTACCCATCAGTTTGGACTTTCAAAGAGTTAAATTTTTGTCAGAGTATATCTGCACTCACACCTGAAAACAAGACACAAAACCAGTTTAGAAATCTCACGAAACGGAATGAAGGAAATCATGAAAAAGTCAATGTGAAATTTCAAAGTGAGTTTTTATTAGCGAAAGGGAGTGAGTATATCCCAAGTTTCCTCCACTATGAGAAGCTTCGAAGCCGTAGCTAGTATGTGTTACTAGTAGTACAGAGTGTAGGCACATGGAGAAGAGTTATGAGGCTTCTCACATGCATTTGTCTAATTGTCTTTGTGTGTGTTTCTTCACATACACACATAAACAAATAGTAATAGTATTGTTTGCGATTATTCCAGTTTAGTTGATTCAAGATATGAGTATATTTTTCTTCGTCACAAATTTGAATTTTATGGGAGGAAAATTTATCACTATGTCATTCTGCGACAAAGCATGTTGCACTTGTATGGTTTAACTTGTTCACATTGTTGCACCAGTAAACACCTCAAGGATTGCAGTTGCGGATGTTTTTTTTTGTAAAGATAGTATTATTAATGATTAAGGCATTGATTAATGATGATGAGGTCTCTCTAATAAGCACGAATATTAGTAGTTATAGTACAGTATGAAATTGCAAAGGAGGATCGGGTCCCAAACCATGTGATGATCATAACTAAACCATATGCATCTATCTATGTCTACTCATGACTTTTTCTTCTTTTCCCCTTAGCTGTACTGCCCTTCATCTTGTGCCTAATTAATTTTACTACTACCATTACTTCATAATTTTATTAATTTTGGTCCCTGATGTTACACATAGTCGATAATATTCTGACTCGTGGCATTTCTAAATACACACTTTTAAAATACTATCTTAACTGTATTAATTGGCATAAGATGTACATCAATCATAGATATCTCAATTATATCCCAAATAAATATATATTTGAGCCTTATCTAATCTATAATAATTTAAATGGGAAGGAAATCAGGAATAGAGTTCTGGCAGTTTTTTCTTGTCATCATAATCCCGGAATGGTCCACATATATATAGCTAATTTTCACTAAAACATATATAATTGTCATTCTTATGCTTGACATACAATAATAGACCACTTAAAAGAAAAAGAAAAAAGAAACAAAAGAAAAAGAAAAAAATAACCATGTTGCCATTCTGTACAAACGTAAAATCAATTTCCTCAAGGAAAATTAGTGTAAGATTGTTGGAAGAACTAAGTCTTCAGTTCAATTTAATTCGATTTTGTTTAGCAAAAGAAGAAGAAAAAAAATAAAAAATTAAGCGGGCCTAAATAGTGAAGGAGAAGATAAGATAGAGATGGAGATTAACGTGTGTTGACAGCGTACGTACAGCTTCAAGTGTATGGTGTTTTTTCTATTTTATCCTAATGCAATCAGATTATAATAATCTAATCGAGTATATTCCTTGACTTATGTTTTGGTGCTACATAGTACGGATTATTATCTTGCTTCTTGTCAAATGTTTAATAATCTGTTATTAGTACTAATAGTATAATTTGATAATATTACTAGTTATTACTTTTAAATAATCTAATTATCATGTAGTATAAGGCAATCAGGAGAACACATGTAGCCCTATCCATAGTCTCATGTTAAGTTACAAAGTTGGTCAGCAGACATACTCGCATAACATGCACACATATTGTATCATATATCATATTTATGTTGTCATATCTTTATTTATTTCTAAAATACAAAGTTTTCGAATTGAGTTTTAAGTATAAATTTATGCTCAATTTATTATGAACCGAATTCTCGGTAGAAAACACAATTGGTCTCAGTGGTCTCATATACCTAATTCCAGAAGCATTTGAAGAAACAACGCATCCATTCGGAGAAAATCCCACTATTGAATTGAGACTCAATCCTTAAACCTGGCTCGGTATGTGACATGAGCAACTTGATTTTGACTCTTTCGCAGTGTTTGACTGTGTGTATAATTCTGGCCAATAGTGTTTGCTGTTACTGCTAGTGCCAAGGGGGTAAAAGAATTGAATGAAGGTTTCCAAAAATTCTCGTGTGACTTTACAGAGGATCAAGAAAATTAAATTTTTGATGAGTAATTAAACACTTCACATGTTTGCATTTAAGGCAAAATCATGCAGGTTTCCAATGAGATTTCTGCCACATATTTTTCTCACAATTTGATTGATGAAGTAGTATATAAAATATATACCAATTTCAATCAGGTTTCAAAGCCCAGTTTTTCCACCCTAGGATACTGGATACAGTACCATATTTCACCATAACATATTTTATATATAGTAGTAGTATTAGAATTGGGACATATCAATTAATTAATGTACAATTCCCATTCTATTTGGACCATATATTTACGAGGAAATGCTATTCTTTTCGGGCCAACTTGTCATTCCATTACCAATTAGGCATATTATGATACCATGCTATATATTAGATGTGTCATGTCATCATCTACTCAAAGTACTCATCTGTCTCAATCAATTCTTTACGTGTTCCTTTTTTGGACGTCCCAATCAATTCTTTACGTTTTCATTTTTGGAAAGTACCCCCATCCCATCTATATTATTTTAAATATGGACCCCACATTTACACTTTTTTATCTCCACTCATACCCCACAATTTTTTAATCAACTACCCCACATTTACATACAATATTAATATAACACTACCAAACAAAATTATTCATTAAAAATCGTGCAAAAAGCAAACGTAGACTTATCATCGGGACGAAGGGAGTATCATTTAATAAGGAGAAAATTATCCAACTTATATGTTGAATTTAGATTATTATTTTAAATAATATATTTATGGTCTTTCCATAATACAATCTGACAATAGAATATGTCGATATATTATTAGTATTTTTTATGAGTTTCATCAAAATGCTTGATTCTAAGAGCAAATGTGCAGTTTCCGGCGGGAGTGAGTGATTACTGTATATAAAATGAAATTTTGATGGCAACATGTCTGATTAACAGCACATTGAAAGGTTGTAAATCATCATGATCTGGAAAGAAAAATATCATGTTGCATTTAATTAGGAGTGGTCTTTATCATGAGACTTATGCTGCTGCTGCAGCATCTTGTGTACCTTATAGTTTCTTCATATCAATCTTTACGTGATGTTGGGTTGTTTTAAGTATAAGGCGATTTCACACGTTAAATCCATTTTTGCTTTTACGATCATTTGGACCCCAGACCATTACTCAGCTAATCATATACTACCAATAATTACTAGTAGTACTACAATTTGTGTTCCAATATAGATAGTTCAAGAAAAAAAAAAAGCTTAATTGTTAATTGTTACCTAGGCGTAAAAGTAACAACGGAGTTATGAAATTTACGGAAGAGGAGCATGAAAATATGTGGGTGGTAAGTGCATAATACTGATAATTTATTAATCGCTTTTAACATGTGATGCAGCGTTCGTGGACAAGGAAAAGACGATAATCAAAACTTCATTGATTCCGCAGAATAGAATTGAAGAATTTTATTAAATTTGTTTTTTTTTTTATAATGCCGCATCAAACATGTTATCATTCTGGTGGTAAAAATAGCAAGGATATATAATGGATCAGGGATATTGAGTGTGCTTTGCTACTTCCTATATACATAAAAGAAAAGGATAAGTTAGTGGAAAGATAGAAAAAAAGAAAAGGAATAAGAATCGAAAAGAATTTTTTTTACATGTCGAATAACATCTTACTTGTGTTACACTCGCTGATTATCCTTTACGGATAAATCGATCGCTCATATCACTTTATACTAGGTTAATCAATTACGCTTAACCTAATGTAGTCCACTTTAATTTATTTTTTCTATTTGTTTCTTTTTCTTCTCATCTTTTAATCCCCGAATTTGAAATCGTGTTGCATTTTCACTTTCTAGCACTAATTGAAGCAACTAAATGATCTATAGTTCGTAGAGCCCTCTTATAAATGTACAAATTAATGGAATTTATTGAAGGATCGGTGTATTAATACACCGTATAATGTACAAATAAGATATGGTATATAGTATACTTTTTCTCCTTCCAAAAACAGAAACTTATTTTAACTTATTTTATTTTGATTACCAAAACTCGAGCACACATAAATATTACAGTAATAATCATGGCGCTACAAACATTTATAAAAGACAAAATAAATAGTAGTAGTACTTACTAGATAGCATACAATAATATCGAAGTACAATGACACAGACCTATCAGCCTGAAAAGAATCTTAGGTTTAGTCTGAAAAATATGAACCCGAATTGTTTTTCGAATAAAAGTGATAAAGATTTTCAAATGATACGAATCGAAGTGTATTTTGAATAAACATAACATGGATATCAAACTGATAAAAGATTCAGGTTCATAATAATTTACCAACAAACTGATATACAATGACCATGAATGATGAATTTTGTTAAAAGACCTAACAAATTAGATGTTGATCAACATTAATAATCAACTCCTTAGGCCATATCGCTCAAACGACAAAAAATTGCTTAATGTTAGAGCTCAAACCAATTAATTAAATATTACAGACTAATTAAGACCAAATTAATTCAAGACTTTTGTAGATCAGCTCCAAAACAACAATTCCTTCTAAAATAGGTCCGGATCATCAAAAGACAGGTTTCCCTGGTCGTCGAACAGCCAGTTCTCCAACATGGATAGAGGTACAAGTTCACTCGGGTTACCGGGTTTGGTATCCCCACATACAATCCTTGGAGAAGTGGACCCTGAAAAATCCTCAGAGGATCCAAAAGACTCGAACCCGAAAAGGGATTCAAATGCTTCAGACAAATCTACCCCGCTCTTGCTCTGGTCCGTACTAGGGCTAGGAACAACTTCTTCGCTAGAATTTGAGTATTCCATCTTCATCGGAACGCTGTTGGACCAATCTTGCGAACTCGAACACTTAGAGGACTCCTCGGATTTCACCTTAGTCGCCGGGTTCTTGACCCACTGTTTAAGCAACCGGGCAATGTTATCGGCAGTGCACACATATGGTGTTTCCGGGTCTGGTTTCGGTTGACCCGAGTACGATCTGACGGGTAGGGCTAACGGGTCGGGTGAAAGATCCGTTTTTTCAAAAGTTAATGCATCCTGAAGGGCCTGTTTGGCAGTGTGGATATCTGCTTGGAGCCTCCTTTCCCATTGGCCTCTAGAGATCGAGTGTGAGTGAGGCGATGAGAGTCCATCCGAGCTCGATTGCTGACCCGAACCAGAACCTGATCCGCTTTGGAGCCTCTTGAGCTTTTTCTTCAGATGAGTGTTCCAGTAGTTCTTGATGTCGTTATCAGTCCTTTCGGGAAGATAAGATGCTATAGCAGCCCATCTGCATTCATAAATATTCATGATGTACATAAATAAACAGTTCCATGAACCAAAAACAACCACATACTATAATCAGCTGTACTTAGTGCAACTACAGATTAAGTTTCACTTAAAAAATATTACATAAGAGTTGTTCACGACACTAATGATACGCGACAAAGTGTCACATTTGTTTGTTTATTCAACATTTAAAAGTTCAAGAAATTACAATGTTCAATTTCAGGGAACATATATATATTAGTAAAAGAATCTGTGTATTAGCTAGCAGAATTTGAGCAACATGTTTCTTGAACATTTAAAAGTTTAATATTTGACTCTAGGGTTTTTCTTTTCTTTTTACTTTTTGGGTGTAAAATTAGGAAAAGAGAAGACATACTTGTTGCCAAGAAGTGCTTGAAGCTGAATAATCATCTTCTCTTCTTGATCAGTGAAACTGCCTCTCTTGATACCAGGCCTCAAGTAATTAGTCCACCTCAGTCTGCAACTCTTGCTGCATCTTTTTAGACCTATAAACACCAAGAATTAACACAACTAAATCAACGAATGAACCAAAACATTTAAAAACCATGAAAGTGATCAAGAAGTAGAATGAGATGAGTATACAACATACCAGTGACAGTAGGAACAGCCCTCCAATTACCAGGGCCATGTTCTTGAACATAGGAGACCAACATGATATCCTCTTCAGGAGTCCATGGACCTTTCTTGACACCAACTTTGTCACAACAAGGTGGTCTACCCATGACAAACTATTAGAACAATGTTGCCTAGGTATCTTTTTTGTTTTCTTGGGAAAATGGAGGAGGATATATTGCAAGGAGAAAGACAAGAGTGGAGTGAGATATATAGGGAGAAAATTATGCGGTGAATGAATATTTTCTTTTTAAAAAATTAAAAAAATTGATATTGGATGGATGACATTGACCTTAAAAAAGCAAAGAGTCAAAAAGGTTGACAGCAAGGGTGATGCAGCTAATGCATTTAACTCTGATGAGCAGCATAATGAGAGATGAGTCCTAAAGTCAGCTGTGTCCATTGCCTTCTTTTGCTGCCCAAAACCGCGTGGCATTCAATGTTGCTACTATGCTCTTACTATACTATATTGCTATTGATCATATGTATGCATGTATGTCATCTCTTTCAGATAGATAGATAGATTGATGACTTAATTTTGCACTAAAATGTTAAAAACCCTAACTTGGGAATCTCTCTTTCTTCTACCCTTGTTTTCTTTACCCTAATTTTGGTATTCTCTTCACAGTTTTGACATGTTCAAGTGTTTCGTTTTGGAATTGTGTTACTTCTTGTGTTTCACTTGCCCCATGCATGATATTTAGTCGTGCACTAGCCATCCGATCAGAAGCATGTGAATGAAAGTTACTCGACTACTTATATATACTGTTCTTAATATGGATTAGTAGTGTTGTGAATTAGAGTGTGTTGTTCATTTTAACTACTATTAGAGAATATCAAAAGTCAAGTCTCTCTCTTTAGTGTATATTTCTAGATGGGTACTATGCATTTAAAAAAAAATTTATAACACGGTGTTTGGTACTGCAAAGCATTTAGCTTTACACCTTCATACAATGCTAGATCGACTGCCAAGTGCCACTCATGCACGATACTTCTTCAATAGAACTCCACCTTTTCTTCTCGTTCAATGCTTTTCCTTGTCGTTCTTTACCTCTATTTCTTCGGCATATTGACTCCTAACGTTCAAAGTCAATTCTTAGAAAATACACGTGTTGTGAAGTGTGCTCATTTTAACTTTTAGCGTTTTAAAGTCAAGTCTCTCTCTTTAGACAAACGTTTAAAACTTGTGTAAATGTACATTACAATTACACCATGCTTGGCGTTACAAAACGCCAAACTTTACGTACACCTTCATACGATGCTAGATTAACTCGCAAAGCGCCATACATGCATGCCACTTTTCGAATAGAGAGTTCCAGTTTTTTCTCCGCCCCTTTTAATGCTTTCCCTTGTTGTTCTTTACCTATTTTTCTACTTTTAACATTTTGACCCCCTGTTAACTTGTTAACCTTCAAAGTCAATCTTAGAAAATATGAGGTACATTGATCTCACCACGAAAGATTAACTGAAAGAGCAAATAAAGTATGTGAATTGTGATTCGTTGAAAGCTACTCCATATACAGAAATATAGGGTAAGTGACTATAAAAGTAGGTACAAAACCGCAACTAAATCATCCATGTTACAAAGGGAAAAATGCACAGATGTACCCTGTGTTCTTTGAAACGTGCAAATGTGTACCTTGTATTTTCTAAATTGCATGAATGTACCTTGTGTTGTCTAAAACTATGCACACTTGCTTCAAACTTGGAGAGTGCATCTCACTCTCCCATTATGCAAGTAGGATTATATTTGTATACATCAATTTGTTAAAAATATTTATAAAAATTATAAATAAAATATTATCTTAATTACAACATCTATTACAAATTATAAAGGACTAATGAAAAATATTAAATTATAGTATAAATTATAAAAATATCATAAATTCATATATGAAATGTATTAAAGAATAGGCAATATAAATATGCCCAAAATTTAAGAACTTTTTTCCTAAGGAAAAATATGCATATGCCCGACTTATTTGAATTTGACTACTATATAAACATTAAAAAATTATTTAAAAAGTAGCTGAAGTTATGCAAAATAAAATTTATTTAGTGTCTATATGTAATTTATATTTATTTTTAGTAACTCTTTAAGTTTGCAATAGTTTTATAACAGGATACACACACTTATTTGAAATAATTTTTAAAAATAGTTTGTATATTTATATTATTATCAATGTTTTTTTAGTACCTTTTGTAATTTTCTATTAATTTTACGATTTTTTGTAAATTTATAATATTTTTTTATTATTCTTTTATAATTTGTAATAATTAAAAGTTGCTGTATAGTTTTCGTAATTTTCTTTGATTTTTATAAATGTTTAAAAGATTTTATATAAAAATATATAATTCTACTTTGCATATATATATTGAATATTAGGAGAGTGAGATGCAATCTCCAAGTTTGGAGCAAGTGTGATTGTGCAAGTGTGATTGTTTTAGATAACACAAGGTACATCCATGCAATTTATAAAGCACAAGGTACACATTTGCACATTTCAAAGAACACAGGGTACATCTATGCATTTTCCTATGTTGAATAAACTCGATCACTCATAGACCTAGAAATTAATTAAGAATCCATCCATGTTATAACAATGTATACATAAATACTATTGCCTTTTTGGTGTTGGCGAAAAAAAATGCAGCAACACTATTTTTGCATAGCGGACGCTAATATTGAGATCTACCAAACTAAGTAGGGAAATTTTATTTCGATAGTTATGTTCTATTCCTCCATTATTATTTTCCTTTATAAGGAATTAAATAATTTTATAGTTTTGGTTTTTGAAAAGTCTGTGGTAATTAATTGACGAATAAATTGCCCCCGAGTTTCATTTTTCTCTTCCTCTGTTTTCAAATGGCACTTGTTTCTACGGAATCTTTTGCATTTTCTTCCCTATGTACATTGTTATATGTGCATGCATCGCATCTGCAGTTAATTGAAGACGGAAATTTTCTTGATATTGGTAGTACAGTAGGTACTATCATCATCATGAATTCATCATGTCAAGTCAATATACAGATAAGTTAACTAACATGCGGTAAAATAACATAAAATAAAGAAAAAAGAAGTGATGGAAAAAGCAAATTTGGGGTGAATTAGTCAACAAAGAAGGGTGTATGATATTAGGGGAGTAATTTGAACCGAAAGTTGTAATTAACGAAATTCATTTGTTAAGGTTCGTGTGATTCAATTCGAAATACACATTTGTTTGTTTGCGAACTGTTCGCGAACTGTTGACCGTTTTTTACTCTTATACTAAACATCCTAAACAAACTTATTTTTCCACACCTATACCAATCTTATAACTCTATCACCGTCATGGATTGAACCATGCACCTCTCCTTCACCACTCCGACTCCTTACCACTGCACCACCTTATGACTCCCCATCGACCGTTTATAAATATGTTAGGTGTTTGATTTGTTAACTCAACGAATATGTTCACGAACCATTTGAGTGTAAGCAAACGAACTATTGACTGTGCAACTTTGCGAACTTTTCATGAACACTCAGTTCATTTACACCCCTAGTCCCTAGACAAGTATAAGTCAATCAAAACTTGTTACAGTTAATCTTGTGCGCATCTAATAAACGATAACAACTACAAGTCTTAGCATAATATAATAATAATAATGGAAGAAGGAAAATTTCTAAAAGTGAGATGATCTATTTTGTTTATGAGACGTCCGGGCCTAATAGTTAGTAGTAGCACCTACTATACGATGTTTTAAAGAACTAAAAACATGAATTCTAACACGGTGACCAATTTAATTATCATTAGCAAATTAATGTAGCTAACAAAAATTAAATAGTTAAGTTTAAGACAAGTTGAGAGACCAAATTTACCTGCAAACATACTCTAAACCAAGTGTTAAATTAAATCTTAAAAACATTCTTTTGAGATGATGAGTTGGAACTGGACCAGGTCTGTTAATTAATTACTCAGAAAATTAATTAAGAGACTCATGTTCGTTGATTAAAATCAGATCCATTTTAATTTCTAATTGAAATGGTCCAATACCAATCACAGTACTGTCACACAGAGACTATATAATTATCTATTATTATTGACATATTTACATCAAAAAATATTGATTGAATTTTCATGCTGCATGTGGGCCAAATAAATGAGAATTTAATAGCGCGGGACCTATATATATTAAAATAATATATTAATCTTTCTTCGTCCAGTAAATCTATGGAAAAAAATAGCAATAATACATGACATTATTTTTTTTGTAAAAGTACTGCAACATTATTGCAAAAATATTAATGACAGTACTACTAATTATTAGTAATATTAAAGTTTCGAGAAATTTGTCATCTTGAGAAAAATGAAATATAATGGGTACGTACACGGGGTCGTTGTGATTGATAAAAAGATAAATGTGTTGCTGCTATTGGGAGATTTACATTTAAAGATTTTGCAACTTGCTAGATATTGCACTTTGTGTGAGAATATTAAGGTTGCAATATGTTCCATGCAGGCGCAGCTGATTTATTTCTTGCTTCCATTATTAAAAAGGCCCATTGCAAATTATGTTATTTTACTTAATTGTTTTTTTAATTGAACTAAATTGAATGGGTCTAAAGAATACTTATTTACAAGAGAGCACAGAAGGTCTTAAAAATCTAATCGAACCCGACGAAAAGGCGTAAGATTTTAAACAGTAATTACCAGATACATTTTGTACCGAATGAACCTTCAATTCTTTGAAAAATTGTTATCTATCGATCCAGTCCAGTCAAATAAGAACTACGATAGCATGTGTAATAGTCGGATGGGATGGGATGGGATGGGACTGTGTAACGTACCTACCAAATGGCAAATACGAATTTGTCTAAGTTTTAATGATAGAGTTCTTCCATGCTATGTGAATTGTAATGCAAGATCCCTGTCCACCAACCATGCATGACTTGAAATGCAACGTCTAATGAGTTAGTAGTAGTATACTATCTCCGTCCCGTTTGAATTTACCCATTTGAGTAAAAACGCAGTTTTTGAGAAAAATATTACTTTTGCAAATTATATATAAGGGTGGGAGAGAGAGATTGAGAGTAATTGAATATTTAACTGTAAGTATGTTAGCTAGTGAGAGTAAGTAAATATTTAATTATATATATGAGTTGTCAGTATAATAAAATTGTTTAAAAACTTTTCATTTATGAAATGGATAATTTCTAATGGGACACCATAAATGGTAAAATGGGTAATTTAAATTGGGATAGAGTAAGTACGATTGAATCATAAAATATGTGATCCTCTCTCATGATTTGATCATAAAAGAACATCCCAGCTGCATATCTCTTTTTAGACTCATAATTAATCAATTATTTCTTTTCTCTTCTTCCCGTTTCATTTAAAAAAAAAAACATAATCTTGTGGAAGACTTTCTATACATGACTTAAAAATATAAAACGAGTTATGTTTTATGAAACACGGAGCAAGTCTTATGATTATTTTTTTTACACTAATATGAGTGTAAAATTGGTTAGGTTGGTGCTTAAATGACCTAGTTGGTCGCTTATATAACCCAAACGAAATTAATTTTACAATAAGTTAATAAGTTAGTGTAAAATCAATTTTTAGCAACAACTTGATCTCCCAAAAGAATTACTTAAAAGTGAAGGATATATTATTTAAATGGTATATGCTCTTGTCATCGTTACCTCTTCTTTCTAATCTCTTCTAATCTCTTCGTTTTCTAAAAATGGACATGTACAATATAAAAATAGAAAAAGAAAGAAATAACTGTCTCCCTTTCGATCCCTTTTAAATACAAATTAAATTATGGTAAATTGATATTCACAACAGGAAAATATGTACATCTTTCATGCAATTGAATTTCAAATTTTGGTGATTTCAATTTTTTCTTCTCGTACGGATTCAAATTGACAATATCAAATATCGATATATACAAATCAGACTCATTATTAATAATTATGTTGGCTCAAAGAGTCGGCCTTGCCCCCCAGTGGCTGGCTGCAGGTTGAAATACTATAGAACAAGAATGAATAGAAAGAAACTATGGGAAACGAGAGAAGAGCATTAATGGTGGTCCATTATGCGCTTCTTCGATTTGTAAAAGAGGGCACAGTAGATCATGCGACATGTGCCTTGTGAACTTGCCTATCAATGCTTCTCCTTTTTTCTTCTTTGTTTATGATTTCACAATCTCATGCAATTTGCCTGCAAACAATTTAGAACTGTACATGTATTTGTCAATTATCATATTTATTTGTCTGCAGAAAAAGACCTGTTCAAATACGTGAACAGGATCGGCACACACCATGCATATATATACTACTACAAGTCTACAACTAGGCGAATCAAGACAAAATCTTTTGCGTTATTCACCGTCACTTGCCTTCGCACAAAAAATTTACACCTTACCCAACGGCAAGAAGTAAATATATGCTACAAATGTAATTGCATTATACCCGAGTGTACTACCATTGGTAAAAGATGTTCCAACTATAATTTTGGACTCATGGTTTAGTTTCTCTTTTTTCTCGATATCTTACTTATGGTCATGATTTGGAGGGAAAGGACCGGCATAAGTATTATCCATTCCGCTCACATAAGGATAGTTCTTGGCGTTTGATGAAGCTTTCGATGTCCCTTTTTTAAAGTTGCTCGCTTTAAATTCATTTTTCGGTATAGGTAGTAGAAGTATGGGTATAAGTAAGTGTCTGAGTGGTTCTCTCTATTGGATTGGAGGTGTGTTGTCCCTCGTTTTTTCTTTCGGTTATTGGCTCTTTGTTGGGTTACTCGATGTTTCTTGGTGTTGAGTGTGATCGACGGTTTTCAAGTCCTCAAGTGGGTACACAAATTTCTACTTTCTCTCGGTATTTTGAAGATTGTCGTGGACTTTGGTGAAGTAGTGTTCCTAGGTTTCTTTTTTGGTTGCCATTTCGGTATTTTCAATAGAGTTGGGTCTCATGTTGTTGGGTCCTAGTGGTGGTTTGTCACCCTTTTTGTTTATTAAGTTGTATGTAATCAAGGTTGTAATGTTCTGAATATTTCTTATACTCCTTTATTTCAATACAAATTTTACTGCTTTAAAAAAAACAAAAAAGATTATATATAATTTTGACATAGTTTATGTGGGAAAAGAATTTAACATTGTACGTACTATGTGACTCAATGCATCGCTCATTTTAAGAAGTGAAGTGAAGTCTTCAATGATTACGGTTTCTCAACTTCTTGGACTGTAGTGTCTCATTTTCAAATCGTTGTCTCTAACTGTCATATTTCTTCGAATTTTGTAAAACCAACAAGTAATTCAAACTCGCTCATTCGTCAATAGGGCCAGAATTATACCGGGGTATTAAAATTAGATATTTTTGTTTGAAACTTAGATGTTAAAATCACAGAAGATGGATGGAGTAGTACACTTGAAGTATTACTTCTAAGTAACTGGAGGATTTTTCTACTCAATCACGATTTAGTTAACTAATAGCCCATGATTACCGATTCAAAGTGGACTTCGGCCCACAAATACAAAACCCGTCACATTACTGCGGCCCAATACGTTTTAAACAACGAGAAAATTCACAAGGGTTTATGCAAAAGCTAATTTGAGCTGAATTTTGTGGGTTTTAGGTTGAACCGTCATTTTTCTCCGGCGACCTGCTTCTCCGGTAAATCACTCTTTCTTCTCTACCGGTAAATTAGTTCGATACCAGCTTGATTCTCTTTGTGTTTGCCCTATTATGTTGCTGCAGGTGTTGATTCTAGTAATATTTAGCTGTTTGGTGTTGGTATTAATTATTAGCAATACATAGTCATGGGGAGGAGAGCAAAGTTTAAGAAGAGGGGAAACGGTGGTTCCGAGAGTAAAAAGGTAGCTCGGCAACACTCCGACGACGAGGACATGATGAATGACGAAATCGATGCCTGTATGTATTTGAATATGTGTCTATTTAGTGTTCTGCATTTGTTTTGTTTTTTGGATTGATTCCTCATTTTTTGTGTTTTGTTGGTTTAGTTCACAAGCAACGAGATAAGGTGCCACTGAACATGAATGAGGATTCGGATGAGTCTGATGGAGACAATGAACAGCCTGTGCTTGATTTGGAGGTTGCATTTCCTACTAGCCAGATGTGTTTGTTTTCGTTTTTTCACCTATTAAGTTTCCTTTGTTTATGATGATAATCAGGATGAGGATGACGATGAAGATGATGACATTGAGGACGCACCTAGGGGCCTGGAAGCAAAAAGTAAGCTTCTTTGCTTGTAGTCTTGTAGATCATTTTCCTAACTCCATTACTGTTACTTTGTTGTTTAGAAGCACGATTTCTCTTTACATACTGACTGTAATGTAGTTTACTAGTATGTTTTATCTGGTAGAAAGCATTTTTCTGTATTGGAAAGGGGCTTCGTTGAAGAGACTGATGCATTCATTTTGCACTTGCACACATCCGTATAGATGCAGATAGGCTTGACTGTGTGTGCGTGCATATAATAACTCTTCTACGCATGCTATCTCTGAAGTGCACTCTTTTATTATGCAACCTATATAGACCAAAGCAGGACAAATTAGTATGAGAACTAAGGAAAAAAAAGATTATGCTTAGTGCCTTTTGTGCTGGCTTGTTCAATCCAGCAGTTCAGAGGTCTACACATTCTTTACCATAATTTAGTTATGTGGAGTTGAGTGCCATTGAAATTGAGTGTTTCCACTGCTGTAAATTTTTTCAGTTGTCTAATATTGTGTTTGATATTTGCAGTTATTAGGACACAGAAGTTCTTGCGAAGTAAATATGGTGATGGTAATGATGAAGACTTTAATGAAGATGAAGAAGAGGAAGATGATGGGGGAATTCGGGTAACAAAAGGGTATTTGCATGGTGGCGACAACAATAATGATGTAATTTTCTTCACAGTTGCTCTATTCTACTTTTTCTATGCACAGATGAAGCTAAGGTGTAATATGTTGATTTACTGAACATTGTTTTTTACCAGCGTAGTGCTATACACTCGCTTTAATAACTTGGAGGATGACAATAAGATCATATTTACCACATTTCTTACTGCCTGTATCCAAAGATGAATTCAGAGTGTTGCTGTCTTGATTCTTGAATCAGAATTCATGTCCCAATTCTTAACCCTTAGGAAGTTGCTTCCTGCTTGTTTAGGGACTACTTCGAGTAAAGTTTAGATATGTGGCACATAATTTATAGATCTAGACTCAATCTTGTGATGTATCACATGTACATGGTGAAATTGCAGAATCACTTTTGCTTTATGTTTGTTCATAATGATTGTCCTGACATTCATTAATTATTTCTGAAGACACAATCAAGTGATGATGAAGATCTAGCTTTAGAGGAGGAGGAGGTGAAGAATTTGCAAAGTAAAAGAGCAGGTGGATTGTCACTGGAGGACTATGGCATTGAAAATGGAAGTGAAGATGAGACAGATAGGGAGCCCACATTCCAGGTAAAAACACACGTAGTAACTGACTCTTTACATATTGTACTGTTTCCATCCGTTTCCCTTAACAACTTTCTCATTTTCCAGGAGATGTTGGACGGTAGTAAGCACGTTGCAAGAGTGTCAGTTGACAAAGCAGATAAGGAGGATTCAGGAATCGCGTATGAGACAGTAAAGAAAGATTTAAGCAGACTAACCAAGGAGGAACAAATGGATATTGTTTACAGGTCAGGTTACTCTTCGAATAACTTGATTCTCCTCTCGGCTGCTAATAGTTTATGTTCAGGTGTACATGTTACATAGTTCTTGTCTTACTATGTACAGGCTAGTGTAACTGTGTGGTGCCTGTGTAACCTAAATGTATTAGGACATACTTTATGTATTCTTGGGAGAGAGAATGCATGTTATTGAAAGCTATGTAGGGAGCAGGGATCTGAATGAGGGGACAATTTTTTATGGGGGATTATTCATTTGAAGGCTTTTTTTTTTGGTGCTGGTGGGGGGACTTGATACGTAAAGCTTATGACAGCAGGAATATCTCAAGTTTCTACATCCTTATTCTCCTAGAAATCTCTTTTTGGATCCCTTCCTGCAACTTTACTGTTGTCCTGGGACTACTTGTGTGATCCGATCTTCTTTAGCTGCTCAAAATATATGCATGTACACATGGCAATCAACAATTTTACTGTCATTGATTTTCTTATGACATTGTGTTAAATGTTTTGGTGAATTACTGCTTTTTTGCAGCAATCCAGAATTGGTTGGCCTATTGACAGATCTTGGTGGTACTCTTGATCAACTTGAAAACGAAGTTAATCCTCTCGTTAACAAAGTACATACACATGAATCTTTTCAAATTCATTGTCTCTACTCTATGAGTAAGCTGTAAGCATACTGTAGTTTTGTAACTCAGAACCTTCATCTCCTCAAGGAATGTAAGAACCTTCATATAAACTAGTCCTTCAAAAAGTAAAAAGAAAAAAAGAAGAAACCCAGCAAAGTAATATGGATGCAATTGGTTGATTTGGCAGTCGAAGAGCAGATATGCGGCTTTAATAGAAACTAAATACTTTGCCAAACTAGAATATATTTGTACATTTGCAGAATTACTAATAAATTCACCTTTGGTTCATGCACTTTGTAGTTTGGTTTTCTTTTTCTTCTATTTTTTTGTGTGTCGTTGTTTTCTAATTATTGATCCCTATTAACTTGTTAAGGTTAGAGGAAGATATAATGCAAAGAAGGGAGAGATGCACTATCTCGAGGTGAAGCAGCTCTTGTTGCAGTCATACTGCCAAGCTATAACATTTTTTCTTCTTCTGAAGTCTGAAGGACATGCAGTTGGCGATTATCCGGTTTCTGAACGTTTGGCGAAAATCAAGAGCTTGCTAATAAAGGTTGTGATTTCTAAGCTTTCTGCAAAATTAATGCATGTTGCATGTTGACTCTTGTATCAGCCTCAGTTCTGGGAGCTGTATTTATGATACTTAAAATAATATATCCAACCATAGTTGTATGTACCTGCTGGTGCTCATTGTGTGTTTATTTGGTACTCACCTATCCTTGGCAAACAAGAATTTCAAACTACTGTGCTTGTAATGATTGCCTGCTCATTTTGTCGACCGAAAAATAAATGGCTATATTTGGTGATCTATTCTCTTTTTCTTGGGTAGCAGATGAAAGAAATGGATGCAAATCTTCCTTTTGATATGGAGGAGATCTTAAAGACGCAAACAAGTGATGTACAAGTTTCGAACATGGTGGAGAAGAGTGTTGCTGAAGCATCTGATAAAGACCCCATTGAGATGATTTCTCCGGTATCTCCTGAAGGACAACCCGCAGCTGAGGTTGGTTTTTATTGGAATTTGTTTTCCTTTTGGCTTCTATTACTATCTCATCGACTTATTTCTGTTTATTCCTATGTGAATGAGCACATGAAACTGTATCTGAAATTTGTACAATAATATAGTCTCATTTATGCCCTCTTTTGTTTAACAACCTATAGCCCAATGAAGCAGCTCCGCCAAAGATTAAGTCAACAAAGCGTGAACAGCATGGAAAACCTCAAGTAAGTTGTTCATGCTGGTTCTGAGATTTTGGATATCTGATTCCCTGGTCTTTCAGCATCAAGATACCTTTTGAAGTGATTTGCTCAGAGGTGATGTAATTATCTGTGGCAGGATAAGCAAGTTGGTGTCCAAAGCATGGAAATGTTGAAAGTGAGGGCTGCGCTTGAAGAAAAGTTGAAGCAGAAAGGTGTTTTTAATTCCATTGCACCAAAGAATGTTAGAAATAAAGAAAATGCGCAACCAGTGAACAGGTAAACATGATAGTTTAAGATCCACAATATTCTGATTACAAGATACATGATGCCTATTCTTTTCTTAGACAACTTGAGACACTGGATGATTTTGGTGATGAAGCCATGGAGGTAGATGGGGTTGCAAATCATTCTAGTGTTATCCTGCGGCAGCCCAAATTGCGCCAGCCCAAAAAGGTATAATGTTCGTTGTTTATTTTACAAACTTTTACCTTTACTTTATGGAAGATAAATGATATTTTTCTCATATGAAGACAACTTCTTCAAGATAAATTAGCCATATCCCTTACTTATTATTGGTAACATGAGGCATGAAGAATTGGAATACTGTACTGTCCCTCCAGCATAATTTAATTGATTTGTGTACATGTATGTTATTCGCTTTTCCTGCGATTTTGAACTTCTAAGTTCCGGATACCATTGCAGGGACTGTTTTTCTTTTAACTATTGGCTGAGTTTTCAGTCTTTTTTTCCCTGTAAAAGTGTGGTTCTTTAAGTTACAAAAATTTACTAAGAAATGGGAATTGTTGTGCATTACTTCGTTCCTATCATTCGGTAATTGGAGAAATTATTGCAGACTTGGGGCACTGAATAAGCATGTTTTCTCTGCTGTAGATTACCATCATTTAGTTATGAGAACTTATTGATTCTTGAATCCTTTGCCAGGTTATATCCGGTGATGCTGATATACAAAATCAGCGTGATCTTGGAGAGAGACGGCGGAAGTATGAGGAACGGAATCATGATCTTGAAGTGAAACGAAGGAAATATGAGGAACAAGATGGCGTTGAGATTGATAATCATGATCTATCAAGTGATGGAGATGCTGAAGCCAATGAGGAGTCAGATACAGATTCTGATTTGGAATACCTGAAACAAATCGAATGCCAACGTGCTGCAAAGCTTACCGATAAGTCCAACAAATACTCAAGGTACTTAAAACCCAACAGTATAGACTTATTTTTCATGTTTAGTACTCTGGAAATTCCTTGGTTAGCGTTCTAGTTAGAAAAAATAGGATTTCATTTTTCCATTTTCCCTGGTTTTATAACACACACCTGCAAATTGTCCATCTACGCAGTTAGTGGAAGATCATTTATTGGAACTTACTATATGTTTTTAATTTGTACTTGGTTCTGCAGAACCTCAGAGCTTCCATCTGTTGAAGACACTGTTGTCGATGGAAAACGCCACATTACGACTCAGGTACATCAATTATTTTAGTAAAAAGTCCTTTGTTCCGTGCAGCATATAGTTCACCTACTTCTGATGAATAGCATGCTTGAATGGGAACACATTATTTGAGAAATTACATCATCCTCCTTTCATGGGCTATAAATGTGACATTTCACATTTGGGGCCAAGGCTGTTATTATGGCAATTTCTCAATATCTGTGGGATTATCTTCTGTTACCACTTACCAGAGATTTCAGGGTATTATGTACTTATATATTATCCTTGTAAGTTTTAACACAATGTTCCGCTCTGTTTCTGCAGATTGATAAGAATCGGGGGTTAACTCGGCAACGCAATAAACTTCTAAAAAATCCCAGGAAGAAGTATAGGGTAAGTAACCATAGTGTGGTTGAATCTAAAATAAAACAATGCTGTCTGAATATCATAACTAATGTTCTCCTCTCATCTCTATTGCAGTTGAAGCACGAAAAGAAAAAGACAAGCAGGAAAGGACAAGTTCGAGCAATCCAAAAGCCCACGGGTGCATATGGTGGAGAAGCCACTGGTATTAATTCTAAAGTTACTCGATCTGTCCGATTTGGCTAGCACACCCGATTCTGATAGTTACACCCAGTATTCGTCAGCCGTTGGCTCAATTTTGTCAAATTTTGATGGTGATAATCTTTGCCATAAATGGATGAAGATAGTACTATAGCCTTGCATGTATTTGTAGTTTGCTTGAATGCTGTAATTTAAATCGCTCAGGGTATGGATCGGATGTTTGAGATGATTATCAGTTTACAGATGATCTTGAGGACTTTGTTATACAAAATTTACTGAATTGTCAGAAACTAATACAGTAATAACTTTTATGTAATTTTCCCTGTTATTGCTTGTATTTATGCAGATTAGTGGTGGTTATTTATTTTTTATTTATTCAGTGTGGTATAAACTCGTAGAGTTGGTGTTGATGCATTAAAATCTAGTTTGTGAATATGTTTCGAATTCTTGAAAATGAGAGGTTTTATAAAATTTTAGAAATGTTTCAGAGTGTTTTGTGAAGTAGTAGTAGTATTTTTGAATAACATATGTACTTAAACTACTATTCCCATATTTTAGTTGTATTTTTAGATTTTGCTATTTTATTCACTATTATTAAAATAATATTATTACTACTATAATAGGTTTTTTTTTAATGTGTGAAATTTCTAGAAAGACAACTAAAAAATTAGAGGGAGTTCTATATTAATTCTATTCTTAATTTCTTTATCAAATATGATTAATCACGTGTTACTTATTTTAACCTTATTTTTTACACAATTTTCTCTATATAGATGATAACCGCAATTTAATGTGCCATGAAAAACAAATGTGTCAATTCTAAGGGTGGGGTTTGGGCTCGAGTGGACCCTTGACGTAACTTGTTGCGGTTTAACTTAATTTATGTGGTTTACAAGCTATTTAGGCCCACGAGGTTTAACTAGTGCGCAACCAAAGGGTAGCATTTTGCAGGTTATCAATGTCATTAAAAAATAAATTAAATAAATAAAATGTAATGTAAAAACATATTTTGAGCTAATATAGCAGGACTAAAAAATGGAAAAACGATTGGGGTTTTGAGTGGATCTTATCCAGAGCAGTGAAGAGAGGGAGGGCAAAATGGTGCAGAGACTGACCTACCGGAAGAGACACAGCTACGCCACTAAATCCAATCAACACCGTATCGTCAAAACACCCGGTGAGTAACTCCAAAATTAAAATCATTTTTCAATTTTGTTTGTGTGTGAGATATGCGTAAAGTATTTTGAGCTTTGATCTGTTCTTTGATGGAGGATATGAATTGGACATGCAGGTGGTAAATTGGTGTACCAGACCACTAAAAAGAGGGCTAGCGGACCTAAATGCCCTGTCACCGGCAAGAGAATCCAAGGGGTATAAAAAATCAAAATCACTCTCTCTTTCTATTGATTGATTGTGTTTGTTTTGTTTTGTTCACTACATTGCCTTATAATTGCTTTGATTTCACTATTGTGAAAATGTTAGTGTTCTGATCAACCGATTGAGCCGATTTTATGTACCTGCTTGCTGTGGTTGTGTTTCGCGTGATGATTTTCGTCTAAATTCTAACTGTTAAAACACATTTAGAGCCGATTTAATGTCACGGATTTAGGAGCCTGTTTACTCTAGCATTCCGCAATATGAACGATATGCTTGCAAAACCGATGTATTAAGTGATTGTCTTATTTCGTTAAGATTATACCCACTGTGTTCTTCAATAGAGTTCCATAAGTCATACTACTAGCTAAACTTGGACTGGAGATCTTATAATTTATAAAATAAAGCCTCTACTGCTGTATTCATCTTGGTGTTTTCAGTTTCTGTTTGCTCTAGAAACTGCTTGAATACCCCACTTATGGCAATGCTATTATCTACCTCGTCCAAGTTCTACTCGTTTCATTGACTTGGATGATTACGTACTGTTTCCAGGAGTTACTGAACAAGTTATCTGTCTGTGTTTTGTGTAGTATATATTGCTCGTAACGTTTGAAAAACTTCACATGTTGCAAAAGTTTCGCTCCTTTTCATGTCATATAAATGGACGATAGAGGCGACTGATTGGAGGGATCGTTGCTGCCGTCTTTCCTATCCTGCATAATCTCATTCTGTCAAATGTCGTTTGTTTAAGTATTGCGTATCAAAACTTAATTTGATTTCTAAATAGAAGCTAATGATGTGATGAGAAATGTATGTGTATAATAGATGTCATGAGATATTAATGACATTTATGTTTTGACTTGTATAGATTCCTCATCTGAGACCAACTGAATACAAGAGGTCTAGACTACCCAAAATTCGTAGAACAGTGAACCGTCCTTATGGAGGTGTATTATCTGGAAGTGCTGTGAGGGAGAGGTTAGTTTAGTTCTCTCTTAAATGGTGTTCATACTTCTGTACATGTTATCCAATTTCTTGGGTCCTCAGCAAGATCTTTTTCTTCCATGCAGGATTATCAGGGCTTTCTTGGTGGAAGAACAAAAAATCGTGAAGAAGGTTCTGAAGATTCAGAAGTCAAAGGAAAAGCAAGCTTCCAAAAGTTAAATTGAGTTGAATTCAGCCAAAGTAGCTATGATGATGATGAAAGTGAGATGTGAATCTTTTTGTTCAAATAACTCATTTGAGATTTGAGAGTTTATTAATCAGTCTACAAGATATTTTCTGAATGTTAGGGCAAACTTTGTTTTATTATGTGTCATCATGCATTTTATGCTATTTGTTGACGGTTTATATTGTTCATGAGATTGTTTTATGTTTGTTGATTTTGTCATAGTTCGCAAGTTTCATAGCGTGTTTTCTGGATATTGAATACGGCGGGTATATCATGTGCCTGATTTTATTGCAAGTTAGAAGTAGGTTCTTATATGAAGTACATGAACTATGGAAGTGTGCACTCTCACTGGTCTTACCTGTTGGTTCGATCTTCTATGTATTGAAATGCGAAATGTACCACTCGTGTTATTGAAGCTGAATTATATCAATGCATTACAACAGTTTAATCCAATACTAGATGATATAATAAACCATCCTTTTGTATGGATACATAAATCTATATGGTGTAGTGCCTGGTTTTGTATTCGTGGAAGTGCGTCCTATCTCACTATTAGTATATCCCATAACTCAGTGCAACCCGATGTGATCAAAGATGCAAAAGAGTCCATGTGTACCCGCATTCCTTCCTGTATGTGTAAGTGTTATTACAACATAATATACGACCATACTATTCACTTGTATACCCAACAAAGACTATAAATTTAAATATGCATAACTCAGAGTAAATACTAAAGATGCAAAATCAAAAATACGAAACGAGGTAAAGTAAAATATAGAACATAACAACAACAACAACAACAACAACAATAATAATAATAATAATAATAATAATAATTATTATTATTATTAATAATAAGTGATTAATGAAAGTCTAGTTATAATTAGAAATAATAATAATAATAATATTATTATTATTATTATTATTTTTAGAGAACATTCTAGATACTTATTACATGATAGTCAATTAGCCATGTATAACACATCGTGTGTGACATCTATCTCTCTATTATCCGACAACTTAGGGCAAAATCCAATATGATCAACTTAGTGCGACCAATATGTGGTGGAAGTACATGCTTACCATGCAAAAGCCAAGCCCATATATGATGAAGTACCCTCCTACATGTATACTCCGTATGTGTAAGTCTTGCAACATCGTGTATGACCCTACTATTCACTTGTATACCCGACAAAGACTATATAAATTGAAAGATGCATCCCTATGCCAAATCGAAGGTCTATACAATCTACTTGTGCAAAGATGAAATGGAAATCTATACAATCTACTTGTGCAAAGATGAAATGGAAAAAAAATAAATTTATAAAGGCTATATAAATTGAAAGATGCATCCCTATGCCAAACCGAAGGTCTATACAATCTACTTGTGCAAAGATGAAAGGTAAAGGCTATATAAATTATATAAATGAAAGATGCATCCCTAGAGTGGGATTTGAACCCACGCCCTTTCGGACCAGTACCTGAAACTGGCGCCTTAGACCGCTCGGCCATCTTGACATACATTCTAAATTATGTACATTTAAATTAAATATATTACTTAGTTTAGCCAAAATCTTGAGTTTTTATTATATACTAATTTAATTTATTATTTATAATACTAGTAGGAACTAATTTTTGCTAATGTTTTATTATAAAACAGGTTTTGTTTTTTTTATTTATTTTATAAGAGTTATTGACTAGCTTGCCCATGAAGTTTTGAGAGAAAAAAAAAAAAAGCTCGAGCAATATACGAATAATCAAAACAAGCTAAAGGAATGGAAAAACAAAAAGTGCAACTTTTGCAGCTAAGCTAAGTAATGATCAGTTCTGTCAATTGTTGATATGAAAATTGTGCAATTTTTGGCATGCACAAGTGATACCCTTTGTGTATCTACAAAGATCAAACTGGTACGTAAAAGCTAGCTGCTACAATAAACCAAATGCCAAATGCTAATGAAAGTCATGAAGAGAAGAAGTAATGAAGCACGTACACAAATGAAGACTATAGAATAAACCTAACATGTTTCTTTAGGCCAAAACTGTACAATGACAGTGAATGCAACAATAGTCTTTACACAAGCTATTATTATACATTCTTCTTCAACATTAAGATATAACTAACATCTATCATGTGTAGCACTTGTGATCCGTAGAGTAAGCAGTCGACGATATTTCGCTAGGACAGTCCGGTGGTGAATCCCACGGTACATTAGGCACAGCTGATGGCAGGCTGAACGGGAACCCCATCGACCGGATGTTCCCCCATGGATTATGAACCGTCGTGTTTTGCATCTTTCTTGATCCCTCTTGCTCTTCTTCTGGTTGCATCATTGGTGAGGAAAAGGAAGAGAAGGTGTTGAGGTTCATTTGTGGACCTTCATATGCAGGGGAAATGTTGAATAGCATGGAAGTGAGATCAACGGTACTTGTACCACTCTTGTTGGTTGTAACGGAGGCTTCTTGACGAGGCGAAAGGAAGAGGCTTTCGGGGAAGTAGTCCACGTGGGAAGAAGCGTAGACCGGTGGTTTGGTGAACATGGTTTTGTAGGAGGGAATGAAGGAAGTGAAGTGGGGGTTTTGTAAGTCGGTTTCGGTGATGGTTTCTGAGTTGAATTGAGATTGATGCGTTGAATACGCGAAGGCATCTGGTGATGTCGTGGGTTCGGTTAGTGAAGCTGCCCAAGAATGCGAAAGAGCCCTCTGTGCCAACGAGTTCGTCTTCTTGAAAATCCTACATATTGCCCATGAATCCTGTATTCACAGGCGAAATTATCAACTTCTCTTTCATAAACTTTCTTTATGGTTATAAATGTTAGAATACTGGACCATAGAAGTTAGAACTATTTCATGTTTACAAAATTACAAAAAGGCCCTTGGCAGGGGAGTAAATTACATCATGACTGTGAACTTACAGATGCTGGCAGGCTCTTGTCAAGGATCCTTTTAGGCGGAGGAGCACCGTCTGTAGTAGTAGGGAGTCGAAACTCATGCATCATCCAGTCGGTTTTGATGCCTTTAGCTGCCCTGCCTCTGTAAAAGACTAGTGACTTCTTCAAACCAATACATTTAGCTCCATCTGAGGAGTAAATAGGCCTATCTGTCCCAGTGGCTTTCCAAAAACCGGACCCTGTAACCCGGTTAGGCCTCGTGCTGTTCCGGTACTTCCTGTCCCTAGGACAGTAGAAGTACCACTCTTTCTCCCCAGTGGATGCCAGCTCTGTCAACAAGTTACGCAAACATCAGTAAAACGTATACAAAACTATAAAAAGTACGAATGATATCGACTGCTTTAGAAGAGATAAATCTGTCTTACTCGGAAGGTCCCACGGATCGTATTTGTAAATGTCCAGTTGCTTGATGAGCTCAATAGGAAGAGACCTATGTTGAAGCTTCCTCTTGAGGTAAAATCCCACAAGCTCTTCGTCCGTGGGATGAAACCGGAAACCAGGTAACATGAAGTCATCTACGTTCTTCTCTGATTCGAGCTTCTCATCCATTTTTTTTCCCGAACTTTTGGACGAAAAATACGTAAAAAATGAAGTTTCTTGACAAGGGTTTTGCTGCAAGAGATATAATGAGGTTACTTAGAATGGAAAGCAGCAGTGTCTTTATAAAAGAGAATTGAAGATGAGAAACAAGAACTGAGAGGAGGAACCTAAGTCAAGGGCATAGACTTGTACTTGTTGGTTTTGGTTTTGAGTCCAAATTTGTGATCTCTATGTTTGATTTAGTGTGCATGGAGATGAGATATGGTTTGCAGTTTCAATGCTCTCTTATATCTCTATTAATCAAGACTAAATGACAAAGCAACCGTCTTATAATTAAAAAATATAGTACTAGTACTAGCTTGAATTGTAATTTGTTACATGTAATTTTGATTAAAATGTTGAAATTAAAGAATGATATGATGACATTGGATCCACAAATGGAAGACTTTCTATTCTCTCTAATTCAGAGAGCTTCTATTCTTTCTTCCATTTATTCTTTCTTTCTGAACCTAGTTAGATATGAACACGTGAGCTCTCTGGATATTTTGGGGAGATTCCTTAAACATTACTTAATCACTTTAATTTGGACATTGAAAATATTACCACAACCATTGACTCTTTCATGGACTAATTCAGTTTTGCCCGAGTAATTACCTTTTTGGTCTGTTGGTTGGTTTCATATACGGAGTATGTTCTTTTTAATTTATTGATAAGAAATTTGTCACTAACACTTTGTCTTGTATTTCTGTCGTATTAATTTAAGTGTAGTTAATGAATAGAAGGCATGTAAACATGCAGTGTAACCGTGTATGTTTGTCACAAATAGTTTTGAAAGAAAGTTTAGTGTGAATGCAATATTACCATGGAAACATAACAAAGTTTGAGCAAGAATAGATAGAAACAAATAAAAAAAAAAGGGTAAAAACCATGTATTTTGCCACCACTACACCCTCCTAGCACTGTTGGAATTTTAATCAAACCATGGTTGGTCTGTACAATAGTATTAATGCTCGAAGTGTGTTGGTTGGTGTGCTAGTTATAGAAGGCTAAAATTTGGAAGTAGCTAAAATTAATAAGGAAGGAGCAAAATATTAAAAATAATATTTTGTTATGGGGTTATTTGAATTAGCACGCTTGATAAATGGCGGAATAGTTGGAAAGGTGTAAAAAGAATAATTGGATAAAGATGACACATGTAGGTGTCAAACTCAAAACCTCTTAGTTGTGAGTAGGAGTCTTTTCCACTGGATTATTGCATCTTTTTGGTGAAAGGGATGTTGCAACTGGAATAGATAAATTCTAGAGCGAGAATTTACATTCTCAAGAGTTGCACCTCTTCATTTACAACCTTTCAAAACTATAAATAATAACCTCATGTTTTGGGTTTAGAGACACAGAAAAACGGGATTCATCCTAAGAATCCAGAATTCTCCTTCTTCTTCTCTTACATTCTAAAAGTTTGTCTTCCCATATTGTAGTAGTCCACCCAAGTTTTGTATTTCAAGTGCTTGTATACAAAAACTCATTGCAGTTGTATCTTGGGAGACTGTTCGTCTGAAAACTGTGAGCACCGAGAGCAGGGCGAATAAAGTTTTAAAGAGAGAAGGCTACCCTCGACTCTGCAGATTTTTTGTTTCAATCTTTTCCAGTTTATACACTTCAATACGTTCCTGTTTGTTCTCATATTTTCCAACATAAGATATAGATCAGACGCTTACCTACCACTAGTAATCGCCTACAATTCTTACGGAACAACAAGAGCACCTCTAATCTTGTAGAGTGTAGACCACCTGTGGTACCTGTCAGAGCTCGAGGTGCGTTATGTGTCTTGTCCCGTTTCATATCACTAGTGACATGTCGACCACTTTTGATATACTTTTTTACTTTCATTTTCGCACCCGCTCCCTCATATCTAATGGACCAACTGTAGTTTGAGGCCAGGTTAGATTTGGAGTGGAATAATGGCGTCATGAGATTTAGGCAAACAGTGTCAGCTGATGACTGCTTAAGTGGTATGATGATTAAATAATGCGTGCCTTAAAATGGAAAGACCTTGTAATACATAGCTAATGATATAGTTTACCAAACAATTAACAAAGAAGCAGTTCAGCTACTTAGCGTTGACTGCTTGACTAAGAGTTCAAAGCATATGTAAGAACAACTGTACAAGTGAACAACAATTACAAAGGATGGATTAAAACGGAGGGAAAAAAAAGACAATTAGAAAAGATTTCTACTCTACTCTTTGGTGCATGTACCAATAATAATATGTGGGAATTGCATCTCGCACGGAATTTGTGAGTTTAAAACCTTTATAATTTGATGATATGGTATGAGATATTATGGCAATTTATATAAGTTTAATATTTGGGGAGTCTTAATATTTTGTGAGTAATTATATGAGTTGTTAAGCTTGGGAATTATTAAGCACGCATTTGGGGTACATGAGTTTCTGGACCGTGTCTGCTCGGTGGGCAACAAGTAATAAATGGAACAAGAGTCAAAATTTGTGAGGGGCATAAATGAAATTCCCTATAAATTTTGTCCTCGTTTGGAACCCTTTTTGTCTCTTGTATTTGCCCTAATTGGCTTAGTCTTGGGGGCTGATAGTTGATGCGTGTAACCTAATTAATTACCTTCACTCGAGGATACTTTGACCCTTCTAACTAAAGTTACCCACCCCTTAACATATTGGCTCTGGCCCAGTTTTCTACTTGTACCTCTTAAATGACCATTCAAACCTTATAGCAATAATTAATTTCCTAATCACATAAGAAATGTTCAATTTGTTTTCCTTACATGGGACTTCTTCGCAGTCTCGTAGATAATCAAGACAACATACGTACTTATTATCCTAAGTAAAATTAGTGGAAACTGGAAGCCAATTCCAGCAAACAACATACAAGTCTTTGATTAAGTCATTCACATGAATTTGATTAGCAATTTCTACTACTAATCTGAAACTAATATCAATTGTTTAAATGCGAACTAGTCTCAACTCTCATGTAACACAATAGATTCACATGAGTACAAATCAAATTGCACAGTATATCACAACAAGTACAATATGCACAAATTCAGAAATTAAATATAACAATTAATTCTTATGATATTTGAACGTGTGACCAACATAATGGAATGAATAGCATAGTATCACGATCTACTCAATTTTCTTTTTGAAAAACAATTTGTCATTCTTGCTCATTATAATTTGTACAATTAAGGATAAACTTGTGAAGAGTCCTGCAGAAAATACAAAATGGTGCAGTAGTAGTATTTATAAAGAAATCATACAATCAATTCTTAGTGTGAATGTTTGAGAAATGAGATCACTTTTTTTGCTGTTTAATGTATATCGGCATAGCAAGAAGGAGACAAAAAAGAAACTGAAAGGTGCAAAATGATTCTAAAATTGCATCAGTAAACAGTTAATTATATTACTAATGAACAATTAATAAGTGGCTTGCTTTGTTGATGGTCCCCTAATCTTGTTCTTAGAAGTTTTATTAGCCAACTTCTGTTATTTGATTGGCCTTGTTTCAAATGAGGTCACTATATCCTAACTTGAGAGATTAATTTAATTTAGTTCTCTTAATCATATGTGAAGCTGATGAGATCTCAGGAATTTTACATGAAAAGAAACTGATGGGATCTTGGAAGCAAGTAGTTTTAAATTTCTACATCCTACTGGATTATGACAACTAATGACAATTATGTTTTTCTAAATGATACTAGTAGCAATATTATTTCGATCTTCATATATATGATTGTAACGTGTGCAACTACTAATGAACGATTATACTCCATTCACATTTGCTACTCAACTTTTTACAGATACGAGTTCAATTTTCAAATGCTCATTATGGCTATAACTATAAGCCAACCCCAAACAAGATTAAATCAACGAAAAGATGTGAAGAAAAAGAAAAACCATCTAAAATCATATACTGTAACATATAATGTGAACATTATCCATGAACCTAAATTTCCATTCACATAAATATATACATGAAGAAGGCCACAAAATTGTCGTGGGACGTCATGTTAAGTTGTTAACTTCCATTAGAAATATACAAATACCTAATTTGGCCTAATAATCCAACATATTGGTCATTTTCTTCATTAGAGGTAACATCTCATTGATTGTTTAACGGCACAATTATTAGAGGTAACATTTGCATTACTAATTTCATTAACTTTACTATTCACTATTGGTGCCTACCTCAATATCTAATGGTTTTTACAAGCTTCTTCCTAGAATTCTTTTTGTTCGGGATGAGAATGATTTGTGTTCGGGTTTGAAACACCACTCTAAAGTGTACGTGTACAACACATCGAAAGATCACAATCTTCTACGGGTAATGTCCACTCCGCACTAATCGAATTACTGAATTAGTATTACCATACCAGCCCATTTATAGCAAAAGGGCCGAAAGACAATGAAGCCAGTTCAATGGGAACCAAATGACAAGAATTTGTCCATCACGGAGGATCTTCGTGTCACACATTCTCGGAAAATTCTTACATAGACCGCGTCATATGTTTCATGCATGGCTATATATATACGCCACATTACATGTAACGTGCAGCTACAAAAAAGCCGAGCATCTTGGGGAACATTCGAGCTCAGTTATTTATTTTCCTCTAAATCTATCGGTACCTCCAAGTTCTCGTTGCCTCTCAGGATCTTTAAAACCACTTTGTCTCCAATAGTATACTCATCAAGAACTTTGTACAGTTCTGCTCTACTCCTCACCTGATAACAGATTATGACAAGCAAGTTTCACAGTATATTCAAGCTGAAACATGAAATTCAGTGAAGGTTCGATTCTGTATAATAATTTTGATTATGTTTCGTGCAAACTGCTAAGAAAGAAGAAGAGCTTACAGGTTTGTCATCAACAGCCAAAATTATATCTCCAAGGACAATGTTGCCAGCAAAGCCTCTTGTTGTAGGTAGAAGCCCAGCTTTAGCTGCAGAACTATTTGCAGGAACCTGAAATGATGCAATATCGTGTATCATTAGGTGCAAGCATCGATATCTCAGAAGTTCAGAGGAGTCCAGATGTGTACCTGCAAGATTAGAGCTCCATTTCGAACATTGAGTTGATTTGCAACAAGATCTGGTGCTATGTCTGCACTTAAACCAGCTCTCACAACCTGTTGTTCATGACAAACGTCAATTAACTTGAAAAGAAAAGAAAAAAAAAATGAACATAATTTTTTGCCAGTTGTCACAATAAGTCAATAAGAACGAAAAAGTAATTATATTCAAGTAGGGATTCGAGATAATTCTCTAGGAAAAAAAAAGCTAAGTGTCTAAAGTATGAAGGACATACTTTGCCGAACTGAATCAGCTGCGGTACTATCTTTGCAACTGTTGACGAAGGGATCGCGAAGCCAACACCAGCAGATGTCCCTGTCACACATAAAAAGAAGTCAGGTTTCTGAAGTAATGAAGAGTTCATGTTTGCATTACAAATTGAACATTACTATATGATGTGATTTACTCGAGTGCAAGAACCTCACCTGTCTGAGTAAAAATTGCAGTATTGATCCCAATTAAGTTTCCCTTGGAATCCAATAAAGGACCTCCACTGGAACATCACAGATAACAAAACAATTAAAACCAAGAGGAAAACAGTGTGAATGATTGTTCGGCTTTAGTTCAACTATTGAAGCCAAACCTGTTTCCAGGATTAATAGCAGCATCTGTCTGGATACCCCCACCTATAGTAACTCCAGTTTGACTATTTATGTCTCGGTTGAGTCCACTTATGACCCCTACGGTAAGTGTGTGATCGAAACCAAATGGATTTCCGATTGCCAAGCACTGTTGCCCAACTTTTAGGGACGAGGATGGGCCTACCTTAATAGGTCGCAGCAGTTCTGCCGGGGCATCAACCTGGAATGGAATATGTCAAGTAGAACATTAGCTTTGTGAATGACTTGTCATATCTACCAGAATACGGTAAACTCAAGTAGTACTAATACCTTCAAGACAGCAAGGTCCTTAGTACGATCTGCACCAACTAGCTTACCTTCAAAGTTTTTTTGTACTCTTCACAAATACAAGAAGGAAAAAAATCACCAACAAAATAATAAAGAAAGTTCGGTTTGAATGAATTCATACTCAGATTGCTTTCTTTTAATAATTTGCAAATTCATACCCTTCCGAAGCAACTATACTAACTCGAGCAACAAATTGCCCACTGCTTGGATTTCTTGAAAGAGAATTTCCAATAACTGTCAACAGAGTGATGCTAATTTAGCCCAAACAATTGAAGCATTGTTTTCAACTTTAGCAAAATATGTATACCGTGGTAATTTGTCACAATGTGTCCTTGTTCGTCCCAGACAACTCCTGAACCATTTCCCTCAGGAACCTGTATTTTTACAATCATTATTTGAATGCTGGACAAGAACTATAGATACTAAAACTGGTAGAATACAAGGAAAAGAAACTATTTACCTCCACAGCCCCAGTGACATTAAGTTGAGGCCGCAGTGTCACATCGAAAATGTTTACAACAGAGTAAGTGTTCTTCTCAAAGAGTTTTACGATTCTTTCCTGCCAAGTAGACATACATCAATTCACCTGCCATACATAGATAGTGTGAACATTTACAGAAAAAGGCTAATTACAGAGGCAGGAAAAACAAAGAGAGGGAACATTACAGAAAAAATAACAGTATAAGAAATAGACCTCAGTAGAAAAAAGTGGGCCAGAAGGTGAAACTGTAGGTGTAACTTGTTCAAGTGTAACGGATGGATCTCCTAAAGCATATGCTGTAGGATTCAAATAAATTCCGTTAATTCTCAATATTACATGAAAGCTCATAACATCAGCAGTACTACATATGACTAGGAATTATTGATCAAAATCAAATGTCGTAAAGTACTTTAAAACATCTTCCGGGGCTTGATTTTCAATGCATTCAGATATTTCCAGATGATAGTGGGGATGATTAAGCAAGATAGTGTCGTATAACCAATATCTCAAAAGAAAGTTAGGATACGATTTCCATTAGCAATCCAAACTAAGCCCCATATCCCAGTGGATGGTATATATATGAAAAGTAAATTTGCTAAATTAGAAACTGGGAGATGCTATTATCTTCAATGGGGCAGATCTTTATCTAGATAGTCATATTTATCGATTCATGCTTGTAGTACTTCGGATTCCTTTAGAGAACCGTGCTTATGCTCAGATACACACCATTTCTCCAATCTTCCTTCTTGGTCATCACACATTTACGGTTTTGAGCACGTCTTATGCTCGGACCTTCATCGATGAAATACTCAAGCACTATGCCTATACCAAACCGAGACAGAACACTTAACTTCTAAGCCAAGACCAAACATTACATTTTTACTTTCTCAAGTATACTCTCACTAGACCAAGAGCCATTGCTAAAGCTGAAACACGAGGCTCTTAACCAACCAATGCAGCAGAATAACAAGATGTCGAAAAGTTCGAGTTTCATAACCAAGAACAATCAAAGCTCAAGACATTGCAATTGAACTATAAAAAACATAGTAGGGTTGGATAACAAGAGCGAACCTGATATGTACCTTGAAGGAAGAAGATAGCAACAACATGAGCTGCTGATTATCAAACTGCCAATCAAAGATCGACGCCGAAACATCAATTCTACATTATTCTCCTCCTTAACATTACTATTGCTAATAATGCCCTGTTCATTATCATCCCTGCAGAAAAGAAAAAAGAATAATCAATAAACAAACACAATTATGCATTCTAACAGATAAAACAAGCAAGAAATGGAAAACCCACAAAGAAATTGGAATCAAAATTCAACCTTGGAATAGGTGCTGGAGTCGGAAGACGCGAAACGACGTCGAAGCAGAGTTTCCGGCGGCTGAGATACCGGAAATGTTGTTTGTGGGGTGGAATAATACTACCAGAGTTGCTGCTGCAAATTGTTACAGCTTGCATTTTGCAGAGTATGTATGGAAGAAAGAATGTGAAGAGAAAGGGAAAACTAATCAAGAATGGGATACATTGGAGCTCAGTGAGGAGGTGGTGAGGTTGAAGATGAGTGGTTGTCACAGAGTAGGCACAAACATAGAGTCGCATTTATGTTTAACACCCAAACGTGCGACTTAAGGAGTAGTGAAAATAGCTCCAGCTATATAAAAATAAAAATAAGTAGATTAATTTAAGCATATATAAGTTGGTGAATTATTAGAGAATTTGATGGCTATTTGAAAATTAAAATCTTTGAAAAAATAATAATTAAAATTCAATTTAATTTAAGAAGAAACTGCTTAAGGGGTACAATTCAGTTTCTCCAACTTATCTGGCTTAATTTAAGAAAATTTATCAGTTTATAATAAACGGTTAAAAAGATACTACTTCCCCTTAAATAAGTATCAGTAAATTATTGGAAACACCCACTTCAAGAATAAGCTGTTGAAGTTGAATTATTAGAGAATTTGATGGATATTTGCAAACTAAAATCTTTGGAAAAAACAATTAAAAATTTAATTTAATTTATGAGGAAAGTTCGATTCGTACAAATTCTAACTTATCTAGTTTAATTTAAGAAAATTTATGTTACAAACAATTAAAAAGCTACTTCTCCTCAAGAAGCTACTTCGCATGAAAACAAATGATAAAGTTGGATAAGTTATTACAAACTCAACATCAAGCCATAACATTTCCAGGGTCAATCTTATGCATCATTAGGTTGAATGCACCATTGTTTTCTGATCCTCTCCTAATCGGTCTCTCTATGACAGAAGTGTGAGTACTAGCTAGGTAACTCACAGTCTGTCCTCTTCTCAATCAATTCATCACATCTACTAACCAGAACCAGTCTCCCCCACTAATTGTTTCCTTTCTAATTAGAGTAACAAAATGACACCACAATTTAATGTAATGTGGCCAAGATCTTCAACCACACCTGATGTCAAGTCATCGTGAATCACTGCCCTTCGCGGCTATAAAAACAAACCCTCGTATCGACAATGTTCATCACAACAATTTGAAGTAACAAAAACATACACGAAACATTCAAGTAATCTGTCTAGCAATGATGAAGGGTGTTGCACTGATCTCTGTGGTGGTTCTGGCAGTGGTGGCACTGGCAGCTTCACCAGGAGAGGCCATATCTTGTGGCGATGCGATCAACTACCTTAACCCATGCCGCGAATACCTGACTGGTGGAAGCTCCAAAGCATCAGATGCGTGCTGCAGTGGTGTCAAGGGCCTGTCTGGCAGTGCTCAGTCTGCGCAAGATAGGCAAACAGTGTGCAACTGTCTGAAAAGCGCTGCCTCTGGCGTTGGTGGCCTCAACTATGGGGCTGCCTCCAGCCTTCCTGGACAATGTGGCGTTTCCATCGGATACAGTATTTCTCCTAGCGTAGACTGCAGCCAGTAAGTCAACATTAAATCTCCACTGTTACTACTTAGATCTATTTCCTCAGTGATGAGTTGTACTACTAGATGATTAATTACATGTTTCTTGATGGTGTTCTTCTTGATTTGGTGCAGGGTTTCTTGAGAGAGATGAGTTATTTCTCAGCAGAAATAAAGAATAAAGCTCATGCTATGGCAGCATGCCTTCGTTTTAGTATCTTTGTACAAGTAATGCAGTGTTTTTCTTTTTTGTAGATCTTATTTAGGAGTGTGATGGGAGCTTTCATCCCTTCACCAGAGATCCTTGATGTTCATCAAGGGCTCAGATGTATCACTTATATATGGAATAAAAGAAGTTATAGTTTTGTTTGTTTTCAGCTATCTCTTCAGAAATCGTCTAGGACGGACTAAAATCTCTTATTATATGCAGTATGCACACATCTTGGTTTCATTCCTTTCGAACTCAGATAAATCTTTTCATTCACTGTTAAGAGACTTTCTGAAATTGGACGATGATATAATAACTTAACCAAGCTAAACACCAAAGTCCAAACAAAATTTACGGATACAAGAATGTATGATTAGTAACCAAATCTATGCACTTCTGTAGAAATTAGCAGTACATAAAATTAAAAATACAGTTTCAATGCTTGCAAAAGTTTGGGGCAGTATATAAATATGAAAAAGAAGATTAGTATGATTAAACACAGTCACATAGACTAGCATGATATGAGTATCATAAACAACAGAAAAGGCATAGGGAAAAAAAAATCTCTTGAATAAATTAATCATCATACAGAAATAAAAATGAGTACATACCTCATGGTGATGCACACCTGTATATATAATGGTACAGAAAGCATGTCCTACTGAAGTAGGAAATATGGGTTAAATTCAGCCCAAGGGGACTCCTCTAAAGTCCAGTTTCGCGTCAAATTATGAGCAGCTCCATTGACATACTTCTCATGGCACTCGACGACTAATGAAAACAGGTTGGAGATCAAAGGATTGCCAAGAAAGGGATTGATGGCATCTCCTAATTTATACACTTCAGAGAGCATGGACGTGCTATTCTTTGGTTCTCCTTTTAAAATGCAGTTCGACAAGGCATAAAATACGAGCAGATTAGCATACACTGGTAAAAATGCATCTTTGTGATTACCAATTCCACCAATCCAGTCAATACTTCCACTTTTCCCCATGTGTTCACGTGCAAATGTTATCAACTGCTGACAAAATCTGCTTCTCCAGTTATGCAAAAGATCCCTGACACCACTTTCAAGCCCCGAGTCACTTGATTGGGGCTTCGAAATGGTAAGATTTTCCAAACGTGAACAACAAATCTGACATATTAGAAGTTTCTCTTCATGGTGGTTATCAATCTCCTTGTCAAAAACACGCCTGACAAGGTCTCCTCCTGAGACCATATAATTTGCACTGTTGATAGCACGGAAAACCCAGCTGCAAATATGATCCAAAAATTCAATCCAGTGTCCGAAGATTTTCGACAGATGGTCAAAACATAATTCCATCACTTTCTCAACTTGGGTAGAAGCTGTACCAGCATGAAAGTTTCCACATGTAAGATACTTCTGGACTTTCAAACCAATACTCTTTCGGAGCCCTAAATCTTCATCCTCCAGCAGCTTTATGCATGTCAACCACAGATTCAGTATTTTACTGGCATACTTTTGAACTGCCTCTCTTGTTACAAAACCAGTTGTATTCTGATTTGCTACTTTGCTTTCAAGCAAAGAACCAACAACTTGGGCATGAACTAGGATATCAGAAGCTATGATTGACTCAGCAGCTGCCTGACGCATAGTTACGGACCTTGATGGATCACTGCTTTGTCCAATCAGGTCTGTGAAGTAATTTACAGAATCGTAGAAGTCGGAGAGGCTTTTGATTGCGTCAGATCCATTGAACTTGTCTGTTTCAATGTTTAAAGTATCAGAAGAAATGAAGCTCAAGTACAAGTTGGAAATCCGCTTTATGCATATACCCATGCAGCAGATGAGTGTTTGCTTTGTCTTTGCATGTCTTGTGATTTTGAGTAGGTCAACCAATTTGTTCCACAGTTGGAATATTGATTTGTAGTCCAACGTAATGCATGCAAATCCAGGTTTCAGATTGTCATCTGCAAATTCCAGTGAGTTCCAAGTGTAAAAAATCTTCAGAAGGTAATGCACACATTTATGATGCTTCTCTGAATCCAAAAGCTTCAAAACTGTATCTTGAAGATTAATCTTAGACAAGCACATCTTCACAGCCTGGGGAGAGAATTCAAGTCCAAAACTGCCACCTGATGATTTCCTCGATTGTAGGAACAAAAAGAGCCACTTTAAAGTGGCAATTCTCACTTCATAAGAAGCATCTGTGAAGGAGCGAATCAGCCTGGACTCAAATCTGGTAAAGGAAAACTCCATTTCAGCTGTTCTTGACAGATCAGATGCAGGTGATCTTTGTTCCAAAAGATGATCTTCAATCACTTCTTTGGATGTGTGACAAATGCAATTAAAATAGGATGTTGCAGCTTGCTTACGGAGTTCCTGAATGGTTGGATCGAAAAATGACAGGCCACCAGAAGGATCTAAATCTAAGCTTTCGGAAGACAACTCCCAGAGAAGTTTCCAAATGGCACTGGCACTTTTGCTGGCTTCACATGTTCTTGCAATACTGAGCATGTTATCAAGTAACTTTAAGAAGCAGCCATTCACAGTGGGGCAGGCGCACAACTTTGGTCTTCCCATCCATGAGCATGTTTCGAAAATTTGAATCAATTCGTGGAGAATCATATCTTTTCTAGACGGATCAGCTAGGTCCCTACAATTTGTATCCACGAGCGTATTAAGCTGTAACAGTGTTCCATGTACCAAATTGAAAGAGATCAAGTACCCATTATAGCTTTTCTCATGAGGCAACTCCAAGGCAATATTGTTCAAGACAACTTGAAGCTTCTCGTTTGATACCAGGCCAGTTAAGGCTTTGGATGCAAGCACACGAATTCGAAAATTGGTTTGGATTGAGCACCTCCTGATGAACGGCATGAAAAGGAACGGATCTAAAGCATCTCCAGATTCATTTGAAATTGGAGATGGTTTAAGCCGAGATAAAAGTATCAGCAGTGGACACAGGCTCGGATGTACAACATTCTTCAGGTTAGTTGCCAATTGTTCTGATGAAGCAACCGAAAGCAACTCCGTAGCCACTTTAAGTTCATTAAAGAAGAATGAGTGCAGTGCAGGGTACCTGCAATCCAAGACTATGAGTAAAAATTCGGCAATCTTTTCTACTTGATTGATCCATAAAACATTCCATTCAATTCATGGCATCTTTAATTGATTTGTGTATCACAGTCGTTAGATCTAATAGTGGAATTGCATTTATTGATTAGTGAGGCCAAATTCAAATAATAACTCTATGCAAATAGAAGCAGGTTAAAAAAGTTCAATAATACCACGTAGTTCGTGGAACTAAATTTTTGTTAGGAGGTCGAAACTTGAAATGAGGAACACCACCTCCAATTGCAGCATTATTGTATATTAGCAAAAATAATAAAGGAAACAAGAAAACCTATGATGATATAGCATACCTGTGGAAAAATTCAAGCCCAGTTAGCGCTCGCCTTGCAGATTCCCTTTTATGTACATTAAGAAATCCAATCGTGCGCCGTACCAAAGCGGTGTATGCAAGAGTTGCACTATTTCGGATCTCCCAGTATGGAGAAGAAAAAGATTTCACAGAAATTATCAGAGCCTCGGCAGAAAAACCTGACACATCAGTTGCTAAGTTGGTGTCGTTAAATGCTGCCCTGAGAACATTGAAAGCATGAACAGTAGGAACAACACCCTCATCTCTAATCTTTGAGATTTCTTTTATGCCATTCACCTCAGGAGTCTTATTCTGCAAGAGCCCACTGTCAAAGTTCTTCGCTTTATATTGATCAGTTAAGGACCTTGTGACTAAATCTATTAGCCAGCGTAGTGCCCTTGGTAGTAGCCTCTTTGGAGCTCCTTCGGGCTCTGAAAGAAAAAAGGCAATAAATGCAGCAGGTATCCCAGCACTTCTTCTTAACAGGTCATCCACGGTTTGTCCCTTGGCCACTGTTCTTTCCATCAGCTGGTCCATCCAAGATTCTGCTAACCTAGAGAGCCTGTATATTGCAAAAATCCATCTTTTACCATTCAAATTCCATGACAATATCAAGAACAGAAAAAGTTGGTGGAAAGAAAATACAGGATCCAAATAATTCATTAGAATTAATACCAACTTAAGAATCAAGAACTAGGTTCTTTTGTCTATACAATAATTATGTAAAAATTAAATTACTGTCAATTAGTTTTTTTTTAAAACAATAAAAAGATAACCAAAAAAAAAAAAGAAAGATGAGACAGAGAGGGAAAAAATACTACTAGCAACCAAGTTGCATGAAAATTTATAATCTGTCCTACTTGAAGACACAAAATATAAGTATTTGACGCTTAAATTATTTAGCTCAAGTACAGTGAATACAAGTATTTGGCGCTTAAGTTATATAGCTAAAATATGGTGCTAATTTTAGTACCCTATTCTTTATAACGTACGACAATCAGCTTGATATAATTAGGAGGATTTCAGCGAATACCTTGGATCATTCGAACAAAGCAAACGGTTGCATAGTGCAGTGAACCCTGCCCTGGTCTTATCAATTGCACCATTGTGTTTCATTTTTAGAAGAACTTCTAAGAAATGGTTGCCAATTGTCTCTAGTTGCTTCAAGTCAATCAAAGCATCATTTGCTGGACCAGATCCATCAGCAGTATCGCCATTGATGTTCTCTATTTTATCTGAAGTGGGCAAAGGAACTTTCCTAATTACTGTTCCCAAAAGAAGGCTCACCTGGAGAAGAAATGAAAACGAGAAAAAAACTTAGGAAAACCATTGTTCAATGAGGGACTAGGAGGAAAATACAGTCTCCACTAAAATAAAGTGATGTCACATCTTTACTTATAACCATTTACATAAACACCTATACAGCCCATAATCTGTGACACATTATATTCTCTAAAATGCTAAAAGTTACATACATTTTTTGTAAGTTAGTAGCAAGAATTTTATAACCCGTAACTAGGGGAAAAGTAAAAAAGGACAGAACTTCAGGGGCATTATTTGTAATCTTATATTCTCTTTGTATGAATTCCACAATTACATGGCAACAAAGCTGGAGTTTCTAGCAAGAAAGTTACCTCTTTCATAGCAAGCCAACAACCAACCATAACAATCTGATCAGATGGACTAACTTCTGGTATGCTTTTGGAATTTTTTGGTTCCACTTCTGTGGTGGGTCCAGATGCATCAGTGTCTTCTGAAGTATCCAGAAGAATCATGTCATCCTCCATGAACTCTTCCATATCATCAGGTAAGTGCCATGCATCTGCTGAGACTACCCAAAGGGCCAAGGATGTTACTCGCATAACCAACTCCAAGAGCCTTCCAATTACATGTTTCATATCGGCTATGCTTTGCAAAATCACATTGGAATTCCAATCTAGTACCTCAAATGTGTATCGCAAGGTAAGCAGTATGCCATGAACAAAGCTATTTTGGCATGCTTCTAAAAGATTCTTTTCAGCAGTTTCTACAGCAAAGAGCAACCAATCGACGAGTGATGTTACATAAATAATGACAGCAGAGTCAGATGTGCAACCTTGATGGGCCCCATTTGGTGTACAAGACTCTGATGGAAATGACACAGAATTGCAGGATGGTTTAACAATCCAGCTTAGCTCCACGACATACTTTCTAAAAAGAAGCCGCATAGCCAGAGCTCCAGCATCACTTTCCCGGACTCGTGGACTACAAATGAGCTTTTTAGCCCATATAAGTGCCTCTTGGACCAATTCAGGACTAGAAATGCCAGGAAGTGGGCTAGGAAAATACATCAAAATATGAAAAGAACCCTCTCTCAGCCGATCCCAACTATCAATTATTGATCCAACTAACAGCAGTGTTGAATTAGGTGAAGTAAACCCTTTATTGTAGGGACACAAATTAGCTTGATTTTCTGGCGAAGAGACCACAGGCCAAATATTTAGCATTATCAATAAGAGCTCCATGGCCATGGTCTTTCTCTCATATGGAGCAGAAGGATAACAGGAAAAAAACAAGAAACAACTCAACCATTTCATAAAATCGAAGAGTTTATCCGCCCTGTATGTCACAGTTTTTTCTTCCTCTGTACATAGAACTCCATCAGAACCTCCAGAAGGCTTCCATGTTCCAAGCTTAAATTGTCTCTCTAGTGATGTTCGTACCCTGGAAAAGAACTTCCTGAATAAACTATTCCATTTCATTTGGAAGGCAGTAGAACAGCATCTCATGTTCAGGGGTACTGCTTTTCTCATCAAGCTGAGTTCCAAAGAAGAAGGCAGGCTTGCTGTCTTTGGATTCAAGAATAGAGTTTCTGCTGCATCCATACGAAGTGACTCATCAACATGGGTCAAAGCTAATATCAGCCAGTTCACTGGGAGTTTAACCTCAATACCCTTTATACCAATGACACAATACAGATTGTTTTTCTCCAAACCTTCAGCAAACACTAATGGATGATCAAACCAATCAATGTCTCCTTCCATTAATGCAAGTACACGAGAGACCTTGAGTAACGACACTAAAATTGCAATTTTCTGTTCAATCCGTAGAGACATATCCACGCAACTGCTTTCAATATAAGTAACTAGAGAACCCTCTTCTCCTGATTCAATTCCAATCAATGCTAGCATATAGAAGATGCTATCCACGTCCAGCTCTACCAAAACAGGTACAGCATAAGTGTTCAAATTCGACCTCAACTTAGCCAGTCCAGATGCAAGTCCAAGTAAAAAGGGCTCCAAGCAATGACCTCTGTACTTCCTAAATCCCACATCAACACCATCACTGCTCCAATACTCGTCTCTTAGGCACTCAAGAAAACACTTCAGGAATGTCGTGACAGCACAACACACATCATCATCTATGTAAGCGTTGGCCGATTCTAGCAGCAAGTCTGGATTCATCTCTAGGATATTCTTAGCCCCCAACCTCCTTGTGAGAGAGGCCAAGGGAATATATCTTCCCTTGCAACGTGGTCCAAGATGAAGGAGATCACTAGCAATCTTTTTCAAGTATAACCTGATATTTTCACTACCTTCTGCCCATTGAAGAGTAGATTGAATATCCAAATAGAGGTCAAAGATCAGATGAACTTGTTTAACAGTTTGGCTTAAAGGATCTTCCAAATTATTCCACACTAACTTTAATATCCTTGCCCCCATGTCCTCTGGAATAGGATCATATTGATCTACTTTATCGCAGGTATCACTTTGCAGAACAGTTTTTATCTGCTGCAGGCATATTTGCATCACGGTCAATGTATGAAAGTTGGAATGACCATCACTGGGATTTTCAGCTGAATTACACAACTCAGGCAAAATTGCATCATAAAGTATTGTCTTTATCGAATTACCTTCAGTTAACACAACAAAATGGGCGTTGAGAACAGTTCTTGAAACTGCTGTCAGTATTCCCCTGATCAAGCACAGTCTACTTAAAGCAGAAAACGTACATATTTCATCAATCAAATCACCTTTATAAGGAATTTTCAACTTAACATCATCAAGCTTAATCTTACACCCAAAAACATCAGTCTGTTGAAATATACCTTCCATGATGAACAGAGCTAGTTCTTCCGCACCCAAACACACCTGCAAAGCCGCACACAAACTCACTCCAGCTGCCACGAAACAGTCCCTTGAAAATCCTTGCGACTTCAAGATGCTCAAAACAGTCACAAAAGCCATCTCCATAAAATCCAGCTTACCATAGCCCACTCCATTCGCAACTACACGATCCTCATCACCAACGCCGCAAAACTTCCCCGGAAACCTCTGCAGCAAGTAGTACATGCACGATAACGCGTCCTGGCATTGTTCCATCACAATCGGAGAAGGCCTCGACCATTCCTTCATCTCATCAACAACACTCTGCAACCCCAAAACCACATCCATCCCCACCAGAACCGCACATTGTTCGACAACATCGACCAAATACCCTAACTTAGGCGTGCTCATCATCGACAAAGCCGCCCTAGCTACACTAAACCTTCTCTTCCCAACATACTCCTCACACAGCTCCCTAAAACAGACCTCAATCAAGCTTCTAAAGTTATTACACTTGCCTAACACTGAAGCTAGCGTCCTATGCAACGGCATCGAGTTTTCTAGGAAAAGTATTTCCAAAAACAACTTCACAGCTGAAGAAACTGATTTCTCATCGGAGCTGGAGTCTGAAAGGAAGCTGGAAAAGGCTGCGGCTAGCTTCTTAACGTGCTCGAGCTGAGCGTAAGTGGAGTTGAGAGAAATCAGGTGCTTCAGTTCGGCGTAGAAAGGTGAGCTACAAGGTGTTTGATTAAATGCCTCACAGAAGTGCGCCGGGAAAACAACAGCGCTATAAGTGTACTTGTGGCGGTGCTGCAAGGCGCGCCATTTTGCAGACATGGTTAGGGGGTGCCGGTAATTTTACCGCCGGTAGTGGGCGGCGAATACGGCGGCGATTTGGTATCGGAGAAGATACGTGCTGGGGTAGATTAGGGTTTAACGATGTGGTTTGGGTCTGGGTAATTAGGGCTTTAAGATGATTGACCCATATTGACCTTCGACGTTGACTTTGTTTGTTGACCTTCGACGAAAATCCTATGAAAATTTCGACTTCGGGGGCATTAGAAGGAGACACAGTCCAATCACATTTTTTTCCTTTTTTTTAAATTTAACATATTTGTAATTAATATAGTGTATGTATCCATATCCATGTATCGGTGCTTTTTAGCGTATTGGACATGGGCACTAACTTTGTATAAAAAAGGAAAGGATCAGAAACATTTCAATTTCGGTGGACGATTCACGAATAAACAGTCTCAAATGGGGTTCTAGGGGCACCAAAAAATTTCTCAATATGCATTCCACCGACACAAGAACGGTAACCCAAATCCATTGAGCATAAATATGCACAAACACTTTAAAACTGGTTTTAATAACTCAATACTTAATAAAATTAGTGAAATCTTTTGAGTTCGAGAGATCACGCAGAGGAATTCATCGTAAAAAATGGTGACTATCATGAAGAAAAATCAAAGACACCGAATATAAGGTCTACTTAGGAACTCGAGAGAACGCTCTAAAAGTTAGTTTGCTAAAGGTATGGTTTTTCCTCTTTCCAACTCTTTTTTCTTTTTCTTTCAAAATAAACTCTTTTTTCTTTTTATTATATATTTTTATTAATTCTAATGATCCATTGAAATGTTTTGAGTTTCTTGAAGTTGGTTGATGGTTTAATACTGATTTGAAGCTACTAAAAAAATAAAAAATATAAAGAACCACTCATTCACGCTTACAAATTTAGGGACAGTTTAGTTGCTGAATGTGTTCAAAGTCGTTACTTTGTTGCCATATTTAAATCTCATATTCGTGGCTCTTAAATTATAAATTACTGAACTAAAGTTGTAAAATTCTTCAATTTCATGAAAGTTAACTCAAGTCATTTGCTTGATATTTTCATGTACCGATTCCAGTTTGATCGTCGTTGATGACACTGTTCTTTGAACTGGTCGCCTTTGAATAATGCAACCATATTTGAGTTGAGATGGATCATACGTGATATACATATCTCATCAGGTTTAACCTAATCTACCCTTTGCAATTCATGTTAATGGGCGTGTGATTATAGATGTTGAGTTCATGTGACATAGATATTTGTGTTCTCTTCAACGAGCATCTTTTTTTTGTGCAAGCAGCTGTTTTTGTTACTCATCTTTCGGTCCATAACTTGAGGTCCAATAGAGGGACGTAGGAGATCAACATAGATGTAGCATCTATTTTGTATAATCCTTTGACATTTCACAAGCTGCATGTGTTATCAGTAATGATTCCTATCTCTTGCAGTCTATATTTAGTAGCTAGCTTATTCATTAGTTATTCCAAACAAAATGAAACTAGTTTACAGAAAACAACGTAGAGAGAATAAATTATTCATATAACATCTTAGTTCTCTTAAGATACATGAAGAGTGCAAAGTTTATTTATTTATTTATTTATTATTTGTTGGTTTGAAAAGAAAAAAAAACTTTTTGGCACTTAAGAATTTGATCAATTTGAGTGAGCTCATAACAAATTTGGTGTTTTAATTGGCAAGTTTTGTATCTTTCAGGATTTGTTCATAATGTCAGAGTAAGATTGAGACTCACATATTGAAGCTAGTTTGCAGGTTTCCCAGCCAAGAAAGAAACAAAGAGTGACTGCCCGTAGCTATTCTAAATGATGAGATGGTTGAACTTGGGTAATGAAATTAGTAAAGTATAACGCCACACAAAAATCAAACAGTTAGTATTAGAGAAAACTAGTCCTTCCTATAATTATAGGAAGGACCGATCTTATAATTTGTATTTAGTCGTTTTAATTTGTATTTGGGGTATTTAATTCGGATCTGAGAGATTTAACTCATATCTTTGGCATTTTAATTTGTATCTCGGCGATTTAATTTGTATCTTGGGGTTTTAAATTTTATCTTGGAGTTTTAGTTCGTGTCTAGAAATTTTAATTTTGTATCTAGGTGTTTTAATTCATATCTTGGGTGTTTAAGTCCGTATCTCGGGGTTTTAATTCATATCTTGGGTGTTTAGTTTGTATCTTGGGGTTTCAACGGCGTCCTTCCTATAAATATAGGAAGAACCGGTCTTTTCTGAGATTTTGACAAAATCAAAAGGGCATTTACTTAAATAAATAAATAATAATAATAAAATTAAAAAAAGAATCAAAAGGGCATTCTCCATTCGCTTGCATAAGATTGATCGCGTCTTCTAATATATCTCCCTCGCAGTTAAGCCTCCGCGGAAAACAATGATTTGGTGGGAAAGTTATGAAATAGAGGGAAAATGATAATTGATAGAAGTCATTGGAGAAAAATGTTATGGATTTGAAGGGAAAATGGATGATTTAGAGGGAAAATGATCTAAAGAATAAAGAATAAACTGAGAGAAGTATGCTAAATATTCTCAAAAAAATTGAAATTATATTATAAAGAAGCTTGACCTTATCATAATGGCTAGAATAGATGTCATGTAGATTGTAAGTATTATGATATTTGGATCGTAAGAGAGTAGAAGTGATCTGATAGAATCCTACAGATCAGATGTCATGTTTTAAACATTATCTCGTAGATTTTTAAAAACAATTGATCAAACCCCTCGACCAAGTGAGACAATATTCCCAAAATATTAAATCTGAGACTTAATCTCCTCACCTATTTAAAATGTTACAACATACCCATTACATAATATTTTTCCCTTCAATTTAATATTTTCTCTACAATTATATATTTCCGTTTGACTTCAAACTAATCCCTAATTCATATCCAAAAATAAGTTTCAAAATTATATTATAAAAATATATGATTTCCACTTCTATAATATATAAATAATAAGTTCAAATATTATTTTTTCGATACAATTTATATTATAAAAGTGAAATAATACTTTCATAAATTGTACCGTAGAAATCATTGTCTCAACTTGCACCTCTGGTATTTATCGATACAATTTATATTATAAAAGTGAAAAAATAATACTTTCATGATTTCCACCTCATTGGTATTTAGAGTTTAGAGTTTAGACATTATGATATAATTTATTGATTATTAAATTTAATTATATGCGTTCACTATGAATGATTTAATTGAACATATTAAATGTGCAAATATTGTTCGTATTTAACACTTTTAGTCATGAATATGTAAATATATGTATAAAACCTAAACGTATTTTTAACGTATTCATATTTTAATATTTTGAATTTTGTAGTTTTTCGTATTCGTATTGTATTCATATTTGCATTCATATTCGTATGGGTGCTTCTTAGGTTACAACTATAAAATAACTCAATTTTAAAATTTGAGTATATTTATTGAGTAATTTTTTTTCGAAATAGGCAATAGCATTAATTGACAAAGTTCTATACATGTATAAACGAAACTATATCATCTACTAGCATTACATCAGAAAGCCAACGAGGGCATACGTCCCAAATATACACATTAGTCTGCATAGAGCTAAGGGTTTGATTCCCGAAAATGCGCCTTCTCCATTCTCTTAGCAAGTATCGGCGACTTGATTTATTTCACGTTATTTATCGAGTAATATTAGTACTATTGCAAGTAATGTATTGTAACGAGTTAGACAGCATCGTTTTTATTCATTTTTTGTTGGCAAACAATCGAAGCTTAAACATGGTTGTATTATTTTGCTTGGGTAAAAATACTTTCACTTTAACTCCAACAATTATTGTGATATCATATAGGTCATAGGAGCCTACATAATTAGCCATTTAAGTTCCATTTCCATTCACTCAAAGTTATAAGTAGTTCATCAATAGGAAAAAAAAAAAAAAAAAGCAATACAACTCTGATAATGTATTGAGACTAAACAATCAAGAGAACGGATTTTGGTCAATGCAACACAAATGAACCATAATCTCTATACATTTTTGTCTCTCTTCCAAAAGAAAAGACATACCAACTCTTGAAATTAGAGATTACATACCACAAAATATTGGGCCGGTTTGGTGGATGCTATGTAACACATGCGCCCAAAGTGCTTTTTTCCTTGAAGACCAGTTCATTCACTCCAGTTCACACATCACATAACAGTCCTAGTTGCTGCTTAAGTTGATCAGCTGTGCACGCATTTCTTTTCCTTTGGTCACAGACAACAATCAACTCAATTCCAACTGCCATGCCACCCGGCAGTGGTCTTGACGCAGCCATATCAACACATCTTTCCAGAATATTTGCACCTCTGGACATGAAAAGAGAAGATGGTCTGTTGTCTCAGCTCCACCGTAGAAATAATAGCTGCCATCTGCTACAACTCTGAAGTGTTCGTGAGGGTGAGCCCTGTTGCAATAGAATAACCAAACCACTTTTTCCTTTTGACCTCGAAGTTCCATACAGACGCAGCTTTGTGGAAGATATCTGTCCTAATTGTTACAGCCCATTCTTCTCGGCATTTTAGCATCAATTTCAGGATCCAAGAACTAGTACAGGTCTGATGCTCCAAAGAATCATTATCTTTTTATGTAATATGCGTGCATGCATCTCAATAGTTTATCAGCCTTGCAGCACAAGTTGCACAAGAATTTGGCTGTTGTGGCTACGTTTCATTCCACCAAAGAGATCAATACAAATCCACCAGCTGATTTAGGATCAAATACATGATAGTTTTGACCTGGAACTAGGCGAGTGATTTCTTCCCTTACACTTCAAATAAATGATAGTTTTGACCTGGTAATACTCTGAATATGATACTCAGAGTTAATACAGCACAATACTTGGATATAAAACAGCACAATATTGGAATGAATAGAAACCAACTGAAATAACATTGTAACCCAATTTCTTATTTTTCATTACAATTTGTATTATTCCCAAGTTTGGTCAACTACTTGGCATCCATGTTAGGTAAATTTTCCTTTCCACATTTCTAATTAACCAACACCTATGTGCTCTTTTGTTATGCTGTAAATATATGCACACCATCATTCAGAGTTACTGAATTTAGTCATTCTTATGTGGAAAACCAGGGATAAAAATCTAAGAACTTGGAAACATCTTATGTTGGTGGGATCATTCACAATGGTCAATAACCAAGTATTATTTCAATATTTCGAATACAAGAGAATACTTGGTTATGTACCTATTGGGACGATCCACAACTAAAAGGCTCTCAAGTTCTTAGATTTAGCCTGCTTTTTGCACATAAAAAAGGTTCGAAGTCAGTTTTCTGGATACCAACTAATACTGACAGCAAAATAATGAGCAAATAGGTATTGCTTAAATAGAACAATAAAAACCATAATCTATCTAACTAGGGCCAGCAAAATCCATGACCAAACTTATCTACCAAGAGTAATCAGAAATATAGAGCTGATAGGTAGTGTCCAACCCAATATTGTAGTATCCAACAAGTATACGAACTCTAGATCATTTTAAAGCTAATAATAGAATATTGCAATCAACTATAACTCAAAAAGACTTGCAAAATGCAACATCGGGTAGATAAAAATAAATAAATAAATAAAAATGACAAAATCGCAATACATCAGAAATTATCCAAAGTAGGGGAAAGAAGGTCAATGTAAGCCAAATTTTATACGTCATCTATAACCTATAACATCAAATGATAATGCAACAGAATCGGAAAAAAAAAAAAAAAGTCAACCTATACCAAATTTACTATATCAAGTTTTTGTAACATATCCACTGACAAAGTAGCCTCCTTAATTATGACAAGTTATGATTTTGACAGCTACACATTAAGAGAAAACCCAAGCAGCTTGAACAAGAGATTGACACAACCAGTACTATGTAAATCTCCTTCTATCTGGCTAGAGAAAACATTGTGCAACTAACTGGATCAATCCAGCAATGTACACATCAGTTAACATATATATTTCTACATCTGAAATTTCGTATATGCAGGTTACCCCCATCCAGTCTGATATGGAAATAATATTATTTGTATATCTACTTAAATGTATATAAAAATTAAAAAAGAAATAATAAAACAACTTGAAAACCCTAATTCTCAGCCGCCGCACCACCCGCTTGTTGACATCTATCCCCCTGTCTCCGCCACCTCATCACGTCCGTTGGTTGGACCTGTGCTTTGCCACATGGCAAACAAAACCATCTTCGTCATTTGACTCCTCACTCGCAGGCGGCCAGTAACTCTCTATTCTGTCTCACCAGACTTTTAAAAGAGAAATCAGCATCTAATAAGCAGTTATATCATTTTGGTATTTTGACACTGAAACATACATCATGAGTTGTTGATTTAATAAACATGCAATGTGTTTTTTATATATATTTAAATTGACAAAATTTTGCTCTTCGCAAGCTAGAGCGTATGTGGATATGTTTGTTTTGAAAATCCAATCGGCTCTTTCAGAAACATTGAAGATGTCTGAAACCATTGGATCAATGCACAAAGTCCACAATGTGCCGAAAGAACCAATTTATTGTTTCTCAAAACAACCAAATGTCAGCATGAACACTTTTGGAAAGAGCAACATTTTGCCAATAAAAATATTCAAATATAAATACACATTCACTTGATCATGACAAGTACATTAGATCTAATGTTTGCGATCTAAATTCCAGTGTCCAAGAATACTAAAATAATAATTGTTTATTTACGGGATACTAAGCTCTCCTTTCAAAGTTTGGTGAGTTGAAACGAAGTGTTCCTGGTTAGGCAGTAATGACAAGTTAAGAGAGGACGAGGACGAAGTACTGTTCGACATTTGCTGAGGCAGAGGTTAGGTCTACAGGGTCTAAAAAGGCTGCAGTTAGGGGATTTCGCAATTGGAGTGATGAGCGAGTGATGGGCAACTGGGAATTAGGGGTGTCAAGTGATTTTTTTATTCTTTTTAGAATTTTCAAATATATACAAATAGTATATAAAATAATACTTTAAATATTACAAAGTATCTTAGTAGATGATCAGATGCGGAATTCCATAAATATGCGGGCTGGATATATAGATCTGCAATTTCAGATGTAAAAACGCATCATTATTCATATCCAGAAATCACCGGATAGGATAATGGCCCCAGCCAAATTGCAGAATTTCAGATTTTTTACAGAACACTAAATTTGATGCTTAAAATTGGCCCCCATCTCACAGCAGCAAAACTTGCATCAGCAAAAGGAGCTAGATTGCATGGTGATTGGTTATAGGAGATGTAATAACAAAGCATGCAGTGTATGCAAGTTGTTCTATGGTTGGCTCTAAGCGAATTAGATTGCAAAGTATCAAGACTAGCTAGTTACTGTACCTTTTTAAACTATGTGCCCTCGCTTTCCAAAGTACTGCACATCTCGTTGAATGGCATAACTGGATATACATTACATAAACCATCACCATGGGATCCAATATTTTTCCCATCAATGTAAGTTTAGTGGCAGAGATAGTATGCAATCGTCTCAGCAGAATTGGATGTAAGCATCCACAATACAAAACTTACATTGCTGGAACAGGGCTTGGATGTACATATGTGGATGCTTAGAACCAATTATTCCAAGGGGAATTGCATTGTGATTAGATTTGTAACATAGCTCTGATGGTGTCATTCAAGGACAATGCCACATGCAATACTTTTATTAGATGCTTACAATCTATTACTTCAATTGCCGAGCTCCATTGATGAATTCCAGTAAACACTGTACAAAAAATAGAATGTGAATGAGTTCCAGTAAAATCATCAGTCAATAGATACTGTATAAAAAACAAAATCGTTTAGCAACAGCATACCGAGATATGAATCAAACTAAATTCGACAAATCTAGGCATTCTGAAAATTTCATTGGCAAGAGAAACCCATTAGTAATGCCCTATACCTTCCAGTTAACATTTCCAACTAAGGACAAAGAAGAAAAGGAAACATCACTTTTAATTTAAACCTTTGTTTTTTGGAAATAAATCATTTTAGCTTCTTAAAAACCTTCAAAATTTCCAATGAATTTGTAAATACAGTTGAACACAAATTAACCTTTAATTTCAAACATTCCTTAAGATTTATAAGGTATCTAATGGTTTATGTAACATAATCAGTGTCCAATTATGCAGCTCAGAGTTCCAATTAATCAATACTTTAAGGTCTTAATTCAACATTCTATATGATAAAGCTACAACATACTCTCTAGAGTTCATATACACATTATTCAGCAAATCGCAAATGCACCGATAAAACATGGAAACAGAAAAAATAATCAACACATTTAAGGTCTTAATTCAACATACTACTATGAATCTATGATCAAGCAACAACACAAACATTCAGGACTCTAAAAGCTGAAAGTAATAATCAGAAAAGGCGCAATTACAGACACAAGTCAGATATAAGGAAATTGCAAAATAATTGAAGCTAAAATGGAAGAAAATGACAGATCCAGAAATGAGAGAATGAATAAAAATGAACAAACCTCTCAACTGATGATGGAGGCGAACGACCAAAGCATGATAGAGGCGCAGAACGGCAACAATTGACGGAGATCGGTGAGTATTTGGAGTTTGATTGGCAGGTCCAATTGGACTTTGAGTCTCAGGTGATATGAAATTGACAGAGTGAGAGGAATGATGGTGGTGGCAGTGTACCTGTCAGGTTGTATTTACTACTATTTAGATAGGCGATATCTAGGGTTTCTCTGTTATAACCTTTTCTTTTTTAGATATTTGTATTGTGGGCTTATTGTACAGGCCCAACACCGTGGGTTATTTGTAACATGGAGTTGGAGTACTATTTATGTACCATGGCCGATGACTTGCCAGAGTATGTGTTCCACTTCCACCTAAGGTTGATAGTCGAGATCAAGCAAACTGGATTAGTTGCGTAACAGAAGAATAGTTTTGTTGCATGTTTTAGTTACATATTGATATTGAACCGCAACGTGTAGTGTATACCGTAACAGTGCCTTCTTGGGGTAGACATGTAAATTTTTTATTAAATAATAATTGTAGAATTATAGATAAGTAAATGCATATTTGTTCCAATTTAAACATGTTACGATTTTAAATCGTTTTATCCGATTATGAGAATTTAGAGTTTATAAAGTGTTAGGGCAAACCACTTGAATAGTTTCAAACTAAAGCTCAAAGGTAAATGACATGGTTTAAGAACAAAAACATATTCAAATCATGTAATATCACGCTTTGATTACATGGAGTTGAAACTATTCATGATCAAAGCATAACTTCAAATATACATGTCAAGTTATACTTATATCCGCGAGTATGTCCTAATCTTCTCAAGATTTTGTATTGTAGGCTTCTTGTACATGCCCAACACCATAGGCTATTGTAATGCCAAAACACCACAGCCCCGACGGCTCGTAAAGTATGTGCTCCATGAAAGGGTGAAAGTCGAAATCAAGAAGAATAGATCCGTTGGGAATTTTCTTGGCTAGGTGTGTACGGGATGTCTGGTATATGTTTAAATGAAGTTTAGATCCAGTTGTTATGGAAATATTGATTAACCAGCTGAGAAAATGATTGTGATGCTTTGACATTTGGAAAGTGTGTAAGAGACCTGTTGGCGTCAATTTGAATTCCACTTGATTTTATGGGGGGGGGGGGTATGAACTAAATACTATTATTATGATAATGGAGGCCGTAGATGTGATTTATTTTCACAGTGTGTTAAGGTAACAAAAGAATGATCTTGTAACATATTTGAGATACGTATTGAAGTGCAACATATATATTGCATATAGTAGATGTTACATCCTGGTGAAAACCCCTAGCTTGTTGTATACGCAATACATTGTGTGCATGGTAGGCGACATGTAAATTAGTAATTAGATGATAACTACTGTAGATCAATAAATGTATTTGTTCCAATTTAAACATGTTGTTAATTATCTTAAATCTTTTCATCAAATTATGAAAATTTACAGTGTATGAAATGTTTGGGGAAGCCATGTAAATGGTTTCAAACCCTACATTTAGAGATACGTAGAAGACATGGTTTCAAAATAAAAATTTAATCAAATCACGTAATATCACGTTTTAATTACATTGCGTTGAAAATTGTACCTGAGACTATTTATGAGCAAAGCATAAATTCAAATAGTTCCGTCCCATTTGAGTTGAACCGTCTTTTTTTTTTTTTAGGAGATGACTATATTATATTTATATAGTTATATTGGTAGTGAAATAGGTTGATGTGAGAAAAACGAATAAAAAATGAAAGTCAGGGATGACAAAGGGGACTGGATTTGGGGCTATAGTAAACTTTGGTCTCCCCATCCGTTAATCTTGCAGAAGCTACAACTATGCGCATAGGTCTCCAACTTGCATGGGAACGCATATATGAAAGATTCATGTTGAAACAGATTCTCAGCTGCTTTACAAAATGATAATGGAGGATTTGGGATGTGATGACGAGCAGCAGATACGAGATGAGATCAACCTTTGCAAGGAACTTCTACGCAAACCTTGGCAAGCTAAAGGATTCCACGCTCAGCTAACTTGTATGCATACAAGTTATCTAGACTAGAGAATTAGGACATGGCAGGGGAAATCTTTTGAGATCTACCACCGCCTTCTATTCTATTGTATCTTTTTTAGATTTTGACAGAGTCTAATGACTAGCACTCTTTCATTATCAAAAATAAATAAAAAATGAAAGTGAGAACCAACCAAGTTGGTTTTCAAGGTGAATTTTACCTCCCTGCATTCCAATTGTTAACACAGAAAAGAACTGGATTCAACACTACAAAAAACTAGGCCTTTAGCGACGGAACAATCCGTCGCTAAATAAGGTCGATCGGTCGCTAAATCTCGCTAGCGACCGATCGGTGTTTTTAGCGACGGATAAAATCGTCGTCGCTAAACCGTTGGTCGCTAGCGAATTAGCGACCGATGAGGAATCCGTTGCGAATTTGCGACGGATTAGCGACGGAAAATGAGGTTGACTTTTAGCAACTGATGACTTATCCGTCGCTAAAAGTCCCGGACTTTTAGTAACGGATGAGTCTCATCGGTTGCTAAGTATTAGCAACGGATGAGCCTTATCCGTCGCTAAAAGTCCGGGACTTTTAGCGACGGATAAGGCTTATCCGTCGCTGTATATAGCGACGGATGAGGTCATCGGTTGCTAATTTTTTATTTTTTATTTTTTTATTTTTTAGATATAATAATGAGACTCAAAATCAAATGCAACCTGTTTAGTTAAGCAACATGTTACAGAAATTTTATAGACCAAATAAACCAAAAAATAATTCAAAAAAATCATAATAAATGTACCAAAACCCTCCATACATATAATAATAATCATACGTACACAATACTAATCCAAAATAATATCATAGTGTACACAGTATTCATGTAGAAAATAGTAAATAGAGTCGAAAAGGATAGGGGATCATGGAGAGGTAGGTGGGGAAGGTGGATCCATCCCCAGCTTCGCATACAGCTGAGCAAACATATTATCATATTGAGTCTGCTTCGCAGCTAGCCTCTTCACCTCCTCATCCCTCTCCTGCAACTGAAGTAAGAGGGCCTGCTCTCGAGCGGAAGCTGCTGCTGCTGCTGAAGATGATGAAGATGTACTGGCACGGGAACGACGAGTCGGCCTCGAGTCCAATTCAGGGACGGCTGCTGCACTCCCAAGTCCCAAGCGACGGCCCTTCTCGTCTGGAGGATTCACCTCGAGGAAAATGGCATTCATTTCCTCAACAGTGAGATCCTGATCACGAATCCTGTCCTCGTAGGCCGTCTGAAATTATAAATCAAGAGTATAAGGTGTTAGTTATGTTGTTAATTAGTTATGAAATCATCAGTATTTAATAAACACATGTATTGTAGATACTTACCGCAATTGTTTTGGCCTCGTCACACAACCACTGTCCGTCCTTGGCCTTCTGAGATCTCGAGAACAGGGTGAATAGGAGACTCTCCTTATCCTTCAACTGAATGACACATGAAAGCATCATATACTTAGTTTGAAAGTTCGAAATGCAAGTAAATAACAAGTATAAGAATGATGAATTCACAAAGTTAATATACTTACCTTCTGCCTCACATGTGCTGTAGCGATCGACTCAGAGCCAAAACGGTGTGTCACCAGGGTACGTGTCCCATCATTCGGCTGCTTCTTCCGGTTCTCAGTGTTCTGGTCAGCCTGCGCCTGGACTCCCGCGTCAACCCAATATACCTTCCACGCCTCCCAAATTGCATCTCCGGGCCAATCACTGGTACGTGGACGGTCTTCTTTCCACATTTTCTTCAGGCTATGAACCATGCACTTGTAAAGGGCACTACCGTGAGAGTTGAAGCTCCACCAGAGATCCATCAGCAATGCTTTCGGAAGGAAGAATTCTTTCTACACAATTACAAATAAACATCGAAACACGTACGTTGGTGAATACTTAAAAAACATTCAAGTATAACAAGGGGAGCTAACATGTATCAAATATATAACAAGGGAAAACAACATCTATTCAGGTATATCGGGTTGTTAACAGTCATCTACAAACAAATAAGGACGCCGCCTACCCATCATGCATGAACGGTCTACACGTAATGGATGCCGCCTATCCATTCTAGTTCTAAACGCGGTCAAGCATATAATGGGTGCCGCCTACCCATACATAAATATGCGGTCCGACATATAAGAGGGCGCCGCCTACCCTCGCATGCATAGCGGTCGAACGGAATGTAAAAACATGGTATTTAAACATGCATATATTAACTCACCCTCAGCTCCTCGAAGAGCTCTCCCTTAATTTGGTCCGGGATGCAATGCCACTGGCTGCCACCCTCTTGCGGTGGGACCATTCTGTTCCGTATTATCGAACTGAGTACTTTAGCAGCGTGCTCCCCATACAACCTGTGAAGAACAGGTAAGTCAATAGTGACAAGGTTAGTTCGGTATATATATATTAAAAGTTCGTAAATCAGTTAATGCCTAATACTTACTTCTCTCCATTGGGGTAAAGGACAGGGCGACCATTCCACATAAGACCATCTTCCGGCCTTTGACAGGGACAACCGTCGTCTGGAACGTGGGCCCACGGGTCGTGGAGGGAGGAATGAGGAGTCGATCCCCTGCTCGACCCAGGTGGAGTCCCTAAAACAGTAGGGGAGCCCTGATCGGTCTCCGATCCGTCGGTATAATCCCTCTGGGACTGCGGGGTCATGTATCGTGGCCTCCTGGGTCGTGGCATCTGCAATACAAAGATCCGTGTTAGTACATACACAATTGAATATAAAACATGTACAATCAGAGATATAGCAAGGAACGACACTAGACATTCGGGTGGTCACGCCAGTAGGACTCCCAAACATCATGAAGGGGACTCGGCATCCACTCTTTGGGCGGAACTCCCAAAAGCCAGTTGGCTTTCCAAACCTCAAGTAAGGGAATCCTCAGTGTACGTTCTGACATATTTGAATGCTAAACCTGCCCAATATTTCTACATTAGAAATAAAAATACTCATATTATCTTCTAACTTTAATTTATCAATGAGTTATTTCCTTCATACTTACAATTTTTTTAAACAATAATTACCTATATTTATCTATATTTCCATTATACTTGTACAATTTTCATTATAATAACTAATTACAATACACTATAATTACATATATTTTTCATTATAATTATGCAATTTGCATTATAGTAACAACTACCAATACACTATAATTAACTATATTATCTATATATTTCCATTATACTTATGGAATTTTCATTATAATAAAAACTTGCAATACACTATAATTACCTATATTTATCTATATTTTCATTATATTTATACAATTTCCATTATAATAACTAATTACAATACACTATAATTACTCATATTTCCATTATAATTATACTTATGCAATTTTCAAATCTAATTAGTATATCCCAAACAAACTACACTAATTGAACAAAACTAACTACATAGATAATCCCAAACATAATCGAACCAAATTCAAATCCCAAACATAATAAAACCCAATTCAAATCTCAAACATAATCGAACCCACTACATCCCAAACATCCCAATTGAACAATACTTACATCAAAACTAGCTAATAAACCATAAAACACTTCAAAATTGAAAAAATACCAAATTTACAAAAGTTAGGTTTCGAGATTAGTACCTTTAATTGCGGAATAAATAGAACAACCCACTTCAAATTGAATGTCTCACTACGTTCCTTGTTGAATTGGCTTCGATTTGACACCAAGATTGGAAGAAATGATGTAGTATAATGGAAGATTGGAATTTGAGAGAAGAAGGGACAAGAAGAGGAGAAGAGGAGAAGAGGAGAAGAAAAACGTTAATGGAGTTCTGGCCGTGTTCTGCCGGTCATATTGATTTTTAGCGCCATCCGTCGCTAAATTTAAATGCCGTCATCCATCAACGAATTTTTTTTTTATCTTGGTCAACGTTTAGCGACGGATGACTCATCCGTCGCTATTTAGCGACGGATAATGTCCATCGGTCGCTAAACGTAGCGACCGATGATTCATCCGTCGCTAAATTTAAAAGCCGAATTTTTTTTTTCTATCTTGGTCAACGTTTAGCGACGGATGAGTCATCCGTCGCTAAATAGCGACGGATAATGTCCATCCGTCGCTAAACGTAGCGACCGATGATTCATCCGTCGCTAAATAGCGACGGATGAGTCATCGGTTGCAAAAAAATCACGCTCTAATACGAATTAAGTCCATCGGTCGCTAGTGGCTATTTATCCGTCGCAAATTGACCGATCGGTCGCTGATGGTGGTTGCTGATTTCTGTTTTTCTTGTAGTGGACTCTTGCTATACACATGTGTGATCTCAGTGCCAAGTGGACTCTTGCTATAACTCGGATGTTTTCACTGAAAATCATCTTGCCTACTTGGGGTAACTCTCAGCACTATGCAATAGGCTTTATACGATGTGGAATCTCCAAAGTCCAAGGAGATTTTGATCTGTGGACCTTGGGGCAGGATGCTACTGTCTCAAAGGTGTGAATGATCTCAAAAGAGAAATAATTCTAACTGAGGGACCATGGCAACTAGATGGTAATTTCCGAGGCTCAGTTTGACCTAAAATTATTATTAAACCTTATCAGAAAAATAATTTTTGAACTTATGTTATGAAAGTAGGTAGCATATACTTTCATAATATAACCTCCAAAGTTACTTTTTAATTACATTAGGAGTAGTTTGATGTCAAACAGGAGCTAAAAAAAATCAACAAATCAAATGAGAAGTTTATCGCAGGACAGAGGAAGTACTACCTTATAACTCTAAATACACCCAAACCAACCTTATATCTCCGTTAGGGTTGGAACTCCCGACCTCTCCTTTGCTACTCCAGCATTCTTACCTCCCCAATCTCAATCTCTTCATTTATCCTAATGAATGAGGTGATAATTTTACTATGTTAGGATCTTGGGATAGACTTCATTTTGTACATCACGACTTTTACAAGACTTGCTCGTTACTCATACTCAGGAGGGAGTAGAAGATAAAATAATGTGTATTTTAGCACAGGAACACGGACCGGACGACTTAGTTTGTGTTTATCTTTCATAGACAAAATGAGGAATACATCACCAGCAACACAGTCCAGTCTCATGATATGACTGAGTTAACCACAGAACGTTCAAGCTATCATCATCATCCATTGTTATTTTATCATGTAATGAGACCGAGTCATAATCATCACTTTCTCTTGATTATATATAACTTGCCATAACCAATTAAACTCAGTAACGTCAAAGGGCTCCCCTAATTTGACTACGACACGCATTTTGTCTTCAAACCTCTCACAACAACCCAAAATGACCTTGCTGTCCCTCGTGTACTGAACATTCAACTGCGTTGCAAACTTGCAGCTACCAAGTCAGCTTATACGAACGTACGCCTATAGTAGTATATATATAATACATGCCATGTGTGTGTTACATTTATCAACCTAAACAAAATCTCACTGGACAAACAAACAAACAAACAAACACAAGAAATGGGAAAGAGAATCAACGCTCTGCTGGGTAGAAGCCCCATCGTGTCGAAGCTCAAGGCGCAGGTGAAGCTTGCGATATCAAGAATCACGATTCTGAAGAAGATACACAACGTCAAGTCTTACCAAGCGTTGTCTGATGTAGTCCAAATACTACAACTTGGGAACACGGAGGACGCTCTTCTTCGTGTAAGTTCAAACCTGAAATCAAACACTTCGATAAACAGAAATTATGGCGTAACTGGTTTTCTTATTTCTGTATCTGATTTTCGTGGGATTTGGTTTACAGGTTGAGCATGTTATCAAGGAACAGAGTGTTATCGACACGCTTGCCCTGATCGAGAGTTATCTGCATCTTCTAATGGATGAAATAGAGATGATTAAAACCAGCAGGTAAGTTTGAAAACAACAGACCATAGTTGTGGTATATTTTCTAAAAACGGCTTAACTCAGCTTCGTCATCATCTCAACAGGGTATGTCCTGAGCAGCTAAAGGAGGCGATAGCAAGCTTAATCTTTGCAGCTTCGAGATTTGGTGATTTTCCGGAGCTGCAAGAAATTCGCACTATTTTCACATCCCACTTTGGGAAAGAGTTTGCATCCGGGGCAGTGGAGCTAAGGAACAACTGTGGGGTGTATCCTAAGGTAAGTTGTAAGGTTCATCAATAATATAGCAAACCTATTTTAAGGAAATTAAAAGATGGCCTATTATTTATGTAATCTAAACATACAAGATGCCTAATCCAATCTTGATTTCAATCAGATGGTACAGAGACTCTCAACAAGGCAAGCAAGCTTGGAAAGCAGACACCAAATGATAAAGCGAATAGCTAAAGATAGCGGAATTCAACTGGATCACAATGACATCATACAAATCTCACAGGAAGAAAGTTCATCAACTGAAAGTACTACTACTGTTTCTCATGAGGTTGAGATCACTAGTGTAGATGAAGAATTGTCTGAAGAAGAAACAGACACTGAAACTCATCCCAAATTAGCAAAAGGAAGAAAGTCTTACAAAGATGCAGGTGAGGCAGCTCAAGATGCCTTTGAGTCAGCAGCTTACGCAGCAGAAGCGGCCAGAGCTGCTGTGGAACTAGCTTCTAGACTTGAAGAATGGAAAGATGGCACAGGTGATCATTGCATTTCACACCAAGATAAATAAGTCGAATGTGAAACCAATGTGAAACTCAGATAAAGAGAGTGAAATCTTAAACGATGACAAATGGAAGAAATTATTGAAGGGCACCAACTCAGAGACAAGAAGTTTCAAGGAAGAAGAGCTCCAGTTTTCATGTGCAGCAGAAGTTACAAATTTTGTTCCTAGTGACACTTAGAATATAGAGGAGAAACATAAGCTAGTCGGGTGAAGGCATTGTAATACACTTTTAGAAGCATTTGCACTTTGTAGATTAGAGAATCAGGTAATGGCTGAGTGAATAGGAATATCATAGTTGTTGCAAACCACTGTATATGAATGTTTTTTTTATTCTCTAGCTTAATAAGACTGAAGATCTTAGTAGATTTCCACTTGTGAACTAATAATGCATCAGAATAGTGGTGTAGTTCTGTCACTACAAAATCGAGCCAAAGAGCTAGTATTTCCAGGACATTCGACTATCAATACCAAGATCATTTCTTGATCACACACACAAAACTCAAGATAACTCACATGGATCTAATAACACGCTAACATATAATATCAAAAATTCCGCATGAATTGAGCTAAAAGGAGTAGCCACAACAAAATTCAATTCACATTCACATGGCTTTCACTTAAAATGACAGTATAGTGGAGTCAAGTTTGGATCCTCATCAACTTAAAAGATCACCAAGAAAGAGCTTTCACTGTACATTACAAGGTTAGCATCATCAACTCCAACACAAGCACATATGTGTAAGAAAGCATACAATACTCTATGAGTAACCACACTATCCATTCCATTAAATTTCAAAGCTAACAAATTCATTAAAACAGAAAGTCATAAAACTACAAAGAGCCAGCAATTCAATAATGAAATACACTAAAAGAACAACATTAATTATAATTATGAAGCTAAGTCACCTCCACTCTCCTGCCACAAATTGATGATATCAGTAGCATGATTGAGCAAAATAACCATCTGTTTCTGAGAAACCCATGGCTTACTCTCCAGCATCACTTTCAGCTCTTCCCAAGCATCTTTTCTTGGCCAGAAATAGTACGGACTCACTGGAACAGTGCCAAACCCTCCAGGTATCACTTGGTCTATAGCAATTCCCAAATTCTTGTCCATCCAGATGAATTTGAGCACCAGTCTTGGCCTCTCCATTGGTTTGACTACAACATCCAGTTTCCGCTTTGGTTCATTTGTGTCCCCAATTGATGTTTCTTGGGTTAGTGAAGCTGCAAAAGCAGAGATTTTGATGGGTTTGCTTATATTTGGCTTGAGGGATGGTAAAGATTGAGTTTTTAGGCGGGGGGGTTGGGGAATTGAGGGATTGTTACATGGTTGTTGGATTGTGAGTGATGATGATAGCATCATCTTTGTTGGTGTTTGATTTTCCGGAGAGAACAAGTGAAGTGAGGATATTGAAGTCTTGAATGATAGATTATCAAAAAAAAAAAAAAAAAGAAAGTCTTGAATGATAGTGTCACTTAGACAGAAACTGCGACTTTGCCATCGAAAGAGAAAGGATTTACTTATCGTGGCCTCCTGGGTCGTGGCATCTGCAATACAAAGATCCGTGTTAGTACATACACAATTGAATATAAAACATGTACAATCAGAGATATAGCAAGGAACGACACTAGACATTCGGGTGGTCACGCCAGTAGGACTCCCAAACATCATGAAGGGCACTCGGCATCCACTCTTTGGGCGGAACTCCCAAAAGCCAGTTGGCTTTCCAAACCTCAAATAAGGGAATACTCAGTGTAAGTTCTGACATATTTGAATGCTAAACCTGACCAAAAATACTCATATTATCTTCTAACTTTAATTTATCAATGAGTTATTTCCTTCATACTTACAATTTTTTAAACAATAATTACCTATATTTATCTATATTTCCATTATACTTGTACAATTTTCATTATAATAACTACTTACAATACACTATAATTACATATATTTTTCATTATAATTATGCAATTTGCATTATAGTAACAACTACCAATACACTATAATTACCTATATTTATCTATATATTTCCATTATACTTATGGAATTTTCATTATAATAAAAACTTGCAATACACTATAATTACCTATATTTATCTATATTTTCATTATATTTATACAATTTCCATTATAATAACTAATTACAGTACACTATAATTACTCATATTTCCATTATAATTATACTTATGCAATTTTCAAATCTAATTAGTATATCCCAAACAAACTACACTAATTGAACAAAACTAACTACGTAGATAATCCCAAACATAATCGAACCCGATTGAAATCCTAAAGATAATCAAACCCAATTCAAATCTCAAACATAATCGAACCCACTACATCCCAAAACATCCCAATTGAACAATACTAACATCAAAACTAGCTAATAAACCATAAAACACTTCAAAATTGAAAAAATACCAAATTTACAAAAGTTAGGTTTCGAGATTAGTACCTTTAATTGCGGAATAAATAGAACAACCCACTTCAAATTGAATGTCTCACTACGTTCCTTGTTGAATTGGCTTCGATTTGACACCAAGATTGGAAGAAATGATGGAGTATAAGGGAAGATTGGAATTGGAGAGAAGAAGTGAGAAAAAATGGAGAAGAAGAGAGAAGAGAGAAATGCGTTCTGTGAATGGATCGCGGACAAGATGAAGTAACGTTAGCGACGGATGGTGATCCGTCGCTAATATAGCGATCGGTTGCTATATTAGCGACGGGTAACCATCCGTTGCAAAATTAATTTTTTTTTTTTAAAATATAATTTAGCGCTGCGTTGACCGGCAAAAAATAAAAGGAAAAACCTTGGAATTTTAGCAACGGATGGTTTTATCCGTCACTATTTAGCAACGGATAACTCCATCCGTCGCTAAATAGAGACGGATAAGTCATCCGTTGCTAAAGTTCGAGGCGCTCTAAGACGGTTTCAGCCATCCGTCGCTAATCTATCCTATCCGTCACTAAAATGCCGATCGGTTGCTAATTTTAGCAACCGATCGATCGGTTGCTAATAGTGGTTGCTATTTAGCTGTTTTCTTGTAGTGCAAGTTAATTAACCTTGGATTATATGTATGGGAGGAGGAGGGAGAGAGCATTGTGCACCAGCAAGCGGACATCGACACCTCCCAAAATTTTTGATTTTGATATTATTATATGTATATTTTTTTAAAAAATTACTTTTTGACAATTTAATTTTTTTCATTAATGTATTCAGTTAGTCACTAGTTAGTCAAAAGTACATCTAAGAACTATCCAGTCTTTAATTTTGTGAGGTCTTAGACCAAAACCGAAATTGAACCAACATATGGGGAATAAAAAGATACAATCTACTCCAAATATGAATCCAGTACAAATTTCTAAGCTGATATTCGTACTATTTTCTTATCTAAAATTCGTGTAAATTTCTACTTCGTTATTCGAACTATGTTCAACTATTCGTTATTTTATATTATAAAACTCGATATCCCAAATTAATCATAATTCCTTGTGAGAAAAATAATTTTTAAAATTATATGGGGAATAAAAAGATACAATCTACTCCACATATGAATTCAGTACAAATTTCTAATATGATATTCGTACTATTTTCTTATCTAAAATTCGTGTAAATTTCTACTTCGTTATCCGAATTGTGTACAACTATTTGTTATTTTATAGTATAAAACTCAATATCCCAAATTAATCATAATTCCTTGTGAGAATTTTTTTTTAAAATTATATTACTATGAAAGTACACTTCTTATATTTTCATGATATAATTTTTAAAATTATTTTTTCCACAATGAATTATAATTAATTTGAGGTCAGACCGGACGTCGAAAAAGTCAACAAAATGAAATGGGGTTCTTCAAAGTGACCGGGGAGTAAGTAAGACATATGTTTGTTAGAGATTATTATTAATTATTGAAATTGTTGGATGTGATGGTTAGTGAAATGTCCATATCAAAGGTAATGTAATTTCTTTTTATGTTTCAACACATTATAATCACATCCTTAGCTAGGTTTGTAGTATTATATTTTATTGGGAACTACTCATCTGTCCCAATTAATTATTTACGTATTCATTTTTTGGACGTCCCAATCAATTCTTTACGTTTTCATTTTTGGAAAGTACCCCACATCCCATCTATATTATTTTAAATATGGACCCCACATTTACACTTTTTTATCTCCATTCATACCTCACACTTTTTTAATCAACTACCCCACATTTACATACAATATTAATATAACACCACCAAACAAAATTATTCATTAAAAACCGTGCAAAAAGCAAACGTAGACTTATCATCGGGACGGAGGGAGTAATACAATAAAGAAATTGCAAGTAACTTATTGTAACGAGTTAGACACTTTATTTATTGTCACACTTCCATCGTTTTTATTCATTTTTGTTGGCTTATGTATAACCTAACGTGGTGGTATTATTTTCATTCTAATGTTGTGGTAAAATAATTGTCAATTCAACTGCGTGCGTGAGAAAGTATTATTTTATTGTAAGTAGAGATAACTGAGTAATTTGACTCCTTAAGTACTAACACATGCATGAACACATAATATCATGTTGTAATTTGTAAATGTTAACGGTATAAATGATAGATTGTCTTATTTTACCTTTTATTAATGAATTAGCCATACAACACAACCTTGTGTCATCTAAACCTATGTTATAGGACCCAATCATATGTTTTATGTTTTGTAATGTGTTTAGTTCCTTACACTATACTGATCGACATTTATTCGGTGACGGGGTAGCCTAAAAAATAATTCTCGGCCTTGACTATGGAATATTTGGGAGTGAATTAGGCTAGTCTTGTGAAACAATGTAACGTTTAAATGTGCAATGCAAAAAGAATTAAGCCCGAAACACAGTGGCAATAGATGGTTGTACATAGGCATGTCAGTGGGAAGCGTTCATTGCTATGTTCAGGCAGCATTTGGTCTCTGATGCAAAGAGTCATAGGAGATACAGAATGCACCAATACTTAACTCGCCTAGGCGTGCATCTTTTTCGCACGAGTATAGGACCATTAGGGCATGAATGGTGAAGAACATAACGGACCGTAATATGCGTAATATGGTGAAGAACATAATGCATCAATATCAGGATCCAAGAACAACTAGTACATTCATGCGGGTGGTCTTAATTTCAGGCGGGTGGTTTTAATGACAACCCACATCGGGTGAAATATTTCATCAACCCATGGCGGGTTGGGTGACAAAAATGGCGGGCGGGTGGCAGGTTGTAATTTGACTAAAATTTAACTATCAAACTATTTAAAAAATAAGAAAAAAACATAAAAAAAAAAAACATAAGTAACAATAGAAAATATTAAACCAAGTCCATAAGACTAAATGATACAAGATCCATAAACTAAAACTTTTATGTCTGTAGTAAAAAAATATATTCATAACCAAATATATATATACATAATTCTCCATGAAAGTACATTCTAAATTAAATCATTATTGCTAATACAAAGTATAAATAGTCAAGAAATACATTCTTAGTTTAAATCACCTCAAAGTTGTTGTCTACTTTTTCTTTTATTGTATATTTTTATAATTTTATTATATTAATTTAATAGTATTACTAGTAAGTTTATACCTTACTACTAGTCTACTAGTCTATAATGTACAATACTACTAGCCTACTAGTCTATTATGTACTACTTCCTCCGGAAACTTAATAGGTTTACACTTTATTTTGTTGACTTTTCGATGTTCGATTTGACCTCAAACAAATAATAACTCTTTAAGAAAAAAATAATTTTAAAAATTATATTATAAAAGTATACTTCTTATATTTTTATAATATAACTTCTAAAATTAATGTTTTCCTAATCAATTATGATTAATTTGAGGTCAAATCGGACATAAAAAAGTCAACAAAAACAAAGTGTAAACCTATTAAGTTTCCGGAGGAAGTACAATACTACTAGTCGGGTGGGTGGGTGGGGGGTGGCGGGTGCAACCTTCAACCCACCACCCGACCCAACTCGCGGCGGGTGTGTAAATTATCAACCGCGACTAATTTTAACGCAAACAAAGTCGGCGGGTGCGGGTGATCGGCGGGCGGTTTGCGCAGTAGATCGATGGAATTATGCTCACCCCTAGATCGGCGGGCGGGGCGATATTATGCTCACCCCTACATAATAGATCGATGGAATTCTGCAAAATGCAAGCAATAAAGGGGCAGACCAAGAATTTTTTTTCAACTTCGGCTAATGAAAATTTATAATGAAATATATGAAAAAATCTATATATAAATCTCAAATTAAAAAAAAAAAAAACTAAAATTTTGCAATACTAGAATTACATCAGAAAGTAAACGAGGGCATATGTCCCAAATATACACATTAGTCGGCATAAATCTACTGGATTGATTCCCAAAAGTGGGATTTCTCCTTTCTCTTCTCTTGCTAAAATATCGGCCATTTGATTTATTTATTGAGTAATATTAGTACTATTTAGTGACTTTGACCATACTAAAATGTGACATTGAAATAAAAATAACACTGTTGCACACTTACACTTTATGACAGTAATATTACTCAATAAATTAAATATTACAATATTGCCAGAACAAAATTATTTTCTTGAAACAGAGTACTCTGTTTCTGTTCGCTCATTGATATAGTTTGTTCTGCAATTTTCGTGATTGCTCGTTCCATGGAAATTCATGAAAAGATCTTTCTTCTTAAATATATCTTCTGACTTCTCTTTAACATTTCTATTCTCCTAGCAACAAATTATTTATTTATTTAATATATACTCCGTATTACATTATACAAAAGGATGTGATCCAATCCACGCATACAAGGCCATTCTTAGAAATCAAGAGCACCGTGAATCTATACATCTACAAAATCAAACAACTCAATGGCAAGTGGGACACCGAATCTAATTGATTTTGACCAATACAATTTATTTTGACCAATTAAAATGAAAAAGAAAACACCACCGCATATTTGTCTAAGTTAAATGCATATTTGTCTAAGTTAAATGTTAAATGATTTGCTTTAATTAGATTTTTTTACATAACTACTAAAAATAGAATTAAGAAGTGGGAATTATTTTCATATTAGAAATTGTGCCAAACACAATATAATTATACTATTTTTTTAATTAAAGATAAGTATTTAATCATATGGAGTATCTTTATCGATACACTAAGTTTTTACTTCGTTTTTTATTTATTTTTCGCACGCAGCGCGTGCAAGATTTTACTAGTAAAAGTAAAATTAGTTTCCTAACTTTGTGCTTTCCATCCCCATATCAGTGAACTATGCCTCATTTTTTCTACCAATTCTACCGCTAACTCTCAAACTGAAACTTTTAATTTCACCATAATTTTCGATTTAGGACGCCCAAAAGACTTTTCCAAACGAGTTCCAAACACTCTCAGTTTCTTCGATTTCACAACAACTCATCAACACAGTTTCTTCGGATTCAAGTGAAGTACTATAGTCGAAGTTTCGTTATTTTTTCGTTTTTCTTTTTTTTGTCATCTGGGTCCTTGAATCTTGCACTTTGTTAGATTAGACCCAATTTAATTATGTAAGAGATTTTTTTTTTTTTTTTAATGTAATTATCGAAGTTGTTGGATGTGACACAATGGTTAGTGAAATGTCTAGTTTTATATCAAACGTAATGTAATTTCTTTTCATGCTTTAACGAGAAAATTATGCGGGGACCCCCTCTTATGAACCTGTTTTTCAAATGTTTCCTCCTTAATAAAAGAATTACATATAGCCCCAATTTAAGCATTTTGCGTTGACCTGCTTATAATCTACTGTTCATTACTAATTCCCCAAACACGCCCTTATACAATTTAGCCTTATTCTTTTAACCTTATTTGCAATTTAATCATTTTTTTTTTCTTTTCTTTTTCTCTTTTTTCCTTTTCTTTTCTTTCTTTAATTCTATTATCGGATTCCGGCAATGGGTTGACCGGAATCCGACGGGAGCTTTGTAACAGAGCTCTTCTTCTTTCTAATTTACCGGATTCCGTTGTCGGAATCCGGTAGCCACCATCAGCTCCGATCTGGAGCCGTGAAACAGCTCTGATCTGGAGCTGTTTCACGGCTCCACTGGAGCCCTATAAGAGCTCCGACGGAGCTCTTATAGGGCTCCGGTGGAGCTCTTTGCAGCTCCAGATCTGGAGCTGTTTCACGGCTCCAGATTGGAGCTGATGGTGGCTACCGGATTCCGGCACCGGAATTCGGTAAATTAGAAAGAAGAAGAAATAAAAAAAATTTGGGGAAATTTATAATTTAGATAAGATATGTGGGTTTATTTTGTAATAACTTAAAGTTGAGATTGTTTGGTAAAATTTAAAATCTGATAATTGTTCAGGGACAATTATGTAATTTCCATGATTAAGAGCGGCAAAAGTCAAGATCGTGGGTTTATTTGTAATTGTTTTGCATAAAGAGGGTTTATACGTAATTCTTTTACTAACGAGGAAACATATGTAATTACCGAGCATAAGAGGGGGTCCACACGTAAATCGCCCTGCTTTAACACATCATAAAAGAAATTTAAAATTATTCTTTTGAGCATATTTCTATTGATTTTTTTTTTTAGGAACCATATTGCTATTGAATTAGTGGTCATAAAAGTCTAAATGCGTGAAGAATATTTCCCTTTCCCTTGTTGACATAACGACAAATGAACGTCAATGTCAAGATCACGTAAATGTAAATTACCGTACGTATGTAATACTACAAGAAAGAATTAAATTTCGAAGTTAGCCACCATTTTTTTTCCTCTTCCTTTTTTGATGCCCGATGAATTCTGCTAATTAGAAATTGTCCAAAGCCGGCTTAAAATCATAGTGGTGAGATGCTATATAGAGGACCCGTAAAGAGACGGTAAACTTAAAGGAAAAATGAATTGCTAAAAAAGAGATCAAATGAGTGTTTCAAGTCAAGTGGTATATATCTCAAATGTAGTTAAGATAAGTTAAATCAATTTCACATTACATAAAAAGCCAACCAAGTAGTTCACACATATTTATCTTCTACACTAGATTAAAACTTTCACTGTAGAATTATATAAGACAAGTACTAACTTACAAATATAACTCATGCCCCTAATTATCATTCATTCTCACATACACAAAACAAAATGGCATGCTCATCAGCACATTGTTCCTTGTTGTTCACATTGTTCATAATTCTGTTTTCAACACAAAGTTCTGCAACAGACATACCTCCCCTCCTCCCAGAAGCTTGCTCAAAATCAGGCCCCGAAACCGAACTATGCAACCAAGTTCTTGAATCCGATCCTCGTGTTGACTCATCAATCGATTTCTTCGACCTGTGTGCAAATATCATAGATTCTGGAATTTCAAATGCAACAGCTGTGCATGCCCACATCCTCGACTTGCTCAAGGACAACAAGACGACGGAACAGATCAAGATTAAGGCACTTAAGGATTGCGAATCCGGTTACAACTTCACTCTTATGTATTTGAAGAGTGCAGTTGGTGAGCTTAGTAGAGCTAAAGAAACAGTGTTGAATCTGTACCTGCAGAGTGTGAGTTATGATCTTTTTATATCTGTTGATGGGATCAGAAAGTGCGAAGATGCTGTATTGTCGAGCAAAATCGGAGATGAGATCATCGTAAAGGGCAATGAGATGGCAAAAATTTTCCGGCGAGCTGCAATTCATGTTGTTGATGACATTCTTATCAAGGCAGTCGCGGATGGGCCGCGGCCGGCCTAATGAAAGTGTCGTATTAGTTGAATAATGAATGTATGTACTCAAGCTAATTTGAGTGTGTCAACAGATGAATAATATTTATCCAGTACACCATTCAATAAATTTTGAAATCTCAATTTATTATTAGAAAAATTGATTTCCGATCTCTGATGTCCCAACATCATTAAAAAAAGCTCTCAAAGATGAAGTATTGCCAGATGAAAGTATGTCCCAACTTCATCTATTTTACTTCACTTTCTTATCTCTATTAAAGCCAATGTAATCAAAATTCAAAAGCCTCATCATATTCGTGCTGTCAGTTGATCGTCATAAAAAATGATTCAAGATGCCTAGACTTGTTTATTCCTTTGAAGACCTTAACATGGTGAAGTTTTCGATCACCAACCAATCATTTTGGAGGTCACGGGCAGTAAAAGTTAAATAAAAGTGAGGATACAATGACGCCATCCTCAGATTGGCTTTCACAAGTTGCTCAAACTGAAGCTGTGCAGGCACAAGTTGCATATATAGAACACGCTACCGTGGTGTCACTTTTCGCACATTGGCGCGTTTGGTTGTTTCTGGCCCTGAACCTCTTGCTTCCAGGTTCCAGCCATTCTCTTTACTTCGAAATGCCTGATCTCATCTGGCCCTGAACATTGCTGATTCCGAGCTTAAGGCCCAGGAGAAGAAGAAACCGGAGGAATGTAGTGCTCCGGTGTCAAGTGATGAAGTCGAGGAGAAGATAAAACTGCCTGAATGCGGAGATAGTGTAGAGAACGAGGCGAAGATGGAAGAAAAGGGCGAGAAAGAAGAAGACGTTCTTGTGAACGAGCTTTCGAAAGAGGAGCTGAATAAGAGAGTGGAAGCGTTCATTGCTATGTTCAGACAACATTTGGTCTCTGATGCAAAGAGTCATAGGAGATACAGAATGCACCAACTTAACTCGCCTAGGCGTGCATCTTTTTCGCACGAGTATAGGACCATTAGGGCATGAATGGGGAAGAACATAACGGATCGTCTGTGCCACTTTTGTTTGTAGTTGACGAGTGTATTAGGCTAAAGTTCACCTATACATTCCTCAATACCGAAAACCATGGAATTAGCATGTAGTTCCATAGAGAGTTCATCTCAAGATAGATGTTTGTACTCTTTGTTCTTTTTTCGTGTTGTTCGGGTTTCAGGGCGGGTGATTCATCCGGTTCGTGTTATGATTTGGGATGACATTGGTGTAGAATAGAAACAATGGGCTCAATGCTTCTAAAGATGTTTTAGCACTTGAGTGTTATAGTTACTGTTGCATATTGCATCAGATGAGTGTAATACTGTTTGAATGTACTTTTTCACTAAAGCATATAAATCACTTAAAAGAACAAAACCTGTTTTAGACTGTAGAATTCTAAGTACGCACATAAATCAGTTTAGGCTACGCCTTAAAAATTCAGTAAGATCACCAGTGGGGCCTGAAGGAGTGTTAAAAGTTCATCTAAATCCTCTATGGATGTACAGTATGAGGATGGACCTGCACAGAGATGAATTTGCAAATTTAAGCACATAGAACCCGTAAAATCAAAAGACACCCCTGTTGGAAAATGCACAAAAACTACATCTCATATTTTCGGATTTCTGAAAAACCCTTATTATAACAAGACTGCCTCTTCAACTCAGCATGTTAAGAGTGCAGATCATCAACAACAATACAACAGAGCACATGAATAACACTAATAATTCTTAAGAAATAAACTCAAATTGGGGTTCTTGGTTATTCTTTGCAGAACAACACTATAGACCATGTAATGAAGCTCAAATTGAGTAAAGCACATATCTTCCACAACTTAAAACGACGAGTTTCCATGTCGCTCAATGATATGGTTTCAACAACAATTGTTTAAATGCTGATGCAATGGTCCCGAAAAGCCTGAGGAGTTGCATTTTGGAGGTCAAGGGCAGTGAAAGTTTAATAAAAGTGAGGATACAACCCTGCCATCATGATATTGGCTTTCTCAAGTTGCTGAAACTGAAACCATGCAGTTTGCTGAAACACAGAGCAGAGGTAGAACAAGTTAATTATTTATACTACTAGTATTTGTTTGTTGTATAGGCAAGTAACAAGAAGAAGAATTTGGGTTCCTTGTTCTTTCCACGATCGACGGCAGACAATTCGGAATCATCAGTTCCAGAGTCAGATTCTCCTCCTCCTCCTAGCTCAACGAACTTGCGCTTCGCTGGTTCATCCAGATCGTCTGAGAAATCGGTATCGACGACAGTAAATCCCTTTTCCATTCCTACGGCTAGAAACCCTAAATTTTGGGGAATTTCACCTCAATTAATTTAATTTTGCATGCAAATATAATTATAGGATTCGGCGAATTTCCTAATGGTGAATGGTGTTTGGTGGCCCAATCCATCAACGTGTAGTTCAGCACTTCAGCCCATGTAATATAAAATCCAGTTTCGTGGTTTTTTATACTTATTTCGGTTTTATTCAACTTTAAAAAAAACTTCATAATTAAATTTTATGAATTGAAATTTAATTTATAAGTCAATTCATGTTAGTATAAATTTTTTATTTGAATTATACTATAAGAATAAGAATGTGTTAGACTAGAAGCACCGACACAGATACGGACGCGGACACGGATACGCCAATACGTTAAAATTTAAAAAAGTAGAATATGGATACGTGATCGATACATTTAATTTTTTTTACATTTTTTAACATTTAGTATTTAAATTATTTTAATTTTTAAAATCTGTAGCTAGTTATTCTAATGAATACTAAAAAATCAAATAAAAAATTAAATAACTAAATATTACTACTAGTCTTTAGTTATCCATCACAAACCATGCCAAATGCTCAACAACATGGGATGGCTAAAGGGGAGGGATACATATCGGAGACAAATCGGGACGAATCGGATATCAAATACATATTAAAATGGATAATTGACCATTTTGGAGTACCGTGCTTCTTCCTAGGTTACATTACATAAGTTTCCATATATATACCTCACCGTCGGCACGTGTGTAGTCACGAAGTTTTTGGAGAGTTTCCTTAGAAATCTGGATGCCATCTTCATATTCGTCTAATGAATGCAACAACTCATCAGGCGGCTCTTAGCATGTGCGGGCTTGTCGACCGCCCAGGGCCTCCGATTTTCAGGGGCCTCTAATTTTTTAGTCCACTAATATAATGTAAATGTTTTTAAAATTTTAAAATTTTCAGTTTATAATAATAATAATTTGATCAAGCATAACTCATATTCATACGTAAATGAATAAAAGAAGAAAAATGCATTTAAAATTAAAAATTATTGTGTTGCATAACATTTCTATTTACGATATTCTAAATAATTTATTTAATAAATTATAAAGGTCCAATTATTTAAAAATAAAAATAATTATTTTATGTAATTATTTTATTATTATGGAGGGCCTCCGAAATTTCAAAGAGTCCACTGCATCTGATCATCAGTCATCTTGCTGCACCATGTCTCGGTTTTCCCTTTTGAGGTAGCTGCTGCTGCTGTATTTGATGAACTCGGTGGTTCCTTGCTCTGTTTGTCCACAAACCACAATACATAATTTCAGTTCCTCATTTCCATGATCGCTGACGAATTGGAATCAAGGAACTTTCGCTTCGATTCACAAGTCACAACCACATAAGATAAGACTGACCGACTGTTAGGCCAATCATATTTGATTTGGAGGCAAAATCCGTTCTTATTTGAAATCCCACCCGGCACGTATAACTCGACATATTATGATCAACTATTCAGACTTCAACTCGAAATTCAATATGAAATCATCCGAATAAATTTGATCCGAAATGTCTCGTATTTAAATTCACCGTTCATCCGATCCGAATTAAATTTGACAAGAACCCGTCCAATCCGAATTAAATTAATAAGGAATACACAAACTAAATCCATTTATTACCGACTTATAATTAAGATTTTCAAGTTGCAATAATTTATAATGTTTTATTACATAAAAATAATTTTACATTTAAATATTTCATTAAAAAATAGTCGAAATATGTGTGTGAATCAACACAATAATTATTAAAAGACAAGAAAACTGATTACATCTAAAAGTAGTACTCCACAATCCACATTACTCATTTGTCTAGCTGCTAGACTATAGAGAACTTACAAGGAGAACTAAATCAATAAGAACATGACACGTTAAATTTAACCACACCCCAGAATGGTATATAAGGTTTTATACCTGTGGTTTTCAAACTTAAGTCTAAAATCTAGTATCTTCACTTGAAAGATACTAGCAAACTGGCATTTTAGCAACTTTCATTTTTAATTACAGCTCATCATAGTAAAGAATCATTGTAGCATCAACTGGGACAGAGAACTAAAGATCGATGTCATGCAATGCACTACTAAACTTATAATAATCTTCAGTAATTGTCGAATAATACTAAATTTTTATGGCAGTACTGTACGGTACTATAGTAGTTGCGGGGTTTGTGTTTCCAAAAAATAAGGGTGGAACCTTTCCGTGGGACATCGAAAAATGCAAATGAAGAAGTTTTCTATGGAGTAGAGGGATTATAATTGCAGTTAATTTATATTCTTCAGATTTCAGTATACTGCATTGCACTTGCAATAATTGGATATTTATTGGACACCAGATAATTATGGACTTTTCTGTAGGATGCAATTATGGACTTTTCTCATGCCATTCTTGTCCATTCATTTGTTCTCTCACTTCTCTGTAGTAATGTGATGCATATTTTTGATCGATCACCTTGATCTAAACGACTAATCATATGTTCTTCTTCCTTAGATTTTTTTTTTTTATTTTCCAGTTTCAGTTTGATGATCATCAGCTGACCAATCCAAAATCACTCACATCTTCTTCCTTTCATTCATTTTCTTCCAGTTTTGATCTTCTCCAAGGTAATTAATTAATTAATGGCTCAATATGTTGCAAACACGATTGAAGTCATTGAAAGATATCTCAATGAGCATCATTTTCTTCATGTTCATGATGGCGAAAACATTGTCCGATCTTTCCTCCATAAAGCCTCTTCTTTCCATGATTTTCTCATCATTCATTCCAATTTCATTATCGAGGCTGCCGATGAACTGCTACTCCGAATAGTAGAAGCTGCACACAAGGCGGAGGATGCTGTTGAACACTTAATCATGAGAAATCTTCATCACCATGATTTTTCTGGTGTCAGTGATGAAGTCATTCATGTATTGGATGTGGTGGCTGAACGACTTGAATCCATCAAACAGGAGATTATTCTTCACAGAGGTGAACAAGGAGATCTACCAACATTGGAGTGGGCGATTGTTGACCAGTCACCTGAACATCTACTTGTTCCACCACCATCGTCAAACAACAACATCGTCAAGACGAAGAAGAAGAGGAAGGTGGACGACTATGCTCCTATTTATGAAGATGATCTTCAAATTATTAAATCACGTATTCTCCACCCAACCAAACAACTCCAAATCATACCTATCCTTGGTGAGATGGCGGGTATGGGTAAGCGGACTCTTACTCTCAGACTCTACTACGATTCTTCCGTTGTTGATCATTTCCACATTCGTGCTTGTATTAGTGCTTTCCTTGAGGAAGATGTGAAAGTGATGCTACTAAACCTTCTGGAGGGTCTAGGATACGTTGTTACCAAAGAAACTCGTCGACAGAGTGTTGATGAAGTTGGCCTAATCCTCACCATTTTTTGAAATATTACAACAAGTATTTCATTATAATCCATAACATTGAGAATGCAGATATATGGAACAAACTGACAAGGTTCTTTCCAGAAGACAGGTGCGGAAGTCGAATTCTTTTTACATCTTTTGAATATCAGTTTAGGGGAAAAGAATCACAGCTTGGAGGGGAGGCTCACATTATGCGTTACCTAAGAGAGAGTGAGTCTTGGCTCTTATTTTGTCACTTGCTGTTTCAACTCGATCATTGCCCTCTCCATGAGCTCCAACCAATCGCCAAAGTTATTGTTGGATACTGCCAGGGAGTTGCTCAAACAGTCTCCCTTATTACCGGCCTCTTAGCCACCTCAGAGATCAACCCAACTTGCTGGGACCTTCTTTCTCAAACTTTGAACACACAACTTCAAGGTCAAGAAGACAAGGATGATGTTATGCAAATTGTGTTAGTGCTCATCTACAACCATTTACCTTATTATTTGAAACCTTGCCTTCTCTATATCATCGCATTCCGTGAATGTTGTGATATCAAATCTTCCGATATAATCCAGTTATGGATTGCCGAGGGATTTCTCAAACAATCTGCATATAACAGCAGCTTGGATGATGTTGCACTGGCCTACTTGGATATTCTAATCGATAAGAATCTACTTCATCTTAGCCGACAAAACCCCACTGGCCGAGTAAAGGCCTTTCAAATCCAACCGGTATTGAGGGTATACTACTCGGTACTAGCATATGTGGAGAAGTTTGCCTGGTCTAAAGATTTGCAGACAGGGGAGTGGTCGTCTGCCGATGAAGACTATAAGATTGACAACACTCGTCGTGTTAGTGGTCACCAATTATTGCAACCTAGTGATGAGGTTGAGTTATCACCACTTGCACGCTCTTTTCTTTCCACAGGTTATGCATCACCGACGCCAACTCATGTGTTTGCGAAGATGAGATTGCTGAGAATATTAGTTGTATTTCAGTTGGAACTCCGCCAGTTCCCTCCAGAAATATTGGACATGTTCTTGCTAAGGTACCTTTCCTTCAGCTGTCATTCAAACACACCCGCTTCAATCACCAAACTCAAGAAGAATTTGCAGACACTCATCATTCGGCGAATTCCGTGCTTCAGAGCATTTGCATTACCAATCGAATTGTTGGAGATGGAACAGCTGACTCATCTCAATTGCAAAGTAACCTTTGTCTGGTGCCATCCTACAAATGGAAGAAAGATTCGGAATGCCAAGCTTCATACGCTATGAAATCTGCAGCTGTTTGGACTCAGTATCGAATTCTTCAAGCAGATTCCAAGCATCAGAAAATTGGGGATATTTTGCAACATTGGGATGCATTATGTCCTTGATCTTTCTTGTCTTGATCAGCTTGAAATATTGAAGTGCTCCACGGATTTGTCTCTAGCCTCCAAGAACTTCTTGTCTAATATCAAGTTCCCGTCTTTGCTCCGAAAGTTGAGCTTGGCAAAGTGTAGAATCCCTCCCGGATTCATGAAGGTTGTTGGTGAGTTATCTACTTTGGAAGAACTAAAACTGCAAGAAGGTGATTTCTTGGTTACGGAGTCAGGACCAACTGAACCTGAATGGGAGCCAGCAGAAGGGGAATTTCGTCGACTGATATCATTGGTGATGAAAGATTTGAATCTGGTTCACTGGAAAGCCCATGCCAGTCATTTTCCAAGGCTTCAGCAACTCATCGTCTTCAACTGTTATGCAATGTTGGGATTACCTGAATATATAGGAGACATACAAACTCTTGAACTCATCCATGTGAACAGACATAGCCCTTCCGTCGTGGCTTCAGCAATGAAAATTAAGGAGAAGCATTGTGGGAATCCAGTTCTTGAAGTAAAGGTAACCAAGTCCTGAGGTAATTTACTTTCTATATTGTTATATATTTATGTACTTCAGCAGGCATATACATGTCAATCACATATTAATTTCTCCAGCAAAGTACATAGTCCGTCCATGCAGTTATGTATATGCTTACATCTTACTTGATGATATGTTGTTATCTTTATCTTTACTTTTCATAACTGCTTTCACATATAGCCATGAACAAATTGACCCAACTTGCTTATTAGTATGTCTGTATGGAAATATGAAATATTTGTAGATGATAGGAGTTCTTGTTTGTTAATTCAAAAAGTTTTAATAATAGTCTAGGCTTCTCATTATGCAAATTTTAACTACTCTGTTGCTCCATGTTGAGGAGTTGTTAATTTATGACATGCATGCTTTGATATAGCGAACATGGATGTTCTCTGCTTCTCAGAAAATCATGTATGTTATCGTTGTAAACTTTTTTCATGTTGTCTTTGTATTTCCCTGGAACGCTGCCCAGTGTAATGGTGTGAGACTTTGATGTATAATTATAATTAGAAGTTAGTAATATATTGCTGAATAAGGAAATAAGAAAGCTCATTTAGCATGAGGGGCTGAAGAAACTTCAATCAATGTATAGATCAACCAAGCTTATAAACAAGCCAGACGTTGCTGCATAAACTCAACATGAAACAAGAATATATTCTCACTTTTCTCAATCTCAAACATCAACTAGAACAGATGTTAATCGCTCCCATTTTATGTACGCTATAGCTATCTAAATTCCTTGAACATCATTGGGTACAGTTGTAACGTGGACACGGCCTGCTGATGCTCGACTTTGGCTTATCTATCCATCCCCGGAATCATTCCAATTCATACGTAATGGCACCACAAATAAAGAAGCAATAACTGGTGTCAGTCCTCGTACACGACTGACTAGATGTGTAATGTGTTGACTTGTAACTCATAGGTTGAAGAACAATATCTGTATTTGGGCAATTAGCCTTCTCATCGATTTCCCTCTACAGTCTCATAGGCATTCACGCTTGGGCCTGCAGAAGGAAAGTTGTTTATCGTCCTCATCACTGCCCATATCGACCACCACCTTATTCATGAACGGAGCCATGGGAACTTGGTGCCCATCTTGCGGTTACCGAAGCATCGGATAACACTATCAAATACAACTAGGCTTGGCAATTTCAATCCGATCCATGAGTCCGTAAAATGCCATAACATTGTCATGTTATTATACCTTAAAGTTGATTACATAACCACATTATCAGGTTGGTAAATGATTTTACTAATTAAGATTTTGCTAATGCATTACTGAGATATTACAGTATTTTTAACCAATGGAAAACTGGAACAAAACAGAGTGGCTGGATTATTACCACAAAAATGGGGGAATGATGAATATGTAAACCAGAATTTACAAGGTGTATATTGGAGTGGAACAAAACAGACCTACACTATGATAGCAGCACAGCGAATGCTGCAAGTCCGCGACTAATAAAAAGACGATAAAATAACCTTTTGACAGCGTACCAAGCCAGCAGCTCCTCCATAGCATAACCATCTCTCACTGCTTTTGTTAACATTCCATCGAACTCTATGCATTGCCACACTTTTAGGTGGGAGAACGTCGAATGTTGGTTTGACCTCTCCCTTCGACTGCTGTGCACTTGACTTGCCCTTGATGCTGGGTAACTCTTCCTTCGTCATGTCATCTCCAAGTTCATCATCAACTGCAATGTAGAAAGCAAATAACAGAAAATAAGTAGACAATAATATCCAACTTTTAGACACAAACATGAAAGAATTTTGTTGTACTTTTTACCATTAGCCATATGTTCCTCAGGCATTTCCTCTTGATGTTTTAATTTAGGCCCACATTTCATGCCTGGGATTGTTTTGTGCAACGAGCTATCAGGGAATGGAGTGGAAACAACAATGGCAGCGTCCTCCTCCAGCACCGACCCAGAAAGATGATGTTCAACTTTATTCTCCTTACGCGGATCATGCAGTAATCTAGTTGTAGGCTGATTACAGGAATTTAGAGTGTTAAAAGGGACTGAAAGAAGACATATGCTTGTGTTCTGTGCGATTCACTTCTTTATTTGGTTCAAAAGACAGCTCCTTCCAACATAAGTTTTTCAAAAGTAAATTCCGGTTGCATGAAAAACTGATCTTGCACAAATTATATGCAGAGTGGCAAAATTTTCATGATATTAAAAAAATAATAATAATAAAAACTCAGCGGACTAAAGATGTTCATAAGCACGTCATAAAGTCTGCACCAACAGATGAAAAGAAATGGATGAAAGGTCAAAGTCGATGAAAGTTCACCTTGAAGCAAAAGGTTTTCCCATCTTCACCACAATATGCGACCATGCCTAACAGTCAAGAAAATAAAGCTTTTAGCAAGAGTCTGAGGACATTAAGATACGTTTTAAATTTTAATTACGATTAAAGAAACAAAGTACTTAAGGAAATAAACAATTGGCATACAAGCAAACAACATGTTTAGTTCATCTCAAGTGCTCAAATGACCAAGACGGAAGCCAATTTTATTTATTTATTTATTTTAACCAACAAATAATTAATAAATAAATAAACTTTGCAATCTTCATGTATCTTAAGAGAACTAAATGTTATATGACTCATTTATTCAATCTACTTTTTCGGTAAACTAGTTTCATTTTGTTTGGAATGACTCATGAATAGGCTAGCTACTAAATATAGACTGTAATGAATCATTACTCTGATTATACAGATAGATGCTGCATGCTTAAATATGTTGATCTCCCAAGTCCCTCTATTGGTGAATCGACCAAGAAGTCTTAAGTCTTAAGAATTGTGAAGGTTGACATTAAAATAGACAAACCTGTTAGTTGAGAAGCTTGAGCACTCCAAATTGTGAATGAAGAACAGTAAAAGGTGTGGAGTATCCCCAGTTTCGAGCGGGATCTTCCAGCAACTGGGATTTCACTCGATGTTGCTTTCAGTAGTAAGTTGATTATCCACAACGTTCCATCATCAGTGCACCCAAGCACACATCTACAGGCAGAGAAAATGTGACATTTTGAAAATGAACAAAATGAAAAGTGCAAGATTAACCTATACCTTGGATCCTGCAGCCATTCAACACAATAACTTACTCCCCTGATGTAGTGTGACCACATGGGTTTAAATGGATCCCTGGGAAAAACATGAAACGGATTGGGCAGCAATCAAGTAAAAATACTGTTATATGAAAAATATTATATTACGCATAAGATTTTACACAACCAGAAATATACATAGCCATTTCTAAACAAACTCAATTACTTTCTACCATTCCTAACAAAATTAATTACTATGCTATTAGTAAGTGTACGGGATCTATCTAGACTTGAAGGAATTCACAATTAAATGTCTTTATGCAAACTATAAATCTTCTTTGGTAAAAGGAAAAGGGAAAGAAGGAATTCACAAGACTCATGTTCCTTCTTTTGTATGATTGTTGTAAGCAAGCCCAAAGGAAAAGGGACTATTTCACACCTCATAGGTGAAGGTAAGAACCACCACAAATTGAGACATAACTTGATAGAACAAGAGAGACAGCTGCTCATTTCCCAAAAAAAAATATCTTCAAGATAATGCTTAAAACATGACATCTATTCTGTAGGATTCTTTCAGATCACTTCTACTCTCTCATGATCCAAATATCATAATACTTACAATCTATGTGCCATCTATTCTAGACATTATGATCAGGTCAAGCTTCTTTATAATGTAATTTCAACTCAGACCATAAAAAATAAATTATAAACTGAACTAGACCAAACTAAAGACATCTCTAGTTCTCTACATTAACAACTGAACTGGAGAAAAGAATGTAGAGTGCATTTCAAGTTGATGCATACCGTATGTCCCAGATTTTGAAGCCCTTAAATCCCGCAGTGACAATGATATTTTCACTCCCAAGATCACTGCAGTTTCACAACACACTATATTAGCATAGCATTATTAAACAATATCTAACAGCAACCAACCTAAGTAACCAACCTAAGTAAAGGAATGGAATTCAATGGGGAGTGACATTTTCATCTTATTGTGTAATTTAAATGAAAACGAACGGAAGAAAGAAAACGATAAAACATCTACAAACATTATTCTTAATGTTGAAACAGAATTACACAAAGTGAATGTTTAACCCCACTTCACATTTGTACCCAACTGATAATCATGCTAAAGTGAATATCTTAAAGAGCAACTAGTGCCATGCTAAGATGAACTCTAATTGTGCACTTCGTAGAAAATTGATGTTAATAATTAAACAACAGGAAACAGGGTGATTATCAGCATAACAAACCTCTGTGGTGGTGTCCAGGCAAGTGACCTAATAGGACCGGTATCAGCATTGAAGAGGAGAAGTGGCCTAGTCTCTATGAAAAATATATAAACATGGCTTTGTTACTAAAAATAAAAGCATGTAAACAACAAGCATTCTTATTCAAACTAGGTAAAGAAAAACAAATCAAGGGGTGTAGTGTGGAGTCCTTAAACAGTTAAAGTCAAGTCACTACCTGTTGATGGGTCGGTAATTGAAAATTTCCATAAAGCAACCTGAATTTAGATATATACAGAATGGTTATGATCCAAACAGAGAAGTTGAGAAGGGAAAGTAATATGCATATAATTTTTCCGGTAGAAAACTACACAAAAATTCATCAAAGTTTTTTTTTTTTAAATAGTAATCGAGCTGCAGTCCACGCTATGGTATTCCCCTACTAATCAGCTGAAATTATGATAAATACAAAAAATAAAGAAAAAAAATGCTCGTGGCCAATAAAATAGTACTTACAATGAGTGCGGTAGAAAAACAAATTAAGAAAACCTTACCGTTCCATCGTGACATCCAGCCAAAATCATATCATGTGGACGTGATAAGGACCACTCCATTGTTAGAGGAATACTGAAATTGAAATGCAGAAACAAGTTAGACATCAGAATACAATCATGTTATTCATGTAAATTGCCTAGTACAGAAACTCATCATCCACATACTCGTACTGTGACGTATTGACGTGCATACTCTTCCATGTTTGAAGATAAATTGGGAAGAAATTAACATTTAAATACTGTGAAGCAAGATCAGGAACATTTAAGGAAAAGTTTAAGCCAGCAAATTCTTCCTTGTTTGAAGATAAATTGGGAAGAAATTAACATTACATGTGAACTGTGAAGCAAGGAGAATACCAAGAAATGCATTACATGTATGATTTATCAGGTTGCGTAAGAGTATCATAGAAGCACAGGTTATAAAATACCTTCGCCTACCGCCGAACTTCAGCATTGAACATTTAAATACTGGGTGCAATTTGATGAAGCGCGGATCAATACGCTCCTGAAAAGCGGGATATATGAACTTGACCGTGTGAAGAAGAGGGACCTCCCACCTGCAGTTGATTGGCAGCATCATTAGAAATTATAAAGATACAATTCGAGTATGATTACTTAACACTGCATATAATTATGCTCATGGAAGAGGCAATTACTTGTCTCGTACAGCCTGGCCTTTTAATTGGGTGAAGTGTCTTAGAAGAGTGAAGTAAAGAATAAATATATGAATTTGCAGAAATTCTCTTTTCATGCAATAGGCATTAAAAAAATTGCTGAAATTCCGAAAGACAATTTCATATGATAAGAAAAATAAAAAACAATTAAAAAAAAAACCACCCTTGCAACACATGAAAGTGCTAATGGACAACACCGCATATTGGATGCAGGATGTGCACTGATTCAGTATAGAGCAATGTCTACCAAGACACATAATCTGCAATAAGGTCTTGTATACTCAGTATGTGCATGCATGTGTGTGTCACTGAGTGTGTACCAAAATCGCATATATCGGGGGTAGAAGGAAAAACACAAAACGCAACATTCAAATATTAAGCCTGACATGGAGAAACCATTAAAAGAAAAGCTTACACTTCCAGAGCACCACTCCCAAGCAAGACAGCAAGATAACCCATATTACCCGGGGATCCAGGATGAGAAGCATGGACCGGACGCCATTTAACATCCCATGCAACCTTTCCATTGTGAGCTAAACATAGCACCATCCTAGGCAATGCAACATCCCTGGGAATCAAGTTGCCAGAAGTTTTAGCATTTTCATGTGTTCTCTCACCATCTTCAGTGATGTTTCCATCACTAGCTTCATGTGTTCGTTCGTCATCTTCTACATGATTATCATCAATATCCTCATGTGCTATTTCATTCTCCTCAGTTTGATGTTCAACACTATCTTCATGTTTTCTTTCATTGTCTTCAACATGATGTCCAACATTATCTTCATTTGTTCTTTCATTGCCTTCACCGAGATGTCCAACACTACCTTCATGCTTTCTTTCAGTATCTTCAGCATGATGTTTAACAATATCTCCGAGTGTTCTTTCACTGTCTTCACTGAGATGCCCACCAACATTTCCGTTGGTGAATTCCACAGCAAGCAATCCAGGACGCACAGAGATAGGTTCAACATCGAGGGGACTCGTATCCATCTCTTCCACAGGGTTACAAAGAGGTGTCTTTCGTGGTCTCCCTCTTGGTGGTCTCAGTGGTCCATCAGGTTTGTTCTTCTTGGGATTTCCAACTGGCTTTCTCGGTCTCCCTCTTGGTTTTGGTGGTTCACCAAGTTTGTTCGCTGGCCCAGTTGGCTTTTTTTGGTCTCCCTCTTCCCCTCAGTACAACTTCCATGGACGTCTCTTCATGAACAGTTAACAAACACCATATCTGGATGGCGCCTCTTCCAGTTAAAGGGGCACCCATCTTGTGATATGAAGATTCAGGAGGATGAGCGGCAACAGCTACAAACTGCCGGTACATGATTAAAAAGAAAAACGTAATGAAATCAAAAGAGTTACATTTTGGTCTATGCACATGAGCAAGTAGATGAGCGATACTCGACAAAATAAGACTTTAAAAGACATATACAAAAATAAGTCTAATAATTTGGTAGATTAATAAAAGAATATTACAGATTAGAGATTCAACACTCTCCTAGCATTCCAAACTAACATGTACTAGAAGTCTTGGCATACAAGCAAATAATATTTAAGATAAGAAATCAAACACTCTGTTTGTACTCCAAATTGAAAAATCCCATCGAATAAGATACATATTTTAGGCATATGTAGCCACTAGACAATCTCTGCAAGTTTTACCCAGTAAGGAAACATGTTCAACGATCATATATATGTTACAGTGTAAAGCAGTTCCTATTGCTTCTTATCATAATTACAGCTTGTTATTACACAGTACAGACAGACAATATATTGTACTAACAATAGTACCTCCGACTTAATGTGATTCCCAGAAATTCGATCATCTCTCGGACACCAGTCTAATGCCCATACAGAACCACCAACATTCATCACAAAGTCTTCACTGCCGGAGAAAATGAAAGAACGGATATAAGTATCAATGGTAGTAAGATTGAAGGTCAAAATATCAAATGCAAAAGTACCAATAATATCCAACTCCGTGACCTACTTAGATTCTGTACCAGTAACTTTACTGCCACTTTGCATTCTTCTCTGCAGTGACCCAAGCATGACATGAAAATATAAGGTAGGCAATAAATTCCTATAAGTATATAACTTCAGAAACTTTATCCTGCAAATTACCTTAGGAAATGCAGCAGAAGAAAACTGTGGAAGGGTTATCTCACCAATTACATCTGACTCCTCAGAACTCTTCTGACAAGCAAATTTGACAACGCGTGGTGCATATTTGAAATCCCTCCACTCCCTGGAACAAAGAAAAAATGTGAAAAATAAAGATCATAGACTTCTAATCAGTTTGGCAAAATCCCCAACCCGAAGACCACCCATATTTACATACACCGTACCTTAAGAAAGTGACGGAATTTGAGAACCTCTGAATCTCCTCATTATCAGAATCGAGTATATCTGGTTGTCCGCATAGTTTGGCAATAGTATCCACGGCTTTGAAGTGATTCTCGACGGAAAAATCAAATTCTGAAATTTCAACTCTCAGCGGAGCATCTGCATTAGGGCCTTCAGACATGGGAGGTGATGAAGGTGATTCCGAAGCTTCTGCAATCCTAGGCCGTACAGAGGGCAGTGGCTGAGATTGTGCGCCTTCTGAACTTTTAGGCTGGGTAGGGACCTTCTTCTTTCTTTTAGAAACTTCAGTTTCTGGTGGAGCATGAGTAATAGGACTTTCAGAAGTGGGAGACACAGCTTTTGAACGTCTAGGCCGGGCAGGCTTAGAAGCTTCAATTCCCGGAAGAGCGTGCAGGTGAGACGATTCAGAACTTCTCCTCTTCTTTCGTGCAGACATTTCAACTTCTGGTGGAGCATCATCGTTACTGGGAATTTGAGACTCTAAAGGCACTTGTGCAGTTTCTGACTTTTTGGGCTTCGCAGGAGCCTTCCTCTTCTTTCGTGCAGACATTTCAACTTCTGGTGGAGCATCATCGTTACTGGGAATTTGAGACTCTAAAGGCACTTGTGCAGTTTCTGACTTTTTGAGCTTCGCAGGAGCCTTCCTCTTCTTTCGTGCAGACTTTTCAACTTCTGGTGGAGCATCACCGTTACTGGGAATTTGAGACTCTACAGGCACTTGTGCAGTTTCTGACTTTTTGGGCTTCCCAGGAGCCTTCCTCTTCTTCGGTTCAGAAACTTCAACTATATCTGGAACCGATGCCGAGAAGTTGGGACGTTTTGTCCGGGCAGGGGCCTTCTTCTTCTTCTTCAAGCCTCTCATGAATTGTGAAAGCGAAAAGTCAATGTCACTTTCATCTGAACTCATTCTTCCTGCAACTAATTTCTAGAGCTCCCTGCAGAATGATAACAATCAATTAATTTCGTTCACAATTAAAAGTCAAAAAACACATTCAGTTTCAATAAAGAGACAGTTAACATAACGCTGACTGATCAGATTTTTTCATTTCTCTTTCTTTGTTTTTCTATTTTAAGAACGTGTTTACTCCATACTCTAAGGTGGTTATAAAACCTTAAAACATTTACAAGTAGTATGAGATTTGACATTCTTGTACGGTGTAATTTTAGCTCTAGTGAAGCTCAATTTTTGTTCTCCAGAATAGTACAAGATGATAGTTAATACTTTGAATATTTCTCTGTACTGGAACAGTTAGAAAACACACACATAAGCATAAATTCATGCACATAAACAGATACACATGAAGGCTAATTTCAGAAAGTGGAATCAATCAAGTAATGAGAACCTGAGCAACATTCTACAGCAACAAGAATCCAAGTTCACACCACTGCAAACACACAACATCAAAACACATGCATCTATACGGCTAAAACTCGGATTAGACAGGTATTAGAGTAAAATCAGAGATTGGGGAAGGAAAAAAACGATATCTTTACCAGAAATCCCAGAAAGCCAGATGAATCAGCCCAGATGATTCCGACGCCGGTGAGAAATCCAGAGGTCAATTACATACAGATGACAAAGATCGGTGACATTGATTGAGTGATTTTTAGGAACCCTAATTCATCACAAACGATGTCGTTGGAAATAAGTCCGGAATTGGGGACGAACCAACAATTCCACATCGCGCTCTAAAGTCTATCAAAGTTCGTCAAGTCGACAATTAAGTCAAAGTCACCAAACTTGTCACATAGAACGTCGCCGTTCCGCCCGCCCAAACAGATCGTAACCGTTGATCCTTGCAACTGGTAGTAATGATCTAACGGCTGCTGAATCTTGAAGCTGAAGACAGAAAACAAAAATTAGGGCACTGGTAGCGGTGGAAATCGCCCTAGATTCCGATTTCTCTGCCGAGTGCCGATGGCGGTGATAATAAATACGGTAAATAATACTCTGGATTTGGGAAAGTATTTGGAAGTTGATTTACCAAATAAGTCCCTCTCTATCAGAGTCTCAACTAGGAACTTGAGCTCTTAGTTGAGACTCCAACAGAGCCTCAAGTGGACCAAGAGTAGCTCAAGTCATATTATATTAATTTTTTTCTTTTTATTTTTTTTTTTCCTTTTCTTTCTTTTGTCCTATGTGTTGTCCTATTTATTTAATTTGATGTATTGATGATGAGTATACAATATACTACTACTAATCTACTACTAGCTAGCGTGTTGATGATCGGTATACATACTACTACTAACGTTTTTATTTTTATTTTTTCTTTATTATGTTTTTTTCCTTCTTTCTTTTTTATGTTTATTATTTTATTTCCATATTTAATAACGCATAAATAAAAATAATAAATTAAAATTTATAAAATAAGTCATTACATTACATTCTCAAAAATTGACATCCAAGTAGGGGTCACATTTTATGTAATAGTTTATTTCTATTGTTTAACTTTTAATTTTCAACTTATGTAATATTTTATGTTTATTGTTTAACTTTTAATTTTTTACAATTGTATTTTTATAATTTGATAATCTATTATACTATTTTTTATTTAATAATTTTTTAAATATTCATTGCATTCCGAAGTATTATATGATGTTTTAAAATGAAAATGAATAATTGATTAAAAAAACTAATGAAAAAAAAGAGGATGAAATAAAAATATAATAAAATAAATGAAAAATATGGGATCAATGGGGATCAACTGTTGGAGTATGTTAGAAGAGATGATGATTAAGTTAGTGAAATGCTGATGTGACGTAGTTGAGCTCCACTTTTGGGATCAACTGTTGGAGAAGGCCTAAAAGACGAAGTCGCATTTGTATGTATGTATCGTATATATATTTAACAATTTATTTATTTTAATAAACAGACGACGGTTGGGATTATTAGGCAGTGTAAATGTGTAATAGATGAACTATCGTGAGATTTTTTATTTAATTTTAAAAATCATTTGTTTTTTCTTTCTGGGTATTGTAATGGAAGGTGTTCGGTGCTTAGCTAGGAAGTACGGGTACTTCAAAATGAATGACGTATCTGGACAGAAACGTATCCCTTTATTTATTAATTATATTAGATTCGTAATTGTGTGTGTTTATGATAATGATGGAGTTGAGATAGAATTTTTGTTTTTGTTTTTTTTTGTATTTATTGGAAATTTATATGAATATTTTTCTTATTTGGTTGTTAAATGTTCAATAGATTTAGAAATTGTAACTTAATTTTTTCTTTTTTTTTTCTAAACGGATTGTAAATTAAATATTGAATACATTAAAAACTATATATAAAATTATTAAACATACATTTATCCTATGTTTTTGGATTTTGACGTTTTTACGTATCGGTCTCCTATTCGTATCAGTTCTTTTGCTTCTCAAGCCCTTAAACTTTATCTAAGAGATATTTACAAATTGGTGGTAATTTCTATTCTTTATGTCAAATTAGTGTGACCAAATTTCTTTATTATAAATTAGTGAATACTTATTTAAAAAAAAGTGAGTTTTCTAATACTTTCTTACTCGTACGTTTAAACTAAATGTAAATACAGTAGAAGTGATGGTTGTGGTAAAAACACAGTATTCAAGTTTAATTCAATTATGTTTAGAGCCTTTTGCCTGCATCAAATATGGACTAAATCAACCTATTGTTGGGCTATGAATGTAAATACGCAAATCTTTACAATTCAGAACCTAGACATGTTTATTCACTGAAGACCTTAACAAGATAAAGCCACTGCACATAAGACTACATCAACCAATGTGTATAGATGAATCAAGCTTATAAACAAAAACAGATATTGCTGCATAAACTCAACATGAACCAAGTATTCTCACTTCTCTGAATCTCAAACATCAACTACAAGTCTAGAAGGCTATAAAGCAATGTATCCATGTTTCCTATTTACTGTACGCTATAGCTATCTAGATTCCTTAAGCATCCTCAGGCACAGTCGTCGGTTTTGTGAGGATATGAGATGGCCAAATATCAGAAGATGAAGGGTAACGTGGACGTGGCCTGCTGATGTTCGACTTGGGCTTATCCACCTCTGGGAATCCTTCTGGTTCTTGATGTAATGGCATGACAAATAAAGGAGCTAGAATTGGTGTCGGTTCTGATCCATGACTGGCTACATGTGTTGCATCATTGCTCATAGGTTGAAGAAGAATATCTGTATTTGGGCAAGTAGACTTCTCTACGATTTCCCTCTGAAGTCTCTTGATTTGATCGTCTAATGCACAAGTTTCCTCTACGAGCTCATTCTTCTCGCTCGTGACCTGTCCACCAATAAATGTATAAAGTACACTGAAAAATGGGCCTAATAGCTTAGAATCTCGCAACGCCATTTCCACTACCTCATACTTTGACTAAGTATCATACACCCAAACTTCCATACGAATACGGGAAAGCTTTTCTAGCAGCATAAAGTCCTAGATGTTGAAACTCGAATAGCAAGTCATAAAGGGGATCCTTGCAATAGAGTAACACACAGAAAGTTGGCACACGATACATGAAACACAAGATCTCAATACTTTTTGCACACTAGATAAACAACTCGACTACAATCTAAACTCTAAAGATTCTACTTCATAGAACACTAAAATCTGAAAAGAACCCGGTTGATTTCCATTCATACACAACTACTTTTCTCTTGTGTTATAAAACATCTAGTTCTCTCACTGGTATCCTTCCATACCAACAGTACCGTAACTTACTTATCCAAATTACTTCAACAGTACATAAATTTCGAAACAGACTCTGAACATCAATAACACCAATCATATAAAAAACATAAACTCATTACTTATCAAGCTAGAATCAATCTAGATGCTCAAATTAACTATTATACGGTAGGTAGGTTGCTTACATAATTAGATTCCGACACAAGAGCTACATTCTCCTTCTTCAGATTCTCCACCTGCGAAAGCAACTCCCCAAGCAGCCGAACAGTCTCTCTAAGTATCGAAGCCTTCCCGTTATTCGGATGCTCTAGACCTGCATAGCCACAATCAACCATACATACACCATCAGCATTCAACGGCGAAAAAGGCCAGTCCAAACCAAAGTAATCTACAGTTTCTACACATACTGAAACTGTTCAAGAGCTAAACAATGCATTCACCAGTGCTTGCTTACCGAGCACTTTTTCGAGATCCAAAAACAGATCATTCATATGGTCCCTCTTCATTTTCTCCCTTTCTGCCTTGTGAATTTTTCTTGGAACTTTTCCAGTTTTCTTTTTACTGTCACATAAACCATTTCATCAGTATAATTATTTCAACATTATTATTCCAGTTACCATTCTTGCAAAAATACACAATCAAAATCACACCAAGTAAACAATCACATTGAATCAACCAAAAATACACCAATAGGCCCAGATTGACTTTATCCCATAATATCCAATTGAGAAAAGAAGAAAAAGGACCAACCTTGAAGGTGAATTGATACAGCCATCAACTGGATTAGCAGCAGCAGTAGCTTGAGAAACCATTTCTTGAATTCTTGAATATCAAACTGAAACAAGAACAAAAACAGATCAAATCATTAACCAGTCGAAAACAAAAAATGACGAGACCAGAAGCAACAAAATCAAATCTTTTAACATACCCAGAAAAGAAAATTTCGGACGGATTAGAGAAAGAAGATGAATTGAGCAAACTAGTATTATTATTTGGGTGAATACACGGGAAAGCGTGTGTTGAGCGTTCGACACAAAGGAGCAAGGCACAAGGTAGTCACAGGGTCTAGTCAGAATTGAATTACTATTTTACCCTTGGGTTTGTGAAGGAGGTTTGATGGGTAGAGGGTTTGAGTGAGGGTGAAATTGTCAGTTTGGGAAGGTAAGAAAATGACGGCCTTGTGGAGTTGCTTTGGTTGAGGTGGGGAAACACGTGTATGGTCAACACCGTACAATGGAGCATCTGTGGTTGAATATTGGGTTTTAACTTTTGTCTTTTTTGGGATTTACACTTTACACCCTCAACTTTCCGACCGAGGGCGATTTTAGTAATTTTCATCGTTGCGGAATGTGCGGATATCTAAAAGATTGATTTATCAATCATCCATGAAAGAGGATGATTTGATGATGTGTAATTTTCACTGAAACAGTTGAGTTTGTCACGCTCATATTGGACATGACAAATAATATCATTTAGTTGTGTAAATATAATTTTGCACATATGGAAAACATAAACAACCAAAAAGACCAAAATGAGTTGACGGGTAGTACTGTTATAAATCTGGTCGAAATTATGCATTCTCTGCCAACAGATAGCTTAATGAACATCGCAAGAAAGCAACACATTAAAATAGCTACACTACATATAAAACATTGCAGTGCACATGAATCAAGTTACAATCTGCTGAGCGGTACAACTAGCAGATACACATCATCCAATGTCAACACCCTTAACTTGGACAATGGAAGGTTGTGAAAATTCCTCCATTTCAGTAGGAGGGTCAATAAGTATAGAATTACACGAAGATAAGTTCCCAAAGTCCCCACAAATTAGAGGAATTGGGATCAAAATTATCTACCAATGAAATTGTCAGTCATGAGGAACAAACTCACCCTTAGTAGATTGATGTGACGTCCGTCCGTTTTGGAAAATTTTCGTCGCACAAGCCAGTGGTGGTTCAAGAGAAGGATCTAGAAGGCTTGGGCAATACTGTAATTCTAGAAATGTTAGGACTATTACGCACATGGAACAATTTAGAATGTAGTAGTAAAAATTCTCCATTGTACATAGTAGTGTAGAGTAATCTATAAACATTTCCAATAATCTGTATTTATAGTACTTTGGGCATTTCATTTAATCAATCAAGCAATTGAAGCTTCCAAGTATCCATTGCAATATTTCTTTCTCTTTCAAGTTCTCTTAAGAACACACCAACACTTTTGAATCAGGCTAACTAGCAAGTATATACAGGGGCGAAGTAGTCTAGTGTCGCACGGGTTTGAGTTGTTTCGATTGTTGAAATTTCATCCTGTGACATGGAGTACTTGAGGCGAAATAAACACATTTACTCTTATTTTCATATTGCAAAGAAACAACACTCAAAGTTCACATTGGATTAGCCTGTTTGCAAAAGATTTTTTCCAATAATCTCTAGCTTGAAATATTCTAAAACAGCTGATTATTTCAGGCAGCTAATGAGGTGGTTCTCAAAAGATGATCAGAATTTCTATTTCACATCAAATCTAGCCAAGAACCACTAGACTCAAACTCGCCTATCCTGAACTAACTCATCTAGTATCTATTCTATCCTATAACCCTTATGCTCCTGGACCTCCATTTGTGTCTTGGGGGAGGGAGGGGTATTGTTGAATTTATCTCATGTAGACCTAGACATGCTAGAAATGCACCAATGTATTTCAAATCTATGCATGGAACCAGTTGGGTTGGTAGTTTTAATGACATTAACTATCATTCAAATCTAATCATCACCGATATTATTCTAGATAAAAGCTAGCTTGCCACCTAATTTTTCTAAATATACATTCAAATCAACACTTAAAAGAGTAATATTGCATATAAATGACAACAACATATATGTTCTCTCTCAAGAGTCAGGAGTATCATTTTGTTCCGTAAAATCAAACACTTTTTTTTAATAAAAAAAACTTTTTTATTGCAGTATAAACATTGAACATCAACCACCTACATACAAGCAAAATTGGTTTTCAATAACCAGCAGAAGCCAACAAAACCTATAACTCAAAACTACAAACTCAAGCGTCAATAATTTCGAACAGTTTAAGCTAACTAGCACCTTGGGAAACCACCAATGCTATGGCAGAACTGATACATTTTTACCACAAATCAGCTTCGAACAATAACAGTATACGCCACTTTCTTAATCAATACATTAACATCAAGTGCTTTATGTTGGAATATTCGCATGTTCCTTTCCTTTCGGTAAGCATAAACTAGTTCGGTCAAAAAGCAAACACTTTAACATGAATCTATATCATGAAAATCAAATAGTGATTATCAGTTGCTGAAATTCTTACACATCACCATCTTATCTTATTTGACAGACACAAACATCTTTTAATGTTAATAAAACCAACATACAAAACAAGTTCACAATGCTAATTAATGAAACAAGGAAATAGCATTATGTTTGGAATTTTACCCTCAAGCTCAAGCTTTTTTCATCCCTACCACGTAGCCGAACAAGGTTGCAGGGAAAACAATTGTGGAAGGTATTGTCCCAAGGAATAAGTTTATTTGATGCCCTCAATCCTAACATTCTTTCCCGTTAAAATCTTTACTACAACATTGGAGAACAAGCTTCGTATTTTTCATATAACGCTATAGCCCTGATCTTGAAACAAAATGTGGATCACGAATACCAAAACTCAAAGCAACCTCGTTAAAGAAAAATGACATATCAGGACTAAGCATCCCGACACTGCCTCCCCAATATATATTCACTTTCGATGTATTTGAGGCGTAGTTGGAGTTCGTGATATGTTTCAGTGCTAAACAATCTTGTAGTCAGGAGTATTAACGTCATATCCTAACCCCAAATTGTATACTCCTACTTCCCTTTTTGTATAATCGAAAACTCAATCCAATACCGTAGTATGTCAAGTGGAGAATGCATTTAATTCTAGAAGTTCAACAGTTTGGGAAATAATCCTTTTGAAAAAAATATGTAATTACATGACTTGCATTACTGGTAGTTTTCTTAACGTTTGTTTGTTTAATCTGCATCTACTCAAAAATTTCCAACATTTAGAATATAAAAATCATGTTTTGAATATAATGTGGGGATGTTATTTTAGTTAACTCTGTGTGATGCAGTTTTAATAGAAGACGTATTCTTGGTTGGAAATTCCATGGTGACTTTTACTCCCGTGTCAGTAAGTATGGTCTTTTGCTGGGAAGGTATTTCAAATCGATTTCGACAGTATTATAGCGACAAAAGGTGAGGAAAATAAATTTGTTTGTTTTTTTAATGTTATAACTTGCAGATTTGGTAATAAAACCCCTATTACGTGGAAGTATGCAATTTTAGAATTGGTTCCATTACGTAGATCGTGTGTACTCTTACACAATTACACTCATGTGTTTGGAGTGTGTGGACAATGTTTCCTCCATATAAAACATCATCCTACCTCTAATCATGTGGTAAAAGATTTGAATCACTTACACAAACATGGTCTTTGGTTCGAGTTTTGTGAATGTGTAAAACACCGTTGGACGAGTCGTTCCTTAAAAAAAGGTCAAACATTGCTCGGCTGAATTAGTCGTCAAAACGTATATCAGTATAAATCGCAACAAAATAACCCAATAAAAAAGTGAGAAAGTGGAGCTCATTTGGAGACCTCCTCTTTCGTCCCTAATTTAGATGTTACGTTTGATACTAATTTAGAAAACTCTCCGTTTTGCTCACGATTTTATCTCTCCATTTTAATAACCTATTTTTCTATTTCAATTCCTCTTTCTCTGTCTAAACTATTTGTTATTCACGTCTCACCTCACTTCCTAAATTATCCTCTAAAAAATTAACTCCAAACCGTCCGTTTATGTTTTCACGTGTGATAATCGAAGACCATAAACTTAAGGGCGCCCAGGTGGATTACCACGTCTGCAAGCCATAAGCACATACGTGGTGTCGTCTCCAAGTATGTAATGTAGTACGTACGGTCTCCATTTCATATGAGTATTTTTGTTATCTAATCTGTAATTTAAGATGGTGACTTCACATGAGTCGTCTAATCTTTATTTTACTACTTAATTAATTTTAGCCCATACAGTTAGGCACTTTGCAGGGTCACAATTTTTTATAATCTATGGCTCATATTATATGATGTTGTCACTTGTCACCATCTTTATTATAGTAATAGCATAAACACCACAAAATCAGATTTAGTTTGAACCGATTTTTTAGTATCGAACCTACCACACGATTGCAAGTTTGCAACCAATAAAATCTTATATGACTGCAAATTTCATAGTATGTAAAGTTTTATGGTCTTTAGTATGTAAAGACTTATCAGAGACTATCTCATATTCTCATATAATAACACAACTTACTATTATAAATTGTCTCTAAATTGAGCAGTTTATCAATTATTTACATTCTAAACTAGGCACATGTGCCTTTTGCGCCCTAAAAACTTTTGAGCCATTTATGATAAATGTACAGTGGTGCGAAACTAACATTATTGCTTGACATATGTTATATTATATGGAATAAAATTATGTGGTATAGATAAATACTCCTATCATAAAGCTTTTAATGGAATGAAATTGTGTATTAATTATAGGATGGTTATGCGCGCGTAAATGTTATAAAGAAATTAAAGACTAAAAAACAAGCCGATCAAATAAATGTGTGACATAACCTCAAACTAATTACTATAATCATGAATCCAAAGAATTCAATTAATCCAAACTGAATAAATTAGCTAGAAGCTTGCCTTCAAAGGAAGATTTTTACTATTTGACAAGATAAAAAGGCAAATAAATATGGAGGAGAAGTGCCGTAAAATTACAAACTCCTTTCGCCTCAATGACCTCATTTCACCACCTCATCATCATGAAGCCACCTAAATAGGGTAGCGTTGAATTGGTTTTTTCTTACCTTCATATTTACTCCAATATACCACAGTGAGTTATTTACATTTTTTTTAATTAACTTTAATTCCGTTTGACATTAAATTAGTGATAAACAATGATATTATATTTTTATAATATAATTTCATTAATAATTTTTCAACTTCATTTGAGATTTATTAAATGTAATAATTTATAGGAGGGTGGAGTATCATCAATAATTATTATAATTATAAATAACCACACACTTATATCCACGAACACATGTCCTAAACCGGTCAACACGTGAATATTTTCTCGTCAACATATCCACGTGCCAGTCTCCCACAATATCTCTTATTTCTTCTTATATAGTGAAAAGTGAAAACCAAACAAACTCAACCAATTTTGTCATCTCACACTTGTCTTTCTATATATATCCCACACCGTCCCACCAAAATCTCATCTAATCCAAATCTTTCAATCCATCCATTCCCTATTTCTAACAAACAAGTTACAAACCAACCTTCTTCCTCATCAATTTCATCTCAATTCATCAAGAACAAGAAAAGAAAGAAAGAAAAAAAAGAAAAAGGAAAAAAGAGAGAGATGAATAGAGTTGAGAGAAACATGACTAGTTCATTGTTGCATGAGTATTACAACAAGGACGATAACATCAACAACAACAACAATGTTGGTAGTGTGGTGGAGATGGATCAAGAGAGCATCGGATCGTCGACCGAGGACGGGGAATCGCCTCGATCGGTCATTCCATTGGCGGTGGGCAAGAGGTGGAAGAGCAGCCAGATTATGAGGATTAGAGCCGAGGATATGCACTTGGCTGAGGATGATGTGATTGAAGGCAAATTCAAATTCTTGTTCAAAGATGATAATAATAATAACAGGTCATCAACATCATCATGTTCTTACGTTCTTTTCTCTAGGCCTCTTTTGCCTTCTTCACCCCTCGGAGCCAAGACCGGTGATCACTAGATCTATAGATCCATCGATAAAGGTTCGTGTCAAATTACCTTAGATTGATTAATATTACTATCTCCGTTTTTTTTATTAGATGAAGTTTTAGGTTTGTTTTTGCGCAAATGATTACAATTGGTGAAATGATAGTTTGGTAGAAGATCAATGTTTTGTTGGTTGAGGTACGGTTTGAGAAATTTAACACGTAACGTGACAAATGATCACGAGACTTGTGGGGTGCGGGGTTAGTTTGGTTAGGTTACCAGTCTCACTTTCTTAATAAAAATAAATAATCATCAATTAATCAACCAATTTCTATTTGTATCATCTAAGCCGAATGTTTTCTTCATTTTGGTTTCTACCGAATGAAGGCATACGTATCTCTCGAGTATCCTGAGAAAATGTTTTTGACCTGACCTTTGATGATTTATTGCAGGAGTGAACAAGTTTTGATGTGAAGATGATGCAACTTTGATCGTGAGGAAGAGTTATATATACATATAGCAGCAACTGCAGAGAGAAGAAGGAAAGGAAGAGAAAACTGAAAAAACAAACTGGCGCATATGTACAGATTACAGAACAAGGAGGATTAAAACTAGCAGTAGTAGCTTTAGTATTAGATTAATTTTCTCTCGTAGAAAATAAGCATATGTCGACCTTACTGTATACTTTTGAACATGCATGTTCTGGCTTACCTTTAAATCACAGTTTCATTACACTACTCTTATGTAACATCAATCTTTTACCAAATCTTACAGACCTTAGAGTAAATTGGAATTTTTTCACCTAGGTATTCATTTGGACGGAAGGGAATTGAGGGAGTCTTAACTTCTAAGTAACATCAATCTTTTAAAAAATCTTACAGATTGTAAAGTGAATTGGCATTATTTTCACTTGGGTACTAACTGGGACGGGAGGGAGTAATATAAGTAACATCAACGTTTTACCAAATCTTACAGACCATACAGTGAATTGACGCTTCGCTTCTTAACAGACATTTCGTTACTTTTGAAAGCCATTCGCAGTTTAAGAGACACAATCGATAACCATTCCCAATTTTTCTAAGAAAATACTTGAGAAACATAGGAACATTTTTCAAGTGTCTTAAACTGCTGAGATTAGCAGGAAATTAGGTTACTTCAATGTAGAGTGAAGTGAAGCTGCATAGTATCAGAATCAAATCATCATCACAGAAATTACAAGTTTTGAGTTATTAGTTGCATCAAAGAATATTTCGGAAATCATTTAACAAAAAACAACAATCAGAAGAATCAGAACCAAATCAAGTCATCACAGATATTTCAAGTTTTCAACCAAAACAACATAAAATTCAAAAGACATCTGGAAAGTAAACTCATCAAGCTGACAAAAACACACAAACAGATGATACTACCAATAAGACCATTGGCTTCAGTAAAACCCTAGTCTAGTACTCATCACCTTCATCGTCCTCGCCCTCAGCAGACTCAGCACCAACTTCCTCATAATCTTTCTCGAGTGCAGCCAAGTCTTCCCTAGCTTCGGAGAACTCACCTTCTTCCATACCCTCACCCACATACCAGTGGACGAAAGCACGCTTAGCATACATAAGATCAAACTTGTGGTCAATCCTTGAGAACACCTCAGCAACACTGGTGGAGTTTGAGATCATACAAACAGCCCTCTGCACCTTGGCCAGATCACCACCAGGGACAACAGTTGGTGGCTGGTAGTTGATACCACACTTGAAACCAGTTGGGCACCAATCGACAAACTGAATGGTCCTCTTTGTCTTGATTGTTGCAACAGCTGCATTCACATCCTTGGGGACGACATCACCTCGGTACATCAGACAGCACGCCATGTACTTCCCGTGGCGAGGATCACACTTGACCATCATGGAAGAGGGCTCAAATGCAGTGTTGGTGATCTCTGCAACAGAGAGTTGCTCATGGTAGGCCTTCTCAGCTGAGATCACAGGGGCATAGGACGAAAGCATGAAGTGAATCCTTGGGTACGGAACAAGATTGGTTTGGAACTCATTCACATCCACATTCAAAGCACCGTCAAATCTCAATGAGGCAGTGAGTGAGGAGATAACCTAGACAATTCAATAAATAAAAAATCAGCCCAATTCATACTGATGTGTCAATCCAATCGCAAAACATAGGCATTTCATATTTTCATGTATCATAATCAATAGCCAAGACAATTCAGAAAACAAGTTTCAGTCAATCTAGCTTAATACATCAATCTATCTTCCAATAAGCTAAACTCTAGACATCATAAAGAATGTATCAGTCAATCTAACTGGGATTAGCTATAAATTGCATATAGCATCCAATTGAACTTAAACAAGTATTAGTAACGAAGAAGATTCGGATAATATAGACATTTTATCAAACATCTATGATTCAAATCAATTCTGAACATTTCATCAAACATGTTTCAGTCACTCTAACAATCTGCAAAACTCATCAATGTATCAATCAATCAAACTAAATCTAGGCATCTCATCAAGCATGTATCAGTCAAGATCAGCTATAAATTGCATCTAGCTTTCGAATGAACCTATACTAGTACTAGTTTATCAAACGCATATCAGTAATATCGTATCTGAACATTAATAACTACACATTTTATCAAACAGGTAGCATTCATATCTAAGCTTGTTAACAACACACACCTGCGAAATGAGCCTGTTCAAGTTGGTGTATGTAGGCCTCTCAATATCAAGCGATTTGCGGCAAATGTCATAGATAGCCTCATTATCAAGCAAAACCGCAACATCAGTATGCTCAAGCAGCGAATGAGTCGAAAGCACAGAGTTATAAGGCTCAACAACAGCCGTCGAAACCTGAGGCGAAGGATAGATCGTGAATCCAAGCTTTGACTTCTTTCCATAGTCAACCGAAAGCCTCTCAAGCAACAGCGATCCGAGACCAGATCCGGTACCACCTCCCACAGCATGGAAAACCAGGAACCCCTGCAGTCCGGTACAGTTATCCGCCAGCTTCCGGATCCGATCCAAGCACAGATCCACAATCTCTTTCCCGATGGTGTAATGTCCACGGGCGAAATTGTTCGCCGCATCCTCTTTGCCGCTGATCAGCTGCTCAGGGTGGAAGAGCTGACGGTACGTGCCGGTGCGAACCTCGTCGATGACTGTAGGTTCCAGATCTACGAAAATCGCGCGTGGAACGTGCTTTCCAGCGCCGGTTTCGCTGAAGAAGGTGTTGAATGCGTCGTCTCCGCCTCCGACGGTGGTGTCTCCAGGCATTTGTCCATCAGGCTGCAAATGTCAAACAGATCGGATCAAAATTGGTTAGGAAATTGAAATGGAGTACAGATCTGAGAGGATAAGGTGAGGAATGTACCTGAATGCCGTGTTCGAGGCAGTAGAGCTCCCAGCAGGCGTTTCCGACCTGGATACCGGCTTGACCGATGTGGATCGAAATGCACTCTCTCATTTTCGGTTGATTGGTGATGGATTGGGAACGGAGATTGTTGTTTGATTGATGGGGAAGGAGAAGAACCAGATGCGTATACAAAGACGCTCTGGATGGAAGAAGAAGGAGAAAGGTGTGGAGTGAGTGAGTGAATGGGAAATGGAGATGGAAATTAGGGTTGGTTAAATAATTGATGGCTGTGGGAAAAGTTACTGTGGGGTTGAGATTGATTTTTGAAATTTGAATTTTTTTTTTTTTTTTTTTGTCAGTTACCGTTGCCGCCACACACGTTCTCACTTTATGGGCCTGGATGTAAAACAAAGTGGTGATTGATTGACAGTTTTTAGTTCAATTCAATTTCAATTTGGATCTATTCGATACTGGTTAAATTTAAATCAATTTCAGTTCAGTTTAGATTTTTGTACTGGATTCAAACATAGTCAAGTTCTATGATCGACAGTTTACTACTTTCTCGGAAAACTTTATAAAGCCTCATTTGATTTTATTAACTTTTTCGATATTCGGTTTGACCTCGAATTAATCATAACTAATTGTGAAAGAATAATTTTAAAAATTATATTATGAAGCAAATAAGGCTCTTCAAAGTTTCCGGAGGAAGTAGTAAAATCAAAAAAGGATCGAAAATTACTTCCTCCGTCTCAGTCAAAACTTCTCATTTAGTTATGTTGATTTATTTTTTATTGTAAATTACTTCTATGTCATACCGAAGACAAAAGTTATATAAATTATATTAAAATATATAAATAGTATGCTTTTTAAATATAATTTTTCTAGATTTTGTTCAATTTGTGATGTATAATTAATTTCCGTTTAAAAAACGATCAACAAAACTAAATGGAGAGTTTTGACCGGAACGGATAAAGTAGCATTGATATTGCCAACAAAGATACAACATCGAGGTTTTGTTGTGTTTTTTCATAAAAAGAAAAGGTATAATATAGTATTTTCATAATTGTATAAATTTTGAGATTATTTTTCCATTACAAAATCACACCAGTAATAGGGTTAGGGTGTTACTTTGGGTTGTATGAAATTTGTTAATGACTATTAAAGTTTTTTTTTTTTTAAACTGTGAATCTAACTGTCTTTACTCCTACACTATTTGTTTATCACATTATAACTTAATGAATTCATAGACATTTAGACATAGAATGTTCACTAGACATAGAATTAAAAACAACGAGATCTCCATTGCTAAACGGCTAAACCAACCCCCCATCTTCACCATACAAATAAGCTTATTTTCGTAGAATGGCTCCAAAATTCAACAAGTATAGATCTCAATTCTCAGGTTCTGCACGGTGGTGGTATTTCAGGTGTCAATTAAAGCTTGTTTTGTTCGGTTTCAAGTATGCTAGCATCATATCTATAAGCTTTGATTTACGATTTTGTGTATCAAAAATGTAAATACTGTATTGTCAATCAATTATTCAATAAATTAATTTCTATGTAACTCTTTGTATTACTTGGTTTTGTTGATTAATAAATTCATTCTGGATGTTAAAAGAAAAAAAAGTATTAGATGTCAAAACTGACTCATGAAATGCAAATTCAAACTAATTCGTGTCATCGAACCAGTATCTCTAATTCGGTAATTCACTAATTCCCCAGAATCCTAATTGGAAATTTGGAATCACCAAGCTAAAACTTATGGGCCTCGCTCTATATATTGCACACATGTAAACTCCCGTGAAATTTCCCAAAAATTAGGGTTCTGGTGCAGATACCGATTTCTCAGGTAATCTAGACGAATCAGCTAAGCGAAAGCTTCCCGACCTGTCGGAAACAGCCCCTCAAATCGATGATTCCGATTTGTCAGCCGGAAGTACTAACAAGGAACCTAAATTATGGGTGGATGAACCAGAGGCGAAACAGAGCAATGAACCACCGAGCTGCTGGTGTGGGAAACCTCGGAAAAGGTACCGTGACATGACCGATGAAGAATTGTTGAATCAATTAGATGAATATGAAGACGGCATGGAGATTTCTAAGGAAACTCTTCAAAAACTTGGTGATTACACAACCCAAGTTGAGCAGAGTGAGGTACTACACTATATATATTTAATCGTTTCGTATCCATTGGTTTAATTCAATTACAGTGTTAAGGAAGGTTATGACTTATGATATTTTCATTTGAAAAATTATGAACTGAACGGATATGAGAGTAATTAATTGCCGATTTGTTTACTTTTGCATGGGGTTCGAAATTGACGTCTGGCCTGGTTCATTTTTTGGAGTGAGAAACATTTTCCCTGCTAAAATAACGGAGTAAAACTATGAGTCATAAAAAACTTTGGCTAAGCTTGCCATGGATGAGTACAATAAGGAATATGTACGTATGCTTTTTAATACACAACCTTTTGATTTCATTATTTGAATTAGTAATTCGCTATACAAATTGAATATATATTTAACTGATCAGAAATTTTATTAGGTAGTAGAATAGTTGAAACTTACAACAATATTTATCATGCTAGAAAACTGGGACATCAATTGCTTGTCTTGAGTTGAAATTTTCATGTCTAAGGCCCCTCTTTGTAACGAACCTCGTGATTTCGGCCATTTTGGAGTGCAGGTGGATGTAACAGACATTGATGGATATCCAGCCCTCCTACAAATAGCCAAAGCGTCTTGAAAATTTTGTTCCATGTACCTTTCACTTCCAATGTGTGTTGATGGCAGCACCACACGTTTATCCGCTAAAGATGGATTAGAGCAGTTGAAACTTACAACGGTATTTGAAGAATCACTTGCCTCTTTACCATCTCCAACCATTTTGGCCTCTTTCTGGACTCAACTCTTATCCGTCACAAAAAAAATACACTGCATGTATAATGATAGAAAATTTCAAATTTTCGGCACCTTCCTGCCATGGTTTGACCCTTGTCACTAGTTTTGGAAGATTGAAGGAGTGGGAACTATGGAATCCTTTGACAGGGCATTGGTTTGAGATACCAACTTTTGAGCATTTAGCGTATAAATTTAGTGAAAACTACCATGTAGGGCTCGGCTATGACAATGCTACTGGTGACTACAAGGTTGTTAGAGTTTCTAATGTTGCTGAGGATGACAGAAGAATCAATAGTCGACTTCATCTAAAGACTATAATATACTCCAAAAAGTCCAATTGTTGGCGCAGGTTAAATGATTTGCCAAATTGTCATGTTGAATCTTGGCGTGAGACTGGACTTTATTTCAATGGCGCATTGTATTGGAAGGTTTGTGAGGAAGAAGGACGACGTAAGTGTATAGTTTCTCTTGACCTTAGCACTGAAACTTATGACAAACTTCCGTTGCCCTCGGATGCCTCAAAAGCAAGTAATTTCAATTTGAATGCAGTGTCGGGATGCTTAATCCTGATTTGTTGCTTTGGTGTCTGGATTATTAAGGATCATAACAGAAGGTGGACTAAGTTGTTTACATTCGTAGACCCACCTCTTGATGATGATTTTCCTTCTTTTAAAATCAGGGCTGTAGCTTATTTGAAGAAGAATACAGAGATACTCGTTTTCCATAATTGCAATGAGGAATTTTTTTGGTTTGACTTGGAGAAGAGAACGACAAGGAAAGTTATTATTGAGGGCATCGGGAGAACTACCCTGCGAAAAGGTTTTACTTCTCAAGTGGTTCCTGCAAGCCTTATTCAACTTAATGGAATTGCTGATAAAACAGCCGGAAGCAACAGGTTGTTCTTGAAGGCGCAGTTTCGAACTTCCAACTTTTTACTCCCCCATTGCTTTTATTAGCTATTGCCCAATGTCATTAATCAATTTCTTCTTTCTTGCTTTCTTGTTTTGTATTCCTGGAGTTCTATCTCTCTCTTCTTTTTTTGGTTGTTGTTGTTGTAATAAGATACTACTTTTAATAAACCGGGATGATACATGATAGAGAAGGATGTTTTATAATCCGAGTTACAAAGCCAACCAAGGCTTACCATACTAGTAGTACCTTCCTGGAGGTCGGTTTGATTTTGTTGTTATATCTGTCAAGTATATCTCACTCAATTAGCAATTTGTCTCTGTAGATCATTTGAGATGGTTAATACTATGTCAATATGTGTTTGCTGCATTATCTTGACACTCATACGTTCGTTGGCTTGTTCCGGTACTAGAGAAGAAAACAAACATTTCTTTGTTTCTTGCAATTGAGCTATTGCAAATGCTTTTAGGATGCAATTCTATGCTACTTTTGCTAAAAGTTAAAAAAGTTGTTTTTAATCAAAATCGATGGGTGTTTGCTATTTTAGTTCAAAATCAGTTTTTTAAAGTTAGATAAGTAGAAGTCGTAGTGTTTGGTAAATTCAATTACAGTACTTATTTTTAGTTTAAAAAGAATTACGAACTGCTAAAAGCAGATAGAATCATCAATTTACATGATTCTCAGCTTCTGGCGGGGTTGCAACAGAAATTGTAAAATAAAACACTCAAAAACTACTTTTACTACTCCAAAAGCACAAAAGTGATTTTAAGCATTTGTAAACACTCACTAAGTGAGGTGCAGGTGAGCAACATTGTATGTAATTGGCGATACTCATATACAAGAAACAAGCATAGATACAGCACAGGTGAATTGCATTTGAAAAAATACATCTAGATAAGCCGCCAAGAATGAATAAAGAACACCTATTGTTGAAAAACCAATGCATTATTATGATTTTCATTTTATTATATATCATCAACCAATCAACCAATCAAGTTCTAATAAGTGAGAATCTATGTTACTATTTGTAGACTGTTTGAATTCACGGTGGGATACTGTATTACTGTAGCTGCAGAATTGATTTATATACCCATCTTTTCCTCTTTAAAATTAGGTAGGGTTTGGACATTTTTGAAGCCTAACTCTCCCTCTCTCCCTGCTCCGATCTCAACTATTTGAAACCCAAAAATTGAGCATCTTTGGGTTTCAAATAGTTGAGATACGGCGGCAGTGATTGGTTTTCCTTTTTCACCCAAAAATGCAGCACCACCGTATCTCCAAGTTGAGTGATGCATTCAATCGATGAAAAAGGAAAAGTATCTCCAATTTCGCAATCTCCTTACAGAATGGCGAAAGTCAGATCTGTGATTGGGGCTATTTGAATTCATCAAGTCAGCTTTTACCTCAATGAAGCAATCAAATGATTCTTGCCTTGGTCGTTCTTTTGCCAAATGGTTTCCTTTGTTGCATTATGTTTCTGGATATGATTCGTTTTCTAATTTCAAAAGGTATATTAATTGTGTCTCTGATCTTTTGTGTTATATTTTCTTTCTGCTTGCACTTCCTAATGATTTGATAGTTCTGGTTTGCAGAAAACATTTCAAGTTCATGCTGAAATGGAAGTTCATGCTCTCTAAGTATTCCCACTTCCCTGTTTTTTTATGGCGTCTACTTTATTTTTTTTGTGTCCATGTGTTGCAGAATGCTTGCTTATGGTATTTGTAGACCATTCAAATTTGGAATTGGGGAACTTTTATTTTACCTAGACGTCCAATACGGATGTTCTATATATGGTTTGCATTTATCTTGTCTCCTTATTTGCTTGTAATTTGAAAATGAAAATCATCAAGTATTGCAAAATAGTAATGGTCTCACTTTCAAAGATGAACTCCTAGATGCTTTGCAGTGTATGCATCGATCCCATAGAAAGTAAGAAAAATCGAGGAAAATTGAGATTTTAATTGCACTTTTATGCCTCTGGTGCAGATTGCAGTATGCTTTCTCTTAAATATTACTATAAGCCATGATTATACTTGTGCGTAGTGAGAAGAGTAATAAAATGAAAGCAAGCGTCCTCAGGCTAGGTAAGGATAATCTTTTGTTTGTATTCTTCTTGATGTTCTTGTGAGTTTTGGTTTTTGTCTGTGTTAAGTCAATTGTTTTGATCCAAAACGTAAAGGGATGACAGAATATGTTGTTCATTTTTGCTTCTACTTCAGTTATCCAACTTTGCTCATGCTAAAACCATTTAATATAAAAATCCAACTAATCTGTAGTATAATTTTCATCTAATGTTTGCATAGAACATTATCTTACAATTTTCCACCTATGAGGACATGAGAGTCCTGGTTACTAATTAGTATTTCCTTTGAACTCATTGAACTAAGTACTTGTGGTGTTTGGTATCTGAAAATGTTTGCTGCATTCAATGCATGCATGGTTTCTTCTTCAGCTTTGATGATTATAACTTAAAAACTTGTTATATAATCTTTACCATGATTGGTTTCATCCACTGTGTTTTCGGCTTTTGGGTTGCTTCAGCGTTCTGGAGCCACAGAGGTCTGCAGATTAATTTTTGAAGCGCGAGGTCTGGAGCCACGGAGGCCAACATCCAGAAGGGTGAACAACTCGTGATGGTAGCAAAAATTTGAAAAAGTTCAAGCCTCAACAAACTTTAAGGTGATTAACGAGATACATGCTTTTGGTAATTTGGGTTTATGGGCCTAAGCCATTAGTTAATGGCTTAACGGTTCTGTTCCATATTTTCTCTTACAATTGTGTTTATAAGGTGCAATATACTTGTAGATTCCATTAGATGATTTTATAAGATGGAGCGAACTACATTGTTGAGTAACTCAATGTACTTCTGATTTTTAGGAAACATATGCTTGGCTTCTATTGAAACAAAATATGTCACTTGCTCCAATTTGCTTAAGCTCCATTTTAGAAGCACTCTGAAGCTGTTTTGTTCATGAAAGATTCTCATAGTATATGTCCAATTTAAGTCAATTGATCATGACTGTTCTCATAGTGTATGAATCATATTCTTTTCTCGATCACATCACAAATTACTTAAATTGATGGAATTTTTCCAAAGTTGATATTGAGAAACAAATTGATCACTTAGCTCGGGAAGCAAGAGCGGGGCATTTGGGAAGTCACCGTGTGTTACACACGTGCAAAACTCCTAGTATCCGCATAATAAAGAATAAGGTTCCAAACATGGCACTCCTCGAACGCACCAATGCAAACAGTCGGCAACCTGGGGGATTCGTTCGTGATGTTCACTATGTTGTGAAGATGCATGTACAGAGGGGATGAGCTTCTTTTTGATATGGCCCAGAGATGTGTTATGTTGAGATAATTAACCTTCACGCTTCTCGTCTCCTGAACATGAATTGCTGATTCTACTATCTCCATTAAGCTTCCATCCTCTATGTCTCTCCATTTCACTTTCTAGTGGACTGTCATCTGTTTCACCCAAGCAGTTATGATGAATACCGGTTTTGCGGTATTCTGGTATCTCGGAAAATTGAAAGAAAATAGAGAATTGCAGCGGAAAATTAAAGAAATCAATAAGAAAAGTTACCTGCTAAACGAAACAACTGGCTGAGAATTAGGTGGTTTTCAGCTACTACGTCCTGGTAAATGGGGATTAGTTAGCTAATTGTAAGAACAATTAACACAAGAGATGTTCTCCAGAACTCAGTTTCATAAAAGCGTAGGAAATTATGAGAGTCTTACATCGTTAATATATATATTGCTTGAATAAATTCATCGCCAAGAAAAAATTTATATTACAGAGAAAAGTAGTACTCCACGGTACAACTCGATTTGGATTTGATTTGTCAGCCGTTTAGAAAAACTGAACCAGGCCACAATTCGCGAACTATAATTCTATAGTTAACGACTTACCAAGATTCAATTCGTAATTCCGCGATAACGTCCAGTCCGCCTAAAATCCTTCTCTCTATCGAGTATTGGTGATGAATTTGTTGAGATGAACTGTGAATTGGGGAGGATGGACGGCGGAGGAATGTGGTTGGGAAAGAAAGATTAACAAGGAGATGGGAGGAAGGGTTTGAGTTTAAGGGGTAAGACGGATTATTAGGATTACATAAGCGTAAATGGGTCATTTTAGTAAGGATCGAAGAATAGGATAAAACAAAGTCCGTTGCAGACTCGGGGGAATGTATTATGAATATTATCTAACTTTTAATGTTCGTGATAATAGTAAGAAGGCTCGTGGAGAAAATGCAATTACTAGTGAGACCTTTCAGGCCATTGTGGTGGTCAATGTGGTATATCCTGAAGAGGAAGGTAAACGTATTCGCATATGCAGGCCCAAGCCTATCTCCGGGTGTCACCAAGGTACGTAAGACAACAACAGGGCCTGAATGTTCAATGTGACTCCTTCGTAATTTTTAAGTATGTTGATTTGAGATGGTTTGCAACTTCCTTAGTAGTTTTACATTGGTTCAGCATAATATAGCAAAGGTAATTAATATTTTTCTATTGAATGAAACGTTTTGATGGCATACATACGTTTATGTTGGTGTACTTGGTCGTTATTGGTTAAGTTGATGTCACAATGTGGTCTGAGTTCAATCATTTATTTGCTCTTTGCATGCATCTGTTGATTCAACAATAAATTTACACACACCATTAAGCTCAGAGTACTTGTTTAAATGCAAGAGGAGTCTGTTGGTGATTTTAGTATCATCAATTCATTTTAGTAGTAATGTGATTTGCTAGAGACTGCTGCGATCTCTCGTTGAGGCTCGGAACAAGTTCGGGTAGTGCGGAGTGCACGCTTGTTGAACTAACGAGTTATCGGCCACGAATACGAAGCAGGGGTCAAGGGGGCTGCGCCCCCTTGCGGGGTCGAGGGGCAGAGCCCCTCGCGGGGTTGCAAGGGGCGGAGCCCCTGTACGGGGTTGCAAGGGGCAGAGCCCCTGGCTGGGTGCGGGGCAGCGCCCCGACCTTTTTGGACATATGCACCCCTTCGTGAACAAACATGTTTGTTCTGAACAGATGCGCCCCTTCCTTCTTCGTTTTGTACTTCTATATATTGAAGGAATCAGTCTCCAGAACAGATACAACGAAAACTCTTACATCCTCTCTACTTTCTGATCGAAATTCATATTGCCTGAATTAGATTGACTTCTTGGATTATCCCGGCAAGGAATTCGTGAAAACCCAGGCAACAAGTTAGGGTCGAATTATCTTGTTTGGAAAGTGACTACACGATCCATTGAAGTTTTTCAAGATTATCACAACCCTCATATTTCACTAACAGAGTCATCACCTTCTAATATATCCTGTGCTCATAGGGAATTAGGAGCCAGAGTCCTTGGTCAGCCATCTCTGATTCGAGAAGCGTCTATGGCCAAATTCCTGTGGTCCGGCATTGGTTCCCGTGCAACTAAGATGCTATCAGCAGGGTCAGTAGCATCGGCCCAAAGTAAATATACTGTTGGGGACATTATTTTGCATCTTTCGCTGCACAAGAGTATAGAGCACCTTGCTCGAGCAACAGCAAACACGAAGATTCACTAGATGCCATTTTTATGAACCTCCTGGTACTGATAAAACTATGGTGGCAAGGGAAATCGTCCGAAAATTGGTATATCGTATATCTGTTCTTTAATACTATACATCAAACGCTTGAATGGTTTTTCATTCAAGATGATAAAAGAACGATACTCCTGGTACTGATAAAACTATGGTGGCAAGGGAAATCGTCCGAAAATTGGTATATCGTATATCTGTTCTTTAATACTATACATCAAACGCTTGAATGGTTTTTCATTCAAGATGTTAAAAGAACGATACTCCTTCAAAGCATTACGAAGATTCATAAGAGGCGTTTTATGCTTTCACGATTTGGATTATGCCATGATGACAGGATTTTCAACTACTGTGAGTCTGTGACCATGTTATCCAATGGTGATCTTGACTCTTGAGAGTGCTGTGACAGACCGCATTGATGAAATCATTGAATTCTCACTTCCAAGAGAAGAAGAGGAATCCCAACTGTTGAAGCTATACATGTACAAGTACCTCTCTGGGGAAAGGATAACTACTGTAAAAGACCTTCCAAATGATGTTATACGGGAAGCTGCCAAGAAGATTGTGAAACTCATGGCTGGTGTCCAAGCAAGCAGTGTATATATGGACGCTCTGACTGTGTTCTGGATGCCGAGCTGTTCAGGGAGGTCTTTAGATTACGAAGTGGCTGAGCATATCCCACACAAAAATACATACAATAGCTCTAGAGCTAAATTTTCCATTACAGACTGAAGTCCTACAGCAAGCTTCTTGCTCATACTAATTTAGTTCGGTCCATGTATGTAATATCAAGACCAGTAATCAAAGTCGGGATCTAAAATGGTACTATGACAGGAGTCACAGGACTGATTAGTGATTATAAACCGCACAAGTTCCATTCGAAAAGCCACGCCTTTACAAAACATGTCTTTCACAAGCCAATAGATGAAATATCCATACATAATCCTTGGAATTTTACTAGTGTTATATGCTTATATAAATGATAATTGTATTAACATGGATGATATATATAATAGAAACACGTACATGATTAAATGGAAATATGCGGATGTAAATTTACAGATCCTAGACACGTTTGGGGAGACCTGGAAAGAGCACCGCGAGTCTTGCAGCAGCAGTAGCATTCTGGCCACTTATTGTCATCGGAAAAAAGAGTAGTTTCCAGATTTGTTCCAGTGTCACTGGTGCTGCCGTGCTGGTTCTCTTTATTCAGCTACATGGAAAAAGTTCAAAAAGAATTGAAAATGCTGGTTAAAATTAAATTTAAAAAAAAAGAAAAAAAAAAGAGTAAAGATAATAAAAAACAGAAAAATTTAAGAAAAGCACCAACCCTCAGACTCTGTTTCCCATCAATTTCTCTTTTGTCCATTTGTAGTGGAAGATGACCTGAAACTGTAGGTTGCCAAATTCATGCTGTTCTTTTTCTATTTCAATAGCAGATAAACTTGCCTCCTTCGAACAGAAGCCCACTTTAATCCTCTGCAGCGTTGGACTAGAACCCAAGTCATCAGGAATCTCCACCAGACGGTTGCAATTCCACAACACTAATTGCTCAAGACTAGGGAAATGACTACTTTCTGAGCTCCAATACTTCAGATCCGTATGCTCAATATTCAAGACCCTCAACTCTTGGAATTGATCATCTTTTGTCTCCCATTCCTCTCCCACAAAGGCTTCGTTTTCCAATTTGAGGACCTGAAGGTTGGGCAATTCCCCTATTATTGACATCGTCTCCCATGGCATTCTACTTCCACTCAAACCGAGCTTTTTAATGCTTGGGGGAAACAACTTAATCTCAACATCCGAGATGTGAGCCCCAAAACTCATACGAAGTGACTCCAGTTCAGCAAAGCTACTAAGATCAGGAAATCTTGCTTCTCCTTCAATAATGCATTTGAGAGTTTGGAGATGTGGTGACTTTCTCAATATCTCCTCATCCCTCTTCTCTTTAATTACAACACATGAAATGGATCTTAGATTTGTGGTTTCAGATATATTGTTAATGCAATCCTCTTCAAACTTCGCACTCCCTCTTACCCACAACTGTCTCAACTTCACCATTCTGAGAATTATTGAAGGTATAACAACCGCAGAGTCGCAAGCTGATCTTACACAAAGAACTTCAAGGTTAACAAGATTATCCACCATTCTTTTGGGAATTACATCACTGCTAATACCCAAGTACCTTAACTGACATGGAAGATGCACTTGCTGCTGGTCCAATAAGTCCACGACCTTCAAGAGTGGCATTGTCCGAAAGATAGACAACTTGTTTGTATCATAACCTCTAAAGGACCGACAATGGTGGCCGAAAGGTTTACAATTGATATTTTTTGAGGAAGTGCCGATACACAAATGCTGATGTTTATTATTGGCAGAGAGTAAACTGCACCAAAATGATAGCTATATTTATGAATATTACTTAGACTAGGGAATTTTAATGCAAAGTATTAGAAGAATCATCACTATCACCTTGATAATTGACTCTAGTGTTAAGAAGATTATAAAAAGATTGAGAGGGAAGAAGAGAGATTCAGCAAGCTTACTTGGTTGTCTTCAAGAAGTTTTCTTCATCAGCTCTTTTTATGCAAATGGCATGCAATAGATCGTGAATTCTGCATGTTTTAATCCCACCAACAGATCTCAGTTTTACGGGCATCACCAGGCTCCTGTTGATTAGATCTAAGAGATATTTTTCTGCAATTTCTTTGGGGCTCTTGTTTCCATCTTTCACTATGAATCCTTGAGCGATCCAAAAGCTTGTTAATTTCTTTGCTTTGATTTCTGCATCTTCCGGAAATCTAGCAAAATACAGAAAGCATGGTTTTATATTATGTGGCAAGTGTTCATAGCTAAGCTCCATTATCTTTCTGTAGTCACTCTGAGCATCCAATAGCACCGTTTCCAATCGTTCTTCCACTCTTTTCCATTCAATTTCATCCTTTTCCTCATTAACAAGAACTCCCGACATGGTTATGACGGCTAATGGTACCCTGGAGCATCTTGCTGCAATTCTCTTTCCAATGCTAACCAAATTTGGAGGACATGGTTCGTTGTCGAATACCTTTCGCTCAAGTAGATTCCAACATTGATCATCTGAAAGAAATGGAAGTTCATGAAGAATGCTACCACTTGGAGAAACATCCTTGTTCCGAGTAGTCATGATTATCCTACTTCCATTTCCATCATCGGGAAAGTATATTTTACATTTGTCCAACATGTCAGGATCCCAAACATCATCTAGAACAATAAGGTATCTTCTCCCCTTCAAAGTTTTGTGGATATCGGGACCCAGTTCTGCAACTTCTTTTTTCGAGATACTTCTCGCATCTGGCAAGTTTGATATGCACCTCAGGGTTTCCATCAACACATCCCTCAAACTATAGCTTTGTGAAACAGCACACCATGCACGACGATCAAAATAGACCGGGAGACAATTGTACAACTTATTGGCCGTAGTTGTTTTACCAATTCCAGGCATCCCAAATATTGAAATAACTTGTCGTGAAGAATTTGAAATTCGAGTAAGATCATTCAAAATCCTTTGTGTGATGCCATGATTGAAGTCCTGAAATTGATTATCATCCATGGTTGCAGTACTTCCCCTAGTTGGAAATGATACCTTCCCATGAGAAGCTTTGATGACCTCAACCTTTGAGATCTGCTCTAGTTTGATACGAGCGAACTTAATATTGCAGACGATAGATGGGAGCCTGAGACTTAAATACCAAACATGAATATTTCCAGCAACAAGAGAGTTAATGAGATACTCGGCTTCGTACGTCAGGTATCTGATCTGGATGAGAACCTTCTTGTTGTTGCTGTCCCGCATAACTTTGATAATGCTTTGCGAAATTGTTAACTCGCCGTGGAGTGTTTCTATCTGTTCCCTAATGCCTTCATCTGGAGTAAAGTTACCAAGTTGGCCATTCTTCATTAAATTTTGAATATCTTCGATGAGAGAATCAACAATGAAGAATGAATCAACAACACTAGGCTTCACAATTGCCGACACAGGAAGCTCTGAGAAGTTTCTGCAGTGTTCTTTAATGTTGGCGTTTAAGAGCTTAGCCATTTCAAGTAGAGCATTGATTTCTGCATGAAACCTGCTGACCTTACGAAAAAAGGAAGTAACCAGCTTTATTGGCCAACATTTCAAACTCTGACAGGAGATTGTCGACTCGATCGTCAAATTCAGCATGACTACTTGGTTGGAATGGTACATCACCGAGTACAGCAAGAATAAAAGAAAGTTCCTTTTGAAGGAGAGCGTACTGCTTCGCCTCAGCCGAGTCATTGTTGTTGACTTCACAATACAGCATCTGAAGAAGGAAATCCATGAAACCTGATAGAATTACATTATTCTTGAGGTGTTTGTTCTTGTCAGGTTCTAGCTTTGGGAACTGAAAGAATTCCTGCACCTGTGGAATGAAAGAGTTCAAGAGCATTTACTTTCTTCTACATTTCTTAATTTCATCAACATAGCGTGGATTTCTTGGAAGGAATTGTCTTCTGGTGTTGTACAATCCAGCAATGCGAAGTAGACCCATTAGTGCGAGATCTTCTAAATTTGAGGTGAACTGCATTGCATAAGTAACAACAATAGAATATGTTCGATGATTACAGAAAATCTGTTGTTCATCATCACCATCATCATTTGTTGTTGTTGTCATCGTCTCATCCTCTGTTTGATCTATTATTGTAGATTCTCCAGATCCTCCAGATTTAAAATATTCATCCATATAACTCAACACATCTCTTAACTCAAATGCATCCAAATCATTATCTTCTTTATCTAGTAAAGATAGAGAACTAATTAGAATGAAGGAGACAGTTATGAAGGAAGTGAAAGGGGCTTGCACATTACCTTTTGTCTCGTCCTCTGTTTGATTAACTATTGGCAATTCGTTCATAAATCCGGCAGAGCCTCCGGATTCAAAATATTCTTCCATACAACTCAACATATTCTTTAAGTCATTGGGCCCCGCTGTTAGATTGGGATTGGGTAGAATCAGGAACTAAAAATGAAAGACATGCTGAAAATGTTTTTGGAGAGAAGATAACTCCTTGAGTTAATTAAATAAGATGGACTTACGGTTTATAATGTCCGGTATCAATTTGTCTGCTTTCCGGTCCCAATCGCTGATATCGACCTGAGTTTGTTTTCCAATTTGAAGAGCTAGAGCTGATAGATAAGCCTCTTTTGTACAGCTGTCCACCTCAATCTTCTGCAGAGTCGAAATGTTGCCAAAATCACTTGGAATCTCAATCAGATGCTTGCAATTCTTCAGCACCAAGCACTCGAGCATGGGGAAATGTTCACTGCAAGAGATCCACAGCCTTAAATCATTACAATAATAAAGCTTCAAGTACTTGAGCTTTTGGAATTGACCATCGCTCGTCTCCCATACATGTCCGGTAAAGGCACTCCATTCCAATTTGAGGATCTCGAGGTTGGGCAGTCTCCCTAATATTGACATCATCTCCCAAGGTGGCCCACTATCCGATAAAGTGAGCTTTTTAATGGTCGAGGGAAATTCATCTTCGACGATAATATTTTAGGAGTGAGTGGTTTATTGAAGTTCATTTGTAGCGACACAAGTTCAGGCAGGAAATTTAGATCAGGAAACTTTGTGCAAGCACCAGTAAAGCTGCATCTGAGTTTGTGGAGATGTGGGCACCAGCGTCTCAATATATCCTCATCCTTATTTCCATTAATCCTAATACCTGACAGAGTCCTTAGTTTTTTTGAGGTCTCTGTCATTTTACTGCTGCAATCCTCTTCAAACACTGCAGTATCCCATTTCGCCACCAGATTTCTCAACTTCACCATTTTTAGAACCACTGAAGGTACTTGAAACTTACTCCTTCCCATTACATCAATAAATTCAAGGTTCACAAGATTGGACACCATTTCATCCGACAAGTGCCAGACACCCAAGTACCTCAACTGAGTTGGAAATGCTAATGTTGGGCAGCTATTTATTTTTCTATTATATCCTGGCAGTCGACCTAGAACCTTCAGCAGTGCCATTGTCTGAAAACATGATGAATTATGTCGTGATCGAAGGTCTCTATATGAGCGACAATGGAGGCCAAAAGGTCTCCAATAGTTACATGACACTGTAGATGCAACACACAAACGCTGACATCTCTCATACATAGAGAACCCACGGAGTCTGCTGCAAAAAGAATCACAGATTTGAATCATTATAAATTATTATCATGAAACTGATTAGGTTTATCATACAACTTTGATCACAATTTTTTTTTCTGAATTGTTCAATTTCATACCCAAACTATATAAGCTTCCTAGGTGGTTGTTTTAAATAAATATTAACTTGTGAACAAGACATTGAGTTTTTTCTTTTAATCAAATCATATCATGAAAACACAGGAAACATGCTTTCATAGTAAATTTAAAAGTAATTAGTAGTTAAACAAATAGAGTAATGGATATTCAGTAAACTTACTTGGTAATCTTTATGAAGTTTTCCACATTAGCTTTCCTTACACAAAATTCATACAATAGACTCTGGATTCTGCACTTTTTTACCCCACCATTGGATCCCCTTTCTTCAATCAGCACCAACTTTTTGTTTATGAGATCTAACAGATACATTGCTGCAGTTTCTTCTAGAGTTTTGTTATTGTGTTTCAGTATGTATCCTTCCCCGATCCATAACCATGTTAACTTCTTTCCTGAGATTTTATAATCTTTGGGAAACCCGGAAAATACAGAAAGCATGGCTTTATGTTACAAGGCAGGTGTATGTGACCATTCTCTAAAATCTTCATGTAGTTGCTCTGATCGCTCAAAATTGTTTGTGTATCATCATCGAAGTCCGGAAAGTGATTCTCTTCCATGGTTGCAAATGCTACTTTTCCATCAGAAGCTTTCATGAGCGTACTCTCTGAGATCAGTTGAAGTCTGATACAAGCAAGCTTAATCTTGTGGATAACAGGTGGGAGTCTGAGATTTAGATACCACCAAACATCAATATTTCCCACGATAAGAGAGTTAATAAGATACTCGGCTTCATATGTCAGGTCTCTGATTTGTATGAGATCTTCGTTCTCTTCATTGCCTCTCATATCTTTGATAAAGCTAAGCGACAGTGTCAACATGCCACGAAGTTCTTCCATCTGTTCCATTATGGTATCTCCATGATTAAAGGTGAGTCTGTTACTTCTTAGATTCTCAATATCTTCAATGAGAGAATAAATGATGAAAAAAGAATCTATTACCGTAGTGTTCTATGATCATAGCTTCAAGACTTCAACCATTTCAAACCAAGGAGTTATTTCGGCCTCCATCTGATGAATTGAGAAAATAGCATCATACACGAAGCTACCCGCGTCGTTCGCCAACATCTCAAACTCTGCCAATATAATTTTGGTTTCTTCGACAATCTCATGATGATGAGTGCATTGAAATGGTACATCTCCAAGTACTGCAAGAAGTAAAGAAAGTTTCTTGCGTACAAGGGCCCAACGTTGCACCTGATCCTCGTTAATATTTATTTGATGAAACAGTACTTGAAGAAGGAAATCCATGAAAGCTGCAACTATTTCATTTGGGTAGAGGTGCTTGTCATTTTGAGGCAACTGGTGTAGCTTTGGGACTCTGAAGAATCTCGGCACCACATCTGGAAAGAAAGAGTTTACAAGCATTTCCGAAAACTCTGTCTGCTTGGTTTCAAATTCATGTTGTTTATCTACTCCATCAAATAAATCACGAACACAAGTAGCAATTTCATGAAGAGGCATGATGGCATCACTGAACTCACAATGCTCCAAACTTGAGATGAACTGAAAAATATAGCTCAACACAAACATAATGGTGTCCTTGTTCCACGGAAGGTCATGACAAATATCTATTTTAGAATCGTTTCCACAGTGAGGCTCCTCCAAATACCATAACAGATTCTTCATTGAGAGAAGAGGACACATTACTAATGCTTCCTCCGATGTGTCTGGATCCATTCCTGTCAAATTAAATATATAGAGTTTCCATTAACAAATTAAAGAGACATCTAACATTTTCTCTAGATTTTCCAAATAACTTTTGTATTTTTAATTAATTTTGAAAAATTAGTTGGCTGAGTGTTAGGTGGTGGTGCCTGATCCTTGTAGTCATATTGCAACACATCTAAATACGTGCAAATCTAGGAAGCACGGAACACATGGAAACAGAGAGAAAAAAAGTAAGAAATGTAAACCCGTAGGAAATTTTTAATTTTTATATATTTTATTACATAAACTGAAGTATATAAATTTCTAGCGATCAAAAAGCACCAAAGAACCAAATAGAATAATATATTCAAATAGATAATAGGTGATTGCTTGCTCCAAAAACACACTTTTGACCAACTACACTTACTAAAAATGAAGTACTAAGACCGTCAGATGCTTGATGAGGTGATTGATGTGTTTTTTAAGGGCTCCCAAGTGCCTCGATAAAGTTCCATTAGACTTTTTCTCCACTGCCCCAATAATCAAAAACACATATTTGCCATCTATTGAAATAAATAGCTACTTGGTAACAATTGAGTCTACATAACTACATTCAACAACACACTTACACTAAACAGTTAGGTTGTGAAATGAAATGGGCTTGAAACAATAAGAGCGAAAATTAATGAGTTAGCTATTATGCAGACTGAACTGAACATACCTTATCTTTGTGAGGACTTATGATTTGTGCATCATCAATTCATCATCTATTTGATCTGCTGTTGATGTCGTCAGCTTCATAGAGCCTCCCTCCACTTGAGGAAATAGGATCCTCCATCGATCCTTCAGTTCCAGCAAGCTCACCTTTTTAGAATCTAGTAAAAATTTTGAAGGAAAAAGAAAAAGAAAATCAATTTGGAAGAGTGAGTGAGTGAGATAGATAGAGAGAGAGAACAATAATGCAAAGAGTGCAGAAGAAGAAGAACAGTAAAGACTAAAGATAGATTAAGGGCTGCTCTTTAAAGATAGATTTGATAGATTAGTAGGTCCCAGTGGGATCCTCTTGAAATCTTCTTTGTTATGACCAAATTTGGCCTACCAATCGGTTCGGATTCAGGCTCAATTCGGAATTTTTTTAAATTAATCACAAATAAAGATTTTGGTATCGGATCCATACGGGCTCGGATCGAATCATATCCAATCAATTGAAGAAAAAAATGGAACAGACTCAGCAATGGGAAAGGGTGCACTATTGTCTATCGATGCCGTTTTCTCAGATAATCTAGATGAATCAGCACGAAAGTTCCCTGAGCTGGCAGAACGCCCCTCAAATCGATTCCAATTAGGACAAAGTGTCCATAATCACTTCCATTTGGGCATTTAAATGGAAGTAAGTAGTAAGCATGAAAAGGGGGCACACTTTCCTCTTAGCAACAAAGATGAAGTTCACTGATTCATTCAGAGTCTAAGTTTTCTTTGCATCAACTTTTACGTTTCGAATCTTCAGATAAAATTATTACTATATCTCCTACCATAATTGTTGGGTGTGATACACATGCATAGCCTTAATATTATGGTGTTAATGAAAAACTGATTTAGTTGCTCTTTATTTTTATGCTTGACGTAAATGAAGACACATGGCATGCATCTCACAGCTAATGGATGTAACATGAATTTGTAATGCAGGATTGAAAGTGAACTGTCTACTATAATTATGAATATAACACTGGAGTTATAAGATCAAAGAAACTAACCTTAGTGTTGAAACCATTCGGTAACTGACTCATGAGTTACGAGCATTAGAAGCTTTACTAGCCTCAATAACTTCCTGCATAGAAGCATCTTCATTGCCGAAAAGTATGTTCTCTTTAATTGTCATAGCAAAGAGTGCTGGCTCCTTGCTTACTAGTCCCAATTGTGACATTAGCCACTTGAGCTGCAACTGATCAAGGAGAACTTCCCCGCTCAGGGGGTTATAGAATCTCTGCAATAGAGCAAAAACTGTTGACTATCCAGATCCGCTGCCCCCAGCTAAAGCTACATGTACAGTCTTTCCTGCTGGGATCCTCATATTAAAATCTTCAAAAATTACACTGTTGAATCTAGACGGGTAAGCAAACTAAATGTGCTTAACTTCGACTTCTCCTAACACACATCTGCTGGTACTTGTCCTTCCACATTGTCGAAGTCGATTTCTGGCACTCTTTCTATGACTTCCATAATGCATTCTCCTGCTGCACTTGCTTCTGCGAAGTACTTAATGTTGGCTAAACTAGCACCAAATGCCCTGCACCAATAGACATGCGCCACAACATTATATTTCGAAAAAAAATAAGATACAACAATTATGCTAATAATCGCTTATTAACCTCACGCATGACCTTTTCTTGGCAAATACAGTGTGGTCTTGTTCTATAATCAACTCATAGTCTTGTCAAGAATCATATCTATTAAGCTAATTTAAGTCTTTAATCCCTTTTTTCATGCCTTGATATGCCAGAGCTCCCATACTAAACCTCAGAGCATTACTATCTAGATTAAGGATGTTTGAAAGATAAAAAGAGAATGGAGTCGATACTTACGCCACAGCAACAATTACAGCTGACACAGCAGAGTAGACATTACCAGCCTGAACACCATGATACATGAGTAGTCTACCACTATATTAAGTCATGAAGGCCCAAATTGCAAATTGATTCCACTGCTACCAACAGCCAAGCCTTTCATAAACCCCTGCCTCAATCCTAATTTCAGAGGAAGCTTTTCTATACTCATCTCTTTGTTTTCTGCCAATGCCCATGAGTGTTCTACCATAGATCAAACCTGGTATGACAAGAAGCAACAGTATAAATGGAAATGACATGATTCTAGCTTCCAATTCAGTAGGAACATGCAAATATGTATCCAGAAACAAAAGTTGATAGTTTCTTCAGAAAAAACTGGAACCTGCTGACAAGTTCCATATGATTATAAGCACAATATCTCCAGTCACATATAACAAGGAGCATCATCAGATATATTGTAACATATAAGCGACAAGTATAAAGAATATTATATTCTTAAAACTGAACCTTCTTGCTGGAGACATTGGCTATGACTTCAACTGTAACCGACATCATGCCTCATCGCTGCTTTCAAGCACTTTACTCTTAACCTTGAAGCTTGTCTCTCAGAATTAATTTCTCCTCCAATACTATCCCTCTAAACAAACTATTATTACGAAAGTATCATTATGGTGTCATAGGGCAATAATTAAGCTCGTTTCCTAAATTCAATTTGTCACAATAACAAGTGAGACTAACCAAGGAAACAGGCTGCAAATTGCCCGCAAGCAATGTAACAAATCTGCAACCAAATTATCAACCACCATTCGACCAATGTTCCAATTCCATATGTTCTTTTTCAACTAGTGAATATTCAAATACTACAATCATTAGACAGCCAATTCAACATACAGAAGTGATTTAACTATACTTTTGGGAGAACAGCAAGTTGCTCCATATTGGTTACATAGAGGTCACGAATTTGAACTGAAAATGCTAGATCAAGGAAGTATAACACTATACACCTTTTTCTACTTCATTTATCAATTAGCAGCTACATAATTAGTTGAGTATTTACCATCATCAATTCAAACATAAAATCGACATTGAATCTATTCAATCTTCATACAATAATGACATATTGACAGACATCAAACAACATCACATACGTAACAGTTGTTAACTGGACTTGTCAAAGAACAAAATCTTCAATCAAATACTCCAAACCGAACAAAATAAGCTTTAATTGGCACCTGAAATACCACCATTGTGCAGAACCAGAGAATTGAGATCTAACCTTGTTGAATTTTGGCGCCATTTTATCTGGAAAAACCAGCGTCTTCATAGTTTGCGAATTAGAAGAAGATCTGGAGGGTTTAACCCTTATGCTATTTAAGGTTTAGGAATGGTGGTGACCTTTGTTGTTTTAATTTATTTTTGGCAAAAGACAATTTCATCCCTGTAAAATTGGATAATCTTGAAAATGACTATTGAATTTTCTATGTTTACAAAATTACCCTTCAAGTTGTATTGCAATTGAGGTGAAAATTAATTTTTCAAAATTTTAATTTAGGGTTCTGGTGAGCGGTGGCCACGGAAATCGATTTGTCGGGCGATGGGGGAGAGACAGTTACCTAAGCGAGGAGGAGAATCTGGGTGTCAAATCGACGATTCCAATTTGTGCCGCCGATCGTGGAAAGAACAAGGAACTGAAATTGTGTGTGGATGAACCGGACGCGAAAGAACAAGGAATTTCACTACTACTAAAATGATTGTTATGGCTTATTGATGGAGTGTTTAATTGCAGCAACTTTATTTATTTAATTACTTGGTCCTTTTGCATATATAGGGGATTCGATATTGACGTCTGGCCTGGTTCATTTTTGGAGTCACAAACATTGTCCCTGTTAAACTGTCCAAGGAGACTAATCCAAGAGGCTATGATACATTTGAGGGACTCGCTAAGTTTTCCATTGATGAGCATAATAGGAACCATGTATGCTACATGTGTATGTATATATAGTATACTACTCTAGTACTCTACTTCTTCCAATCTTATTAATTTTGGTAGTGTTTGGAGTAATTAATTGCGTACGCAAAAATATAGTTAACTTCTTCTACATCTGTGTTTCAGCAGACTGCACAACTTTAGTTTGATCAACTTGAGAAAAGCCAATGGGATGATGACATCGTTGTATCCTCAGTTTTATTTAACTTTTACTGCCCGTGACCTCCAAAATGCAACTCCTCAGACTTTTCAGGTTTTGGTGCCGATCGATATGTCTATTCCTGCTCAGATATCTCTTTCCTTCTGCAGGCCCAAGCAAGGTATGCCTGACTAGCAAGATTTCTCTTAATTAGTACTATATTAACATGGATCGGATCAGTTCAGTTCTGTTGTTGTTCCCTTACGTTCTCATGGCCTTTGTCTTGTTTAAAATGTCTCTGGCATTCCTGCTATGTGTATGAGTGTCGTTTCTTTTCCTTTCAAATATTGTTCTCGCCTCATTTTTATTGTTTTTTTTTTTTCCATGTTCCCAGTGCAACCAAGGATTTGAAACCCACCGGTAGCATCCCAAGTTGGGGAGTCCAGCACTCTCGATCGAGTGACTGTTATATTTATTACCTGCATAGTTTAACTAATGGAACTAACGTCCTGTAAGATGATGCGAATCACACGTATGTTATGCTTTCATGGAAGATCTTGGTTCTTAATAGTCAGTTAAGGTTCTTGCATGTGTTCTAATTTGCAGATTTGATTGCAATATATATAACTTATTTTTTTTCAAAAACCAAACTCAGATGTAGTGTAACTCTACATAATCACACGTATGTTTTATGCTTTCATGGAAGATCTGGGTTCTTAATAGTCAGTTAAGGTTCTTGTTGGTTCTTGGTTCTGCTTTTGTTTCAACTTATTATGTTGTCCTATCTGTCTCCTTCATTTCCTCCTATCCTAAAGTCAACGATTGGATCTGAATTTAACTATGATTCCTCGGTAATTTTTGGGTAGACTGTTTCAATATGGTTGCAACTTGAGATAGATCCCAGTAGAGGGAATCGGTAACAGGTAACTCACTTGGGTACCTGGACTGACCAATTGGGGTTCTGTATTTTCTTAAAATGCAGGGGATACCTCCACCGCTTTTTGCTTTCATGGAGGATCTGGCTGTTTGTTTCTGAGTGATTGTTATATTTATTACCTTAGTATTTTAACTAATGGAACGTTATGCAAGATGATGAATCAAACATATGTTTTATGCTTTCATGGAGGATCTGGGTGTTTGTCTGATCTTGGGTTCTTAATAGTCAATTAAGGTTCTCTTCCAAGAAAACTGAATTCTTTTGTGTGTAATGAAATGATTGCTATACGTGTGTTCTAATTTGCAGATTTGATTGCAAGATGCATAACTTGGTTTTCAGATGTAGTGTAACTCTACAAAATACAGGGAGCTGGTTCTTGGTTCTGCTTTCGTTTCAAGTTTCAACTTATTGTGTTGTCCTATCTGTCTCCTTCATTTCCTTCTATCCTAAGGTGTCTCCCTAAAAAGATTGGATCTGAATTTAAGGTTCCCTATCTCGGTAAAGTAGAACCAAACAGTTTGTTTATTTTCTTCCATTCTCATGTGCATTATGTTATTACTCCCTCTACGAATCTCCCGTTCACTCACATTAATGTATGCGTATGAATTTTCAATGTGGCTCATTTTTAACTTTCGCGCGGTTAGTTAGTTTGCAACTTCCCTTCCCATTTGTGACTTGTAGTTTCTCACATGCTTGTTGTTATTGTTTGCACTTTCCTGTGAGTGCAACTGATAATGGCAAAATGAGATCTTTATAAAGATAGCAATTAAGTAGTAGTGATTTGGTGAAGTGTGAAGAACAAGGCCCAATTGAGTGAAATTATGATCCAGTACTAACTCATAAGGCCCAATTGCAAGATATCACATTGTCATTTGTCCTAATTAACATTTGTAGGAGAAGGTTTTAATTAACATGCTTATGAGTCAAATTATGATGGTTGATAGTGGGAGCTAGTCGTAGTTATATGCAGGAGGTGAAACGGAGATGATGATTTTTCTCTTAACGGAGTTGTGATCTCTCAAAATGGATGTATTTCAGATGCCGTTTTTCATGATGCTTTAGATATTAATCAGTCGGTGAATAAAATCAGAAGATGGTTCGAATTGATAAGCTTATATCCCTACTGATGAAATTTAGATCACTAATCTTGATTTGCATTGGAACATAAAATTCCATTTGTCTACATCAATTTGACTGCAAGCTAAACCAAAAAACAATTAGAATATGTATGAACTTGGTTTGTTTCTTTCCTTAGTTTGCACATAGACATGTCACATAGGCACATACGACTATGAATTAATTCATGTGAAATGATGGATGATTATGAGCAAGTGCCAAAGAATGGGGCACGCCAAGTCGCCAAACCAATCATTCAGTATAAGTTAACTTTGAAACAATACAGACCTGAATTTCAGCCAAGTACCATTATAGTAATTGTAACAAGCTTCTAAAAGTATGTTTGATCAATGATTTAGTGTATGATCTAGTAGGTTGTAAAGATGATCAAGGCCATGATGACATTTTACTTTGTTAATCACTTAATTGAGAGATTAATTACTGTGTCTTAATTTGCTGATTAAACTAAGGGTAGGCATGCATGGCCAGGGCAGAAGAGAGTCACATAATACACGGACACAAATGTGGTCCAATTTTTGGTCTTTATGGTGTGGTCCTGTACTATTAAAAAAATGGAGAGACTATGACATTTTAATATAAGAGTATGTACTTCTTGAATTCAGACATTTTTGTATAAAAAGACATAAAAAAAGTTTAAAGTTTCTTAAAAGAATCAAGTCTTAGATTTAATTGTTTGTCAATTGAGTGTCTAATACTTGTTGGATACTTTGTTACGATTGTTACGATAGATGAAATGTTTCATTCAGTGCCTTAATATACATGAAGTATTAAAGAATGCCTTGGTTATTATAACTGGCAAGCCTTTGTCGTAATGTATAGTTCTATAAAATGACGAAAATAAATATTCGTCAATTGCACGTCTAGCTCAGTTGGTAGAGGGCAAGGCTCTTAACCTTGTGGTCGTGGGTTCGAGCCCCACGGTGGGCTATAATAGTTTCAGACACTTTTTGTATGACGATAAGTTACTCTATTCAACCCTTATATTTTCAGACACTTTTTGTATGATGATAAGTTACTCTATTCAACCCTTGTATTGTAACTTAAATTTTGAGTTGCAAAAGACAAGAAGTAATCTCATTTGCAAAACGATAACACTTTAATTTCGTAAAGTTGTTTTAATAATATGTTTTAAAACGTTTTGAAGATGAAAGTGTTTGACTCCACCCCTTCCCTTCCCTGCTTCAATTTAATGTATCTCATTGGCCTCTTTTATATGTTTGGAATTTTAAGCCCAAGAACATTATACAAAATTTAGGGACCTTTTTATTAAGGTTTTTCTTTTCAAAGCCAATTTTCTTTAGAGCAACTTGAAATCACTTTCAAAAAGTTGTGGCAAGCACGAAGAAACTAACAATATAAAATAAAACAAAAAGTTTGGTTCTTGTAAATCAAACTTAAAACTATCGAACAAGTATATAATTAATTAATTTATACTAGACTATAGAATCTTGAATGAAGCTTCAATATGCAGAGCTAAGCACATGGCTAGATTATGTCATTAGCACTTAATTCAAAATCAGATTAAAAATATTTATCCCCAGCAGATCTATTGTCCTAAAAAGCAGCTACAACACAAGCAAAGCCACTTTTAAAGTATTTATTTATAGCCTTACTTATTCATAAAGCATAATTTAATTAATTCCTTGGTTTACTATATTAATTTTGGTCTTACAACAAATTTAGATGCTCGAGTTGTACTCTTGTGTATGACCAGAGGCAGCCTGGAAGGGAGCACAAGTACAAATATTTGTCAAAGGATTAGCAGACCATAGGGGTCGGATTAGCGACCTTAATCTCGCCTTTACACCTAATTACTTGGTGTTCTTATTGGAGTACTTAGGCCAGCTCCATCAGGAGCTCAAGGAGCTCAACATGAGGAGTTGATCCCCATGTTAAACTCCGTCAGAAGCTCAATGGAGCTCAAATTAACTTTAAGTTGAGTTTGAGCTCAACTGATGAGCTCAAGCTCAACTCATATTATATTATTATTATTTTTTTTTTTGCTTTTTTGTTTATTTCTTTTTTACTTTTGTCTTATTTATTGTTACAACATATACTACTACTAGCGTGAATATACATATACTACTAGCGTCTTTTTTTTATTTTTTTATGTTTTTTTTCTTCTTTTCTTTTTTATTTTTATTATTTTCATATTTAATAATGCATAAATAAAAATAATAAAATAAAAATTTTAAAATAAGCCATTACATTACATAATTTTTATCACAAAAATTCTAAAAAATAAAAGACTTTTAATTTTTCACGAGTGTATTTTTTTTAATTTGATAATCTATTGTACTATTTTTTATTTAATAATTTTTTCTAATATTTATTGCATTCGATGTATTATATGATGTTTTAAAATGAAATGAATAATTGATTAAAAAAACAAATGAAAAAAAGAGGATGGAATAATAAAATAAATGAAAAAGAGGGGATCAATGGAGATCAACTTTTAAAGCATGTTAGAATAGATGGGGATTAAGTTAGTGGAATGCTGACGTGGCGCAGTTGAGCTCCAATTTTAGGATCAACTGTTGAAGAAGTCCTTAGAAACCAGTCAAAAGCATTTTGCCCCTCGTCTAACAATTTATGCAAACTGTCCCTTAAACCTCGCGGGGTTGGACAATGCCCCCTAAAATTTATAACACAGCATTGTGCGTTGCCTTTATATTTTGCAGGGTTGTGATTTGACCCTTAAAGTTTTAAAACTTTTACGATATTTCACATAAAATAAATGAATTTTATAATTTTATAGGGGGTAAATCTCTCACATTTTGACACTCCAGTGGGTAAACTGGTAACCTTCCAATTTGCAGAAGTGCATAAAATTTAGAGTCCAATTGCAACATAGTATGGGGCATGAATCACAAATTATCAAATTTAAGCCTATAAAATGCTATTTTATATAATAATAAAAATATGAAACAAAACAAAAGAGTACTTCAATGTATGTCGTGAGATGTAGAGTATGAACCAGAGCCATCATTTTGTGATTCTTTTCACACGGTTGAATATGACACTAAGGTTCTGCATGTTATTTTATTCCTTAATAATTTACGGTTTATATAAGTTGTCCGGGTGGAATACTGTTTGAGTCGAAATTAAATTTGGTTCGTCTCACACCTCAACAAGAATAAGAGGAGGACATATATGGTCAAAATTGAACATGTAATAGTATCAATTTAATTCAATATGTAGACTATTGGAAAGTAGGAGTATTGAATTAGGACGGAAATGAAAATTGTGGAAGGATTTCAAAGCAAGGAATTCAAAAGTAATTGGGGAATATGAAAGGCGCCAACGAAGTGGAGGATCAAAAGTGTAAGAAGAGAAAGGTGGCAACCAATCACGTTAAGCCACGACATACGAATTGACTCAAGAATCGGAGAGACACGAACTGCAATATTAGAGAAAGTCGCATTATACTTAACCAGGAGACGCCTTAGGAAGGGCTAATGTGTCGGTCCATGAAACACCAGCTGCATCAAATCAAAAGTACCAAATTGGTGTATAAATAGAGCAACATTATGCTGGTTAGAGTTCTTGACATTGGATCATTAAATTGATAGGCAAATCAATTCGATTAGTCCATCGGAGTTATGAGGTAACCGAATGGTAAAGATCTTGGGTATCACAAATTAAATTTATTATTAAATTGATAGTATATGCGTATTTGAAACTATAAGATGATAAATTGATAAGTATTGTAGGGATAGTGGCGGTGTTTAACAATTTTTTTTATTAGGGTACCAAACTTTAGTGATTCTCTCATTATTAGTATGAGGAATTTGATAATCGTATCTGATGAATGTATCTGATGAATGCAATGAAGATTGCATGCATGGATTTCAAGAACGTGATTTGACAAGAGTTAATCATAAAATGCATTATGACGATGAGTACCTAATCCGATCCATATTTCTAGATTCGTCTGACAAATTAGGCACATAATAAGTTACTTAAATTAATTAATTTGTTGATTTGGTTCGATTTTATTCTTGTGTGCAAAGAGAAGCTAACCTATGACCCTAAGTAGTAGATAGCTAGGTTGCATCGATCGGACCATGATAGCAAACCACTTTAGCGTTGGTCCATGCCTAGCTCGTGAGTTTGTATTGTTAAGAACACATCATAGTAGTGTGATGGACCATTCTCCTACTTATAAGTAGAATAAAGTCTATTTCAATCCATCTCTCCACGATATATATTGTCATAGAAAAAATACATAGTCTAGTCTAGGTTTTAAAAGCTAATCATCAGTATGAATTGTCGGCATGTATCAAATCAAACATTGGATGTGATTTGTAACGTACTAACTGGGTTTTATTTTACATTTCAATTTCACTTTCAGGATAGGGGATGGGGGTACCAGAATGGCAATTGTATAAAGAAATTAGCCAAAAAAAAATCACATATATGTATGGATAGAAAAGGTTTTAAGAACTTCCATTGAAACCGTGAATTCAAAGGTTGTAAGGGTAGTTAAGTGATAATAAAACTGGAGGAGCGAAGCGAAGGTGTTGTTATCAAATTCTGTAAAAGTGATTTTCTTTGCATCCTTAGCTCTGAATAGTCGAATGGATGATGCTTTTATTTTCCTTAACCCCTTTGAAGTAGAGAAAACGTATACACATTATTGGGAAGAGCAAACTTAAACACTGAAGCTAGTCGATATATCATCTTCAAACAAGCAAGTACTTGGTGGGTTTATTATTAGTATTCTTTATAACGGCGTATAATTAATTAGGATGCTGACTCTCGATGTTTGAGTGATTGTTACGTGCTGTATTATTCAATGTTACCAATACTAATTTGATCGATTTTTTATGCTTACAAAATACCTTAACGTCATTGTAACACTAATTAAGCTTGTTGTTGGGTACGTAAACAAATCCATACGTGCACAATTTATATCAATTAAATTATATACTCCTGTTGAGTCAACAACCTCATCAGCTCCTAAATATACGTTGAACTATATATATTTTTTATATTTTTCAGCTCCATCACAGTCTAAATTAATGACCATTAATCATATACCACAATTTTGAAGAGATCGATGATCATATGCATAGCTAATTCTAATTGATTCCCACTTATTCGCATGACAAGTTTTGGGTTACATACTAGCTATGGTCAATTGGATACTGGATTGCTTCAGAGTCGTGCAAGTAACCGATGCATGGACCCTGTTTTATCTTATGAGTTTGTAGTTGTCCTACTTATGTCTGGTACTTGACTTTCATAGTCGCAAACTAATATGTGAGCTCTGGAGTTTACGAAGGTCAACGATTGCAGGATCCATGCATCTTATAAAATTTCACCTTTCTTACGAAACACACTCACATTTCTAGCATATAGTAGAAAATCGAACATTCTCTCGTCGATCCAAAATATACCATCTAACTGCTAGATCGTGTAATATAATCAATTTTTTACGATTAGTGATTTCTTGTCCGAAGTTGTAAAAGTATAGGGCAATGATATGACATTGTCACACATTAACATCTGTCGTTCCCTTTAACCACATGCATGGAGTGCCCCCACCCACCCTAGCTAGCTACATAGATATATCAATCAAGAATTGTGGAGCGCTGAGCTGGTTTTCATTTTCAGATATATATACTATAGATGATGGTATAGGGAATGTTTGGTTCCATCGATTTAACAACCACTTCATCATGTGTCATGATCTAATAATTGCAATATACGAGTACTAGTGTTTACACCTTTAACATTTGCCAAAAAAAAATAAAAAAATAGTGTTTACATCTTTAACCCATCAAAATTTTAAAGAGTTTAAAATGATTAAAAATATTGATTCTACGACTAATAATTGATTGCATTTGTTCTGAAACAATATTACAATTGGTGATCCACGTGAAAGTATATGTATAATGCTTGTTTTGGTATTACGATCATGTCATCCAGATATTAGTACCGAAGTAGTTTCACTGATTCATTAGTGAAGGGGTGTTATACATACACAGTGAGTATAACTATACAAATACAGTACTCAATAATAAAAAAAATATATAAATGGTATAAAAAAAAGATCAGGGTTTTGATTTTGTCAATCCACCTAATCCAATAATGAGATATCTTTTCTAGCAGTCTGTTTCATTTCATGTTTGGCCCTTTACACCATTATTTAACGCATTCTCTGAATACAATAAAAAAGAAAAAAAATAAAAACTTTAGGGTTTGATGATCGATCATGAAAGAAAGAAGCATGTGATTGAATGGGTAGATGTTGGAAAAGGGAAAATTATTAGTATAAGTTGTGAAAGTGAAAGTTCGTCTCATGAATTGTGTCTATCAATGAATTTTCTGCATCACATCAAACATGAATGAATGAATGAATGTGCTTCTTCGTGTCATATTTCTTGGACTCATGTTTGGTTTATATTCGAAATTTTGAGGATGTTACATGTCTATTGTCGAATCAAATTATTGGATACTAGTATGATATTCTATAAATGTTTCCGTGAAATTTTAGGTAAACCGTAAAACAGTTCTACTCACATTGGGATGAATAACACATGTTTCATTTATTGAATTTTGATATAACATATCGGTCCATATTCATATATGATAGATTCGCGACCGAAGAAAAAGTTGATGGATCCGAAATTCCATCTCGTAGATCAAATGATTTTTTCTTAATACTGAATCTTGAAAATTGAGATGTTGAATTCTATTTGAGATACAAATAAACAAAATGCTAAGAATGAGGTATTTTCACCCTCTCTAAATGACAAGCTACACGGACACTATAGTTGTTCATAATCCGGTGAAGTACTAACTTTTATTCCAATCTTGGAGTAACATTTTCAAAAGTTTTACCAACGTTAAGCAAAAGTAGATAAAAAATAACATAGGAGACTCCCAATTAAGCTATAGTGTAAGTTGAATTGAATCCACCATAATTCACTTTTATAAGGATTTTCACCTTTCATCCTTCACACACGCAAGTACGCAACAATTCCATGTCAAGTTTTTCATGTTCCAATATAAAGATTTTGAACCTTGAGTAGATAATAGATAAGTACGTAGCAGAGTAATATGAATCGAGTGTCTACCAGAGTGACATGTTACTGCAAGAATACACTCCGAGCTTTCTCTATCAGTAATATGGCCCCGAAAAAAACTATCGATTAAATTCAATTGATTGCTTGGTAGACAATGACCAGTAACCAAGTACTACTATTGAATTTATGCTTCATTAAGATGATTTTTCTTTTTCTAGTATGAATTTGTTAAAGACTATTTTATCTTGTTATATCTGTCACATGTGTCTTTCATCTAACACAACTGCAATAGTCAACTAACACAAAAAAGTATTACTACCAGTTGATAAGGTCATTAGTAGTAATTAAGGTTATATTAGTTTTATTTGAAAAATTTTGAACTAATCTTATACTACTTTATATGAGATATATAATAGTAAGATATTATAAATCTGATTGAATGGTTTTTAACTGTAATTTGAACCGGATTGATATGATTTGAAGTGAATGTTTTCCGTACTAAAATAACATAAAGATAATATAGACTAAGCAATAGTAAACAATATAAAATAGTAATCTTATTAACATACGAAGTATGTACTAGCAAGGGGAAGTTGATTTTTTAAACCACGTTGGGAACCTCAACCGCTACATTGGATAAATCACACGGACCTACGTAATAGACTGTAAACTCCGTAAGTCCAATTAAATTGCAACGAGTTTCGACAGGTTTGATCCAAAAGTCATAAATTACACAAATTTGATCCCATGGGAATTAACATGTAACTAAGAGTATATTATCCTCACTTTCAAGCAACTAAAACACCTTAATTGTAAACAAAGTTCCATTACTAGCACTTGATAGCTATATGATCATTACAAGCAGCAAATTTAAAACAACCAACATTCTTAAGGGAAAGGAATACAGTAAAGTAGAGCAGTACTATTCTTAACAGTAGAAAAAAGATGAATGCATTTTCAAAGTAATCTAAACTTATGGTTGTCTCTAGTCTATAGACAATATCAACTTTTTCCTTTTTTTACTGTATGATGATGCTTGAATTTCACTTCACCACATTAGAAGAACATGTTGCATACAAGTCTCTTGTGTGACAGATGAACTCATTGCAAACTGGCAAAAGACAACATGCTGTGTTCTGTGACTTGTAAAAAAAAGAAGTTGCAACAATTAAGCTCTGTTATCTTCGTCTGAACTTAACTGGACATAACTGATCTGAACTGAATTGAATTGAACTGAATTGAATGCATCTGAACTGAACTGAACTTAATACATTCGAACTGAATTGAACTGAACTTAATGTATCTGAACTGATCTGAATTGAACTGAACTGAATTTATTTGTAGTATAAAAAACTATTAGGTGAATCTAAACTGAATTGAACTGAACTGATCTGAACTGAACTTAATGCATGTGAACTGAACTTAAAATAATTAATTTTCAGACGAAGAGAACATAATTTTAGCCAATTACAAAAGTGTTATACTTACCTTTACTTTTTTACATCTTACTTGTCTCTTTTTTAATGTAAATATTTTTAACCAACTCAAACTCAAAGTAAGTTTCTTCTTCATTGGTAAATAAAGATCCCTCTACTTTCTTTCCCAATAGAAATTCCACTTCCATTGCCAAAATGTTAAAAAACACCCAGAGGGCTAGCATTGAAAGTATTTTTGACAGAAAGAAAGAAATTATTGTTAATTTGGACCCATTTATCAGAGCACAGAAATCAAAGCCTCAGAGGTACTACCTGTGAAGCAAATGCTAGCAGATTCCCTTTAGCCCAAGGTTAAGATGTCAAACTATGGATATTTATAATCACACCCCTTGAATATGTATCACTTATGCCTAGAGGAAAAGTGATAAATTCCATTAAAATTGGAGAAACAAATGGTTATACAATCCCAAACCATAAATCCACAATATAATACATGTACAAGAATAATATCATACTTCTATTTTATGTGTGAAATTCATTCACCAATCTGCATATACCCTACATGAACTTGAACTTGAGAGAAGTGAAGCTACTAAACTTAAACGTACTATTAATGCAAGTATAGAATTCAAATTTAAGAAAAATATAAGATTATTCTACTTAATTTTCACAATTTTCATAAGTATGTGAAAGTGTACACATATTTTTAAGACATAAGTAGTTATAACTTGGTGGAAATTTGCAATGAAATCTCATTGCAATCTTACCCTAGTAGTAAAGTTTAGTCCTCTTATCGCTCAATTTGCCAAATTATAATTCTCACCCCAAACAAATTTCATATGCACACACAACTGACACAAGCTTCCTCACATCAAATTCAAATGAAAGTGCAAAAAATTGGACAACTAGTATCAATGGAAAAGCTTTTAGAAATATAATTTTCCGTGTACTTACAAGCTATCATCACTTCTTAAAATTCAGTTCTATCTATTTAATGTTCCTATCTTTTACCTAGAATTGATGTAATTCCCTTTTTATATATCAATAAATACATATCCAATATACGTAATAAATGTTAACTGATCCTACCTTTTTCCTAGAATTGTTGTAATTCCCAAATTACATATTGATACATATCCAATATATTTCTTCTACATAATAAATTTTTAAGGTAATAAATGAATTAATCCTATCCATCATATTTCATTTAGGTACCATAGAGTAAAATCTCTACTCTCTTTATTCTCTTTGTCCGAAAAGAGGATTGAATTCAATTTATTTTTATATTATAGAAAAATATCTATTGAAGTTGAACCGAACTGAACTTTATAGTTCTCGGACGACCACGAGGGAGTAAAATGTAAATAATATCCCCTTAAGAACTAACTAAACCCCACCAAACAACAAACATTGTTGCCTCCTTCTTCTTCTTCTTCTCTATAAGTAAACTAACCTCACTCCTTCACCCCAAACACACTCTCTCTCTCCTCTCTCTCTCAGTGTGATCCATCACTTTCTCTCTCTAGCCGAAGCCATTAATGACCTTATTACTAAAGCAAGCAGTGTCCTTCATCTCTTTCACATCACATATACTCCTATAATATAACAGAAAAAATGCAACAACAACAACGGTCATTTCCACTCTACTACTCTCACTAGCTCTCTCTCTCACTCTCTCAATCCAAGAAACACCCAAAACCCCATCCAGTTTGCTCTTCTCCACCCCAAAAATGGCGGACACAACCGACGCAAAAACAATGCCGCCAGTGGTGGTTGAGCCAGAGAAGAAGAAGGAGCAGAGCTTGCCGTTCTACCAGCTCTTCTCTTTCGCGGATAAATACGACTACGTTTTGATGACCGCTGGCAGTATTGGAGCAGTCATTCACGGGTCATCCATGCCTGTGTTCTTCTTGCTGTTCGGTCAAATGGTCAATGGGTTCGGCAAGAACCAGATGGATCTTCACAAGATGACTGATGAAGTTGCTAAGGTTTGCCTTTTGTCCTTATAGTACTACTACATTTATTTCAAACCTATCTTTTTTGTTGGGTAGCAGCATTGAATGAAATTGAAATCAGATCTGATGATGGTTGTTGGATTTTCTTGAAATTTTGTGCAGTATGCTCTGTATTTTGTGTATCTTGGCTTGATTGTGTGCTTCTCATCATACGCAGGTTTGTGATCTATTCTTTTATTCTCTATAAATCTATTTACATTACCCATTTCGATAATCGAACTATTAATGGACCTCTTGAGTCTATATTTCAACTAGAAACTAACCACATGATTTGTTGTGGCCTAGTTTATGCATTTAGAGATTTAGCTTAAACATAGTACTTGTAAATAGTGGTTTAATCTAAACATTTTAAAAGTGTGTTAAGGACTCAATTTGGACTTACTTATCTAGTCTCTGTGTGAGACACATTTTTACTTCTTATATCGATTCTGTTAGGAATTTTAGTGAAAGGAATGGGATTTCAGTTCTACTAACTTAATTGCCACAAGTTGGAGCATTACTGCATTAGTTAGGAAATGTCAAGTAGCACAAGTAACTAAGGAAGTTGGGAGATATGATTTGACACAAAACACAATCTTTATCAGAACTGTATTAAAAAGAATCAATCTTCTTTATTAATTAAAAATAATAATAATTTGGTGTCAATTTGTTTTTAGCAAGTCCAATTTGGTACATTTGATGAGTTGCACGTGGTCCTTGGACCGGCCCATTGTCCTTTAGTGCTTCACCTATCAATTTTTCCTATTCCATTGTATTATCCCTTCTGAATGTCTCCATCACTGTTGATACTCTAGTTTCCACTTCCATAATCTTGTTGGTACAATTTGTTCATTTTTATTGTGGTATAAACAGAGATAGCATGTTGGATGTACACTGGTGAGAGGCAAGTTGGTACATTGAGGAAGAAGTATTTGGAGTCGGTGCTTAAGCAGGACGTCGGTTTCTTCGATACCGATGCTAGAACCGGTGATATCGTGTTCAGTGTCTCGACCGATACTCTTCTTGTTCAAGATGCCATTAGTGAGAAGGTATAGTATTTTTCTCATGTTCTTGTTTAGAATGTGATGATGATAATTGTTATGGTTGAGTAATGTACTGTATTAGCATTGGGATAGGGACAACAGAATAAGGTACTTAGTACAGAATACAGATCCAAGTGTTACACCAAACAAGGAAAGAACGGATCTTAATGATCGCCATTAATGCGGGTCCATTGAATGTGGCGCATATTAGCTTGGGCTGTTAACCTGCGCCATATTCACTGTACTTTGACTATTTGACTGATCTGCGCCACCCACAAGTTGTTAACTTTGTTTTTCTTTTTAATTCTACGTTTGACCTCACATAAATCATAAACCGTAACAAGAAAATAATTAAGAAAAGTATTTGATGAAATTATAATGACTATACTTTTACGATAAAAATTTTGAAAAATTATTTTTCATTGATGATTAATTTGAGGTTAAACGGAGTGAAAAAAAAAGTTAACAATTCCAAATGGGGGCCTTGCTTGTGGATGGAGTGATTATGTTTCTATAATCATGGGATTATTAATTCAATTTTTTTTTGTCTTTTGTGGTTCTAGGTGGGTAATTTCATCCATTATCTTTCAACATTTTTGGCGGGATTGGTGGTTGGTTTCGTGTCAGCATGGAAGCTGGCTCTACTCAGTGTGGCTGTGATTCCTGGAATCGCCTTTGCCGGTGGTTTGTATGCGTACACTCTCACGGGCCTTACATCCAAGAGTCGAGAATCATATGCAAATGCCGGTATAATTGCTGAGCAGGTGAGCTTTTGCAACTTAATTTCATAAAGATAGGCCTTGTCTTGCAATTCTAGTCTAAAACTGATACTATTGTGAAATTTTTTCTTTTTTGAAATTTGTAAGGAATTGTAGTAGAACGTTGCTATTCTGTTTACTAATATGTGGTTCGGTCAATGCAGTCGATTGCACAAGTTAGGACAGTGTACTCATATGTTGGCGAGACGAAAGTCCTGGGTGCATATTCGGATTTGATACAGAACACACTTAAGTTGGGATACAAGGCTGGAATGGCCAAAGGTCTTGGATTAGGATGCACTTATGGTATAGCATGCATGTCATGGGCTCTTGTATTTTGGTACGCTGGAGTATTTATCCGAAACGGACAGACAGATGGAGGAAAGGCATTCACTGCTATTTTTTCAGCCATTGTTGGCGGCATGTAAGACTACTACTGCTAAAAATATATCTGATTGGATTCAATTTATCTTATTCAAGAGAACTAATAAGTTCGTTTTTACAGGAGCTTGGGCCAATCGTTTTCTAACCTTGGGGCATTCAGCAAAGGTAAAGCAGCAGGATTTAAGTTGATGGAGATCATCAAACAGAAACCAAAAATTGTTCAAGACGAATTGGACGGAAAGTGCCTTACTGAAGTGAGTGGGAACATCGAGTTTAAGAATGTGACGTTTAGCTATCCATCACGACCTGATGTCATTATCTTTAGAGACTTTTCCATTTTCTTCCCTGCGGGAAAGACAGTTGCGGTTGTTGGTGGAAGTGGCTCCGGGAAAAGTACCGTGGTCTCGTTGATAGAAAGATTTTATGATCCTAACCAGGGTAATTAATGAAGCTCTACTTGTTAATCACTGAGTGGCCAAGAATGTTTAAAACTAACTTCTCCGTATTTTCAAATTCACAGGAGAAATTTTACTAGACAATGCTGACATCAAGACATTGCAACTGAGATGGTTGCGAAATCAAATTGGTTTGGTGAACCAAGAACCTGCTCTTTTTGCCACTACGATACTCGACAACATTATGTATGGTAAGCCTGATGCAACCATGATGGAAGTTGAGGCCGCTGCTTGTGCCGCTAATGCTCATAGCTTTATAACCCTGCTTCCTAATGGTTACAAGACTCAGGTTGGTTCTATTAATACCCTTGAGAATTTGGTTTCCTAAGTGCTTGCAATAGATTATTCCATGCTTCCGTGCTAATTTAAGTTTTTTCACTCCAAATCCAGGTGGGAGAACGCGGTGTCCAATTATCCGGTGGCCAAAAGCAAAGAATAGCAATCGCAAGGGCTATGCTAAAGGATCCAAAGATACTTCTACTTGATGAAGCGACTAGCGCGCTTGATGCAGGTTCAGAAAGCATTGTTCAAGAAGCTTTAGACCGTCTCATGGTTGGAAGAACTACAGTAGTGGTAGCTCATCGCCTCTCGACAATCAGAAATGTTGACTCTATTGCGGTCTTGCAACAAGGGCAAGTTGTTGAAACTGGAACCCATGAAGAACTTATTTCCAAAGCTGGGGCATATGCTTCTTTGATTAGATTCCAAGAAATGATAGGGACCAGAGATTTTTCTAATCCTTCAACTCGAAGGAACCGCTCTTCACGGCTAAGCTACTCACTATCGACAAAGTCTCTTAGCCTCCGTTCTGGGAGTCTGAGAAACCTGAGCTATTCTTACAGCACAGGTGCAGATGGTCGGATAGAGATGATATCCAACGCCGAAAATGATAAGAAGAATCCAGCACCAGCTGGATACTTCTGCCGTTTGCTTAAGTTAAATGCCCCAGAATGGCCTTATTCAATTATGGGAGCTGTAGGCTCTGTCTTGTCTGGGTTCATTGGCCCAACTTTCGCTATTGTGATGAGTAACATGATAGAGGTGTTTTACTATACAAATCCTGCGGCCATGGAACGAAAAACAAAAGAATACGTTTTCATATACATTGGAGCAGGTATTTACGCTGTTGTCGCGTACCTAATTCAGCACTACTTCTTCAGTATCATGGGAGAGAATCTTACAACAAGAGTTAGGAGAATGATGCTTGCAGGTAAAGGGCAATGTCATTTTGATTCACTTCCGATGAGCATTTATCGTATATGATCGTATCTTAATGCTTTTATTTCATGCATATTACAGCCATTTTAAGGAATGAAGTCGGATGGTTCGATGAGGAGGAGAACAACTCGAGCCTCCTTGCAGCTCGCCTAGCGACTGATGCCGCCGACGTAAAATCAGCCATAGCTGAGAGGATATCTGTTATACTGCAGAACATGACCTCTCTTCTCACTTCTTTCATAGTTGCCTTCATAGTTGAATGGAGAGTTTCACTGCTCATACTTGGCACATTCCCTCTTCTTGTCCTTGCAAACTTTGCTCAGGTAACAAACCAAATCCCCACAAAATGTCATTTGCCCAGTAATTCTAAATTATTTACCATGGTCAAGGGCTCAAGGATACTTTTGATAGTTACAATGAAATCTTGGTGCTTTTATTAGTCAAATGTTTGAATCTTGGAATCCAAATCCAATGTCCCCTTGGCCACTAAATGACAAGAGTATAACTGCAAATCTGCCACAGCTTGGCATGTGCATGCATCTTTTGAAACTCACACAGTGTGAACCTAATGTTAGCAGTACAAGATACCAAAAAGAACAGTCACATACAATAATGTTTTTCCTTGTTCTTAATTCTTACTTTGATGATTATTTCTACCAACTGACACTGCATATGCAGCATATCAGTGAGCTGTGTTTCTGTAACTTTGAAATTTCTGGTACCAAAGTTAATGCTCTGGAGTTTTTCAGGAAAATAATTCATTGCCATCTGCCATATGTTCCATGGCTTAGTTACCATATAGATTCCTATCTGTGATCCCATATAATGTAACAATATCATATCTTTAGTACTTTGAAGAATTGTTCCTGTTTTATTGTAATCCATGTGATAGTAATAATGGACTGAAGATCTATGTCAGTATAAACTAATAAGAGGAATACACTAGTGGCCTAATAGTTCCTGTTTATGGCTTGCATTTTAATATGTCCGGTTCATCGTTTCTTGGTATATCTGCGAATTAACGATTCATTAATCTTGAACATTGCAGCAACTATCTCTGAAAGGATTCGCTGGAGATACCGCAAAAGCTCATGCAAAAACTAGCATGATTGCAGGGGAAGGAGTAAGCAACATTAGAACAGTTGCTGCATTCAACGCCCAAGATAAGATCCTCTCTTTGTTCCGTAATGAACTCAACGTACCTCAACGTCAAAGTCTTCGCCGCAGCCAATGTTCAGGGTTTCTGTTTGGTCTCTCACAGCTCGCTCTTTACGCGTCTGAAGCTCTTATCCTTTGGTATGGTGCCCATCTGGTGAACAACGGGGTTTCCACGTTCTCAAAGGTTATAAAGGTCTTCGTAGTGTTGGTTATCACGGCCAATTCTGTGGCTGAAACTGTAAGCCTTGCTCCAGAAATCATCCGAGGTGGAGAAGCAGTCGGATCGGTATTCTCGGTCCTGGATCGCCCTACTCGGATAGATCCAGATGACTGTGAAGCTGAGCCTGTCGAGTCTATTCGTGGTGAGATTGAGCTTCGCCATGTTGACTTTGCTTACCCATCCAGATCAGATGTTATCGTGTTTAAGGATTTCAGCCTGAGAATCCGAGCGGGCAGAGCCAAGCTCTAGTAGGGGCCAGTGGATCGGGGAAGAGTTCCGTTATCGCCCTTATCGAGAGATTTTATGATCCTCTATCAGGGAAAGTTATGATTGATGGAAAAGACATTCGAAGATTGAACTTGAAATCGCTCAGACAGAAAATCGGACTTGTCCAACAAGAGCCTGCATTGTTTGCTGCAAGTATATTCGACAACATTGCGTACGGGAAAGAGGGTGCAACCGAAGCAGAGGTGATCGAGGCAGCCAGAGCCGCTAACGTTCACACATTTGTGAGCGGTTTACCCGAAGGCTACAAGACCCCTGTTGGAGAGCGCGGAGTTCAGCTCTCAGGAGGCCAAAAGCAACGAATTGCAATTGCACGAGCAGTTCTTAAGAACCCATCTATCCTACTACTCGACGAGGCCACTAGTGCTCTTGACGCAGAGTCAGAATGCGTGTTACAAGAGGCACTAGAAAGACTTATGAGAGGACGAACTACTGTTCTTGTCGCTCACCGGTTATCCACGATACGTGGAGTGGACAGTATCGCGGTGGTTCAAGATGGGCGAATTGTTGAACAAGGTAGCCATGGAGAGCTAATCAGCCGGCCCGAAGGAGCATATTCGAGACTCTTGCAACTACAACTCCATCGCGTATGAAAACCTTAGAACCTTACCAAGTTTTCGATATGGTTCGGGTCGATTAACCATTGATTTTTCTTTTTCTTTTTCTTTCTTTTGGGCTGATGATGATGGTGGTGATAGTAGTTGTAGATATTTGGGATGTGAAGACTGTGTATGTAATTTTCCAGTATGACTAGTCCATTTCCTTGGAGATTTCTATGCTATTGCTAAAAAGATAAATAACTTAAAAGCATGTGTATTGCACATGATTTACTTCTTATTGCATTTGCCTTTTGGAAAGCAAGCTGTTTGGATCCCACTTTTCCATCTCAAAACATGCTTCTCAGTTTCTGGAAAAAGAATACTACTTTCTTCCATTATCTATATGATGCAACATGCTTTGTTGGATAGCTACCAAGGAAGGGGATTAAAGGCAACTCTTTTAGAGACAATCTCCATTTGCACCATATGGGTTGTATTATTGTGATTAGTGTGACTTAATCATTGCACCTAAAAGCTAGTACAAGACTTGCTTGTATTATTGCATTGGACAAGTATATGCACTCAACTCTTTGAAGGCACACTGTCTTTAATAAAGCAAGAGAGCAAAATTGACTAATGCATACTAGTCTCAAAGTGTCCCCCAAAATAAGTGTACTACTCAATATGGGGGAGTGTGTTCAAGTGTCATTATGAATATAACATGCTATAGTCCAATGACCAATCAAGTAATGGCACCTCGTCAAAACTGAGCATTGCAAATAGTGTCATACACAAATGGAATCGATGTCGCAAACATACAAAAGAGGCATATGGAAAAAGTATAATATGCGGAGAGGGCAGAAACAAAGATGACATTGTTAGTGAAATCAAATACTCAAATAATTTGAAATCAATTTATAAGATATCTTATAAAGTGACGGATAAAATCATGCCAAACACAAACACAATTGTTAGCTTAGTTTTGATAAATTTACCACAAGTCCATAAGGATGAGACACTATATCAAATCTCAAATCAAACTATGCAAGATTCTACAACCATCCATTGTTTATATTGTGTCAGTATGTAACTTTTAAAGAACTCAACCATTGTTCAACACAAAGTGGAATATAGTGAAAAGAAGAGAAACATTGGCAGAACATCAGACTGTGCATTGGCTGGAGTTTCACGAGGAATCAAGAAAGCCTATCTACAGAAGTAAATTTGGGCTTTCAGGCCCACTAACAAGTACCAACTCAATTATTTCGATCTTCATTCATCCCCTGGGCTGGCCCACTTGCTAGTACTGCACAGCCTTTTACTCGCATGAAAGTTCATCGGTTGAGTTGTTACCAATACCATTATGCATTATGACCGTTAGTATCGGTTTCATTCATCTGAAAAAATTAAAATTAAATTAATATGAACTGAACATGAATGATCTGGATTTGATTTAACTGATTTGACCTGGACTTATAAAAAACAGTTAAATAAAACTGAACTTAATTGAAATGATTTAAAGTGAATTGAATTATTTTTTCAGATCAATCAAACACGAAGGGATTTTGACAGTCTAATTAAAAGTATAAGAATTGTCTATATCAGAGTTAAATGTTTATAACCAGGACAAATTATCTCTTCCACATGGAAACTTTATTATTACAAAGGACTGTTGAAAGTTACCCACCAGTAGAAAATCACTATTTGGAAACCAAGATGATGACAAGTGAGTTTGATACTAACAAAGAAAGGACAAATTCACATGGTGTAAATGTGAAATTGTGGGCTTCTCCTTTTTTTACTACTGTAGACATGCCAGGTGTTGGGGGGGGGGGGGGTGGAGGTACCTCAGGTTCCCTTTTCATTGTGACGATGGTGATGGAACCAAGTAAGAGTACATGCACCATGTTCCTTCTCTTCTTAGCGTTTCAGGGTGGGGGTGTGGGGTGCATGGTGGAGTGAGCAGTGAGGACATGGTGATGTTCGACGGTCGACAAGATTGATTGTCGAAGTGCCAGAGTAAGACGAGATATCTTATTCACGTTACTTATAGAAAAGACATTACGACTTATAATCTCATAGAAAACTAATTAACCAACTTAGAAAACGATATTATGTCGGGAACTACTCCATTAAAAATGACTTTTGTGTGCCTTAGAGTATCACTTTTGGTTAGGTCGCTAAGACATGAAAATTGTTTTTCATGTGTGATATATTCTCCATCATTTTGCTTTACCTTGTCATTTATGTAAATCTTTTCATAATGAAACAAACTATTGAAGAGATACAATAAATGGTAATACATGGAGGAATCAAAATGATATGGACCACAATTAGAAAACAGGACCACTATATAGATTGGGGATTTTTACATCTACCACCCATACTAGACGACCCAATTAAAGATACACCATTCTTAGTCAAACTATTACATTTATTACATTTAGGTCCAAAATCCCAAAATTGTTTTGACCAACTTAAGGTTTACTGTTCAATATCTTCAGGCCAAACATGGCCTTAACATTTTTTTACTTTTTTTCCTTTTTCTTTCCTTTTTCTTCTTCCCTCCTTAATTCTTCTCTCCTTCTTCTTCTTCTTCTTAATCGAAATCACAGCTCCGTTCAGATCGGAGCTGTACAACTCCGTTCAGGTCGAAGTTTTACAGCTCTGGCCTGAGCCGGCGAGCTGTACAGCTCCAACTGTCCCTTTTTCTTTTGTTTCTTTTTTTTTTTTTGTATTTTTTTTGTATTTTTTTAATTTTTTTGAAAATTCTTTTGGGTTAATTTTAAGATTTAAAATTATTAGGGTTCAGTTTGCAATAATATTTGAGGCAATTTTGAAATTTAAAAAAGTTATATGCCTTATGTTGAATTAATAAGTGTCAAATTGGTGAAATTAAAAAGATTTGAGGCAAATGTGTAATAAATGAAAATTGAAGTTGTTTGGTCACAGTTAAAGTTCAATATTTGACCAAGGGTAAAAATGTATTTTCATTGATTTAGTTCACCGAAGGTCAAGATCGTGAGTCTGCATGTAATTAAATCGGCTAGTGGGGGAAGTGAATGTAATTGTTTGACTAACGGGGTCTATTTGTAAAAAAATTGACAGGTCCAGACCTCTAGATTGTACATACAGTTTTAAAGATTCTCACAATTCATAAAGAAATTCAGCTGATTTATTTATTTATTTTAATTAAAAAAAAAGTTTGTATCTCAAATTCCCAATACTCCTCCACTTTCTTGACAGGCCCGGAGAGAGTCCAATGGGCTAAAAATACTACATGTGTAGCCCAGCCCAAACTAATGTTGCTGTTATTTGTTGGGACATAATTTCCCTGCAGTCCATTGCTTGGCCCAACTAAAAGCAAAGACGCCCAAGAATGAACTGTACATAACTTCTGGGGGTGAAGATGTTGACTGGTGAATTACGGGTGGGTTCGATGGTGTGGTGGCATTAAAAGCTCTAATTAAACATTTTATGATCATGAAAATGAAATAAGATTAGGTTTGTTCCCTGGAAAATGATGAAAACAATACTCTGATCAAGACGTATCCTCTGCATCCCAAACCGTTTAGACCATAGATGTTAAACCATGGAGTACATAAGTAGTTTCGTACTCTCATATGATGTCAAATAAAAAATCGTTAAGGTCCGACCAAAGGGTCAGTGTTATATGAACGATATATGGATACTCGCCTTCCAAGTTGATTTTTTTTTGTATAAGTCGAAGAATGAAAATTTTCAGTTTGTACTTCTGCTTTAATTTTTTCCCACTTTTTCTCACTAATATATTATAGGTTTCATCACTTAAAAACATAATATAACATGCCTCTTAAAACCGTGTAAAATATTAAATGTAGATAATTTATTTGAAAGGTGATTATGCGTTATGTGAGATTTTTAAATTATAATCTAATACACTTTCTACCAACCAAAACGCACATATGATTCTTGACATTATGCTTTCATATGAAATAGACTACTTATAATTAACAATGCATTAATCATTATTAAGCATATAGAATCAGTCATTTCATTAGCATAATCATTTTGACCAGGCTTAACATTGAAGTGGACATCAGGAGATTATCACATCATGACCTAGAACAAAACCTTAACAGACTTGGGGTTGACCCTAACAAACATTTTGCCAATCTTTTTCATTGATTCCTTTTTTTCTTTGGTTTAAAATCCCTGATTTTGTTTTAACAAAATGGTTCTAATTAACATGCACGAATCCGACCGCGAAATTTCCCTCCGGTCCTGTTTTCAGCCCTAACATCTAGGGTTCTTTATCAGCCAGCCTGATGGTTGCATAAGTTCATTATCACAACACTTGGTGTGAAATGATTTAAAAATAGATAGAATACATCAAAATCAAAGTGTGAAATGTTTCATGATCTAAAAAATAATTGCCATGCAAATCAAATTATTGATATTTCTTCAATTGTAATGGTTTATATTTTGTCCATTTGCTATAATAGTTCAATACTATGTGTCTTGGGTTCAAAAAATGACTTATTTATATGTATAGTCCATCTTATATGATATCACATCTACATATAAATACAATGTGTTACTATCAAATAGTAATTGATTTGTAACATATAGTATATGTTGCTTAGTGTAAAGTACAGTGTTATAATTTGTAATAACGGAAAATTCAAAGTATTATGTTGTAGTCTAACAGTACTGTAAACGTGTATATCACATAAATATTGGCCAAATATTCAAACCCAATAATTTTGGTCGAATTTACTTGAGGAATTATAATTCACGAATACAAAAATTCTAAAAATGTGTAGTTTTTAGAATTGTTTGTTAGTGTAAACGTTCATCAAAATAACAAAATAACTATATTTAAACATAGTGTGAATGTGAATGAACTATCGGCTTCAAACTTTAGGATTCCAAAAGGATGCAAAATCCATACCAATCTCGAAAAATTTGATAAATTTATAGTGTTATTAATATTCTAGATTACAGACCCCAAAATAAATAAAATCAGAATTAAAAGTAGAAAATTGAACATTTCTACACAAATGGGGTCTGAGAAAAAACTGACATGTGACAAAGGGTAGACAGAAGCAGTTGTTAATAAATTTGGTTGCCAGTTATAGAACTCTGGTTGTAAGATAGTAGTAACTATATCTATCACGAATAATGTGTTGTTTGACTTTTTGAAATTAACATTGATCACAAATTATATCTAAATTATGTAAGATGAGTTTTTAGCAAAGTTATATTATAAAAAATATGAAATTTATTTTCAGAATATAATTTTATTAAAGTTGTACGTATTAATTTAAAATTAATTTGGAGTCAAAATGGACTTAAAATATTTGAACGTCACATTCATCGTGACAGTGGAGTATATGTATGTATTGCCACGTGTCAAACCATTGATGGTGGTAAAGGCATGTGAGGATCATTTTTATATCACACTGAGCCACGCAGGGTTCTCGTGGTTATGTCTCTAAGAAGGAGGAAACAAAATTTATTGTGTTAGGACTAGACTTTGGTGTAACATTTCAATCCCACATTCAATTCTTACTTTTTTTTTTTTTTTTTTTTTTTTTTTTTTTTTTTTTTTTTCTTTGCTTGAGATCGAGTAATTGTTCGTTCTTGTAGTACACACATTCAAAACCTAACACAAATAGATATCCCTTTCAATCCCGACATACACAATGACAATGGTCCCGTGCTAGTCATGTGATGCACAATAATACTGTTTATATTTAATATTCATTTACGTACAGTCTAATCTTATTTAAATACAATTATATTCAATCAATCTTATCTTATGATATATGATATATTATACACGATAGACTAGTGGATTGGTAGATCTTCACCGGAATGGTTGATGATCATATGGTTCTCCTCCATCTCTTGTTATATTAATGGCCAGGCTACTCTTACGGTGTTTATGTTCATGTAGAAATAGAATCGAGTACGGACGTATCAACAACATCGACCTCATGGATATGAGTTCTTATATGCACCACTCCTATTAAGGTTGTAGTCTTTTCCAGTCCCTCAAGAAGGTAATTGCGATCTTGATAGAGCTTCTATTACGTACCATTCAAGTAAAAGGTTTCTGCTTCAACTTGCTCATATGTAAAAGAGAGTTGATGTTGCAAACCCCAATAGTGATCCCACTTTCCATCACCTCTGCTAGCTCTTCCTAATACATGTTTGTGATTGTTTATGAGAAACTCACAATGACTAAATAAAGCGTGCAAGCACATTCTTTCTAGTATTATACCATCGGTTGTTGAAGCAAATGGATTATCGCCCAACATATGGACATAAAACCCATTTGATCATCCATAGGAGATCGAAAATCAACTTGTTCTTCCTTCGTTAAATACTCTATGGACTATGGAAACAAAGTAAATTCTTGTAAGCTTGTACTTAACCATATAGCCGTAGACCCCACGTCTAACTTGTGCATGATTTTATCTTATAGATAGTTAGGCTATGTGATTTTTCATTTAAAAACGAAAATATTCGATTTAGTTCAAATTTATTATATTCAATATAAATTTGTTTAGTTTGTTATACTACAAACAACATAAACTCACTTCAAATCAATTAAGTCCATATTTTCTTCAACGAAAACAACATAACGCTAGGATAATTTATGCTTCCGGTAAAATAGACTATAATTTCAGGGGCTAAAATCAAGGAGTTGGTAAGCGCAAGACATTAGACATGACATGACATGATTGTGAAAATCATATAATTTGCCGGTCGTTGGTAAACATGTAGATCATCATAGTAATTGACGATTTCAGTTGTGACTTGTGAGTTTCTGGTGAAATTATTTAAGGCACTTTAGCAGTAAGTGTTTTCGTACTTCCGACAAAGTTTTCATGATTTTAATAAGGGACAAAGTGTCCCATAATCTATAGGTCACTTCTTACTTCATCATCTTTTCAATTATGTGTTTTAATTATAATTTGATTTTCACCAGTGTACAATGACAATGAATTTATAAATTTGAGCAATTTATGTTTATAATACTCCAAAAAAATGTTACTAGTATACTTCTAGTAGTTGAAGAATGGCCGAGTAACGACCGAACATTTTAAGAACGGTAAGTTCTTAGATCTTTTGTACTAACAAGTTGTATAGAGACAACACATTCATTTTAGCTGCCGCCAGTAGCCCCTCTGCCCCATTTCATTATGAGAATGTATCATACGGAGTATATCGATCTTTCGATCATATTAATTAGAAGAAGAGTACGTCTAATACTTGGATTTGGAATAATTATTTCTAATAAAACGTTAACAAATACAGCTAAAATACATTGTTAAAATTTTCATTCTCATCTAAAACAAGACAATGTATTGTAAAATATTGCTGACAATAACATTATAATTACCGCGATAAGTGTAGTATAGCAACTATAGTATATTTTAATAACCCCGAATCAAATTAACTACTACTACTTGGCAAACAAATCAGAAACCCGGATAGAGGGGGAACAATAGAATCCTCCATGGATAGAGATTCACATACAGCTTATGTTTGTCAGCATGATTATTGGGAACGGCCAACAAGTCAACAACATGACTGAACTAGATGAAATTAATAAAATTCACATTATACTATTAACAACTGACATAACCTTGTTCTAATAATATACGAAACAATATAATAGTGTGTTTTTAATACTGACTCACCTTAAAAATTCACCTATAGTTGGTATACAAGTAACAAGGAGTTCAAGTGAATCTTTGACGTTAAAAAAAATCAGTAGTTCAAGACTCAAGTGAATAACACTTTCTGCACAAATATATTGACACAATTGTGGTTAGAAATGAAATTCAGAGTTGCAAACATACTACTATTTTCGATATATGGTATGATTGAAGCGTACAAGTAGGGATTTTTATTACAAGTGTAATAGTAACAATATACATGCATGGGTGGAATGGACATTTCATCCCTTTTCTCATGATCCCACTTTCTGGCTCCGTCCATGAACAGATAAAGAAGCTAATTTTGAATGCTTTTCTATGTATTCAATATCTTTGACTTTTTAGACCGAACTAGACATGGAATTGGAAGTGTTCTATGTTCTCATCTAACCTTGGCCCGTTTACTTGTTTTGCAAAGCTAAACTATTAGCTAGTACTATTGCAGCCTATGTTGGTAGACTGGTAGTCCATGCATGGAAGACATTTAATAGGCTGCAATAATAGGTCTGGCCTAGACTACTACTACTTTGAAGAAGGCTTTACTATTAGTATGTAAGGTGTAATAATATGTAGCTAGTATAGGACCCGGAGGAGTGTGATAAAAAAAGCATGGAGAAATCCGTCTCAATTGATTGCCGTTCTCCAAGAGTTCACACTAAAATTCTAGCATCAATCATGTGCTACATTTAGAAATTTGTCGCCACTAAATCTATCTCAATTGCTTACCGTTGTTTAAGAGTTCACACTAAAAATATGTCATCAATCATGTGCGATGCTTAGATATTTCTCCACATATTCTCCTCGGAGTTATTATATCTTACTTAGAAGAATACTTCCATATTCGGAATTGCACGCGTAAACTTTCATTGATCAGTTGGTTGATTGGAATGAATCACACCGACTACTTTTCTCTCACTTCACCTGTGTGATTTGCATGTTATTTCTTGAGTGTGGAGACTTTGCTCAATAGGCACCAAATGTCCTAAGTAGGGATTCCGGACCTTTAACGATAAGTGAATAGGAGAATTCACGTGTTTACTTTTAGTGGATGATCCTTTGGTTAGTGATACAGTCCTCTTAGTTAACTGTGTGATTTGCATGTTACTACGTTAGTCTAGAGAATTTACTTGGCATGAATCGAAATGGTATCTAATATGGATTCTGGACATTGAACGATAGGTGATAGGTGAATAGGAGGATGCAGCAAGTTAACTGAAATGTGTGTAATGGCCAAACTGCATTAAAAGAGTTGTTAGCAAGAGAAGAAGATGAGTGCCCAATGATCACGTGGTGTTGTATATTGAGACATCCACATGAGCGGCCCACTCTCCCTTGTGAAAGAGCACAGTACAATCTTTAAGGCCACTTGTGAGATATCTAAGGGACACACATGATCAACAAGTTAGTTTTTCCAATTCAATTCTTCATTTATGTACTACTTTTGATTCCATTTGCAATTATAAGCTTATGTTTGCCACAATTTTAGATGTCGATTTGAAAGATTTAACTTCCCTTTGCATTTTCAGACTCAGACTAGCTAGCTAGTTAGTTATATGTCTCTCCCATAGATTTAGATTTGCATTTATTTTTTTAATGATTTAGTGATAAGGGCATACATAAATGTGCCCATCCTATCTTCATCTCAACTCAGAATGTGCTGTTCTTATATATTAAGAAAAAGAAGAAAAAAAAAAAGAAAGAGTTCCAAGATCTTCTATTAGATATTTTGATCTACCTAGAGGACCTTGTGGGGTTTATCCAAGCCATTGTAATTAGCTCCTTAAAGTTGTACTTAATTACACTGTTATAACAAATACTCCTTGAAAAAATATCTTTAAATAGGTGATCATGAGATATAAACCGCGTGTTTGGGACTGGGTTTCCACCCTAATTTTTTATTTTGGAGGCCCAAAATCATTGATCCAAAAATCATATGGATTTTGAGAAATAGGAAGAACCCTATTTTTTCTCTCTTTCAAATCCTACTCAAACCTACCAAAATCAGTAATCATAAAACAAATTCAATTTCAAAAATTATGATTTTCAACCTCATCTTTCAACTTCAAAACTCAACTTTTACCAAAATTAAAAATCCACTTTAAAAATCCAGTAACAAACAACATGAAAGGAATTGTAGAGAGACGTGAAGTGTAGTTTTTTTTTTTTTTTTTTTTTTCTCCTTTTCTTTTCCTCCTACAATGTATTGTGCAACATATAAAGCATACGGTGCAAGTATGATATACAATAGTACTCGTAACATTTTAAATATAATGAGACACAATAGCGTGATGTAGCATAGAAAATCGACGTATCTATAATGATCTCTAGTTGAATCTAACGCCTCTATCATATTATCAAATTAACCTTCATCAACTCTACATCAAATAGATGATGGGTTTATGCCATGACATCCATCCTTAATTTGAAAAAGTGAAAAGTAAGCGATCAAAGTGAAATGTGTCTTTTAGGAAAGGTTTGTGACATGGTGAATGTGTTTAACCAGACGCTTATTATATTCTATGTGACATTTTGCCATTTTACTTCAGTTCTTATTTAAGTCAATGTCAGATTAGTCCATATAATAACTTTTTCGCTTCAAATTAGAACTTCAAATCCGCTTATATTTTAACATAACACCCTTCAAATCTATGTGTCGTTGTCTTCGTGGGCCAATCCCATCACATGGCATTTTGATTGCTCGCAATTCCTATCAAACCTTACTTCCAAATAAACATTTTTACATCACCCCAAGTCCTATGTTCCTTTCTCCCATATGAGCGAGCCCCCAAAAATCTCTCAAAAGATCACTCGAACCCACAACGAAGTTACCAAAATCCAAAGTTTTAAAACTAACCTCTCTCAAAATCTTTAAAAAGAGAAGCCTACACCACTTATTTCTCCAAGGCCATTGTCTTCTTCATATCCAACATCACTTTCTTCGTTATATACGCTCACCTCTGTGCCTTAAATTGCATTTGAGTCCCCTCATGCATCAGTAATCTATTTCTATCTCTCCTCTCATGTGGTCCTTAACCCCACATAATTATAACTCACTCCCCAATTATATTTTCCTTTTTCTTATCTACACCCTGACTCAACCCACATTTCCACTTATATCTATCTAACCTTTCAATTCCTCTCATTATATATACATGGACACTTCTTCCTCCTACTCCTCCTCTACCACTACTACAAACTCAAGAACTTCTAGACAAACTAATTAACAAAAGAAACAAAATCCGCCATACTTTTAAGGATGTCGAGTAGAAGGTCAAGGCAGTCAACGGGTAGTTCCAGGATATCGGATGATCAGATCATCGAACTCATCTCCAAGTTGCACCAACTCTTGCCCGAAATTCGCAACAGTCGCCGTTCCAACAAGGTATAATGCAGATATCTTAAACTTTCTCATGCCCCAAACAGTACTATTACACTGCATGCATTGCATTGTTGCTCAACTCTCTCTACTCATATGTAAAATTGTACATGCATTACATTCCCATGACTTTTACACAAAATACTTAACTGACAAACAAGTCAATGGAATATAATGCTAACATTAAATTATTATAATTAAAGTTTCGTGCTATTTGGTCGTGCTTTTTTTTTTTCCCAATAAATTGTCATTTTGGGCCACCGGTATTACTATAGAGATTTATTTCAAATAAATTTGGTCGCTTTCCATATGCCATATATAACATACATATATCATTAATTAAAAAAAAAGTTTATTATAACGAATTCAATTTCCATGCCCATGATATGATTAATTCTTAGGGTGCATTTTCATACTTATTGTGAGTATGGACATGATTTAACGTAACATAAATTTTACCCCTTTATCTTCTTTATTTATTATTTTTTAGAAAATTCTTGCCCTAGTAAATAACTGTGACATGCATGGCCCATAAAGCAAAAAACATTTTTAATGTATACAACTAATTATTTCGAGTTCAAGGGGAACATCATAGTACAAAACAATATTGTCAATCTTTCATCAATTTACCATATGGAACATGTAAGTAAATTAGCCGTAGTAAACAAAATAGCATCATGTTGATTTAATAGTTTAAAGATTTTACAGTTAAATAATAATGCCTGAGACATTATTGTTAAAGATTACTGTAAGAAATTTGGGTTACACATTATTGTCAAATATTAATGCCTGAGACATAAGATACAGTTAGGTGTAGTATGCTTTCATGTCAGTTTTCCAATCTCTACGTAATTTGTACTTTTAGAAATTTAATTAATCGTTACAATAATTAGTTTACCGCGGTAATCATATTTTTAGAATATATGCTTTGATAAATTAGGTGCAGCTAATTTTTCTCTGTTTCACATATAAAATATATAAAAACTGCATTTCATAATCCATCCAATATTAGAAAATTGTACATTTAAACCTAAAAATAGATCATTGCTTAATTTCCCAGAATAAGAAATGTTGCAAAATATCCCATAGTCTCTTGACAGTCAAAATATGCAACCCTTATCCCGAAACTTCAAAGAAGCAACATTTGTACGGTATACTCATACTCGAAACCCATTTGGTTTTTTATAGCTCGAATCAAGTGTTGAACCATGTGGGTGTCACAAGTCGTATTAAATGTGAATTATGTACTCGTATAGTTGCATATGCATGTGGATGATCAATTTGAACTCGAAAATGCATGCATCGTAGTATATGAACATAATTATAGACCCGGTTTATGCAAGCTAAGTAAATCAGTTTCGTGCATCGTATATTCATGCAGTCATCCGCGAACAAGGTGCTACAAGAGACATGCAACTACATCAGGAACTTGCACAAAGAGGTGGATGACCTGAGTGAGAGGCTATCACAGCTTCTAACTACAATTGACTCTGAAAGCCCAGAAGCTGCGATCGTTAGGAGCTTAATTTAGTTGCATTAATTAGCTAATTAATTATTATGTACGTGATAATTAATTAGTGATGATGATCTTAAGTAATTAATTGGCTAGTAGCTAGATCTTCTAATTCCGCATTAGAACTGATCAGCTTCTAATTAGGCGTTCTAGCTTATTATCACTACTATATATTTTATTATAATATAGTGTTATCATTTATGTACGTGTTGGATCGATCGATATGATGCATATACTATAAAAAAAATATAAATGTTGTAGTAGAGTCCATTAATTAAGTTGTACTTTATATTATACAACTATAATAAAGGTTTGTGCTTAATTAGTTTGAGATAATTGCTCTTAATTATCCAATTAGTTAAGATGACTGATTACATACTGCCATATACAATATTTTTTAGCAACGCCAAAATTATGTTTACACGGTCCCGTATAGGCATATACATATATAGAACAACCGCGATTGTCAAATCTTCATATATTCGAATTCTACACAACTACGTACACCAACTCATATTCTTTATGGGCTGGAGCCGGTGCCGGTGCCGGACATAATTCTTTATGTTCCGATTTTTTTTGCTCCGAGTTTGGAAGCTTCACTAATTTTCGCTAATTCACCAATGAAGAATTTGAGTAATAAAATGCAAAATTTAAGGTCATACCTTTTATAATAAGAGAATGTTAAAATAATTGAACATAAAATAAACTTTAGATTTTTATTTATCACCGCGTGAGTTGTTGAAAACAGTTAAATATACATAAGTTCAAATACGAAATTTCAACTATAATTTTTTTTAGAATATGATTTGACAAAGAAATATGAAATGAAATATAAAATCATGTTTGAATACTAAAGGACAAACAAAATTACTATCTAATAAGTATTTTGATATATATAATTAACGATAAAAAAGTATAAATTTGCAAATTTATTTTTATATGCAAACGCGGTAAGTATGCTCCTGCTCTCGCGCTCTATCTCTCGCTCTATATATCACTTAGGGCTGGACACATAAATTACTGTAGTACTAGTGCAAGTAATGAAATGTTCCAATCCATTAGTTGTGCACTAATCATGTTGCAAAGACCAATAATGTTTTTGTACACAAAAACAGACAAATTACTTGCGTACGTAACCGTGCAAAAAGTGACGAGTAAGTGTATTACTAACTATTACTGTACTAAACATGATTAAAACTAAACAGAGATCTAATATATGAAAAATGCTTTGCTAATTGACAGAAAAGTACTGTTAGTGTACTTGCTAAACACCAACATCGACATGGACGTGCAATTGGTTTACAGGGGCTTAATTAAACTCTTGTCTTAATCAGCTATAGCATTCCTTAATTACTTGTCCTTAAATACGAGGCTGTCGATCACTAACCTCACCAAAATCACTGTTTAACCAGTACTAATCATCAACATAGAATGAGTACTAATCTCATGAAATGTTACAATCATATGGACTCTGTCCTTGTAATTTGAATTAATTCCAATGGCCCATGCATTTTTCTATCATTATTATAATTTATAGTACTCCCCGTATGATCATAAGATGTTGTGTTCGCTGATTGCGGTGAACTCATGTGACTGTGAGTAATCGAATATGGCGCGGTACTATTTTTGTTTCTGGTTAATTATGTCTTTAATTTCACCACATTTTTTTATTGGTTGGTAGAAAAATCTATAAAGTAAATAAATGTCACAAACCGGCCAGATCATAATCTTCATATTTCTAATCGGAAATCATTTTTTCAAGATTTTGTACATAAAATTGTAAAAGATTTCCTAGTTCCTGTTCTGCGAAATACAAGGGGTAATCTGCCTATTAGCGAAACTTTACAACCACAAGGGTCAAGAATGACTATTCTTTTTCCAGCGAACAAGCATCGTAATGCACCTCTTGACAATGTAGAACTTGGCCTTCTGCTCCTTAGCTAAATTGCTGCACTTTGTTGAGAACTCCGAGTATCTCTGCGATTGAAAACGGCGACTTGGACGTGGATGTGGAACAGTCTGCTATAGCACATCTGAATCCGATACTAAAACTTTGAAGTTGAGCGTCTTATCATGGTTCAATTTTAAGAAAACTAAACAAAAAGGCCGAGTCAAAATCATAATTTTTAATCTACTCTAAGTAAAATGACAATTGATCATGAAATAGCACACTAAAGCTAAATTCCGTGTCCATAACGTGGAGGTATAATTTCAGCATGTTTCCCTGATCTTGTGAGAGGTTTCAAAGTTTCTCATAGTCAAAACTCAAAACATGTAACTATGTAAGTATTATAAACTGTGACCAAGCAGCTCAGAATATAAAAGAATCGAAGAAAACAGAAAAGCGTGTGAGTAGTACAGTAGCATTTTAGTGAATAAGGGATTGGACTTGTACTCCCCGTATAGAAAGTTGTACATAGGCAGTTAGAGTAGTTATAAATAGGAAACTAGTTGATTCACTTGTTTAATCATCTTCTCCACTCAATTCTTCGGAGATTCTCTCTGTAATTACACAAATATTCAATTCAATTCAATACATTCATCCGCTTCTGGAAGCTTATATAAACCTAAATTTAAAACACAAATAATGAAACTAAATTGAAAAAAGAAAAAAAAAACCTCAGGACTGTGTCCTCTCATATGTTATTTCTTTGGAGCTTGCTCACCCCCGGGCCCTGGCCTCCCTCTCCACACATTGTTATTTTGGGAGAACAGGCTGGAATGTATGGATTGGCCCAAACTCTACTTATTATTTTTTAATAGTTCACATATTATTATATCGGGGTATTTTGGAACCCATTCAGCCTCATCCAGGCCGAGTTCGGTTTAATTTCTTTGTTCAATTGAACGGGTTCGATCCGATCCAAAAAATGACAATTCAACAAAAAGAGAAACTTCCAGTGCCATATCTATTTGGATCCATTCCGATCGGATTCAAATGGATATTTTATAGTATTAGATAGTTCAATTTTCAAATTAAGAAAACAACATCATTGTAGCCCAATTTTTTAATTGGATTTAGGCCCAACCCATCAACTTTAGACTACCTCCATTGACATGTGTCCATATTTATCTACCGACCATCAAATACTAATTAATCAAAATCCAACCTTTTGAGCTAACGTAAATAGATTAATTACTCCTTGACACCCCAATTAAGCTGGATTTTTGATCCAAAGTCGGTACGGATTTACATTTAAAGCGACTGGAAAAGCCATATACAAATTGTGATGATATTAAAATATATCCATAGAGCTTGAAGTGTTCTAAGACGAATTAAGGACAAAGAACTAACAAATCCAACAAGTTATAAAAGGTCCAAAGGTATATCCTGAGACATTGAAGTCGGACCAAAGGCCACCACTACCACGAAAGTCCATCTCCTACAGCGACGCCTCTCAGGCCCAGCCTTGTCCAAGAAAGTCAAATCTTGTGTTAAGTTCAAAACTCTTTTGGATGATTCACTTTCACTTAATCCACAAAGCCCAACTAGTTGTCAGGCCCACGTGGGTATAGGTCCAACGTACCCACTAAGCAAATGGGCCAATCCCATTAAGAGCCCATGAGCTCTTTAAACACATGTGACCCTATTTGAAGCCTGCACTTGGCGACAACGTAGAGGTTGAAAGATTAATATGAAAAAGATGTACTTCTCCATAATAAATACAATTCATTAATCTCATTTGTAGTACTATACACACTAAGTATACATTATACTCGAAAAAAACATTATAACCGGACCAATCTAAAGAGTTAGATTTCACTCGATCAATCATTGTATCGTTACAGTTTATCTGTCAAGTTCTGCTTTCCCAGGAACTCACATCCATATGCCTCTGAGCATGAATGAATGAACCTACATCCCTGACATAAATGATCTGGTACAAATAATTTCTAGTGTTTTTATCTAAGGTTGTTATATTACATAAAGATATCATCCACAATTTCAGCAATAATAAAATCTTATGTCTGACATCCAGCTCGGAATCTCTTTAGGTGTATGTGTGTGCATGTATTATTAATTGAAACAATTAGATACACGGTTAAATGTAGCAGTCCGAATATTGAGTGCACTATACCCCTATTATAACTGATGACTTGCTTTTGATTTTAATGCAGTAGTTTTATGATTCAATGTGTAATGAAAGACTTTAAAAGTTGTTGCTCACAAGTATCTCATCAACCATATATATATATAACATGTAATCCTAAACCGACCTCATTAATCCTATCGTACGCAAGCATTTACTCATTATTTAGTTTTTATTATTTTCATCTAAAAACATTCAATTTTAGTACAGATCAATTCAGTTCAAAATTGATTTAATTGTTTTTTATACTAAAAGTATACAAACAATGAAACAAATTCAGTCCAGTTATATTTTTCAGATAAAGAGAACATACCTTTAAATAAGTAGTCGCTACTAAATATAATAAAGATAAAGAGGAGTAATAAATATCATAGGTTGATACTAACATGTAAGATTAAAATCGTCTCCAAATACCAAATCTACTAAACTGGCCAAATGATTTGCTTTAATTTTAAGGTAAGTATACTTTGAATTCAAAACAAACTTAATTAATTGACCGGTATAGAATTAAGAAATAAGCTTATATTAAAAAATAATTGCAATTGACCAATAACTTTTCACCTAATATGGACCTGACTTAAAGTTATGTGTCACATTAGCGGCACAAATTTAAAAAAGGAGACAAGTAGTAGCTAGACTTTTATAATAATGACATTTAGAAAAATACAATTAGTCGGCTAAAGGGCACCATTGTCACAATAATGATTTAGCCACCTACTAGAGGACTTAGATTATACACCAAGATTTTATATTGCATTTGAAGGTTCAAGTCCATATTTTCATGCTTTCCACTTTGACATGCTCCCTTGCTAATGAAGATCTTTGTCATTTTAACTTAGACATTGTTATATTCATTTTAACCGAAACCATTTATAGTATAAAAATAATGAACCAAATTTGATTTGAGTCTAGCTTTCGAGCCGAGTATATAGATATTCGAATTCGACTCGATTAACGTATCGAGCTATTATACATGCTCGTAGTAGATTATTAAAGTATCGAGTGCTCGAAAAAGTTCGACTCGTTTAGTGACATAGTGTTAATAAAGTTCATGTCATGAAGCTTTATTAGCTAGCTAATGTGGAATTTGATAGAATGTGCCTGCAGACTCGCAGACACAACATTTGAACTCGATGTATTACAACAAAAATGACACATGAATTTGTATGAATTTGTATGCAATTGTTACTTTCACTTTTCTCTCCAAAAAGAAAACAAGTATACAGAACAATAGCCTTCTACATGAAGGCAAAGAATTCTACAGGCAAGAATTCTGCTAAACCTATCAAACAACACAACATTTCATATGTCATGTTTCTCCCAAAATTTTACCTAAATAAAACACTATCAATCTTCCTTCTGTACAGCACATAAAAACTAACAGAAAGAAAGGGCTATAAATCACATAATCAAACAATTTCAATCACAACATATTGGGCACCTAGTCAAGCCATTCTCATTGCAATCAGGACATCTATGGAAACCTTCTTCAAGATCATCACTGCCAACTACCTCTTCTTCATCACCATAATCTCCCTCATAGTAAATCTTGCAACTCCCGGAACACGTTTCGCATGGAACGAACCTAATATCGCCGCACGCTTCACACACCTGACTGTTTCCACCGAAACTACCATCATCCAAGAGCTCGCAGCCTTCCACCGTCTGCTCGAGCTTTCCCTCTTCGTTTAACTGCCTGATTTCCTCGGCTCCACCAATGTATCTTCGCCCAATAAAAACTCTCGGCAATCCACCACTACTAAATGCATCGCCGAGTAACTCCTTCAGCTCCTCCCTGAACCCCGAATGCATTGACACGTCACGCTCGTCAACCTTAACGCCTAATCCATTCAAGATTACGCGCACATGGCAACAATCTTCGTACGTCTTCCTAACGCCTCTTAAGCTCGTGAAATACACGATCAACTTATCTTTACCACGTGCAACACTCTTCTTGCAATTCACTTCCACTTCATTCTTTTCACAATCCACTTCTTTCTTTTCACAATTGAGTTCCACTTTACTCTCTTCCCCTTGCTTCTCGTCCTCCAACGGCTTGAGATGAAACGGATTAGTCTGCGGAAGCTCCTCAAGTGATCTCCTAAACGTGGCAATCACCTCCGGATCAAATGCAGACACAATGGAGTTCTCATTCAAATTGGAATTCAACTCACTATCCACCAAATCTAACCACACCGGCTTAGGCGAGGCATCTCCATTCTCCTTCACCCTCGGAGTTGGTTGATCACAAATGGCGGATACTTTACAACCCCGTAAGACATCAAACGAAAAGCTACGCAGATGATTGCCCGGCCTAAGAGGACTAATGTCCTCTAGACCCTCCATCATCTCCCAAGCATTGATCGTCTCCGGTTCGCCTGGAGGCGTTCTAGTCGGAGTCTTCGGAACCACACTTACGATTTTCTCATCGATCATCTTAGACCAAGTCTTGGCCTCAATCACCCCCATCACAAACTCATTTCTTGACAACTCTTTCTCCTTATCAACATCAACATTTTCAATCAAAGCTTTCTTATCATCTACAACAAAAGTTTGGTGAATCTGAATCGAAGGATTCTTACCGGCTTCTTGCTCTACGACAACGTGATTCTGCCCAGATGGATCCAGCTTCAAATGTCCTAATGTGGATGAAGTGAGAGCTACAACATGATGGCTGTGATTCTGTCTATGGCTATGGCTATGGAGATGCCCTGTTTTTTGGTGCATGGAGAAGCTTCTTCTAACAGGGGATAAGGGCTCCTTGCAATTCTTGCATCTTTTATCTGCAGATGATGCACAACCCATGATAACAACAGTAATTGAAAAATGGAATCGAAGAATGATCGAAAACAGAGAGGTAAAAAATAAATAAAAAATCACTAATGTGACTCTGCCATTTATAATCTGGAACAGGGTGTGTATAATTGGCAGGTTACAGAATCTTGAAAAAATTGGATTAGAACAAAATAGGTAGCAATGATTTGGGAAATAGATTTTCTACCAGAATTGGCACAGAATGAATGAAAAAATATTTAGAAAGAAAACAGAGCAGGAACAGAAAGACAGGAAAGAAACAGATATAAAAAAAATCAGTATGGCATTAAATCAAACAGTTGGCAGGCAAAAGGAAATGGAGAAGATTGGTAAGGAAGAAAATGAGTTACTAATAGTTTCTTCTTCTTCTTCCTCCTTCTACGACCAATCTTCTCTGTATCTTTTTGAATTTTTTAATTTTTTTATTTTATTTTTTCCTTTTTTTGTTCTCTGGAGAAAGGTGTGAAAGAGAAAGTGAAGAAAATTGTGAAAAAAATGAAAAGACCCCTTTACAGGGAGGAGAGAAATGAGTGGAGCACGAAGGAAAAGAGTACCCTTCTTTAGGGGGTTGTAAATGTAATGGTTTCAGTTTGAATTCATCATTTTATATAGGAATAATAAGCTTATTTTTCAAGACATGACGAATTTTTTATAGATAATAATTATTAAATTAACTATTGCTTACTCCTAACTAGTCAGGTCAAAAATTTCCATTTAGGTTATGTTGTTTTCGTATTAAGAAGAAGTTTGAAATGAACTGAATTGACTGTATTTGAATTGAATTTATTTATGGTATGAAAAAATAATTAAGTACATTTGAAATTAACTGAATTTATTGTATTTGAATCGAACTAAATTGAATCGAACTAAATGCTCTTTTTAGATGAAAATAACATATTTCATAATTTAGGTGACCATTTAATGAACACAATTTAATTTTAAATCACATTGGAGAAACAATTTTTTAAAATATACTATATATTAAAAAAAATCATACTTATACTTTTGAATAATTACAATTTGGAGTAGTATAAGATTACAAGATGTGTGATTAATGAAGCGGAGCCATTAATGAAGTATGAAACTGAAATGAAGTGGAAAAAGGGTGACGGGAGTATGTATGTTTTGTTTATGTGGCACAAAGGGAGTGGAAGGAAGGAACAAGTCTGAAAACGCGGGTGATATTGCTTGAATGGCTCAAACTCCGCGTAAATGTCAAAAAGGACTTGATCAGGACTCGCTTCAAGTTGAACTTGATTTCTTTTATTTTCCAATTTTGTTTTTAGTATAACTTGTCAAATACGGGGAATTCGTAGCTGTAGTTCAGTGCAACCTGAGATGAATTTGTTTGGTTTCTATTAGCTATACATTTATTTTGTCTGGGTTTCTATTAGTTATACATTTATACGATGTTGATAGTTGTTGCGAATTTTTCACGTTATGAATTAGGATGAAAAAGGTAATATTGTTCAAGTATATAAATAAGTAACATGTAAATCCTTATTTGATAACGTGGATAGTGTTGTTACGTGAACTGAGGACTCGGCTTGCTCGATAGGGTAAACGAGCTGAGTTCGAGTCTAACTTGAAACTCGTTCTACTAATGAGTTTCGACTCAAGAATACTCGATTAGGCTCTTGAATATCATGTATGTTAGCAAGTAAGCTCGGCTTGTTTGTTAACGAGCTCGAGTCGAGTTCAACAATGCACAGTCAGTAACATATGAACTAGTAGTGTACTACTACGTACTGTATTTTCAAATGCCGCAATCTTAAGGTTTTGTGTTTTAAAAAGATAAACAGGCCGGGGCGGACCCACCCTTAGGGATAGGGTAGCTCCAACCCATGTTGCTTAGGAAATTTTTACAACTTTTTTTTTTTTTTTTTAGATATCTATAATCAAGGTATTATTATGAACATCATAACCACTTTACCTTGTAGTCTAGTGGTTATGGCAGCTTTTGTTGTTCCATTCCACTCAGGTTCAATTTTAGCATGTTTTCCTTCTATATCGATCCATGGCTAATATTCTCACAAACTTCTTTTCTTTATTTTATTTACTACGTACTTAATAAAAATATTAAATTTATGTTCTATTTTAGTATTTTCTCATAGGAAAAATTGAATCAAACAAAAAATATGCCGCTATTGTATGGTAAAATTGTTCTATCTTATTTTAGCCGAGGTTGAAAAAAAATTATCGGTCCGCTGTAAACAGGAGTACAGTAGTATTCTTGTATATAAAAAAAAGTTGCATTGTCAACATGAAAAAGAGATGCAATGAAATGATTTGCAATCGAGAGAGAGACTTATCGTAAGTTCACTACCAAATCCTGGTAGTATGTGACTTGGTTATATAGCCCTTGTCCGGTTTTAAAACGTGATATCTTCGGCAATAATTTAGTATTTTATTTTATTTAATAAATTCATTTTGGGTTACCAATGTCAAAGAAATAGTTTTTAAAATAATTAAAATAAAAATATATATTCTGCATTTCAAAAAAAAAAAAGTAGAGAACTATCAAAGGATAGCAAATAATGACGTTTATTTATGCATGAAATCGACTTTTGAACCTTGACGACCCGTAGCTTTGTTGGAGAAAATAAAATACGAAGTAGTACTATTAAGACTGCAATTGAAGATTCTGGAAACTTTGACATAGATAAAATTTTGAATAATGATACTTATGAAAAAATAAAATATTGTCGGAGAGTAGTGTAGTGGAAAATGAACAAATTTATATAGTTTTTTTAAAGAATAAATGTAATCACCCCTTTATATTATTACCAACTTTAAAACTTTTAAAAATGGTGGCGAATTCCTATTATTCTCTATGTAAATAAAAAAAATCTTAGAATCCTCTCGAATGCGTAATGTTTTTTTAATACTGCGTTGTTACTTGGACTGGATAAACAACGAGAGTCATCATGATAGGCACTTTCTAATTTTCATCAAACAATTTTGTCAATAGTACCTTAATTTGATATCGATAGAATTTACGTAGTAGAGAAGGTTTCTAAATTGGACAAGCTAGCCATGTTAAGGAATAAGGATAGATACCAAATTCGGATGACGATCAAAATAGATGGTTCATAGTTTTTTTTTTAATCCGTGTATACGGTATACCCTAACGGTGTAAACCTATAGGCTTTAGGGGATGTACGGATACGGACGCAGACACGATACGGACACGGATATGTTGATATGTCAAAATTCAAAAGAGTAGGATACGGATACGTGGTCGATAAGTTTAATTTTTTAATATATTTAGTACGTAAATAATTTCAATTTTTAAAATTTCTACTGAATGCTAAAAAAATAAAAATAAAAAATTAAATAACTAAATATTACTCTTTAGTTTATCCATAAAAAACCATACCAAATACTCAACAACATGGCTAAAGAGCTGGGATACGTATCAGAGACGAATTGAGTATCGAATACGTATCGTAATGGATATTTGACCATTTTGGAGTATCGATGCTCCCTAGGTGTTAGATGATTCACACACGAGACCCGTCATAAAATTTAAATTCCTAATTGTTTTATTATGAAATTACCGTTTTAAATATTTATCATTATAATTTGAAATTAATATGTACGAAAAAAACCCAAATCGACGATTGTACAGGACGGGGAGATGGTTGTTTGCCGTCGTTGAGTTCAAACCTTGGTCGAGGATCGAGATGCCCAATAGATATATACGGACTACGGTTAGAGTTAATTAATTTAATTATTACTTCAAATTCTCCTTTTCCGTTCATTGCTGCTTAATCTCCTCGATGATACTACTCGATTATTCACTTGCCGAAATTAATTACTCTAGTATTTCCCATGTGTGAATCATGGATTTGTTTATTTTGTTTCCCACTAATGTGACAGTCGATAATTTCAATTTTATTGAATATATTCTTGGATATCTCATATCTGCAGATTTTTATTATCCAGTGATTTACTATCCGGATGAGTTGGATGAGGGCTCCTGCTACAGTTGGTAAATCATTTAAATAAAATGATAAATGTCTTGAAAAAATAAATATATAAAGTTGAATGAAATACAGTTGGGTACGTTCTGTTATTTTCGTCCGGAGAAAATCTAAATTGAACTCTGGAATATTTGTGGTGTAAGAAACAACTAACTTAACTAAGTACCAAGTAAGTATAGGCTGAAATGAATTAAATTTAATGAATCTAAACTGCAGTGATATGAACTCAGTTGTTTTGAATTTTGATTGGATGGGAAACGAATCGAGTACCAAAATTGGGTTTTCCGGTGTGTAAACTCAGCATTGCCAAACTGCCAATTGGGTAAGGCTTCCCATGTCTGTTAATGGACTGCTGCTTAGTACGTACATGGATCCATCTTATAGTTTATCCATAACCCATTTTATCATGCGAAGGCCAGATGCCCGATTATCTTTGAGACCATAGGCCATAGGCATTAACTGCTCAAATGCATGCTACTTGAAGGCCCAATTTAAGGATCTGATCTAGGCACTTAACTACTTAAGTATGGGTGCATGGCACATGTGTTGACTGTTGAGTAATAATATTAATATGATTCCACAATCGTGAAAGGTCATAGACAAAGTAATCGATAATGTGTGTTTAGCGATTGATATGATACCGTGTGAATTGAAATTAAAGTGAAATTTGTGTGCAATTATGCCCACTTCTATAGGATCATCCGATCATGTTCAAAGCAAGAAAATGGTATGTACTGTATTGATTATCACAAGTATCACTGTATGTATCAGACTATCATAGACCGCAATCCATATATTTAGTAGATCACTAATTCATATCTAAATCTAATGGATGCTTGAGGGTGAGGTTTTCTTTTACCCTGTGATTATGGGTGTAACTAATTAACAATTAACAAAAAGAGACTTTTTCTCCTAAATTCCTAATCATCATACTTAAACAATTTGGCCTTCAAAGGGAAAAAAAGGTTTAATACTAGTTGCAAGAAAGACACAAAAATGGCCTTCAAGTAGTAGTAGAGTAGTAGAAGTACATTATTTGTTGGGAAAAGGCACATGGCCACAGTGCAGCATGTGAATAAGAAGATATACTAGTGCACAAGGAAAAGATTATAAATATTTATTTATTTATTTTTATCGATTCCAAATTGAGAACACAAAAACCATTCCAACTAAGAACCCCATCCCCATGTGGTTTAGCTCATTTTTAGGCCACCCCCAGGTGGAGGATCTACCCTATAAACTCCCACATCTCACATCCTATGAGACCCCAATACATTTTGTTTCCATGCACTTAACATTTTATAAACTGGATGTAACACTTACCTTTACATTAAACTTTTTGATAAGTTGGGGTCTACAAAGTTAGGTTGAATATATTCACATTAGCGAGTGAGGTGAATGTATCGTGTTAACGAGAAAACATGCATGGTCCACACTCACATGTTTATATCGTGCATTTACAAGTACAACATATTTGTTAACTTAAGTACTAGTTGAAATTGGAATATGATAAACTAACTAGTATTAAAGTAAATGTTCAGTAAATTAGGATAAATTGATTTTATAAATATAGACTAAAAACATATGAGTATAGACCATTCTTGAACTAGATGGCCATTAAGCCTCACCCTAAAGTACTAGATAATTAATTTCATTTAACTTGAAATTCTACAAAGTTCTTGTTCATAGTGATGTTTTGTTACACTCGTTAAATTAAACAATACTACTACAAGTATATTATGTCGTTTAATAATTTTCTACCCTGTTAAGCAGATTCCTTGCACCCGACACATTTCCGAATAAAATTTGACAGTTAATTTAATACCCCAAAATTACAATACTATATGTGCACACAAAAATAGCCTTATGAGAGAGAGATACATTAATGGTCAGTATGGGGGGGGGGGGAGTTTAATTCATATTCTGATTTGGATGTGTTAGGTTTTAACTAGTGTTGATAGGTTCGATTTATTGAGGAATAGTTTTCGGAAACACTCCTATCCTTATACAACGACTTGAATTTCATGGTACATTTTCTTGGATCTCTCCATCACTTTGTCAAAAATATTTCATCTATAACAAGTCGTCGATGTCATGGTAAAATAATAGGTACCCAATAAAGAAAACACTATATTTTATGAGAGATATTTTATGAGACGGAAGGAGTAGTGAAGTTGCGTGACAACTGGTAAGCTAACTTGCTACGTAGTTGTGAGATAATGAGATGATAATGCCATTGATTTTGAAAATGGTGTTTAGTTTATGTATCTTGAAATCAACTTCATAGTAGTTATACACTTATTATATAGTCAATCTACTTTATGTATTTTGTTAAGGTTGAACCGTTTGATACGTTAATTGATCAAGCACCTTCACACATTAACACATTAAGGTTACAAATATATTGTTATTCAATGACAATATAACTTGATGTAATTTATAAACTAGCTGATAATTTCATATTAACCACAACCGGATTGAGCGAACGATGAGCACCAGATCGGTAATATAAGACTGTAAATAATTTGGTTGGTTGCGTTTATATCAATTTAAAGTTTTTAATGGTTAATATATAGTACTATGTAGTAAATGTCACGTCCATATCAAACTGTCGCACAATTCCAAATTATATTTGCAAACAAACAAATGAAAAATGACTCATCTGATAATAGCTTTTCAATATAATAAGAAGCTTGTTCTCTATGTTTGGAACCAAAACATTAGTACCAAGAGTGCTACGTCCGCATCCTAAATAATTACAAATATCAAATATGCACATTTAACCATATCGATTTTTATAAAAGAAAAAACAATTAATCTATTAGTGATTTGCCTATAAATTTCTAAATTCGTAATTCACTAAATTTCATTCCTGACTCGAGACTCCAATTGATACCACAATATAGTTGATTTTCTTATGTAAATAGCTAGGGGCGGGCGCAGGATGAGCTCCAGCTGCTGCCAAAACAAAAAGTAAAAAATTTTATAGTGTCGAATCTATTTTAGATGAATTTCTCTATACATTTTATATTGTTTTTAAAATACATGGTGAATGAAAGTTTTCGATCCGGTCACAAACATATATAAGCATATGTTTAGTACACTTATTTACCAGCCTATGATGCTGTTGCTTGTCACTTTTTGTAATAACTATGCTCTCATTTTCAAATAGTAGACTTAGATCATGTGAATTATTCTTTAGAAATGTAGACATTTTGCAATCTACTCTGCTCTAGAATTGAGATAAGAATCGTTTAGACCTCGATTCCAAAATTCAATTTGACAAAACTCCTTTAAGGAGGAATAGTAAAGTCTATTAAGGAGATGGAGAGGAATTGTGTTTGGAGTTAAATTTAGGGAAAAATAGATATATATAGTAGGGTAATAATTAGGTTTAAGAAGTAATGTTTTTTTGTTTTGTTTTGTACCAGGTACGGAATTTGAGGAGAATATGTGGTAGAGGTTTTATTTGTGAATGTAAAATAATAGTAAAAGTAAATTTAAAAAAAAAGTCAAAATTTGAAGAAAAAAAAAGAAAAAATTCCAAGTAGAGTTTTGGGATGAATAGTACTGAATCTATTTTGGAATTGAACTCCAAACATGAAACTCAATTAAGGAGCTCCAAAAGAGTTCTTTAATTGAGCTCCAAACGTATCATGAATAGTTTAATGGGTATAATTTTCTGAGTATCGATCGATCTCTTACACCTAGATTAGAATAGAAGTAGAAGATGAAGGAAATACTACTAATTTAGAATTGAAGAAGTAAAATAGTGAGATTATATAATAACTTAGATTTACGTGTCAAGTTTGGAACATTCGATCCTTAGAGTTAAGTTGTTTAATAATTTTCACGTTCGAGGTTTAGCAACAAGAATATAATAATAAGTTAATACACTTAATTAAACGAGCTAGCAATAATTCTCGCCATGAAACTAATGTGCAAGAGCACTATAGAACGATCCTTCGTTGATGTCGAAAGATGCTCCTAGAGTAGACTTAAAAGAAGTAAACCTTTTTATATAGTATAATAATAAATTTAATTACACCAATTTTCAATTTTTTTCTGTTTATAGAGCTTGAGGAAATTAACAACTTGATACATACCTTCATCAAATCACAATGCTCACTTGTGTTGCATAGACCGGTCTTCATTTCGTTATAATTCTAATAGTAAGAACGTACTTGTGACTTGTGAGACGACTATGACAGTGACATTGGGACTAAAATTCCAAATATTTCACCATACTATCAAAACTAAAAGATGGATTTTCACGACTCCACGAGTTGATACGAAGCGAAATAAATGCCCGCCCGCGACATTAAATCGAGGTATTGGGGAAGAAAGGAAGTAGCCATTGGCAATAAATTTTGACAAATGTAGCAGGTAAAACTCAAAGAAGCTAGCAAGAATCTTATAATTTATTTCAATAAATAACACTCCATATTGCTCTCTCTCTTTCTGTCTCAACACAGATTATCGCTGTCCTCCAGTCTTGCCACCCCATGTTCTCTTCTTCTACACCATTTTCTCTCCCTATTAGACATCAACAATTACACACTTTCACTACCAAAACACCCACTCTAGCTATAATATATGCTCACTTTATTTTTGTTAATGCATGATATATACTAGCTATAGTCTAGTATACTAGTACTACTACTATGGCCTTTATCCCAGCCTCGCCTCACTCCATGTATAGAAACCATGATCAAGAACATTCCCACTTCACCTCCCCTTCTTCTTGTGCCCCTCAAGATTTCCATGGTACGTTCTATTTCCTATCCGTATTTGTTACACGTAATTAACTAACCAACAAAAAAGTAGGAGTTGTACAACTTTTTTACTAACATGAATTTTCTTGAAATTGTGATGCAGGTGTGCCACAATTCATGATGAGGCGTTCGATGTCGTTTTCGGCGATGGAGCCGCCCGAGGAGCCGCAGGTGGACGAGGACTCGGATGACGGGTCGACGATGCTAGGGGAGAAGAAGAGGAGGTTGAACTTGGAGCAAGTGAAGGCATTGGAAAAGAGTTTTGAGTTGGGGAACAAGTTGGAACCGGAGAGGAAAATGCAGCTGGCTCGGGCACTCGGGCTGCAACCGAGACAGATTGCGATATGGTTCCAGAACCGGAGGGCACGGTGGAAGACAAAACAGTTGGAGAGGGACTATGATGTGTTGAAGAGACAGTTTGAACTTGTTAAGGCTGACAATGATTCTCTTAAGTCTCAAAACAAGAAACTTCAATCACAGGTACACTCTTTTTCTTATTACCTAGCTAGGTTTACAAATGTGACAAGAGAAAATGAATCTGTAAGGTGTTAATTTACAAAACTACTTTGAATTGTAAAATTAACAATCATTTCTAGCTGAAATGATATGCAATAGGTCTAAATTCTGTAATTTATTGTGTCACTAGCTAATATAAAAGTTTTATAGAAGTTGTGTCGATTCTATTGATTTTGATCAAATCAAACTAATAAATTTCATGTAAACCTAGTCCACATGCATTGGATGCATGTTAATGCAAGAGACAACTAATATGAGTGTTAATCTTTTGTATGTATTGTTGCAGTTGATGACTTTGAAGAGCAAAGAACCCACTGGACAATTCAACCTCAACAAGGACAATGAGGGTTCTTGGAGCAACGGGAGCGAAAACAGTTGCGACGTTAATCTTAACACGACTCATTCGAGCAACAAAAACTCGAATGTTTACTCTTCTACCACCACGGCAGCTCCAGTCACTAGCCTAACGCAGCTCCTTCAAAACTCATCAACAAGACCGGATCATAACTTCCAACTATTTCACAAGATTGATCACGCCCCGGTCTCAAATGACGCACTGTGCAACGTTATGTTCGGTGGAATCGAAGAAAATCCCGAGTTTTGGTCATGGTCTGAACAACAAAACTATCAATAGTTCAAGACTCTTTCGACAAAACTTTATCACAGTAACATTCGGTTTATAAAATCCGGACTACGCTTAACAAGTCCGAAATGTTCATGTTAAAATACACAAATTTCTTTCTTTATTTCTTTTTTTCCTTTCATTTTCAGTTTTTCTAAGGAGAAGCTACATATAGATAATCCACACTGTAATTTTTTATTTTCCCTTCTTTTTCTTCTTGGTTTGAAATTTGTTTAAAAGTTTTAGAAGTCTTGTGAAATATTATTAACTTTTAAAAAATGATCATATTGTATCATTTCTTGATCTCATACACATGTTCATGGAAGTATTTCATGTTACATGCAAATATAAAAATCTGGCACTAGTGGACCTACTACTCTGGCCACGGCCATCATGTCCAATTGTTCAAAAGAAAACAATAAGATTCTCAATGTCCTATCCATTTTTTAAATTCAAAATTCATGTCCAATTCTATGGAGTCATCAATTTGTTTCTTTTTTACAGTACAAATTCTATTGATTTTCTTATTCATTCTTGATTCAGCAATTAAGATGTTGCTTTCTAAGAAGGTTCCAATGAGGATATATATTTACATTACATATATAGAGGACAATTTTCTATTTACAAAATAGATTTAAAGGACAGAAAAATAAGAGAAAAAAAAAATAGAAAGGAATTAAAGCACAAATACCAATAGAAGTAGATGACAAATTCAGAAATATTGCTTTGGAAATTTGGTTGGAAGCATAATTCTTTCTAAAAATAAAAAAAAGGAAAGGAAATTAAAGGCAGTCTGTGCATGAAATGGGACTCATGTGAACTTTGCTGCTGCTGCATTGCCTTTTCTGCTCCACTTATTCTTGTGTTTCTCAATTTTATTTGTAGGCCAATGGTAATTTATAATCTCTCTCAATGTATGTACTATGATGTATCTACATATGTTCATATTTTAAATACAAGATGAAATTCTTTCATGGAATTATAATTTTAGTACATATTCAAGTATAAACAAGTTGATATATATGTACCTCCTTCTATATCGGTATTCTCTACATTAGACCTCTCCGTCAAGGCCATTATGGTATTCCCTCTCAATATAACAATGAGTCCCACACATGGGACACACTGATATGGTGAGACCGTTAAGGATGGGTATAAAAAAGCTCTATGCCTGATCAATCCTTAAGAGCACAAGAACGTTTAACTAACTCTATTTCTCCATATGCTTTTAGTGCTTTGGTTACAATGTTGCATGTCCAACTTTCAGTTCCAACGTTCGAAGATATGAAGTTTGGTATGGTGGTTTATAGATCAGATCTAACAACCCGAGACACCATAGGTATGCTGTCCAACCGCTAAGCATGTATTATTCCAAATTAACAATTGACATGCACCTCATTCCCAAGGCGGCAAGTAGGGGCGAAGCCAGGATTTCCGAACGCCTAGGGCCAATTTATTAAAAAAAAAAAAAACACTTAATAATAATGATAAATAATTTTTTTTAAAGGAAATTTTATTACATTTATATCCACAGTCAAATTTTATTGTAAAATTAGAGAATTTTATTAAATTTTTTACCAATGTAGCCAAATTTTATTGTATAACTAGGTATAATATATTAAAATAAATGGAGTGAATATATAATCTTCACATAATGACTTCAAACGTAATAAAAAATAACTAATTGAGTAATTAAACTTAATATAAATGGTGTTCTAAAAATGTATATAGTTTTTGTAGTTATGCAATTAATAGTTTTGAATTGAACTATATTAGACATACGAAAATTATTTTTCGATCAGTTAAGAACCATCAGATACATCTCTAGACTTTGGAAACATTCAACTTCAAAATCTGCAATGCATCTTTTTCGCATGTTAATTGGTATTCTTTATCAGTTGAATATATTGTCAAGTGCTTCATATAAACTTTCTAGTTTCATAATATTTCATAATATGATATTTTTAGTTATTTTTATCGTATGGTTTAAGAATAATTTAAAGTCAAAATGACCATCGAAAAAGTCAACAAAATCAAGTGTTACATTTATTATTGGACGGAGCAAGTATGTCTCTTTTTATAAGAACATATCATGGTTATTTTTAAAATTAAGTACAATACGTCATAGAACTTTATGTTCAAAAATAAAAATTTAAGAAGAGAATAAAAAAAAATTAAAAAAATACGTCAATGAGATTCGAACCCAACACCTTCAACTAAAATAATGATACAAATAATAGAGAAAAATCATGCCAACAAGATTCGAACCAAACACCTTCAATAAAAATAATAATAAAAATAATGGAGAAAAATCACGCCAACAGGATTCGAACCCTACATCTTTTAATTAACTAATGACACATGTACGCACTAGATTGAAATTGGATAAGCAAGATCAACAGATTAAAATTGATTGGTAGGTCAATCAATTGAGTAAATCAACCGGCTTATTATATCATACGTAAGAATTTTACGTTTCTTTGCAGCACGGAGTGTTCCAACTAGAGCTCGAAGATGTTTGCACACCTGTCATCGTTGAACAGCACCCCAAATGTGACCTGCAATGATTAAAACAAACATACATCTCAACTCTTTTCAATCAATCGAACAGCATAATGCACAAAATCGATTTGTAGTATCTACTCCCCATTAATCTCAGATACGGATTTAAACAGCATAAATAACCAGCCAGCTACATATAAAGCACGAAATCGGAGTCTGATTAGCTCTCAAAATCAAGACCTTACTACCAGAAGATGATGAATCCTGCTGGAGTTGTTTAAAGTTAGATGCTTTGAAATGTGACTAACTTGTCAATTTACATTCAACATTTATGATATAATCTCAACACTTAAGTTACAATTATGTGAAGAAACAGGCGCAATTTAACCATGAGGATAGAGAACCTGGGGTATCAGAGCACTTGGAATTAGAAAGTCAACCATTTTGCGGCGGCATCGAAGAAGCAAAATGGGAAGAGATATTGAACCACAAAATAATGTATTCAATAGATGAAGAACAATAATTGACATGCAAAAGCTGCATTGCAGATTTCGAAGTTGAATGTTTCAATAGCCTACAGATGTATCGGATGGTTCTTGAATCATCGGAGAAATACTTTATGTACGTTTAATACAGTTCAATTCAAAGAAATTCATTGCATGACTGCAAAAAATATATACATTTATAAGACACAATTTCTTTTGAGTTCTATTACACAATTAGTTATTTGCAAATATTCATTTGGTTACGTTTGAATTAAATATGTGAACATTACATATCTAACCAGTATACGTACTATATTCATTTTGTATTAATACAAACATGTTGACAAGAATTACAGATGCAATATATCAAATGGTTAAGAAGGAGAACGCTTCGCGTGTGTGTGTATATATATATATATATATATATCTATCTATATATATATATATATATATATATATATATATATATATATATATATATATATATGTATTGTTGGTGTCGGAATATGTCCAACTCCCAAGGACGTCTAAGAGCGTACTAGGGCGTCATGGGCTGACCATGATAGAAAGGTCCGATTACCCATCACCATGGTCCGACCAGACAAGAGACTAGGCAAAATAACCTAAATCCTTATGTTCAACCTAGAAGTACAACTGCTCTACTAGCCATTGAGCTGTCATTGAGCTGCCCTACTAGCATTGATGTCCCAAAGGTACTGGTAGATACCGGAAGCTCACCCAATTTCATTTTTACAAACACTCTCAAAAAGATGAAAATTCACCCGAAGGAAGGATTATTTGCTCATCTCTTTCCTTAAAATTCTGCTTATTTCTTCTCTCGATTCTGAATCATTGTTTGGCAAGGATTCATCCTATCTATCTCTTCTTCTTTATTCATCTCCTCTCCTCTCATCATCTACAGTCCAAATCAAGTTATGCCAGTAAAGGTCTTCGGCTGGAAAGAGTTTCGAGTAGCCACCAGCCTCACCATGGGAACAAGATTTCATCGACAAATGCCGAATAGCCGGAAATCCAGAGTGTTACTACAAGACCTTGGTGGTAAGCAATTTACAATATAAAACATAACAGAAGGCATCGACGAAGAAAAATGGCAAGAGATAATGACACACAGGACGGTATATACACCAGATGAAGAACACAAATTTACATGCAAAAGCTGCATTGCAGATTCGAAGTGGAATGTTTCAATAACCTACAGACGTATTCAGTGGTTCTTAAATCATCGGAGGAGTACTTTACGTACCGTTCAATTCAAAATTTTCATTGCATGACTATATGAACTATTTCTATTACTCAATAAGTTATTTTTAAATTAGATTCAATTATTCAGTTAGTTATTTTTTGTTTGTTTGAAGACATTTCGTGACAACTTTTGATTTTAATTACTCAGTATTTAATTGTAAATTTTTATTTACTTACGTTAAAATCAATTGAGTGAACATTATAAATCTATAAACTACACGTAGCACACGCGTAGCGTGTGCCGACGAATTCTAGTAAATAATAAATATGTTGATTTTCATGTTGGATTAGTTGTTATTCTCACTAGTTAATATTTCGATTATGATTATTATTGATGAAAAATATGTTAAATTTTTATATTGATAGCAAAATATTGAAAAAAAAAATTATGCATCGTGTATAAAATAGATTTTATTTTGTCTTTAAAAAGTAAAAACTAAAGACGGGAACCCGAATTCCCGCCCAAATCCCGAAATATCCCAACATTATTTAGGGCGGGATTGAGATGGAAAAAAATTGTCCCGATCCAGAAATTCCGATTCCCGCCCTAATGGAGTTTGACCATAATCAATAAACCACTAACCAATTCACACAATTTATATTTTCAATTATAGAAGTAAATAATTTTGAGAGTTTATGTCAAATTGGTGTGACCTAAAATCTTTCCTACAAATTGGTGAAAACTTTCTTTCAATTTGGTGATTCTGCTAATTTTAGTGTTAATTTAATTAACTAAATTTCCTATATTTTCTCCAACTTATTACGTTTCTTTTAGTCGGTCAAACTTAGACTAAAATACCAAGCATCACCAAAAATAAAAAGTTCCAAATAAAAAAGAAAGAAAACAATTTCGCCATTCACCTACAACCATAAATCAAGAGAAATTCTAGCTACCATCTCAATGTGTACAAGTCAACAAACACAAGTATTAGATTCAATTCAATCAAACTATACTACCTGCAAATTAAAGCCTCTCAACATGCAACAACCTATCAGTAGAAAACCCAGATCACGTATTCAGCTTCAGCACCTCGAACACCTTCCCATGCACATGGAGATCTCGCAAGCTTCTCAAGATCCTGATCCAAAACAATCATTCTCCTAAAGTGAAGCGCTTTCATCTTCCCAACGACCTCACAACCTCATCCACCCATAGCGCCACAAAACCGCCCCAATCCTCAGGGATCAGGTTAAACATGGCGGAGCGGAAAGGTGCATTAGTTGTTAATACGTTGTAATTGGATAGGTTATTAGGCTTACCTTTGAGCTTGAGCGACTCGAGGTGCATGAAGCGGTGAGAGAGACGCTATGGGTGGATGGCATAGCACAAGGCTATGGTGATGTGCTTGCGGATTATGGCGTCGATGTCGTATCATCGCTTGCAAACGTGTGAAAAGGCACCGCGGACGCGTGTGTAGTAGATGTTGCCTGCCTAAAATCAGTATTCATACATGGGATGCATGCGTCGACTTTAACTAAAACCCCGTGGCGAATATGATGATTCCGTTCAAGCTTAAGTTAATACAGATACCTGCTTTTTTGATTGATGCTTGATTGAGCTTGGATTTAGGAATTCCAAGTGACGTCAAATCTGGAAAACATAGATGCTTAATTGAAATACAATTTGATTTGGGGCTTGTTCAATGCTAATAATAGGGAGAAAAGCTAATCGGATGTTTGGAGTTGAGGAGTTTTGAGGATGGTGGAATTTAGATGAAGATGCTTGGAGCAAGCCGAGAAGGATTTTGGAGAAAAGTCTAATAATGATTAGATACTTGACACTACATAATAATAGATATTATAGTTCAATAAAAACGGATAATAAGAAAGGAAAACACAAATCTAAATATTCAAATGCATATAGAAAATATCCAGGTAACTAATTCACTTAAAATTTGAAATTTAGTTTTACATTCTCTAATTAATTAGGTAAGATTCAACTAGTCTAAATATATATAAACACTAATTTGTAGGAAGTTTTTCACACTAATTTGTAGGAAGTTTTTCATGTATCACTAATTTACCACTAATTTGAAATTTTCCCTAAATTAAATTGAAGATTATTATATAGGTCGAATTATTTGGGTGATGCCTGCACCGCATCAGAAATGGAGTTTTTGCTCGAATTCCCGAAAGTAGTAGGTATAGCCGTGTTTAATGCAGGGCTTGTTCTTTTTTTTTTTTGAGAAAAGAATGCAGGGCTTGTTCGACAAGACTAAACCTCAGATATGTATGAGACTTATATGTTCTGAATCTCTTGCAGTTCTACTTTTAGGGAGCATATTAATTTATTATTAATATTATTGATTAGTCCATTTTGCATTTATTGGTATGTGCCGCTTTCCTAATCCAAAGATAGAAGTTGGTTACTAGTTCTGGCTAATTGGTTCACGTTGGTAGCCCGATCCGGGAGTCCCGTGTGGAAGGGCTCTCGCTCAACGGATCAAAGGTACGCCGGGGATAACAGGCTGATGACTCCCAGGGGCTGTGGTACCACTTCTAAGTCATGGCTAGTTCTCGCAGCCCGCCTCTGATCTCTATCTTTTTCTATCCAAGAAGCTCTGTCCGTGCAGTTTCTTCTGCTCCACTTTAGAAAGGAGACCAAGTGGCTTACAGGATCAAGAATAATATAGCCAATTCAGTACACTAGAAATCCACCAAGCAAATCTTTTTTGGAGTCCTTAGAAACTTGATGCATACTTTTTCTTTGAAGATCCAAGTTGCAAGTAGCGACATACAAATGCTTCCAGAATAACTAGCAACCACATTCTATTTTGACCATTTGGAATTCCAGCTATTCATGCATAATATACTCAGTACGCAACTACTCAAAAATGAGACATACACGAACATGATAGTCGCGGGTTAGTTTGATATGCTCTTCTACTACTTGTAGTAGTTTGGTATTATTTTAATATAAATATATATATATCGCGGGTCAAACATTTTATGTGATCATGTCATGTAGAGATATCCTAATTTAATAAGTACTAGTTAAGTATACAGCGGTCAAACATTTTAATACATATGCATGTCATGTAGCTAGGGTTGTGGATTGTAGAGATATATGATCATGTCATGTCCCGTAGAGGTGTGGATTGTAGAGAAAAAACACCAGCATCATGTAGAGATATCCTGATTTAAATGGGCATAGCTAGAGGTGTGGATTGTAGAGAAAAAACACCAGCATCATCCGCGCACAGAATCGCTGAAAAATCAATCGCCAGTAAAATGGTGAACAAATGACAACTGAGGTAAATATTCTCAAGTTTGACAGGTATCAAAGGGGGTAAAACAACTAGTTATAGTTGTTATGCGTACGGGGTGAAGCCGTGAATGAAACAAGTTTACTTGCTGCTACAGATCCTCTAGTTTCTTCAGAGTAAGTTTAAGTTGTGTTCCGAGTTAAGAATATTGCGGATCAGCCGACAATGAAGCGTAGCTCATTTGGTAAGCTGCTTCACCTCCAACCAATAGGTTGGGGATTCGAGTCACCACGGGATAAATGGAACCATTGATCCTCGCTTTGCCGCTTAAAAAAAATATATTGCGGATCAGACATGATTTCAATAGTGTTGTTTAAACTGTTGGAATTAATAGTAATTGTTTTCTTACTGGAATAAATTAGTAGTACTACTGAATTCTGATCAATAAGATTAACGAGTTCGTTTAAAGTCAGGCAGCAACTAGTTTAAAATTAGTCTACATGATCATTCAATTTACAATGAGGACTACTTGCATAAAATTTAACTCAAAAACATTATTGGACAAAAAACAAATGCTCTTAATTAATTAACACTTGGGTCAAACTCAAAATTATATATTATTAAATTAAAGTAATATAATAAATCGGTTGATTTACCCAATTGATTTACCTACCAATCAATTTTAATCAGTTGATCTTGCTTATCCAATTTCAATCTGGTGTGTACATGTGTTATTAGTTAATTAAAAGATGTAGGGTTCGAATCCTGTTGGCGTGATTTTTCTCCATTATTTTTATTATTATTTTTATTGAAGTTGTTTGGTTCGAATCTTGTTGGCGTGATTTTTCTCTATTATTTGTATCATTATTTTAGTTGAAAGTGTTGGGTTCGAATCTTATTGACATAATGTTTTTCTTTTTTATTTATTCTCTTCTTAAATTTTTATTTTTTAACATAAAGTTGTATGACGTATTATACTTAATTTTTGTAAAAATAACCATGATATGTTCTTATAAAAAAAGGCATACTTCCTTCGTCCAATAATAAATGTAACACTTGATTTTGTTGACTTTTCGATGGTCATTTTGACATTAAATTACGATAAAAATAACTAAAAACATCATATTATGAAACTAGAATATTTATATGAAGCACTTGACAATATATTCAACTGATGAAGAATACCAATTAACATGCGAAAAAGATCATTGCAGATTTTGAAGTTATGTTTCCAAAGTCTAGAGATGTATCTTATGGTTATTAACTTATCAAAAAAATACTTTTTGTATGTCTAATATAGTTCAATTCAAAACTATTAATTGCATAACTAAAAAAACTATATACATCTACAAAAACTATACATTTATATCACACCATTTATATTAAGTTTAATTACTCAATTAGTTATTTTTTTATTACGTTTGAAGTCATTATGTGAAGATTATATATTCACTCCATTTATTTTAATATATTATTTAATTAATAAAACATTCCTAGTACAAACTAGAGGACGCAAAATAATAATGAAAATAAATATAAAAATTAACAGATTAAAAGAAAAAGGACAAGAAAATAATAAAATTGTTCCAGAGCAATATAAACTAAACTAGCTCTAGCAAATAGCCGGCAATTCCACCTGTTTACTAGGGCTGTTGCCATCACCACCAACGTAGTATTTCTTCCAGATGGGATGCTCCTTGAAAATACCTTGCATATCTTCAATTGGAATCCCCTTAGTCTCTGGGAAAAGTTTAAGGATGAACAGGAACATACCCGCCACAAAGGCGGCAAAGACTATGAACAGCCCGAACCTAGCAATGCACATCATCTTCAAGAAGAGCTCAGCGATCAAGAATGTGAACAACATGTTCACCAGGACGTTCAGGGTCTGCCCAGCCGATCGGATCTCAAGGGGCAATATTTCGCAGGGTACTAACCACCCTAGTGGACCCCATGACCACGCGAAACCTGCAACATAGATGCAGATGAACGTTACCACCACCGCAGCGTACCACTTGGGCAATACTCCCGGATCACCATTCACTCCAAACTTCACTCCAATGAAGGTTGAGATGATAACCTAAAAATAACAAAAATTGATCTCAATCATCAGCATTAATAGATGAAGTTTATGAGATAATCAGACTGTACAAAAAAATTGAATCAAGAACAAACCTGGCATATGAACATCTGAACTGCACCTTCCAGGAATAAAACCTTCCTTCCAATCTTGTCAACAGTAAAAATCGAAACAAAAGTAGCTAGCATATTAACAACTCCGGTAATAACGGTGGCCATCAACGCAGCGTTTGCCATTCCGATAGTTTTAAACAAGACAGGAGCATAAAACATGATCACGTTCATGCCAGTGAGCTGCTGGAAGGCTGGGATGCAAGTGACAAGGACCAAATGAGGCCTATACTTTGGTTTCAAGAAATTGGACCATGGGTTTTCAACTTTCTTCGACTCCTCACTAGCAGCCAACATATCGTTGAATTCAGCATCAACATCGTTTGTCCCACGGATCTGAATCAGTTTACTCCTTGCCTCATCTTTCAGACCACGCTCGATCAGGGAGTTAGGGGTGTCAGGGAGCCATGCTGTACACACAATAAATATGACAGCTGGTACACCTGCCAAGCCCAAACTGATCCGCCATCCATTTTCGCCCATTGTGGCGGTAAAGAAGTTGATAACGTTGGCTACAAGGATTCCAATGGTAATGGAGAGCTGGAAAAGCATGTTACATGCTCCTCTGTACTTGTATGGAGGAATCTCAGACAAGTATACTGGGGCAGACTGCATCACACAAACAAGCATTCATGTCAACAATGTGCCTACTAAGAACTAAAAATCTGGGATTTTTTTTTATCTTAAAATATTGATATAATATAAATTTTAATGCAATTGGCGAATTTTTTTAGCTCAATTTCTTTAGATAATAGTGCCTAACCAATTATATTTACAAAAAAAAACGCAGATTGATTGCGCTAAATTTGAAAGAATAATTGCCAAAAATAGAATACTAAGCATAGATAATATACCTGATTAGCAAAACCAATGCCAAAGCCCAGGAGTACTCGGCCGATGATCAGCATAGCAACATTCTGTGCAAATCCATTAACAGCAGCACCAACCAAGAAGAGAAGCCCTCCAAAAAGCATAGAAAGCTTCCTGCCAAACTTTCGGGTACAAGTAGAAGCCACAAGTGCGGCTAATATAGCCGCCAGGTATAGGGAAGACGTGAACAAGGTCAGAGTAGCATCATCAAACTTACAGTACTGATTTTTACTCGGTACCAGATTAGCTTCTTTACGGTAAACTCCAGGGAAAAATCTCTTCAAAAACACATCCATCGACGTAACTCCACCTGCATGCAAAAACAACCATTATTACATTACAAATCAAAATCTGGAACGGAATGCAAAAAGAGAAACGAATTACAACGTACCGCTAATGCCGATATCGTAGCCAAAAATAAGGCCACCACATGCAGCAGAGATGCAGGTAAGGAAGACATAGACGGTTAGCTTCCCAGGATAGTTGTTAGCAGGACCACTCGAGACAAAACCACCCGCCATCTTTTGTTTCTTTCTTTCGTTTCTTTCTTTCGTCAGTTCAGGAAAAGTATAATTAGCAGATCAACGTACAGGGTTTATATAACAAAATAGTAGCTGAGAGTAAAAAGAGTTTAGATTGGATTATATCTATTTACTTTTATCTTTATCTAAACGGAGGATTTAGATAAGATAAATCTTTTTCAATCAGCTAGGAATTCTGTTCCTTATCGGTCTGTAATATACAATGAGATTTAGTTAGTTTAAACTTTTAAGGATTCAACTTCCAAACGGATTATGTAATAGTATATAAGTTGATAAACTTTTGGATAAATTATGTGCACAACACTGAATAACTGATATTAGAAAAAAAAAAAAAAAAAAGAAAAAGAAACTCTAAATCGTGCACAATATGTTCAAGCATAAGCCTTTTTCAAGTTTCTACTTTTATTGTTAGCCTTAACAATGTACGTTGATTACGAAACAGCTCCGTATCCAATTTTACTAAATAATAGTAGTAACAATTGAGAAACACTCAAACCATATCCTTAGCTGGTGGAGCAGGCTTCTTCTTGAGATCATCCACCGCCTCGGGTTTCACCGGGACCTCCATGTAACCGAACTTCCTCTTAATCGCCGCAATCTCATCGTCGTCATCATCATCATCATCATCGAAATCCAAGCTGATGATGATGATGATTTGGAAACATCATCCAAGGTTGTTGGGCGGATGTCTTGGAATCAGGAGGTGCCGGTGAAGACGAGGGTGAAGTAGCGAGGGGTGTGTTCACGGATTTGGGGGTAATTCATCGAATCGAGGGAGTTAGGGTTTGACGGATTGAGGGGGTAATAGGTGGTGGTGGTGGAGAAGTAGAATAGGGTTTTTGCAAGGGCGAGCGGAGGCTGTGGCGGCGAGGAGGGTGAGCAAGAGGAGGAGGAAAGCTGGTACACGATCGGAGATGATGATCGCCATTGTTGACGAGGAGAGAGAAGAAGATGATGATGAAATATAGATTTGTTTTTGGGGACTGAAATTGTTAGTATTCGTTAGTTAAGAATATCTTTAATGGGAAATATTGTAACTCTAATTGGTTAATTAACTAAATATTTGGTCATAATTATTTATTCATAAGTTACAGTCCACAAATAGACTAGTACTTCTGAGTTGTCACTTGTGAGTGACTTGTGAGTTGTGACTCTTGTGATTTGTGAACATGGGAAGGGGATTTATGCAAATGCCTTGGGATTAAAATTATTTTATGGGATAAGAGTCATAAGACCACTCCTTATGGATGTTACCAAACTTTTAGCCTTTGGATTTTGGATTTGATACTTCGAATATATATAACTTTTTGTTGAGTAACAGAAGCAAGATCATCATGTTTTGGACTTTGAAGTTATTTGTGTTAATTGAACAAGACACTCACGACTCACGACCAGATAAGGAATCCGGAGTATAGCTCTATGCTATTTCCTTCCATATATGCTATCTCTATTATCTCTGTTTTAAACTTAAATTTTTGAAATCCCTCTAAATACTCCAACAAAAATTGTTGCTAAATAGCGAGTGTTGTACTATACATGAATAGATATTGACTAACAAGTAGATATATTTGTAGTTTGTTCACCATTTCAAGACCTTATACTTTGTGCATCTTATTTTAGGCCATTATCTTTGTGACACAGATGGGGCTTATTGAAATACTCTTGAAACATTTCTCACCTAATAAAATGATGCATTGTAACATGTGATAGTACATAGGAAGATATGGATGAGTAGTTGCATTTGGTATTCTCAAGTTGCCTTAAAGTCCAAGGCAAAAATGCTTGAAGGTTGAGTGAACTGAATCTTAATTCGCACTGATGATGCATCATTCACAGTCACAGAACTACTAGTCCACCACACCGATACTACTACTACTAAACCATATACTTGGGGTGTACACGGGTGAGTGCGGATGACTTTTTACAAAATTCAAGCCGACGCATCTATGGCAGGTAGGCTAAATCGTTAACCGCGGCGGGTGAACATTTAGTCTAACCGCCCGCGCGGTTGACTATAGTTTGCGGGCGGGTGACGGACAGATTGGCGGTTTACACTTTAAAATAAGAAATACATAAAAATAATATAATATTAAACGACTTACAGATCAAAATGCAAGACAATAAGTTTCCTATGTTTATTGATTCAAGATTAAACAACCACAAGATTGGAAAAATTGTAAACCTGATTTACAAAATACTTCTTTTAGAGTAGTAATGGATTAAACAATCAACAATTTTATTCCCTCTGTCTATTAGTTCAAGATTGGAAACAAGACAAATATTTTTTTATTTTTTTTTAACGTCTAAAAGATTAATTTGTTAATGAAAGAGTTGATCTTAAGTAAGTAATGTTGAGCCAAGAATTACACAAATTGAAAATCTTAAACCAAAGCCAAGAGAACATAAAGTGGAAGTGAAAAAGAACCCCGAAATGTCTACATGGTGATCCAGGAGAGCAATCTTAGAAACAAGTCAAATAAGAGTTCTGTTCAGAAACAATACATGCATATAAGATTGGAAATGAGAGTATGAGAATGGCGATACATTTTAGAAAAAAAATTACTAACATATAGTATAGTAGTATAGTATAGTAGTAATATTGTAATATATAAAAAAAAATCTTTTTTTAAAAGAAACTATAATAATAAGGCGGGTGGGTGGCGCGTTGTCACCCGGGAAACCACCACCCACCCGCTTCTAGGCGGGTTACCATGAACTAAACTGCGGCGGTTACGTGTAGTTTATAGATATATAATGTTCACTCAATTGATTTTAACGTAAGTAAATGAAAATTTACAATTAAATAATTGAGTAATTAAAATCAAAAGTTGTCACGAAATGTCTTCAAACAAACAAAAAATAACTAACTGAATAATTGAATCTAATTGAAAAATAACTTATTGAGTAATAGAAATAGTTTATGTAGTCATGCAATGGAAATTTTGAATTGAACGGTATTAGACGTACGTAAAGTACTCCTCCGATGATTTAAGAACCACCGAATACATCTGTAGGCTATTGAAACATTCCACTTCGAAATCTGCAATGCAGCTTTTGCATGTAAATTTGTGTTCTTCATCTGGTGTATATATCGTCATGTGTGTCATTATCTCTTGCCATTTTTCTTCGTCGATGCCTTCTGTTATGTTTTATATTGTAAATTGCTTACCACCAATGTCCTGTAGTAACACTCTGGATTTCCGACTATTCGGCATTTGTCGATGAAATATTGTTCCCATGGTGAGGCTGGTGGCTACTCGAAACTCTTTTCAGTGTGGAACCAAAATGCAATAATGATTCACCAAAAAACTCTTGTTCCCATTATGGTGGTCGCAAGAGGCTTCAAGATACGCTTGTTATTGCGTGCTAAGTTAATGTATTCTTCTTTATTTTAGTTAATTCGGTTCATCACTTTATAAACGTGATACACTTATTTTATTTTATGTCATTAATCAATGCTATTTGCTAATAGTGAAACTTCAATGCTTGTAACTTTGTTTCTGAGGCATGAAATCCATAGATTTAAACACACATGTAAATATATTTTTGGATATATTTTAGAATCATACTTTATAAACATTTGTGTATGTATAATCACTTACTCTACTTGTTATTAGAAGGATGTAACTCTGTTCGCCCCATCCTCGTCTAGTATACCAAAATCAAATGGGGGAATACCATCATACATAATACATCAAAACAAAACAGTGATGATCTCTTATTCTCTTTAAGGCATGGAAAAAAGTAGCTAATATGGAGGGTTCAAATTAATTAACCAAACCATAACCTGAAAAATACAGCAGCAAAACCGAGTATCACCATCCAAATTTAATCAAATTAAGTCTCTCAATAGTAGTTACCATCGGACAACAAAATCATCACCAAGAATTTCAATACAAACCCCTCCAACCGACACAAAGAACTCCTGAACTCCAATACTTAACTCTTTTGCCGTGTACCAGCTGTGTAGCCTCGTAATTCAGAAATTCAAACTTCAACAGCTTCACCAACAAGAACCCAGGCAACCTTTGGGATAGCATTCCTAATAAGCTAAACTATAACTTCTTTACACTAAACAACCCAAAACATTCACTAATTAAGATAGTAATTTTTGAAGGAGAGTTACTTTATATTCACTGGAATGGGAAAATTGACAACTTGTAGTAGACAAATAATAGAGATACCTCACTGTCGAAAATATTATATCCGAATAGACTCCATTACTGCCTAGATTTACCAAAGCAATTCATGACAAGAAAGCTTAACATGAGATGCCAGGACAAGTTATGATCAAAATGGCAAACGTGTACTACATCATACATGGGATGGGACCAGGAAACTCGACTCATTACCGCAGAATAAAGGTCCAGATTCACAAAATGATGACAAATTATTTGTCAACTTGTGCGCATAAAGAAAGCCTATCCTGGCCAAAATAAGTTCGCCAAACAAACACAAAACAGATAAGTTTGCTTAGCACTTGACACATAAAAACAAGCTGCAGCCTTCTACAATAGATCAACATGTGCAGTGGTTCATCTTTCCCACTCCGAGGCTACAAGTTTTCCAACTAATTTTGGTGAATTTTGGCTGCCTTCAATTTGATTGCCTTGATTGGTAATTTGGTTCCATCCCAAGATATGAGGCAAAGCATACTAAATCAAGGAAACAAATGAGCAGTTAGGGGTAACGGGCAGCTGTAATTCAAACATCCGTAACATGCTAATCTTCTCACACATCCAAAAACCCAAAATCCACAAAATGACATGCAGATCTTTTGTAGTAAGGATCCTTCATACAACATTATGCACAAAACACAAAACACAAAACCAACCACTCTTATTTTATCAGCAGCTCAAGCTGTCACAGTTATATTTCCAATGTGTAAGTTTACTCTTATTTCTTCCTATTTCCTTTACGACACAAGAGTATAGTATGCAATAGAAATGCACCTAATACTGAAACAAGAACAAAACATATGATTATAGAGAATGTCTTACTGTGAAAGCAGTTTTCATGACTGCAAATTCAGCAGTAGTAACAGGCACAACGAGCCTATCATTCGTACCCAAGGTATTGTTGACAACACCTGTCCAAACAAAAAGTATGTCCAATGTAAGCACATTTAGGTTCTGCTTGAAGTTCAACAATAGAAAAAGCATACAATGAAACCAAGAAGAGATACGTGATATAGCAGCACTTACTGAGAGAGAAGAAATAACCACTACCATCAGCATGTGCCTTAATTGATAAGCTCTTTCTCACTTGGCCTTTATTACTGCAGTAAAAAACCCAGTTAACTTCACAAATCAAACCGAAACAAAATATCTGAACAGAACAAATTATGAGAAACGAATAACAATGCATAATTTAATCAGAAAACCAACCTTGACAACATTCCAGGGTCATGGAAGAATTCACAGGAATCTTTAGGACCCAAACTGATCATTGATCCAACCTCTATTGCTGACAAAGCAAATCTCTAGATCACATGAATAGGCAGAGGGAGCAACAGATGTTAAGGCAGTTCAAGAAAGAACGTTAAGCAACCAAATCAGAGATTTCTTGAGTTAAAAATATTTGCTCGACAATGCAGCCTTCTCCGAATCATATTTGCGCTCACCAATAGTTGGCCGAAATTGCAACATAATGACACCACGACGTTCCACTTTTAAATATCCAGACTGCAAAGAGATTTTGAGTTGATAACATCATCTAAAATTCTAAATTCAGAGAAAAAGAGAAGAACCATCATCCTAAATATCAGTACAGTGATCTTACTTCCATTTTACTAAATGTCGACATGACCGGTTCAGCAGATAGTGCCGCTTTGCCCTTGAATATTGAATACGGTGCATATACCCTAGTTCCAAAATCCCCTTGAAAGACAAAACAAAGACGCACATGTTAAAACAGGGAAGTTAGCAAGAAAGATATATGAGAAACATATGTTACATACCATTAGTAGCGAACTTCGGACAAGTAGTATGACGCAGGCCACTCTGAGTGCTTAGCCCACGCCATAAGTTAAAGTCACCAGTAGCAGCTTCAGTGAGCAGGGAACTCTTTCCTCCAAAACCGACTCCCTATTTCATACATAAAAGAAGAACAAAAATCATATTATCAATAATCAAGCACAACATTTTTTTCTTTTCATAATTTAGACAATATCAGTCTCAATATCTAGCACGAATATCGAATGTATGTCATTTAACAGCGTCATTGGAATCCAAGGGTACATAGAAGTTAACAGAAGCAAACAAACTCTTAGCAAGTCTACATTAGCATGATCTATGAATTGCCAGTTGTCTTGCGAAAATACTTAGTACTAAATTCCCTAATTAATTTATTCAGAGAATAATCAGTACCAGTAAACACTAAAATACTGCAAAGCACAACATTATTTATCAAACAAATGGTTTTTATTGGAAAACGCAAACGAAGATGAACAGGAGTGAGACGCTAAAATTGAAAATCGATTTGGGAAATGGAGAGAAGCAGCCATAGCAGAAAACAATACAGAAAAGTAAAAGCAGGCGAGTTCATGTATGTTGTAGTGAAGCCCTTGGAGCTCCGAGACTGAACAGAACCTACGTCGAGAACAATAATGTCAAAATAACTGTAGAAATTCAATGGTTTGTCCTGTATGCAGCAGAAATGAGACGTGATATCTACATCACCAACTCTTTATATTTGTTTGCAGCAACTTCAGCCTTTGACATTCGCACATCTTCAAGCCTACAGAGAAATCAAGTAAAATTTCAAAATTGTCCAACCATGTCCGAAATACCACCATAACAAAGAGATTTAACCATACATCGATCAGTGCTTAGATACAATTTTGTAAGATGCGATTGCATTTCCTCTAAGAAGTTATAGAGCATCATATGAAAGCAGATAATGTAAACAATGTCCAAGACCATGAAGCATTTGGAACTTAACATCTACATTAAATAGCTTCGCATGTTTGAGAAAGTAAATATAAACCTCAGATAAAAATGACACCTTAGCCAAAGCTCCATCAAAAGATTTTACCAACTTTACAAGCTAAATTCAAGAGTCGAAGCAAAAAGATTTCAGCTACCTTTTGAGCTTTGAATTTGCTTCACATAACGCACTTCGAGTTATAAAAAAGCCACAATTTGATGTTAACTTTGATTGTCAAAAGCTCAATAAAGCTTAATCAATGGATCGACAGCCCAATGGCTGGCAGTTTTGGGCCCAATTTCGTACCTTATGGTGCCGGTTCCTGTGTACTTGGTTCTGGATCGTCCTCCTCTTCTTCGTCTGGTGGACCTGGACATGCAAAGGGTTTTCGGAGCCCTAAGATCCTCTCATCCGCCTCTCATCTACCCTCAGCTACCAAAACCACCTTCTCCTCCTCCACCACTACTCCGTCGGTGGCCTCATTCCGCCGTCCCTGGATTCCACAGTGCAGCGCCTTCCATAGCCTGACAGACACCCGTTTCCCCAAGCGTAGACCCTCCGACAAGCCTCGCCGCAAGCGAGCCAGCTTGAGACCCCCAGGCCTTTCTGTTCCCCATAGAATTGATGATTTGGGTGAAACTGAAGATAGATAAGAAATCTAGTTGAGCCCATGGTTGAGTAAAAAGAGAATTGAGGGGAATGAATGGAGAGAAGATGAAAGAAGAAAGAAATGAAGAAAGGAATCGACAGAGAAGAAGAAAGAGAAGAAATAAATAACGAAGGGCTGAATGCGGCTAAATTTGGGAAAGAAAAAAAATGCGGCTAAATTGAAGGCGCGTGGAGCTCGCTCCACGCGTTTTTAGCCTCCACGCGTTTTTAGCCTATTATTATATACTGATAACTTTTAACATTTAACATTAACAAATAATATTGGGTAGGGCACATATTGAATTTATTTTGAAAATACACAAATAATTTTATCTTTTTTACATTATACTACATATTTTTTTTAATTTGGGAGGGATGGATAGTCCCTACCCATCCCTTGGGGTGGCTTCGCCCCTGGCGGCAAGGCCAGGGGCGAAGGCACGTTATGCCTTGGTGGTGCTTGAGCACCACTTGTGCTCCACCATATTATTAAAAAAAAATTAATAATAATTTATTTATTGAAACCAACATTTGTGTTTAATGATCATGGAGTGATTAATTAGCTTCACATCTTTGATTTTGTTTATTTGATTTGTATGAATTTTCTTTTCTTTTCTTTTTGTTATAGAATTTGATAGATTTTGAGATTATTATTGTTTTTAGTTTGGTGAAAGTTGAGTTTTTATTTATTGTAAACGTTAAGGTATTCGATTGATTTAATTTAAAAAAATTATTTTGGTGTTGGAATTTTAGTTTTAAACTTATAATAGGCTTGACTTGAGTATATAAACGATGTTAAAATGTAAGAGAGAGAGATAAAAGTAGGATGTACGAAAATGTTATTTTAGAATATCATTGGATTTTTTATTTTGAAAGAATAGTCCATTTTCAAAGTCAAACACATGATTTTAGACGATGAAAACGAAAAAATAATTCTAAATAAAGATATATGACAGTAGTTGTATTATGCGAGCTATAGACAAAAAACAGTTTTTGCATGAATGTCTTTTTTTAATTTTTTTTAATAGTATGTCTTTTTCCTTCATATATATATATATATATATATATATATATATATATATATATATATATATATATATATATATATATATATATATATATATATATATATATATATTTATTATTTATTATTTTTGAATAATGAGCACCACGTAGTTTAGAATCCTGGCTTCGCCCCTGGGCAAGTCCATCATGAGAATACACAAACTCGGATTTATATTATTTGGTGTCAAACATGATTTCGGAGTTCGTCTAAGAGTATTAAGATCGTAACATGAATTGTGAATTCATGCATATGATATGATGTGCCAAAAGGTAAAACTAAAAAGCTCCTACTGAAACAGTACTAGGTAACATGTTGTGTATATAAGGTTTACAAGAATAAAGATATCACTATCAAGAAGGGCGCTTATTGGTTGGGGTAGTGCTCACTTGAACCCAACTTTTTTCATACGCAGTACGTAAACTACACATATGGGCGGTGTGGGGCCTACATCAAGTTCCGCATCCACTAAACCTGAAGAGGTTAAACATAGAAACCTCATATGGATTTTGGTTTTGATTTCGCACTTGGATATGACTCTTTCGATCCAATTGGATTGTGCTCGAACCACACTGTGTGCAACGTCACAAATTTACAGGTTGTTTGGCTGTATTGTAATTTAGTTTGATGTTTGTGACTGTAGTCTTTGGAAGAGTTTGTATGTCGGGCATTAATTTTATTTTTTATGGTTGTTTACATTAACAAATTAGTGGATTTTTATAGTTTTGTTCATTTCATACCTATATATTCTACCACACTCATCAACCCAACCTTAAAATTACACCAAACATTTACAATAGAAACCTAATCTTAACTCAACTAAAATTGGTCACTATTCAAATTTGCTTAAGGTGTCAACAGACTATGAAACAAAATTTAGCCAAACAACCCCATTAGAGTTGGTCCGAACTAATAATGATGATGTGGTCGAAGTGTTTGTACCAAGTTTTGATTGCTTTTTTTTTCTTTCTGCCCCACTTATTAATTATTTCCTTCATTTCATTAATAAATTACAGTACTAGATTTCTATTTTAGACGTTATTTTACAAAGTTCCTAACCCACTTATCAATTTTTTATTATTTCTCTCTCATTTTTTATCACCACTTTCACCCTTTCTATCATACTTTATCACCCACTTATAATTAAATACCAATACAAATTAATTTTTTAATACTATTTCTTAAATTGCGTATATTTTACCAATTTAGAAACTTACTACGTAACTATTAAGTATTGATTTGTTGTCTTCTTCATCGGTTAATTTGCATAATAACACACCTTCACTTCCCTTATATTATCAGGCCTGGGCCTACACATGTATAGTCCGTATTTAGTATTTGTAATTGGGCTTCGGTCCACACTTGATAGTGGCCTATCTGGTTCATTGCACAGAGATTAGAGACGAAACATACGGAAGGCCCACGTAAACGTTGCAAAAATGAAGCCCATTAAAGTTGAGGAAAATTAAAGTGCTCACCGGGAAAAATAAATTTACTTGCCTGTTTTATACAAGGAAAAAATAACCCTCCTTGACCTGATATATTAAAATTACAAAATATAACTAATAAAAAATAGAAATGACTTGCATAAATATTGGACTTGCATAAATCTTTAAATGTCGTCCAAGTGTTTTCATTAGGAAAAAAGCGTAACAATTTTGAATCATAAGATAGATATATGGTTAATGTTAATCTAATGGCCGGTGATAATTTTGATTCGGCGTTAATAGTTTGGAAATTAAAAAGCAGTAGAAAAGCTAGTTTGAAATGGAATTCACTTTAATTTTTGAGAATGTTCAAACATTTAGAAAAGGGTCTTTAGATTAAATTAAATCTAAGGAATTATTGAAACTTGTGCATTGATTATGAAAGTAGGAAATAAAAAGTGCCACTATGCCAGTAATAAGCAAATTTAAAGTTAACTAAAAGCAAAACAGAAGTTAATAAGTTATAGTACACATTTGGTAAACCCACTAAAATACTACTCCTTACAGCAAACAAAAGTTACTCTAAGCAACAAATTTTCGCACAAGGCAATATTGGAACAATAGTATAAATCTGGGGACTTAGATTGGGATAAGGATTATTCAAACCGCTATCATTAAATTAGATAGATGTTTAGAGGGTAATGTAATGTACAATACAAAATTAATGTAATTACCCAAAAAAACAAATACAATACAAAATTAAGTGGGACCCAACTATGCGCTTCACACACTCACTCCTAGCTACATCGATCGAATTCAAACTATCTTATACAAACATAAGTATCTCAATTTGATTTTTGATTTTGGTAAACAATTTTCAACTTTAAATATAATGATAAAATATTTAACGAAATTATATTATAAAAATATAATAAAATCTAAATTTTCATAATATAATTATGTTACATACTTTATCATTATAGTTTAAGAGTGATCGGGAGTTCAAGTTGAAAGTTATTGAAACCAATATTGGTTCACAGTCGATAACATCTTCACCATCGAGAGTAACGATCAGCTGAAGAACGAGGGAGTATAAAATTGTGTCATGAACTATAAATGTCGAATACTCTTTTAAGAATAAATAATAATTGTCGACAAATATCATAACTAGGAAATGTCAAGACATTTTCAACTATCCATCAAAATAATACCATACAAAAACAAAAGAGGAAAAAAAGAAAAAAAAAGTAAATCTAACCCTTGAAACATAAGTAATAACTCTGCACAAAGTTTTTATTCCCGATTGTGCATATATCCTTGTGTTTCTCAAAGCATGTGAATATAAATAATAAAATTGCATCGTATCATGAATATTGCGTATGAGCTAGCTTATCAACTAACTTATAAACTACCAACTAGTTTATTGCGCATATAAACTACCAACTAGTTTTTATTCCCGCTTGTGAATATATTCTTGTGTTTCTCAGAGCATGCGAATATAAACAATAAAATTGCATCGTATCATGAATATTGCGTATGAGCTAGCTTATCAACTAACTTATAAACTACCAACTAGTTTATCATCTAGTTTTTCTAAACACCGACTAAGAGTACCTGTCACAATTAGCATTAAATATGTTTGCCCTTTGATGTTTTTTGGTTCACCGGCTTCAAAGATTTAACCTTCTTCTCTCTCCTTCATTTTCTCATCGACTGTTCATCTACTCTCATATTTTCTCACGCCATCCGAACATAGACGGTTAAATTGCATCGTATTTTTGAATTTGCGTCAAGCAGATTGCAAAGTCACAAAACCTTTTCTTTTTAAATAACATTAAAACATTCGCATTTTCACATAGAAATATTATCATAATTTGCCACATGATTACACCTTTTAAGTCATTATGTACCCACACTTTGATATATAATCCCTCACATTTAACACCATTTTCTTAAATTTTGTCATTTGATTCTAACAATCTTCCCTCTCCTTTCTCCAATATATCTCAATCACATATGTGTCACAACTAACGTGAAATACGTTTGCCTTTTGATGTTTTTTCTGTTCATCTCCCTACAAGATTTTAACCTTCTCCCCCTCCTTCATTTTCTCGACTTCATCCACTTTTTTTTTTCTCACGGCATTTTAACCTTCTCCCCCTCCTTCGTTTTATCGACTGTTCATCTATTTTTTTTTTTCACTGCATGCGAATATAGACAATAAAACTGTATCATATTTTTTAATTTGCGTCAAGCGTAACGCAAAGTACCCAATTATTATTTTAAGTGATAAATATCTCACATACTTCATACAAATCATATCTCAACTTTACCATAATTTGCCAGATGATTATACCTTTCAAGTCATTATGTACCACACTTTGATATATAATCCCTCACATTTAACACTATTTTCTTAAATTTTGTTTCAAAATCCAAATTCTAAGATTTTGCCATTTGATTCTAACAATCTTCCCTCTCCTTTGCCCTCCCCCTCTCTCTCATCACATCTTTTCACGCAAAGACGCACGTTTCTCTCTCTATATAACTCTCTCTCTCACACACAGTACACACACTGAGTTAACTTTGTTCTTTTGTTTTGGCCTCGAGAACAGCTTGTGTCCCATACCATTGTCTCTTTTTGAAATACTACTATTAAACAAATATAAAAAATAAAAAATAATCCAATCTTGTTTTTTAACCGAATAGGCTCATTCCTTTCCTTCTACCATCTTGTCTTGTTGTTCTTACAGTTGTTTCTAGTGTCTTGTTGTGTTTGAGAGTGAAGTGAAAGAGGACTAAAAAAGAGGAAAAATATTCTTATTCTTATACTCCTCTTGTTGTTGTTGTTGTTGTTGTTTCTGAATGCACATTGCTCTGATTTAATTTCTGGGTTTATGGTTTTGCATGTTGTCTCATTCTTGAAATGAGTTTCTTGTTAGATGTCATTTCAAATTCCATCATCTGGGATTTCGTTATTCTGGTTTCTTGAATAGTTTTATCGGATAAAAGATTGAAGCTTTGCTTGCTGCTTTTTATCTGTTTATATGGGATTTTGTTTGGGATTTAATTATTGTTTCCTTTTGTCCTGTCTGATTAGCTTGGTATCTTTGGATTAGAGAGGAATTAATTGTCTTGGTCCATTATAAAAAAGAGGAAAATTTAGAAGAGAAAAGAGAATCATTGGATAAGGGCTGGGGAGAGTAAAAGGGGATAATCATTGGTGTGGTGTTGTGTTGTGTCTTTGGTTGTGTATGGGATTTTGAGGTCTAGGGTTTGAAGGGAAAATGGGGCTGGTTTCTGAAGCTATGAATGGGGACAATATGGCCAGGTCTAAATCAAAGACAAGAAGAAGAGTTCTTAATGGAGATGGTGTTGATGATGATGGAGATGTTGGTGTGGAGAGCCGATGTTGGATTAAGTTCCGGTTTTTCGGAAGCTGCTTAGCTACAAGGGCTAAAGTTGAGAGCTCTGACAGTGAAATTAGCTCACCATATGGTATGCACCTGACTAAAATCTTGTTGATTAATATGTTTGTATGTATCTTTTGGTTTGTTTGTCTGTATGATTAGTATATTTGTATGCTGTTGTTGTTACTTATGCTATAAGCACATGGTTGCCTTTCTTGGTATCAATTTGTGGAGCATTGGTGTGACAGAATGGTGCTGTTTTGCTGGTGACTTGTCACCAATTTGAGTTTGTGAAAATGCAAGCTGTGTACCGTATTTCCTACACCATCTAATATGGCTGTACCCATGAGGTTTTTCCTTATTTGTGAATGTTAATGGAAGATTTGAGTTACACTTCTATGTTAGTTGCAGATAGCCTATTGGTTGGAGTGTACATTATATGCTTATAGATATGGTTAAGATTTTCAAGAATGCTGATTATCTGTGTATATCAAGTTGGTGCACCATAGTGTTTCTGAGATTCATGATTTGGTTGTCCCTTCATCTACTATTGTTGCTAAGCACTTCCTGTTATTTGTTGTCAGTTTATCTGTACATGTTTAGATTGAGTTTACTCGTTGAACTTGACATACATACTATACGACCACAGATGCTCCCACTAGTTCTGTTATAAAGTTACGTGTGCATGTTGCCGTTGACTCTTTTTCTGTTTCCTTGTCGGAGGACATTAGGTTTTGATGGAATTAATGCAGCTAAATACGGTTAATTCCATTTCTATCCAGACTTCATTTTCTAGAACTTACATGTAGATGTTAACTAATGTGCTACTACTTGTCAGCAATATTAGCATGTGAGGATCTTTAATTTGATGTAAGGAATTGTAGTAGCAGTTGATGTGGAAATTAAAACCTGAAACTAAACTTGATGTTTATCAAGTGACACACTCATTTGACAGTACTAAAATTTTTGGATTTTATGTTTTAATCCGCCTTGCTGAAGCTTAAATTTTGTTTCTCTGCCCTACTGAATAACACCATGTATCTCAGTTCTTAATGATACAGGGTGTGAGTGAATTTGAATACATTGTCTTTATTTATATGCTAAAACCTTTGAGTTTTCGATAATTGATCTAGGGAAAGATTTAGCATACCATAGCTGCATTTTAGAAATAACCATGAGTTTATAGCAAGATCCAATGTTGTGAACTCTACTAAATGATTTCTTTTAGCAAGGAGATTCCGTCTTGGTATTCCATATTTACTCATCATGGGGAGTATCACCTAGTCTTCCTTTGGATGTTTTGCGCAACACTCTACTTTTATGTGATTTTGCGCCAAGTAAGGCAATGATAACACTTGTAAAGAAGCTATTGAAATGTACCATTAATATATATTATTTTGCGTTGATTATTTTATAAACACTGCCTAACAAACTGGCGTTTGTTTTCTTTCATCTCAGCGGAAAGTAAGTCTACGGATGATACAAGCAAAGATAAGTCTACAGATGATAAGTCTACGGATGACACAAGCAAAGACCAGCCCATTGTTCCTGTTGCATCATCTTCAACAACCAGCAATCCAGAAAGCATACCATCAACGCCCAGAATAGAAGAATTAAAAATAGCTTCTCAGCTCCGGAAGTTCACTTATAATGAACTAAAGCTGGCTACAAGGAACTTTAGGCCTGACAGTCTGCTTGGTGAAGGTGGTTTTGGCTGCGTCTACAAGGGTTGGATAAACGAAAATGGTAGCACACCAGTGAAACCTGGTGCAGGGCTTACTGTTGCTGTTAAGACTCTAAATCATGATGGACTTCAAGGCCATAAGGAGTGGCTGGTATGTAAACCATTTTGTATTTATCTATTCATAATTTTTTTTTTTAACGCAAAATCTCTTTGGTGAATTTTACCATGCACCCATATGGTTTGCCTTGCTATCGCAAAATCCCATGGTTTGGAAAATTAGCAGTTGCTTGCTTCATAACCAGATATGTTTCAAACACGTGGTTTCATAAGCTTTCAGGCTGCTACTGGACATTTCTGAATCATTATTTCATTGTTTATCTCTTTCTCATGTGGCAGGCTGAAGTGGATTATCTTGGTGAGCTTGTCCATCCATATTTGGTGAAGCTGATCGGTTATTGCATTGAAGATGACCAAAGGCTCCTGGTTTATGAATTCATGCCCCGGGGAAGCTTGGAGAATCACTTGTTTAAGAGTATGTATCTTAAATCTGCTTGACTTTGTGGTAATGTTAGTATATATTTGTAATCTATAATACATGTGTAGTCTGGTCTAGGAATGATCTGAAGTAGCTAGTGAATCACGAGGATATGCATGATTTAGTGAATAAATTCTTCGCTATATATAATTCAATGATGGATGCATAGGCTTAATATTCCATGTATTTGCACTATAAATGATGCTTCGATACTGGAAAATCTTGGGGTTCGAACTTGTTTGGTTAGAAGATAGGAGAATTGCCGATGAAATGTGTTTTTACCATTGAAGTTCTTGTACGAGTGAATTGGCCAGTCATTGTTACAGTGAACTGCAGTGAGTCGTAAATGGCAGTTATCTTAGCAAGACATAGTCGAAGTGTAATGACCCTGGTCTTTACACCATAGTTTTAAGAACTTTAAAATTTATGAAGTGCTTTCATGTCAAACTAAAGTGGGTTTTTAGTAAAACTGATGCAAAGCTTGATTTGTTGTATTCTTAAATCCTTATATTTCATCCATCTTTGAATGTTCTCTTTATCAAGAGCATGGTTGTGCATTTATTTTCCATATGATGCATTTTGCGAATGTTTTTACGCAAGAGAAGCAAGGCTGACTATCCGTTGGCCCCTAACCCAAAAGCTCTTATAAAGTCTACATTTATAGTATTTCATGAACATTCGTATTTCACAATACGATGTTAAGTGCAATATAGCTTGTAAAACTGAGGCACTACATATTAACTGATGTCAATGCGCAAACATCTGTGCATCAAATGATTTTATGAGTTCATTTCCATAACTGTGTTTAAATAATCAGTGAACAGATGTGTATATATATAGTTTTGATTATCGATAATCTTATATTTGAACTTTTTTATAAGGCTCGTGTATGTAATGATGCAAATGCATTTGTCCTCGTGCTGCAGGGTCTGTACCTCTTCCTTGGGCTATAAGAATGAAAATTGCCCTGAACGCAGCAAAAGGGCTTGCTTTTCTTCACGAAGAGGCTGAAAGGCCGGTCATATACAGAGACTTTAAAACTTCTAACATCTTGCTTGATGCGGTATGTTGAAAAACAAATCCCACGACACGATTTATGTGTATGCTATGGTCTTAAAATCTTAAATGTATTTACTGTGTTAATGTAGGATTACAATGCAAAACTTTCTGATTTTGGACTTGCCAAAGATGGACCTGAGGGAGATAAGACGCATGTATCTACACGCGTGATGGGTACTTATGGCTATGCTGCTCCCGAGTATGTCATGACAGGTAAGAACTCCAAATCCTAGCCTGTTTTTTATTGGTGCTGATCATGATGTTGTAGTAGAACCTGTTGGATTTCATTTTCATTTCTAAACTGATATTTCTTCAAGTATCAGATATGTTTGTCATTAGTGTGATTATCCTACTGTCTTGCTTATTGCAAACTGTTTGCGAGAACTTATGATCATTTAAGGGTTGATAGCTTATTGCGATAATTTTTTTTTCTTCTTTTAACCAAAGCAGAATCTGTAGGCAGCCACTTATTTTCTGATTTATCCTTCATATTTTCCACTCATCATGACATGATAAATACTGTATTGTACCAGGACATCTAACGGCCAAGAGTGACGTCTACAGCTTCGGTGTAGTTCTACTCGAACTATTAAGCGGACGAAGATCCATGGACAAAAGCCGACCACACGGAGAACATAACTTGGTCGAATGGGCAAGACCATACCTATCAGAGCGACGGAGGTTCTACAGACTAGTTGATCCCCGCCTGGAAGGCCGTTTCTCAATAAAAGGCGCACAACAGGCCATGCAGTTAGCCACACGTTGCCTTAGCCGGGAGGCAAAAATTCGGCCAGCAATGAGTGAAGTGGTCGAGGCTCTAGAACCGTTGCCTCATATGAAAGACATGGCTTGTTCTTCTTCATACTTTCAAGCCATGCAAACTGCTCGAGCCAACAGTATGAGGAGCATGAGTAGAACAATGCAACCTGCTTCTGCTAAGAACGGACAGCCAAGTAGGAGCCCTTCCATGCCTAACCGGTCTAATGCCTCTCCGTTTAATCAAGTCCAAACTTTCCAGTCGCCCATGGCTAAGAAAAAGACTCCCGAAAGTGTGTGAGTCGATCGGTCCGGATCCTTCTTGGTATCGATTTTTTGTCGCTCGAGGCGTAAGATTTTTATCATGTAGAGAGAATGTTGTTGTTATACAAAATGGATAATACTTTGTTCTGAGATCTTTTGCTGATATCTGGCTCTTTTTCTTGCTTCTGCTGTAGTCAATTTGATGTGTAAATCACATAGGCAAGCAAGATTAAAGAGCTGGTTATCTGATTGTACATACACTCAATTTGAACATGAGAAATTGAAAATTGTCACTTGGAACATACAGTAGGTTTTTTTTGCAAGTTTTGTGAATTTCTATTAGCAAATTTGCGTTTTGTGATATCGCATACTTACATCAAAATCTGCGTTTTGTTTTTGTGTTTTGTATACAGTTGTGTCTATTAAACACACCTTACATGAAAGGACACCAATTTTTGTTTATTTTTGATCATTCCATGAAATGTCATAACCTTTCATTCACACCCTTTTCGACATTATAAATATGTACACCGAAACAGATGATTTAATAATATTACACAGTTGTTTTTCTGCCATCAGGTGTAGGGTGGGGCAGTGTTCCGTATATCTTTCGTAAAACTTACAGGGTATGTTTTATATTTCAGTAATTTTCAGGGCCAATAATGCAATTTTACAATATTATTTAGATTTTCTTTTTCCTTTTGTTGGTTCCTATATAAGGAAAAAATATAAGTGTCTTATTAGGATTGTGTTTCGTCGAATAACTTCTAATTTCCTTTTTCCAAATTCCAACAATTCCAAATCCTATTTGAACTAGAAATCTAAACATTATAATACTTTGCTCTGTAATGTAGTTTCATATTCGTTGAGCTTATTATTACGCTAAAAATCTTTGCTCCAACCATGGCGTCTGCAATTCTCAGGTTTACGAAGAACGCTTCGCTTATGGAGAATCAGGATCCAATCAAGAACCGCGATAATAGTTCATGGACCAGGTATTCCCGTGATTACTCATTCTTGTTGGACAACACTGCGCCACCAAAGAGAGAAACTCGCGGCTTTGGCTCTAAAACAGAAGGTTCAAACCAGGCGAAGAAAGCAGGACAGAAGAGGAAACTGGAGGATGATGATCTGACAGTGAATCCACGTACGAAACTGGCAAAGACAGAAGAGGCGAAAAGACCTGATGTTGGCTCGAGCATGAAGACAGAACGTTTAAACCAAACGACGAAATCAGGACAGACGTCGGAGGATCTGGCTGTGACAAAACCACGCGCTAAAATAGCCCAGTCGAAAGAGATGGAGAAATTGATGCAAGAAGCAAAACATAGCGCAGAGGAGAAGAACCCCAAAATTCTTATCGAACTGCTGACAAATGACCAGCTGCAGGAAAGAATGGCGCACTTACCCCAGGACAAGGTCACAATCTTGGTGAAATACATCAAGCAAGAAATCAATATACGAAGGATGCGCTTGGTGAAATCAGGACCAGCTTTATCGAGAAAGGATGTTCTAGGTAATGATACTGTTCATCCATGGGAGGGCTATGCGCTGAAGAAAGAGGACTACGAGAAAGACTTGGAGTGGCTCAGACTTATCTACAAAGAAGATCAGTCTCAAGAACAACTCATGGAGAGATGGATGTGGGGAAGAGAATACTGGACTCAGTATGCTTCGGTGTTTTCCGCAATAGGTCAGAATCTCAGAACATTAGGGATGGGAGGTTGATGGAACTGCAGGCAAGAGAAGCTATCGTCGAGTTTGGTTTGCTCAAGAAGAAGTGATGGAGGACAGAAGAATACTCAGAAGTTGCGAAGAACTTTGAATCTGTGTATTAGTGAATTATATATACGTTCTTTATATTGTTGTATTTCCATACGGACTCGTGGAGTTTGAATTCGTCTATTTATGTTAGCTGTTGTCTTCCACTGTTGCTGCACAATCTATAGTTCTTTTCGTTTCCTTTTTTACATAATCGCAATACGTACAGCAGAACACAGTTACAAGTTACAACACGATAAGATGATATTTGAGCAATTCGTCAAAAAATCTATTAAACAATGTTCTAATCGTGCATATAAAGTTGTAATTTGTCAACATACATAATGACATCAAAATTTTAGACTCTGGCTGCGTTGACCAAGTAGAATGCAAAGTTCTCAACAATGAACCCTTTGATTTCAATCCCAGTATGCCGAGCACCTCCTTGTAATCTCAGCAAGATTTCTTCATCGCCTTCTTTCAGTGAGGTCACAGAGACAGAAGTTGCTGTATGTTTATTATGTCCACCTGAGAATTGAAGGGCTAATCCGTAATGTATTAGTACTTCAATTCCTAGTAGGATTCGTTTTCCTAAAATAAGACTACTTGTCTTATTTCACATAACAAGCATTATTATTACTATATATATACGCCGTTCTCTTACGCCCTTTACAAATTAGCAATTCTCAAATCACAAGTTCATATAGTTCTTTCTTGCGTCCTTTACAAATTAGCAGCGATGGATTATCTTGTTCTTAGGGAGAAGCTCAAACAAGAGTTGAGGAGTAAACTTGGTTGTACGCAGAGTAGAACTGTTGTCAGCAATGACAACTTCGGGAACTTTTTCGGGTCATCAGAGACAGTTTTTTCAGGCAGAGTTATGCAAGAAATCAAGTCTTTGTTGGAGCAGCCGCCTGTTGATCAGACTGCAGGCAAGAAAACCGGTGGATCGAGAGAGTTGGATAAGAGGGAGAGGATACAGAAGATCAAAGAGTCTAGGGACTATTCGTGTCTGTATTCGGAGGAGCCGAATGTTCCAGCTGACGTTCCTAAAGTTGAAGTAGGTTCCGTTCCTGTGGTAAAAAAGAATCAAGATAAGCCGATGAAAGTAGCCAAGGAACCAAGTTACATGACCAGCTCTTTGTCCAAGGAAGAGATTGAGAAGATTAGAAAGTCCAGGGATTATTCGTTCTTGGACGAAGAATGTCAGACAAAGAAGCAAAACGTTTCAGGAACAGCGAAAGGGTTAATCGAGAAAGAGGGGCTTACGAAGAAGGAAAATGTTTCAGGAATTGCGAAAGGGTTTATCAAGAAAGAGGGGCTTACGAAGAAGCAAAACGTTTCAGGAAACGCGAAACAGTTCATCAAGAATGAGGGGCTTACGAAGAAGGAAGACGTTTCAGGAACCGATGATAAACGGTTATTCAAGAAAGAGGGGCTTACAAAGAAAGATGACTTTTCAGGAAAAACGAAACAGTTAATCAAGAATGAGAAGCTTACGAAGAAGGAAGACATTGCAGGAACCAATAAACGGTTTATCAAGAAAGAAGGGCTTATGAAGAAGGAAAGTGTTTCAGGAACCGCGAAAGCGTTTAACAAGAAAGAGGGTCTTACAGAGGAGACAGTGAGGAAGGAAAACACATCAAGAATTCTGGAAGGATTGATCAAGAAAGAGGGGATTACAAGCACGGCAGTGAAGAACGTTCGTCCTGGAATTTCCAGAAGGGAAGGTTCTGAGAATAGTGATATGAAGAAAACACAGGGCGAACAGAGAAAGATTAGAGACCCTATAAAAGAGAAGTCGCAGCTGAAAACCGGTAAGGCGAAACCGAAGACTTTAAAACGAAAAGCTTATGAGATTGAAGAGGAAGAAGAGGATCCAATTGCCATGATTCGGAGTATTATGGGGTACGATCCAACCAAGTATCGAGATGCTAAAGACGATATGATGGTGGCTTCTTTTGCTGATGTTGAGAGAGAAGAACGGCGTTCTGCAAAATTGGCTAGGCTGGAAGACAAGAAAGAGCTCCTAGCAGGGGCATGTACTTCACTCATGTAGTAGTTTACTTTTGCTGTAAATGTTTGAGCCAAAATTTACTGAAGTAATTTACTTTTGCTGTAATTCTTTATATAGCCATACTCTTTATCTGATTATCTGGATTAAAATTTAATGGAAGGGAACTGATTAATATGCAAACTTGAACTGAAGAAATATTTATTTACAGTATAATAATAATTCTGGACTCAACTGATGAAACTTTACAAGACTTCAATTGAAGAATATCAAAAAAGGCCCCAATGTCCAAACACGTTTTGCATCACATAACACAGCAGTGACAAGTTTACCTATTTCACTCAGTTCTCTATTTCAACACATACATGTCCGCTTGACGACTCTGGAACTGATGTATCTCCAGCTGCTGAAATAGAGGCACTTGGAGTTCTGCTATCCTGCTTCAGAAAGGCTCGCCACGCTTCAATATAACCTGATTCCTTAGGTTCTGGGCAAGGACAGTTGCGGTTTTCTAGTTCTTGAATAACTTCTTCGCCCTGATCGACCTAAGAGAATAGCAGCATCTCGGACATTTTCCTCAATATTTTCAATGACATTATTCTCGCACTTCATAATGAGGACATGCACTAAATTTGAAAGGCAAGCCGCCAATGTGCTTGAGATGATAATGCATAATCGCTCAAACATCTGCTCATCAGTTGGATCCTCAATACCGTCATTCATGTTCTTGGTTGCCAATAGACTTTCGGAAATCCTGTACATTGAATTAGCAACAATAACCTTGGCTGGCCAATTGAGGGGATCTTCTACTATCCAATTTGCTGTATTACTCTTGAGATCCATTACTGTCTTGCTAGCACTTTTCGAAAGATTACTGAGTGTCTTTACATGTATGATCTTTCGCATTCACATCACCAACAAACTCCTTGCCTTGCCACTTATGATCCAGTTCAACTTGTTCCCAAAGACTTTCAGCTGCTTTTCTGATACTAATCATCTTTCCATCTGTATCATATGTTGACTCTATGACCTTCACAAGTAAGAGTCCCTCACTTACCCCACTCAATAATTCTTTAACCCTGTCATCCGAGATGTTGGGAAGAGCAATCGCAATTCTTGTTAAGTTCACTATTGAAAGTGACCAAAGAGTTTGAGGCTCTTGACAAAGTAACCTGGGAACTTCATCACTTTCAAACTTTCCCACCCCACTGAAGTCCGTAGATTTCTGCAAAACACAGGATATGTTCTTGGGTTTTCGCCTTTTACCAACTTGAATGGCCTTCTCAACCTGATTTGAGATGTGTCTAGCTACAATTTTGGGCAGCTCCAGCTCACCTTCAAGTAGCAATGCATATCGGCTAAGATCTGAATCTGCACCTTCTCTTGATTCAGATTCTCCCCCATCACATGAGGACATAAGAGTGAACAATACAGCTATGGTCGGTAATGGAAAGATGAGAGATAGCTTACTGGCTCCAAGAATCAAAATCTGAATCCAAATGCAGATACTTAAAAGCAATCTCTTTGAAACACAAAGAACTTTTTTGAATTTGCGGTAACGAACTTGGAACGGTAGTGGGCTTTCTCTCTGCTCTTCCAACCACTTAGTCCAGTATGTTACAATTTTCAATTCATCACATAAGCTTTTACAGCTTAATATTGGTGAATCCTTTAATAGAGCAAAAGTTAAACATCTTGAATTCTTGATACAAGAGAAATAACATTAACCAGGATTCCGACACATTGAACAAGCACCAGCACCCTAATAGACCAACTATAGCTCGAAAAAATTTCAGTATTTCTATGTGCCGAAGGCTTAAGATAGATTATCAACCAAATAGTATTCATTGTAAAACAGATGAAAGCTGGAAGAACAAAAATGCCAGATCGAACCATCACAAACTGCGGGTTTCCTGTTCCTGCCATCACCCCATACTTCTTTCACCACAGACTCTAGTTCAGAAAGACTAATACTTCAAAACCATTCCCTGAAACTTTATTTCATGTATTTTTTGGTGGTTGAAATCATCATGGCAACCATAATAAAATGAGCAAAAAGAGCGAGACAACTATAACCGCAAGTTGTGCAGGAATTCGATGTACTGCAAAATGAATTTTACTTAAAACTGTACATTAAAGATACATGTATCTACTGCCATTGTGATGATTAGAATACTCAATGCAATTAAGTTGACCATCATCTCATTTCCATCCATAGAGGCTAAAGATATCATAAAATGAGCAACAAAATTTGACATCAATACAAGACTGCCATAAGTAACATGCTGTTCATTGCTTCCAAATTTTACTGCTACTGAAGTCCATCGAAAACTTCATTGCAACTGCTAACAGACTCAAAGAAGTTGCATTGAGACAAAAGTACTTACATGGTATCCAGAACTTCATTCTTATCCAGTCCATAATAATGTCAACTGACATCAGAATTATGCAGACAGCAGAAGCTACGGCTATGCACACACCTATCCATGGCATTGGTGCTCCAATTGCGCCGTTTGGATTCGAGACATAGGTTCTTGGCTACAACACTCCGCAATCGCCTCCATGGACTCTATGAACCTATAGTCGTCCCAGTTGCATTCTGATGAATTAATCATTGCCATGTCTAGTTAACAATGGATATATACTGCAGGTCAAGTATAAGGAAGAGCAGGTTTCTTTCTTAGTTAATGTATCTGAAGATCTAATGTGTCTATGAAAGCAGGAAACCACAGACATAGTAGACTTTTCTTGGAGAAAGTCGCTAAACAAATAAGTAAAAAACTCTTCTGCAGATAATGAAATGCAAAATTGGGAATATTTTAGCTTCAATTCCAAATTTCCAGCTAATGTACATTATAAATTTATAATATCAAGTTTGTTTATCATGTACTTCACATGTTTATCCTTCCGGCCGTTCCAACAACTCAATTGACCAAAATAAAAGGAAAGATGTAGACAAAATTTAATTAAATAATCTTGTTTCAAGAAGCAGTTTTTCAAACATAAACATATTGAAGGGAGCATGCTTATAGAAAATAATATATTCTTCGAATTGCAGAGAAAATACAGGTTTTCACTATTGGATATCTGTCTCCTTAGCTTGTAAAAATCACCAGAAATTTGCATAACACAACACATGATGAATGAACTTGGTTCGTAAGTACATTGATCTACTATAGTGCAACCAATTAGACAGTGACAAATTTGTTTGAGAAAAAGTAATGTTTGGTAATGAGTGCAAAAAAAGCAAAAAAAATCCAGAAAACAAGTTCATCTTGTGACGATTTCAAACAAAACGACACAGTTTCGCACTAGAACCCCCAAATCGACTTCGTCAGGAACCCTAGATTACCCAGTGGCAAGTTCGGGCTTCCTCAGCTGGGTAAGTGACCCAAGTCCAACCCAAATTTATAGTATTTTACATTACTTCCTCGTCTCGTCCATGTATAATTTTTTTTTAAAACAGCCAAAATAATTTCATTAAGCTCAAAAAAGTACACGAATAAGAGTAAGAGGGGTATGTCTCAATCATGATACAAGATGTATCACTAAAATATGCATACAAAGAGGGTCCAATTAGCTGGCCGGCGAAGCTAATGGTGAAATCAAACGGAACGAAATCCAAAGACTCTAGCTACGCTATGATCCCTGAAGAATCTAAAACTGAAGCACTGACTGTAACAAAAGTCCTTCGAACTCCAATACAACGTCTGTTATTCGTAACATCGAGAGTAGACTCACACTCCCACAGCTCATTCGATTGAAATCTGGATTGAGAACATTAACTTAATAATGCATGATGAACAATCAACTTCAGGAAAAATTACATATTTGGTCCCTCAGCTTGTAGTCCCCCGCGAATACGGTCTCAAGTGATTTTAAAAAACGCAAATACGGTCCCCCATACTCCTATACACGAATTATAAACGAATTAGGTCGAATTAGGAAGAATTGAACGGGTGACATGGATGACGAATTGGAATATTGGATAATAATTATTAAAAGAAAAACAAAAAAAAGAAAAGAAGGAAAAACAGAAAATAAATATGAGCTCCGACCACCATGGTCGGAGCTCCACCATGGCGCTTCGGATATCCAGCTTCGCTATGGATGGAAAGCTCCGTTCTCGAGCTTTTAAAAAAAGCTCCTGTGGCGGAGCTTTACGCCATTGGAAGCTCCTGATCGGAGCTTTTAAAAGCTCCGATCAGGAGCAAATTAAAGCTCCAATGGCGGAGCTTTAGCTTTATAAAGCTCCTAAAGCTCCGCCATTGGAGCTTTAATTTGCTCCGATCAGCTTCCAATGGCGGAGGAAAAAGCTCTGCCAGTGGAGCTTGAGCTTTCATGGGGGAATCTAGCCATGGTACGAATCCGGCCAGTAGTTGAAGCATTGTTTTATTAATTTTATTTTTTTTCTTAATTTTTTATTGATATATTATTTATTTTATTTTGTAACTTAATTTTTCTCCAGCTCACATGACACATAACCTTCCACATATGCAAATTCGTATAAATACAGAACTTTATACGCCAAGGGACCAAATCTGTATTTTTTGAAACCACTTGGGACCAAGTTCGCGGGGGGCTACGAGTTAAGGGACCAAATATGTAATTTTCCCATCAACTTCATTTTCATACGAATTTCAACAATGTAATCCGCATGAGAGTAATTCAAAAACTATAAGTAGCACACTGTTTACCTGAACATAAACACAATAGGATGCTACTCGCGGATGAAGAGAAACATGAGGATGTTACGTTGTTCAGTTCGGTGATTAGACGAGAAATGTGGGCACAATCAATTCTTGCAGTTGGAAACCAAGAGCAAGAATACAAAGCACCATGGACCTAATCGGTGTGAAGAGGCATGTCCGTATGTTAAATGAAGGATATACCCAATGTGAGATCAAAATCAAGATTTTAGCATTTCCCGTGGGCCTGCAATTAGAGCATCATCGTAGTTAAGAACCCCTGAAACCATTACCTTGGTTTCTGGTTACGCTGATTCATGCTATTCCTCTTCCTGATGTTGGGAAGTGGTAGTACAAAATCGAAATAATACACAGAAACAACATTGAGGGAGTGAGCACATTGTTGACATGCCGTTAACTTTTCGGGGAGGTATTTCCTTATCGCAAAAGACATCAATATGCTTATGAAAATAATAATGCATAAAGGTAGCAACGTAACAACGGTGAGTAACCACAATCTAATTGAAATGTGAAGTACTTCATTTAACAACAAAATCAGATCAACAAGTGACAAGTGACAACCCATCTGGAAGAGATCAAAAGATTAGATCAATTATAGAATTTTGAAGCAACATCCATTATCCAACACAGCAATGCTTTTGTTAGAAAATAGAACCAATCAAATTTGGAAGAGAAAAGGCACCACCGATTTTGAAGGAGATGGAGAGGGATAAGCATTAAGCCCCACACTCCTTGGGCAAAGCTAGACAGTCTCCACAGAGTATAGCCACGTACATTTGGAGAATGGAGTGGAGAGGATGATGTGAGATAGTCAATTTGTCATGCATGATTGCATACAACTATTTCCAAGCGATGTATTAAACAATGGACGGATCGATTGACGAATGTTTTTGGCTATCAAATTCCGTCAAGAAGAGATACAACTGGTAAGGTGGCATCAACAACGAAATAGTTGTGGAATGAACGCGTTGACTTTATAAGAAACTTGTGCAATTGAAGAGGCAGCACAAGAAGAAAACGCTTAGGTTTGATACGAACAGGCACGAATTAATTAAATAATAAACAGCACTAATAGATGTCAATTAAACCTAACCTGTACGGGCACCATAAAGAACCGGTTAGATAGATTGAATCGAACCGAACGACCACCTACCACCACTTTTAAGGTTTATTATATTGTTTAATTAATTTAAATAAAATAAATTAAATATCGTTGTTGGATCGGATCAATTCAAATCCAGTCAATTTGGAAGGTTGATACTTGATTGAAAATTTATACACAAAATCATTATTAAAAATAAAATTAGTTATATATTCATTACAAATTTAATTAGTCTAAAGTTGGATAACATGTGTTTGGATCAAATTTAATATTTAATTCTGATTGGATGGATTCAACTAATTTTAATTAGGGATATTTCGGTTTGATGCTTTCGAATCAAAGTGATTTATTATATGAATTAGAACTGAATTTAAGGTTAAAGTTTAGACAATTGACCAAAATATTTCGGGGGTGAAATGTCGAACTCAATTCTGCGAGGTGTACTTATTCCCAGCTAATACTAAAATTATACAATTTGACTTTTATGATTAACAAGTTTCGAGGAATTATTGAATTAGTTAATCTTCAACTACAAAAATACAGTAACTAATTAATGAAAATTATATTATGAAAACTTAGGTCTATATTTTCATAATACAATTTTCTTGTTAAATGATTTATCATTATAATTTTAAATTAATTTGAAATCAAATTGAAATATGTTTAAAAAAAAATCAAACTAGATAATTTTTACTACGACACACGAAGTAATATATTATAGATCCCACCATTAAAATGTATTACACTAGCTTATACACCCCGAATAGAAATTGAAAAGGCATCGTAAATTTCCATAATACGTACGAAACTACAAATTGAGTTTTTTGTTGGGGCATTATAAGAAAAGCTTAAGAAGATTTATGATAGTGTATTTGGAATCAAAAGTTGGTAATTACAAATTGAATTTTTTGTTGGAGCATTAAGAAAACTTAAGGTGAGTTATCATAGTGTATTTAAAATTATATATTGGTTAAGGATTAGTGTAGGAGTAGGTCAGAGATTACCCATTTAAGAAAAATTATACAATCACTTAAGTGTTAATTAATCCGGAATGTATTAGTACTTCATTTCCGGGTAGGACTCGTTTTCCATAAATAAGATTCAATTACCTTATTTCCCATAACATGGAGTGCTATATATAAGCCATTCTTAAGCCTTTCACAAATTATCAATAACTCGCATCACACACAAGTTCATAGTTGTTCATATTCTTTCTTAATTACGTCCTTCGAGAACAATGGCGATGGATTATCTTGTTCTTAGCAGAAGCTTCAAGCAAGATTTGAGGAGTAATTGGGTTGTATGCAGAGTACTAGTCAGCAACGACAACTATGGAGTAAACCAGATTCGACCAGGAACTGTGAGAGGAGATCACGGATCTGCAGGTACTCGCGCGATTACTCATCCTTGTTAGATGATACGGCTACTGGTCTTGTGCATTAGTAGGAAAGTCCTTTATATTACACCGGTAAGTTAAGCTTTCTCATTTTCCAACAATTGCAGTTTGCATTACTTTAACAGGTGGATACTCTCTTGTGTTCATGTTTATGTATTGGCTCGTGTTGATTCTCTTCGTCCAGTGGCGGGCGCAGGATTTATAGTGAGATGAGGCAAAAACTATATACAAAGAAAAAATACTAAAGCACACGGTCTCCCTCCATCTATATACAATGTTCCCCTTTTGACTTTAGTCAGAATATTAATATCCCATTAAATTAATAACATATACGGAGTATATCATACTACTATAATATATTTGTAGGAGAGATAGTGCAATAGGGCTAACAAAATTATTTGATTTATGAAAGTATTTAATTTTGTATGTCTTCTAGCTTGGAGCACAAAATAAAAGAATTGACCAGATTCCACTATTGGGTAAAGGGCATCAACCGGTCATGAAATGCCAAAGACGTTCTTCGATCTATTTGTCGAAAGTGAACTCATATTAGTTTTCACTACACTTCACTCAAGTTATCTTCTATCAAATAAATAAATCAAGAATAACAAGTAACAACTCAAGATCGTCTTCTCCATCAATTATCTCCACTCATTCAAGTTTATATTAGTTCTCAATATATAGAAAATCCTATTATCGTTCTTCTGTAAATTTCCAGAAATTATAATAAGTTATATAAATCTCTAGAAGAAGATATCAAGAAGCTAAAAATTAGGAATTGAGATCATATTCTACCTGATTGTTTCATGGCGCCGTTGTAGCAGTAGAAAATTCTTCGGAAAGAATAAATTGGAGGTTTGAGAACTAACATAGAAGATAAGATAGTGGTAATGAAAAGGGTGTATGAATTTTTCTTATGATTAACATGGATATATTAAAATAGTCCAGGGTATAATAGTACTTTCGCATCAAAATTTGAGGTGAGGCACTTGCCCCACAGAAACTCTGGAAGATGGAGGAGGAGGCGGCAGAGGGGCAGCGGAAGATGGAGGAGGAGGCAGTAGTGAGGCGGCGGAAGATGGAGGCGGAGTTGGCGGAGAGGCTGACGAAGATGGAAGAGGAGATGGTGGAGAGTATGAAGAAGATGGAGCTCATGATGCAACATTTCCTCACCGCCCAGGCCTAAGCTGCCTAGTCGTCCCAGGCTCAGCCACCGCCGCAGTAGATCCGGCCCGGTCCTAGTCCCTATCCCTTGGTCTGTCATTCGGACATGTTTATATGTAGTTTATATATTCGTACAATTTTTATTTTCTTATTATTGTACGTACACTATTTGTTTTGTATTTTAGTTCGTACAATTTCTAATTTGTATATTCGAATGATTTCCGTATAATTTTCATATAATTAAATTTACAATTATCATCATATACATATTCCAATCAACAAAACAAAACGAACAATATTAGCAGCCGTGTAATAAATTTGAAAAAAAAAAATTAAAGTAGCCACGAATAAATAAGTATCCGTTTCTAAAGCCACCAACGGATAAATTCTATCTGTCATTTTTTTTTATTTTTCTATTTATTATATACAGTTGTTCTAACGGAGAGAAACATCCGTTAGTGGCTTTACAAACTGATATATATTTATCTGTGGCTAAGCTCAAAGCCCGGATCTAGTCTGGTAAAGGATCTATCCATGGCTAAAAAGGCCGAACCGTGACTAAGTTTAGCCACAATAGTATCCGTGGCTAAATAGTTACTACGCCAAAAATGGCCACGTCCTTATTAGCAATGGATCTATCCGTGGCTAAGGCAATTTAGCCACGGATCGGCATAAAAAACAGATTTTTTGTAGTGCATTATGATCGATCATAAACTCTGATTTTCTGGACTAAACTTAGATCGAAGAAATATTTATTTATATAATTACAACAAGACTTCGATTGGATTAAACTTAGACCGAAGAAATATTTATTTATATAATTACAACAAGACTTCGATTGAAGGATTTATAAGGTGGTCCAAAGGAAGGTAGCTGAAGTTGGTGAAGAAGAGGTGCAGGGTTCGATCTCCAGTAGAGGCGGAAACATAAGGCGGTTTTAGGTGTGGAGGTATAAGCTGGTTTCGAATGTTATATAACAGTAGTATAGTAGTAGTTGTAATATTTGCCGTTTAGAAAAAAAAAAAAAAAAAAACAAGACTACGATTGAAAATAGCACACTGAGTATACAACTATGTCTAATTCTACGCTATTATCGATATCACGCAGCAGTAAAACCCCTCTTTCATACTCTTCCGGTGCTAATCTTGAATAATTGATCCATATATAACCCGCGTCACCTTCAAGGCTAATAATTCCAACCTGTTTCTGCTGACATCGTCCTCCTTAACTATGGTTCGATCCATAAGTTGGTCCAACATTTGAGGCAGCGTACATTTTGTCTATTAAAAATTTACGTGAAATTAAAAAGGACACAATTTCTTCCTTCCAATCAGGATTCATGAGTGGGGTGTTCCATATATGTAAAAACTCATAAGGTTAAATTTTATATCTCTCTAAATATAAGGGTCTATATTGCAATTTTACAACATTATATAGATTTTCTTTTTTCCTTTAGATATTGGCGTTTCTTTATAGTACTTCAAATTTCCTTTTTCCAATTCCAAGTCCTAATTGAACTCGAATACTAAACATGCTATATAATAATAATACTTATGCTCTGTATTGTAGTTTCATATTCCTCGAGTTTATTACGCTAAAAATCTTGCTCCAACCATCTTCTTTATAACAGGAACGTTTCGGCTATGGAGAAACTAGATTCGACCAAGAACCGCGATAGGAGCTCATGGATCAGGTATTACTCATCCTTGTTAAACGCACCGCCAAAGGAAGAAACTGGAGGCTCGTGCATGAAAGCAGAAGGTTCGAACCAGTCGAAGAAAGCAGGACAGAAGAGGAAATTGGAGGATGATGATCTGGCTCTGACAAATCCTCGTTCGAAACTGGCAAAGACGGAAGAGGTTCAGAAGTCGCTACTAGAAGGAAAGATTGGCCTGGAAGCGAAAAAACCTCACGTTGTTGAGAAAGTGAGCTCGAGCACGAAAACAGAAGGTTCTTTAGACCAGTCGATGAAATCAGGGCAAAAGTTGGGGAATCTAACAACTGCGACAAAAGCATGCGCAAAATCAACTGATCAGCTGAAAGAGATGGAGAAATTGCTGCAAGAAGCAAAGAATGACAGAGAGGAGGAAAACCCCGAAATTCTTATTGATCTGCCAACGAAGAGTCAGTTGCAGGAAAGAATGGCGGCGCACTTACCTCAGGACAAGGTCACAAACTTGGTGAAATACATCAGGGAAGAAGTTAATATCCGAAGAATGCGCTTGCTAAAATCAGGCCCAGCAGTTTTGAGAAGGGATGTTAACGGTAATCATACCGTTCATCATCCATGGGAGGGCTATGGGCTGAAGAAAGAGGACTATGAGAAAGACATGGAGTGGCTCAAACTTATCTACAAAGAAGATCAGTCTCAAGAGAAACTCATGAAGAGATGGACGTGGGGAAGAGAGGTCTGGACTCAATATGCTTATGTGTTTTTTCGCAATAGGTCACAATTTCAGAACATTAGGGATGGGAGGATGATGGAACTGCAGGCAAGAGAAGCTATCGTCGAGTATGGTTTACTCAAGAAAAAGTGATTGACAGAACTTTAAATCTGTGTTTTAGTGAATGAATAGTACATGTTTTATTTAAATTGTACTACTTCTATACATGAACTTGTGGAGTTCGAATTTGTCTATTTATGTTATTTTTTGTCTTCCAAATCTTGCAGTATAAATTACTTCACTTCGGATTTTGTTTTTTGTTTTTACCTTTTCCTTTATTTTTTTATTTTTTTTTATTTTGGGCTGTACATAAATACAACAGAACACGGTTACAACACGATTAAGCAACTTATTTAACAGTCTGCTAGCTTACTGTCATTTTGCGCGCATCTGATCTGGTGTTTCTGAGTTAATGATGTACTAGTATCCTGTTGTAGTAGGCCTTATATATGGATGTGAGAGCAACCGGATAGAATCTGTGGGAACTGGCTCTGCATGTTGGCTAGCTAATTCGAAGGGGTTGCAACATGGACATTTCTAGCCCCAACCTTGGTCTCAGAAACTGTATTTGATGATAGTACGAAGGCAGTTGGCACTGGCTGAAATTATCATGTACTAACAAGATTTGTTTCTGGTTTTGCTGTTTTTGTTGCGATAGTCGCTACAATGATTTGATTCGCATCTGTGTAACATTGTAACATACATCATAACTTATCAAAAGTTTAGACTCTGGCTGCCTTTTCTTCTGAGGCTCTTGGACTCCATAGGGTAGAACACGGATTCACAAATGTCATTTCTCAACAATGAACTCTTCTATTGCAATCCCAGTATGCCGAGCACCTCCTTGTAATCTCAGCAAGATTTCATCGCCTTCTTTCAGTGAAGTCACTGGAATTGCTGTATGTTTATGTCCACCTGAGAAGGGAAGGATTGCTCATGCTACGAATATCTAACACTAGTAATAAGATTTATAATTCGACTAGGCCTTACCTCCAGTGGATGACACTAAAGCAACTGTTTCAGCATTCTGTAGAAGAATACTGTAAGTTTCATCATCCCCGTCTCTCTGCATTTTGAAACATAGCTATATTAAGTTCTTACTAGATGATAGTATCACCAAAGCAAAAACGAAAAATAATACAGTAAGAAACACTGTTTGGGAGAGACAGACCTTTGCCTCCACGAGGATTAACTGTCTAGTTTCTATCTTTACACGGCCAATTATGGCTGTGCGCTGCATCCCATTTTGATCGACGACAATTACTTCTTTCCCTGATTTTAATTCTGATAGGTAGCTTGTCTTTCCTTCTGGAACAGCAACATACGCATGGACTGGACCCTGTATACACATCCAAGATACCACATTACCTTGGGATTTTAACCCTATACAATCAAATCAAATGACAAAACGAAATAATCCTGCAGCAATAAACAGGATAACAGTAAACATATATCACACACACATAGACATAACATAACGCCAAGTTTCATGCTTAAATCAGATCTCAGGCTAAACTCAGAGGTGTGCTATTTTGCCCAACACTTCAACATGGCATCACAATCCTAGACCCTCTTTATAAGTTATAACTCTCTCATAATGCACAGCACTGAAGATCATGTATATAAGATGTGTAAATGACTACTACTGCGTACTTACCAAATCTGCATGCATCTAGTTACATGTGCGGTAAGAATTGACTGCCATTCATGATTCATTAGAACTCACCGCATTGACTCGGAAAGGTCTGCTAGAAATGTAATTTGATTCTAAGCATTCTGAATGAACCAGGAAGAGCCCTCTAGCAAAAGATCCAACCTTCGAGGAAAACACACACACATGTTTAGGTTTTTATAGTTTTGCCATATAAATGGAAGGACATAGACATTAGGTTGCAATTGCATCACCATATGAGAGGGGAACAGGAGTATCTGAGAGTTTACCAGAAGGCCTTCGCCAGGTCTCATGATGCTGCAAAGGTCGACACAAACACGGTCACCCATTCCAGACATTTGCACTTTAGTCACTCTAGCTTTTGTCAAATCCAAGAGATTGCCAGCTTCATTTCTTTTATCCACATAACCCTAAAGGCACCAGTAACATGAGATCCTCGGGTTCATAAAGCAAAAGTGAACTTTGTATATAAGGAATTACCTTCAACTCAAAGACAGCCTCTGCATCCTCGGTTTTCAGGACTACACCACCCAAGCCCAGCTCTAAGGCCTACTAGAGAAGATTTCAAGTGAATGAGAAGGTGAGCATCGTGTTAATTATGAAAGGAAGAAGAAGAGTACATGATGTGGCCATATTCATACTAGCTCAAATATGAAGTTGAAATTGACTTAATTTGCCTCAACAGTCAGATGAGCCTAACTCATAGCTGTGAGTGAATGTTATTCAAAGATAAGATACTACCTCAAGAAATGCACGCGCTTCAGATGGCGTATTTGAGATGGCAAAGGCTGTTCTTTGACTTCCTTGAAGTGCTGCTACTATATTCTCGGCAGGTATCACCTGAAAGACATTGACTATGTTATAAGAAGACCAACTGAACATTGTGATCCCATCATACATGGAAACGGAAGAGCTTATCCCATTACATGCTATAATACATTGTTGAAACCGGTAAGATTAATGCTTAGATTAGTTTCATCATTCATGATAAGAAAAATTATTCACCAAAATGAGAATAAGACTAAGGCTATTGCCACTAAACGATTTATCCAACAACGATAAGACCACAAGATAAACGAAACAATCACAATAGCACACCCAAAATTCGTATAACTACCTGCCAATCCAGCAAGTTCACAACTACTATTTCGGCTTCATGATTCAACAACTGGATCTTCTCCAGTTCTTGAGGCGAAGAAGCCTCATAGAAAGCGGCTACTTTTCTTCCGTCCACATCGAATATCCCATCTCCTTCAATAAACAGAGGACATAGCAATGCAATAGCTGCAATATATATAATATATACTTTCCATCAGTCTCACACTCGCATTCGCATACACATACAATGCACATACATGATACGTAATACTCATCAGTCTCAATGAATTCTTGACTTTGACTTCTTTTTTTTGCGTTCATTTGATCTCAGATTAATACTAAATCATATATTTAAAAAACAATTTCTAAAATTATACTCCAGAGCATCATCATAACCTCTTTCTTATATTGAAAGAAGAGACTTACAAGACCAGTCAACGGCGAGTTGACGGCGGTGAGACTGAAACAGTAAAGTGTTCCAGCCCATCTCGGCGGCGGCAGTCATGACCTCTTTCTTCTCCGTCCATATCCAGACATGCTTGTTTTGCGAATTTGACAAGGAATTGAAACCACGCATTTCTGATTTTGAAGCGAATTGAAATTGGGGTTTCTTGTGGTAATGGCGTAGTGGAAAAGAAGAGTTCAATCTGCTGCAACTTCCCCAATTACTGCTGATAGTGATGGGTGATTGGAGCAGAGAAGCTGATTCCCAGATAGAAGAAGCCATTTTTCTTCTCTTTCCAGATTTTAAAAAATAAATAAAAATTTAATAAATCCATAACATTTTGGATCCGACTCGGAATTTCGGATTATAGATATCGCTGTTGGATCGGATCAATTCAAATCCGGTCAATTTGGAATGTTGATTGAAAATTTAGACACAAAATTATTATTAAAAAATAAAATTAATTATATACAATACTCCCTTTAATTTATCCACTTTAATTTTTTTCGGTCAACACTTTTCAATTTTGACTCTCAATTCCTCTTAACTATAATGATAAAGTATTTCACGAAATCATATTATGAAAATATAGAACCTAAAATTTTCATAATATAATTTTACTAAATACTTTACCATTTTAGTTTAAGGGTAATCGAGAGTCAAATTTGATCGTTGTTGATCGAAAAATCAAACTGGATAATTTCTACCAGACTGAGGGAGTATTCATTACAAATTTAACTAGGTTAAAGTTGGATAACATGTGTTCGGATCAAATTTAATATTTAATTCGGATTGGATGTATTTTGGTTAATTTTAATCACGGATATTTCAGATTGATGCTTTCGAATCAAAGTGAATTAATTAGGAATTATTGAATTAATCTTCAACTACAAAAATAAATAACTGATGAAAATTATATTATAAAAACTTATGTTTATATTTTCATAATACAATTTCTCGTTAAATATTTTAAACATTATAGTTTTAAATTAATTTGTAATCAAATTGAAATATGTTTTTAAGAAAAATCAAACTAGATAATTTTGACTGCGATAAACGAAGTAATATATTATGGGTCCCACCATTAAAATGTACTATTACACTTATACACCCCGAAAAGAAATTGAAAAGGCAAGCGTAAATTTTCCTTAGTACGAAACTACAAATTGAATTTTTGTTGGGGCATTATAAGAAAACTTAAGGTGATTTATGATAGTATATTTTGAATTATAAGTTGGTAACTACAAATTGAATTTTTGTTCGGGCATTATAATAAAACTTAAGGTGATTTATGATAGTGTATTTGGAATTATAAGTTGCTTAAAGAGTTGTGTACGAGTAGTAATAGTAGTATTAGTAGAAGAAGAAGTGTATGTAAGAATTTACCCATTTTAAAAAAATAAAAAAAGATCATAGTTCTTTCTTGCGTACTCTGAGAACCAATGGCAGCGATGGATTATCTTGTTCTTAGGCATAAGCTCAAGCAAGAGTTGAGGAGTAAACTTGGTTGTACGCAGAGTAGCGCTGTTGTCACTAACGACAACTTCGGAAAGTTTTTCGGGTCGTCTGAGACGGTTTTTTCAGGCAGAGTTATGCACGAAATCAAGTCTTTGTTGGAGAAGCCGCCTGTTGATCAGACTGCACACAAGAAAACCGGTGGTGGATCGAGAGAGTCGGAGAAGAGGGAGAGGATACAGAAGATCAAAGAGTCTAGGGACTATTCGTGTCTGTTTTCGGAGGAGCCGATTTCTGGAGTTAAGGACGTTCCAGTTGATGTTCCTAAAGTTGAAGTAGGTTCCGTTCCTATGGTGAAAAAGAATCAAGATAAGCCTATGAAAGTAGCCAAGGAACCAAGTTACATGACCAGCTCTTTGTCCAAGGAAGAGATTGAGAAGATTAGAAAGTCCAGGGATTATTCGTTCTTGGACGAAGAATGTCAGACAAAGAAGCAAAACGTTTCAAGAACAGCGAAAGGGTTAATCGAGAAAGAGGAGCTTACGAAGAAGGAAAATGTTTCAGGAATTGCGAAAGGGTTTATCAAGAAAGAGGGGCTTACGAAGAAGCAAAACGTTTCAGGAAACGCGAAACAGTTCATCAAGAATGAGGGGCTTACGAAGAAGGAAGACGTTTCAGGAACCATGAAACAATTTATCAAGAAAGAGGGGCTTATGAAGAAGGAAGACGTTTCAGGAACCGATAAACAGGTTATCAAGAAAGATGGGCTTATGAAGAATAAAAGTACTGTTTCAGGAACCGCGAAAGCGTTTAACAAGAAAGAGGGCCTTACGAAGGAGGCAGTGAGGAAGGAAAACACATCAAGAATCCAGGAAGGATTGATCAAAAAAGAGGGGCTTACGAACACGACAGTGAAGAGCGTTAGTTATGGAATTTCCAGAAGGGAAGGTTCTGAGAATCGTGATATGAAGAAAATACAGGGTGAACAGAAAAGGACTAGAGACCCTGTTAAAGAGAAGTCGCAACTGAAAACTGGTAAGGCAAAACCGAAGAGTCTAAAACGAAAAGCTTATGAGATTGAGGAGGAGGAAGAAGAGGATCCAATTGCCATCATTCGGAGTATTATGGGGTACGATCCAACCAAGTATCGCGATGCTAAAGACGATATGATGGTGGCTTCTTTTGCTGATGTTGAGAGAGAAGAACGGCGTTCTGCAAAATTGGCTAGGCTGGAAGACAAGAAAGAGCTCCAAGCAGGGGCATATACTGCACTCATTTAGTAGTTTACTTTTGCTGTAACTGTTTAGACACAATTTACTGAAGTAGTTTACTTTTGCTGTAACTGTTTTTGCTCAGATAATAATAACCACACATTAATTTGAAAGTTGTCCCAACCAGTCACGTTTGGAATGACCCAGTGCAAATCGTATCAGATCAAACTTGGTGGATAATACATACTAATAATACTAATAGCTAGCTCCAGGGATCGAGTTCGAGCTATGCGAAAAGCTCAGTGTCTCTTTCAAGTTTGAGTCGAGTCACACATGACTCGTTCAGTACTCAGGTTTATTTATTTATTAGATATAATAAAATAATAAAACTCAGCAAAAAAGGAAGGGCAAAACTAGTCCTGCAAAGCTAAAACCAAACAGCAGCAGAGAGCAAAAACTGGAAACAACTTACTAATTCTTGAAACAGAGAGCACCATGCAGGAAAAGTTTGCAGATGATGTACATCTAAAGTAAATGACTTACAAGGCACAAAAGTAAAGAGTATTATTCTTCATTCTTTCCTTATTTCACGCCAGCAAAAGAACGCCAAGGCATGATTTGAATGGTGAACGCGTGTAGTTCAGTGTCACTTTGACCGCTTTTAGCCAGACCCTTTAATTTGGGGATCCCGGGCTATATAGGTAAGTAGGTGAATAATATGGGTTGGTGGAGCTGCCCAAACCCCAAGTAGATGATGGTGTATTGCTCGGAGAAGTCGGGGAATGGACTGGCGATCTAGGCAAATAAGGCAGATAAGATGGGCTCCTAGGGCAATATGGTGGCGACGGAGGTGAATAATAAGGCAGATAAGATGTGATCGTAGGACAATATGGTTGGGAATTGGGCAGATAAGATGGGCTCCTAGGGCAATATGGTGGCGACGGAGGCGAATAAGGCAGATAAGATGTGATCGTAGGACAATATGGTTGGGAATTGGGCAGATAAGATGGGCTCCTAGGGCAATATGGTGGCGACGGAGATGAATAAGGCAGATAAGATGGGCTCCTAGGGGAATATGGTTGGGAATTGGGCAGATAAGATGGGCTCCTAGGGCAATATGGTGGCGACGGAGGTGAATAAGTCAGATAAGATGGGCTCCTAGGGCAATATGGTGGCGACGGAGGTGAATAATAAGGCAGATAAGATGGGCTCCTAGGGGAATATGGTGGCAACGACAAATTAGGCAGATAAGATGGGCTCCTGGGGGAATATGACGGCGAATGAGAAAAGTCTGATTCCCCAGTTCCAACATCCACTCTGGGTTGAGTAGGGATTGGCAGATCCACCCGCAAGAAGGGTGAGTTTGGTCCAACATCCACTGTGGATCGAGTAGGGGTTGGCAGATCCACCCGCAAGAAGGGTGAGCTTGGTCCAACATCCACTGTGTATCGAGTAGGGGTTGGCAGATCCGCCTGCAAGAAGGTTGAGCTTGGTCCAATATCCACTGTGTATCGAGTAGGGGTTGGCAGATCCACCCGCGAGAAGGGTGAGCCTTGGTTTTCCTATCACCAAATAACGAACTTTTTACCATTAGTAAGTTGAATAGACAAATGGAACATATTACATAAAGAACTTGGTATCCTATCACGTATCATCGGATAATGTTTGTTGTTTGCCAAACAGAGCAGGCCTAATTTGGCTGAACTTATAAATACAAATGTAAATAAGAAACTTTCAGGAAACACTATCACTATAAGTAGAACTTGACTATGTTCAAAAACACAAAACTAGTTGGAGAAAAGCAGGAACTAGTACTTACAACGGGTGATTTATTTGTTGCATAAGAATCCGAAAGAGCCATTTCGTCAGTTGAACGCCTTAGTGAAGAATTGAACTGCACAATATTCTGCAAAAGAAGTTGAGTCAGAAACATTGACAATGTAGAGTAAAGGAAACAGACTCAGTTACACGACAAGGAAAAACGTACCTCTTCAATACTGTGCAGGAAGTGATTTCTTCCAACAAACGTTACAGCTGCTCTACACTGTGGACATACAACATTAGCCTGTTTCTCTTCGCATGTTCTTGACCACTTTGATAAACATCCATTGCTACAATGCGACAACAAAACTTGATTAAACAAGTGGGTTGTATTATCTATCAAGTATAGTAAGAAGAAAATTAAGTATCATACCAAAAGTTGTGAAAGCACGGGGCAACTGTCACGACGTCATGCCAAACATTTAGACAAATGGAACATTTTGCATGTTCTGCATCGAGAAGTATCTATAAGAAGCACAGTTAGACATTTAGACTGTATGTTCAACATTAGTAACCAAAAAATTAAAAAAAATGAATATAAGCACACGCCTTTGTTCATTTACCTTAAGTTCTTTCTTGCTGGTTTCATTTGCAGGCATTACTCTGAATCTGTACCTCAGAACCCCTATAAACATAAAAGGACATGTAAGTTTCTGGATAAAAAATTCAATAATCATTAATGCGATAGAGATAGAGTACACTAAAACTCTTCTGTCTCTATAACCTGAGAAAAGACCAGTACAGCTTCATCTAAAACTAATCGCATTGTGTAACATCTTCAGCAACATACCATCATCAGCATCAGGGCCCAGAATTATTTTGTCTCAACACCTGATGATAATAGTCTGGCCTTGTTCTAGCACAATGGTGTCATCAATAACAATCGAACTGGAACTGGTAAAGAAATTATGAGGACTGTAAGTTGGGAGTTCATTTTTTCGGGAAATTGAAGAATTTCACAAACAAAAATTTCAGTATATTTGCATATAATAAGGTTTTAAAACATCGAATACTGAAAAAAGAATATCCACTACCTCTTGTTTTGCAACAGTGCAGAAACTTGATCTTTGTTCCTTGTTATCTTGCAACATTCTTGCTTGTTAGTCTGATTACTCTTATTGAGCTTGTAGCAAATTGGCACTTCATTCAACCTCAACTCAATAACGGAAGAGCGCGAATCCAAGGGAACTACAGGACAACAGAAGTAGATAATCATTAATCAGTTTGATGCATTTGCAATCTAACAATAACATATTAACATGATAATGATTTTCACCAACATAACTCCTTTTTAAACTACATTGCCAAGAATATAACTCCTTTACAGAGCTCAAATAACATGCCAAAACCGACTAGGACTGAGACATAAGGGGACCAAAACAACAATTTCCTCAAAGTACACGAAAATAATCACATTTGAGTGATCAATCAAGCAAGGGTAACAGAAAAATTTTCTTCAATAGGGAAAACTCACGACTTAAATTTGGGAAAGCATAATAAAACGGAAAAATGTCGGACCAATTTTACTGTATGTATGGGTGGTTATTCACAATTTTGGTGTTAAATTGTTTGGATGATGATATTACCTAGTTGAGCCCAGATGTTATAACCGGAAGAATCAGAACCGGTTCTTTCATCTACTTCCATCTGTGTCTTCAAGCTTTTGATTCTGCAATTACCGGTAGAGGAAACGACAAAAGGGTTCAGGGTTTTAATGAATCTTTCAAATTTTGGCTTGTTTTTATGTGGTAAAAAACTAAAAATAGCCCAAGCAATTTACTCGTACGACATATCCAAAGATGTTATTCTAAATTTCTGATCAAATCTGATTAGAAAAGAAAATTTCAATTGGGTCCGGACGGGATCCGTATGGATCCTACCCTAAAAAACCCAAACTCAAACGGAAAACTACATTTTGGTGATGCTTTTTGATATCATTAACATTTTAATGATGCCATTATTTTCTCTTACATTATTAATGACATTTAGCAATCTTAATTACTTTCCAGTGACATAATTCTTATTTTATTTACTAGTAGGTACTTTTTTCAAGACCAAAATACCCCTTAATAACTATATCGAAATTTAATTGGAAAGTCCGTAACAAACTCCTTCAAATTGGCAGAACTAAACATACCCTCACCATCTCACCTGTTATTAATTTCACTTATATTATATTTTATTTATAATGTGAGAATACCATAATTTTAGTTGTTAGGGACTTCCATAATTATATGGATTTAACTTGAGAATGTCTAATTTTAATTATTTTAAGCAATCTCATCATTAACATAATGATGGATTTTTGCAGCAAAATCTTAATCTACCATTAGCATTTACCGACCAAAGAAATTATTTTTTAGCACTCTATGCAGCAGTTTACATAATTATATACCTGTCAACAAGTTAAATTTTATTGTAGTTTACAATATATGTTCATATGTGCTATTGTTAATGATTCGTGTACCTCGATTGATAATCATGTAACTTACAAAAGTAACAGTAGCAAGAGAGTACTCACAGTCACATATATCATATATCCATGAAAGATTGATAACTCAGGTACCACATAGAAATATTTTTATGCACCTTTTCTTGAAAAATCATGGACCAAACGTAATCACTCACGTACCACATGAAACATTGATCAATTTCGCTCTGAAAACTCATGCACCACATAAATATTTTTCATAGTAAAAGTTTTCATATTCCACATGGAATCATGTATCTTTTAAGTTTTATCATATAAAAAATCAGTATATCTTTCAAGTTTCATGTACCATATAAAGATCATGTACATTTCAAGTTCTCATGAACCACACTAATTACCATGATTACCATGAATTGCCTTCATGTTTTTGAATCGGCATGAATTGCCTTCATGTATGCCTTCATGTACCATATATATTGTTTTTATCTTGTACCATCATCTTTTTATTTTAGGTTTTTTTATCATGTACCATCACATGCATAAGCTTTTTCACATTTCATGCATGTTGATTATACCCAACTCCACCAAGTCACTTTGTGCAATTTCGCGTACATATAATATAATAATATCATATATCATGGCATACTCTCATAAAATAAGATTCAATGTTGTTAACTCATGTAGCACGCCAAAAGTTACACATCAAATGTGTAGGAATTGATGGTACTTGAACGGAAATAAGTAGCATACAAGTGAAATTAGAGATGATGATGAAACTTAATTAAGTAGGGAATAGTAACACATGTACACCATCAATTTGGTACCATAATTTACTTACCATATATATATAAAAAGGTTATTTTGGGTATACCATATGAAGTGTCACTTTTTTGAAAAGAAAATTTTTAGTGTTATTAAATTGTAATTAAGTTGTAAAAACATCACCTAAATAAATGTAATTGACCCAAACTCAAAACTTTATTTGTGGTAGATTTTTTATTTTTCTTTCTTGAAAGAGTTTTTGTTTTTCTTTTAATTAAACCTGAACCGGATCCAAATTAAGTTAAAATTGTCCACCATGGATCCAGTGCAAATCATTCCGGACCGGACCAATTGCCAGACAGCGACAGACATAACCCAAATTTTCTATCGGTTGCAACACCAAATAATTGAAACCAAAGGATTTTGGATCCAACACATATTTGAGGAATGCTCGGCGAGATGATTATAAGATCCGACAACATCCATTATAGTTGAGTCTGGTACATTAAAGAAATTATGTACAAACATAAAGCCAGCAAAGATAATCCATAATATTCCGAGTTTCTAATTGAACACAATCATAACAATGTTTTTTTTCTTCTTAAAAGAACTAGGCTTATCACTACAAAGCAAACAACATTTCCCAACAGCAGGATACAATCCTTGCAAGTCCAGCCATTGACGGCCAGAAACAGCTCCTCTTACACGCCCTGTTGACAGAGTCATTAGTCCGCTGTCCAACTTTGCTCCACAATCTCACGCACCTTCCTGTTGTATTCACGCTTGTTTTCACTGAACAGTCGGGCAGCTTCAGAGTTAGCTGGTGAATTTGGATTTGGATCGCAGAGCAGTGACTGTTACATGAGAAAAGTTACACTTCAGTCATCTCATAACCTTTTTTTACTCTGTAAAGAAAGAAGCAAGCATCTATGGAGTTCCTAATGACTCGATATTCATCTTTCGGGGCGGAATACTTGGATTAAGGGGAATAAATACTGTATGTAGAGTTATCTTTGAGTCTTCGAGTGCAGAACCTGGGCTTTTAGGCAGAGCAGGCCTCAAAAGCGCATACACTTTTTTCATGTCAAAATTCTCACTTGCTAGGAATCAAAAACGAATACTTTTCTTCTAAATTTAATTCATTGAAATTTCATCCAATAAAACGGACGAATTATAAATCTCCAAAATAATTGATAGAAATACCGCAAATAGAGCCATTGCGACACCCATCAATGGAGTTGTTCCCCACCCCGGAGCTACTTTACCATATTCTGAATTCAAGGGTTTTAATAAACTCCCTATACCAGTTTGTTTTGGGCGGGCCCTGTTCTCAACAGTTTGTGGGAGAATAGAAGAAGAAATATTTATATAAATAGAAAGAGATCGTTACATCAATCTAGTACCAAATGGAGATTGATCGAACGAAAACGACTCAATTTTTTATGGACTTTCACATATGTGCCTTGTTATCCGAAAGTACAAACATCGAATTAATTAACACCACCCATAATCATCTCCTTTCTTGGTATAATCATCTTCATCCCCCCCCCCCACCCCACAACAAGCGTAAAAGGAAAAAAATTTAGAAAGCATGAAGTTAATCATCCTCATTAACTTGTTATCTCCTATCCCTCTGGTTTTATCTTATTTATTAGTCAAATTTCACATGTATAATATACATGGCAACTGTCAAGATTTGCATGAAATGAAGAGTACTTTAGCATAATGTACCTGGATAGATGTAAGTATGGCAGCTACATCATATATTGGACTCCATTGATTTTGCAGGATATCCAAGCAAATACTTCCATCAGCATAAACTAAACAAAGAAAGTGAAAGGCAGAGTGTAAGTGTAGGTTTGTATTTTCCGAACAGATGTTGAATTCAAGAAAGATAATTGGGTTCAACACTTCACAGAAGAAGAATTCACACCAGAATAAAGATGATTAACTGTAGTGAAATTTGTTTCCTATAGACTAGATAAACCATATATCCCCTCCACCCCAAGTGTTTGGCACCTTCCCATAATACAATAGCAAAGTGGTTTTTTGCAATGTGCAAGAAAAACAGGTTTTTCACACGATTTACTCTTAACTGTATTGAGATGAGTCAATTTATTGCCTCTTGGTTATTTCTAGACATACTTAAGCTACCCTAAGTAACAGAGATCAGGCACATAGATGCTGAAAGTTTGCATGAAAGCAGCAATTACGACCTAGTAGTTGGTCATGTACTGACAAGTGACAAAGCAAAGATTGTCCACAAACTGAAGGCATGAGCAATTGGAAGATACATGACCAAGTAAACAACATAGATCCCACGCCCTGTATAACAAGTTTCTGTCCTGCACACGGCACATACCAAATAGAACACAGAACGTTTGGAAATCTACAGAATACATAATTCATAGAGATTCAAAGTGAAGGGAATTGCTGTCCAAAACTCCAAACTACAGATGGTAGAGGGTAATTGGTGGAGAAGCATAGAATACTGAACTAACAAAGCAAACACAAAACCTGACACAAAAATTCCCCTGTTTGAGATTTAAAATTTAAAAATGTAGTAATGTATATAGCCCTTTAAACAAACACATTAAGTATCAAGAATGCATAGCCACACTTATATTACCCCAATGATGGCACATTACATGCACGTGTATGTATATCCAAGTAGAGATGCTCATGCACAGCATAAACAGAAAAATGTTTTTGCCAATTTGAAGCACCAAATCCAGGTTAAGCAATTCTGGAAGCGGGATGGAAGAACCACAGAACAATCAGAATAACTTACTGTTGGGATGGAACATTCTGGATATAAACCGCACAGTCGGAGGCTTATTAGGATAGTCCTCAGAGAATTGAAGTGTCAACTTAAACGTACCTACAACCAAACACTAGTTGAATCAGTAATTGAAATGGCTAGTAAGAGCGAAAATGAACTATGTAAAAACTCATATGCATAATTACTGCCTGAACTTTAGTTTTATTGTGACAGACACCACACTACTATTAACTGCACAGGGGGCACTATTTCCAAGGACGGCGGCTACAACACGTAGTAAGTTGCAAAGATGTAAAACCAACAACATAAGACAACAGCTAAAGCAAAAGAGCACCATGGCTTATCTAAAAACAAAGTGCAATGTAAATAGCCAAAAAGAAAAAGAAAAGCTATCAATTAGGATTTAGTTCTCATAATGACCTAAGCACTAAGCAACCACCAAGTGCCGTAACATATTAAACGACAAGTAACACCGCTAAAGTAGATTGCGCAACACTTATCAGCACATCAGTGAGCTCGCCACGTGCTGCTACGAAGTAGCTAAGCACTCCAGTATCTTTTATCCCCAAAAAGAGAGGAAGAAGATGCAAGCACGTGTGAGAAAATTTCACCAGGCTTAATACAAGTGATGACATGACACAGTTTTTAGCATCTTTCTTGGCATTCTTGCACACTAAATTAAGTCCAAGAGCTTCTAACTTTCGCGCCATATTCAAATCCACACCACGTTCATTTTCCTCCATAATAGAAAGAATAACAATCAAACATGGATGCCTAACGAGTTAAAACCTCGGTGTACTACTTCAGATGATTATTAAGTTCATTAAGGTTACAATTACACATTCACATGTCATACTGATAACTAATTTCAGAACTATCACTTATTTAAATGTTCTAATCGGAACGAAACTAGGAAACACAGATTAGAGATGAGAATCAGCTCACCTCCATCCCAGGGAGTATCATCCGGCCTGCAATTCAATAAAAAATCACCCAATCAGCAAAACAAACCCACAAACAAGCATCATCAAAACCTAAATGACAAACTAACACCACATACCCAAATATGACAGCGTTCCAGAGCATGATATTGTTATCATACGGTGCACCGCTGATTCCAGCCGGAGGATCCTGCTGCAGCCGCTTAAAGTCCCTCATCAGGCGCTTCCTCGACGGTGTCGACATCTTCACCGCCTAACAATCACCAGCAGAACCTAGATCCAAAACAATTCAGCTCATGAGCACACAAAAACGCTAATTCAAATCACAAACGACAAAAACAAAAAACCTAGATCCGATGAGAAAACGAGCATAGTCAACGGAATGAAATGAAATGGTACAGGATTGAAATCGCGATGAGAAAATTGAGCAGGATTGAAGAAATGTTTTTACCTGAGAAGAAGAAGGTTCAGTAATCTTCAGTGATGGAATTTTGAGATTTGTCTGTGTGTGGGGATTTTATAGTGGTGGAGATCGGTGTAAAAAAGGAAGCTGGGCAGCTCCAGGTTGTAAATCGTCGGCTGGGAATTTTGAGATATTTCTCTTTTTTGCTTTTTTTTAATTTATTTATGCTTTGCGTGTTTGCGTGATATATAAGCGGGGGTGTAAAGTGTTGAATTAGCTGATGTGGAAATTTTCGGGGCTCGAAAATTTATTTATTATTTCCTTTCCATAAATCATTGTTCGGTGATTATTTCAATTCTGAATTGAAGTCTCCTGAAATTGAATTTATAACTTTAAAATTAAAAAAAAAGACTTGAGTAGATTAGGAAGCAAGGGAAAGATTGGTTAAAATTTAAAAAGTGAAAGTTTGAGCTTGATTAGTAAAATCAAGGGGGATCAACACGTTTAATTATCGGAGATAGGTGATATTTTATATTATTAACTCTCGAATTATTGTAAAAAAATAGTTCTACCATTAAAAAAAAAAAGTTGAAGACTTGCTATTTAAACACTTCAGTTATGTGCATGTTTGGCAAAATCGACCCGTTCTAAACCCTCACCGAAATATTTTGGTCAACCATTCGAGTTTCGATCAAAATTTCGATCCAAGATCATGCGAATAAATTTGATCCGAACTATCCAATTTGAAATCACTGAAGTAAATTCGATCTGAAGTTCATTCCATTCGAATTAAATGTGACCCGAACTCTTTCATTATGAATTTAATCGAACTAAATTTGTAAGAAATATATAAACAATTTCATTTACAACTAATAATTTAATTATGATTTTGAAGTTATAATAATTTATAAATTTTCATTATAAAATAATTGTGTGTCCAAATATTCAATCAACCACTCAATCTAAATTATATGAATCTAAATTGATTAGGGCCAAATGGATCTGATCTAAAATGTTTCGAAATTATAATTTGAACAACACTCTAAATCCGAACCTGATCAGATTTAAAGTCATATAAAACAAAATCACTCAACTCGAAACAGTCCAATATGAATTGGCCCATCTTGCCACCTCTACTCTGTGAATTTAGGTCTAGCTCATATCAATATGAATTCATTAACAACTAAGGAGATTGGGATATTCTTTGATCAATTGTCATTGTCCTTGTCTTCTTGATAGAGGTGGCAAACCGATCGTTTCGAATTAGTGATTTTATTTCGGATGACTTTGGATATGTTGAATTTGGATGTGTATAAATTTTGAGTGTTAACCGGGTTCATGTGTTGTTCGGATCGGGACACTTCAAATTTCGAGTATGAATTTCGGACTATACATATCGAATCAGATCCATTTGGATATGATCAATGTTCGGATTAGGTCACTTGAGATTCAATGTTGATCGAATATTTAAATGTAAAATTATAAATTATTACAACTTCAAACTCTTGAATCTTAATTACTAGAGTATAAATAATGGATAAAATATTTTATTATAAATGAAATTAATTATATTTTCCTTTACGTAAAATCGAATTTGACAAGTCCCGATCAAAATTAATTCGAATCGCGTGAATTTTAGTCAATTTTAATTCATGACATTATGGATCAACACTTTCATCAAATTTATTCATTTGATTTCGGATGTGATAAATTCAGCTCGAGTTGCGAGCCAAAGTTTGAATAATCGTCAATAATATTTCAGTTAAGATTTTGCATCTGAATCAGACAAAGTTTGAATTCATATCGATTTCTGTCATATAGCTTTATAGCTTTATGTATGGTTATCTGTACCCACTTTGTTCTCTTGAAAGTTTTCTTTTCTATCGACTTTTACGAAGAACTCTAACATTTATAATTGTACTTCCTTCATATATCAGCACTACGAGTTTATCATTTAAATTTTTTTGACTTTTTTATATCTTAGTTGACCTTGTATTAATTCCGAATTGTACAGAAGAAAAAGTAATTTATAAAATTATATTATTATCAAATAATAATAAATTACTTTTCGATACAATTCGGGATTAATACGAGGTCAAGTGATATAATAGTAATAAAAAAAAAATAGTGAAAAAAAAGGAGAAATTATTAATTAAAAATTTAAATAGTATTCGTCGTGGTGGATTATGGAACCAACCTACCTAATACCTAATAGAATAAAAAAAGCTTCCTACCGTTCAGTAGCCCGGACTCGTTTCACGTGAATCATCAACAATCGAATTGAGCTTAATTTCATCTCCACTCTCAAACCGGCAAACCAAATGGCTTCTGCTCCAATTTGCCGGCAACACTACTCAACAATCTCCTCACCAACCTCAATTCCTTCCACCAAAACCTCTCCACGACTCTCCTCCTTCCCCTCCCTCACCTGGAAGGACCGAAATGCCCCCACATTCTCCGTCCGATGCTCCCTGACCCGACCGGAATACATCCCCAACCACATACCCGATCCGAAGTACGTCCGTGTGTTCGACACCACTCTCCGAGACGGCGAGCAGTCTCCTGGCGCCACCATGACCACCAAGGAGAAGCTCGACGTTGCCAGAATGCTAGCTCGCCTCGGCGTGGACGTAATTGAGGCTGGATTTCCGGCTTCCTCTGGAGCCGATTTCGAAGCTGTTAAGTTGATTGCGATTGAGGTTGGTAACAATGCTGATTCTGATTATAATCATCGTCATGTGCCGGTGATTTGTGGCCTGTCGAGGTGCAATAAGAAGGATATTGAGAGAGCGTGGGAGGCGGTGAAGTTTGCGAAGAAGCCGAGGATTCATACGTTCATTGCTACTAGTGAGATTCATATGAAGCATAAGCTGAAGATGAGTAGGGAGGAGGTGATTGATAAGGCTACGAGTATGGTCGGTTTCGCGCGGAGCTTGGGCTGCAATGATGTGGAGTTTAGTCCTGAAGATGCTGGAAGGTAAGGTAGTAAGTACTAACTATACTACTAGCTATCACACTGTCAATGGATGACTTTATTTTTAAACTCCTGTTTAGTTATGGTTATTCACTGATATAGTAGATGACAAACTCAAGTGTTACTTTTACATTTGCATAAAATTAGTTAGGGATGACTTCAATTCTAAGGTCTAGTTTGTAGTCTTTGCCACCTGTTTTGAGCTAGGTTATGGTTATTCACTGGTAGATGACTAGTTGGAGCGTTTTCACTATTCCGCGAGCTTTACTGTCTTGGAAGTTGATTGTGAGACAGTGAAAAGATAACAATTCATAACAATAGTTTCCTTAGTTGATTGTCAATGTTGAACAAGCATGCCCTGCAACATATTTCCCTAGTTGATTCTCAAACAAAACTGAATTTTGGAAAAGATCGTTTTGCTTTGACAGTATGTTAGTAGGAGCACCTTTATTTTATTTTTGGTACTAGTATTACAACCTGAAACGACTTCATGCATGTGGAAGGCATTATCTGGTTAAGTTAGTTGAGCTTGTTTTGTACAGATCAGACAGGGAGTTTCTTTATCAAATTCTGGGAGAAGTTATTAAGGCCGGTGCCACCACACTCAACATCCCTGATACAGTTGGCTACACTTTACCTTTTGAATTTGGACAGTTGATTGCTGATATAAAATCTAACACCCCCGGGATCGAGAATGTTATCATTTCGACCCATTGTCAGAACGACCTTGGACTTTCTACTGCCAATACCTTGGAGGTATGTAGTTTAATTACTTTTTCCTTATTTCTTAGTTGTCCTATTAAACCAGTTCATGATATATTGAAAATTTCAAAATCACTTGTTTCAGGGAGCACATGCTGGTGCAAGGCAGGTCGAAGTGACCATTAATGGAATTGGTGAAAGAGCTGGTAATGCATCATTAGAGGAGGTGTGTACTCTTAATCAGTAACATTACTTCCCTTCCCCTCCATTCCCCCCTAGCGCTCCTAGGTCAACAGACTTGTGTTTCTGATTGTATTTTTTGTCGCTCGTCTTGCTTCTCTGCAGGTTGTAATGGCCTTGAAATGCCGAGGAGGACATGTATTAGATGGCCTTTATACAGGCATTGACACCCAGCATATCATCATGGCAAGCAAGATGGTATGCTATTACAGCTGCTTTTTCAGCTTGTGAACCGTTTTCAATGGTTATCTCTGCTGTGACTTTGTTGACTTTCAGGTTGAAGAGTACAGTGGCTTGCGTGTTCAGCCACACAAAGCAATTGTCGGAGCTAATGCTTTTGCTCATGAAAGTGGAATCCACCAGGTCCGGTTAAAAGCTACCAATGTCTACATATATTTACATTATATTGTATTGCTTTTTTTCTTTTTTTTTTTCCTTTTACAATGACTCTATGAGTATGGGTCCTACATTTTTAGACTGACCTGTCATATTATTTCTTATCTGAACTTCCAACTTCTTTGCAGGATGGAATGCTCAAGAATAAGAATACATATGAAATTATATCTCCTGAAGATATTGGACTTCTTCGATCTAGCGAATCTGGTATAGTGCTTGGTAAACTCAGGTATGCTTCACTTTACGTATTAATGTGTGCCTCTGTCCTGTATAGATATTTGTGATACTGTATTATATTTTTGTTACTAGTTTTCAGTGGTTTGTGAAACTGAATTTCATGGGTTAATGTATAATGAGTTTCTTAATTGTCTTCATAATTTTAGTTTATCTTTCTATTATGCTCCTATTTTTTCTTCTGCAATGAGTGCATTGCCTCACTAAATTGGTCCTACACATCTGGATATGACAAATGAAGGCCACTTTTTTCATGCATGAACAAAAAATATGATTCTCTGGTGGCTGTAGCGTTAAGCATGATTAGCTTTGGCATGGTTGCCTTCTGACAATCATCATTAAGACATTTCTGTACATTCAATTGCTGACATATTTTTTTGACTTTCTTTCTGCAGTGGGCGCCATGCTCTGAAAGCCAAAATGTTGGAGGTAAACTATAACTAAAATGGTTTCCTTGCGTAATCTTGTTTTATAGTATCTGAGCTTGAGTTTGAATGATATACAGTTTACCTACCGTTGTTTTTAAACCTGTCTAATAAAGATCATTTGCAGCTTGGATATGATATTGATGGCAAGGAACTTGACAATCTTTTTACACGCTTCAAAGATGTAGCTGGGAACAAAAAGGTAGCTAAAATTTTCACCGAATCTTGGCAAGAATGAAAAAGTAATCAATTCATTATTTGATTCTATGATGAAAAGAATGAGGTTTAATTCGGGTTATTGGACCAAAAATACACGAAATGTCCTATCTAAATGGTTGAGGTATATGAAATATTGCTCTTTCTGATACGGACAAGTTTCAAGAATTTCAGGACTTCCATTTGTTTCTCCATTCACTTTGTTTCCTTTCTCTTTTCCTTTATATTTTACACACAGAAATTTCTAAGTGTTAGATAAGTCAGTGGACCAAACTGCTACATAACACTCTGTGATTATTCCTGGTAACATAGAGATATTAGTGCTGACATTTGTGATGTTCCAGATGTTAACCGATGACGACCTAATTGCCCTTGTATCTGATGAAGTTTTCCAGCCACAAGTTGTTTGGAAACTCGCTGATGTGCAGGTACGGTTGTATCCTACTTGTTTCAGCTTGCTCATGATTGACCATCGGTTCTGAATTTATAGCTTTTAATTAAAACGAGTGTACTAAATGAACAGGTTGCGTGTGGGACTCTTGGCCTCACAACTGCCACTGTCAAACTGATAGATGCACAGGGGGAAGAGCATATTGCTTGCTCAGTTGGAACAGGACCACTTGATGCTGCATATAAAGCAGTTGATCTCATTTCTAAGGTCTGAAATATTGAGAAATTATTACATCCTGTCTGGGACTTGGACTAGAATCTCAAGCAACTAACCCCACTAGCTCTTGTTGCTTGCATGCAGGTTCCTGTCACTCTCACCGAGTATTCCATGAATGCGGTGACTGAAGGTATTGATGCTATTGCCACCACGAGAGTCGTAATTCGTGCAGAGGACAGCAGCAGTGTCACATCAACCCATGCTATGACGGGAGAGCCTTTCATCCGTGCATTCAGGTATACAGAATGTGATTCCAACCAAATATACTTTGTCTTTAACACTCTAGGTAGAAACTCACATGCTAAAAACAGAAGTGTGTTTCACAAGTAAATAATAACAAGGGCATTTTTTTTCAGTGGCACTGGAGCAGCAATGGATATCGTCATCTCCAGTGTTCGAGCCTATATTGGTGCGCTGAACAAGATGATAGGGTTAAAAAATCGCTTAAGAGAGGTAAAACCGAACAAAACCAAGGTGCTGATGGTATCAAACTAAGTATGGCAAAATGTCTTGTAAATAGATCAAACATTGAAGCTCTGTTATCTTTGTTCTTTTCTGCTCACTTTCTGGTTGGTGCTGTGAGGAAACTGCGTTATTTATATCTATTGTTGAACCAGTTGACAATATTGTAACAAAGTCCATTGATTTTATGCTTGGTGGTAAAGAAGTATGCATCTTCTTACCTCATTGCACGAATTCGAACATTTTGATTTATTTTGTGCAAAATGTCGTCCAGGCGCAAAAATAAGTTTCTTCAACATACTTGCTTTTTCGGTTTCACCTGATCAAGGATACCATCCTCGCAAGAGTAATCCAAAACATGTTGATTAAAGGCCATGCACACACAGTATCCTCAAGCTTCCAAGACAATCAGTATATTCTGTTGGGTAGGTATTCATACGTTTTTCCTTCATTGAAGGCAAGAGCCAGTTGGAACTTGAACCAGTTCAAAGCTCATAACTAAAAATACTATGATTATGTAAAATATCTAGACACCAGGAAATCTGTTCTGAGAACTAACGAGAAATATACAAGAACTCGAGAATGATGGAAGGAGACACCGGTGAACCTGAGAGAATTAGTCACTGAATAATAGAGAGGAAAGTCCGATATAGAAATGTTGAAGAGTAGTTGCCTCAAACAACGTTGAAGCTGTTTTCCGAAAAGAAAGAAACATTTAATTCCAGTAATAGTCCAAGGACCTTTGGAGAGATCTGCAGTATAAAGATGAAGTCCTGTTCAAGCATAAGAAAATCCAGTTATGCAGCGTTCTAATTCATAGCCATTTCTGTACAGTCATTTGCAGCCCGATCCTTTTCGAAACTATTATGTCCCTCAAGTTGTTCGCTTTCGTACTTCTAATCTGTCCTGGAATAATATACACAGTACATGAGTACATTTTCTTCAAGCTCAACACAAATGTCATATTCTTGAGCTGATACCATAGATAACATCACAGGAAAGTACAGTCAGTGCCTCTGATAAGTATTACTACTACTAAACAACCAGCAGTCGCTTAATCAGCTAACTAGGAACGGACAGGTGAAGTATCCAATGAAATGCTCAAGGATGCTTAAACTTGGCAGTTTCTGTTTGGATTTAGAATACACCAAAATTTCTAAAATGATACTTTTTATATCACATCACAAGAAAAATCAAGCCCCCCTATATTGAATTACCAGGCAACTCGATGTTTTAGTAATCGTAATTATGATGTCGTGATTTTTTAACATGTTTCAGGTTTCTGTTTAGCGCCGCTTTATCATTTAAATGACAGGGTTTGACATTTTAACTCAGAATTTCCTGCTAACTGACTGATTCGAAAGTAACTGCAACTTAATTTGTTAAACACCTCCGTGTTAGCTAGCTCATGATTTTCATACACAGGGCCTTACTCATGGCTGTACGACAGGTTAATGTCGAAAATTGTTGATTGTTGTGAGTTGTAATCACAGCCTGATATGTTAACCGCTGTCAGATTTTCAAACTGGCTGCAATCTTGTCGTACAGTGGCTGTCACAATCATGGTTCCACGACTGGCAGGCAGTACAAGGATTATATACTTTTGTCCTAAATTTCCTTGTTTTCATCACCTCTCCTGTCTTTCCTAGCAAGCTAACTGGATGTCTGGAACAGTTAAAGACAGAACGCGAATAAGGCAAAAGCAAAAGCCACGGATGAATATTGTATATATGTAACACACATGAGAACAGATCATACATAGCAGGTGAACATACAGCTGGAAAGAAAAACATACATCAAAAGTCTTATAAGTAAAAATATCACAATGAGAATGATAAAGAGTGAACATGACCTGAGGAGAAGTCATATGACCATGGTGGATTGTTCCGTTCCTGAAGGAACAGCACCTGTCAAGCGTAGGAAAAAGGATGTGCCTGCTGATGTGGTTATCTGTGACAGTCAACCAGGAGAGAAACAAGTTGAAAAGGCACTTGCAGCAACCACGACTAAAAGAAGTTCACGATTTCGTGGTGTCAGCAGGCATAGATGGACTGGCAGATATGAAGCACACTTGTGGGACAAACTTTCCTGGAACGCTAATCAGAAGAAGAAAGGGAAACAAGGTATTCAACACTTCATCTTTCGAGTTCTATGTTTCTGTTTCTTCTTTAGACTTATTGTGCCTAACATCGAACTTTGCATGATCTTGGTTCTGCTTTTGGGTGCAAAATTCAACACCAACAGTTTATCTTGGTGAGTACTAAGGCATTTATTGTAGTTTTCTATTTCTTGAGGTTTATCGAACGAGCATAAATTGAGGCGTTTATTTCTTTCTAAAGGGGCTTATGATGATGAAGAAGCTGCAGCAAGAGCATATGATCTGGCTGCAATCAAGTACTGGGGAACATCAACTCTGACAAACTTTCCTGTATGATTGATCATTGCCAACTAGTTGTTTCCATCTTCACATATATAAATTCCATATTCCTATCAATAAAATCGAAAAAACTTATGCAGATATCTGACTATGAGATGGAGATCGAAATAATGCAAGCTGTCACAAAGGAAGAGTATCTAGCTTCATTGAGAAGGTACATGATCTTTGCATAGTTCACACTATTAGTCCATTTCACTGCACATATGCATCATCATGTTATAGTGGTATTGCTGTTGCAGAAAGAGCAGCGGCTTTTCAAGAGGCGTATCCAAGTACAGAGGAGTTGCAAGGTACGTATATACATACTGCCCCCGAATCTAGTTAGTACTAGTTCTAGTATCGAATACTTAACGGTCCAATCATTGTCGAAAAATGCAGACATCATCATAATGGAAGATGGGAAGCAAGGATTGGAAGAGTTTATGGAAATAAGTATCTCTACCTCGGAACTTACAGTAAGTATCCTAAATGGTACCAGCAGGAACTGTTCGAATCATGAGTACTCATGCAACGTGTTTTTGGCAGGTACACAAGAAGAGGCGGCTCGTGCTTATGATATTGCAGCAATAGAATACAGAGGGATCAATGCAGTCACCAACTTCGACTTGAGCTCTTACATCAGATGGTTGAAGCCAGGACCGGACAGTGCTATTACTGACCATGAAACAAAACCAAGCTCAGATTTGTCATCACTTTTATCCCCTTTCCAGAAGGGAGTAGAATCTGTTTCTCCCGGTGGTATGAAAAGGAATGCTCTTAGCACAAGTGATCTTAGCAAGCCAGAAACATTTGCGAGAAACCTCCCAATTAGTCCACATGGAAGATCCTCCACAACAGCCCTGGGTCTACTCCTGCGGTCTTCCATATTCAAAGAACTTGTTCAGAAGACCTCGAACGCCTCAGAAAATGATGTTACTGGTGAAAACATGCTGCAGGTGGGTAGTGATGATGAATTCGAAGGGATCTTTTGTGACAGAACCGAAGATAATATCCCGTTCTTAGTATCTTCTAGTGATCACAGCATTGGCCTGCAAGGACAGCACATTTTCAACTATGATCTTTTAAACAAAGAAAGGAGCTACCTTGTTTGATCATAGGCAATGGCTTATATTAAATTGAGTTCAAAACTGGACAGCTAATAAATTACTAAGTACTAGTAAGTTTTACGGACCTTGTACATAGAAATTCAAGAATCTGCATAGCATGAGTCTATTTCATTAAGTAGTAGTACAATTGTTGTTCAAACTCAAATTTAGCTGAGACTTTGTGTTAAACAGCACTTGCAGGATGAAGTATATATTTCTTCTTTGTCCAGAAAAATAAATGCATACTTGTGTTATTATACAATAAATATTTAATGATTATGAATTGGATCTGGAGATAGAACGAATTCACGATCAAATAAACGCGTTATTATTAATGGAGAGTAAAAAGAAAGATCCTATTGAGCAAAGGGAGATAATTTGTAAAATTCGAATTGTTCTAATAATAATTTTATTTCAATGTTACTTTCCTTTTTTGTTGGTTATATTGATATGAGCGTTTTTGTACCTTTGCATTGATTCGAAATAGAGGGGTGTGTGTGGAGACTAATAGAAAAATGTGAGATCAATAGAAAGAAAAATGACTATATGTGTAATTAAAGTAATATACTAAGCCTGTTGATTGAATCAATTGATTGACCTACCAATCAATTTTAAACCGTTGATCTTACTTATTCAGTTTCAATCTGGTGCGTACATGTGTCATTAAATATTTTTTACTTTTGAAATTACTATTTTGATATTTGATTTCATCCTATCTATCTCTTCTTCTTTATTCATCTCCTCTCGTCATCTACAGTCCAAATCAATTTATGCCAGCAAAGGTCTTCGACCAGAAAGAGTTTCTGAGTAGCCACCAGTCTTGTTTAGGGTTTTTCCGGAATCAACTCTCTTTCATCTCCTTCCTCTATCTCCGGTCGATGCAATGGCCTCATCAACGCGGAATTGGAGTTTCTTTTTCGACCTACACAACAATGGATCTTTGTTAGCCATTGGGGCGATACGGTCTATCATGATTAGTAGTATAGTCTAAACTCCTGCTTAGGCTACTATTGATGTGAAGTGAGATGGTTGAGCGGCTTTGGAGTCTTAAGTCTAGGGCTGAGAAAACCTGATTCCGACCAAAAGAGGCCAAGCTCATGAATTCCAGAGGTTAGTGTTGTTCTGTGAGGTAACTTTTTTCCTCCCAGAAATTGGCCACTTGAATTACCATATGTTTCTACTTATTTTTATTTTTCTCCTATTAACCTAACAGGTTCAGTGTATTGATTGTTTATATCTTTGATGTGATAATCTCTTCTCAAGGTTTGTATATGGCAGTACGTGCGCATATTGTTGCACGCCAGAGATCCCGGAGCCTACCCTTGCTAATGTTAGAAGGTAAGCTCATTTTTCATTTGACTTGTATGGGTTCGAATTACCTGGTGAGGCTGATGATAGTAGTAGACATGGTGAGGTTACTGTTTTTTTTGTCCATTACTATAATGCCGTGGACATACCAATTGCTATAATTTGTACTTTTTGAGTTTCATCTGCTCCGGATCATTATGCTTCAAACTGAATAGCTAGGTGAAGCAATCATGTTTCTTTTTCTGAAGCAACCTAATTTATCAAAATAATAACTTTGATATACATTTTGTATTAAGTTTCTTTAACATGCTACTTGAACTAGACCTTTATGTCGCATAATGTAATTTAATTTTCTTAAAAAGTTAATGAGGCAAATTTCAATCTTAACTCGTCTTAGTAAGTAGTGATCGGATGATTGTGAATCCGTTATTTGGTTGAAGTTCGAATAGTTGACCGAAACTTCTGACTTCATGCTTGATCTTCAAAAGAACTTGCTTTCCTCATAGAAATGAGTTAAGTGGCGTACAGAAAGGTATACTTGGGAGGAGATTGTATAGTTGTATAAATGTAATATCATCTATTTGTCTTCTCAAAGGATTAATTGTTGGTGCCTATTTAGTTTCTTTAAATTCTGATAAAAGCCAAACTAACCAGGAAAATATAACTCTTTTATTATGCAGTAGATGTGGAAATGTTAGAGATGTACATGGTGAGGTACCTAGCATGACAATCAATTAGTTGTGTTTAGTTGCAGACTTATTGGCTAATGTAGTAGGAAATTCACAGTTACCAAGCAGTATTGCTGCTGCTATTCAAGCTCAGGAATTGGGCATCTGTCCGGACGCAGCTTTGGTAGTGAGTACTTGCAATCCCAGTTGCTAGAGGTGATTGTTCCCTGTTTCGCAGTTCCAGTAATGGGATACGACCACTTTCAGGTACTAATAAAATGAATGGAGATGCAAAAGGGAAGAATGGTTCCATAATGTCATCACAAGCCTAAAGGACACTTTACTTTTTCATAGTAGAATAAACAACGGCAGCAGTTGAATTTCATATAGCTTTGTATGCATAGTTACATTTCATTCCAAGTGTTAATGTAACATAACTTTATAATGACAAACAAGTCACATTAGAAAGTAATATGCCTATGGGATGTAATCTTTTGTTTCATATTTAAACATTAGAGTTCTAGGCTTCTAGGAGAGCTCAAATTCCACCAAGTCTTACTTGAGAAAAGCAAATTCTGACAAAAGAGGGCCAAGCCCATGAATTCCAGAGGTTAGTGTTTACTAGGTAATTTAGGATTATGATATGTGTTGATAATTTGAGGTTACAGCGTTGTTGAATTGGGGAATGAATGTTATTCGAGATTCGAGATTCTAGAGAAGAGACCTTTCTCATGCCCAGGTATTCTGAATTTGGGTCTCATCGTGAGAGTATGTTAAACTATGTTCTACTAATTAAAATTGTAATTGCTGAATCTGGATGAGATTTTAAATCATGCTTATATCATTGGACTTGCACTCTAGCTATACTGCTATATATATGTGAGATACTGTAATTATTTCTCCACCTGTGATATTTAGCATAATCTGTTTCAGTTGCTTCAGTTGTACAACTCTTGGGGTTTTATACATTGATTTGCAGCAGGAAAGTGACTACAACTGATCAAAAAGATACGTGGCTTTCGACTGGTGGCAGCATTAAAATGCAAGTGACTTGGCTTCCGGTGAACAGGTTGGGTGTGGAGCAAGTTGAGAATCTGTACATTCATTGGAAGCAAATTGTTTGGAATAAATTGGAACATCTGAAAGTAAATGCGTTTGTTTAGAAGTTGGTTGGGAACCGATTACCAACAGCTGACAATTTAAAGAACAGGAAGAGCATTCATGAATCTGTAATGAACATTTGTAAGTTGTGAAATGCCGCAGAGGAGTCTGCAAACCACCTCTTCGTCCTCTATCCTTTTGCGCGAGAGATCTGGGCTCAAAGACCGTTCATCTTCACAGTCACCGGAGTTGTAGATATCTCCCATCGGTATGTTGGATTACACTAATTATGCTTCAATATGATCTTATTATATGCTATATATGTATTAGATGTCATCAGTCAATTTAATCTGAAACCCGGAAAATTCAACATTTTCCATAGGTATGTTGAATTACACTCTTTATGTAAATTGTTTGCATAAAGAGATTTTTGGTTAATAAATTTAGAGCTTCCGCAACTTTGCTTCATGTGAATTAGTTAATGATGATTACAGAGAATTATCGCCCTTACATCGTGACTTGTTTCTTCCTTGCATCATCGCTGCATAATCGTGGTATTCTCCCAACAAGTACATCCAAAACCATCCAAAGGTAGCACAAGCTTTTATTGTAGTTGATTTTTACTGTCTGGTGAATGGCATTAAGGTGAATTGTAGTTCAGTTTGATAAACTATGCAAAAATATTTAGGTTGCTCGAAATTGGAAATAAGAAATTGTTGATTTTGATCATTATGATATCTTTATCTGTCATATATAAGTATTGCGCTTGTGCAAGGGATTTCTTTACTCTTGCGTTGATTTTCCTGTCTGGTGAGTGGAAGGGAACTGGATTCTTGTTTAGTTTGATAGAAAATGTAATTGCTTAGTTATGGACATGACAAATATGGTGACTTGTATCATTAGGATATCTTGAATTGTGATGTTAGTGTTGCATATATAGTGAAATTACATGTAGTGGTCGAACTGTTTTTTGTATTCAGAAAGATGATCAGTGGTTGATGATTCTTTTGTTTCCATACCTGCTCCGAAAACTAAAGCATTATTAGAGCTACTGTTGAGGTGATAATCATGGACTGTAGTTTTTTTCAATGGATTGCTTTTGCCTTTTTGTACTATGCTTAAAAAGAAAAAAAATTAAGTTAATAAATTTATTTATTCTCGTCAAGCACCTAGCTAGGCTATATTGAAAGCTTGAGCATTGGTTTATATAATGTAGGACTTGTATGTATTAATGAGTTAATTCTTTGATACATTGAAAGTTGCTAATAGATATGTAGTACGAATTTGATTTCGTAGGATTTGAAAGGTGTTTGTCTGAACTTGTTTACCTGATTTCTGGTCTTGTTTGTTCATATGTCATGTTCCTTGTTCAGAAAAAATAGGAAGACACATAACACTACTTTGAAAAACCGAGTAAGTGCTTGACAAGGAAACTGGGGAAAACTGGTATTTGATTTTGATGGGTGACATTTCTATATATAGGTATTTGCAGATTGGTAAAACAAAAGTTATTTCTAAGATATGATGGCATAGCTGGATGCTCGTCGTTCAGAGGTTATTAGGAAGATGAGCGGCCATTATCCAGAGGAAAATCTGTTCATATATGGCATTATGGCTAAGAAGAATTTCACTATATGGCGTCGCTATGCAATACTTCTCTAATTAGTGTGTAGAGGCAATTGATTTTTATTGGATTGGTTCCTTAATGACCGTCTTCTATTGTGGTTCTGGAGAAGTAGAAGTTATTGGCTTTTGAGAAACAGTTTTATTTATCAAAATTCGACTTTTAAGCTTAATGTAGGATTTGGCAACCAAAGTGCATGCAAATATAAAATAAAAAGTGAAAGCTAAATTCCATCATTGTTTTTAGGTTGTTGATGTTTAATTTTTAATGGTACGACTTACGATAAAGTTCTGATACAAAAGTATGCCAAAACAAAACATAAACATTTTTTATAAATTGACAAAAAAGGAATACGTAATTATTTTGAATTATATTACCATTTGGTCGAGCCTACTTTAAATATAGACTCTAGGGTATATTAAACTCTATTTATTTAGTTAATATATTTGAAGTTGATTGCACTAATAATAACAGTGACTCTTTAATAGTGAGACTCTTTGATACTCAATTAACTATTAAAAATGCCAACACACAATTATGATTTAAAAAAAAAAAACGTAGCACACGCGTAGCGTGTGTCGTTAAATTCTAGTATTTCCTAATTCCTTTTTAGATTGAATAGGTCATGCAGTATCTGATTAGGACAAATATTTACCTAATTTGCAGATCCACGTCAAGTGTACCTGCGTTTGGCAAAATGAAACTAGTAAGGTGACTCAAGGTTAAAATGGTGATCATTGACCTTATTTTTTATAAGCTACATAAAATATGTTTGGTGAATATAAATAAGGTAGTTGATTTTGAGAATTTTTAATATATGTAGCTTATTAAAAATATGGTGACCAAGTAATCAACTTATCACCTTATCATCTTGAAGTCTTCTTACCAATTTATTAGTTCGTTTTGTCCAACATAAATTAAAATAAATATATAGCCATGCCGAGTGTGAGCAAATAAACATGGGATTTTCTATTCTCATGTCGCCTTCGTACCAACCTAAGAACAGGTCTCCATTAGATCGTTGCCACGTGGCACTTAAATTAATCTGATCCCTTCTTTTTAGTTCAAAACTATTTTACATGTAATTTTCGGTACACTCTATTAAAAATTATATTCTTTAACTTTTAAAAATCCACCTAAATATAAATTGACTATAATGCCATTTATACATATATACTTTTATAGTGAAAAGAAATATTTTTCCAGAACTAAAATTTAATATAGTTACATTTATAAAAATCATATTAATCAATTAACCTTCTAATTAATTATCACTAGATGATTTTTTTTTTTTTTTTATGATTGATTCAATGCAATTAATCATAACAATTTGTTTTCTTCCAAAAGTCCAGAATACGAAGAACCCTAATAATCTATTTCTCCTAAACGCACAACTTCACCGGAGAAGAAATACTATCTTCATCGTTTTAGTTCTCTGCATCTTGGTAAGATTTGTCGTTTTGTACTACAATAATTACTACTTTAATTACACAACAAGCTAAGATGAGATGAGATGAGATGAGATGATATTAATCTTTTTCAAAGACGTTGTGACATGTCTCGATTGAATTGGATTAGGAAATAGGGGTTTATGAAATTGGGGAATAACAAGTTAATTAAAATTGAATTTAGACGGAAGACTGTGTTGTTAGATTACTAAATTGAAATTTTTTAAAATTATGGGGTATAAATGTATATTCAAGATTTATTATTAAAAATTAAATTATATATTATAATATAATAACTTCGTACCTGTGTCATGTGGCAACAATCTAGTTGAGACCTGTTCTCAGGTTGGTACGAAGCCGACCTGAGAATAGAAATCCCCGATAAACATACAAAGAACATAGCACTTCTACTTTCCAATTCAATATTCTCATCTTCTGATACTAAGCAATGAATCAATCATTGGTCTGAGCTCCAATTAGAGGCGTGTCCAAGCTATAAATATTCTGATATTGGCACGAAATGAGTTTTGAAAATTTTTCATAATTTACTTGATAACTTTTAGTATACTATATACTTTGCGGTCAAGAATGTAATAATGTTTTTTTATATTAATTAGTCGTATCTAAATGTGTGCGCAAGTCATGCGCTTGTTAATAATTCCCAGTTTTTTTTTCATGAAGTGTCGTAACATTCACTACTCTATCTTATGCGAATGTCATGCGAATTTCCTGTTCAGTTGTTCTATCTTATGCGAATGTCATGCGAATTTCATGAGTATTTTTCTTATGCAAATACTGCGCAAATTTCTCATATTCGTTTTAACTTTTTATTGCTTTATATATATACACATATTGTAGTTAAGCTTTTCGGATATAACTTGCAGTTGTGTTTCTCCATAGCATGTGAAAGAAAAAAAAAACAATTAGAAAGCAATTTCTTCTCTTCACATGGTGGAGTGTGTTTGTGTGTGTGTTTTACTCCCTGTTCATGTTCATGTACATAGAGTGCTCTGAAGTATGTGACAAGCATTGCTCTTCATCTAATGGATATTTATAAGTAAAAATAAACTAAAATGCCTTTAAAGATTGTGGAAATTGAGGAGACTAATAAAAGATACAAATATGCAACATAAAATTATAACTTCATTATTTCAGTTTCGGTTTCAAGCATGATGTTACTGTTCATAATCAGTTCTCTAGTGGATTCACACTTGACCGGCTCGATTGCGAGTGACGCTCTAACTATCCTCCCGTTTTTATGGAGCATGTGAGTAACTACTAATATTATGTACCACATGACACATGTCATAACACTATAATGTCGATAGTCCATCTTGTAATGTGCAATTTTGCAACAAAAATAAAGTAGGAATGTGAGTCACAACGTAATTGGCTTAAATCAGTCACCTTATTGACATTCACCAAACAAAGAATTACAGGTCATATCTCGACCGTCCTTTTGCCTTCTCATGGCATGCCTACGCTTGTTCATAATAGAGTAACTTCAAATTAATCACCATATAATTCACCTTCTTCACATTATACATAAATTATTATGGTCAAAATCAAATAAGTTGAACTTAAGGTGACTTAATTATACCTTGACATCAAACAAACACTAAGGTAATAAGGTAGTGCTTGCAATTATTTATTGCAAAAATGGAAAAAAAAAAAACGAAAAGAATGAAGTTTTCTTTAAAGTTTTTATTTTATTTTTCATTTTTTTTAAGGAAACTAATATTTTCCTTATTTTTCTCACATTTGGCCACACTTATATTATCTCATTCTTTGCGCAAAGAGAGATAAATGATTAAAATAAATCATAATTTCACAAATATTCCAACTGACCCACAATTTTTCCGAAATTTAATTAATCGACCCACGTTAAAACCATTTGCATCTAGTCGACGTGATCTGAATCTGATTAATCATCAATCAGCCATACAATTTATCAATTCACCATCTCTATCTGTGAAGAGAGAGAGAGAGAGAAAATCCAGAGAGCCAGCCTAGGGTTTTACCAATTTTCCGATTCGCTTCAGATCTGTAACGATCATCAGAATGTACGGATTCGAAGCGCTCACCTTCAACATCCATGGCGGTTACCTGGAGGCGATCGTCCGCGGCCACCGCTCTGGCCTCCTCACCGCCGCCGATTACAACAACCTCTGCCAGTGCGAGACCTTGGACGACATTAAGATGCACCTATCTGCCACCGAGTACGGGCCATATCTCCAGAACGGTCGGTATCCTTTTATTCTCAGCTCTCAATTTGTTACTACCTCCGCAATTCGCGCCAATTATGTGTTGTAGTTTCATTCATTCAGTATTCAGTGTCTAATGATTGATGATGTTTAGCTCATCATTGTTTTGGTTGATTCGCTTGGTTTTGCTTTCGTTTGATATGAGATCATGGAGAAATTCGGAGCTGTTTTTAATGCCTTGTTTATGTTTACTTGGACTTATTGCTTCCAGAATTCGGATGGTTAAGCTCTGCTCCTAGCTATGAACTGATGTTTCCGGCCAGCTACTGTGATGTAGTGTCCTGTTTTAAATGTTAGCTCCTCAAATGTTAACGAAGTTGCAACTCAAAACATATGATATCTATCTGCATTCCTGGATCCGATTTTATTCTCAACTCTCAGTTTGTTACTTGTATATTGTGTGCCAGTTATGTCGTGTGTGTGTCGTTTCGTTGCTGATGTGTAGCTCAGTGCTGATTATGCATAATTTTGTATGAACTTAAAATTAAACCGGAGAGATTAAAATCTATTTAGTTTTTAAGGCCTTGCCCTGACACTGTATGTTTGCTTGGATTGAATGATTTCAATTTCGGATAGCAGCTCTGACGGTCTGACCTGAATTTTATATATTTCCGGCCATTATGATGGAATTTTTGTGTTTGATGTTTTAGTAAATTGTTATTGTGGTTAGTTTCTCAAAGGTTGTTACAGTTGCAATCTAAAACCTGCAAGTTGTCATGATCCTTTATTTCTGAATTTGATCTTTATGTACTTCATTGTGTTCTGCTGTCGTGCTGAAAGCTAGTCTCTAATAGTTTTCTATCCAAATTTCAGAGCCCTCCCCGTTGCATACAACAACAATCGTGGAGAAATGCACCCTTAAACTTGTGGATGAGTATAAGCACATGTTAGCTCAAGCAACAGAGCCGCTATCGACCTTTTTAGAGTACATTAGGTTAGTATGCAACTTTCTCAGTCTTCTAATGTTCTTTTGGTGACTGTGGTGTACTTATAACTTACTCGCACAGGTAATATTCATGTCCCAGGAGTATAGTCCACTTCCAGATAAACTACGCTTTTCAGAGATATGTCATTAGCTGTGTAGCAGAGTGTATTATTATATTATAAAATATATAATCGAAATCAATTATGTATGTCAACTGTTTGTTAACCTGGCTCTGTGAATCTTGGTTCTAATGAATCTTGTTTCTCTAATATTGCACACGAAAAAAATATAATTGGTTTTCAAATTCATGGCTGCTCATCTTCTTTCCCCTTTTATTCTGAGTTGTTCTTTTCGTACGTGGATGGGTCAGTGGGAGAACAAAAGTATTATAGAACACTCGTTATTATGCTGGGTGTTGGGCTTGTTTTGAGTTGAGAAACCATGAGATATTGTTTTGCAATCGTTAAAGCTAAATCACTGAAAAGCATGAAATATTGTCTAAGCACAGGTTATCAGCATCACAGATAATCATATCTCACTAGAGATCATTTCAATGCCTTTGGCGAGTAAAATATTTAGGCAAAATCAATTATCTATGTTGAAATTCTGTTTGTTGGCCTGCCTTTATGATTTCTAGGATTTAACTGATTAACATCAAAGATGATCATATCTCACTAGAGACAACCATAGTGCTTTTTTGTAGTTGTAACGCTTATTTCTTGGATAGTTCTTTTAGCGAATGTAAGTTGGTCATGTTAAGTTACTTTTCTGCTGGCAATGCCAACTCGAGTATGTCTTCAACACTTTGTTATGATGCATTAATTTTCACGGATGTTATGTATCTGTCTGCTTGTTTTTTTTTTTTCAAACTGTAGCTCATTTGTTCCTATTTTCTTAGATATGGTCACATGATCGATAATGTTGTTCTAATTGTCACTGGAACTTTGCATGAGAGAGATGTTCAGGAGTTGTTGGAGAAATGTCATCCCTTGGGAATGTTTGACAGGTACTATTTTATTGCGCAATTGGCTTATATTTGAACAATTTCTCATTGTAACTCAATGTATTTATGCAGCATTGCCACCCTAGCAGTTGCTCAAAATATGAGGGAGCTTTACAGACTGGTACTTGTTGACACGCCTCTGGCTCCTTACTTCTCTGAGTGCATCACTTCTGAGGTATTGAGTGCCATGTGTTTTTGTTTGATTTCTGCACTTATATTTGATATCACAGGGTAGCTGCTGGTTATTGGTCTCTCTATTATGCATGATTCTTTGAGCTTCCAAAGTTCAGCTATCGTGGTATTTTCATTGTTTTATTGATTTTTTGGTTTAGCTGAAAGTGATTTTGCAAAGTAAAGCATGAATTTTAAAATTTAAATATTATGTATATGGTTAATTTCACATGAATTTAAAACTTCCATCTGGGTATACAAAATGTCTATCTGTGTTGTGTAGTCGGTAGAAGTCTTATACAGATTCTTTCGCAGGACTTGGATGACATGAACATTGAAATTATGCGGAACACTCTATACAAGGCATACCTTGAGGACTTCTACAGATTTTGCCAGGTATAATCTTCATTTTGGAATGTTCAGAAAGTCTCACTACATCTTCGAAATATGCTATTCTGCATTTATATATCTTAACTTGAGAATTTACAATCAGAAACTTGGTGGAGCCACTGCAGAGATAATGTCTGACCTCCTAGCTTTTGAGGCTGACAGAAGGGCAGTCAATATCACTATCAACAGGTTTAATATTTGTCTGAATGCTCTTATATCTATTAAGTTTGTTTTATTTTTAGACTCAGTCATTTGCCTTCCAATTTCAGCATTGGCACTGAGCTAACTCGAGATGACCGTAGGAAGCTGTACTCTAATTTCGGCCTGCTGTAAGTAACTCTAATGAAATGCTGAATTTCAGTGTTTCAACTTACATACCTTCTTAAATCTATTACCTTCCTCTGATGACATGCTTTTGTATGTTTTTATTAGATATCCTTATGGTCATGAGGAGCTTGCTGTCTGTGAGGATATTGATCAGGTTAGGTTGTCTATGTTTTTTTCTTTAGAATGAGATCTGTTTTTATTTAAGTAGAAAAAGTTGGAAAAATAAATAAATAAATAAGATGAAATTCTGGAACTTTTAATAGCTATCTCGATTTTTACTTTTTAAAATTTTATAGGTTCGTGGTGCCATGGAGAAGTATCCCCCATACCAGTCAATATTTTCGAAGTTATCCTATGGTGAGAGTCAGATGCTTGACAAGGCCTTCTATGAAGAGGAAGTGAAAAGGCTTTGCCTTGCATTTGAACAACAGGTTTGTATTGGAGAGGTCCTGCCTCTAAACTAGAATGTTTGTATCTTTGACCGTACTAATTTGAACCATTTTCAACCTTATGCAGTTCCACTACGCTGTATTTTTTGCTTACATGAGGCTACGAGAGCAGGAAATTAGGAACTTGATGTGGATATCGGAATGTGTTGCTCAGAACCAGAAGTCACGGGTGCATGACAGTGTCGTGTTCATATTTTAAATATTTTGTTTGGATCCAAAACTCAACTTATTTTTCCTCGCCATTTATGCTGTATATTTTGTTTGGCCCTGCAGACAGATCCTTGTTTGATGTGAGATTGTGAGATTATTTTCTTGCTTTCAAAATTCATGAATAACAAATTTATTGAGAATAATTACCGGCGAGTAATAAAGTTTATTTGTGATATAAGAATATTTTAGCAGAATTGATCGATAAGTTAATATTATTTGAATAATTGTTTTAACTTATGACCACTCCGGGTGCAGAACTGTTGTGTTCATGTCTAGAACTCAGGTTTGATCGACCGGATTAGTAATTATATTTGGTATAACATCAGACTCAGCTTCAGCACCTTATATCATCTAGAGTCTGAGCGCCAAAATTTATCCTCTGTGACGTAGAACAGCAAAAGCACACATTGATAGCCTCAGCAGGTGTCTCCTTGTAAACTCTAGAAGCTTCAATCACTGTAACCCACTTTGTTGCATCCAGGTAAAGCTGAAACTTCGGATAGGTTCCTCCAATGTTACCGTACATAAACGTTGCACAACTGATAGTTATCGGTGTAGTTAGTTCTTGCTCCAGTCTCTGCTGATGAAATATGCATAGTTGTTAAGCCCATGTTCATGTCATATTCAAGAAACTGAAGAACTGTTTAAAGAAGAGTAGAGTGTTCACCTGTAACTTGGGATAAAATGGATGGAATCAGGCAAAGAAATTTGAGGAAATTCCATTATTGTACATCAGAGTTGTTCTATCTTGGTTCCTTTTCTTGTTTCTGTATATTAATTTGATTTCTGGGGAATCAAGCTTGATCATATTTCTTAAACCAGCTTTAGCTTTTTGAGTGAATGATTGATTAGTCTTTTTGTTCATTACTTTTTTTATCTAGAAAAGTTGAGTCGAGTGAGGTTCAATTTCAGAATTAGCTTTTTTCTTGATCTGGAAAAGCGGAATATTTCCAATGAGTCAATGAACATGTCAATCATTTTACTATACTAGTAATACATTTTGAACAGCCAAAACATTTTACTATAGCAAAAGAACTCAGCAACTCAGTATCATAATCATTATTCATTCTAGAGTAACTGTACAATACAACACTGGGAACACATTCTCTACCCGTTGTTTTAAAGAGACAGAGTGGTAGTGTCTCAATCTCAACCATTGGTTATGGGATTATCTGGCAAGGACCTCCAGCAATAAAGATTCCATCTGAATACGGATGAAAAGCACACACTTTCAACAATCCTCCCGATTTACAGTAAACCGAGCACGCTGGAACTACGTTGTTAGGGTCTGATACCAATTTCATAACGTTTATCCAATGCTGTAGAACCCACCGCTCACCATTTTCCAGAGCCCAAACGACAATATTCAAGGAATCAGAATTGGAATAAAACAAATTCCCCTTTGACGCGCCAAATGATCCGTAACCATCAAAAGAGCATGAAACCATGGAACACAAAACCTATAACAAGAAAGTAGTACAGTACATACATGAAAAGAGCATGAAAACATGAAACAGAAAAGCTCACCTGATAGAGCTCCCTTCAACAAGAAAAGCATTTGGCTTTGAACCCAACAACTTCATGAACTTCATCTTCTTAAACTTTTTGTTAACTCACTCAAAACTCTAAGAACTAGAGATAGTTGGAGAAACCGAGATGACTGGGAGATGACTGCCCCACATATATTTATTGTGTCGGATTTGCGAATAGAAATCTTGGAGTTATACCAAAGATGGTTGTGGTCTTGGTATTATTGTGTGTGGGATTTGCGAATAGATATCCATTCACAAACACATCCAAATTCGCATTAATCTATTTCTCCATTTTGTTAACCCGGTTATTTTAATACCATGAAATCATTATGGTTTGTCATATATAGTTAAACTATCCTACCCTATTTGGAGATGTGCAGTATGATTGTTCATGTTCAGAATGAACAAAAGTTCAATAGTTCGAACATTTTTTGTTTATGCAAAACAAGGATGTTTTTAAGTAGAAAGTCCCATGTATCAAGTTTGTATTGTTTTTTTTTTTAATATATAAGAAAAAGTTCATTAAACCCAAAAAACGTAGTGTACAAGAGTAAGAGGGGTATACCCCAATTATGATCAAGTTTTTATTGTTAACACTCTCATTTGGCTCTTATGCAAATCACCTTATCCATAACATCTTGTCCCATGCTTGGAATTGTAATTGGTTGATCTTGGAACAGATCTGCATATTTGTTGGAGTGACAATTTAAGATGTGCATTGATCAAAATAGTCTCCAACACCTACTAGAATAACAAATCACCACACTTGAGCTTAAGATTGGTGAAATGAGTTGGCAAATATAAATAGGCATTATAAGTGTTATAACTTGCAAAAAGACTTTCTCCATTTCCCAACAACAAACTGAATAAACAAACTTCGCAATAAAATTGATTTTCGATCTTAACAAAGTTTATATGCAGTACAATCCTCATCTTTTGTTTAACACCAAAATTGAGTTGGGAATTTGGAGTCAGTATCATTTATAAACCAGTTGCCCATAATTTATATATTAGAAAAATACAAAGGCTTGTAATTATAGTACTACTATAATTATACATTGAAAAAGGAGAAATGTCATACATAATGCAATTAGGTCAAGTTGTAGGAATGGTAAAATTAAATGGACCCCTAACTTAAATTGGAGATTAAGTTTTAAAACGTATACTTATGTTATACGGTGTATTTACTTGTGGTTTTGCTAATTTCACAATTTCCAGTTTACATGTTGTTAGGTTCTATACATGATCAATTTGTTTATTGTTTTCTTATTTGGAATACCGACAACTTTTCTCTTTTTCTTGCCGTTCCATTGAATACTATAAAGATAAGTCATTATAATTTTTTATTTTGTATATATTTTTTATTTTTTTAATATGAAACAATTTTGATATGATTGATATCCTTAATATAAGTGAAAATTTCAAAACTACAACTAAATACAATTGCGAACGAGTAGGGGTGATTGGCCAAAATCCATATAACTACTCGTGAAATTCTGAGCTTTTTATAAAAGGTGTAATTAGGTGGTTGTTTGATGGTTCAAAGCATATTAAATAAAAAATATAACCAACCTACTAACCTAGAGTTACATCTCTAGGAGAGAGTAATGAAAAACAATAAAGCTCCATATACATCAAATTTAGCTCCTAATCTTGAATACTCTATCCGTTGTGAATTATTTACGTTTGTTTTATTGACTTTTTTATTAATTTTATTTGACTTTAATAAATCTTAAATTTTATTAAAAATAATTAATAAAATTATATAATAAAATTATAAAAACTATATTTTGATTAACTATTTCCATAAATTATTTTTTCATTATTATTTTATATAGTTTATAATTAAACGGAGTTCGATCAAATAAATAGCACAAAAATGTCAAAAACATAAATGTAAAGTAATTCTTCCCCGACACACCTTAGTTTCCCGCCAATTCTTCATCATCAATCACCATAAATCCCATAATCAACTTCCCAAAATTAAAAAAAAACCCTAATCATTAGGCGGAAAGAAAAAAAAAAACCTTCAGTTTCCTTTGCGCTCTATTTTTGCACTCAATTTCATATAGAGTTTGTCTTCTCGTAACCTACCCAAGCCTTTCCATCTCCAATCCACGCGACTCCTGAGACCGACCATATACCAAATCGTCGGATCCCATATTTACTTATGAAGTTCGTTGAATTCATCATCTTCAGTTAACGGAAGCAGCAGCCACTTCGATTTCTCACTTTGCGGCGGCGCGGCGATGGACGACAAAGAGCCTAGGCGCAAAAAGCCCAAACTGTCTAGGTTTACTTATCTTCTCTCTCTCTATATATATATATATATATGCCATTTTAACCTTGTGCTGTTTTGCTTTCTGTAATTGTTTCCTGTTTCAGTTTCCGCGTTTTCGAATTTGTTTATTTGCTTGTTAGATGCTTTCGTATTAGGGTTTACTGTTACTTTTTCCTACCGAAATGTGACTTGTTTGTAGAAATAGGTTGATAGGGTTACTGAGATGGCTATTTGACTGAAGCAAGTTCGATTACGGGTCATTTCACAACCTGATGGATGAATGGAATGTCGTGTCCTCCCTTTTAGGTTTATTATTCAAGTACAAGTAGGACTGAGAAATCAAAATGCAGATTGTAAGTTAAAGTCTAGTGATCTAAGATGGGAATGCCTCTAGAGAGGGATGGGGAGTGAAGTGGAGAAAGTTTATACATATTGTGTTTTCGGCTTCATGGCATGTATACTATTTTCTTCTCACAGCTCCATAATTTGGTGGCTGTCATGATTTCTTAGAATTGTGAATGTGGTAAGAGAGTTAGAGCTGAAATTTTCAAGTGTGGGTGGGCAGTGATTTAACCCTCGCAATAAGAATGTCTAGGATTAGATATGAGCTGGAGTGTGATCAAAAGCTTTGCAGAACCAGTGTTTTGAAGCAAGAGGCAAGGATAGCTAGCTAAGCAGCCTTGAACACAATAACAGGTCACTAAGAACTATCCGGTGGTAACATTTGTTTCTTTACCCTTCATCATTTAACCATCATTTAATATTGTTCATTATTAGTTTCTATCATGGTACCATGCAAACTGTGAATCAAATAATTCCAAACCATAACATTTCTCACAATTCACATCCAATCCAAAAACAGTCTGTGAGTGGTTTGTCATGCTCTCAGATTCTCTTATGGTAATATTTACTTGATTTATTCTTTTAAACATCCGATGGACTTCTTTTGGTCTGGATTGGTGATAATATTCACGTATCTAAAGTATCTGATTCCAGGCTCTAATACTTATCTTACCTTGTCCACTTGCAGGGGGGAGGATGATTATATGCCGGGTAGTATAACCAAAATTGAGCTTTGTAACTTTATGGTCTTTAGTAAGTTAACATGCAAGCCAGGTTCTCGCTTGAATTTGGTTGTTGGACCAAATGGAACTGGTAAAAGTTCCATTGTTTGTGCCATTGCTCTTGGACTTGGAGGCGAACCACAGGTATTGAAGACAAGAACCACAGTATCTCGGTTTATTTCCCTTAACTATTTTATGATCTCATTACTGATGAGCTGAACCGCCTTTTAATGCAGGTTTTGGGAAGAGCTAGTAGTGTTGGAGCCTATGTGAGGCATGGGGCAGAGTCAGGGTACATTAAAATTACTCTGCGAGGAGAGAGAAAGGATGAACCTATTACCATTACAAGGAAAATAGATGCACGCAACAAGTCAGAGTGGCTGTTTAATGGTAAATTCATGATCAAACTAGCAGAGCCTACATGATATCACGATTGTACTTTGTACCTCTATGTTATACTTTCAATAGGTGAAGTTTGTTGCTATCCAAGATGGGCTCCCACTTTCATACTTTCTGTAGCTAGATAATTTATTGTAATAATAATAATAATAATAATAATAATAATAATAATAATAATAATAATAATAATAATAATAATAATAATATTAATAATAATAAATTATTATTATTATTATTATCATCATCATTTATTATATTATTAAATTATTTTTTGTTCTAAATTAGACATCTTAGCGTTTTCTTTGCAGAAAACTATGGCCTCTCAAATACTTCTATGCCTATGTTTCTTGGTTCATGTGTGGGCAAGAGAGAGCCCTGATAGTTTTTTATAAACATTCTGTAGATTAAGTCTTAGGTACTAATGGTAATGGTTTGGAGCTTTAGCACCACCGGTCAGTCTGTAATTCTTAGGTATGGTAGGTTGGAATGGTGCTTTTGGCTCTTGGTTATAATCTGGTTAAATTCGAAGGTTCTTTATTTCGTACTATGTTATCCAGTAGAAGTCCCCTGCAAATGACTATGATCATAAATAACGAGAGAAAATATTTTTCATAAGCAGGCTGAGTCGCATTTTCTTATCCTATTGGCTATCTGTCAACTGTGAGTAGTTTGATGAAATTGTGATCATACTTTATTATGTATTTCTGCAGGAAAGGTAGTTTCGAAGAAGGAAATTTGTGAAGTAATTCAGAGATTCAATATACAAGTTAACAACTTGACGCAAGTAAGTTTGTGCTATTTTTTTAAATCATTGAAACCCATTGGTTGTTTTATGGTTATATGGTTGTTCTATGCTCGTGTTACGCTCATGAATATAAACATTCTTGGTACATAGGAGATATTAAGTCTCAGTTTGATATTGTTATGTTCAATACGATTCTTATGTAATTCCGAAACATTTGAAATTGTTTGTAATATCAAAAGCATGAGTTGAATAAGTCATCAAATATCCATGATAAATTTAATGGTCACAAGTAAATAGCAATAATCTAGGTTACTGGGTTAAAATAGCAATATGTAGGAATATATTATCCCACGATAAATTTAATGGCCACAAGTAAATAGCAATACGTAGGAATATATTATCCCACGAAAACATTAATTTTTAGAGCTATACACTTAAAAAATAAATGTCTCTGGGTTACTGGGGTTTTGGGTCAGATCTTCATATGTGGGCATGGAACAGGTCAGGTATATACCCTAACTATACTTGAAGCTCGTCATTTTAATTGTGGGTATTGAGCGGAGATGGATAGGGTTGAACCCTACTCATTTCCAAGTCTACTTGTGTGTCTTTCCAGTAACAAAAGAACTGCATGATATTTTACTTGTGCTAGAATTACATTGCCCATAATTCCAGTCAGTTTCTTGCAATAGATTGTTTGTTCGGTTGAGGATGAATTTTAGAGTCTGAATTATCTCAATTTGAGGTCAACCTTGTTAGCTCTAACCAATCTATTTCCTAACCTCACCTATCGACATGTCCTGACACTTCAAGAAATTTTAAAACTAAAAAGTCAGGATGTCATCAAGCCTAGTAGTGTTGACAAATTGTCTCTTGAAATAATTGATAATCCTATATTCAGTATTGAGATTTGATACTTGGATGGGATTTGGATCATTTCTTGTGTAAAAGTGCTGGAGATTATTTGGATGTTGGAGGAATACCATGCAAAGAAAAATCTAAATCCATTGCTTAATATCTTGGTAAAAAGTGTACTAAGTCGGATGCAAAAGTGAAGTTTGATATGGTTGAAATAGAAGGGAGCAAAAAAGTTCAAAGCTGGCTCATGTAAAGATCATGTTGATTATGGCATTCATCATTACTCTCTTTATTGCATGTTCAGCCATAGTTGGAAGATGCCTTAGCTTGGGGGTGAAAAGCAATGTCTCATCTTGTTTAGGTTTAGTTTTTAGCCTATAAATGATAAATCAAGGCAAAACTGCTTTTTACTTACATTAAGGATAGTATGAACTGATTATTTCTCCAATTATCCTTTTTTCATTCTGGACGTTTATTTCAATTGACGACCGTTCGCTATCTGATGCCTCTGTCTTTAAAATCAGTATGTGCTGTGTGTGTATGTACGTGTATGCATAAAGTACTCTCTGTCTTTTGTTACCATGCACTTGATGATTCTCTCTTTTCCTTGAAGGTTTCTTTATCTTCATGCAATTTTTCTCTAAATATTCTGAACCTCTAAATATTTTCAACTTCGTCTTGAAGATATATTTTATGTATCATGATGCAAACAGCTTTTGTTGTTTTGCACCTTGTAAGCTTAAATTCTAAATCATGTTACTTTTGTTCTGGAATTGGATCTTAGTTTCTGCCACAAGACAGGGTTTGTGAGTTTGCGAAGTTAACTCCAGTGCAACTTCTTGAGGAGACGGAGAAAGCTGTAGGTGACGTTCAACTACCAGTGCAGCATCACACTCTCATTTCTAAGAGTCAAGAACTGAAGAGGCTTGAACGAGTAAGTTTCTCTGTATGCATTCTACTGGCATGGATTATGCTATGATAAAATGGAAAATGATTGCTGTGGTTCTTGTCATTTGTGTTAGACTGTTGAGAGCAATAGAGGATCCCTAGAGCAGCTGCAAGCTCTCAATGCTGAACAAGAAAGAGATGTTGAACGTGTTCGTCAAAGAGAAGGACTTTTAGAAAAGGTAACTTAACATCGATCGTCTTAGGTTATTAGAACAATCATGCGATTGGCACTTGTTCCTTCCAGGCCGAGTCTATGAAGAAAAAGTTGCCATGGTTGAAGTATGATATGAAGAGAGCACAATATGAGGAATCTGCAAAACAGGTGGAGGATGCACAGATAAAGGTGACTGAAGCTGCTGAAACTTTGAATAAACTCAAGGAGCCCATTAAGTAAGTTCATTGACTTGATCAGATTCTCAATTCAAGCTAGGTGGCTGCTCATTTCCTCAGCGAACATTATTTGATGTAGAAACATCTATCACTGCAGCAGATATTTTGCCCACTAATGTGGTAAATGTAATTAGTCAACTAGATTCAAGCGCCATTTCTAAGAGAAAGATTCAGATTTGTTTTGTAGGTACATTATATTTTGTGATCATAATCTGACAAACTATTGAGTTAATAGATTATTGAGCAAGGCCTGAATATCTTCATCCTTGAACTAATTCGAAACTCTGTGAAGTAGGGTTTGCCTTTTGAAGAGAAAAAGTTTGTACGAGTCTCAAGTCAATATGAGTCACGTTGGTCATACTTCTGTCTTCATTTGCTTCATAGATCTATTCAAGCTGGGGGAGTTGATTAGTCGTCCTAGAGTGTTCTGCTAATTCCTAAAATATGTTCTTATCCAGACCCACTGTACCATGATTGTTATACATTAATTGTTTGTAGCGAAAAGAAACGAGAAAAGGCAAAGCAGGAAGCTAAATTCGGAAAGATAAAGGGCCGTTTAGATGACAATGTGAAGAAGCGTGATACGCTTCTTGATGATGTAAACCGATTGGTAAGTGGTCATTACTTTTGCTTTTATTTCGATTCTGATTTAAGTGTTGCATTTTTCTTATTTATCAATGTTATCATCCATTCTCAGGGAGTGCTGATTCGAGGTAAGTATGACGAAGTTCAAGAGCTGAAAAACCAAGAGGAATCACGTCAACAAAGGATCTGCAAAGCTAAAGAAGATCTTGCAGCCGCTGAATTGGAGCTCTCAAATATTCCTCTTTATGAACCTCCAAAGAATAGATTGGTAAATATTCCTCTGTTGTTATAAAGTATAAACACCAAATCTTTCCAGTGCACACAGTGAGGAGTGGACTGTTGGCCGTCTATTTTATTTTTTATGCAAAAAGTTTGTCTTCAGGAAACCTCTCTAGCTGGTTAATTTATCATCCTCATCATTTGTACTTCCTGGTTTGGTACCCAGGAAGAATTACATGCTCGGATTTCGGATTTAGATCTTACTACAAAAGAGTTGAGGTCCCAACATATCGAAAAAGGCAAACTGCTAAAGAACTATGAAACATCGCTGAACCAGTGCAACAACAGGTCAATATTAACACTACCGTTTTCTTCAATATTTCTTCTGCAAGCTTTTTATGTTCTTACCTAGTTACCTTCTTATTCTTGTATGTCCATGAAGGTTGAGAGAGATGGAAAATGCAAGCAATAAACGATTAAGTGCACTAAAAAATTCGGGAGCTGAAAAGATATTTGAGGCTTATCAATGGGTGCAAGCGCACTCTGATAAACTGAAGAGGAAAGTTTATGGCCCTGTGTTGCTTGAGGTAGGCTATCTAAAAGAGGCAAGTATTGGATTTTTGAACACGATTATATCCTTTAGTAATATTGTGAGAACTGCAAATCCAGGTTAATGTTGCAAATCGGTTTCACGCAAACTGCTTGGAGGGTCAGGTTGCTAACTATATGTGGAAGGTACTTTCAACTTTCAAGTCTAGTGCTATACTATTGTTCAAGATGATTATTTCTATATTTTCAGTAGGTGCAGTTTATTTCAATATTTCACATTTAAAATCCAGAATTAGTACACTTGTTGTTTATCAGAACTCGACTTCTGATATGTTGATAAGAGGAATATAAATTTTGAAGGAGATTTGGCAGTTTTTCGTGACAAATAATGCTTGCATTAAGTTGCTAACTGCAATTAATACTCCTTATTGTTGTCTCGCAACTCAGCAGGCTTAATTGCCATGGTCCTGGGATGTGCCAATCAGTACATCCCTGTGTTTGGTTTTGTTCTGGTTCTATTGTTTGACTGACTAGTGAGTTGAAAGACTATTACAAAAAGAGTTGCCCGAAGGCCGAAACACCAGAATTGGTCAAGATCTTAGATAGACATTATTGCACACAACAATTTATGTTTCTTGCATACCCACATCCGCTTGCTTTAGTGTAGCTATTCCAATTCACGAGCATCATGACCTTATAGGATTCGACTTTACGCCAGAACTAGAACTCGTGTTGAAGAGATATGCATGCTGTGTGGTAGATTGGTGTATTGTGTGAAACGGAGAATAAATTGATAACCTTATTTTGTATAGTGACATTGGCTGCAGTTTATCTAATAGAATTTTGTTATCTCAAGACTTAGATTGGGCCATCACCAGGGAGCATTGTGGATGTTATTTTTTCTACGAGGAGGTTTGGGGTTAACGTAGAACTTTTTTGAGTTTGGTCCTAGGATTTATTTAACGGTGTCTTTTGGATAGGAAGAAACAATAGATATTTTGAAGCTGTTCAGAGTCTAAAATCTGGATCATATTTTCTGTATTTCATGCCTCTTTTTTCTAACTTCTGATAATACACTTTCCGAGTATTAGTATTCTTTTCCCTTAGGAATAGACTCGAGGTTGCTCATAAAAGAATGTAAAAGTTTCAATCAAGAATTCATATCTAACACAACTTTTCAATGTAAGCTCCTACTGATATTCAATGATGAATCATGTATTATGAATTTAATCATTAGTCCTTGGATTTTGGGTATTTATTTGCATATTGTAACGACTACATAAAATTGTATGACAAGCATACACAATACTTAGAAGTTCAAATAGCGGCCATCCCGCTATTTTTGTTGGCTGCTCTGCACAGCTACCCTGGATCGTTATCTTGCTGTTATTTTTTACACTTTAAAGTAGAAACTCCAGGTTTGGGCATTTTGGAGGGTTGCTTAACCTACAAAATTTGCTAATGGGAAAATGGATCAAGAGCCATTCAATATGATTCAGAGTGTTGTGTATTAAGTTTCTTTTGCAAAAACGGAAGAGACAATTGTCTTTTATACATTCTTTCATAAGTAAGCAGTTGATTTGTCTTGTTCACTTTCACACCTTTATGTTATCTTTTCAGTTTGTGCATAGCTGATTTTTTTTTCTCTTCCTTAAATATACTACCTATATGCTTTTTTTTCACCGACTTTTTGGTGAAATGATATCAGCTCTTGGGAGGATTTCTTTTTCTTGCACTTTTAGTTTCCCCTCTCATGTCTCAATGTTGATGGTTGCATGTTTTCCTGTACTCCTCCAATTCCTATGGTTTTATCTTTCAATTCTTCCAACCAAAGAAAAGCTTAAAATATTGTTTTATATTGTTGCATGTGTTGGTAAATTGGAAGTTCTGCAGCTACTTCAGTTGACAACTAATGCAATTTTTTAGCTTGATTGTTTTGTTGTTGATATGTTTTAACCTTTTCTATGGATGGTTGTCATTGACAGGCATTCATCACTCAAGATTCTCGTGACCGGGATTTACTGGTTGGGATTATTAACGAGCAGTTCCGTGTTCCTGTTATTAATTATGAAGTCAAAGCTCATCACAGAGAGACTTTTCAGCCAAAACCTGAGGTTTTATTCAAACTTGATTAATATTCAGCATAATAGCTATTGTAGCTACCTGGTTCATCTGACTGAGTCATGCGTTTTATCTAACTATCAGTTACAGGCTCTTGGCATAACTTCCAGACTCGATCAAGTATTTGAAGCTCCTGATGCTGTGAGAGGACTTCTGATCGATCAATTTAACTTGGATAAATCAGTATGCTAACTCATAAACTTTATATAACGTTATGCACGCTGAAGATTTGAAAAGCATGAGAAAGCAAACTGTTGGATTTGTATTTCTGAGAAAGTTTTGGTTTTTAAGACTTAGAGTGTTACTTCTATTTTCTTACAGTATCTAGGATTGAAAGAAACGGACAAGAAAGCAGATCAGGCCCAGGAACATAATGTTATGAATCTGTGGACCCCTGACAATCACTACAGCTGGTCTAAATCTCGTTATGGAAACCATGTATCTGCAAGTGTATCTTCTGTGGAGAATTCTCGTCTTCTTCATTGTGGTATGCTTCTTTCACACTTTTTATGTTTCTTCAGGTGTCTCTAATTATGTTGACATGGTTTAAGCTCAAATGTTTTATTTGTATATTAGTTCTCTCGTTTTATGCATTGACTCCGTAGAGTAGAATAGATTATGGTCCATATGTTGAGTGCATGCTGAAGAGAATAACGATTATGAACTCGACATATAATTCTCTGAGATAGAGAGTAGAAATTTGTAGACATTGACATTACATCTTGCTGTAAAATGTAGCTGTTGGAGATACATATACGTTGAGTTAATGTTGGAACAAAGGAGATTATGATCCTAAGTTTCTAACATGTAATATTCTGAGCCTAGAAGCTGAATTTAGTTTACATTTCAGTTCTATGTACAACAAAGTTATGTAACTTTCTGTAGAAATATGGGGAGGAGGTGTTAAAGACTACAGTACATTGTATCTTTCTTATTCATTCTTCTCAACAATAATATAGAAGTACAAATAGACAAGTGCCAGGCACTTTAATTAATAGTAAATCATAACAAGGATATCTACTAATTTATACTATTCATTAGCATGCCTGCACCACTATTCATTTGCATGTGTGCATTGTGTAAATTCACACTTCATGAATTTCATGCTATTAGTATCTCATGTTTTCACACTTCCTCTCAAGTTAGCACACAGATATCACATGTGTCCAACTTGCAACAAACGGTGAAGTACATGAAAACTTTTGGTCCTCATCTCTCTCAACATGCATGGTTGCCTCTACCTCGAGTAATCAAGCGCCAAGGTTTAAACTGATGTAATTCAACAACCACCTTTTCTGATTGTTGAGTACATCACTGCTCCTGTTCTCATCCGTATCAACAATCAGTTCTTCGTTGCCACAGATAGAACAATAAAAACACATATTCCAAATGCTGAGAGTCATTTCTGCATTAAAAACACATTCAAAGAATTATGGAAACCTCTTTTTGCTCCAAGATTCATCTGAGTTTTTTTTAATCCAGAAATCGTCCTTCCTGTCTCCCAACCCAGTAAGCACCACACTTTTCCTTCCCCCAAATCGAACTCATCAACTTTGAATTGTATCACGGGCAGTTGATGGTGTTGGCAGCGGAAATTCCAACAAGTCTTGAATGCAACTTGCTTTCAGCCTTTTCTGTTTTTCAGTATGCGATGGATGGGGAGAGTAGGATTTTTTGGATTAACAGAGAGTGAGTCTCTTCTAAACTAATGCTCTTTTTTCTTTCCATTTTACTTTATAAATCTTAGGATTCAACGTATTCTAGAGCATGTAGAAAATATGGTGAGGAGTTGTTGAGGACTATATAGTGTCTTTCTTATTCATTCTTCCAACAATACACAGAAAGTGCTGGGCACTTTAGTCAATTGTAAATCATACAAACATATCTACTAATTAATGCATATGCTATTCATTAGCATGCCTGCACCACTATTCATTTGCATGTGTGCATTGTGCCAATTCACATTTCATGAATTTCATGCTATCCATATATCATATTGTCACACTTTATTTTTCTGGCGACAATCTTACCTACCTATTTTTCTATAATAAAGCTGAATAAGCGAAACCGTCTTTTGGTACTTCCGTTTCCAGGTATAGATAGTAGTGAGGTTGAGAGAGTCAAATCAAATAAAATGGTGCTGGAGGAGAACATTTCCAACTTACAGACAAGTCTGAGAGATCTACAAGCTTCGATAAGGCAGACGGAAGATGAAGCAGGCAGCCTTCACCGTGAACGTGTAAGTTATATACCTCAGAAAATGAATTTAGATAATTGTCTTACAAGTACTGTTTCGTAGTTTCTTGGTTATGGGCAGTACTTTTGTTATCTATTTATCTTGAGGCTACGCTGCTTGTGTATTGTTTATTTGTTTCCGTTAGTATAATCTTCTCATGACATTTGACAAGAAAAAATGAATAAATAAATTAAGGGAACAAATGCCCTGGAAGTTTAGAAGCAAAAGAGAATAGAGTTGGAAATAACAGAAGAAATAAATTGAAGTAATCCCCATACAATATATATGCATATTACATACTGCTACTACTACTACCACCACTACACGTGTATTTTGACGGCCTACTCTGGGGGTGGGGGTTTGGGGTTAGTTTATTGTCAAATGTTATCCTGGACTTGACATTCAGATGTTATTCCTCTCTCTGTGTTTTTTGGTTAATTTTTCAAATTTATTTTTCGCTCGGTTCTCATTCTGTGTTTGTTAATGGATTTAAGGGAGAAATTCTTAAGTCCAAATTATTGTAATTCCTCTGTCCCATAACAAGAGCCCCATTTTTTGTTCATTTTCTTATGTCCCGTTTGACCTCAATTTAATCATAGCCCATCACGTGAAAATAATTTAAAAAATTGTATTCTAGAAATATAGTTCCTATTTGTAGTCAAGCAGACTACAGATATAGTCCTTATTTTAAAATTGTATTGTGGAATATAGTCCTTTGTTAAAAAATTGTTATTTTTTGCTATCATTTACGATTAATTTGTAGTCAAACTGACTATAGAAAGGTCAATAAAAACTGGGGCTTTTGACGAGAGACGTAGGAAGTACATGATAGCTCCTAACGTCATCTAAACATATCCGTATAGAAGATTCTCTATCATACCCTTTTTTGTAATCGCAGCAGATTATGGTCCAGACCAAGGGTTAAATTTGTGAAGCCAAGGTTGAAATGGGATTCTGAGTAATAACATAATTGGGTTTTATAATAATGGTTTTTAAAGCTCGATCATAATAGTAATAAAATGAGAAATTAATGGGCTGGGAGCAATAATTCTTGATTTAGATCTGTAATTCGTCCTGGATAGTGTGTCTTTCTTGTCTTCTAACCCACTGCTTATTGCAACGCTTTCCAAGCAACAATATACCAGTTTGAAGTTTGCTGGGATACTTAGTAGAGAGATACCACATGAGAAAATATCTTAATCTTCTATATCATTGAGGGGATGTATCCTGACTTATCAATGGGCATCCTCAATGACCTCATACTGCTGTACGTCTTATATATGTGTCCTCTCTAGCTTCTGGCTCACGCTTCTATTATCAGGGACGAAGAATCATTAGGTGTACAGTTTTTCGAACTATTAGGCATTTTTACTTGCTCTTCTCTTAATGCACTGTAATTTTCTTTGACATAATAATAACATGAGGCCAACCTGTAGGAGGAGATTGTTAAGACTGGACAGAGCATGAAGAAGAAGCTGAAGGACACGGAAAACATTGTCAGTAAGTAAAAAGACCACTCCCAAATAATTGGATATGCGCAATTGATTTGCTGTCCTCAATATACATGTAACTGTGTACACATGTAGTACATAAACGATTATTTACAGGCGCTCGCGCACACACCCACGTAAAAAACATAAAGATTCATTTTTTGAATTTCAGAACAAAGGAAGGCTAGGTTGAATTCTATAGAGAGGGAGGATCGACCAGATAGAGCAATAGAAAAGCTTATTGGAGAGGTTAAAGAATTGAAGATCAAGCGGTTTCAGTGTGTGTTAGAGATTAAGGTGAATTCAAGATTGCTCGTACCTTATATGCTTATCTTGCAGTTATGAAACATGTTATTGCAATCTGGAATTGAACTTTCTGATTATTTTACCTCTATTTATTACTTGGTAGAATTTGCTCATTGAGGCTGTTGCTTACTGGAGAAAGGTTGCCGAAAATAGACTTTCGTGCATTGAATTTGAAGCCAAGGTTTGGTCCAACTTTTGTTATTAATACCTGAAATATGTACTTTATGTTATTTTATTTTGCAAGAAGGTAGACCTGAACTAGACACTTTCATGAATATAACTGGCTTTGTTGGGAGTGTGTAGGGCGATAAATCTCAACATTTTTGTTTAGAATTTCGTCCTTTGAGTTGTTGTTTTTTAGTTTACACTGATAAACTTTCTATATTATACGGGGGGACGGGAACCAAATGGTCAATTTACTGAGTCCAGCACTTACGATCGTATAGGAGTCATTAGAGAGGGAAATTTAAATAAATAAAACCTCTTGACCAAGAGTAATTGAACTGCCAATTATCTTAAAGGCTCACCCCCTTTATGAGTTGGTAATTTTCAGGTGACATTGTCTCATGAACATGATTTCTTGACCGTGACTGCTGAATATGTTCGGCAGGAAAAATTCAATTCAAACTGTGAATTTACCCTGGCCAGTTATTTTATGCTCTAATCGGAGTCATTACAGAGGGATATGTGAATATCATTAAACTTTTCTTTCCTTTGACAGATAATCTCTAAGTTTTTGTAAGAAGTAAAACAGATAGGAGTGTATTAAAACTTCAAATTAGACAGAAATGGTATAAAATCCTTAGTCCGAGGGTTCCTTGCTGCAGCATTGAACCGCAAAAACAAGGTCCGGAAGGTAAGATTCTTGATCGTGCACTCTGAGCAATATATGTCACCAAATATTGTTCCTGTCCCCCCAAGTACACCAAAAATCACACCTTGACATCTTTGCAATTGGGCACAGTTTATTGATGTATGATGTAAAGTGAGAGTAAAGAGTTTGTACTTGGTAGTAGTAACCGTAGGTTTTATTTCATTTTATTTAAAAATGAATAAAGTTGTACGTGGGGGTATGATTGAATAAAGCAAGAATTACTTGTAATGATCAACTGGTGTAGATCTAATTTGCCAAAAATTGATTAGGATATTTCTAATGGCACAAACAAACAAACAAAGGATGTATTTCTTAGTCGAACAGAGGGAGTACATTAAAGGTTAGATGGGCATTCAGATTTCAGATTCATTTTAAAAATCTCTCCGACGCTGAATTTAGGATTAGCTAACTAAAAAATCAGATTCTAGGCTTTGTAATGTGTGTTCCAGCAGAAAATTGCTGCAACCACCAATGGGATTGGCTGTTGATTTGAATACAGAGTTTATCCACATGAAGTATCAACAAAGATATGTTGTATAAATATGTTGATTAAGAATCTTTTGCTCCTTAGATGAAACTGTGTTTTCATTGCTTTGCTGATGTAGATAAAGGACATGGAGTCTAATGTGAAAGAACAAGAAAAGTTGGCCACACAAGCAACGATGATGATGGAGGAGTGTAAGTATAATTTCCCTCACCATTTAATTCTGAAGCTACATGTTATTTTCGTATATTAGTTCTCATTTCCCATTTTCATTGTTATAAGCTTGCTGTTAGTGTAATGATAGAGGATAAGCATGGTTCCCTATGTCATCACTTCATTTTTACTTGTTGGATACATGATGTCCTCTTTCATTCCAGTTTTTTGGAAACGTGCAAACTGGTGTATATTCTAAAATATTACTGTTAAGTGATGTGATTTCATTCATGGGAAATATTACGTCTTGGTATATAGATGGGTACATAACTACATATCGAAGAGATACCTACTGTTTGAATTATTACATCCAAGGACAAAGGTTTTGATTTTATTTTTTTTGTAAATGGACAGAGATGCTCCTTTAACAATTTGAAAATTAAATGCATAAATACAGAAAACTGCAAACATTTCGTTTATTTATTTTAACAGTACCTTTACTCCTTTTTTTTTTTTCCATAGCTCCTGAGCTGATCAACTCTGATAAGATAGAAACTTACAGCTCCGTTCGATTGGGTACTTCCCTTGAGAAAAAATGAAAATAAAATAGGCAAGAAGATGGTATTTTTGCAAGTAAAGTTCAAATGTTGGTTAAATGAACTTTGTAAGTTTATTACAAGAAAACTTTAAATTTTTGTTTAGATGTTAAATTTGAGAAACTATAGTTCCAGTTTATAAATTATTTTTGGTTAAATGTATTAAATTTGTAAAGTAGTATATTGTCTAGTTTATAATCATGTCAAATTTTAAAAACTCTTAAAGAAAAAGGGTGAGGTAGTAAAGTCAGGGTGTAGTCTGTTGAGCAATGTACTTGGATGTTATTATCATGTGTCATGGTCCATGGAGGACTTTAGTGTATTAAATGAAAGAACAGAGACCTATCTGATATACCCTGCATCTACTTGACCCACTCCTTGTATGCTCTAATTTTTGTTCTTTTGTTTATTACTTAATTGTATGGATTTCCTTAGTTAGTTGATAGGGATATCATATTATGCAAATTTAGTATCTTTTTTATTGTGAAGGAGAAGTAAACTTGGCTTTCATCTTTTTGGCGTGCAATAACGGCTTTAATTCTATATCTACTCTAACTTGTTATTGAATTACTTGAGAAATAGATTGCTATTGTAATACTATACTACTATATTAGATTTGCATGCCCCCAGTTCAGTTTTAAGTATAAATCAGTTAAACTGATATCCTGAATTATTGCTACTTTGAATCATTCTCATTTATTTGATCATTGATTAGATAAGAAAGCAAAGGAAAATTGTAGAAGGCAATTATCAGCTGCCAAAGAGCATGCCGAATCGATTGCTAGGCTGACTAACGAGCTTAAACGTGCTTTTCTGGAGGTATGTACACTGGCTTATGTCCTGATAATAACATGCATGTAGATAATTTATCAGCAATAGGAAATGGCAGCATGTTTGACAGCCATAAATTCATGTCAAGTTGTAGTACTGGAGATTTGTGGACCTTTTTTTTTTTTTTTTATTTTTTTCGGGTATGGAATTAGAAGCTTCAAACAAAATGTATGGCAAAGCGAGAAGCTTAAGAGGGAACAGATTCTGTTTTCAATTTGGAAAATTTGCATTTTGCTAAAGCTTATTATAAAATGCTATTTTCAGATGCCTACTACTGTTGAAGATCTGGAAGCGGCAATTCATGATACTACATCTGAAGCTAATTCTATTCTTTTCCTGAATGCAAACATTTTGCAAGAATATGAAAGCCGTCAAAGAAAGGTAACCCTTTCGGTTTTTCTTTACCATTGTTCATGCTGGTTCATTCTTCACCTGTTTGATTCTGACTTGGGAAATCTGTATTTTGTGCAGATTGAAGAGCTGACAGATAAGCAAGAAACAGATACAAGGGAATTAAATACTCTAGTTACTGAAATCAATGCTTTAAAGGTGAATTTATAAATAAGTTACTTTATTACTATCCATGCACATAAGCTTTCAATATTTTTGCTCTATCATAGGTTATCAGTGAGGATTGTAACAGTGAAACTTGTAATTTCATTACATTATGCTCGAAGATAAATTGGAGAAAATTATTAATAAACATTCAATATCAATTAATACTGAATAAACCTTTAAGAAACTCTAGCTCTTTGCCTAAATAAGAATTATCAACTAAACTAGAATCCTAATTGTCAATTACCAGAACTCCAATATAGTACTCATTCATTTACATTTAAAACTTCCTAAGTAATTATTTTCTCTAGAATTAAGGAGTAACAATAAAATATTAGTTTGTGGTAGGTATCATATACATATAGTTGTAAGTGAGTGATAAACTATGGGATAGATTGAATAAAGTAATGATAGTATAAAATAGAAATAATAAAGAATTAATGAGTGGGTTAAAAGTTTTCCTTTTTGGATTAGTAAGTTTGTAATGGAACTCCAAAATGGAAAGGTAGAAAGTTTTTAATGGAACCGAGGGACTATGATAAACCCTGGAGCAGATATGTTTTCTTTATATGATGATCTCAAACTAACATGACCTTGATTGCCTGCAGGAGCGTTGGCTTCCAACATTGAGAAATCTTGTGGTGAAGATAAATGAAACCTTTGGTGTTAAGTTCCAACAAATGGCTGTTGCTGGGGAGGTGTCTCTGGGTAATTTTTTTGAATTAATTTTGATATTTTTGTCTTTTAACATTTTGTGATTTCCCAAATTTAATCGTTTCATTTCTTCAGATGAACATGGCATGGATTTCGATAAATACGGGATCTTAATAAAAGTGAAGTTCAGGTAATTGGAATTATGGTTATACTCTGTTTGCCCAACCCGGAGAAATGTGTATTTTGTTGGAGATGTTCTAACTTCTATGACTTCTATCACGTCAAGTGAATGGAGTGTGACAGTTGTGGTTCCCATAAATTTGTTACATAATAGAATAATGCACATCTACGCACAACGTGATCACAATATTGGACTCTCCACATCTATAAACATTATTATGACTGAGCGTTATCTTTGATGTTTGTTTCCATATGGTGCTGTCTTGTTATGATTTAACGTGGTTTCCACTATATGATCATCAGGCAAACAGAACAACTTCAGGTTTTACGTGTTCATCATCAATCTGGAGGGGTACGCGACCTACGGACCTAGTGAATCCTTCCTGCATGATCTTGATCTTCTGTCAGCAGCTAGTAATGTTTTTGTTCACCTGTTTTGTTTTTTTCTTACAGGAGCGCTCTGTTTCAACCATTCTGTATCTCATCTCTCTACAAGAGATGACAAGCTGCCCATTTAGGGTAGTCGATGAGATAAATCAAGGTCGGTTTGAGTCAATTGTGTATCTTCTAGTATTTGAATGGCAAGAACCCATGCATCTAGTCTAGACGATAAAGAGATTTTTTCTTTCTTCTCCTAGGTATGGACCCCATTAACGAACGAAGAATGTTTACACAGTTGGTCCAGGCTGCCAGCCAACCAAACACTCCTCAGTAAGAAACCCTTATTTCTTTCTTGCCTTTAATTTTTTTTTTTTTTTAAATGATGAAGTCAGTAAGAATTTAAATGAACTGTTCGGCAGGTGCTTTTTGCTTACCCCGAAACTGCTACCAAATCTAGAATACAGCGATGCTTGCAGCATTCTGAATGTAATGAACGGGGCTTGGGTTGAGCATCCGGCCAAAGGTATGTGGACTAATTTTTCTGTAGTTAGCAGGTATTCATTCTTTTTGTGACCGAATGAATGAATTAATCTCTAATTAATTCATTTCTTGTGAATTTGCAGTTTGGAGTGATGGTGAAAGCTGGGGATCTGTCAATGCGAAAATACGTCTGCCAAGTTAAATTGTTTGTTCGTGTTCATGTGAATGGCGATTGATCTACTCCTTTTGTCCACCTGTCTTGTATTTTAGCCCAACTGAGTGACTCTTCATCTTCTGAATTCTCATGTTTTCAGTCCCTCGCTCACTGCTAAGACCACTATTTAATGCGATGTATAGTAACTGACTTTTATGATCAAATGACTCATCATGGGGATCCGAGAACTTGTGTTGGGCTTTTCCAACTGTAGATTTTCTATACTAGTTCACTGTTTTGGCTCCTTGATACGTAGTTTTCTTCAAAATTTGGCTTATTTTATCCCCCCGTACTTGCAAGTATAATTTCTGCTCGAGCAAAACTGGGAAATTTTACAGGTTCATGTTGCTTTAATCTTCTATCATGGCTGTTCCAGTGATTACACGAGACCTTTTCTTTTGTTTTTTTTTTTTTTTGTTAAAAATGACATGAATGCCGAACTAAGCGGTTAAATCTTTTAAACACAAGTTAGGGAAATACAGTACTAGATACTCCCTCCGTCTCACAAAACATTACCCACTAGGGTTAGCGCGCAGTTTAAGAAGAAACAATAAAGTAGTATAAAGTTAGTGGGGTATGTTAATATTTTAATTGAAATAGAGTTGTTAAAATATAAATTAGTGACAAAGTTGTAATATAGTATACAAAATAATGTTTTTAATGTGTGGGGTAGCTTCCATTTAAGGAAATGGATAAAATTTTGTGGACACCTACAAATGGAAAGTGGGTAAAGTTTTGTGAGACGGAGGTAGAGGTAGGAAACTAAGTGAGCTTTGAGTGATAACATTCCAAATAATAGAAGTGGAAGCATTGTGTTAAACCAAGTGACATTAAATAATCTTTTTTTAAACAAGTAAACAAGTAATTTGTGATGGAACTAAAATGACAAAATAGGAAGATATGTAGATGTAACGTAGGATGGTACGTAATCAAAGTATCAAACCAGAGGTTAATCTCCATATATAGTTTAGGCCGGAATGGCAACTGAGGGACCACCGTGGTATGGAACTACGGTTAGCAGTTGGGATGGTCGGTATGTACGTAGCTTCTTGTCAAATTCAAAGTAACTGACCTAGCCAGCCTAGTTGCATGTACCACACCACCCAAACTGCAACCTACAATCACTCCCTATCAATATGGAATAATTATTCTGAAAATTATGATTTTTTTCCAAATAATAATTAACACTTCATTGATATATATTAAGGGGAGTATGCTCAACATTTGATTTTTGCAAGAATTTCGCATCATTCTGTCATTTTACCTTTGGTATTGGTATGATAGGACATATACGAATAGAATATTGACGGATACGTAAAAACGTAAAAAAAAAAAAACAAAAAAAAAAAAGTGTAGGATATAAATATATGTGTTTAACTTTTTTCTATATATTTTTATTATTAAATATTTAAGCTAATGTTTTAAATTCTATAAATACTACTTCCTTCGTCCCTGAATTGTCCATTTGATTTTGTTGGTTTTTTTTTAGCTTTCTTTTGACTCCGAACTAATCCTAGTTCATATTGAAAAGTAATTTTAAAAATCATATTTTTTTAATTTTTTTTTAAATCAATTTTAAAAATCATATTGTGAATATATAAGATTTGCACTTTCAAAATATAAGTTCAAATATTGATTTTCCTCTACGATTTAGGATTAATTCAAAGTCAAATGAAATCTAGAAAAAGTTAACAAAATCAAATGGACAATTTATTAATGGACGAAGGAAGTAGTAAAGTACAAATAAGAAAAATATTCATATGAATATTCAGTAAACACAAAAATATAGAAATATTATATCTCAATATCACAAACATTCACATATACGATCTAATATAATAAAAAAAAAAGGAATTTTTTTTGAAGAAATAATATCTACGAACCGTGTACTACTATTTTGTACTAGTGTGATTGCAGTCCTTTCCGCACTTCACAACCAATATTTTCTTTATCATGCACATGTAGTGTAACAGTGTTAAGGAATTGAATCAACCAGGGGCGAACTCAGGATTTGAAGTTCGGAAGGGGTCAAATTACATATATAGATGTAGTTCGGAGATTGGGGGGCCAAATTCTAAAAATTCAAAAATATTAACTAAAAAAAAGATTCTTTTTTATTCTGTGGGCGGACACCTAACAATGCCCACCCTTATCTCCTCCCCTGGAAGCAAAGTACGCTAATGACTAAGCATACGAAACATGTACATGTCTTATCTCTCCTGTTTTGAAATTTGTTGACATTGATTATTGGAGTGCGTGGATCTTGATGATATTTCATCACTTGATCATGACTTATAATTAAAAAACGTTTTTAATTCTCATTTCTCACCTAAATAACCAACCCCATGTTTGAAATGAGATTTAATATCTTTCTCGTCCAATTTACCGTATGATTTAAAAAATAATTTGAGGTTAAATTGACAAAAGAAAAGGTAAACAAAATAAAAAATAAAATATTAAACTTATAATAGATTGGATAAGTAATAAAATAAAATGAGAATTTATTGGTAGATGGAGGGAGTATAAATTTAAATTTTCTCTCTTTACCACTAGAGATAAACATCCATTTTGTAGCATCGTAAATTTAACGTGTTACATACAAGCAAGCTACTTCATTCTTTTGGCAATATACACTTGACACTAGCAATAGAGAGCTTATTTGGGACTACATCTCCAAATAAGCACCAAATAAGCCACAAAAGGGGCTCTTTTGGGGCTCCATTATTGGAGCCCATGCTTGAGGGTTACCATTTGGTAGCCCCCAAAAGAGTCCCCAATATTATTATTTTATTTCATTTTATTTCTCTTTCATCAATTGTGTGGTGTATGTGGATTGTATGTGTCATATTGAATCAACAAAATAGCCCATAATAAATCTAAACCATTGTAAAAAGAAATGAAATAGACTTATTTGGAGCTTAAACCCAAAATAAGCCTCAAATTTAGAGCCAATCATGTGGTCTTATAACTTACCTTAAAAGAAAAAACCAATGATAAAACTGTGGTCTGGTCAAGTTTGGAAATGGTAGTAGTAGAAGAAGTGGATCATGTTCTTAATTTATTTTAATAATCCATGGCATGCAGTTTCTGCCTTTCTTACTAAAATATCTGGTAAAAAGCACTGCTCAGATAGTCAGATTATATAATTCATTCATTGATGAAGTTCTTATCCTTTACTATACTATGTCATCTTTTATTTGGTGGTGAACTTTTCCGGCTTCTCAGTTGGGTTAATTAAAATTATTCCTCCGCCTAGGTCAAATTGTTTTCATTATTTTTCCTTAGAATCAACGCTTTGCGTACAAATAAATTTCCAAATTTCTGAACTTGTGATCATTAAGTCAATTAAGGTGCTCCACTTTTTTCCATGTCATGTCATAAGGTACAAGCCAGCAACTTTATATTAATGTTTGACTATAATAATATTGTAAACTGTGACATTCTTAATATAGGTATATAGCGGTGTATAAATGAGAGGAAATCGGCATGGGTGTGGGGAGGATTAGAAAATTATTATAAGTAAAAATGATCAAGTATCACTATTTTTATTAATTTAATTTTTTGGTAGGGTTTGATTTCTATCTCTCTGTGAAAAATTAAATTTATCTCTGTGTTGTGTGTGAAGAAAACTAAAAATTCATTTAATAAAAAACTACTGTATGTATTGTCGTAATTTACATTTATAAATGAGATGAGATGAGTCTATATTTTGTGAGCAAATTTTTGGGAGGGAGTGATATTAATTACTAGTCCGTGTCATTACAAAATTTCAGCTACTAAACCCATACAGATTATGCATATCACGATAATTAATAATACGCTTAGTGATTAGCAATAAATTAATTAATTAGTACAGTAGTAGTACGATAATATAACTTGGTCATTCGTGCAATACGATGTTTCTTGAGTTAGTTACCCTGACTTAATGGATAATTTTAACCCCACCAATATTTCACTTTTTACGCATGATTGACTTGGTAGTTATTTCTTGCAGTAATATATTCCAAGTTGTCTGCCTCTCTAGTGTTATTTACCACCTTTAGGCCCTGATATATCCTTTAACTACAAAAACTTCCAAGGAACTTGATAATCTCCAATTCTAACCCTCATGAGAATTTTACTTGTCGTGAATAATATTTTAAATCAGTATTAAACCGAAAGTATAGTAACTAGTAAATGACAACGATGGGGGTTTCAAGTTTAATACGAACGCATGTGTATCAATAAGATATACTGTTTTGGAATTTCATCCATAAATAATCCAAAATTAGGTATGATTTGCAAGAAATAACGGGATGAATTTCTATTGTTAAATTTTCGAGGTGCACAACAGTGAGGTCAACACGGTGCACCGTAACTTTCGAAAACCAATCAATGGTAACTATGCCAACCAAGAGCATGATGGGAGTACATGTTTGGTATGCCTTTAATAAATCAGTCACTGATAACAGTGACGGTCAAAAAGTTGAGTACCGAGGTACAACGATACAAAAAAACGGGATTCAAATGGTTCATTGGGAACTGATGCATGTGCAAAGCTACACTTAGTAATTAAAGCATCAACGTCTATAATAAATCAGTAACTAGTCATAACAATAAAGTTGGTACTCACTCCATTTCATTTAAAACTGTTCCACCTTTGTTACTTGTCGGCATGCTTCAACATTCCCAATTATAATTCGACAAAAGTTTGCCACAACTAGAAATTGTGAACCCTTTCATAAGGCTGGTATTTACATAAACATGCCATTCAATTCGCTCAACTAATACATTTGTTTTATTTTCTTTACTATAACTCATCAAATTGCATGATAAAATTTCAACAAAATGAAACTGTAAAAGCATAGAAGTAAAAAATTATTAAAAAAAAAAACTATCTCTATGAAAATTGAACATTATTTATTAGATAGTACTGTATTTCTTTTGTTACTCTCAAACGCTAACTATGTGTGAAATATGTCAACTCAACTTAAAATATTACCCATTCAACTTAAAATATTACTCCTCATTAGTTGTTTTTATTTGGTTAACTAATGCTCCTCATTAGGAGTATGTCTTTATTTTTGTTTTTGAGTAATAAAAATATTTAATTGATGAAAAAGTAAATGAGACATGTCAAGCTCAAATTTAATCTCGTAAATTTTAATTTTAAAAAAAATCTTTTAATTTTAAAAAAATATATAAAATTTTAAAAAAATATTTTTCAACACAAAATGTAAAATGTATAAGCAAGCAAAACAATAGTGGGATGGGATGATTACCTATTTAACTATTTAAGTACCTTTTAACCCACCCACCTAACCTCTCCCAAACCTTCTTTCTTTCTTTGCAAATGCAATCAATCACATACTGCCAATCCCCAAAAGCTGATGTCCCAAATTGCAATTACCATGAAACAATCAAGTCTTGAAAGATGAAACCTCAAATTTGTCAGAATTAGAAATTTGAAAGACAAGAAAACAATCTTGAAGAGGTAAAATCAAGTAGGCTAAATCTGATTTTTATTTAATATACTGGATAAAGAAAAAAAGGCATAAAGTGAAAGAAAATTAAAAATAAATAAATATCCAGTCTCTATACAGACTCAACTAGCCCACTGGAATGTTTGAAACAAGCCCCTGGTTTTCTCTATTCTGCTCTCCCCTCAAACCGACCTCTATATATATCCCTCACCCCCCACCCTACCCACCCCCTGTATAGATATATACACAGAAACAAAGAATAGATATATACATAAATACACACAAACAACTGCAATAAACAGAAGAAAGAAAATAATGAAATGAAGCTGAGTTTCACATTTTCATAGTATCATACTGTGTACTAGTGTAATTCTGTTTTCAAATTTCAATCCAATAGTGGAACAGGGATACAACAGTAAAAGAAGAAATCCCTATAAAAAAAAAAAAAAAAAAAAAATTCCCCTGTTTTTTGGGATTTAGAAACAGGGAGTTTTGTGATTTGGGATCAGAGATTTTGCAGTTTCTTGGAGAACCCATATCGGAGTTTGTGTTGTTTGGGTCGAAAGATTGAATTTTTGTTATTGTGGTGGATGTGATTGATGCAAATGGGTATTGATCAAAGTGGGAGCTGTGGGAAAGGGAAGGTGAGTAATGAATCCAAGAAGAGTAAGCGAGGTGGTCGAGACAAGAAGAAGAAGACCGCCTCTCCTGTTCAGAAGCTTTATGAGACTTGCAAGGAGGTCTTTGCAGATTGCGGCCCTGGCATTGTTCCTTCGCCGGAAAAGGTCGAGAAGCTCGCTGCTGTTTTGGGTAATTAACATACATTCCGATCACTTCTTTTGTTTCTTGCCTTGGTTTTGTTTATGGTTCGATTTTATGGCCTAGATCAGTAGCAACTTGTGTGACCTAGAGTCTCTTGTTCAAAACTGGAAGTGAGTCCTTTAGTAGCTATTAGGCCAGTTTACATGGATTTGAATCATAATTCAAGCTCTTTTGGTGATAATAATTTATTGTGTGATTATGCTTTTATTAGGCCTATTGGACTTGGTGTATATACTTTGTTAATGAGATTTGTTAGGTGATATGGACCAAGTACACAAGGTCACTTAAACACTTGTTAATTGTTATCTGTACTCCATATTGGTTTCATGTATGGTCAATTGGCTGAGGTTGTTGTGCCTAGGGGTTTGGTGTTGTACAGGAGAACATAGTACACATTTTCTATTTCTGTCATAAGAAATGGGGTCACAGTTCATTGAACCAGAGATAATGTAGAAGGATGCAATGTACACTGAGATTAAAACATGACTAGAACATGAGGAATACTACTACTCTCTACCATTGTTATTCCCAATGAGTACTGTTATGAGACATGTGCTCTATCTTGGAGGGCTCAATGCTCATAGGTTTGCATGGGACCCTACAAAAAAGTGATAACTGATAAGGGTTTGTAATCTACTGTTTGTGTGTTTGTAGATTTTTCAGATGGATAGATAGATACTAGTAGTTGTCTTTTCTGGAATGATATATGCTGAAATCGTGGGATGGATTTGTTTGTGTGCAGATGGAATGTCTCAAGCTGACGTTGGAGTGAGATCCAACTTGCCGTTTTTCAGCAGTGAAAGGTCTCCAATCATCACATATCTACACCTCCACGAGTGTGAAAAGTTCTCTGTATGTAGAACCTTCTTCTTTGCTCCTCCAACTACTTATCAGCCATTTTTTTCAGTAACCATAACTGTTTGTGTGCTGCCACATAATGCATGGACAGTGCTTGAGTGCCACATATACATAGAAACCATGCATAGGCTATGTTTTCTTTAAGGTTTAACCAATATTTTATGCCAGTCAGTCAATACTATTGGTTCAGCTTAAGTCCCTTGTGTTTTGTGTGTGTTTGGTTTTGTGATTAGTTCTCAATGGACCATACAAGAAAGTTTGAACTTTGAACTGTTGTCTGTTGGGGTATAGGTGGCCATGTTTGCTGTGTGTATGATTTATGAAACTTACTTAGCTGGGAAATCCTTAAGTTAGCCTTATCTGGCACCTTAACTGTAAAAGAAAATTCTTAGTTAGCAGTGTGGTAGTAGATATGTATAGGTTGTTTGAGACGCGACTAATTCAGTCGAAACTGTTAAGCTTAAGTAAGGGTGTTTTTGTGTGAGTTGGGGAATAGTGTTTTGGTTCGAGGTGTTAGTTTTGGGAGGAGATTAAAACTTCAGTAGGTTTTATAGGTATGGGATATTAGGATAGCTAGTACTCAAGTAAAGGTAAATGTTGGAACTAAGGTCGAATAGTGTTAGTCAGGCCCCAGGTGAATGTTAAGAACTACTACTCCCAAACAACCAACAACCCATTATTGTTAATCATGTGGATTTTGTCTCAATTAGATGAAAACTGCATGGCTAAGCATCCAGCTAAAACACAACCTGTATTAGTTTAGTTTCTACTTCGTACTTCTTATTTATCAACGCAAACACATGATTTACCAAAATGTATGTTTCTTGGTTTTCTCTCAGATCGGGATATTCTGCTTGCCCCCAGGAAGTGTGATTCCTCTGCATAACCATCCTGGGATGACCGTTTTCAGCAAGCTTCTCTTCGGAACAATGCACATCAAGGCGTTTGACTGGTTGGTTGACGTTGAGTTGGATAAGAACATCCCAGAACTGACAAAAACAGACAGTCCCGAGCCAAATCCTGAAGGGACAGCTGAGGTTGCTGTTGTTGCAAAAAGTATGTTCTAGTAACCCAAGACTTGTCTAGCTTCAATATGTTTGACGATTCACATAGTATATTCTTCCAATGTAAGCATTTCTGTGCAAGTAATGTTTGGATAAAAGGAATGAATTAATGCTAATATTAAGCTAGTAAACAGAAGCTTGCGGCTTTTTCACTCCGGTTGGTGGTATTGTATAGTAGTCTGTTCGGCCAAAAGTTTTGGTAACCGGGCCTAATTGCAAGCCACTTCTTATCTTGTTTTAGCGAAAACAAATTGTCTTGTAGCTGTCTGTTGATGACATCTTCTTGTGTGTGTAGAGGAGGACCATCCTGATGGGTTACGAATGGCGAGGATAAAGGTTAACTCTGAGCTCACGGCTCCGTGTAAGACGTCCATTCTTTATCCAGCTGATGGTGGTAACATGCACTGCTTCACTGCAAAAACTGCTTGTGCTGTGCTGGATGTTCTGGGCCCTCCGTACTGTGACCCCGAGGGTCGCCATTGTCAATACTACTCGGAGTTCCCGTTTTCCAAGTTCTCTGGTACGGCCCATCATCATCATCATCATCTTATTATTTCATATACAATATTCACATGTCCTTAGAAAGGAATTACCTCCATATGTCAGTGTCGTGATCTCTGAAAATGCGCACTATTTCAGTTGAAGGTGTGTCAGTGCCGGAGGAAGAGCAAGCCGGTCATGTGTGGCTCAAGGAGAGGGAGAAACCGAAAGATTTGTGCTTAGTCGGAGTGCCCTATACCGGTCCGAAGATCTCCAAGAAGTGAATGTGTTCTAGATGGAAAGCTAAAAACATGAGTTGGCAATATGTAGGAAAATAGGATAACTTTTGTTTCTAGCATTTCTTTACATTTTCTCTCTCTGTTGATGATGACCTTTTGGTTTCTTCTTGTTTATTTTTGCGGTTGTTGGTGGTCTTGTTCATGATAGTATGATGTACATAGGTTTAGACAGAACTGAGGGAAAGATGGTTTAGAGTTTTCAATGTGCACAAGGGGAGTATTCTTCCCTTCCAAGTGCATTGAGATGTGAAATCATGCATGGATTTCTTTTTTCTCTTTCTTGCCCTTTCTCATATAAGTTTTGCTGAACCTATTATAAGCTTTTTCAGTTGTAAAACTGACTGGCATGAATCTTATAATATTTTCTTAAATATTGCTATTATTTAGTTCCTTATAATTTTATAATTTTGAAGTTTTAAGGGTAGGCCAGTGGTAAGGGTGATGTACCAAGGAGGGTAGGGGGTTCGAACTTTGACAAATATGCATAAGATGGTTTAGGGGTAGTTGAAGTTAAAAGGTGGTAAAATAACTGTGTAGGAGTAGGATTAAGATATTTAGATTTAGTTATCCCTTATATTTATATTTAGGATATCAACTTAAGATAATAATTACTTATTCGAGATATCATATTTTTACTATAATTTATCATAATTATTTTTCTATTATATTTTTTAAGTTCAATTTCAAATTTGAGATAGGGATTCATTGTAGATAAGTTATTTTATATTATAAATAAATAATTTTAATCCGTTTAAATTTGTTAAATTCAATTCAATTCCCTTCTAAGGAGGTTAAAACACTCAAGTAAAGCTGGGATTAGTAACAGTGGTAAAATCCATATTCCTCAAGTTCAATTGCAGGATAGTAATCTGGTAATAAACTAATTAACTAAGCCATGTCTATTCAATTTGAAAAGTGATTATCTGGCCGTGGTTAAGAATTTGGAAGCTCAAAACTTTGCCTAGAGTCAAGACTCAAGTTCTTTCTTTGGTTGCTAGTCTGTACAAATTGCCAACTAAAGATAAGTTGTTCAAATATGGAATAGTTCAAGGATCCTTTTGTGTTTTTTTTTATGGAAGTTGATGAATGTGTGCACCATCTTTTCTTCCATTGTGGTAACTTACGATCTCTTTTACATATCGAAGAATTTGTGCATCACTATATATCGGATTCAGATTGTGGATTGAGATTATACACTCCTACAATTTGAAGTTTAAGGTAACGAAATTACATATAACATATACTCCCTTTGTTCCGGTAAAAATTATTCAGTTTGACTTTTTTCGGTCAACAGTTTTCAACTTTGACTCCCGATTACTCTTAAACTATAATGATAAAATATTTAATAGAATTATATTATGAAAATTTAAGTTCTATATTTTCATAATATGATTTCGTCAAATACTTTATCATTATAGTTTAAGATTAATTGGGAGTCAAAGTTGAACATTGTTGACCAAAAAATCAAACTGGATACTTTAGAGTGAGACGGAGGGAGTAATTATTTTGGAAGCTAATCTGGTGATTCGGAAATAAATCGCCAAGGCCCAACAAAACACCTGCCCGAACCGACGTGAATTTTAACATTAAGGCTAGGCTATGCCTATTAGTACATAGGAAGCGTACCGTCAGTTGATTGGTCATGCATGATTTAGAAGCTTCGGTTGTTAGATCTATTATATATCTAGAATGTAGATATAGCCAAGGCAAGAAGAATAAAGTTTTGTCAACATCGTAACTGGACCTTAACTGTAAAACTGCCAAACAAGCTCCCATCGAGTCATAATCGAGCTGAATAAGATTTTTGACCATTTTTCAACTTCATTAAAATGCCTTTTTGCCTGTCTTTTTTAAGCCATGAAAATGTTTTCCTCAATCAATCACAAACATTGATTAGCTACGGAGCGGAACGGCGGAACTATTACTAGCTAGTATTGATGATAATGTCAAATACGATAAGATTTTTTCTCTTGAGGCAAAATTACAAACCAATTTGACTCAATACCATAAAACATCACATCTGAGATTGAACGACACAAGAAAATATGACCATTTGCGTGTTTTCTCGTTACTGGACCGGACCATAGCCCATCTTAACGAAATCCTTGCTTTCAACTTTGTCTGTTTTGTTTGAAAATTATTGTATAGATCTAGTCTATTACTTCCTCCGTTTCATTACAAAGTTCGTAAGGGAACTATTCATCGTGACCTTTGACCACGTATAACTCCTAAATTACATTAGAGAAAAATATAATAAAATTATATTATGAAATTAAATGGAGTATATTTTCATAATATAATTTTATTATATTTTTCTCTAATGTAATGTAAAAGTTACACATTGTCAAAGGTCGCGATGAATAATCCCCTTAGGAACTTTGTAATGAAACGGAGGAAGTACTATCTAATACAATAAAATCGTAAATCTCATATATTATTACATTTACATTTTTACAAAGAAATCAGTAAACCAGCAGTTTCATTTGAATTTTTTTAAAAAAAAATTATTATGATGTGAGCAACCATTTTTAGGGTTTTAAAATTAGAACAAGATCCGGTTGTTCCAAGATCATCTAGAACAAACATTTCAAGACCGTATGGAATCAGGAACTAGCAATGTCAAAACCGCATGAAATCTGAAACTAGCATGTTCAGTTGTATGTGCTCAAGTCTATCACATATTGATGAGTTATTGGTTGAGCTATGACCGACTCCATGCGTTGGGTACCTTAGTTAATGAGATAGGGCCAATCTACTCAAAATTCCAACAAATACATTCATTTGAAAACGTGAAAGGAAACCGCACCCAATCAAACAATCACATTGATTTTTTTTTTTGGAAATATGCATATGTTTCCATCCGTGAAGTTTTAAACTTGCCAAAAGGGAAAGTGGAAATATTTCTCTGGATTTGAAAGGTAGCACATAGAACTTAATCACCAATTCCTAACCTAAATTGGGCACGTCAAACTAACTACTAATATGTACTTAGTTAAGTACTAACCAGACATACCAAAACCTAAGTTTAATGATAAATTTGTTCAATGAAAGTGGTTGGAATATTAGTCTCAAATCTTAGTTCACACTATTTCAACTCTTTAAAACGAAAGAATAAGAAGAAAAAAGAAAGAAAGAAAGAACATCATACATTGGGATCAACCATATATGTACTTAGGAACATAATCACGCTACTCATGTCATTACTTTAAGATAATCTAACGCTTTAATAGTAGGAGTATTTCTTTTTATATCTACTTGCATTTCATTTGGGTTAATAAGAAGCAGTAAAAAAATTTGACTAGACTTTTTGTCGAATTTCAAAGTAAAACGAGATGTCACCTAGGCCCTAGCCAGGCATCCTCCGGCGATTCAATATTCAACTTATGAGACCAAAATAAATAAATAAAACAAATACAGTACTTACCGATATTTAACGTACTACTACTACTAAAAGTTGTTTTTCCGTTGGCTGCTAGGAAAAAAATCGGTTGGAGTCACGATGCATATACTATTACATTCTTCTTCAATCGTCACAAACTGTGGCCACTTTCTTTATTTCCTTTGAGATATGGTCAATTTATCCCCAAGTTATAAGTGGGTGTTTTTTGTTATTTATGTGTATTTGGATACCGTTTAAATATTAATCAAGAGGAGGTGAAGGGTAATTGGTTGGAGTTTCAAAGTTTAAGATCGTGGAGATACCGTTCATATAGTAGCAGTGGTCAAGTAATATGGCTTTTTTTATGCTTCCTTACGCCGCATGTTGTTTTTTTATGTATTATATCATACGTGTATTATGTGTTGTATCGTACAATACATAAAGTATTATGAGACGCTACCCTGATGTTTGGCGGAGGGTTTTGAATGTGATTTTGAGTTTTGAAACCCAAACTTATCACTTCAACTTTCACAAGTAATTTAGAGACCAAAATTACAGTCGGAATCTAATTAAAAAAAATTCAGTTTTTTATCCAAAAACTCAACCCCACCATAATTCATAATTCAGAATTCACTTCCACAACCATAACAAAATAAAATGATAAATGACATCACACTAATTCTAATTCTAATTGGCATATAAAACCATGTTGTGGTGTACAAGCTCATCTCAACTATTAATGATGGTTGGCAATCATGTTAAACTATTTATGAGGTCAATGCCCCAGAAATAATTTCTTCCATTATTTTAGTACTAATTTTCATTTTCTCATTTTCAACCAATCAACCACAGCTGCCAAGTGCCAACCATTCAAATTTCAGACTAGCTAGGAATATGAAAAATACTGATGAAATATACTGTGACCCAAATCTTATATTTCAACACAAGTACTTAATTAATTATTTAAATAAATTTATAAATCTCAGTTTGAAAATTAGTAAACTAATCTCAACTTGGCAACTAAGTCTCCATGTAGTAAACATGTTTTCGTTAGATTTATGATGTAGGACCACTACTAGTCAAACAACTACCAGACTATAATTAAGTAATTAAATAATAATTAAGCAGTTATCTATTTCTTAGATTAATTAGTTGTCAACTATAAATGCTAATAATAAACAAATTCTTGGCTTGACCAAACCAACTGTTGGTGGTGTAGCTAAATTGTCTTTTACTAATTGCTTAAACATTTCTTATATAATTGATTGTACTTGAATTTTTCACCCCTGATTTATTTTTTTGGCACTTGAAGATGCTTCTATTTTACTATTCCACAACTTGAATAGCTTAAAACAAATGACAAGTTCAATTTTAAGCAATACTTTTTATACTACGGGGCAACTAATATAATAAGTGACTATAGTGCATTTCAATCAAATTTAAAAGGATAGTTGGAAAGGTAAATAGTAACCAGGTCGGACTCTGATCCCATGTAGTATGTTCAACCGCCTAGGGACTAAAAAATTTTGGGGCCTCGGAATTTGCAAAAGAATTCGAATACGAAATTCGCATTTGAAGTTAATCATTTATTTTTCATTTTCATGTTAAATATTTTAAAATTTTGACATAGTCATGTCACATAGGCCATCATAAACTTCATCTTTTTTGAGATTGTCATACATGTTCCTTTTGCCATATTACATATTTTGGCAGCATGCATTTCATTGGTTTTACAGTCAAACTTTGATAAGGTAAGATGGCTCTGAATCTAAATAAACTGAGTGAGTATATATTTCGCAACATGGATTTCATTGGTTCGCAGCAGGATTGATAAGGTAAGACGACCCTGAATTTAAATAAAATGAGAGAGTATATGTTATTTCTTATCGAATTTGTTTTTATTTTTTTATGTGTATAGAACATCAGAATTAGTTGGTGGAAGTACATAACATAATACTTAATTTGGTGGAAGTAATATAATTGTACTCAAGTGTATATAGGATGTGAAATATCTACATGTTCGGTAAATGACTAATTTATAGAATCACAATAATTTAGGCCAAATGTCTAAGAATGATTTCTACTATTGTAGAATATAAGACGTAGTTGGTAGAAGTGATTTTGGTAATCGTTATACTCAAGTGTTCAATGTGAGATTTCTAAACATTTGATAAATGACTAACCACAATAATTATGTTAAACATTTAGAATGATCTATAATAAAATGTTAGTCGGGGCATTTCTAAAAATTTAACATAGGACCCAATATTCTTAAACCGGCCCTGATAATAACTGGTCTAGAGAGAGGTATGTATATTTTGTTGTTGTCGTCCATTTACTGTTTGCGCATATATTTAAATTAACACCAAAGTTGGTGCACTAATAGAAACGAAATTCATCTCTAAACATAATTCAAATGTACTGTTAGATTCCGCACCCCCCCCTATCGATTCAAACTTTTGGGAAAATGATCTTGACCCTTAATAAGTGATATCCCAAAGAAAAATAAATAGATAAAAGATTGCAATACATCAATTTTGATAAAATGAAAGTTAGTAGCTAGAACTATTTGAATTGAAGTATAATGAATCTAAACTGATTGAAGCCATTGTTTTACTAACATAACTTAATCTTAGTCTAACAATAGAAGACATATTAACTAAATTGTACTAGTGTACTCCGACCCAACATGCTTGGATGATGTCGTTTGGAAACTAACTGTTAATTTGTAGTAGTAAAAAATTTTGTGAATTGAGTTGAATTTTATTGTTGGTATAAACAAATGATTTGGTAACTTCATCAAGTAATGTGAAAATGAAATGTAAGAGAGTAGTTCACTCATGTGTTAAATAAATAGTTAGTTCGTTAATCTGATCATTTATGAATTAGTTAGGAGATCAAATCTTTAATCTGGGCCGCTAGTTATCAGTTTAGCAGAGTAACACCAAATTGGTGGGACCTCGCTAGAACATCTAACAGTTTTCTGTTTTTTCTTTTTTCTTTTTCCTTTTTTCTGTTTTCTTTTGTTATTTTCATTTATTTGTTTGATTATTTTAAAAAGAAAAGGATAATATAAATGAAAACTGTGTGTTTCAAAAGAGTGGAAATTATATTTAGTGTTTGGATTTCAGTGAGTGAAAAATAAATGTCATATGAGCGATAGGGTTTCAAAGGGGTTCATTGCTTGAGATGGGTTTATAAGTGTAATGTAACAAGTTGGCGATGTTTTCTCGACTAAAACATTTATTAGATGCTAGGGGTGTAATCACTGTTATACCTCTAATAGAGGAGGTGGGGTCCACACATGGGGTCCACCATCTCTATTGGAGAGTGTCGCGGTGGTTACACCCCTAGCATAAAAAAAGGTGACTTCAAAGAGTTTAATTGAACTGCACTAAATTATTTATAGTATAAAATAACTAAATGAACTGAATTAATTATCTAATGCTAGCGCTAATTATCTAATTTACACCCCTAGCATCTAATGCTAGCGCTAACTATAAATTAATTATGACAAAAAAAGGCCAAAAAACATAAAGCCTTCAAGTCCTGCCATCTTTATTAGTTTTAAAAAGTTAAATTGAATTGAGTTAAGTTAAATGATACTAATTACTTATAATATAAAAAATAACTAAACTGAATTTCACGAATGTAAATTGAACTGAAACATCGTTTTTTAAGATGAAAATAGTTAAACTATAAGGTGTTAATTAGTTAAATGCATGATCGATCAACCCCTCGTTTTTGTATGACTAAACTTGTATAAAATGGGTGTCGACTTTAAGATAGATATATAATAGTAACCCTACAAAATGAATAGTCTTCGTAGTTGTTTGCCAAACTGACTAATGTAAAGTTATTAATTAAACCCTAAATTTGATCTCATCATTTTGTCTCTCGGTCAATTTAATTGACACTTTCATATATATTATCTACAACTTACCTCTCTAGCTTACGTCTCTTATAACCTACAATCAAATTTGTGTGATAATAATACAACACAAGAACATCGATCTCAGATTTTTCAATCTCATTGGTCAAAAGCATATTTAAAAAAAAAAGTCATTGGCTCAACCTCCAAATATCTTATGATCAAACCATATCGAGTGTGTTCTTGTTCGACTTTAGACTCATTTATTTCAGAAATTGATTCAAGCCTAAATTTGATAAAAGGAACAAATACATGATACACAGACTCATAATTAATTAACAACACTATCCTACATGATTGTATACTAATTAACATATTGATAATAACATATGTATTATGTATGATCACCTTGTGTTGTATATATAGCCTTTACATGCATCCAAGAAGACACTTTATGAACATTAATTTAAGAAAGACTTGTACAGGAGTATGTAGTATGTGCCAAAAAAACTTGAGCTGACCAAAAACGGAATAAGAGTTTACCTTCGTACAGACCACGTTGAACCCTTCAAAATAATTCTTTGTACTTGAATCATGATCAATTCTTACATACTCAAAGTTTGAAACCATAATTAATTAAATAATAATAATGTAATAAGTTGAAACCTATAGATACAAATATTAAAAATGATGACCACCGTATTATCCGTTCTATGCTACTACAAAGTCTACAAATCTATCTGTCACCAATGTGGGTTTTTTCAACCCTCTAATTGTTTTTCCCTAATTATTTTATTTTGCAGTTAACCCAAATTTCTTCTCCATTTTCAACTCCATGTGTTTATTTAACACTCGCATGATATCATACCCAGGCAGTTGACATTTTGAAGTCTCCTATGTGCTTCTTTCATTTGTGTTCACAAACAATACTCCAGTATTAATTTTTATCTTAGTTAGAGTTTTTCCATATGTTAAGGGTAATCACTGTAAAACAACTTACCTCTCATGTTCATTACACGTTGCATTGTTGCTGTGATATTTTTTGTTACATTCATTATTTACATCATAAAACGTGTTTTTACAACATGCATGTATTAATTTATCGATGGCTACGGTAAAATTGAAACCACCACAAGTTTTATCCGTAAAGATTGTGTTATTTTTACATACAACTTTAGAGAACGCGTAAAATTTAACTATTTTTTATCTCCTACCAGCAAATTAATCACTTTGCAAATGTATATTACATATACAATAGAAAATTTACCCGCTTTTATATGTCACTTGCATTGGTTATAACATGCAATATCTAATTTATATCACATGAAGGCTTCTATTGCTACCTTGTCAATTAGCTTTGTAAATTTTGAACCACATGTTCTATTAAACTTGATTACCTATAAAAGTATGATTGAGAAAGTTTTATGTATAATTCCAGGCGTATTATTAAATTATTAAATTATTAAAATAATTATTAAATTCATCTTTTTCTTGAATCATTAAAATAATTATTAAATTAATGACTTTGTAAAGTATTAGATAAACAATAGAAATTTTACCCGCTTTTATGTCACGTGCGTTTGTTACAGGGAACTATCTAACGTATATCACGTGCATTAACACATGCATGTGCATGCTTCTATTGCTACCTTATCGATTAGCTTTGTTAGAACCTCATGTTCTACTAAACTCGATTATATATGAAAGTAAGTCTGAGAAAGTTTTACGTATAATTTCAGTAAACGCGTAAAAATTTATTCATTCTTTTCTTCAATTATTAAATTAATGACTTTGTAAACGTATATTACATAAACCATAGAACTTTTAACTTGCTTTTTATGTCACGTATTTGGTATAGGGAAATATCTAACTTATATCACGTGCATTAAACATTCAGATGAACACTTCTATTGCTACCTTATTGTAAGCTTTTTGCAAATTTAAAACCGCGTGCTCTATTAACCCCGTTTACCTATGAAAGTATGATTGATAAAGTTTTGCGTATAATTTCAGTAAACGCGTAAAATTTAATTCGTCTTTTTACTCCAATCATTAAATTAATCATTTTATATGAATATTAGTGTAATACCTAAATTAAAGGAATGTTCATCTAACTCCATTAGTCTACTTGGATACTAATATGTCAAATGGATTGATAAAATAATATAAAGAAAAGGGGTACCAAAGTGAAATCCTACTTGTATAAGAAGGACTATGGATGTGCCTTGAGGTTGTCAATGTAGAAAAAAATATCTTCACAAGTCTTTGCTATATAGACACAGAGACTTCTCTCAAGTCTCAGCAATGGAATCTGTCAACAATGGATGCAAGCTTGATGATGGAAAAATCAACCAATCTATCATCAAAGGCATTGATACAAGAGGCCCTATAAAGGTATTATCATATACTTCAATATTTCATCATTTTGTAAATTCATCTTTGTGTTTCTTATCAAAAAACAAACAAGAACAATTTTTTTGTGATATTCATATATATTGATCATGATGTTCATGCAGCAGGATGAAATTGAATCAGCCAAGGCAGAACTGACAGGAGTTAGAGAGGAAAACACAAGATTGAAAGCTTTGCTCCAACAAATTGAGACAGATTACAAGAATCTCCAAGCGCAACTCATGGACGTATTGGATCAAGATAAATCCATAAAAAATGGACCAACCACCCCGGTTCCAGCAACAAATGGTTCATCACAGAACACTCAAGGTGATCATGATGATGAACAAGAACATGAGCTGTCCCTTTGCCTGGGAATGGTGTCTGGTCCAAGTGAGTCGAAAAGGGATGGTGTTACAAGGAGCGGCACCAGCAATTCCAGCAAGAGCACTAGTTGCGAAAGAGATGAGCTAAAACTTAGACTACTGGACTACAATCTTGAAGGGGCTAATGGAAATGGTGATGGAATAAAGGAAGGTGGTGTGGAAGGGGAAAAGTGGCCACCAAGTAAAGTGTTGAAGACAAAAGGAAGTGAAGAACAACCTGAAGAAGTTGGTCAGACAAGTGTGAAGAGAGCAAGGGTTTGTGTTAGAGCAAGATGTGAGACACAAACAGTAAGTACATATATAAACTTTTTGCTTTATTTTTCATGGATCTGTAATGGCTTAAACATTATGCATGTTTGCATACCTTATGGCTAACATTTTTTTTTTTAAATTGATTCTTAATTGAAGATGAATGATGGATGTCAATGGAGGAAGTATGGACAGAAAATCGCAAAGGGAAATCCATGTCCACGGGCTTATTATCGCTGCACAGTCTCTCCCTTGTGTCCCGTTAGGAAACAGGTAAATTTTAGATCGATTTCAGTTGACTACTTTAGTTTGCGCGATTTGTGTATGAATGTGTAGATAATATGTATTGATCGAATTCATCATACATAATTTTTCAAGAACTGTATGTGTGGACAATACATGCCATTTTTTTAAGTACATATATTGGTCGCATGTTAGGTAGATATGGACTCGTATGAGTTATTCTATAGCAATTTGGAAACAGTTGAATTTAAACATTGACAGTAGATTTTAATTATAATGAAACACAAAATTTCACGTTTTATCTCACAATTTTACACTGTGTTTCAATTTCAGGTGCAACGGTCCGTAGAAGACATGTCCGTCTTGATCACAACGTACGAAGGAACTCACAACCATCCACTCTCTGCTTCAGCCACTGTGTTGGCTTCCACAACCTCTGCAGCAGCCTCCATGCTCCTCTCCGGCTCCTCCACATCTCAGCCATCAAACATCACCATCAACTCACCTTTTGGACCCCCTAGACCACAACCTTACTACTACCCAAATGCTTCATCAACAACCCTCCCCACTATAACTCTAGACCTCACCACCCAGCCAGCCTCCACCACATCTACAGGGTTCAACCTCTACTCCTCGAACTTCCAAACACTTCCAAGAGTTCCAACCTCAAGCCTAAGCTTCGGTTCTACTTCTTCCAATGCAATGCCATCCCTTTGGGGCAATGGGGCATTATCGTTTGGTTCAGCACCTGGACCGTATAACAGTTACCCGTCCTTGCAGTTTGGAAAGCAACCCAAAGAGCAAACTTACCAGCCTAGCTATTTGGAAAAGTTTAATCAGGGAGCCTCACAACAGACGCTGACTGAAACATTGACTAAGGTGATCACATCTGATCCAAGCTTGCGATCAGTGCTAGCTGCTGCAATCTCATCAATACAGGCGAACGGTGATAAGGGGGATACTTTTGGCCAAAACCTGAAGTTGGGTGGACATGTACCAGCAGCCACAGACTCAAGTTGACTTACCCAGAACAGATGATATCGTTTGGTACCGCCATATTCGTCTCTGCTGCAGAAAATCAAGAGTAAACATGCATGGTTGCTTGATTTTGAAATTCTCAACCTGCAAGTACCATGGCATTTGATTGGCCTGCATATTTTCCATCTATGTGATTAGAAGACAGTGTATAGGATTTTTTTTTTTTTTTTCCGTCTGGTTTTATAGGGAAATGAATAATGAAGTACTACTCCAAACATTGATTTCTAACATGCATAGAGTGCAGAAATCAATAGTTGGAGTGGCTTCATAGGAGTCTATGTATTGAAGTGAAAGGAAATGCCATTATACTTCAAATATGCAATAATGCAAAAGTTTCTTGTATGATGTCCTGTGTATGATGCCATTATACTTCACATGTCTGGATTTCTGCTTTATAATTCCTCACTATGTATATGCATATTGACTTCACAAATAAATGATTCGACAATGTACATAAGAACTGGAAGGTGCTATCATGCTATGTGCCTGAACTTCCCCCGGAACATAAGATGTGGAACTGCTATACCTATTACCGGATTGTATAAACAAGAAACTGATCTTTTTTCTTTTTACACCATTGCAGTAAAATAAAATTTTAAAGATGATTCCTCAGAGCATAAGAAAACTGCAACTATATATCCTTGACAAAAAAAATTGAATAATGATTCTTCCATGAACACTCAATTTCTCCAAACTGTCAGATACACAGAAGAAATTTTCATTTACAGGAAAGCATAAAAATTGCTGAGGTATAAACCCTTATTGACCGCTTCTTTTCTCTCTATTCGTATTTCGTTGGTTGATTAAAAAATGACTTACACAATATGCATATAGAAGCTGCTACAAAAATTCAAGGTTACAACAAATGTTAAGCCGGTTTCCTATCTGAGAAGCTGTATCTTAGGATACTTTCAGCAGTTGGTGGAAAGCCTCTTGGGGTATATCCACAGAGCCAACGCGTTTCATGCGCTTCTTTCCCTCCTTTTGCTTTTCTAGCAATTTCCTTTTCCTAGTAATATCACCCCCATAACATTTTGCAAGAACGTTCTTCCTCATAGCCGAGACCCTACAAATAACAATAGAAGAAGAATAAGCTTACCCAGTTCTGGGAGTTGAGGTTTAAGTGGGCATCTGGATATGGACACAGCCCAAAGAACAACAAATACATCTCTAGAAACATGAAACTCTAACTATAAGTTAAGGTGAAGCAAGTCAATGCATCAAAAACAGAAATGACAATTCATTCTGAAATACTGTGACGGAAACTCTAGCTACAGAAAGTAAACAGACAGCGCTTCAGAAGCATGGATCTCATTTTCATGCCAAGATGGAAAACTAAAGGAAACACCCATGAAATTGTAAAATTAACATAAAAGCATTATTTCACAGACAGAAATCAACTTACGTTTCCCTGGCAATCACCTTTGATCCAAGAGCAGCTTGTATGGATATCTCAAACATTTGCCTGTTTAACTAAGGTCTTAGTACACACATGAGAAAACAAAATGCAAAAATATGAAAGAAATGAAATTCAGCGAGAGTACCTATCGATGAACTTCTTTAACTTGTCAACAAGTTCACGACCAATACGCGGTGCCTTCAATCTGTGAACTATAGTAGCCATAGCATCCACCGGTTGACCATTTAATAGGATATCAAGTTTTACTAAATCGGCATTCTGATAGCTGTTAGGACAAAAGAAAAACACCAGACTCTTGTTATATGTTGATATCAAGTTTTACTGGGACATATGCATTTGACTGTCGACGAATGAATGCTTTTGAGAGCAGGACAGGAGAATAATTAATACTTACTCCGATTCTTCATAATCAAAGGAAGCGTATCCTGAAGTTATGCTCTTTAGTTCATTGTAGAAGTCGACCACAATTTCCCTCAAGGGCAAGCGATACTTCATGAAAGCTCTTTGACTGCACAAGTAAATTACAGAGCTGATCATCTACAGAAGCTAGAGATAATGGAAATAGTAAACAAAAAATATATAGATGATAAACCAACTTGTGTCTAGTTTAGTTTCCCTCTTGTTTTTTATTTTCCTTTTTCCCTTTTTTTGAACTAGTTCGGCCAGGAAATGTTGAATACAAGCAAACAGACGGTCAAGTACACCTTGGAAAAATCCAACAATTATGATATGTATATCTTAAAAGTTAAAACAGATAAGATCAAAAAATATTCCAGAATAATAGATGACGGTTTACCTGTCAATGAACGAGTACTCCAGCTGCTCGCCTCGTCGTTCAGAACAAAGAGTTATGATGGAGCCAACATACCTTCAACAGAAGACATGGTAGATTTTAGATTCTAAAGCTAACCGTCTCATAAAATAAGAAGTTCTTTATTCACATGTTAGAGAAGATGGTTAACTCTGACGAGGTAAAGATTGAGCGCTTACTCACTAGGAATGATAATTGTTGCAATTACAGTAGGTTCCCAGCACGCTGTTATTCGTTGTTTAGGATTTGAAGGCAGCAGAGCAGGATTCTGAATATGTACTTTGCTGTTTGAATGAGATATATTACTAATCGTTATGAAATCATACAACAAAGAATGTACATTTTGAAAGAAAATAAGCTTCGATACCTGCCATCTGCATACTCAAAAATGTATGGCACGGTAGGCACAGTGGAAATCACATGAGCTCCATGTTCCTATTTACCGAACAAAACAATTGAACAGTAAATTTCTTGGTTCAAATGTCAAAGCAATAGCTTATGCTAAAAGACAAATGGTACTAGAGTATTACTTAAAAGTATGTGCTAGCAATAAAGCTGCATCTGAAATTGGCGATGTAACAAATGAAAATGCTGCACCAGTATGAAATGCAGCAAACTTGAGATTCCAAAACCAACAGGCCCACAAATTTCACTAGAAAACTTAAATATGCATAGTTACTCCCTATCAGCAGAAATATACCAGAATAGAAGAGAAGAACCTGTTCAAGACGTTGATGAAAAACATCCATATGAAGCAATCCCAAGAATCCACATCTGTTGGAGAATAAGAGTCATGTAAACTAGAAAGTTCATATCAAATATTAAACATAGCTGCAACTTGTCCTCACCTGAATCCTAGACCAAGTGCTGTACTGCTCTCTTTTGTAACAGATACACTAGCATCATTGCAAGTGAGTTTCTCAATAGCATTATTGAGTGCTTCAAAATCAGATCCATCAGCAGGATATACACCAGAAAAGACCATATGTTTTACCGGCTTGAAACCTGCATACATTAAGAAATCAAAGAAAATAATCACATGATGTGTTGTGGTATGTTTATATTGAATTATGTAGCAGATCATTCAACAACTGTAATCAGCTCAAGCAATGCATTTAGAAGGAAAAAGTTTACCTGGGAGGGGCTTTACAGTGCTCCGAGTTTGGTAAAGAGTATCTCCAACACGAGCCTCCTTAGTTGATCGCATGCCAGTAACAACATATCCAACTTGCCCTGTTAAAAGGACTCCTGTCTGGGTGAGTTCAGGATGCATAATTCCGACATCCAGAACTTCATAAGATTGGCCAGTTGCAGCGGAAGAGACCTTTTCCCCCTTCCGCAGAGCCCCATCGACAACAGCCACATGACAAATGACTCCTTTGTATTCATCATAGTATGAGTCCAGTAAAAGCATGCGCAGGGGTGAATTACTATCTCCGGGAGGGTGAGGTATCCGCTCAATCACAGCCGGAAGGACCTGCTGGAGACCTTGACCCGTTTTTGCAGATGTTAGTAAACATTCTGCAGGATCTAAATCAAACATAGACTTGAGTTGTTCTTTGATACGATCAGGGTCAGCTGTTGGCTGATCAATTTTGTTTATCACAGGTACTACTTTAAGGTTTGCTTCAAAAGCAAGATAAAAGTTTGCAACTGTTTGTGCTTGAACTCCTTGGGCGGCGTCAACAACAAGAAGAACCCCTTGGCAAGCTGCCAGAGATCTTGACACTTCGTAGCTGAAGTCCACGTGTCCAGGGGTGTCAACAAGATTCAGCAAGAAGTTTGTGTCAGACCCAAGATAGTTGTGTTTGTGAAACATGGTTGCTGTCTGAGCCTTGACAGTTATTCCTCGTTCTCTCTCTACCTAATACAGACAATATCAACTCAATGACACAGAAAACACTTTCCACAAATTACAGACATAGTGAAAAAGGCAAATAATGACAACATTTATCACCATATAGAATCAAACTAGGTTGCTGTATGGAAATCAAAATGGAAGTTTTTTCTCTCTCCTATTTCTCAGAATTTTACACCCACTGATCCACTACCTAAATCCAAAACTTGTCCAATTTCATCATGACAGTCACTCCTCAACCATTCTTCTCCACTCCATTAGAAAACGAGTATAAAACATCCTCCTCCTACCAAAGACCCGTGACCAGCTCCTTTCCTATATTAAATTAGCTCCCAATAACAGAAACTAACCTATCGATACCTTCTATGACAAACAAAAACTCCCAAACTATCTACATTTGTGTTTCATTCAATACTCCACATGTTGCTCTCAGGGTACGTAAAACATGTCACACATTTCTCAATCCTACAAACTACATTTATATACTACTTCTTCCATCCCAAAATTAGTTTCACACTTTGTTTTGTTGACTTTTTCGAGTGTCGGTTTGACTACAAAATACATCACATCACATATCAAAAGACACATGTAAGCATAACATATCATAAATTTAGAATACCGAAACACATTTAGGCAGTATAAATTCAATTTCACTCCACATTACACACACTTCATTTTGTTCTTTGGATATCTCACTCGTATCCGCTTTAGCTACTAATCCAGCAGAGCAATGTTATAACAGGTAAACAGATATTTTCAAAATTACCTGCAATTTATCCAAATACTGTGGCTGGCCGTGACCTTTCCGAATAGTCCCCGTGAGCTCCAAAAGGCGGTCAGCCAGAGTGGACTTTCCATGATCGACATGAGCAATGATGGAAAAATTGCGAATTCTTTCAGTAGGGTACTGAGTCAAGTCTACGGTGGCGTTTTCCCTAAAATGTGAGGAGGAGCTGCTGTAGAATGCAGTTTGACGCCATCGCAGAATTGGAGATGAATCGGATAGTCTGTGCAAGAAATTACTGGAACAGAGATTGAATCGATTTGTAAGGGGTTTTGTGATTCTTGTAGAAGCTCTGCGTAAAGATGACATTTCTTTGATTGAGGTAGTGGAGGGAAAGTTGAAATTACTGTTAGGGTTTATGTTGGTGGTGAAGATGATTTGTGACTATTTTTTGTGTTCTTCACAACTTTCCCAGATAAACTAAAGTCGCAATAACACCACTACGCTTTTTCAGAGGCAGCCCATAAAGATGGTTTCACTCCCTCTTTGAATCATAAGAAGAAACTAAGGATATGTTACTTGTTCACCAAACTCATTAATTTTAGTTGCACAGATCATTGTGCTACTCGTTAATTTGGTTTAATTTTGAGTTACCATAGACTTTTTTTTTTTTTAGATGATAGTGTAACCTAGATTCGATTCTTCAATTATTATAGTGCATTATGTTTATTATTATTATGTGGAACTTTTTCTTGGGTATGAAAAAGACTAAGCTCTAGTTAGGTTAACGTTGTTTCTCGGTAGTCCAACACTTGCCTCTTGCCTTGTGCGAGGAACAGTTGTATCTTTCCTTCCTAATGGGACTTCAATCTTCGGTCCCCCTGCTATTGCCACACCATCTCTTGCTGCTAATACGAGGATGTCCGCACATGAAACTTGTTGGGACATGCCGCATCCACCTTTACTTTGATCTGGTCTATCAATTCCCTGTTTCTAATTCCGAAATTTCTCGATTCATCAAATTCTTGCTGATGTTTTGGGTCCTTTATATTAAGGAGGACCGAGCCATCACATCCCTACCAAGTATCAATGAAATGTTAGCGAAAAGAAATGTCAATTTCATTAAACATGAACACATGCGTTTATCACACAATGATATGTTGTGCAACTTACCCGAACTTGACAATCATGGAATATGAGGCGAGAAATAGCTTGCTTGACACTGAGTGACGTAGTAGTAAGGTGCATGAGGTGGGATTTATTCTTCTCCCAGCACCATTATGCCACATCTTAGAGAAATCCATCTCGATTTCCAATAAGGTAATCATTTGGAAATCGAGATGTAACATACACAAAAATCGTTTTATCATTGTCGAACAATAATGTGCTAAGCTCAAGAGTAACATGTATGATACTGCTACTAATTTTTTAATAACTTAATAAAATTTTACCGCCACTCAATATTCACCGTTGCCAAAATGTTATGGAGCAATTATGAGGAGGGTATCCTTGATATGGTGAAACCGAAAAAGTAAGTATCTTTAAATAATTTATTTTTGCATATGAACGACATTTCACACAAAATTAATCAAAATATTCGATTTGGTGCGATGATGATGAATACACTATGCAATGGACGTCACATATCAGTTAGATGTGTGTATATATGTAGCCATTTATAGACCACTTGAATTGCAATAATTAAGAAAGTATCTAAACTAAGATATGAAAACTATATGAAATTCTAGTACATGTTTGGAGTTTGGTTATTGCACAATTAATTGTAATACTTGTAGACCTGGTTACATTTTGAGTTATTGTATAGTTTTTCCCGTTAGTTGTTAGTTGATGGTGCACTCTCGATCAATTAATGGTTAAATCGTCATGGTTTATAACGTTTTATTATGTGGAGTTTATTTTTTTTAAATAATCGAACCATTACAAAGCTAGTAATAAACTATAAATAACTTGCACTTGGCGAGAACTGAACCTATGACCTCTAGTGTCATGACACCTCAGTCTAACCAATTGAGTTATACCTCATTGGTGGAGTTTATTGGCTGTACTTGATTTATGAAATTGAAAAAAGGAAAAGAAAAGAACTTGTGAAGCTTCCTAAAAAAAGTTTTTCTTTCACGAACCGACCTACAACAATTCAATTGGCGCCACGAGACACACTGACCATTTTGCCCTCACATTCATCTGTTAACTGCTATATATAAAGAGCCCACTGGCTCATCTCTGCTTCAATTGTTCATTTTTCATTCACTCGCAATTATGTCCGACGGTCACCAGTTCAATTCCATTTCTCTCCACGGCCGTGGAGGCGCCGTAAGTGCAATCATCGCCTTCTCTCCATTCGCTTTTTTTAACTTTTCCAGTTTTTTTCTCTGTCGGTTAGTACTGTTGTGAAAAACCCTAGCACTTTCTATGCTTTCAATTGATTGCTGTACTTCGATATGGGTGGTGATTTCTAGGGTTTGCGTGGATTTTTCGCCGTTTTCATATCGGTTGTTTTCGAAATAATTAGGATTTGGTGTTGTTTCTGCTCGTCAAATACCTCCTCAATGTGAGAACGATGTCGTTCAATGTTCTTTTCGTCATCTAGGGTTTCGCGTTTTTTGAGCTTTTTTTTTTTTTTTTTTTTTCTGTTAGGATTTAGGGAGATTCTGAGCATTTTATGCAACTTGATATTAAGAGGTTAGAGAGGATTCAGAGAGAGAATAATAAGAGTAATATGATTTTTTGAGTTTCATTATTAGCATAATTTGTGCTACTTAAAGTTCAATATGAAACAGTAAGAAATACTCTTACACTGCAAGTTGGTGGGTGGATAATACAATTCCATATTGAGCTGGGATGAACATTTGGTCCTCTTGTTAGCTGTTTACAGTTATAGGTGGCTCTATACGGTGCAATTTGTAGATTTCAAAAGGACAATTCTATACTGGTCTTTCTTTTTGAGTTCTTCTGGTTGTGAAAATGACTGTTGCTTCTATTCTTTCTCCTTAGAGAGCATTAGTTCTGAATGTTTGATTTACCCTGCAGAATCCGGGAATTCTTAGGGTTCATTCAGGTGGTGTTTCATGGAAGAAACAAGATGGCAGAAAAGCTGTTGATGTCGATAAAGCTGAATTGCTGAGCCTTAGCTGGATGAAGCTTCCTCGATCATACGAACTTGGAATTCGTACAAGAGATGGGCTGAATTATAAATTCATTGGTTTCCAAAATTCGGTGATCCTTCTGTCATGTCTTTCTTGTAGAGCTTGTTATTTCTAGTTCATGAATTTGTGTCACCTACGTGAACCTATTTTTCTCGCGTTAGATACAACTTTTTTTGTTTTGAAGCTGAGCCAAGTGTAAAGTGTTTGTCATCTATTAAACTGAAAGTTTCACGGTGGATACTACAAAAAAGAAAGATTGTTGTCAGTTGTCACACATCAAATATCAAGACGATAGCAATGGAAACAAAATTTTGGGCAGTATAATGTAGTATCTGATTGCAGGAACTTTTACTTAGTACTGTTTATACAATGTCGTATATAATTACATGAAATTCAGGCCGTATAGTCATGTAATGTGGTATCTATACAGGGGTTATAATGTATATCCGAGTGCATGAAGTATTAGGCACCAAATCATTTATCTATGTGGTACTTGGTGCCTCCACACCCCCTCCCTCCCTATGTTGTGTTATGTTTATGTCGGTGAGCAAGTAGAAATTTGGTGGTTGTGACTAACATCTGCCAAATCACTTATCATATATATTTCATGGATGTTGGTTATGCAGGATATTGCCAGCTTGAATGCTTTTTTCCAGTCTAACTTTGATCTAATCCCAGAGGATAAACAGCTTTCTGTTAGTGGAAAAAACCATGGTGACATTGATCTGAATGGTATGTTCGCTCATCTGAAGTTTGTTATAGTACCCTTTTTGCCATTTTGTATGGATTGCCATGAGATTCTGTTTGAAAACCTTGTCTTACGAATAGTCATGGACCTGCTGCATCCTTCCCCCTACCAGCACAACACATGCACACAAAACCCCTACAGATATTCCTGATAATGAAAACCTTTAATGCTGATCCGGGCATCCCTTACACAGATTTACATGCCATAATAGTTACTTTACTGTGGGTGGTTCTTTGTTTTTTTTGCTAAGATGTTCACATTGGAATGACTTATGTCTCCTTTTTCTATTTGTCAGGGAACATGCTCACTTTCCTTGTTGGTAACAAGCAAGCATTTGAGATCTCTCTAGCAGATGTTTCGCAGACCCATGTACAAGGAAAAAATGATGTCATGCTGGAATTCCATGTCGATGACACCACTGGGGCAAATGAGGTCCTTTAATTTTCTATTTAGCTTTATGCAAATGTAGAATTATTATCTTACTTCAGTGGAGCTGCACAATAAATTTTGTGGGGTGGGGGTTGGAAATCCTGTTCAGAAGTTACACATATATCCTACATGAACAAAATTTGATTGAAGGCTTTTGCCATTCTTCAGTCAAATGAGTCTATATCCTTTCAATGTGACTTATAAGTTTATTTATATAAATTTTATTCCCATCTTTATGGTTTCAGTTATTAAATGTCTGTATCTATTTTGCAGAAAGATTCATTAATGGAAATAAGTTTCCATGTTTCCAGTACAAACACTAAATATGTTGGGGATGAAAATCGCACTCCTGCCCAGGTAATTTCTTCCTACTAAAACTTAACTAGGAATTGTTAATTGTTATTGAGAACTTTCATATCTTTATGAGGTTAAGTTTACTTGAAGGTGCTAAGAGAGATGATCAATGAGAGGACTGATACTGCCCCTGGAGGAGAAAGACCTGTTGTTACATTTGATGGGATTGCCATTCTCACTCCCAGGTAAATTATTTTAGAACCAGTTTCAGTACTGTACAGATTCTGGGGTCAGTTATATTTTTCTAGTACACATTTGACACGCATTCTTTCAGGGGACGATATAATATTGAGCTTCACCTATCATTTCTGCGTCTCCAAGGACAAGCTAACGACTTCAAAATGCAGTATAGCAGTGTTGTTCGAGTCTTTTGGTTGCCAAAGGTTCTTTCACTTGCTACTAAAGTCTGTTGAAATCCCTTTTTATCTGTTCATTTTAGCTGTTAAGGTGTATTGTATGCGAGTTCACTTATATCCTGGATCATTTTGCAGTCTAACCAACCTCATACATTTGTGGTTGTTACTCTTGATCCACCAATTCGGAAGGGTCAAACACTATATCCACATATCGTTATGCAGGTAACGAGTACTAGATGATTTTAATATGAACAAGGCGTATTTTATGATGCAATTTTACCTATTGGGTTTTGTCCATTTTTCTTCCCTGCAGTTTGAGTCAGAAGCGGTGATAGACACCACATTGTCAATGAGTGAAGAGCTTCTGAATAGCAAGTATGGTGGCAAGCTTAAGCAAGAAAACAAGGTAGTCACCTCATGTGCTTTTGAGATACTGATTAAACAACTGTGTCCATCTTTTCTATTTTAGAGGAACATGGTCTTGTTATACTTATGAGTTTCTCCTCCAGACCTGTTGGATCCTATGCATTTACTTTTGGATTGTTGTGTAGGAGGTTTTTAGTTTGTGTGTGAATAGATTTAGTGGTAGGACCTTCTATTAAAAATACAAGACGTATAGAATTCGATGGAATAGATGAAACTTGAATAGATATAGAATCCAACTGGGTAGAAGTAGTTCCCCAACATTGCTATTTTGACTCTATTGAGACTTTGGTTTTTGGATAAGATAATGTATAGTATTGCAGTATGTTCCTCATTAGGTTTTAGAAGTTAGGATTTCAACTACACTATCAATGTGAAAAATAACACTATGTTCATGTTCTGTGTTCATGTTCTGTTTAGTCATGATAATAACATGTGAAATTTATGTGAATGTAATCTTAGGGACTTGTGCATGATATCTTCGTTTCAATTTTGCGTGGCTTGTCTGGTGCCAAAGTCACAAGACCTGGAAGTTTCCGTAGTCACCTCAAAGGTTATGCTGTGAAGTCATCACTGAAGGCTGAAGATGGAATTCTTTATCCTCTTGACAAGAGCTTCTTCTTTTTGCCCAAACCACCCACTTTAATTCTTCATGAGGAGGTTAATATCTGTAATTCCTTTTTATGTCTGTGTATATATGTTTTGGCACATGCATTTGCATGCCATGGCTTCTGGTGTTTGTCCTTACTTTTCTTTCGGGCATATTTGTTATAGATCGATTATGTGGAGTTTGAAAGGCATACAGCTGGAGGCTCAAATATGCACTACTTCGATTTTCTCGTCAGACTTAAAAGCGAGCAGGAGCATCTTTTCCGGAATATACAGAGAAATGAATACCATAATCTCTTTAAATTCGTCAAGTTAGTGGGCCCTCTTAGTTTTCTATATTTTCTCTACTCATGTCTTGGGGGAAAAGCTTTATCATCAACTTTCAAGTGTGGTTCTGATGGACTTTATCTGTTATGTTGCAGTGAGAAGGGCCTAAAGATCATGAATCTTGGGACTCATGATTTGAAACCTGATTCAGCTGTTGCAGCTGTTTTGGAGGGAGATCTAGATGACGCAGTTGACCCGCATCTTGAGCGGATTAAGAATGCTGTGGATGAGAGTGACGAGGAGGTAATGTATCTAAATAGTAAAATGCTTTAAATGATACTTTTATATAAATCGACATGACATCTTTAAATTTGGTAGGTGTTCCTCTTGAATATAGCATTTTACTCCTGCAGACTTGCCACTACTCTAAACTGGTTCTATGCACCTGCAGGATGAAGATTTTGTTGCTGAGAAAGATGACGATGGCTCACCCTCTGATGATTCAGGGGAAGAAGACTCTGATGCCAGTGACAGTGGAGGGGAGAAGGAGGTAACTTGTCTGCTACTACTACTTTCTTGCTCTCAAGTGTTCAATGTGCTGCCATGCGAAGCCACATTAAATAATTATTTTAATTCAGGAACCGGTAAAAAGAAATCAAAGAAGGAACCTCCTCCTGCCAAGGCATCATCAAGTAAGAAACAACCTAAAGATGATGGTAGCGAGGGGTTGAAGAAGAAGAAGAAGCCAAAGGAGAAGAAGGATCCAAATGCACCAAAGAAGAACATGAGTGCTTACTTGTTCTTCTCCAATTCTGAAAGAGAGGTTTGTATTATTCTGGGTTTTAACTGTGTTCAGACATTCTTCAGTTTTATAAATCTATCTAGAAATACAATTTCCTGAAGCTTCATGTGTTCATTTTTGTTCTGCAGAATTATAGGAAGAATCATCCAGAAAAATCACCTGCAGAGGTGATGGCTGCACTTGCCGAAGGTTGGAAAAAGCTTACAGGTACCCATGAACTGCTCCCTTATCTGCATTTGCTTTATAACTTACCATTGCTTATCGCTCATCTTATGATTTTCATTTTACTCAATCTGCAGCTGAAGAGAAAGCTCCATATGAAGCCAAAGCACTGGTAGACAAAAAGCGATACACTGAGCAGATGAGTGATTATAAAAACCCCCAGACTGCAAATCGAGGTTCCCCAGAGGAATCCGGTAGCTCTTAGAGATTGAAGGCTGAAGCAGATGCTTGTGCAACCGATTCCCTTAGGCCTTGGGATTGAAGACCGAAGAGGATCAACTTCTAGGAGAATCATGTTGTCTTTTTTTACTTTATGGATGAATGCCTGAATGATTTTAGATCCGTGTGCTGATATATTTTAGTTCACCTCATCTGGGAAGAACGGTTTCTCCACAACTCATGACCAATTGTTGCTTTAGTTGGCCGATGGTTAACTTAAGACTATAGATGGGTTTTCTTGTCTGTTTAGACCGACATCTTGTTTCCCAAATCCAACATTTGCCCTGGGTGCGTAATTTTGACAGCAGAAACGGAAAGGAAGAAACTTTATAGTGTGTAAAGATAGCTCAAGATTTCATGTTGATTTCGAAGGGTATGCATATCATCTAAGAACAATGCAAATTGAATAAATGCAAAATTGATCAACCAAAGAGGAAAATTCTCTGCGCCCAAGGGTGATACATCAAGCGGAAATAAGCCTTGCTACTACCTGTGTCCTCCAAGTCATCTTCCTGTCCATCAAAACATTCCAATTACCTGGTCACTGTTATATATATGACCTGTTAGTAGAAACTATGATAGTGTTTAGTTAGCTAGCTAGCATGGTTTGCCCCTCCTACAATGAAGGTGCCCACAGAATTTCGTTAGCAGGTGAACTCTTCTTCCTGGTGCTGCCTCTATCTTCTTCAGAGCCGAAAATGTCTTGACCCCGAATAGATCTCCTGACGGGATAAAGATCGCTCCGTTTTGAATTCATCTTGATCTGATACCCAGGTCCATGACTTCCACTCGTCCTCTGTTGCTCCGTTTTCCCTATGAGTAATCAATTTCTTGTCAACGGCGTAGTTGTATCGTTGAATTGATACTTGAGGGCCCTACATTATCAAAAATTTAAAAATGAATCTTGAGAGTTTTGTGAATGAAAAAAGGCTAATTGGCACAGGACTAATTAGCCATGAAGCCAATCACCAATGCCAAAACTTCACGAACTCATGTTGATCCAATATTATTGTTACTATTATGGCTTCGTTGCTCTTTTGCAGATTTTTATATCATGACAAAAACATGAAATGAAAGAGCGTTTAACATGGGTTTTCACTGGCTTAAAGTGGAACCCTTTCTTGCTCTCATCCTTAACTTTTCTCTAATTTCCACACTTGCACCATTCATTTTATCTGTTTCCAAATCAATGTGTCAATTGTTAGATATGCAGTGTTCTTTTCAAGACACTTGCTCTCATTTGTTTAGATAAGTCACATGTTCGTGGGTTTATCCTTTGCTACAGCGCAACACATCGTGTAAACATAACACAACATTATTAAGACATATAACATGATCGATGATCGATGTAGCAACTAAGAAACTCTAATCTAGGTAAATTTGTTTAAAGATAAGGAATAATTGGGTCTGGATGCATAACATTGATATTTTGGGCTTGAAAAAAAAAGTCTTTCAGAACAAAGGTTTGGAACTTTGGATTGCATGGAACGCCAGAAACAATAAAGATTTCGGAAACAACCTAGTGAATGGGTTCTCAATTGGTAGACCCTACCCTTACCTATATCTAAAATATCCGGACCCGGACCCTACCCTAAAAGAAAGCACCCTACCCGGACCCTTTAAAACTTTTAAAAGGGTCCAGACCCTAGACACGCGAACTTTTTTTTTTCTTTTTCTTAAAAAAAAAAATTTCGAACAAAAAATTTTTTTTAAAAAATGTTTGCGGGTCTAGGGTCCGGACCCATCGGGTCTAAATTTTAGGGTCGTAGGGTAGGGTTCGGGTCTAAAATATAGGGTTTTTAAAAGGTAAGGGTAGGGTCCGGACCCTACCCATTGAGAACACTACATGGGTGGCCCCCCAACTTCGATTGCTGAGTCCACCCCTGTGACTGAGTGAACTATATTATATGCTCTTCAAGCGTACAGCTTAACCAAGAACTCAACCATGCATTCGGGCATCCCCCCTAAATAAAACAATGAACAGAGGTGCTTCGGGGCAAACACAAATCCCCTCTTCTAGCTGTTGGCCTCAATACTGACCGTTTTTGGTGAAATGCAGTTTTCGTCTCCTAAGTGGACGTCCTGCTCGCTTTTGACATATTATCAGGATGTCCCCTTAAGGAAACAAAAAATGCAATTGACCCGACGGTTCTTCATTAGGAAATCCAGTTACTGCAGGGGTTCGCGCATATTCATAAATGATCACGGAATATTGCACTGGCCGGGCTAGTTCTGCCAAAAGAACTAAATATATCAAAAAATTTAAAACATATTTCTTAGTTCTTTCACTTTGAAACTGTTACTATAACTTAGTGTAAGATTTAAATTTGATAAGTGTCATAACAATGTGCATGAGTATATATTATTTGACAGGTAAGTTTAATGCTTCAGGTTAATCTGACATAGGAAATGGAGGGAATGGGGCAAAACTGTTTAATTCTCAAAGACTCCAAAACAGGATCCTAGAGTAGTTACAACTTACAAATATCAATAAATAAATAATTATATATTACTAATAACTAAGTACAAAAGAATTTCAAAAGGAGCAACTACAATGTTTAAAACAAAGTAACCAAAAACGGAATGGAAAAATGTTTGCAAAAGTGTTATCAACAGCTACTAGCACTCAGCTGTCTTTTGTTGTCCTATAGCTCCAACTGGCTCGAAAATCCGACAATGTGTTACGCGATTCTTCGACTTCCTTCTTTAGTAGTCTCCTCTGCAGCTTGCTACATATATGGAAGTCGTTTATGCTGTCGAATTTGCGAAAGTGATGTTTCTTTCCTAGCATGGTTGGCCTATGTGGCAACGGAGTGCTCCTGCATACCTAGTCAAGGCATCTACATTTGTAGCTGGGGCGGCGGTTATGCCATCGTACAATAGTGGGTGCTTGCTAGTCCATTGGGGATCCCCGGACTGAACGAAGAATGCACCTCTAAGGAACATGTCCCCTTCTGATCTCCATGTCCACTGGCTCCAGACGGATTCTGGTGAGTACTCCCTCTTGGTCACCTGTACATTATACAACCCCGCAAAATATAATTATTACCTAGACCAGGTCTACTGCAGTGTGTGCATGTTGGTTACAACCCCGCAAAATATAATTATTACCTAGACCAGTTATATTGCAGTGTGTGCGTGTTGGGTAAAGAGGGGGGGGGGGAGGGGGTTACGTACCTCCTTGGCAAAGGGGTTGTTCGGAGGAGCAATGAAGCGATTGCCCTGGCTAATAATAGTGGGGTGAGAACTACCACCAATCGCGTACATATTCCAGTGAGTGTAGTCATTGTTAACGACGTGGACGAATCCCCATCTGCACCTCGGCATCCTCTGAATCATTCTCTTGCCGAAATGGTTGAATGCAACAGTGATTTGCATTTTCGCGTCTTGGGAGTGGGAATCACTTGCTCCGAAAAGTAGAGCCTCATTGTGATCAGTGAAATGGTTGTTGGAAATGGTGATGCCGGTTGAACCGAAGATAGCGTCGATGAGCCCATCTTGGCAGTTTTTCATGGACACATGGTCAATCCATACGTCTTGGGATCCGAAAATCGATATGCCATCCCCGTCACTCTCGGTCCTAAGACCGTAATGGTCTGTTGCGTCTCTAATCAAGCCACCACTTTTCTTGATAGTGTCGTAAACCTTTATTCCGTGAATGATGACGTTCTTTATGAACTGGATGGTGATTCCAGCGCCATATGCGATATGGACGGAAGCTCCACGACCATCGATTGTTTTGTCACCTGTCATGATAAGCTCCTGTTTGAGTGTAATGAGCATGTCATGCGCGAATATGATCCACAATGGCTCCTTTTGGATCACAGCGTGACGGAGGGTGCCAATTTTTGGGTTCAACATGTCATCATCACTGTTGTCAGTCACCACGTAGAAACGACCGTTCTTTCCTCCCTTGGCCTTGTATCCAAATCCCAATCCACAGTCTGCCAGGCGAAACCGATTCTCTGCCCAGTTTTTGTGGCATCTCCAACACCTGTCAATCGGGTTGGTAGCCAGGCATGGACCTGCATTAGCGTAATGCCTTAGCGCCCTTCTGGTGCTATTTGCACCCAATTCCTTCAAGGTCCTAGACAATAGGCAGAACAAGATTTCATAAGTTCGAACTTTTAAACTGGATGAAATTATTTCCGGAGAAAATATGTTATATATACCTGTGAACCTGTTTGTTAAAGTGAGCAACAATATTTTCAGGTTCTGGCTCATAGGACGCGAGAGTTCTGTTCCAGGACTCCTCGGCCCGCCTCCTCCATACCTCGTCGTATTCAGCAATGTGGGCTCTCAAGGTAGGGAGCAAGGAAGCCAAAGCTAGAAGCAGAACTAAGGAAGAAAACATACCAAGTCCCCTCATGGTGCTTATTTTTCAAGAATTATGTGATTTATGTTTTTGTTGTTTTTCTATTGTTTTATTTTATTTTTGTATGGTAACGGTCTGGAGGTGCTCTAGACCCTTTTATTCGAAGACCAGACCGAAACCGGACTAAGAATTATTGGAAACAAAAGAAAGAGGAGAACTTGAGTGTTGTGATGATGTTGGTTGTAGGGCTTATATATACATGATTTCTTGCGTGAAAATCTCTGTGATAGACTTGGTTTCACTGGTTGGTCGCTTCTTTTGGGATCTGCTAAACTGGGAACAAGAACTAGTCACTCATTGTTTAGTTACTGGTGGAGATATTGTCTGGTCTGTAGTTTGTTCATGCTAAATTTGGCAAGATCAATATGTTCAGGGTCCATATATGTTCATTGGCTATTCTAAGTATACATATGTGAGATCAGGTTGGTTCCATTCGAATCAGTTCTGACACTTGTCCCAGTTTCAACCACCACAGCTAGCAAATGAAACTTAAAGAGAACATATAAAAAAACAACACTATGATATCATATTAAAAGCATTGCGGAAATGATTATACTTCGAATGGTAACAGAACATTTTTAGAGTCGCTTAGAGAAAATGAACCTAGTCGTCCTACTTATATTTGAAATGGAAAGATTACTTAATAGAACGTGGTAAAAACTCTATGGTAATGGAAGGTTATACTTCATATTTTTATCTTTTGAGAGTTCAGGTGTGATCGGCCAACATTATGAACCATCTGTTGTTGACTGTCATGTGGTAATGAATTTGATTTCACTTAAATAAGGTATTGAATTCGAGTCTTGTGGATTGTGGATGTAAAAAACACTAATGAGAGAGACACACCACTAAAAAAGGGCCTAATAGTGCTCGGTCAAATTAGCATGCAACAGATACAGATAGAAGCCCAAAAAAATAACTAAAAAGGGTACGACACGGCTCGACCAGATTGATCAGCAGTTAGGAAAAAAAAAAGAGAGAGACAAACACCTATGCACCTTAATTTCGTAAAATTGGGGAATCTTTGGTGGTTTGGTGCCGTTGGTGCATGTGCACATGAACCATTTGCATGATACAAAATGAATAATTTTACTCCCCCAACTTAAATTATTTGGCCTTTCGGAGTGGAAAATTAACCCGATTTTAGACATCACCAATTCTAGATTGCTCGGTTGACCGCAGTAGTGTGTTACTTATGTGTAGACTTGTTCTATAATCTAAACTTCACCTTTCCGGAGGACCAAATGTTCAATAACTCTACCATTAAAACTTATTTACTGAAAAGGCCATAAAAATTATAAAGTTAAAGCAATACCCCCTAAAGATTTATTCTTATTCCACATTCCAGCGCAGTACTACAATCGACGGTCCAGATGCAACCGCAGCTCATCCCAATCCTATCAACGGCTCAAAACACGTATCAGAAAAAACATTTATCGCTTTTCATTTTCCAGTATTTATATTCTCCTCTCACCTAATATTTCTTCTCTCTCTACATTTCCTCCACTTCTCTCTCTCTGAATTGCTCTGCAAGTTTTCCATCTTCGCTCACAGCCATGGGAAAGGGTCCAGGTCTCTACGCCGATATCGGCAAAAAAGCTCGAGGTTCGCTTTTCTCCTCTCATTTCGTGTATTTTCGCTTGTTTATTTTGGTTGACTGAGCTGTATTTTTTTGTCGAACTTTAGATCTTCTGTACAAGGACTACCAGACAGACCACAAGTTCACCCTCACCACCACCTCTCCTACTGGCGTTGTAAGTATTTTGTGATTTTCGTTCTGTAACGGATCTGATTTTAGCTTGTTCCTTGTTGCTCGAGCTAGGTTTATGTTCGAGGTTCATATGCTAGGTTTTTGTAATTTTGTGCCTGTGTTGTTTCTCTATGTTGTGGAGCCGTATTCATGGAAGTGTTATTGGTTTTGGTGATGAAGTATTGTGACTGTATTGATACTTTATTGTATGTTGCTGTAGATAATTGAGTTGTATTCATTAGGTTTTGTAGGGTTTGGTGATTGGAATGTATATATTGTGAAATGATAGTGAGTTAGATGTTGCTGCCTGATAGTGTGAATGAAAGCTTGCATAGCGTAGTAGCAGTGAGTAAGTTGAATGTGTGGTTAATGACTGACCGGAGAGTGAAGGTTCGATAGGTGTTGTAGGCTTCTTTTGTGCAATTGCGTCTGTTTCTATGTTATGAATGCCAGCTTGCATAGCGTAGTAGCAGTGAGTAAGTTGAATGTGTGGTTAATGTCTGACTTGGAGAGGTGAAGGTTCGTTAGGTGGCTATAGGCGTCTCTTGTGCTATTGTGTCTGTTTCTATGTTATGAATGCCAGATTGCAGTGCGTAGTAGTCACTAGTCAGCAAGTTGAATGTGTGGTTAATGACTGACTGGAGAGTAAAGGTTCGTTAGGTGCTATAGGTAGGCTTCTTTTGTGTGATTGTCTCTTTCTATCTTTCTATGTTTGTTATGATTGCGTAATATTCACTACTAGTCAGCAAGTTGAATGTGTGGTTAATGACTGAGTGGAGAGTGAAGCTTCATTAGGTGCTATAGGCAGGCTTCTTTTGTGTGGTTGTGTCTTTCTATGTTTGTTATGTTTGTGTTTTTGTTATTTAATAATGATTATCATTACCTTGTGTGTTTATGTTGGCTGAATGTGTTGACCAGGACATGGTAAAACTTGAGATGCTTGATAGAAACTAGTTTGGTATAATTCACCTTACATAGGAACATCTTTTATTGTATATGCATGTCGGCATTTCTTTTCTGATCTGTTTTGTTGGGTTTTAGTAGCGACATTAGACATTACATGTTTCCATGATAGAAAAAGTATATGTTCCTACAGAGTTGTTGCACGGCTTGGATATTATGCTCTTGTGATACACTGCTAGTTGTATGCATGTTGTTTTGTTGGAGAACATTAGTTTAGTTGACAGGAAAGTATATGTTCCTACAGAGTTGTTGTGCGGTGTGAATATTGTACCCGTGTGGAACTCCCTTCTTTTTAATCTAAATCATGTATTAGTTCCTTATGTGCTGTGTATGTAATATTAAGGAGGTGAACTTTGTTATGATGCCTTATATTTTGCCTTGGCATTTATTTTTATCTAGTACGAGTACTATTTTTCATTTCTTGTGTGTTGGTTGCAGACGCTCACTTCTGCTGGAACAAAGAAGGGTGATCTGTTCTTGGCTGATGTCTGTACACAGTTGAAAAACAAGAACATTACCACTGACATCAAAGTGGACACCAGCTCCAATGTATGCTTTGCAATTTGAGATTGATTTATGAAGTTTTTGTCCAGAAACATCTCTTTTAAACTGAAAATGTTTGGATTGGATTATCTTTCTAGTACTATTTGAGTTTAAATAGTGCTCTGTTGTTTTTCTGGAACAGTTTTGATGTACTCTTTCTTTTGCCTCTGACGTTACTTATTATGATGCAGCTGTTAACCACTATTACGATTGACGAGCCTTGTCCTGGTACAAAGACAATCTTAAGCTTTAAAGTTCCTGATCAGAGATCCGGCAAGGCAATCAATACTTCTAGCTCTTTACCTATCCTAATGCTCAGTCATTTGGCATTTATCTAATCATTTGTTCTTATTGACCATTTCAGTTGGAACTTCAATATTTGCATGAATATGCTGGGATAACCTCAAGCGTTGGTTTGACTGCAAACCCCATTGTGAACTTTTCTAGTGTTCTGGGAACCGACAGGCTTGCAGCAGGTTCTGATTTGTCTTATGACACTAAAGAAGGAGCTCTTACGAAATGCAACTTTGGGGCAAGCTTTTCGACTGATGATCTTATTGCTTCTTTGGCACTGTAAGTCGTATTGTCATTTCTCATTTTGTGAAGTAGCATATATTGTAGATTTATAAACATGATGAAACCGGAAGATAAAAGTGAATCAAGTTGTCATAATCTTATTGATAAATGATGTAATCATTAGCAGTGATGTTTGGTAAACAATGATGAGCAATTATTGTAATATCTACTGATAATACATGTTCTCACACCTATCAATGAAAGTTGGCCCTTAAAATTTCTAGAGCAGTAAAATTGAGGGACGATTATGCAAATCCATGAATAGATGACAGGCAGAATTGAGTGGGGTGTCATGTACTCATGTGTGATCTGGGATGTTAAGACAATATTATTACTCACAACTGATTCCGATCAAATCAGTCCTAGTTAGACTGCCTTCGTTGCCCCATATCTTTCTTGTTTTGGTCACTTCCATTAAATTACAAACAGTAGAATTGTATAACTCATAAATCAGGTGGGCCTTACTATATCACTCAATACTAGCAACTATAGGAGCTAGTACATTCTCATTAGAAAGTCTGCACTTTTTGCTTATTAGCCTTATTTGTGCTTTGGCATCTGATTTTAACAACTGCATGGTCTTCAGGAATGACAAGGGTGACACCTTAAGTGCATCATACTACCACATTGTGAACCCACTGACCAGGACTGCTGTGGGTGCTGAGGTGACTCACAGCTTCTCAAGTAATGAGAACACCATCACTGTTGGAACACAACATGCACTGGACCCATTGACCAGCGTCAAGGCCAGAATCAACAACTTCGGCAAGGCAACTGCTCTGATTCAGCATGAATGGCGCCCAAAGTCTCTAATTACCATTTCGAGCGAGGTGGATACTAAATCCATTGACAAAAGTGCTAAGGTTGGGTTGGCTTTGTCCCTCAAGCCATGAGCCTGTGTCTTCTTTTTGCTATGGTCTGTAAGAGCGTTTGGCTATGACATACTTGGTGTCGGTTATTCACGGCTTATTTTGGTGCTTTTAGTAATAATCTGGTGGCTAAACAAACATCATCATATTTTGGTTCAGTAGGTCTGGTTTTGTCATTCATCACTCAGTCTACTGAGTAGTACCTTTCGATGTCACATGAGCTTGACACTGAAATTTTCTGCAATTTGCAATTAAATCTCATCCTGTTTCTTCTTCTATGTGTGGCAGCTTGTTTTGGTTGGCTAAGTTGTCAATTTATGCCTTTTTTCTAGTAGACAAGTTGTCAATCTATGCCAGAGATGCATTATAACTGGATGTTGGTAGCTGAGTATATAATTTGTTGTTCATCGTGTTCTTTTTTCATCATTTTGTTGCGCTCGCTTTGCTTAAACATTTACTGTATGATTAAGCCACTTTTACAGTTACACTCTTAACCTGTGGTGAAATTCCTGTAAAAAGTAAGATTTTCTTAAAATGCCTCAATACCTCTTCCACCCAAGTGTTGGAATACTCCTAATGTATCAACGAGGTGTTGATTTTTCCTGTTTAGAAATAGGAAAATCACGATTTTGACAACACTTTTATATCATAGTAATGATTTGCTACCCAAAATCATGCCTAAGCCCAAATCCAGAAGAAAGCCTAATACTGTAATTAGGTTAAAACCGCCCACTCTTCATGTCCTACGTCAACTGCGCTGGCATGCCTAAACAAGACAGTGTGAAGCTGAAAGGAAGCCAGAACTTTAGGCTTCGGCTCCTCTTATCGACCTTATCCTAAGATATACACTCCGACTCCACCTGGTCAGGTCTCCGCCCATATGAGGCCTCCTTTCTCCGCCTTCTCGAGAAAATCTCCGATGGTTGCTATGTAGAAATCAATGAAACTGGTACTTCTGGTTTTTTTGTTTTTGTTTTGTCCTTTAAATTCCTTTCCAGCTATTGCAAAATTGCACTTACTGACTTAGCTATCCCACTAATCGAGCTGATATTACACGCATTCTCCATTTATCAATCAGCATTTCCTGAACCTGAGAATTTATAACATGTAAAATTTGTTCTGTTTTGAAGAATATGAAATGCTATATAAATACATGTATGATTGAGAGAAAAAGAAATCTTTGTATTGGAAAAATTCCTTGTTATTATTAAGGTACAAAGCTAAGTACAAGCCGGGAGATGGGGTAATGCTAACACTTTTTCATTTACATGCAGATTACCTGGTTATGGAATTTCACTTTATGCCATAACTACAACAGACTGTGTTATATCCGTGGACACTGCAGTTTCCGGAGGGGAGGATGATGGCGAAGAGGGTAAGAACGACCTAGATCCTCCAGAAGTCGTAGGGGAACAAATTTGCATCAGCTCTCTTTGCGGAAATTGCACAAGGGGCAGTGGTGGATTCTACTCATCAGGTAAGCGCCAGATTCCAGAAGATTCACAATCCACCTTTCATTACTCACATTGCTCTCTTTTCGAATGTTATAGACTCGTATATTTTGTTGCATCTCGTTTGATAATGAATGTGTTGTATTTATTTTGCAGGGTTTGTTGTTTCTTCTATGTGCGTTGTGTCCTCAAGATGTTTCAAAAGTTCGTGTGGGAAAGCTTTCGCCCTGTGCAATAGAAGTACTGAGAAACAAAAGAGATTTCCTTGGTGTGAAGTTCTTTATTACGCCACATCCAGCTACGAGCACCTTCATTCTTACATGTCTCGGATGTGGCCTGAAGAATCTGTAGAGGAAAGTGTCGTGAGATATGAAGTGATGTGAACTGCTGCAGAGTTCTTACAATTAAGCACATATATTGTCTTACCCGAACATGTTGCTGGGCGCTGGCCTTCGGTTCAGTCGTGACGGTATAGTTCCTGTTTGATTTGTTTGAAAAATCAAAACGAATCAAAACGAGGGATTACTAGTGAATTGTGATGCAAGTCATTATGATAGATCAGCTAAGGAAGCTTAAATTATTTCCGCAAAATGAAATAGCTGATTATTTTTGGAAATTTATATACTCCGTACATTAGTTTTTCAAATGTATCACATTAATTAATGATATTACCAAATGAATTTGTTAACGATTAAATCATTTCATTTTATTTTGGTCAAATTGAACTAAATAAATAAATAAATAAATAATAATAATAATAATAGATAAATAAATAGTAATAATAAAAACAAGACATTCAAATTTGCAATAATTATAAATTAGTGATACTTTTAAAAATTTCTATCAAATGCGTGTGTAATTTAAATACTATCTTACAAATAAATAGGTGATACTCCAAATTTTAGTATTAATAAGGTTAATTAAAATTCCTTAATTATCTTCAACTAACCGTACTATTTCACATATCTGTTAATCCGTCAAATTCAGATTAAAGTATCAAGCATCATCGCTCTTTTTTATTTAACCGTGTTTATTGGAGTAATTTCAGTGATGATTTAAGTGTCACTACCGGTGATACTTGTTTACAATTGGGATGACACTAAAAACACATAACGCTGCTTATTTGTAAGGATGCTTGGGATCAGAAAATCTTGATGTTTATCAATTTGTAAGGATGGTTGAAATTATAAGATGTTGATGCTTGTCAATTATTAGAATGTTTGAAAATTGGATTGGATGCTTGGTAGAATTTAAATTTTGGATTCATGTATAATTCAAATAAATAAATTAAAATGATAGGAATATATTAGTATATAGTATTAAATAAGTTACTTAAGGTTAATTTAATCATGACATATTTAGCCACTAATTTGTAGAAAGTTTTCCATGTATCACTAATTTGAGAGAATGTATTAGTAACATCACTACTTTACAATTAACCCATAATTTAATTCTCCACCTCACCCAATTACCATGAATTTGCAATTTATCCTATCATCTATGGTGACTAATTTTGTGTAGTACAATTACTTATATTCAAAATAAATCAAAATTTAGCAACTCAATTTTTTTTAATTTATGCAAAACAACGACGTTTTAAGTAGAAATTTCCATGTATCAACGTTTTTATTATTAATGATGTCATTTGACTCTTTTTTAGTTTAAAACCGTATTTGGAGAGATATACACAATTATAATTAGTTTTTTGTAAAGGGGTATACTCAGCTATAATTGGTTCACTTGTTATACTTTAACCTTAAAAAGTTATATATCGTGTATGTATATTAAATTCATTCCAAGAATAAACCTGAAAAAAAAAAGTTAAAGTTAATGTTCGAACATACTGCATTACCTGTGAGAGTTATAATTAATTTGTAGTATATAAATTTTATCTTGTATAGCATTTATTCACGTATCTATTTCTATCTTCTCCGTCTCAGATAGAAAGAGTTATCTAACTTAGATGAGTGAATGATTACCGAGAATCAGTGGAAACCATATTCCAAAACTATTTGCGCCAATAATTCCAAATTATCATGAGAGTCATGTTATGTGCATGTTTTTGGAAAATATAAATATAAATTAACTTAATTTAATTGGAAAAAAAATCTATTACATTATTGATGTGGGATATTATAATATTAACTTTACTTGTTGCATGAATGTAATAATATACAAACATACTGTATATAACTTTTCAAGTTTATCGTATAACAAGTGAACCGATTATAATTGGGTATACATATTCACATAGATGTTTTAATCTCTCTCTCTCTCTCAGCAAAATGACACCCTTAACAATAAAAAATTGATATGTGGGAGTTTCTACTTAAAACGTCGTTGTTTTGCATAAATAAAAAAAATTGAACATCAAGGGTTGTTGGTTCAAGTGGTAAGGGACTTGAGTTCACTTAAACAAGGTTCCGAGTTCGAGCCTTGTGAATATAAAAAACGTTGCTGGGAGAGTTGTGCCCTCGTAAAGGGCTCAACAGTGCTCGATTGGATTAATCACCACAGCGGATACCAGTATAAATCGGAAAAAGTTTTACACTATATTTATCTTCATGAGTTTGTGTTGTTTTTGTGGCTTTCCTTTCCCTTAAGACATCAATCCTACTTCCAATACACCTTTATTTTGTTGCACATGTTGACGATGATGTTTTGATGGAACAAATTCCCATAATTAAGACTTTAGGTTCCACAATTTCTCTTCGCTCTTCTGACATGTTTTCTTCCTCGTTACACCATTCCGACCATCCATATGTTCAACAATTTGAATAAAATCTCTCATCATTACCCACACATAGCACCGTACGCTTTCAATACTTTTCCTTCTTGCAACTCAGACGAAGAATACTCGAATTACTCGCAAAGCTCCTTTTTTTATTTTTTCCTCCTTTTCTTTCCTTTTTTTTATTCGATAAGCACTATGAAAAATAGTGAAGTTTGGGATGTAAAATATGTAAAAAAAATGGAGTTTGAAAGGGTACAAATAGGCTCGAATTCAAATTCTAACGGCTACCAAGGTTTCCCATGCAACGACTAGGTATAAATTATGTTCTACTACCTTCTTTCATAATAGTCAGTTACATATAGGTTCTCATGTATATATAGGTCCTCTTGTACTGGGATGAAGAATACTCGAATTACCTGTAAACCTCTTTTTTTCTTTTTCTTTGATAACCACTATGAAAAATAGAGAAGATTGAGATGTAAAAAATGTCAAGAAATGGAGTTCATATAAAAACCAAATCAATTATGGTATCACATGATTAATGTTGAAACAGTTTGACTAACCAAGCATCCAACATATTGTGTAATCTATTCCAATCGAGATTCTCCTTTTTATTTTATTTTATTTATTTATTTATATTAATTTATGGTATTAACGATGCTTGTTGATTGTTTGATGCTTGTGTATGAATTTTCTTGATATATATGGGCACAAGCATATTTTTGTTTTGTTGCATGTATCATCATGGTATTAAAAGCATATTTTTGTTTTGTTGCATGTATCATGGTATTAAAAGCATATTTTTGTTTTGTTGCATGTATCATCATGGTATTAACTATTAAGTAATTAAGCACCTATTGAAAAAATTACCAAAATTGATATATATGAGCACAAGCATCTGTTTTCTTTGGTTGAATATATCATCAAGACATGTTGAGAGATGAACGGTATATGGAGGAACATAACGAATGATTTGGTAAAGATGTGATGCTTGTCTTAAAATTTGATACGATTTGATTTGATATGTTTAATTTGGTAGTAATAAAGAGATAATTCAGGGATTTCTCTTTTGAAAATATTACCAAACTTAACACAAATCACTAATTTGTAGAAATGTTCTCACTAGATTGTACAGTAGGAATTGCTTTAGGGCCCGTTTGGTTCGGAATAGGAAAAGGAAAAGGAAAAGAGGAAAAGGACCTTTTCCTAGGAAATCTGGTTCAACTCCAAAAGTAGGAAAAGAAGTAGGAAATGTGTAACATTTCCTTGTTTGGTTTGTTAAAATTCACTAGGAAATCTGGTTCATCCATTTTAGCTTTTAAAACAAAAAGACTAACTTCAGGGGCTGATTTGCAAAAGGAATGGCATAAATGAATTCGGCTGATCAGTTTCATCTCCTCCGTCTTCACTCTAATCCGTTTCATCTCCTCCGTCTCATCATCCGGCTGATCACCATCACCACCACTAAACTCCTCATTAATTCTATACTGCAGCTCTTCCGCCTTCTTATCCAACTCCTTCATCTCCTCAATTTCCTTCACTCTCTTCCTCATCTCCGCCTCCCAATCAAAACCTTCATCATCTCCTCCCCAAATCATCCTCCAACCCGTTCCCGTTCTCGTCATCGCTCGAGTTCTCATACTGCACTTCGTTCACCTTCGATTGGTTCAATTTCCAACTCGCCCTCAATTTACCCTTTAGAAACCAAAATTGGAAGCGAAACGAGAGGCCCTAACGCCAGTGGAATTGGAGGAAATGGTGGCGAATGGCAATTCACAGACGGCAAATAGGGTTCTTGAAGAAGGAACTGGAGCAGGTTGTTGGGGAAGAGTTGCAATTCGGTTGATTCTGTATGGTGTATGGTGAGGTAATTAATAGGTTGAAGGAGGGCAAAATTGGAATGTAAAAATATAGAAAATTTTGCCAATTTCATTTTCCTGCCCAGCCCATGGAAAACGAAAGAGGAAAAGGGAGGTGATTTTGTGCACAAAATGCCCAAATTCTGTTTTCCGGTTGAGTAGGAGGAAAAGCCGGTCAGACCAATTAACCACATTTCTTTTTTCGTTTTCCTACTTACCAAACAAGGAAAAGGGCACTGTTTACCCCAAATTTTTTCCTTTTCCTCCCCAACCAAACGGGCCCTTAGGTCACAATTGAACTAAATTGTTTCTTTGTGCATTTGGATAGGATTTCAACTGGGTCCAATTGTCAAAAGGTCCATGTAATGGAAAAGTGGGGTAGCTTACTTCCATAACCCATCATTATCAATGAGGCTCAAGCCCAATTCGAAAACAAAGCCTAAACCCCACTCCTCCGTCTTCTACAGCTAACTACTGACTCTGCAAACCATAACCGCCGCAAAACTAACTTGGCCTCCGTCCGTCCGTCCGTAATCTTCTACCGTACAACCGAGCTGTAAACAATGGGAAAAACTGAGTACATGAAGCTGAAAGGAATCCAGAACTTTAGGCTTCGGCTAGTTTTATCGACCTTATCCTCCACGCCAATCCTCATCGACGACATACGCTCCGAATCCACCTGGCCGGGTCTCCGCCCATACGAGGTCTCCTTTCTCCGTCTCATCGAGAAAATATCCGATGATTGCTCTGTTGAAATCAATGAAACTGGTACCTCTGATTTTTTTTCAATTCCTTTCCAGCTATTGCCAAATTGAATTTACTGTATGTATCATCATTTCCATAACTAATTGAGCTGATATTAGATGCAATTTATAACCTAATTCCATAATTACAATTGATTAATTTAATTTGAGGTCGAAAAAGTGTGTTAAAACTAATTTTGGGACGAAGTCAGTAGCATTTCCTAAAACCAGGTCTATTTACTGTTTTAAGAATGTGAAGTGCTCCATGAATATTAGATTATTAATTTCATGTATGAATAATGATTGAGAGAAATTTTTGTATTGGAAAACTTTGCTGCTGTTGTGTTGTTAAGGTACAAAGCTCAAGTACAAGCCGGGGATATTGATGGGTGGGAAGTACTTGCAACACGACTGCGGGACGAGCCGGGCCATGGGGTATTTCTTGGAGGCCTTGATATTGCTGGGTTTGTTTGGGAAGAGGTCACTAAATATCAAACTCAAAGGTACTTATGCTTACTGCCTTGTGTTTGTTTAATGCCAGTTGAAGATAGGATTGTGGAGCAAATTCAATTGGTTTGTTAGTTATTGTTATGTTTTGTAGCTTTTGGGCATGGAAATCTCTGATGATGATGATGATGAGACGATTGTTTGTTGTGTTTTGTATGTACGGGTTGTGTGCATAAAGATTAAAGAGTGAAGTGTGCTTTATGAGGTTATTGGTATGTTTTGTAGCATTTAGGCATGGAAATGTCGATTGACTAGGTCATTGTTGTGTTTTGTGTATACGGGTGTGTGCATTAAGAATAAAAGTGAAGTATGCTTGAGGAGTTTTGGTTGTGGAAGTGAGCTGTGCGTGTTGTGAGTGTGGATTTTGGAGATGAAATGTTTCATTTGTTGTTGTTCTTGTTGTTGTTCAGTGATCGTCTGTTTGCTGAAAATGTCATATTAATAGCTAGTTAACTGCTCAATAGAAACTGATGGAAGCTGGATAGTTCGAGTATAACAAGTCACCATTAGCGAATTACAATTATCCTGTACGTATAATTGGGAGAAATAACCAGATTAAGAGAGCTATTGAATTTTAGAAAAAAATCAAGTACTGATCAGGAATGAACACATTAGGCTAATGATTGTTGTAGTAAAGATGAAATTGCCAGTGAAAGTACTGACCAAATTCAAGAGTCCAGGACCTAGAGTTAACTGACCTGATATTATCCACTTGTTACGAGCTTAATGATAGTTGAGTCCAAGTTGAGTGTGTTGTTATATTTTGAAGAGAACGCTTTTTGTGGTGCCAAGTGACTTTTTAGTGAGTGCCCACTGCCCTCTTCTTGATTAAAGAACTATTCACCAAAGATTGAATTCTCTATCCAGGTATTACAAATGACGCCAAGGATCCGTCTGTTGATACCTTCCAATCTACAGCATTCCCCATATTGTCGAGGTTTGGAGTAGATTCGGAAGGACTGAACCTGAAAATTGAGAGGAGGGGTGTGCCTCCTCTAGGTGGTGGAGAAATTATTCTCTCAGTACCAGCCATCCCAGATAGTTTAAAAGTAAGCAATCTCATGCCATCCGCATGTTAATTTTTCCATATATTTGTTCTGGTATCTCCAATGCATGTCCTCAAATTATTATGCTAACTTTTGTTATTTCTGTTCAGGCTGTTACATGGATAGATGAGGGCCTGGTGAGAAGGATTAGAGGGGTTGCGTTCTCAACGAGAGTGTCTGTCCACGTTCAGCACGCCATGATACAAGGAGTCCGTAGTATTTTCAATAATATGCTTCCAGATGTCCGCATCGATACAGACCATGCAATTAAAGAAAGATCGGCAAAGTATGCTTATTGCAACACCATTACACTCTTTTGAAATATAGACTTCATACATGTCATAGTTCTGCCCTATGTTACCTGGACTCGCCGGAATTGCTACCGGACCGGTGTCGACATGGTACGACACCGGTGCTGGTATGAAATCCGGCCTGAATCCGGTCAATAGACATCGGACACTGGTCAACTGTGTAATTGACACTCCAACATCAATCCAATATCTTGAGTTTCAAGTTTCAAAAGGAAAGAAATAAAAATGGAGTGATAGTGATTGTTGCAGATTGAAGCCCAGAGAATGGAAAGAAAACGGAAATTTTGTGAAGATTAGGAACGAACTGAAGAGATGGGGAAGAAGGAATAACGGCTGGTATTTTAGGGTTTGTATTGGGCCTGCAAATATTTCTGAGCTTCTGGTCCAATACCTTTGGAATGTTATTTTTGTTAAAGTGTCAAACATTTGAATTAAACATAACATAATATAATGATACACTACTATAAATATTATAAATTAATTTAAATTAACATCCGTACCGGCGTACCCGTGTCGGAATTTGGATGCATACCCCGTATCCTAACATTTAGAAATACAAGCACCCGACACCAGGATATGCACCGTATCCGATACCCGTAGTAGCCAGGGTCCAGGTAACATAGGTTCTGCCCAAATATTCCCTAATTTACTCCTGAGTTTATAAACTATTAGAACACGCCCTATTTGAAATATCTTTGTTTTTTTTTGTACTATTTTTCTTTAAAAAGACATTTCCCTGTTTTTCCTGTTCAAACTCATGGTCTTCTGACATACTTTGTAACCCCATTGAACTGTTAAGAGAATCAAAATATTGCTCCGTAATGCTAACTCTTTTTCATTTACATGCAGATCACCTGGTTATGGGATTTCACTTCATGCCTTAACTACATCGGACTGTGTTATATCTGTGGACACTGCCGTTTGCCGAGGATCCGAAGAATTGAAAATTGATGATGATGAGGATAATACTGACCGAGATCCTCCAGATGTAGTAGGTGTACAAATTGCATCAGCACTCGTTGCGGAGATTGAACGAGGGGGAGTAGTGGATTCGACTCATCAGGTAAGCACCAGAAGTATTTACATACCGTCTTTCAGTACTTACATTCTTCTTCTTTTTGAATGTTATAGACTCATTTACTTTGTTGCATCTCATCTGATAATGACTGTTGTATTTATTTTCAGGGTTTGTTGTTTCTTCTCTGTGCATTGTGTCCTCAAGATGTGTCAAAAGTTCGCGTGGGAAAGCTTTCTCCCTATGCAATAGACGTACTGAGAAATATTAGAGATTTCCTTCATGTGAAGTTCGTTATTACTCCAGATCCAGCTACTGGGACCGTCATTCTTAAATGTGTTGGAAGTGGCCTGAAGAATCTGTCGAGGAAAGTATCTTAAGATACGAATAAGGTGAAGTTAACTGCTGCAGAGTTCCTGCAAGCATGTATTTCGCCTTCCCTCGAACCTGTTGTTGGGCCTTCAGGTTCATTCATGGCAGAATACTAGTGAGAACACAAAACAGTATCATTTTTGGCAATGTGATTTGTATCTTTTTAATTCCCTGAAAACTTGTGGAGCTATACAAATCATTCTTTATAATCGTAGTATCATCCTATGTAATGTTATCTCCTTAGTGAGAATTTTAGGTATGAGTTCCAGCGGTGTCTTTTACACAATCGTCCAAATCCATTGTGTGTTTGGTCCAGATTTAGTCTTTTACACATCAAAACCAGTCGAAACTTGATTAGGTGGGCATCTGGTACGACTTGATTAGATTAGTCAATCCCATCAATTATCAAGCACCTTATCCGTTGCACAACACATTTATTAGAAATGAGATTTTGGTGTGGACTCCGACAGACTGAACCAACAGTAATACCTCCATACTAGCCAAACTGAAAAAACACCGTGGTTCATACAGAGACAGATCACCATGATCAACCAAGAAAGAAGAGGGAAAAGAAATGAAGTTGATAAATTCACAAGGTAACTAAATCCACTGTATCTATGATCTGTCACACGGTGTACGATTGCTGAATCGTCTCAATGTCGAGGTTCTTCATTTTCACCACTGATTCGACGTGGCCTTTCAGGGTATGCAGTTCTCTTAGCCTTGCCATCTCAGCACGACGTTTAGCTTCTTCAGCAATCTGATTGAGTTCATTATGATTACTACGTTCAGCTTTCTGCGTATCTGGAAGTCCATGGAGAGTCCTCTGTGCCTGTGCCCACTTAAGCTCACGGTCTTCCTTTCCGAAATCCTTCTTCCTCGTAAATGCAATCTGCCAAAAGAGTATCACACGAAAGCATTCAGTCAGCAAAAGTTTTATAAGTTCACACAGTGAACAAGCCATTTTCATTTCCATACCCTTTGCTCAAAGACAAGGTTCCAAGCAGTTCCACTCAAGATGTATCTGATAGCGAACTTGATGATATCGAGTGGGATATATGTTATGATGTTATACAACCATATAACCCCGGCCCAGCCCCATCCTATCCCTTCAATCGCAGCAAAGTTCCAGTTTGCGTATACTGCAATCAGCGTAGCAATCTGCCATCACACAAGACAAATGAAGGTAAGAGAAAGGTACTTGATAACAATTTCGTAGCAACGCACAAATGATTGAGCAGATATCTTACAAGTTGTGCAACAAGGAACGCCGCTACGAGAAGAAGCCCTGGACGTTCTACGAAAGACCAACTTCTGGATCGAGTCACAAATATTAGAGCCTGGCTGATTATACTCACTTGCAAGTATATTGCGGAGGCCAACAATTTATTGTCCTGACGAACTGTTCTTTCAAGAGACTTGACTCCAAAGACTCTCTGGCACATAAATGAGACAATCATATGAGCTCAAAAGCTTATGTACAAGAGATACAGATCAAGTCATACGAATATTGGATTTTAGATCGACACAGAAAGCACATACGGTGAAGAAGTCGGTGTCATAGGCAGCCCAGAAGAAAATAACTGTCATGACCGCCATGTATCCTCCGAGAACAACTCCAGTAGTGAAAATCTCTGCTAACTTCCAGCTGTCTGGTAATGGAGATGGTTTCACCCTATCCTTCGATATAGTCATGATTGTACCTGCAATGGTGGTACAACATTTAGTTGGTATGCAAAAACAAGTGTCACGTTGTATTACGAGCCGTAAAACTAGTACCATCGTTCAGAATGGCGATTATCAGAACCATAAATGGTGGGAAGTCGAATTGCCATATCAGTGCAAGCAACATAAAGCCAAGCTGTAATCAATCGAAAACACTAATTAGTGGCGAAAAACAAATGCAGAAGCATAATTGGATCATGGGCCAAGTTTGCACTTATAAGATGAAACAATCATCTAGCAGACGTACCACTATACGGATAGTGATGGACACAGCATATATCTGCGTGAAATTTAGAGAAACCGGTCAGCAGATTAAGCTTGCAAGATCATATGTAAGACAAGAAACGATAGCTACATGACAGCCATGAACACTTTCATATCATGGGTAAGTAATGAGTGAAATTAGGCTGCATGTGAGGACTTACAGTATAATTTTTCATCCTCTGAAAGATTGCTCGACTGGTTAGTACAGCACTGATGATAACGCTTAGACCAGGTTCAGTAAGTACAATGTCAGATGCACTTCTAGCAGCATCAGTCGCATCAGCTACTGCTATCCCTATGTCAGCTTTCTTAAGGGCAGGTGCATCATTCACTCCATCACCAGTCATCCCACATATGTGTTTCCGTGCTTGCAAACGCTTGACAATCTCATACTTGTGTTCTGTGAATGAGTAAAGCATGTATATAAAGAAAAATGAGTACAGCAATTTGTGCCGAGCAAGCCTGCTATATGATCAAGCTTATGACAAAAACATGATATGAATGCAACAATAGTAATAGAAAAACATATATGGGATTACAGGCGAGCGAAAAAAGTAATGTACCAGGGAAAACACCAGCAAAGCCATCAGCCTTTTCGATTAACTCATCAATAGGCAGAGCAGCTATTGATTCATCCTTGCTTTGTCCTAACAAAGAAGAGGAAGGATACATGTTGGTTCCCATACCCAAACGACGACCTGTTTCCTTTCCTATTGCTAGCTGATCACCTGCACCATTTGAAACATGTCAGAGAAGGCTGCAGTTGTGTTCTTCATAGCTATTATTTTCAACAGATAACTTTATGACTTAAAATGCATACCAGTAATCATTTTCACATTTACACCCAGATTCAGAGCCCTTCTAATTGTCTCGGCACTGTCGTGTCTAGGAGGATCGAAAAGTGGCAAGAGACCTACAAACTTCCATGGACCTCCAGGACTCTCTTTCGTTCCTTCAGGAACCTCCTGCCGAATGAATTAAATGTATTAGAATTTTCATTCTCTACAAAAAGCTTCTACATTAAATTGTACTACTATAGTACTGAGTGCTTGAGTAAGTCACCTGGTAAGCTACACCAAGTGATCGTAACCCACGTTCAGCAAACTTATCGATGATAGAATGAACTCTACGCTCTATCTCGGATCTGTTATATGCAAGGTTTAAGATCTGAAAACGACATACAAGTCCATTAATTAAGACAAATACTGATGAAGCAACAAAACTAAAACCAATTACCAGAAGTTTGATATACCTGTTCAGGTGCACCTTTGCTGACTCTATGCCATCTACCATCACTATCTACGTATGTCAAAGCAGTGCGCTTGTCTGTTGGGTTGAACGGTAAGAAGTGAATCTCTTCGATACCAGCCCTTGCCTATTATATTTGCACATGACAGAGTTCAATGAGAAAAACAGAAGTATACTTTATACCAGCTGAAACCAAAACTCAAACACTGTACTTATACCTCCTTAGGGTCAGCAAGCATCCCAACTATTGCAGCATCAATAGCGTCTTGGTTCTCTAACCGAGAGGCTCGTGCGGCCATTAGAACAACAGTGTCAGCATCCACATCTTTAGCAAATACCTGCACTCGAAATCTCGAGAATTAAGATAAGAACCTGACATTGAAAATAAGCTCTATAGAAAACGGATTTTCGACCAACCTCGATGATGTTTTTGTCAACTGATAGTTTGTTCAATGTCAAAGTCCCGGTTTTGTCACTGCAGAGCACATCCATCCCAGCCATTTCCTCGATTGCTGTCATTCTCTTAGTGATAGCCCCCTGACAAGTTTCCAAACCATATGTAACAGCAGATGATTTCACGTGGCGAAATCTAGACAAAGAAGACAATTTACCTGCTGTGCCAGACGGTGAGAACCAATAGCCATTGTGACTGACAAAACTGTGGGCATTGCGATTGGAATCCCTCCAATAAGGAGCACAAGCAAATTGTCAATTCCAGGACGATAGCCACGGCGTTGAATAGGATACATTACAATGATCTCTATGATCATTCCCACCGCGATAGAACATATACAGAAATTTCCAATGGCTGTCAAGACCTGAAAAATAGTAATGCGTACTCTTAGTCACTCAGAAGTCAGAGTACATGTGTCATATAGAAGACACAGACACGGATGAACTCCAGATTATTTTGATCGAGTAAAGGGTGATTAAGCATACCTTCTGAAAATGTCCGACTTGATTAGTGGAGTCCACAAGGTGAGCAGCCTTTCCGAAGAAGGTATGAACTCCGGTTGCAATGACTACTGCCTCAATCTCCCCTTGTTTCACGGTTGATCCTGAGTATACGCCATCACCAGGGCCTTTCGTGACAGGAAGAGACTCCCCCGTGAGAGCAGACTGTGACGTATAACAGGAAAAAAGTCAGGTAAAGTTGAACCAAAAAGTAAAGTAAACAATCCTAGTATATGAACAAAACAGCACCTGATCAATCTTTAAGGGATCACCCTCTAGAAGACGAGCATCAGCTGGAACAATATCTCCCAACTTAATGCTGATTATGTCACCTGGCACAAGAACAGCAGCATCTTCCTCGCTCCAGCACCCATCTCGAAGAACCTAAAGAACCAAGTTATAAGTACTTAAGTATAATCCATCCCATAAAACAAGCCATCAATTATACAAATATGCTAAATTTTCCAATAATACACTTGGAAGATCAGCCTATTATTGTACACTGGAACAAGAATCTACCTTGGCCTTCGGGGCCAGACGAGCCATGAGAGCGGCAGCAGCATTTCCAGCATTGTTCTCTTCTATGAAACTGATGGTTGAGTTGATTATAAGTAGGATAATGATTCCAATAAAATCTTGCCAATCCGGTGGTTTCCCCTGGAAATAGAACACAAAACAAATTCAAATATTCGGAAATAAATCAAATAAACAGCAGAAATCACATTGAGAAAAAAAGAGAACTAACCCCTCCATTCGCAAGAGCTATGGCCATAATCGCTGCAGCTTCCATCACCCATGACAAAGGATTCCACATAAATCCCAAGAACTTGAGAAACTTACTCTCCTGCAAATTCCAGCAAAGATTAGCACAAACACACCCACTAATTGTTCATACCAAACAGTGATATTTCATTACATTTCAATTGAAAACCTTAAAACAATACTTCCCTAGCATACTATTAAGAAAATATAAAACAAGGTCTAAAGTTCGAGGTTTGTGAATTCCAAACACACTGTTAAGAGCCAGAGCCACCTCAGTGCTCGTCTGGATTAGTCTGCCACTAACCAACAGAAAACCAACACAAGAGATATTCCGAAATCCGAACAACCGGCTTAAATCAATGAACAAAAGCACAATATCAATGAGCATTTCAAACTGAAAAATATTTTTTTTAAAAAAATCTAACCTCCTTCTCCTCAAGCTTGTTATAGCCAAAAATTTCGAGCCTTTTGCTAGCATCTTCACTGGAAAGCCCGGTTTTAGTGCACCTCAAGTTCTCGAAAACCTCCTCAATCGGCACACTCTCCTGCAGCCCAGTCCCAAACAACACAAGCACAATCAATCAAGAATAACTCTATAACAAATCAAGGAGTCCAAAATTCGAAAACCGAAAACGTACCAAATCAACTGCTTCCATCTTCAGAGCCTCCATTGCTTCATCCCTCTCCGCCATATTATCTGTACGCAGAAAAAACTCACACAACACAAAACCAATAAAACGCAGGCAGCAAATTATTACAGTTGATTGATTGGTTTGATTCTTTTCGTAGAATTGTTAATTAATAAAATAAATTATTACAGTGTGTTTGGTGAAAGAGGTTTTGTGTCCTGTTTGGAGGTGGAGAGAAGAAAAAAAAAAAAAAAAAAGAAACTGAAGAAGAATTGAAGAAGCAGAGCAGAAGATGGATAGGTAGATAGATATAGATTTTGATTTACTAGTATATTTTTGTCTTGTATTTAACTACCATCTTTTTTATAAATGGATTACGCGTTCACGCGCGATAATTAGGCGCGTGCTTCGAGATGGAATATTGTGGGACCCTATGCGACAGAGTTCAATTCACAGTCTGTCTTGCGTTGCTCTAGGAAGATATTGTTGTTCGAAAGTACCGTAGTAGTACGGTCTTTTTAGCATTTTATTTTTACGTTTTTAGTCCCTCAATTCTATGGATATTGTAAACGTGATGCACTATTTGTTTTTGTTTTCTTTCTACTTCTACTACTATATGTTTGTGTTTGTTTGGATTCGAGCAGTGTATGTTTCATTTGAAAAAATCGAGTATTCGACTCTTCCGTTGGCTTTGCTAAGTTGATTTTCGTATTATGAATAAATTAAGTATAGTTCAGTTTAAAATTTAAGTTATGTTTTGTTCTCTTCGTTTGAATAAAACTCAACAAAATTGAACAAAACTGAGTTGATTTGAACTGGACTGATGTAAAATGAACTTATGTTTTATATAAATAAAATTAACCAAATAAATAACTGAACTGATTTGAAACTGAAATAAACCGACCAAATTGAAATTAATAATTTTTCGGATAAAGACAACAAAGTTTAATTCTATCAGGGTGAACCAATTGGTTGGAAAAAAGGGGTTCGTGTAAAATTGAAGAGTAGGATTTGTCATACCATTTCATTAAATACTTTGCATGTAAAAATTGGCAACTATCCAGAGAGTTTAACATTTAAATAATTGAATCTAATTAATACACATTTATAATAATTTTTTAATTGTGTACGTACGTACTACAAATGTGAACAAAACGTTTAAAGGGTACTCCGTATGTATTAATTTGTGAGATCTATATATCAATTATTAACAACCGCAATGGCTGAAAGGGTATGATAATATATCTTTGCTGGCCTGAAGAGATTTATTTGCCATATAATTGTATGTATTGCAGCTGGATTGTGAATATACTTAGGAATATTTGGACTGTATTTGGACTTTTGATTCATTTTAAACGATGACTAAGTGTAATTATTGTTAGTGGTTATCCTGTATAGGAAATAGATTACAGAAATGGATTAGTAGGTTAGAATATATTAAATCAAATCTGGTGTGGGTGATTTCTTTGATCTCTTACCTTTTTGCTATTTGTTGTGGCCACGTTAACTTGGTTCTTGGTGTGCTTAATTAATTATGGTGGTATCATATCCAATTATCCATTATTAATCAATTAATCAATTTCAAATCCATTGAAAACGAATGAAATCCCGTAATCAAAATGGTTGTGGGTTCTATTCTGGTAATGGGGTGATTTGTGTTCCTCTCGGCGATGGAAGTTATAAAACTTTAGGAAGTATTTCACTAATTGTTAGTATATCATATATCATTGTATAATTGTAACATCTAAAAATAATTAATTGACCACTTGATATTTTCCAAGAAGTTCAATCAACTAAACTTGATTATGATTGAATATAATACATTAGCTAAAGGGCAATGATAACAAGTTAATGATAAAATTGAAGTTCCAACCAAGTAATTGAATTTGTGTGTCAATTGTGTTCCAAAAGATAGTCATTATTCACTAGAATACGCAATAATAGTCAACTTTGGTACATTAGATAGTAAAAAGAAAAAAAAACTGAACTGAAGTTAACTTAAAAATACTAGTAAAAAACAGATGAGTATATAATTTAATGAGATTATAAGCACATGACACAAAGATGCAAGCCAAGACTGGAGTCGATAGTATTATGAGTTTTATGACACAAGGAAAGTGATGTATGTTGAATAAAATCATTTAAAAATCATCATACGAAGAAAAATAGTACAGGCCGAATATATTTTTCTAATCGTACTTCTGAAGTGTGTTTGGTGACCAGCTAATTATATTCTTACTGAATTAAGTTGGCAAACGTTAGTAGACAAATCCAAACTAGACAGCTTATGCTAATAATCCTTGTTGCCGTTAACCTAACAGCTCACAACAAATTTTGCACATGTCATATGATACTGTACGTTAGTTTGAATCTTGATTAGGGAGCAATAAGAAATTCGAACATTAAAAGTGACGAGATTCATTGATATACTTTTAGGTGATTTAAGCTAGATCGGGCCGAATTGAATTATGGGGTCAAAACTTTACACTATATGCAAATTATTTTCTCAAGTATTGTTCGGAAATTAGGTGTGACGACTAGTTCATCTCTCCCCAGTCAATCTATCTACCCTCAATATTGCAGATCATGTGTATTAGTGTATAGGCCTATATAGCTTAGTTTTGATGGTAGTACTAGGCTACTAGCCCATAATCAACTTGTGGCGCCTTAGTATTATTTAGTGTTGTATTATTTGTAAGAGAGAGGAGAGGGACATATGGAAATGGTCCAAATGGATTGATGGGAGTAATTAATTAACAGCCTAGCTTTAGTATACTTGGATTAGGCGTGACAAATGGAAATTCACCTACATGTACTACTATTTCAGGCTATGTTTCTTGACAATTGACATCGTCTCAGTTTCTAAGTACCCGATATTCATATAGTAGAGTAGTATAATATGAAAGGATATTTATGCTCTAAAAGTCTAAACTCTAAATTGTGGTAGGATTCGATTATGTATTTATACATTATACTCATTTTCAAGTTTTCAACTGTCATTGATTCAGTTTGTGAGTCTGAAAATGAAAATGAACGACTTTACTAACAATTTTTTCCCCCAACACTTTTTTTTTCCATCATAAAATAGTTGGAAATTCCAATTTCTGACCAAAAAATCAGGCCGGTCAAATGGTGGGATAAGGGCACAGTCGTGCAGTCCACACAATTATACATCGTGAAAGAGTTTTGTGCCAGTTGTAAGATGAAGAAGACACTAAATTGAACACTTCCGAATCGTATTTTTCTTTACCCAATTCGAAAGCTAGTTCATTATTTACTCACTTGTCTTTTCGTTACTTCCAAAACTTATATAAATTCTAATTCCGTTTTCGAATCAAATCACGGGCCTTTGAGTATCAAGCTAGGTCATCTCTGTTTGTTGGTTTCCAAATGGATGTCAAACAAAACAATTGAAAATAGGAGCCAAGTAAATAGTGCCATTTGAATTAGTAATCTTGAAAGAGAAAAAAATGAGATCATTTTCTATACTACACAGGAAAAAAAAGGGTGACACTCAACTTTAATAACTTTAATACAAAGTTTCTTTTTAATAAAGAGTAATTGAAAGATCTCATTCAAGACCAGAAACTTATCTCAATAATGATGCAAGTGTCTTAGAGTTAGAGTTAGACTATCTGCTACGAAGTGTAACGAATATGTGCTATTACGTCTCATGTAGCACTGAAATCGACAATGAATAATGAGGTTAATGCTCATACAAATATACACATAGTGATCATAAATTGTAGCGTCCAGAAGCACGACTCGAAACTAAAAGTGAGAGTGAATAAATTACGGTACCAAACCGCGGAGTGTTTTTTTGGTTAATCACCATCGTCATCACGACCACATGTATCACATCCTTTCCTCAACTCTTTTAAAGCCATATATGCTTTTAAGTTGTCATACTCATCAGTACAAAGAGACAGTAGTATGGATAACCCAAGCAACCTTTTCAAAGATCAACTTTGCTTTTTAAGATCTTATGTGTCTAAATGGACCACATATTTTTTACCCAAGAAATTAAGTCATCTGTTGTTTTCCTAATTAAAAGCAAGCATTATTTTCACACATTAAACAAGGCACATGTAACAGATACTACTGTATTTGGAAACAAACAAGAACTGGTAAATCAGTACTGACTTGTGCCTATATGGAATGAGAGAATTTGGCTTTGAATTGCACTTCATGAAACTACCAGTCTACCAAGATTTATAAACTAAATAAACTACTATGTACATGATCAATAAATGAATGACTATCACTGGGAAAAAAGAGAAAAGAGAAGAAGCTAAAGTATCCAATATAATTCGAGCAAATTGCTCCATAACGTCTAAGCTACAAACTGAAAATAAGGGAAGATGACTCAGTCACCTTTATTACTTCCCATTACAGTGCGGATGCTTGTTGAAGGGCCAAAGGTTCACCAGACGCTCCAAAACTGCTGCACTTTTGGAGAAATAGCCCGAGAATCCCTGTGGAGTTGTTGGGGGAGGAAAATCTTCGGCTGGCATTGCAAATGGACGAAGCATGTTCTCCATCATCTCCAGGGTCAAATATGAACTTACTTCCTGGAGCCTCTCGGGACCCATGATTGGTAAAGTGTGCTCCTGATGCAGTGATTCTGCTTCACGATCATTGCACTGCAAAAAAGATAAGAAATTTACAGCTCATTGTTTCGTTTCACTTTCAACATTAAAGGGTCATTGATAAAATGGTTCCAAAAAACATTAAAGGGCCATCGCCAATGTTAACAATGACTATTGAGTATTCACACATCTACTGGAAGTACGTGTGAACAATTTAAATTATCCGTATGTTAAGTTCCCTAATACATATTGAAATTTGCATTAATATGTCTAAGACTCTTAAGTAATGTGAAGAGACTATTCATGTAACGACAAAAACAATGTGAATGTCTTGCAAAGGACACTGCTAACTCTTGGAAGGAATGTTTGCAAAAAGTTTGTTAAGTGAAACATATGGAAACAGCAAGTTGGTCTATAACACAGACTACATGAGAATTGGCCACGTAATTGACGCAATCAAATTATGAATCTAAAATTTGAACATACTTATTTCAAGAGTAGTCACCTGTGGACCTGTGCTGATTTAATCACCAAACAACATGGCATCAAAAGGAGTTTTAGCATAGCTAGTGTGAATAATAGTTACCTCCAAAGGGGATAAGTCTGCCCCCCGACTGAATGTCAATTCTATGCGAAACCTTTTTGGATCTTCTAATGCCACCTGCATCATAGGTTAGGTACTAAATGAGCTACCACTCTTACAAAAGATATTATGTCATTAAACTTTAACACATCTAATGGTTTTTATATTGGCTAGGCATGCCAAAACAGAGAACTCTACAAATTCGGGTTACTCTGTGTATGTATGTAGAGTTCCCGATCCAGAGCTGCTAATTAATAACACTCAGCAATGAACCACACACAGTGCAATTGGATGACAGAACCATCTGGTCTAGCAATCTCATAATTAAATCAGTCACAAGCTATTCATTCTATCAATTTCAGCATCAAAATGTGGGCACCATGAAAAGAAAATGACAAACGAATAAGCATATATTACAAAATTACATAGGGGACAAACCTCTGTGTTCTCAAACAGCCTTAAAACAATGTAGCTCATGTAATCAAGCTCCTTTGTATTATGCAAGCGCTCCAATGCATTATCACAAACAAGACTAGATTCCCCTTGAAGAGATTCATCCAGGTTGCAATAGCGAAGAACATTCATTAAGGAATGAATATGAGATTCCTGTCAATGTAAATCAATTTAATAAGTTCCAATTTAGTGCGGAGATATCAGAGAAAAGAAAACGTAATTCAAGACACTGCAATAAATTCTGAGTCCATCAGTAATCTTTATAATGCAATTCTTCGTAGCACCCCAGAAGAAGGCAAGAAAGGCGTTATTTTAGTTTCCAATTTTAAATGAACATACAATAATCCCAACTAAACATGATGAACCATAACATGAGTTAACAAGGAGTAATACAGTATAAAACAATTTGACAAGATTGATGAACCATACTGGTTTATGAAAACCTCCTCTAAATTTCTACACGAAATATCATAAAAGAATCCATTTTCTTACAATTCTTCTCATATTTAGGTAGTTAATGTCAATCCTTGAATTTGTATCTTATGAAAAAACTACACACATTGACCTTCATAAATACATAAGATACATCAACTTAAAGTGCATAAATATTCAAGATTCAGACATGTTGATCTTAGCAAAGTACTCCCTCCGGACCATTTGACTGTGGCCTACTTAAATTGCCATCTGTAACATGAATGCAGTGAAGAATAATAGAACTCACCGATGTGAAGTATAGCCGGGTTCGCACGTGACGCTCTGGTGTTCTAACATTTGCATATCTGATAGACAATGTAAATTAAGTATTAGTTGAGAATAAACCAGAAAATACTAAGGTACACAGGCCTATTAAAAAAATGTAGACCATGTGTCTATTATTTTCCATTCATTTGCCATGCTAAGGAAACTTAACAAAATGGCATCATTGTAGCAAATGTATGGCGAATAATAGCGACATGGTCTTACATTTTATTTTTAGATATTGTCCACCTAAGTATTCTCCAAATGAAACTATATTTATTGGTATCTCAACCCATTTTGCCAAGCTAACACAGAGTAACAAATCATCGAGAATTTGCAGACAGTATAAAAGGGAATTTGCATTCATAAAGAATAGCTGTTATAACATACTTTGGGTCCAACCGATATTTAGTTTCTTTGTCCTCCTCATCTTCTTGATCTAATGACATTTCACTGGTAAAACTAGCTCTTCTTGAGCCTTCAAGTTTATTGGACTTGTTATGATCCATGTCTTCCTTTTCATCGCTGGGGTGTGAATCAATGTGGCTCTTCAGTTCTGCAACGCTGATTGCTTCTTCTTGTGTATTCCTCAGATCAATCAAAATTTTGCCCAACAAGCGGCGAGCAATCTGACATTACGAAAGTAGATTTCTAATATGAAGACTGTAAAGGTTTCACGGAGAATTTTGTCAAATTCTTTAGCCAACTGCTGTTTACCATCCACCACTAACTGCACATCACCATATTATAGAAAAAGCAGGGTAGAGAACTATCTACAAAATGACTAAGTGATGACTAGGAAACCTATAGCTAGACCACCATGTTATGCAACATCTCCTTGTCCAGTACTTTTAGTGAGGCTGAGGTACAAGATATTCATTAAATCCAATTAGCTTACATACAGAATACAGAACACAAGGAATGGCGTCCTTAAATCTACAAGTAGCAAGTTCAGTTATGGCACATCTGCTAGTGATCTTTCTATTTCACCGACCACACTAATCGTTCCAATGTTTGTAAATTTAATACATCTTAATAAGAAACAGCCATATTAGATAAAAAATTATGGCACAACGAAGAGCGGCATCAGTATGCTGTAGATTACCTTTGAACCAATCTTTAGCTTTTGCCATGGATTGATACCGTACTCATTTGGAATAACGCCATCCGCAAGCGTCTAAAGAAAGGAATCAGAAACAGTAAATTTGAGCAGTATTAGCAACTGGCAAGCTTATTTTTTAGTTTTAATCTTTTCCTTTGCTCCCCCCCTCTTCCAAATTATTATTTTGAGAGGGGGGGGGGGTTGAGGTTGAAGGAGCAAAGTACTGTGTAACTCAGGGTGAAAGAACATGCATTAAGGAAATTGGATTTTTCCTACCTGAGCAACTTTGAACAGTTCGTCCAAGCCATTGAGATTTAGATGTGCATTGTGCAAGAGATCATATCTGTCCGGCGAATGGTGGACCAAGAAAATGTCAGTCCCAGAGTGAACATTTGGAACAAAATGTGTGTGCTACCATGCTACCATAAATGAGACAATATTTATCCACTTTACAACAGAATTGTCACTGTAAAGTGGGCTTTAACATATTTATTTGCACATGTGCCAGTTAATAACGGACCGCTCAACAAATGAAATGGTAAACTCCTTACTTGCAAGAATCATAAACATCAGGTATTTGAGTTATATCATAGCGCCTGCAATTGTAATCACAACTTAGTCAGTTAAACACAGGGATTTTACTCGTCAACAGTGTTCAAACCTCAAAACATGAAGCAGTTTACATATTATGGGAAAACCAAGATTAAAATGGCAAGGTATCATAACAAACTTACTCTTTTCGTTCATTATACAGATCCCTCTCGAGTTTTCTCCAGCGAGCAAACATGAGGAGAAATCCCTCACTTCCACAAGGTAACCCAGCGGCAATTCGATCTACATCTATATTTGTCTTACCAAGTGCCTTAGCTTGGTCATACGGAGGAATTACACCATCTGAACTTGATACATTGAGCTCTTCAAACTCATCCTTGGCAACGAGTTTCAGTTGGTTTGTAACCTTCTTTGTTAACTTCACCTAAAACCATGATAACATCAGAAAGCTCATGTCAAATAACTGAAATTCTCGTAGTACAGAAGGTTACATTAGCAGCAAAGGGGTCTCTTAAAATCACTAACTAGAGATGTAACATTTTTTTTGGGAGGAGTGTGTGTGTGTTTGTGTTTGTAATTTATTGCACTTCCTTTACCAATTTTGGCAGAAGTTCAGATGCATTTGGAGGAACTCCAGCCCCATCAACCAGCCAAGGTTTTCCAGGACTAATAAACTCATTTAACTTTGAGGAACAGCAATGAGCAGCAGGATCTCCAGACGTAATAATCTCGTTTAACTTGGCCTGAAATAAGAACCAAGACAAACTTGATATGGAAAAGAAAACATAATAATTTCCAGGAAACTGTTAATACCTTCACTTTTTTAACAGATAAGAGATAACAATGGAACTACTCCTATAATTTCAGATTCTAAGTCATTATCCATAGAACTCCAGATCAAAGATTGAAGGAATATACAGTACCATTTTAAACATCAGACCAATTTGGTAGCTTTAGTGCACATTGCAATTGGATCAAGACCCTTAGGTAGGCCAAAACCGTTTGTGTTAACTGTTAGATATAGTTCTGTATAGCTGGGTTGTCCACTTGAAAGGACAATGTACCAGGCTTAATCTTAATTGCCATCCGTGTCAACATTAAGTCTCTCATCTGTGGAAAGCAATCACAGTGATCCAACAACTTGATCAAAAGTATGATGATCACAATGAAATCATTTCTGTTTTAAAAACAATTTTGATTTCTATAAAAATGATTTTCAAGACGCTCATTAGAGGTTTCATGCCCTCAAACTGATCAAATACATCCACGTGAAAAATACACACAACATTTATTGTGCACAAGTAACTAGTAAGACTGAAATCCCCCCAGGCCAATCAAAATTAATTTTATCTGGGTCATGGTTAAGTTTAAATTTGTAACCAAAACTTAAAGTAGGCAACCATAAACATGATATTGACACAGTAATAACACAAGAAATTGGTAAACAGAACTAACACTGCTTGATCGGTAGAAACAATTTATATCAACAGTACCTTAGTTTGTACCATCTCAGTACTTGCATTCTCAAGTCCATCTAACATGGAAGAATCCTTGCTGACAAGAGAAACCTTTAAAAAGGCAGAGAATGTTTTTTTAGTATGACTACACCAAACAAACAAACAACAAGAAAAGAGTAGAAGTGATTTGACCAACCAAGATAGGTGTTAATGGTCCTTCCAGGTCAAGGAGACCTTTAGCAAAAGCAGCTGCTGACATCTGTCATTTATTAGCAAATGACATCATTAATATTCAAGAAGTAACAAGCACACCAAAGTTGGCTAACAAACTAAAGAACCATACAGAAGTTTGGAATATCGCATAAAATTACTCGATGCAGTACACAAACAGAAAGATTCATAAATTCACAGGATAAACCATAGTGTATGTGGAAGCATAACCTGTACACGGCCTTCATCAGAACTGTATATTTTCAAATCATGACGGTATGTACTATGGAGGCGAAGCAGACCAGTTCCTTCACCTGAGAAAGGCAGCAGAAATAACTAAATACAAAAAGTTGGTTTGTGGAGAAGTGCCAAATTATCAACTAGTTATTCATGAAAAGTGATGGAAAGGATATTAAACCAGTATTCCACCTTATATAAGATAAAGGGGAGAACAAATGCACCAAATTACAATAGTAACTAAAAAGCTTCACAAGAATATAGTGGAAGTTACAAACTACTTGTTTCAAAACTCTTGAATATAGTGCTAGTACTTAAGGTAAGTTGATCCACCACAGAAGTATCACGGATGAAGTAGCAAAGAAAATTGATTTAAGGTTGGCAGCATGAGTGCACAACAAGAGCTATTAACATCTAACTACGAACCTGGATACATATTGTTCCGGAAGTATCTGCCCAGTTCTTCAGCCTGCCAAATTATATGAGCAGGGAAAGAGAGTAAGATGTGCTGATAGCATAAAAAATATACTCAAATCTGATTTTCGTGTTCTAGTAACAAAAGATAACATAAGCATGCTTGATGAAGATTCAAATTTACCTGTTTTCTGCCAGCATGAGTAAGCACACCACCATATTTCAGAACCATCAGTGCCTCTGTAGGTCTTTCTTCTTCCTCACCATTACTTTTTGTAACTTTGACCCAGTTTAATGGCTTAAGTTGGACCTTCCTATAGATTCCAGAGAAATGTCCCCCCTGGTAGCAAAAATAGTAATTAGAATTAAGATACCAACCCTGTAACACTAGTTGTGACTGATGGGAGAATGATAGAAGAAAGCATGAAAATTAAATGTTATGTTCATAGGTGAACCTGAAGTCTGACTGAATCAGTAACTGGTTGACCTTTTAAATGAATCAGCACCAATGATATCAGATATATGTCAACAACACAGTTTCTGTTAGGGGCACATGATTAGTTGGGTGGATCTCAAGAGGGGAGGGGGGTAGTGGTGGTGACGAGGATTCAGATTGAGGCCAGTTCACTTGTTACGCTAAGCAAGGGAGACGGTGGATTATTCCCTAACACTCCTGATAAACTCCACATTTCGAACTTTAAGGGTAGGTATATTTGTATTCAAATGAGCAGACTGAGAAATTAGTCCATTTCTCTTTTGTCCGATACAGGAACCAAACATAGCACAGCGACAGCAGATATACAAACAATTAGTGAGATTTGTTGCACTAACCCACACTACGCTGGGTGAAGGATCTGAATCATAAGAAGTAAGAACCTCAGTTCACTTCCCCTAACCTAACCTTCATGTTTCAATACACCCTGAACGTCACAGGTAAAAGTGAAACAAGACAGATAGATATTACAGAAAGGCATCAACGCAAATTCTGAGCAACAATATAAATATTCTTTCACATCTCAAGAATCAATTCCTACAAGTTCTCTATAACCAAACTCTAAGCATTACCATCAGACCTTGATGACTCCACATAAAACATGTAACTTAAAGAAAAACTCTGAAACAGTCATATTCTTCACTCTTGTGCAACTATAATGAGGCAAAAAAGAAAATCTGGAAGGAGTGTCTAATTACCCAGATCTTGATGCTAAACATTGAAAAGAGATCCATTCAAATATCAACATGTAAATATATGGTTAGACAAACGAACCTCCTCAAGCACAGCTTTCACTTGTCGAAGTTTCTCTGCATGCTCAAAGTCTTCAGCTTCACTATCACTCTCTCTGTCAGGTCTACATGATAGTTTTATTAATAAAGATTCATCTTTAAAGAAAAAGCAACTACAATTAGACTGCCCTTTATCTATTAAAACAATGGCATATCAAAGTATTCATGATAAATATTGGACAGTAAAGTTTAATGATTAAAAAGAAAACTTGAGATGATGGATTATTTGCAATAAAATCACGCAGAACAAAACTAAATGCCCATTACAAGTAATACTTGGGAACAACAGATCACATGAAGTCCATAAACTCATTAATGTGGAAGTAGATTAAATGATAAATCTGGTTAGTTTTATTTGCCTGGATGAAGAATCATGTGCAGTATCAGGTTATCAGGTTTTGTTGAAGGAACATTAACTAAGTGTGAGTGCATATTGGCTGGGAATTAAATGCAAGTTCACAAGTTAAAAATAGATGAGGGAACGTTTCTTCACAAACCTAGAACGAGGAACTAAAATACGTGTTGCATCCAGCAAATCCTGCAATTGGACGGCAGTTTTGAGCTTTGTCTGCATAGAAATGAGGTTAAACAGTCAACCAAGTACCTTACACATGTTAGTCGGATAAAATTCAGAAGTCAACAGAATGTTGGTGCACAGATAAGTAATAAGCACCTCAGCTCTAGGTCTTCCACCATTGTACTTTAACATCAAATTCAAAAGCTTCTCCTCTGTAACTTTCAACTTCACTTTCTGCTTCGGAGTTCTGTCCCCGCTGTTTAGCAAAGAATGAATTATCAAAGGAGTTCTACACATTAAAAACTTCAAACCAAAGGGTGATATATCTTACTGACGAACAATTGCAATCACACAACGCAGCTCTTCAGCTTGACCAAACGTCCCAATTACTCCACTTCCCTGTTTTGTGAGCCCTTCACATTGCTGAACTGGCTCATTGACCTTCCATGGCAGAGATGGAGGAATTGTTGAAGACAGATGAGGGGCTTTTGCATCAAGAAACATCTTCCTCAAGACACAAGCAGCGTCATCATAATATCTGCATTTAACACTAGATTGTAAGCACTTGGATGGCAAGGCAAGGTCAATACTAATATTGGGTTTTGACATCTCAAGAAATTTTCTGCAGAACAGAAATTATTTCTATAGCACCCCCTTCCCCTAAACTCCGTATTGATTGACAATAAAACATATGCGCACATTTCCCAAGCCCAACAAATGTAAGCATGTATAAATGTTGATATACGACAAAGGTGGAGCAATCGGGCTAGCTGCAGGGCGGGTTTTATATGAGTCATTTCCTCAAGTTTCTAACATTTGAAAAGTTGTTATTGGCAGCTTATCAAGGGTGTCACTGATTTTGACAGTTTTTTGGACGACAATAAGGAGCAAAATGACAGCCTGAAGCATAGTGAGAATTTATTTATACTAGCCTGCGAAATTTACTCGTCAAACAACCAAAAAAAGATGAAAATCAGCCTGAGAAATGTACTACTTGTAAGAATTCTTGACAAAGCTCCACCCATTGACATCGCAAACATATGACCGGCCCTCAGAACGCAAGAGATCAAAGCCACAAACCTGCAATAACAAGAAAGCAAATAGAACTTCATTGGAAAGACAGATCAAATTCTATCATAGGCATATCTTACCGTAGCAATTTGAGCCTCATATATGCATTCTGAACTGCTTTATGAAATAATTATTCCTTCTATTTTCCTAGTAACACTACATTTTGCTATATTCGGTTCTTTTCTTTCCTTCTTTTCTTAATACAACATTTCCTGATAAAGAAACACATTATTCCCACTTATTAATTTATCCATTCTCTCTCACTTTTCTCCCCCACTTACAACTTAACCAATATAATACCTTCACATTATTTTGTCAATCTCCTTAATGTTTGTGCCAAAACTAAATCTATTGTTACTAAAAGAATGTGTAGACTGCAGATTACTAGTTAGCCGAATGATTACCATCCCCAGAGGGGAACTTGTTCTTATTTTGAGAAGTCCATTGAAAACAATTTAAATGAAAATTTGAAATTATGTTACTATATAATAGATGATCACGAAATAGTATTAGCACCACGGCGAAGGAAAGCAAACATAAATGCTTATGCTTCAACTAAGGTCTTAGAAAAACAGGTTGTTGGAGGCAAAATTGACATCTCAAATTCTCAATTACAAATTTCTTTAAAATTTTGTAATAAACAAATCATTTCAGACATACTGATGAATGCAATTTGGATGTGAAATACACATATTTAAAGATCATAATTACTTACACCTTGACTGAATGCAATGCAAACTTCTCTTGCCATTTGCTTCTCTGCAGGAGTGAGCAAAACAGGATATCGCACCTGTAATTGTGAAATGTAAAAAGTTATAAAATGTAATAGAGGTATTTCCATCTCAGTTAAGGGACGAGACCCGAGACTCCGAGAGAATAAAATCAGAGAAGACACTAGCAATTTGATGTTGGGAACATAAGCTAAAAACAGTCTGTTTTGTTATTATCCACAATACTTAGCTGGACTTGCGATTAAAATCAGTAGAAATGGTTAAGTATGCAATTTGAGAAGGAAAACAGTTAAGAATTCTATATTATAATAGGAATATCCGATGAGTGGGAGTGGCAATGAAGAAACATGAGAAAACAAATCCAAATTGGAATGTGATAAGCAAATTTCTCACAAAAAAAAATGCAATAAAAGAATAAAAGTCATCTTTATCAACAAATTGGAAGGACAAGGAGACGACAGAGGTAAAAAAAAGAAAAATCATCATTCGGAGCCTAGGCATCAGAAGACCTCTACTGCGCCGAATTCACTAACTTGTGCATTCAGATATAAAAAGGCATAATAAATACCAAGCTTCACTTCTCTCTGTTATTTATATAGCTGGAACATAACAGAAGCAGTATCAAAGTTCAGCGCAAATATGCATCATATAACTTACTTCTTTACCATCAGGGTTTCTCATTACAACACCATCAACCACAGGAGATTTCCTCGCCTCAGCATGAGCATACTCAGGACCCACAGTGTACACCTAAGATACCAGAAAACAAAGACGTCAAACATGTTCACTAAACATAGAAAAGAACAATTGTTCAAAATGCACTGAACAGCACCTAGAATAATACAATACACACAGGCATAAAGAAAATAATATCTCTTTGCCATTTTTCCTCTATATCATTCCATCTTGGCTAAAAATTACGAGATAGTTCACAGCAATAGCCAAAATGACAATTCAATAAGGTCAACCCAAATGTGGAGTACTCAATAACATAGCATTTTGTGTTGACTATTGACAGATAAAGCATTTAGTAGGTGAAAGAAAACAAAGATGTACTTGGAATGCATGCACACACAGCAATAGAAACGAAAATTTTGAACTAATCAGTAAGATTGATGGTTTCTGATTGAGTTCTTCATGATGTAAATAAAGTAGACCAGAAGAGAGAAAAGAGGAAGTTGAGATGAAATAAATTTTGGGAAAGGAAGCCCAATATGGTTCTTTAAATCGATAAGCATTAAATAATTAGAGCTTTACGTAAAGTATGATCCCACATATATTTACAAGGTTTAACATGGAACAATCTATGAAGAATACAAAATGAAGATTTGGAAACCATAATCTGTGCTGGGCTATATGAAAAGTGTAGCTATCAGCCCTAAAATACAAAAACAAAAGGCTAGAGGGAAATGTGGGAAGAAAACAGTATCTGATTTTCAAATAGTACACATAGGATATGCCCATAATAAAAATAAGAGCCACTCATGTCTGAAAAATGCCAGCAACCCTGTTGCCTTACCAGTCAATAATAATACAAGCAAACACAAAATTTCCAAGCAGCAAAAGAAATTGCTTGTGAATTCACTGTAACATCCATGAAGAATATCTTACCTGAATTTTCGTACATCCCAGTATTTGGTATAAAGATTGACAAAGATAAATTTGCTGGAAAACAAAAAGGAAAAGTTTAACAACCTTCACATCTGTTCCACCAGTGGGCATAAATTCCTCATATACATAAGACCCTTCACGTCTCACTCTTCTGACCTCTGGATGAAATTCACTTGAGCGATTACCAACCTGAAAAGCATAATTCTGCTCATCTTCTATTTTTTTTAAGAGTAACACCAGCTTGTGATCCATGATATTAACAGAGAGTCAAAAAATGTTTGTTAAATTTCTCACCTTCCGGAATAACTCTTTCATCCCCCCTCCAGCTGAGCTGGGGTAATATATCATTATACTGTGATCATCACCTATAGCAAACATAATATGAGAACTGGCAATACTAATCAGCCTGCAACAATATTATACCTAAAACTAATGTCAACTTATGATGGACAGACTAATTTATGTACGAACTTGAGAAATACTATGCAAGTATTATAAAATACATTTAGCGCCCTGAAGTTGTACTCAAGCAATTGGAGAGAAAATAAGCAAAAATCATAATGAAAACGAAGCAATCATAATTGATAATGTTAATATCCAAAATTGAAAGTTTTACCATCTATGTTGTAGGATGTATTTTTGTTACAGCAAACAAACTTACCAGTTCCTTGAAATTGGAAATGTTCATGCTGCGTTTAAAATTTTGCTAATTGTCAATCTTATAGGATCAGCAACAAGTAAATTTTTATTTTTTTATAGTAATGCTAGATCCAATAATATAAGCAAGAAATTTAGATATGGGTGTTTTAGATTGTTGTAAATGCTTTCCGAGAATTCAGTTCCAGTTAAGCACATATCAGAAGTTTGCAATAGTGAAAAATTATAAGACAGTCGTAGATAACTTACCATGGACAGGTTTCTCTACAAATGGCTTCCAGAACTTCTCGCCATGCACCTGAACAAAATCTTCCTCCTCAACAAAATAATCTAGCTCTTGATTGGGAAATTCTCGGTTAACTAGGGCATATCTTGGAACAGGAATTCCAAACATTTCAAGGCGCTGAAATTACAATCAAATAATCCATCTCATTATCACCATAATAATAATACCAAAGTGCATACTGGGTAAGAGGAAATAAATATTTGCATACTGGGCTAAGGAGAAAAAAAATCGAGACTGAAATGGTAGAGAATGGATGAGAATACAGAAGAAAATAAAGCTGTATTCAAAAAATGCTTGTACGTAGTATTTATTTAGAATCAAATTAAAAATGATGCTTTTAACTGATTTTACTGAGCAAGATGCAAACCTCATAAACTTTCCTTCGATCATGAAGAAGGTGTTGTTGTTCCAGTTTATTTACAAGGAAAGGCCTAAAACCACACATAAAGTGAACCAGCATTAGCAATGCCCATGAGGTACTGAAAAGATGAGATAGAAAATCTAATTTCTTGCAAACAGTTGACCATCAGAAGTGAAATATCCAGATAAAGAAGACTTTCTTACAATATAACATGACACTTTTGTTCTCTAATAGTTATCTCGTGTAAATTTTCTGAACTCCTGTGTCCATTTGAAAAGCTACTTGATAACTGATATCTTAAGATAAACAGGCCAATTGTTCAATTAATGTTTACGACAAATATGAATGTTGCATTAATGGCAGAGCTCTTAAAAATCGCCACGCAGCGGTCTCTCTTAATATGGTCCAACCGGTCCTCTTCGCCACGCCCTCTAAAAGTTTAAGTAGGTATGAAGATGACATTACACCACCAATTGCTAAAATCTTTACGTAGAGTTGTTTCCATATGATCCTAGACTGATAATTCTCTTCCATATTTCTTAAAACAAAAGCTTGTTCAAGAAATATTATGCTGATGTTTACAGTAGAGAAACTGCTATATTATCGCCCGCCAAAAGAGAAGCAAATAAGCAGAACAGCACAGAACATACCAAATAATCCCTTATACTATACACTGAAAATCATGCACCATGAACTTTAATTGAAAGAAAAAGTGCACGTGGGAAAATGAAGAATCATAAGAATTAATCTTACTTTCTGAGAGCTGCATACGCTTCGGCCTTCTGAAGGGGATAGCCAGTAGAATAAAAGGCAATCAAACAATCACAGATAGGCCACCTGCAATCAAACACTAACCATATTCAAGTAACTGTAAAATTTCCACTGGGTATCCCTAAAGACAATAACTAGCAACAAAATCACGAATACATAGTATAGTATTCACAACTAGCATGACATAATAATTAGTTCATCAAAGTTCATTTCGCCACACACTATACATAAATGAAAATGTGGAGCAACATCAACAACACAAGATATAAAGACATAGTAAGAGTTGAGTTAACCTCTCAACAGGCTCTTCTATGATAACCTTGTCGCCGAAATGAAAAACCTACATTGGCACCAATCAACCAAGTATTATTGAACTGTTACGCATAATAACATAAATAGTACGGTCCACAATGAACTTGAACAAGCAAATAGAGTATTAAAAAAATACCTCGAATTCGCCGAACGCTTGGAGTCTCTCGAGAATCTGCAACATGGGAGGCGAAGTAGCCTGTAAATTTAAATCGGAAAAGATGAAACACAAAAGTGTGTGATGATGAGAGATTGTTAATGTTATCATATGTGAAGAAAAGGGAAAAAAAAAAAAAAAAAAAAAAAACGGAAACGGGACCTCGGAGCCGCATTTCACCTTCTTTTCCATAACGCACACTCCAATCCGCACTTTGCTCTTCCTGCCGTTTCCATCATCTTCACTCACCATTTTCGTTTCGTCACCCTCTCTCTCTCTGTGTGTGCTGTGAAAACTAATAATAATGAAAGTTTTTTAATTGGGGAGATGCAATAGCGAGTACTCAAAACGAATGAATTGGTAGAGAAGGACAGGGATTGTGGATACGTTGCCGTTTTAATGAAGTTGCTTGTTTTCCTTTTATAAATCACGAGAAGAGGCGTAAAAGGTGATAATCGGTTTCTGATTTTTCCAAAAGTGGAAGATTCAGTATCTTTTCTGTATCAAAAATTGGTTTTTCTTACGTATGAAAAAGTATGCTACTACTATACTCCATATATTCCGTCATTATTGTTGTACTTTGTCTTTCTGGACTGTTTTGAATTTTAACGAGTCATTCAGCATGTTCGGTCTCTTTTTTATTTTTGCCATCTGATTTCTAAAATGGAAATTCAGTTTGGTTCTCGTTTTGTCTCACCCCACTCCACTATGCATCCCTAAAAATGTTTTTCCCCGTTTATTCTCTAACAAGTGTTTGACAAAACAAAATGATAAGGTGATTGATAGCTGATAAAATTACTAAAAGTTGATGAGTTGATGGATGTCTATTTTCTAATAAGTTATATAGAGTAATTCTATTCGTATGAAAATTGATTATTTTAAATTTAGTTCAGTTCAGATGCATTAAGTTCAATTCAGTTCAAAATTTGGTTAATAGTATATTATACTTCCTCCTTTTCATTACAAAGTTCTTAAGGGGACTATTCATCGCGACCTTTGACCACGTACAACTCCTAAATTACATTAGAGAAAAATATAATAAAATTATATTATGAAATTAAATGGAGTATATTTTCATAATATAATTTTATTATATTTTTCTCTAATGTAATTTAAAAGTTATACGTGGTCAAAGGTCGCGATGAATAGTCCCCTTAGGAACTTTGTAATGAAACGGAGGAAGTACTACATATGAATTCAGTTTTTGTTCAGTTCAACTCCATTAAGTTCAATTCATATCCGTTCAGACCCGTTAAGTTCAATTCAGATCAGATGTGTAGACGAAGAGAACAAAGTTTAACTTATCAAACTATCACCTTATTGTCATTCACAAAAAATAATTTTTATGGCCAAACAATCAAATAAGGTGAAATTACTTAATTTATATGACTAATAAGTTGACGCCAAACACACACATAAATAGAGTAGTTTCTCAAATAAGTCACCTTATTGACATTCATCAAATAAACTTTAGACAAACGGTTAAATGAGGTGCTTTCACCTTATTATAAGGTAACGCCAAACACACATGTAGTAATAAATACTCCACTTTTCAAAAGGGTTTTGTTATCTTCGTCTAAAAAAAACTGGATTGAAACAATTAAATAAACATGAACCGGTGTGATTTGAACACACGGAAATTTGTTTTTTTTCTTTTCAAAAAGTAAATTAAATTATTTACACATGGAATTAATGAAACTAATAAATAAATCGTTGAGTACCTAATAAAAAGCTCATATGGATATGGAGAGTATGAAACACCTTTTCAAAACCATGGTAATTACTGAGTCATGGTATCTCAACTTAAGCAAATTGAATTAGGTCTCATTGGCAAATATTACATGTTTCATCTATATTTATTTAACATAAATGTATTATTTCTATTTTTAACATACTCACCAGTCAGCACCCATTTGCAATTTATGTGAACTTCTTATTACAACTATTTTTTTTTTCTTTTTACATTTGATCTTTTAACTGTTTTTTTAGAGGTTTACATAGTGTAACGTTTGTTTTATTGGTAGTAACCATAATAGATGTGTGAGATAAAAGTTTATAACGACATACGAAAATGAAACACATAAATAATTTTTATTTTTTAAAACACAGATGTTTGATGGGGAAGGGATGGAGTCTGATATGTGTGCATGAGGATATTTTGGAATATAGGAAATTGGCGGGAGGGGTTGTTTGGATGAAAAGGACTGAGGTGTTGAGTTTGCGGTGGCTTTATGATGCATGTCGCTATCACTGTTCTGTAGTACCCACCGCTGAAAGCTATCATGTCAGTAACTCATGCGTCACTTCACTTTTTGTAAACTTCCTTTTGTTTTTGTTTCTCTTCATCTCTATTCTCTCACATGTAAATTTGGTTCTAGTTACACATTTACCTTATCCAAAATCATCAGTTTTGCTATGTATCACAACCCATAAAAATTTCTACAGTAAAAATTATTTATAACTTGACCTCTGCTACCACAACACGGTACAGTTGGCTCGACCTATTCCCATGAGAAAGGAACGTATTTGCCAGATGTGGGGAGATGGACAAATTTCTTTTGACTTCCCTTTCACACATTATCATTTCATCACACATGTACCGCTCAGACCTATCTCAAAAATCACCTCCAGATGTAGTATAAGGAAACAAACCAAGCTTCATATAGATGTACGTGTACCCTTCGGTTGTGAACCTAGGATATGTGAGTACTCTTAAAATCCCAATTGAGTTGCTACTCTGGCATCATTGATTCGAGTGCAGAACCCGCTGCTTCGTTGATCAGCAGCAGTTACCAGGATGCCAACTATTTTCCAGACTGTTTCAGATTATTCGAGTCCTAACTCATCGTTTCCTCCTTCAGGCTAGCAGCTGTTGCCAGCTCGCCAATAGTTGTTCCGGCAATGTATCCACCGGACCAAGCATTCTGTACTCAAAAACAACGTACTGCATTTTAAGGGTGCATGTAGAAACAGACATAATGAAAAGCCAAAGCAAACTAGTTTAGCGCTAGGGCCTGTGGGATGTGAGCCTGTAAATCATTTTCCATTTTTCATCTTTTCTGATAGTACAATAGACGTAGAATATCTTTTTCGGAACTCCTAACACCATTTCTTAATAAATTGCAATCATAGAGACAAGGGAAGGACTTGTAGCAAGTTAGCAACTCAAGAACAATCCATTACCTGGAAATTGAAACCCCCAGTTACACCATCAATATTCAGTACCTACAATTTTTTCAGTTTACAATTAGCAACTTTTTGCAAGGAAAAAAATGAAAAAGGAAAAGAAAAGATTCGGTTGCATGGCCAGCTGTTGAATCTGTGCTGGACCGGATAAAAGAAGCAAATACCTCCCCAGCAAAGAACAGATTCGGCTGGATCCTGCTTTGCATGGTATTCAAGGATATCTGCACGATCGATGAGATGAGATAAGATGAGGTGAAGAACATGCTGAGCTGACATTCACATGCACTTACACAGAAATGTATACACACATCACATGGAAATACACCAACCCAACACATGCACACACGGGAGAGAGAGTACCTCAGACAATGGAACCCCTCCTGCGGTGACAAATTCGTCCTTAAATTGACCCTTTAAACATACACAAACAGAATTACTACATGAATGGGTAGAGATGAAATATGACCAATGATTGAAAGTTATATCCATACCTTCCCTTTCACACAGAATGAACAATTCTTTAAAAGAGAGGCAGTTGATATTATTAAGTTCTTGGATATGGAAGCCCATACAAGATCTTCATCTAAATTCTGTCCAAGCAAAAGGAAATTAATAAGATCTACTGGAAGGCAACAACCAACAAACATATCATCTCTTTTATGGTACAGTTATTCAACCTCATGTTCCAGAATGTACTTCCAAAATCTTTTCACAAGTCCAAGTTCTGAAGGAAATGAATTGACAACTTTTTGCTTCTGCAGTGAGCAAGGACGGTAAAAATATTAAGTGCAGAAAATTACCACCAGGAGTAAAACTAAAAACAATGCATCAGGGATCAGTCAGGGCCATTTTTCTTAGATTATATAACTGAGTTCTATGTCAACTTAAAACATATAAAGTGACAACTTTGTTCGAGTTCATGTTCCTTTTATTTGATTAACAGATGTTTTTTGAAAGTAAACATCAATGAAATTACTCGGAGCAGCCATAGAGGCTATGGAAGCCTTCAGGCATACCGGAAACTTATTTTTGTGCTGCATTAGAGAAGACTTCACGTCTTCTATATGAAGATCAGGAACAAAATCCACAAGTAGTGATCCTGCATGCAAGTGTTCGCAAATTATTAAGATCAGCATAAAATGCAATGGGAGGCATACAAAAATGAAGTGTGTCTCACCTTTGTAATCAGTATCTGATAGTTCCCGAGCTCCCCAAGCAGACAATCGGAGAATCACTGGCCCACTTAAACCCCAGTGCGTTACCAACATTGGCCCAACCTAGAGCTCCAAAAGTTAAAATCAACATGTGCAATAAACACTGAACATGCAACAAGCTGTCACCGAGAGATCTTGCCTGTGTGTGCTCTGGTATGCTTTTCTGCATATTTTCTAACTTCAATTTTGCTCTCACTTTAGGAAATGTAATCTGCAAAACAAAATGCAAGTGAAGAAGCAAAATTTTAAAGATTCTAAAGAAAAAGACGAGAATATATTGATTTTCCAGTTTACATAAACATAAGGTTATAACACCATATGCAACATCCAATTAACGCAGTGAAGATACAGGAGGATATGTGCACACCATGTAAACAGAATAATGATAGGGCAACATGCACGTGAAAAGTCTGTGTAGCCAATAAATAAGAGAAATACTAACCAAGTATTTAACAACACCCCCACAAAATCAAACTTTCCTGTGAAAAGCAAGAGAAACTAAAAAATGTAAGAAATGGGGTATTATACTTGTACAAACATGTGAACGATACCATATTGGCTATAATGTATGCAACTGTTAGACATTATCCATGTCCAAATACCGCATCTTTTAAATTACACAGTACAAGAGTTAAGCTGGGAGTTTGTCACACGCCATGAATTGTAATTCAGATATTGGGAGAGACAATTCGTGTTCTTCAACTTAAGCATTGAAGATGATCCGAGTGAAGTGAGACGACTTACCCCAGACATTTCTGCTAACTTCGAATCTTCAATCTTGAAAGTGAATAAACTTGGCACAGGCTTTACAATAGAATGACCAAGTTGAGTTGCCAGTTTGAATCCCTGACATGGTAACAATGTAGTAATATGAGTAGACACAAATTATGAAGACAAAACAAAAACAAACATAGCTATGAAAAAAAATCATATTCTACCTGCTCACTACTCCCACTAGCTATCATCATGTAATCAGCTTCAACATACTCAACATAATCCAAACTGCGTTTTTCAAGTTTAATGGAGAATTTTCCCTCAGTAATTGCAGAAACATTTGCAACTGTTTTTCCATTCTGCAGTACAACTGAAAGAGAGGCGGCAGTCAGCAACTGATACTCAGCTCTATTGTACTGTTTTATAGAATTGACAGAAGTTGTACTTCACACGCATTAGATGATACAATACAGAAATAGAGTTGTTTGTACTGACTTTAGGATAGCCAGTGATTCGCTCGTAAAAATAATCTGGTAATCTGGTTTAAAATATGACAATTCATTTCTTATAGTACTAAACCGAGGATCTTATTCCTGGATCTTTCACCTTTTACCAGATCCAGCTTTTCAGGCATAGTTTCCAGAAGTCAAATAATTCATTATTCGAAATAGTTAACATTGAGTGCAAAACCTACCGCCTCTTCTCTGTGCTTCAGATATGAGGCAATCTATAATAGTTGACGAGCAGTTACTAACAGGGAAAACTCTTCCATCAGATTCTGTCTGTGTAAACAGTGAAACTGAACTCGTTATGGACAATTCAACAAATAATAGTAGAAAACAGAAGTAGCAATATTGAGTTCTGAACATTTCAAATCACCTTTAGTTCTACCCCTCTATCAGAAAACCACGACATGGTATCCAGAGGGCCATGGGTATTGAAAAATGACCCTCGCAATTCTCTGCTACCTCTTGGATAGTTCCCTGCCAGAATCTAATCAATTAATCAGTATTAGCATATTAAGAAGCCTATTGATAGGACAGCAAATCAAACATCACTCTAGATGCATAGACTGGATGATTACATGATATCCAACAATAAGAAAGATATAGAATGCACATCTAATAATAGAATACGTGAAGGGATATTCACTAGGACAACATAAGAATGTCTTTTTTTTTTGTTTTGGTTATTTGTTAATGGATGTCAAATGAAGCATGAGATCAACAATACATGAATCAAGAAACACAGAAAACAACTCACACCTTATTATCAACATAATGCCCGTTCGTCACATTGCACCTACCTCCACCTGAAATCTTAACCTGACAAACAGAGAAAAATAAATGAAAAATTAAACAAAATCAGTCTAGGAAACCTCAATAAGTTCATACTATAAATAGAAAAAATACCTTCGCTAATGGCTTCCCCTTTTCAATGACAAAGACATTGAGATTAGGAGCAACTGTCTTAGCCCTAATTGCTCCGTACACACCCGCAGCTCCACCACCCACTACCAGCAGCGTCGTTTCTTCACCTGACTATCCACAAATAGCACTAAATCAATTGAAACTACGAGGTAGAATTGAACTCAAATGTCTGAGAAAGTGCTTACCGAAGAAGATAAGGAGGAGAGTGTAACTGCACAGTATTTTCTCTTTTGGGGAGAGAAGTGAAGATGAGTGTAGTTTCTGGATGGAATTGAGATTGTGGAGAGGAATTTGGTTTGGAGAAGAGCGATTCGCGGGAAGGTGAAATTCATCTGTGAAGTGAGTTTTTGGTTTGAAATTTATGCTAGTATAATGGTGGTTGCTCACCTCAGTGCAGATAGTTTAAACTTCAAAGTTTGGACTCTCAGTCCGCTCCGTATGAGCCCCACCCATGTCATAATTTTGACCTGATTTTCGATATTACTACTAGTGTTCAAAGAGACTAGTACTACTGTATGTCAGTCCAATGAACTCGTAGAATCAATGTTAGCAATTTCACATGATTTTCAATCGTATAAACATATTTTTAACATTGGATCACCATACAAACTACAAAACTCAGCCTAATCTTTCTAGTAGTTCAAATACAAAATAAATGCAATTTGTTGAATAAATCTGCAACTCGTCGTGAACTATATATACTATAAATTACAAATAAAGCTATACTTGTAGTACTCAACTAATTTGGTGTTTATGAAAATAGAGTATGAACTAATTTTGCTTTGAAATTCATACTTTCATAGTAATCATAGTGAATTTACCAACTCCATCAAAAATTCATACTACCTCAACCTAGCCAAATGATTACTCATCATCATATACCTACTTTTATTGTTAAATGTGTAGTTTGTTTGCCAAAATTTACAATCCGTAGCGAATTTACAAACTCAAAATTCATATTATCTCAACATAACCAAATGATTACTCATCATACAATCTTTGTGTTAGATGTGTATGTTAAATTGTATGGAATATCAACCAGATAAACTGATAAAGTTCATATTTTGAAATTTTCATTTCAATAACTAAGCCATATATTTAGTTCATATTTGAACAAGTATGGATACACATTAGACAGCCATTTCATTCCCATTTTTACTCTTTTGGTGTTAAATCAACAGAATAAAACAATCACAATTTTCTCTATATTTTTTATGATTTACACCAGATTGGTTCAGCTAAAATTAACATCTCAAAATTTCAATACAACAAAGCCAATCAAGTTAAAATCACAAATTCACAATTGAAGTAAAAAGTTCATTTAGATGCTCAGAATGTGACCCAAAGGAACAGCAACCTATATATCTAACAGACTAACACCTACAACTACAGTTTAAAAGATCTCCAGCCTGCAACAGCTGAAGCAAAGAAACAAATTAACCAGGTGGGAAACTGAATAGCAGAGAACCATACATAATCTTAGGCGAAAACGCCCATATAAGAAAGCCTCGCACAACCGACAGTTTCTGTTCTTGGACAACGGTTTCAATCACTGCATACTCACTTACACAGGAAATTGGAATAGATAAACGTTCTGATCATAATCATAATAGAACTTTTGGCCTTTTCGTATCAGCAAGTTGGAACTCACAGCCGATGCTAACATCCTAATCACGAACAGTAGCAGGTGGCATGAAATCTTCCGCAGCTGTTAAGAAAATGGAGCAAGATTTATTAGCCATGTGTTTATAGTCTGTCGAGTACACTAAGACACAACTTTAATGAAAACAGATTGTATGTAGTGAACGCTGTTTAGCAGGACTTAAAAGGTTGTAAAACTGTCGTCTAATGATACGTGCAGACTATCTAACCTGACATGTTTACGCGTCCTATGTTGCGTGTTATGGAAAGGAAACTGGAACAGAGAGTAAATATATGTAAGTAATGCTGCAGAATGACGGGATAGCCCGAGTTCTCTGAGAATATTTGTACTGCACTCGTGCTCACAGTACAACAAATATATCCCCAAGATAAGACTGCAGGAGAATTAGTAAGTAGCACACCAAACTAATTCAAACTGGTTTTTCTCAATATGGAAGAACAGATTATATGTAGTAGTAGAGAAGAGAGCAGATGAAATGAGCAGGAGGGTCTAATAAACAGACATGACTGCTGAAAGAAAGCTTCTCGAAAAGCTTTATGTCTGTTCATTTAATGAACATATCATTTCGGAAAGGAAGTTGTTCAATTCAATGAACACATCATTTTAAAAAAGAAAGCTATTCATTCAAGCTTTTTCAAAAATGACACAACTTTTCGGAAAGGAAAATTATGTCGCCCAAAATAAAGTTAGTATTTTGTCCAAAAATAATATATGCACCACCACCTAGCTATGCCAAGCCCAGCCCATGCCCGGTGCGCTTGGGCGAACCGAGAAGCAATCTAAGCCCTTCCAAAACCATGGGTACCCCAAAGGGGTCCAAACCCTCTTGCAAACTAGACACTTATGTCTAGCTCATACTCTTCTCATTTTAGCTATGTGAGATAACTCTCAATTCCAACTCTTGGCTTCCTAGCTAAGTTCCCAATCAACACACCACTTTGAGCTTTAATTACTCTTTCACCACCAAGTGAATTTTAGTAATTCTTTCTCAAATGTATTCTACTATCATAGTAGATTATGCACATTCAATAAACCACAAGTTTTGAATGTGTGAGCGTTCTTTGATTAAGCCACAAAGTCATAGAAAACCCACTTTGAAATTAGCTAAAATTCCTACACAAATTATGCATAACATGTTTACATACGAACCTGCTGATGTCGATGGGATTACAACAACATTCATAGTTGCATTGTTTGGAGGCAAAGCCAGCCGAAGTGGATAGAGCTTTCCATTTATATTGTTGCGCGAACACACAATGATATCTTCCAGGCCTGTTTCTTCCTCCAACTTCATAACCAAGTCTTCCAACCCATGACCTTTGAATTGAAACGACTTCCCTTCAACCGCATCATTAACATTCCCATCATCATCAGCAACATGGAAATAAATTAGTCTCCCTTCTGTTCTAATCGGAGAGCTTCCAAATGAACCACTAGGCTGTGAGCATCACCAAATCAACCAAACATGTGTAAGTACAAGTATACAACACAAACAAGAACAGGAAGAAACAGGAATATACGCGAAAAACACTGACCTGCTTTCTGGGGAGGCTTAACTGAAAAGAAGAAGAGTTCAACTCTTCATCATCATCACCGAAAGATTCAACTCGCACGACTTTAGGAGGCGAATCAGGCCTAGTTTCAATAACATCAACAACCCACAAAACCCAATCATGATGCCTATGCGGTATATCATGCGTGATCGAGTTCCTCCAGGGAGGCAATCCACCATTGGCACGTAAAAAGTTACCGTACCGCGACTTAAGCTTGACTTGCATCCCGTCTCGAATAGGCTCCCATTCGATAGACGAATTCAGTTTCCTGGGAATGGATTGAGTAACCTTCCGGCCCGTAACTCCCAGGAGATGCTCGTCGTCTGTGGCAGTGAGGTACAGGCCGAAACAGCTCTTCAAACGAAGGACATTTTCGATGCCTTCAACGAATTCGACTGTCCATTTGCAGGATTTGGACGTGCCGGAACGGCCCTGGATTACGGATTCTTGGTCGCTGTCTGCTGTTAAGAATTTGTCGTGGTGGCTCTTTAGCCTCACGGTTTTGGCTTTCTTGAAGAAATCCATTCCAGATACCTGTTTAATGCGATCAAACAATGCCAAGAATTAGCCAGCGCTTCATCATTGATACAGAAAATATATAACACGTCCAAATATGCCCAGAAATGTGTACGTGAGAAATGAATCATTGAAATGGTTACCTGCATTTTGGAATAATTGGATATTATCTAGAATGGGATTGTGAAGAAAATGTATAAGATCAATTTTTTATTTTTAAATTTTGATGGAAAAGTTTAGATCAAATGAGGATGGAAATTGGAATTGTTCATCATGTGAAGAAAGTGTACTTTACGATTCCAGAAAAACAAGAAAGTCGTGCAAGTAATGAAAAGGCCGTTTTTTATTTTTTAAACGGCATTGAAAAGGCCGTTGGATTTGGTAAAATTAGATTTATTAATTTGCGGGATTCACTTAATTTATTATTTATTTAATTATTTATATTATTGGAGTTGACTTGACTTGAAATAATTGTGAATTACTTCAGATCATTAACAATGTGTTCAATGATTTAAAACTCTTTCTAGAGGTGGTCGACATGATCATATTTTGAGATTCGAGGTAAAGTAGTTGCAACGTTATTTATTTTAGAGTCCTACATTTCCAAGGATTTTGTTGGGTCCATTGAACGTTGCAACTTTACTTAAAAGAGAAGGGACATGTATGTAATTCATGGCATTGACAGGGATCTAGGAATAGATACTTAAATTTTTTATACTTTTTTTAGTCTTTACTAAATTAAAAACATTTAGTTTAAATATTAAACATTTAAAAAAGTTAAACATATAAGTACTTTTTTAGTTTTTTTTGCCAGATTTCATATTCATATCCATACCCATTTCCTCATTTATTCAATACTATCATAATCACATTAACTCTTAGAATCGATTCAGGATTTAAGTTTAAGAGGAATTGAAATTACATGTATATAAATATTCGTGATTTTTAGAAAAATAAATCATATTTAAGTGTGTCAATCTCGTGATTTGTAAATTTTGTGGAGAATGATTGTAACGACCCAGCCAACAAACGGGCCGAGACCCAGCCCAACGGGCCGGCAAGGTTACTCATGGGCGCTCTCCGGGGTGATATGCTGGCTCCACAGACCAACACAGGTTCTAATCCGCGCACTTTGTCCTCACTCGTGAGTCTGAAGTTCTTATAGGTGGATTCCCGAAAAGAAAGGTGCACCTTGTTGGTATGAGTAGCGTTCTCAACCCTTTTAAGCTTCTGAAATCTGGGGCGTTACAATGATGGTAAACTACTCCTACAAACTTTAGGTGAACAAACCGAATTATAGCAGGAAGGACCAATGTCGACAATCGGCAGGCTGGAAATGAAAATTTTTTTTGATTTTTTTTTGTTTCCGAGAAAATAACATTACTTAAATATTTTGGCAAAAAAGGTAAAAGGCAGTTTTGCCCCCTGAATTGGGTAATTTCGACCAAGTGACTCATCACTTTTTTGAGGTTACCCATATGATCCCTAAATTTTATATATTTGTGCAAATAGCCCCACTAAGTTCGTGACTTTGTTATTGTCCCCTGAAATTTCAAAAATATGAGCACTTTGTCAATTAGAAAAGTATCAAAATTCAAAATTTTATGGAACAAAATACAAAATTTATGAAATTTCAAACGGCAATTTTTTCTTTTGGCTGTTTAAACATTTCAACTTGTTATTATTTTAATTACTTCATATACTCCACACCAAACTTTTTTCAATTGAGTATTTTTGAGAATTGGTTCTCCATGAATCATGGTGGAAAGATTTTATTGACTTTGTTTAAGTCAATTTGCTTTCTCCACACCAAACTCCATAAGATCACAATGTGTCCTAACTACTCACACAAATATATAAGATACTTATTATATGGACATCAAAATTATTAGAAGAACACCTTAATTTAAAATAACTTATACCTAGAAAGTGAAATACAATAAAGAAATTTCTAAAGAAAATATGATGTGAATGAAAGATAAAAATATGAAGCCAGTGACAAGAAGTGAAGTACCTGATTTGTCGACGTACTTCCGGATAATTTAGAGTACCTCACTTTGGACAGCTCTGTACCCAATTCACCAAACCCGGATGTTTTTCCCGACTTTCCACCACCCCTTGCAATGGGGGACCCAGTATCTGGAGAAGCTGAAAACTCACCCCCCAGCCCAAATCCGGACATTTTATGGGAATTTCTATAACCTCGACCCATTGGTGACCCGGTATCAGGAGAACCCAAAATATTATCCACCAACGAATTAAAACTTGAAGCGGATGACAAAGAACCCGAATCCACATCCAACTCCGAGAATGTTATATCCAAAACATCCACTCCCCACAATACCCAATCCTGAGTAGATGTCCTATGCGGCACATCATGAGTAACGGAGTTTTTCCACGGTGGTGTGCCACCGTTAGCTCTCAAAAACTTCCCATCCTTTGTCATAAGCTTCACATGTAAACCTTCTTCAACCGGTTCCCACTCAATTGAATCATCCGCTAATTTTTCCGTCCGAGCCTGGACAACCTTTTTACCCGTCATACCTAGTAAAAATGGCTCACTTGACGCTCTAAGGTAAAGTCCATGACAACTCTTGAGACGGATCGTGTTACATTTCCCGTTCACGAATTCAACCGCCCACCGCGCTCGGTGAGATGACCCGTTACGGCTTTGACGAACCGTTTGCTCGTCGTCATCCGCAACTAGGTATTTCCCAAAATGCCCTTGGAGTCTTACTGCTTTTGCCTTGTCAAAAAATTCCATTCCACCCTAGAATTTTTCATAGAACCTACTTAGACTTTTTCATTTCAGTTTCGAGATTGGTCAATCATTCAATTGACTTCAACATTAAGTTACATTAACCAAATGTGCATGTAAATTGGTTGATACAACAAGAAATATTGCATATAAAAAGCAGGGTAAAACAGAGGACTTTAAATGTCAATGTACCTTTCCTCTTCCGCTTCTCAGAGAAGGCCTATCAGAAACAATCGACGGCCACAGGTTGTTCATAGCTTCCGACTGATAAGACGGAGAATCTGTGACCGAATAATCGTCATCGTTCATGGAAGTGACACTAGAAACATTGCTGACCAAATACTGATTTTCAAGCATGGATATATCAACCACATCCACATCCCACATGATCCAATCCTGCGTTGCGGTTCTATGCGGAAGATCATGAGTTATCGAATTTCGCCACGGTGGCGTTGCTCCATTAGCCCTCAGGAACTTGCCTCCTCTAGTCCTCAGCTTGACCCTGAACCCTTCCTTGATAGGCTCCCATTCGAGCGAACCATCTTTCTTAGCGCCTGGATCACTCTGAACCACTTTTTTACCCGTAATGCCGAGCAAATGAGCCTCATCGGACGCCATCAGGTACCCGCCATGGCAGGCCTTGAGGCGGATTACATGGGGATTTCCTTGGACGAATTCGACTGTCCAACGAGCTTTTTTGGATGAACCGTTCCTGCTTTGGCGCACGGTTGTTTGGTCGTCATCAGCGGTCAAGTACTTGTCGAGGTGGCTCTTGAGCCTGATGGCACTGGCCTTGTTGAAGAACTCCATTGGAAGTTCTTCTTGTCTTTGGAAGAATTAGTCTTTGTATTTAGTTGCCTAAAGGGAGGTTTAATTTAAGATATTTCAGTGACTTGGATGAGTTGAAAAGTCAATGGTGTAATGGAGTTTTTGTTCATACAATGGATGTTTAAAGCAAGTAGGGTTAAAAAAAGGCAAAATCAAATGTCCACTCGTTTTTATTTGTTAACATGTCTACATCTCGTTCTTGTAGTTTATTAAGGATTTGAGGAATTTTCTAGCAACACGGTTTATTTATTAGAAAAAAATCAAAACATAAGTACAAAAACGTAACTTACTATGGGCCAAGTGCCAGATAGATAATCGTTGCTTCTCCTTTGTATTTGTATAAATTAATTTAGAAAATTTTAAAATGTAATAAATTAATTTAGAAAATATTTTTTGCCAAAATGTCACATACTACATACTAGCAATAAGTATTAGATATGGATAGATGGATATTGATTATTTATTTATTGGAAATAATAATTACTTTGGTATCATGGATGATTTGATAAATTGTACTACAAATTGCACTAGGTAGAAATCAATCAGGAGTAAATTAAGATTGATAAGTAAACCTATATATAGAGCTAGCTTTTCCTTTTAAAGAAGTCCTACGTGGCTATTACACACCTGAGATTTGTTCTCTCTATATTCCATTATTCCAGGAGTCTAAGTTTCTAACAGATCTCTACATTTCTAATTCTACCCATTTTCACAAAACAAAACCCTCTATTAACATTACCAGAATAACCCCAAGCTCATGTCCCTATTGGCTAGGAATAGCTTAATTTAAAAATACCGAAATAACAGATTTACTTCTAACCTGTTGACTTTTAATCAGAAAATAATTTAGTAAATTAATTAAACGGTATGAGTAGATAACCTCTCCAAATTTCCATTTACTTGGTCTCTCTTTGACTTTGAATAGAATCATAACAACTTAACCACTCACCTTGCGTAGTATTATAAAACCGTGGATTTCATATTTTCATTTTCATGTACTTTTACCATATTCCGAGCTTCACCATATCTTGCTAAAGACACATAACATGACGGTAAAGGGCGGCACAACGATGGCATGTGCCGCCTGCAAGTACCAGCGGAGGAGATGCGTTCCGGATTGCCCGCTCGCTCGGTATTTCCCGTCCAACGACCAGACAACGTTCAACCACGTCCACAAGTTGTTTGGTGTGGCTGGACTTACGAGAACGTTAAGAAAACTGCACACTAGGGACGAGCAAGACGACGCAATGAAATCGATGATTTACGAGGCTAACGCGAGACAGAGGCATCCAGTGTATGGATGTTCGATTATCATTTTTTACTTGCGTACGCAGTTACAATATGCGCGTGAAGAGCTGAAGTATTTGCGTGATGAGTTGGCCAAGTATAAGGAAATTACTACTACTACTGATCTTCCGTGGACAAGTTTAGAACTTGGCAGATTTGTTAGTGCGAAGGAGTCTATGGTATGATTTTTCATAATCTCGAACTTTTGAATTATTTTTATATATGTAATTTCTAAACAATTTTTTAAAAAGGCATAGGAATTTGGTAGGCAAGATGATGCTACATTCTTTATTATGTGATTCGTAAGTACACAAGAAGTACAAATTAAAATCGTAGCATTTATATTTGGGTACGTGAGTCGTAAGTAAACAAAATGTACAAATCGTAGCTCTTTATGGCGTATGTGAATCGTAGTAGTAGTGTATATATATATTTTTTTTTTTTCGAAAGAGCTAGTGTATATCTTTTATTTGTCCAATATATATCTTTTATTTGTCCAATATCTTTTATTAGGCATGTGATAACGTTTGGGACAGATTATAATTTTCCCCTTAATCTCTAATTAAATGTTAATTTAAAAAATGTTTAAGATTTAGATTTTAGAGATACAAAATTAATGTTCCTTTGGAAATATTTAGGATTTAGATTTTAGAGAACAATTAAAAAATGTCAAAATATGTCTACCTATTTTAATTTATTTTTATATACATGCATATTTACAGGGATTTTGATCATGATTCCTATTTAGTTTTGGGCATATTCTTAAAGTGAAAAAATTGATTTATGGACTTTTTATCTAAATGTTAATTACCCTTTAGTCTATATATTTATACATTTATTGAATTTTAGGGGATCTGGCCCAAATGCATCTTTTTATTTATTGCCTGTGAGTGTACATCTTTTATTTGTGTAGCATCTATATATTTATATTGTTAGGTATGTGAGAGTCTAAGTATACAAGAAGCCAAGTGCGGGATTATTTATAGTTTATTACTAGCTTTGTAATGCTACTTGAGAAATTGTAATGGTTCGATTATTAAAAAAAAGTATACAAGAAGCATACAAATTTTTATTTGTATCTCATAAGCCAGACTTACATTCTTCATTAACCTACTGAATTGTTGAATGTTACAGGAGAGTGATGATGTGCCCGGCTTGTATCAATCCTCGGAGTACATGAATAACCCAATTCTTGGGTTGGAACGCAGTAGCAGTCGCGGGATGGAACTCCACGAACATATGAATACATTGGAACTCCAAGAACGTATGGATGCATTCGGTTACAAAGGAACTCAGGATACGGTACATGGCACATAATACAGTTTATTTATAAGTTCAGTTCGTATGAAAATGTTGTACATATACTAAATTACTTGAAAATAAATGGTTGTATATGCAGCTTAGAATCATTGGGGACCGATTGTCAAGTAAGCAAGAGGTAGCTTAATTAGGAATGCTTCAACCGATCTACCTGCATTGAAGTGTGTCATTTCTGATGATTTCGTTTCGTTATGATTTTTTCATCATGAACTTTTTCTTTTCCATTTTTCCAATTAGAAACAATGTATCATTATGAACGTGTTTTCGATCCAAAACAGATCATGGTAGTGATGTTTGATTGGTATGGATCGATGTGTGAGTGGTACGGTGGTGGCTCCTATGTTAGAGCTGACATGATGTTTGATTGGTGGTAGCTCAGGGACGACAATGTGCATGACCGCATGAGTGGTGCTAAACTGCTAACTACGACCTATATTCATATAGGATGAGGTAATATGATAAACTAACTCATGTATATATCCTATCTAATAATCTGATAAACTGCTAACTGCAACCTATATCCATCGTATATTATGGTCTAGCTCATATATCGAAATATGGGAATATTCGATCTGCCATAGCTAATAAATATTGCCTAGTTGATGCTGCAACCTTTGGAAATTAATATTTTGTGAGTTCAATGTACATTGCATGCTGCAGGCGGGGCTAATGATCACTACTAAGACTGCTTGCATCAGTAGTTTACTGATGCGGCCGTGGGTCTTTAACGCGGGCTAACCGCGTTTTCGGCCCACATCAGTGGTCCAAAACACAGTTAAGCCTGCATTTTGGAGCCCAACGGGCCACTCCGCGTTTATGATAAACGCGGTGTTAGCAGTCAGCAAAAGTGGACGCGGAGTCCACTTTTTGATGGACTCCACCCACTTATTTTATTATTATTATTTTTTAAATTACTTTTTCCATTTAAATTTCAAATGGTCAATACTTTTAAAATAAGAATGCCAAAAATAAATAAAAATTACCAACGGATAGAACTTTTCGAGATCTATAAATAGACACCACTTTTGGATATGTTTGCTCACACCTTCTCCAACTCATTTTTCCCTTCTTAATTAAAATCAAAACACTCTCAACACTCCAAAACACTCTGAAAATGATTTGAGAAGGCTTCTTGCAATCAACGCGAGTAGAGGCTTCCCCAGGATGATTGGAAGTGTCGATTGTATGCCCTGGGAGTGGAAGAATTGTCCAAAGGCGTGGGCCGATCAATTTCAAGGCAGAAGCGAAAAGCCCACTCTTATTCTCGAAGCTGTTGCATCCCAAGATACTTGGATCTGGCATTCATTCTTTGAACTTTATGGAAAATTCAATCATAAGACGGTGCTCGAACGATCACATTTTTTCGACGATCTCCTCAACGGTGTGTCACCTGACGTGCGCTTTATATCAATGGTCGTGAGTATAACATGCCTTACTACCTAGTCGATGGCATCTACTCAAATTGGGCAACATTCGTACCTGCCGTTCCCAATCTTACGACTCACAAACTACAAAAGTTCAGCACGCGCCAAGAATTTTGCCGAAAAGATGTAGAACGTGCTTTTGGAGTTATACAAGCTCGGTTTCATATTATCAAGCATCCGGCCCTTCCAGGCTACAACTCCAACAGATAATGGATTGTTGCATCGTACTTCACAACATGATAGTCGAGGATGAGCGCGACAATTACTTAAACTACGACCAAGCACTCGAAGACTGGCTTAAGGAATGCGCCGAAGGCAACTTGCAGTACAATGCAGACATCCTTAAGGACGTGACAATCACGTCCATCTGTTCTGAATGATTTTGTTGATTACAGGAAGAATCGAAGGATGATGGAGAGTTACATCCAGCATGACGCACTCAAACATGACTTGATTGAACACATTTGGAGGATGAGGCTTTAGTTTCCATTAGAATGTTGTTTGCATTTTCAATTGTTTCAATTGTTTGTTTTCAGTTTCAGTTGTTTGTTTCAATCGTTTGTTTTCAATTAAGCAGAACTTGTTGTAATATTGTGTGTTTCAAATTCGGTACAACTTAATGTAATATATTTGTGATTTCCATCTATTAACTTGATTTCGTATGAAATTCTTTACAACAAATCTTCCTTCTTCTTTACCTTAACTAAAAAAAATTAAAAAAAATAAAAAAAATTGAAAAAAAACTGACGTGGCAGGCCTTAAACTGGTCTTAACCACGTTTAAGCAGTGACTGATGCGGGCGAAAACTGCTTAGACGCGGCTAAAACCAGTTTAAGCCCTTAAACTGGCCTTAGCCTTAAAACACTGATGCGTGTGGTCTAACCGCGCGCGAGCATGTGTGATCAACCGGGTCCCCTGTAGGAAGTGAAAACTAACAATTTGCGCATTGCTCTCTCCGAATGTCGAACACTTGGAAATTGGAATTGAACGTTTGGAGGACAAATTGATAGATATGATCATCAATATAATGATCTTATGTAGATTCTGAAAGGCAATTCCAATGGAACATACATGCTTCCACGACGAACGTACACTTGACCTGCCACCATGAGTCCATGATGCAACCTTACTAAAGGCAAGTATCCTTGATATCACTGATCTTAACTATATCTTCCCATCTCTACTTCTAGATCTTAACCATATGGTTTCCTTCTTCCATGATCCTTTTATATCGTTTATATTATCTAGTACGTATTGACTGTTAACTGATAAGGTAATTGAAAACTGATAAGGTGACTAATCTATGAAATCGGTCCCATTATTAATATTCATTGAGCAGACTTATTATGGTCCAATATAGTCAAATAAGATGAAATCACCTTATAATATGACTAGTAAAGTGATGTCAAACACACTCGAAGTCGCAGGAGTTCTAGAAAGGAAATGGTTCACTTGTTAGGAGGGCACTTTGGCAATTGCTTGGTTAAGTGAAATACTGCATCTCTAAATTACACAATTTTTTATTTTTTTAGGAATCATTGAAAATTACAAATTTCTAAAATGGAAGTTTATATATATTTTATATACTATAATTAGTTCCTCGTATATATATATCCCCGTTATTGATATTTGGAAATACATACTGTATTTAAATAAAACATAAATTTTCAGTTTTCAACACTACAATCTACATACAATTTTTATTCACTCTTGAATACCTCACTTTTTCTAAATCTCTATCCCGAATCTTGAGTAAATTGAAGTGATCGAGAGACAGGAGGAAAGTAGTACCATGACGGCATGACTTATGAGGATTTGCGTTAACCTATAATTTGTTCATCAGATCTCTAGTTAAATTTTATTCTCTAAAAATATTCAGGTCGTGTATATTTGCTTTTTTAACCATGGCTTTAATGCATAGGCATTTTATTAATATATGTATACTGTATCTTCCCATCTCTAGCTACAACTAGGTCTTAACCATATATTTTCTTTCCCTACATCTGTCCATCTAGTTCATTTAGATAATTATCTGGTATTTTATATAGAGTTGTAGGCGTTCTAAAAATGAAATGGCTCACTGGTTAGCCAAACATATAGAAGTAAGACGCCAGCTGATCAGGGCACACTTTGCCTCTGGTTTGATTGGTTAAATCGAATACTACATCCAATCATGATGGTCACGCTATAAATTACTCAATTTTCATTTTTCGAAATTTCATTGAAAATTACACATTTCTAAAATGAAAGTTTATATATTACTTTATTCCTCCAATATATATTCCCCCTTTATTTATTTTTTATACTACATATATACTTTATTTAAACAACACATCAATTTCTAGCTTTTAAACCACTACATACAATATTTACACACTCTTGAATTAATTAAACACCTCACTCTTATGAATTTTCATCCCTGAATAGTTTTGAGTCAATTAGAGTAGTACGGAGAAAGTATGGACATGAGTTATGTGCACATTAGTCTGTTAGGCCTTGTATGGTTTAAGTAATTTCAAGGGAAAAGAAAAGAAATTGAGGAAAATCAAATCCATTTGAAAAATATTGGAGGAAAATCTATATTTTCCTTATTTTTCTACCGTTTGGTATCTCATTCTTATTTTCCTGGAAAATAAATTGGTAGTTATATTTTTTTTTATCTTTCATCTTTTAAAATTGGTATGGCAACTATATATTTGAGTCTACTCACTCTGCCAAGACAAACAATTATTATCATTAAATTAAAATATTAATTTTCGTCTATAAAATTTACTTCCTCCGGAAACTTTAGAGTTTTCCATTTTATTTTTGTTGACTTTTTTTATATACAATTTGACCTCAAATTAATCACAATTGATTAGGAAAAAATTATTTTTAAAAGTTATATTACAAATATAAGAAATATACTATCATAATATAATTTTATAAATTATTTTTTTCACAACGAGTTATTGTAAATTTGAGGTCAAATCGGACATCGAAAAGTCAACAAAAATAAAGTGCGATAATATAAAGTTTCCGGAGTCAATAGTACGTTTCTACTACACTATACACTAACTCAAGAATCACACTATACACTAACTCAAAAATCTGAGAACATAATATTTTTTCTCAAATTAGTAATTGATAATATGAAATTAGTAATCGATAATGTTCATATATAATTAAGGGTTAATAAAAAAATTACCAGAACAAACGGAGATGTATATGTATATAATGTTGGTGGAGATGTAATTCATTAATTAAGAAATTAATTTTGGAGGGAAGACGAAATTCTAAAAAATTTCATCAAAGTCTCTAATAAATCTTAGATAGGGAGAGAAAATTTTGTTTTATGCAGTACATGGAAATGGACGTGAAAATTTTGATCGAGATGGAATATGAAGATAAATATTGAAGATTTTGTGGATTCTGTTTTGATTTTATTTTCCTCATTTTTCCAAGTTTTCCACAGAAACTAATTTTCCATATTAAATTTCCCTTAAAACAAACATCAGAAAATTAAATTCTCCTTTATTTTCTTTTCTTTTCCCTTGGAATTAGTCAAATCAGGCTTTAGAGTAACATTAGAGACTAGCTCAAAATTTCCACTTAGATAGAAACAAACACACGCGCGCGCACACAAGGAATTAAGATTACATGCGTACCTCGATCGATATAAACCACATGATCATCACAATCTGTAAGTCTGTTTGAGGATCTCTTTTCTTCCCTTTAATTTGTTATGTGCACATACAGTATTGAGAAGTTGAAGAAGCTTAATTAAGCCACATAGAGAGATGATACCCAACGAAGATAAGAGTGATTATTGCATTAAGTGTAATCACTCCTGCGTCTTAAGCCTCTTTTCACTTCCCTTTCTATTTCTTCATCTATTATATATGCTCTTGCCAAGTTGTTTGTATTTGATCCGTGGTGTTATTTTGAGATATATGAGGAGACAACTAGTACATTTATAAGGTTGTATTTGGGGCATGTTCTTTGTAAAGTCAACTTCTCAGCATATTCTTAAGTTTTTTTTTCCATACTTTTTAAAAAAAAATATTTAATGTAGTAGCAGGAATGGATAAGCTTTGAGTTTGTTTATGAGTATGTTAATTAACGGGTTGGAGTCATGTTAAAAAAATTGGTGTGAGAATTATAATTAGGAGTTTTATATGGGAATTATAATTTTTTAACTAAATAAATATGTTAACGAAATTTTTTTGGAGTAGCAAAACGTAAATTTTACAGAAATATAAACATCTTAATTCAACAGTTTAGAGGAGGCGACCCCATCGTCATCCCTGATGTTTTTGTCCCTTCTAACATAACGTTGGTCGTTTCATCTAGTATCCTCTTATTTGAAGATTTTTTTTTACCCCACGACATCATACGCTGGTGGCTATATGTGGTTTAAATGTTGTATTATTATTGTATTTTATATTTAATATGTTGAACTGTATAATACAATGAATGTATGTGAAATAATAATTGGAATAAGAAAATAAACCCATTTAAGGTCGAGACATAGCAAATCATTAATGTGGTTGGTTGAGGTACAACATATAAAGAAGAAAACTAGTTGACGCTAGACTTAGCAAACCATTAATGTGGTTGGTTGTTAGTATGATTTTATGTACAATGTTGGTTGGGCTTATCACCCTAATCAAGTTTTTAAAAGATAATTTATCTTAGTGCATTCTTTAAGATAATTTTATCTTAGTATTGCTGTACGGTTTACAATTTAATACTTCATCATGGACATTATTGAAGTTCCGTAATTACAAGTGCAAGGTATGTCATTTAGTAGGATCTAGGCTAGTTTGTTTATTAACCATGTGTGTTTATAACAACATTTTTTTTTCTCTGCATATTGATGTTATTTCAGATGGTAGATTTTGTCAGGTTTGATTATGTTATAAGGGTGATCGAGTAAAAGGTGATTTTCATATATGACAGCTAAAAGTTCAAATTACTTTGTATGATTTCATTGGTCATCCAACATTTTGACCTAGATCACATAGGGCGTCTGAAACCTTCATCCATTTATGCTCGAATTGCGCTCTGTCGCTCTAAGAGCAAAAATCGCGCTCTATAGCGTATTAGAAAATATTAAAACGCGCTCTAAGATTTCTATAGGCGGTCACAGAAAAACCCCCCAAAAATCTTCAAATCACCATGGTAGTAAGAGACTGAGAGTCACGGACGAGGAATACAAAGTGAGCAACGATTAATTATGTGAAATGCAGAGAGCGTGAGAGATAATGGAGATAGATGAAGAAATCAAATATGTGAAAAATTTCAAGCAGAGCGTGATAACAGAGAGTAGAGGCAGAAGAAAGAAGAAGAATCAGGAGTGAAAAAGTCAATTTATCATTATATAGGCTAGGCCAGCTAGGGTTTCTATGGGCTTGGCCTTCACTTTCAATTACTTAGCTGATGGCCCAATAAGTTTACTTAAACTTATTTAGATGGACTATACCTTAGTATTATTATATCATGATATTAGTTGTTTGGACTATTATTGGTGTCAAAACGTTAGTATTAATTGTGAAATTTCATTCTTATGATGAAAAATAATCTATTTTATAATAAAAAACTTATTTTTATTTTCATATAATTCAACGTGGTTCTTGAAAGAATTAATTATTAACTTAAATAAATATCTTTAAGTGATTAATAATTATCACTCTAACATGTTCATCCTCTCTATTTTATTTTAAATTTACGCTTTCGTGAACGTCGCGCACTATGTGATCTAGATTTTGATTATTCTTTTTTCGAGTGCGATAGGGAGTTTAAATATTTATAGGACATTACCTAGCAATTTGGCTATCTCGAAATTGTCACCATTCTAACACAGTAGTACTAACAACAATAAGAAGGTTCCTTCCACACTAATTAACCCACCCCTTTTAAAGCCTCCTCTTACTGTAGCGAAGGACCCGACAGTCTCAATTAACACATTTTGTTTGATCCAGTTTAATTCTTTAATTGTTGAAATATTAAGAACAAATCTATTAATTGGACTATTTTGCTCAAATGTAACTCAGCTCTCAAATATCAATAAAAGAATTGAAATGCTCCAACGTAACTCCACAAATGCATTAACTAGAGGAATTCTTGTGAAAGCAAATCAATAATATGCAAAGAGACATTATCATCCTAATTTACCATATTCTCCGTATATATATCACCAAGAAGATGATAATTAAACCGGTGATATGGCACGAAAAGAATAATCCAAAATGGACTAAACCTGGGAGAACTACAATGTGATGCATCATCATATATCCCACCTAACGGATGAAAATGTACTTCGTCTCCAGATCGAACATTTGAAGAATGTACAAGAAATGAACACGCATGAGAATGGCACTTGTTTCTTCTTACCGTAAACTTGGAGGTTAGAGGGAACAAGTGCCATCTCTCCTGCGAGTCCATTCCTGGCCATTCTGCTGCTTGCAGTAGTAATTCTTAGTATACCAATATACTATATATATGCAGGATGTAACTTTGTACATGTTGATATTTATAGCAAAACTTATGTTTGTAGGTAAGGGGCCAATTTAATGGTACTTAATGAAAGAAAAGGAAAAAGCTAGTCAAGACTGAAGACAATTAAAAGTCATCGTATAATGTTTGCCTAGAGTTGATTTTGACGGACTTGGAAAGCTCATTTTTAGTTCACATCTCCTTCAACGGATTCATTCAATTCACACTAGCTAGCTATGTTCGCAACTACGTACAAGTTTCATTTTATTATTTTATTAACAGAGACACTGTCAAGGAAATAACACTTTGTTTCCTTCTAATTGCAATAAGACCCTTAAAACTTTAGGATACAAATAATTTATGCCCTTCATTTTATATTTTTTTATTCGTGTTGCGCATTGCTTTTTTAATTGTTAATTTTTCTCCTGAGATACTAGTTCTATTCATAGACTTAAGGTATGAGTTAACTTCGTCGATGTAATGTTAAGATACAGTGATAGGCAGTGACAAAGTTGGGTGAGGTCATGTGGGGGCAGTGGATCCAATTGTAAGTTGGTGTAGCAATATGTATTGTGTATGGTAGTGGTGGAGTGTGTGTAACCTTAATTCTTATCTTGGGAAGCTTGGGCTCAAACCCAGTTGTGTTAAATAAATATTGTTGCTTTTTTCGATACATGCAAAAAAATTAATCCTTTTTGGTTTGTTTTTAAGAAAGTTTTGACTTTTTCTTCTCCTTTTTATGTGCTTTATACCCTTTTTCTAGCATTTTGAGACATTTTGAATTCCCATCTTTGACCTTTTCATCATTTACCCTTCTATTTTTTCTCTAAATCTAGACGTGTTAATGCGTAAATATAGTTAAAAACATGGAAGAAAAAATTCGTTATCTTTAAAACTTCTTTTATTAGATTACTACTACTATTCAACAAATTCTAGTCGTTTTAATTTTTTTCTACCATATAGAGAAATTTCACAATTTTATCTTGGATTTCCCAGTCCCCACCCCAAATTATACTAACAGATTCACTATGTTACTCCTGATAGGTAAGGAACGGAGTTCTTAAAACAAATTAAGTATTTGGTACTGAAAGAGGAAGTCGAAAATATGGGGCAACTTGCAATATGTCATGCATTTAAAAATTCAATTGTGCAACTTGTTTTTTGGACACTGCCTATGTAGTTGACCATAATTGAGACCAAGAAGACCTTTTCTTCGCAAATTTTGAAAAGTTTGAACAATATCAAAGACTTTTGACCCGAATTGATTAATTGATGCATCGACAAATTAAACTAGGGCAAGGTTACAACTTACAGGTTGGATGGAACTAGTTGCAGCCTTGCAGACTTGGATCTATTCTCAATTCCATAGTACTTGTATGTTTTTAAACTGGTACGTTAACACTATAAGAGAAGTTTCAAAAATTCATCTCTAGATTATTTCTCTAGCTACTATAATTAATAGTTTGGTAAGTATAATAATTCTATTATATTACGTGAATGTTTAAGCGGCGGCGGTACTAATCGTTCTTAATTGCCCATGTTCGACAATGAAGAAAGTTAACAGTTTTTCATAGAGGCTCAGTTTATCTAAAATTATGGAACCAACCCATGTACATACTTAGAAGAAAATCAAGAAATAGACTGATTTCTTTCTGACATTTCGACATAGCATAATTAATTTATACACCCTCTAAAAGAAAATTTTATTAGACAACTAGTTACTTTGCTCCCTGATAATAATATTCACAATTAGGTCTCAAAAACAGGCATAGTAGTTTGTTTACATTGAACACCGGGATCGGAATGATCCCTGAAATCGAAATTTGAGCCGGCGGCCCCACGTTGGCCCAAGGGGCAGCAGTTGCTGCCCTTCGATTTTTTACGTGAATTGTCTATTATACCCCTTGTAAGAAAACATAGGTATAAAATATATAGTTTGTGCATGTAATAAAGGATAGTCTAAAGCCACAGCCCGAGTGGTTAATTGCTTCTGTCTCAAGGTCATGTCAAGTGTTCGACTCCCCCATCAATCGATATAATTCCTTTTTTTGTGGTTAATAAAATTCGTCACAATCTTACCTTAAGCTAACTAATTAATATATAAAAGTTTCTATTTTTACAATTTTTATAATGAACATATTGTTTTTGAACTTTTAATTATGTCTAACATTGTTTTTACGATAATTTTTTTTATAATTCTTCCCCATCTTATAACTTATCTTAAGTTAAATAATATTTAAATATTTCTATTTGTACTCCTTTTATAATTTTTATAATGAACATAATTTTGTTCCCCATTTTGTTTTTGTTTATGTCTAACATTGTTTTTAGGACCAAATAATGATTCTACATTAATATGTTTTACTTAAATAATTATATATATTTAACGTTTTTCTATATCAATCATTATTACATTTTATTTTATGTGTAATTATTTATTTTTTTTGAGAAGAACTTTTATGTGTAATTATTTACTTTTTATATAACCTTCCATCTTGGTTTTACTCTGTCCAGTGGCTTTTGTATATTTTCTCTAACTATAAATTAATTTAAATTATATTAAAGTGTTTTTAATAAATAAAACTAAATTATGAAAATTCGTTGTACTTGCGTATTTTATAGCGTACAGTGTAGTCTTTTACTTCAAAATGTTTTGCTCCCCCTGACTAAAATACCTGCGTTCGCCATCGAGGGCTAAATTACATACACACATAAGTATTTTAAAAGTTGCGGGCCGGAAGGGACCTTGAAAAATCGAAAACATTGCTTATAAAAATTTTTCTTTTTGAATTCTTAAGGGGGGCTGATCAAGACTCCTAGCAACAGGTTCTCTATTTCCTGCTGTTCACATACCTGCATTCAAGAACAGAACAAAACTGTTAAACTTCTTTTTAATTGTACTTCTTCCCAGATTGTTGCTACATGTTACATGTATATATCAAATTGTTTGTTACATGCATGTTATCTACCTGATGAACCTTCGTCTTCATAAGGCTACCGTTACGTATATCCAATCTCCGATCTTACTCAGGTAGCCAAAGTAAGCATTTCTCCAGGATCTACTGAACATCAAAGGTCCGATAACAACCCAGACCCCAACAACATAACCGAGCACAACCGAAACAGCCAAGTCCATAAACAGAGATTGGTTCGAATTCAGTCCCTCATCAGTATCGCCCTGATTTTTACCAGATTGCCTAGGCTCGTCGTCTCCAGGACAGTTTGGCAAAGGAGCCCCGCAGAGTTTGTTATTACCAGAATACGCAGATGCGTCGAAGCTTTGTAATTGAGTACTCTTTGGGATTTTACCTGACAGGTTGTTGCTTGACAAGTCCAACACGGCCAAAAAATGTAACGCTGCAAGACGGTCTGGGATAACACCTGAGAGCCTGTTTCTAGATAAATCGAGACTTTCTAACATCTTCATCTGGTCAATGTCTGGATTCATATTCCCTGTGAGATCATTTCGCGAAAGATTCAAAGAAACTAATCCGCTCAAAAGGGAAACTTGTGGTGGGATGCTTCCAACAAGTTTATTGCTCGAAAGATCAATGAGCATGAGAAGTGTGAGTGGATGCTTGTATTGTGACTCCTGTCGTTTCCACTCAACTATCGCATCGTTGACATAACCATAGAAAAGTTCATGAACCATTTCCAAAATGGGTTCAGGAGAAGTGGATGTGTTGGCCAGAGAAGTGAAATTCTGGAAGCATTGAGGAATTGTTCCGGATATATTGTTCACTGACAGGTCGAGGACTTGAATACTCGAGAGATGACAAATTTCAGGAGGGATGTTACCGTTGATATTATTGTGTCGAAGGCTGAGAAATTTAATTCCCTTGAAATCTCCCAGCCAAGCCGGAATCCTTCCTGTTAGCTCATTTCTTCCACCATCAATCAACACGAGATTCAAGCAGTTCTTCAAAGTGGACGGCAAGTTCCCACTCACACTATTATTGCGGTAATTCAGTATCTGGAGGTTAACGAGGGAACCAAAACTACGCGGAAGATAGCCGGAAAAGTTGTTGTTAGCCAAACTGATAACTTCTAATTCCATCATTTTCTCCCAACAGTCTGGAAGCTCTCCTGATAATCGATTACTTGAAAGATCAAGTACTGTCAACCGATCATACTTTACACTGCATATTGATCGAATTGTTCCACTGAACATATTTTCTGAAAGCTGTATTGCCGAACAGTTGGGAGGTAGCAGTGGTAGAGAGCCATTAAAATTGTTGGAGCTAAGATATAGTACACTATCATACACAAAATTCGACGAAAAATCAGGAATTGGGCCACTCAAATTGTTATGAGAGAGGTTTAAATTTGCGATTTGTTCAGACAGATTCCACAACCAATCAGGCACTTCATCCGATATAACATTAGCAGAGAGATCCAAAACAATAAAATCCCTCTGTGTCTCTAGCCATGCTGGGAAACGAGGCCCTATGTTGCAACCAGCTAGAAATATGTAACTCAAATTAAAAGGGGGAACCCAATCTGGGGCCAAGTTCAACGACAATGAGTTCAAGCAAATATTGAGATTATACAAGTTATGAAGCCCGAGAGATGAATATCAGAGATTGTTCCTTCTAAGGAGTTCCAAGAAACATCTAACACTTGAAGGTTGGAAAGTTGGCCAATGCTTTCAGGAATTTGACCTGTTAGTTTATTTCTTGAGAGATCTAGCACTTTCAGTAAAGAGAATGTTTTCAAGTCGGGAATTCCTCCGGTAAAATGGTTCGAGTGCAAATTAAGTTTTGATAATGAAGTGAGGTTGCAAATCCATTGAAGTGGTCCTCCAAATTGGTTAAAGGAAAAATCGAGTGTATCTAGTGAAGAAAGGTTGGAAATGCTTGTAGGAAGGTCAGTTAGTTCGTTATTGCGGAGATTTAAATAGCTCAATGTGTAAAAAGCTTCGAGGTCAGGAACTGATCCAGAAAACATATTCCCGGTCAAATCAAGTTCCGATAATGAGGTAAGATTTGAAAGCCAAGAAATGCTCCCTTCAAATTTGCTACTGTACAATGAGAGTGAATCTAACAAAGAGAGATTCGAAAGCCAAGTGAGGTCACTCGACGTTAAATTGTTGTCAGAAAGATAAAGGCCCGTCAGCTTGGTTAGATTACCCAGCTGGTAAGGGACATGACCAGAAAAATTATTTTTGTAGAGGTACAAGTATTCTAATTTCTCGAGGGAACCGATGAAATCAGGGATTTGTACGCCCCCGAAATCATTGCCCTTTAATTCCAAGAAATATAAATGACGCAACTCAAGTAGACATGAACTGATCTCACCTCTCAAGTCAGAGAGAACGAGGTCAGTCACGTGGCCAGTCTCGTTGCTGCATGTAACTCCCCACCATTTGCAGCATTCGTTGTTGTTGCGAGTTCCATGTCCCCAGGATGATGAGAGATTTCCATAGGGATCTATCAGGCCTTGCTTGAGAGTGAGAAGAGCTTCTCTCTCCTTGTCTTTGCACATAACCTTTGGTTCAGAAGCAAATAGACTATCAATTTGAGTGAGTGAAAAGAAGATGAGCATGAATTTCAACAGCACAAAAGTAGATAACTTCATGTTTTTCATTTGCATTGCAGTTAAATTTTAATGAGGAAGTTAATCAAGTTTATACTTTATACACAGGAATGTAAGGGTTTGTCTTATTATTCTTATTATATAGTGGCTTTTGAAGACTTGAGAGGGACATAGTGGAGTAGTTGTTAGTTGTAGAAAAGAGATTAGTGAGAAAGAAAATAATACTGCCATGAAATGTTTTTTAACAGCACAATAGTAGATATCTTCATGCTGTTCAAATTTCAAGATAAAGTTAATCAAGGTTAGAGAAATTTTAGTAGTGGCTTTAAAGACTTAGAGGAACATAGTTGTTAAAAAATTGATTATTGAGAGAGAAAATAATATTATCATGAATTTTAATGAACAAATTTTTTTATTTAAAATGAAGAAGACTTGGGAAGTCCAGTCAAACAAAAGGCAATGAGTCAATCAATGGGTATTGAAAAGAACTATGGCTGCAAATTCAAAGTGAGCACGTTTAATTTCTTCTGGTACACACTGTGATTACTTGCATTTTCTTCAGGATAAAAGCCTTTTCACAGGTTTTCTGTGAGAAATTACATTTTTCTATTTTTTAGAGAAGGAAACTACTTAGATTACTGAAAGTGAACATATATAGTTAAGATGCAGACCGATTCGTTTTAAATCAAGCATGATAATGTTCTGAAGCTACAACGAAGAACAACACTGACCAAAATAAAATGAACCAAAATTAGAACCAAAATTCTTCCACTTGCTTAAGTTCTGCAACCTGATTCGGTTCTCTACATACAAAGCGACTTAAATTTCTTTACGCGTTTGTATCAAGTCACCCACATCTTCCAGGATTGTTCTCTGCTGCACCATAGCTGCATCCTTCCTGTTCCAAAACCAACATGAGATCAACACTTGTGAGTCTGTTTGTATGACGAATTTAAAAAGCGTTTAATGAAACAAATAACATTTTTATTATAATGTTGTATTTCCTAGTTTTCAGAAGTTAAACTGAATGCAAACTCCAAATTTTACACATGGATCAAGTGTTCATTCTCGATTATTAAGAGGTTTGTATTCTTCAATTCCATTCCAGATATTCTTTAAATGTGGGTTTTCATAATTGTTCTCATCCTTCATTATTATTAAGAGGCAGTGAATTAGAAAACTTAGCAGATTTTTGTAAAGGCTCAGGTTTATCAAAAATTATGGGAGGGAGAAGAGTGATATCAGAACAAGACATACTTAGAAGAAATAGACAGTATACATAAACTTTCGATATAGCACAATTTAAATTTTTATACCCTCTAGAAAAGAAAAGAAATATCATACAACTAGTAAGTTAGCCCCTGATGACAAGATTCACAATCAGGTCACAAAAACAAGCACAATAGATTCTTACATTGAGCACTAAGGGTGAATAGAAGTGGAAGATCGAGGGCTAAAATACACACACACACACACATATAAGTATTTTGAAAGTTCCGGGAGGAGCCTATAAATTTTTTCATTTTTTCATTTTTAAGGAGGCGGATGCCTCCCGATGCATGCGTCCTCTGATTCTGCCCCCTCCCGAAGAGTATTATCAACAGGTTCTCTATTTCCTGCTGTTCATATACCTGCATTCAAGAATAAAAAACAAAACAAAATTGTTAACTTCTAATTGTATTTCTTGCCCACATTGTTGATACATGTTTAATGTATAAAGCAAATTGTTGTTACATGCAATCTACCTGGTCAACCTTCTTTTCCATGAGGCTACTCTTACGTATAGCCACTCTCCGATCTTACTCAGGTAGCCAAAGTAAGCATTTCTACAGGATCTACTGAACATCAAAGGACCGATAACAACCCAGACCCCAACAACATAACCGAGCACAACCGAAACAGCCAAGTCCATAAACAGAGATTGGTTCGAATTCAGTCCCTCATCAGTATCGCCCTGATTTGCTCGATTAGTACCAGATGGCCTAGGCTCGTCGTCTCCAGGACAGGTTGGCAAAGGAGCCCCACAGAGCTTGTTATTACCACCATATGCAGATGCGTCGAAGCTTTGTAATTGAGTACTCTTTGGGATTCTACCTGACAGATTGTTGCTTGACAAGTCCAACACGGCCAAAAAATGTAACTCTGCAAGACCGTCTGGAATAACACCTGAGAGCCTGTTTCTTGACAAATCGAGACTTTCTAACATTTTCATCTGGCCAATGTATGGATTCATATTCCCTGTGAGATCATTTCGCGAAAGATTCAAAGAAACTAATCCGCTCAATAGGGAAACTTGTGGTGGGATGCTTCCGACAAGTTTGTTGCTCGAAAGATCAATGAGCATGAGAAGTGTGAGTGGATGCTTGTATTGTGACTCCTGCCGTTTCCACTCAACTATCGCATCGTTGACGTAACCACCTATAAATTCATGAAACTGTTCCGAATCGATCTCAGTAGAAATGGTTTCAGTTGATATGTTGACCAGAGAAGTGAAATTCTGGAAGCATTGTGGAATTGTTCCGGATATATTGTTCACTGACAGGTCGAGAACTTGAATACTCGAGAGATGAAAAATTTCTGGAGGGATCACACCGTCGATATTATTGTGTCGAAGGCTGAGAAATTTCATGCCCTGGATAGCTCCCAGCCAAGCCGGAATCCTTCCCGTTAGCTCATTTCTTCCACCATCAATCAACACGAGATTCGAGCAATTCTTCAGAGTGGATGGCAAGTTTCCACTTACACTATTATTGCGGAAATTCAGTATCTGGAGCTTGATGAGAGAACCAAAACTACGTGGAAGATGGCCGGAGAAATTGTTGTTAGCCAAACTGATAACTTCTAATTCAGCCATTTTATCCCAACAGTCAGGAAGCTCCCCTGATAACCGATTACTAGAAAGATCAAGTACTATCAACTGATCATAATTAACACTGCATATTGATCGAATTGTTCCACTGAACATGTTTTCCGAAAGCTGTATTGAGAAAGGGCTGGGAGGTAACAATGGGAGAGGGCCATAAAAGTTGTTGGAGCTAACATCTAGTAGGCCACCATATACAAATTTCGACGACAAATCAGGAATTATGCCACTCAGATTGTTGTTAGAGAGGTTCAAGTTTGCAATTTGATCAGACAGATGCCAAAACCAACCAGGCACTTCAGCAGATATATCATTATCAGAAAGATCAAGAACGATAAAATCTCTCTGCGTCTCTAGCCATGCTGGGAAACGAGGCCCTATGTTGCAACGGGCTAGAAATATATAACTCAAATTAAAAGGCGCAACCCAATCCGGGGCCAAGTTCAACGACAATGAGTTCAAGCAAATATTGAGATCATTCAGTTTATGAAGGCCAGAGAGATGAATATCAGATATTGTGCCTTCTAAAGAGTTCAAAGAAACATCTAACACCTCAAGGTTGGAAAGTTGGCCAATGCTTTCAGGAACTTGACCTGTTAGTTTATTGTAAGTGAGATATAACACTGTCAATGAAGAGAATGATTTCAAGTCAGGAATTTCTCCGATAAAAGAATTCGAGCTCAAATCAAGCACTGATAATGAAGTGAGGTTGCAAATCCATTGAAGAGGTCCTCCAAATTGGTTAAAGGACAAATCGAGTGTATCTAGTGAAGAAAGGTTGGAAATGCTTGAAGGAAGGTCGGTTAGTTCATTATTGCGGAGATCTAAAATGCTCAGTGAGTGAAAAGCTTCCAGGTCAGGAACTGATCCAGAAAAAGAATTCCAGGACAAATCAAGTTCCGATAAGGAGGTAAGATTCGAGAGCCAAGAAATGCTCCCTTCAAATTTGCTACGGTACAATGTGAGTTTATCTAACAAAGAGAGATTCCAAAGCCAAGTGAGGTCACTGGATGTTAAATTGTTATCAGAAAGATAAAGTTCCTTCAACTTGGTTAGATTCCCCAGCTGATACGGAACATCCCCAGAAAAATTATTGTTGGAAAGAACCAAGTGCTCTAATTGCTTGAGGGAACCGATGAAATATGGGATATGGACACCCCCAAAATCATTTCCTCTTAAAGTGAAAAATATTAAATGATGCAACTCAAGTAGAGACGAACTGATCTCACCTCTCAAGTCAGAGAGAACGAGGTCAGTCACGTGGCCAGTCTCGTTGCTGCAGGTAACACCCCACCATTTGCAGCATTCGTTGTTGTTGTGTGTTCCGTGTCCCCAGGATGATGAGAGATTGCCATATGGATCAATCAGGTCTTGCTTGAGAGTGAGAAGAGCTTCTCTCTCCGTGTCTTTGCACATAACCTTTGGTTGATCAGAAGCAAACAGACTATCAATATTTGAGTGAGTAAAAAGAAAGTGAGCATGAATTTTAACAGCAGAAATGTTGATAACTTCATTTTTTTCATGTGCATTGCAGCTTTAATGATCAAGTTAATCAAGTTTAGAGGAACTTTACACAAGAATCTAAGGGTTATCTTATTATATAGTTGCTTTAAAGACTTTGAGAGGAACATAGTTGTTAGAAAATACTAGATTAATTAGAAAAAAAAAATATTATCATGAATTTTGAAGAACAAATATTTAATTGAAAATAAAGACCTGGGAAGACAAGGCAAACAATTGACAATGACTACTGGAGTAAAAAAAGAACTTGGTGGTTACAAATTCGAAGTGAACATGTATTATTTCTCTGGTACACACTGTGATTTTACTATCTGTACATTAGTGTAAGTGTTGGAAATACTGAGCAGTACATGATGCATTGGGTGTAGAGAAGTTTGGAAATCAAAGACGACATGTGCAGAGTCGATTACTGATGGCACTTTGTCCTTAAGACATAACTCGCCCTAGTCTTGCTATGGTGCTCACCGTTTCTGTAGTGAGATAAAACTTCAGTGAATCCCGTATACTAAGGGGAAACGATGCAATCATGCAACTTTCTAAACGAAAATACACGATTTTCATTTGAAAAATAAATAAATATTTATCATGAATTCTGAAGAACAAAATCTAATTTAAAATAAAGACTTGGGATGACAAGGCAAACAAAAGACAATGACTACTGGAGTAAATAAAACTTGGTGGTTACAAATTAAACTGAAAGTGAGCATGATTAATTTCTTTGTTACACACTGTGATTACTATCTGTATGATAGGAAAGGTAAGATGGACCAATTGTTATACTCCTCCGAAGTTCCAAACACACACACACATATATAGAGAGTTCCGTTCCTAAAATATGTTACTCACTTTGTCTACATTACATTATCCAAAGTCACCATCAGGTAAGGACTTTAAATTATTATATGTGAAAAGATACGATTAAATATCTCATGAGGCAACCAATATATGATTTCTATTATTCTTTAGTTTGAGTTGCACCTGTTTATGTATGTATGGTTAAGTGTGCATTCTAATTTTTATGTCCGTTGAATTTCGACGAATTAATGACCATTCAATTTTCTTATGTCCTATTAAATTTCAACATTGGCAAGTTACTTTTTTGGTTTGCTTTGTTATAAACACGAGTTAGGGAAAATAACGTGCAAATGTTGTACTATATCTACCCAAACAACGTAGTGAAATCGACATGAGTATTTTGCCCAAATAATAATATATTCAAAATAAAGAAAACTTAAATTGTCATGTAATTTGAGTATATATTACGGTCATAAATTTGAAATCAGCCAATGAGATTAATCCATTCTAATTTATAATAAATTAATAATTGTTTGACAAAATTAATATTCGGTGGTTTAAAAAAATAAATCATGTTCGACGAGATTACTTCAGATAAAATTGTAAATTGAAAATTTTGAATTCAAAGTAGCACTTCATGTAAAGTATTTCAAGATTCTTAACATTGTATACGTACCAAGGATTAAATCATAATTGGTAGGATATATACTCAGATCATAGAATATAGATTTTAGTTATATACTTACATCTCCATCCGTCCCGGTAATATTGTATCATTTAATTTTTCACACATTTTAATAATTAAACATATATAATAGAAGTTTGTAGTACAAGTGTACGTGTTAAGTTGTGTAAGTATATAATAAATAAGAATGCGATTTTTTTTGTTTTGATAAAGTAGAAATAAAGAATTGATAAAGTATGGAATAATTCTAAATATGCTTGATTTAAGAATGCGATTTAAGTTGTGTAAGTATGCTTGATTTCTTTTTGGTTAGAGCCATGGGCCGACTATGGGGTTCTTCTGAGGGATGTATGTCCTCGGTTATTTAGTGTGGAACGTGTTAGAGAGTGTTCAGTGGCGGACCGTATGGAGGATGGGTTTCTGTGGGATTGGAGGCGGCGTCTGTTTGTGTGGGAGGAGGAAAGCGTTGAGGCGTTGCGTGTTCGGTGTGAGGGGAGTTTTCAGAGTAGTGAGGGCCCAGTTAGGTGGTGCTGGAAAGGAGGTGTTGCTGGACAGTATTCGGTTCAGGCAGGGTGTAGTTCGATTGTAGTGGGGCGCGAGCAGGAAGCGGGGGTGGTTGATGGGCCGTTGATTGATTGGAAGCGTTTGGTTTGGATGAAGTTGCTACCTTTGAAGATCAATGGTTTTATGTGGAAAGTTGCTTGGGACCGAATTCCTACGATGGATAATTTGAAGAGGCGGAATATTCTAGATGCGGTAGTGGACTCAACGTGTAAGGTTTGTGGACGAGGGGAGGAATCAGTGTTACATTTGTTTGTGTTTTGTCCGGTGGCCTTGGAGGTTTGGCGTCGTTTAGCGTCGTGGATTGGGTGTGAGTGGCGTCCTTGCGGGTCGGTGCTAGAGATGCTGGAGGGGAGGTTTTTTGAGAGCGAGGTTATTGATCGAAGGTTTAAGGTGTTGATCGTTCAAGGGGCGGTTTGGTTCCTATGGTGCGCTCGGAATGGAGTAATTTTTAAGAATTTAGAGGTGTCGGCAGAGGTTGTATTTCAGAGAATTCAAATGGCTACGTGGAGGTGGGTTGTAGGGAAGGGGGCGATTGACAAATCTTACTCTTTGGCTTCGTGGGTTTTATACCCGTTTAGCTGCTGGAGTTCGAGGATAATTCATGGATTATCGGTTGGTTAGTGTTTTTTGTTGGTTTGTTTTGGTATTGCTGGTTCTGTTTTGTTGTTCTACAGGTTTGACGCCTTAGGATGGCATTTCGGTCAGGCGGGCGGGCGGTTAGTAGCAGGCGTGGGTGCTGTTTGTAGGCCGTGGTTGCGGTGTCGGATAGATCATCTATGTTTCTGCTTTGCCGGTTAAGGCGCTGGTATGTGTTGCTTAATCCCCCATTGTTGCGGTTATTTGGGCTCTCGTGTGTTGCAGGTGGAGGGAAGTGTGTTTTGGCCAGGCGCTGGAGCAGACGGCGGTCACCTTCACGGTGTTTTTGCGCGTGTATGGTGGCCGGATCTGTTTCTTGTCATGTGCGGACAGGTTTGGATGGTTATTGGTTGTATGCGGTGATGGTGCTTGGCCTAATTTTATTTGTTTGTTTGATTAGGGTATGCTGGCTATTACTTGGGTGCTAGTGTTGTTTTTAGGTTTTTGTAGGTTGCTTGGAGCTGGATGCGCATGGTGTTGGAGTCATACTGCCGCATTTTGGTTGGGTTTCCCTCTATCCATGAAAGTCCGAGGGCTTAAATCAAACGGTAACTGATTTACTTGTTCACTGTCGCTCGCATGAGTCGGAAGTGGGGTTGTGGTGCTGCATCATCGCACTGGGGGCTATGGGAGTGTGGACTCGTTTTTAACGAATCACAGATTTGTTCTGGAGTTTGTGGAGCCATAGGTTCAGTGGGGTTGTCAGTTATAGATTGTCCAGGGATCATAACATAGCTAGAGTCTTTTGGGTTTCGTTCCGTTTTGATTTTTCCATTAGTCACACTGGCTACTTGGGTCTCTCTTGTGTACTTGAAGTTTGTGATACGCCTTGTATCTCGATTGGGGTATACCCCTCTTATTCTTGTACTTAACATTTTGGACTTAATGGATTTTTCTTTGGCTGTTTCAAAAAAAATAAAATGCTTGATTTAAGGTAAAAATATAATGTTTTGCAATAACACATTGTATTATTGAAGAATTTGTATTATTTCTATGTGTTTGAACTTTCAAAAATGGTGTAAGAATAAACGATTGAGTGGTTCATTCACCAAGAACACGTGTGATGTTTATATGCATGATCCGATATGAGTTTTTTCACAATGTGATTAGGGACGGGGTGGAGGAGAAGTCTACATAGAGGATAATTTTATTTTTTTAAAGGTTGTCCCATCTTTGGAGATGCCGTTATTGAATTAAAAATATTTTTTCTTTTTTCTTTTTTCTCCCGTTTCTCAACTAAATATTTAGTTTAGAGAGAAAAACAACAATTGTATCATTAATTGAATCTTTGCGTTGGTAATTAAGATATGAGTTCAGCCGATATAATACAAATTTGGAATAGTTATGTCTTTATTAACATTTTGTTAGCATTAATTAATGAGAAGCAAGAATAAAATTTATTATTCTTTTATTTTTATTTCATCATTCCACATTTGTACGATTATTATATATGTGCATTTAAAGGTAATATGCCCGTCGATGTACATCGACGGATTAATAAACTAGTGTGTGTGTGTGTCTATATATATATATATATATATATATATAGTTTCATTCCTAAAATATCAACCAATCACATTCAAGTATTCTACCCCGATCTTACATGACAATTTCTCATGTAATTGAAATAAAAAGTAAAAAATTTCTCATATCCTTCCTACAATCTATATATAGTCAATATTTTCCTGAATTAGTACTTAATTTTAAATTGTTAAATATAGTCAATCTTTTTCTAATTAAGACCATTACCTAATGTTTATACAACTAGTTATTTGGCTCCTGATAACAAGATTCACAATCAGGTCACAGAGACACATAAACATAGAAATCGAAATTCCAAAACATGACATAAAAATTTTCTTTTTTGAGGGTGGATGCCTCACGATGCGTCCTCTGGTTCTGCCCCCTCCCGAACACTCTTTGCAACAGGTACTCTATTTCCTGCTGTTCATATACCTGCATTCAAGAACATAACAAAATCGTTAAATGTATAATATAAAGCAAATTGTTGCCCAGAATATTGTCCCTACATGTTACATGTATAAAGCAAATTGTTGTTACATGCAATCTACCTGATGAACCTTCTTCTCCATAAGGCTACCGTTGCGTATAGCCAATCTCCAATATTACTCAGGTAGCCAAAGTAAGCATTTCTCCAGGATCTACTGAACATCAAAGGTCCGATAACAACCCAGACCCCAACAACATAACCGATCACAACTGAACCAACACAGTCCATAAACAGAGATTGGATTGAGTTCTGTCTCTCCTCTGTATCACCCTGATTTGCTCGATTTGTACCAGATGGCCTAGGCTCGTCGTCACCAGGGCAGGTTGGCAAAGGAGCCCCGCAGAGTTTGTTATTACCACCATATGCAGATACGTCGAAGCTTTGTAACTGAGTACTCGTTGGGATTTTACCTGACAGGTTGTTGCTTGACAAGTCCAACACGGCAAAAAAATGTAACTCTGCAAGACCGTCTGGAATAACACCTGAGAGCCTGTTTCTGGACAAATCGAGATTTTCTAACATTTTCATCTGGCCAATGTCTGGATTCATATTCCCTGTGAGATCATTTCGCGAAAGATTCAAGGAAACTAATCCGCTCAAAAGGGAAACTTGTGGTGGGATGCTTCCAACAAGTTTATTGCTCGAAAGATCAATGAGCATGAGAAGTGTGAGTGGATGCTTGTATTGTGACTCCTGCCGTTTCCACTCAACTATCACATTGTTCACGTAACCGCCCCTAGATTCATGAACAAAGTTCCCAATCGGTTTCAGCAAATGTGGTTTCAATTGATATGTTGACCAGAGAATTGAAATTCTGGAAGCATTGAGAAATTGTTCCTGATATATTGTTCACTGACAGGTCGAGGACTTGAATACTCGAGACATGACAGATTTCTGGAGGGATCTCACCATCGATATTATTATGTCGAAGACTGAGAAATTTAAGTCCCTTGAAAGTTCCTAGCCAAGTCGGAATCCCGTTAGCTCATTTCTTCCACCATCAATCAACACGAGATTCGAGCAGTTCTTCAAAGTGGCTGGCAAGTTCCCACTCACACTATTATTGCGGAAATTCAGAATCTGAAGGTTGATGAGAGAAACAAAGCTACTTGGAAGATGGCCGGAAAAATAGTTGTTAGCCAAACCGATAACTTCTAGTTCACTCATTTTCTCCCAACAGTCAGGAAGCTCTCCTGATAACCTATTACTTGAAAGATCAAGTACTCTCAACTGATCGTACTTTACACTGCATACTGATCGAATCGTTCCACCGAACATATTATCTGAAAGCTGTATTGTGTAAGGGTTGGGAGGTAACAATGGGAGAGGACCATAAAAGTTGTTCGAGCTAACATCTAGTGTACTGCCAGATACAAATTTCGACGACAAATCAGGAATTGTGCCACTCAAATTGTTATGAGAGAGGTTTAAGTTTCCGATTTGATCAGACAGATGCCACAACCAATCAGGGACTTCATCAGACATAACATTAGCAGAGAGATCCAAAGAGCTAAAATCGCGCTGTGTTTCTAGCCATGCTGGGAAATGAGGCCCTATGTTGCAACCAGCTAGAATGATATGTTTCAAATGAAAAGGCGGGACCCAATCAGGAATCAAGTTCAACGACAACGAGTTCAAGGCTAAGTTAAGATTGAATAGGTTATGTAGTCCGGAGAGATGAATATCAGAGATTGTTCCTTCTAAGGAGTACGAAGAAACATCTAACACTTGAAGGTTGGAAAGCTGGCCAATGCTTTCAGGAACTTGACCTGTTAGTTTGTTGTTAGGGAGAAATAGCACTTTCAATAAAGAGAAGGATTTCAAGTCAGGAATTTCTACGGTAAAAAAGTTCGAGATCAAATGAAGTTCTGATAATGAAGTGAGGTTGCAAATCCATTGAAGAGATCCTCCAAATCGGTTGGAGGACAAGATAAGTGTATCTAATGAAGAAATGTTGGACATGCTTGTAGTAGGAAGGTCTGTTAGTTCATTATTGCGAAGATTTAGATAGCTCAGTGAGTGAAAAGCTTCCAGGTCAGGAACTGATCCAGAAAAAAAATTCTGAGACAAATCAAGTTCTGATAATGAGGTAAGATTCGACAGCCAAGAAATGCTGCCTTCAAATTTGCTACGGTTCAATATGAGTGTATCCAACAAAGAGAGATTCGAAAGCCAAGTGAGATCACTGGACGTTAAATTGTTATCAGAAAGATAAAGTTCAGTCAACTTAGTTAAATTCCCCAGCTGATAAGGGACATCACCAGAAAAATTATTGTTGGAAAGAATCAAGTACTCTAAATTGTTGAGGGAACCGATGACATCAGGGATTTGTACACCCCAGAAATCATTGCCTATCAAGGAGAACAAATTTAAATGACGCAACTCAAGTAGTGACGAGCTGATCTCACCACTCAAATCAGAGAGAACGAGGTCAGTCACGTGGCCAGTGTCGTTGCTGCACGTAACACCCCACCATTTGCAGCATTCGTGGCCAGTGTTGTTGCGAGTTCCGTGTCCCCAGGATGATGAGAGATTTCCATATGGATCAATGAGGCCTTGCTTGAGAGTGAGAAGAGCTTCTCCCTCACTGTCTTTGCACATAACCTTTGGTTGATCAGAAGCAGACAGACTAACAATTTGAGTGAGTAAAAGGGAAGTGAGCATGAGTTTTAACAGCAGAAATGTAGATAACTTCATGTTTTTCATTTGCATTTGGATTGTAGGTTTAATGCATTAAGGGTTATCTTATTATATGGTGGATTTGAAAAAGCTTCTGAGAGGAACTAGTGGTTGTTAGAAATTATGTAGATTAGTGAGAGAACATAAATTGGTATCATAAAATTTGAATAACTGGAAATTTAATTTAAAATGAAGACTTGGAAAATCATGGCAAACAAATGAAAATGACTACTGGAGTAAAAAGAGCAAACTTGGTGGTTACAAATTGAAAGCTGGGAATGTTTCATTGGTTAGACACTGTGATTAATTAATATTTGTACATTAGAAGTCTAAATAACTGTGTTTAAACACAAACACAATTTGTTTCAGATTTTTGGAATGATTGTATATGTAAAGTAGTATTCCAAGCATTTCCCAAATTAAATAAATATCCATTTTGAGATGTCTCAAATTTTCGAAAAATAGAGATGTCTTGGAAACATTTTGATATTTTTCAGAGTCGTCTTTTGGTTTACACCTTTATCTCTAGTTTTAGATCATAAAATCCACAATTCGACCACAAATTTATATACGATCAAGTTCGTAATAAAGAAGAATTCTATAGTTGTCGAAATAAACATTCTGAAAAGCATTTAATTTACTTCATACCTAGGAAATTTGTTCTTCATATTTATATCTACTTTATATATTGGTGGCGAGTGATAACCAATGAGGGTGTTGTACTAGCACAAAATGGTAGGGAACTAGGGATGGTCCGGATTTGAACAACAGAGACAAAATTTTGGAGTTACGTACTTTTGATTCAATGATGATGGAAATACTGTTGGAATGTAAAAATATATCTCAGAGTTGCGGTGACATGTGGTCAGTTCCTCCTATGAAACCTCCTCTTGCAGTCTTGCTTATACAAAGTACCCCTGATGATTCCTAATACCCTGTCCATGCCAATCCTTTTTCTAGGATGACATCCATCAATATTCATCCAGAGCATGGTCCTTTTCATTTATTGTATCCTATATGGTGCATTGACCGATATAGCAGATTTCCACCTACAAACAGACGCCTTAGCAAAACCTTTTCAGAATTTGCCAGTATGTTCTCTTTCCTCAAGAATAAGTTATCAAGTCTAAAAAGGAATGTACACAAAAGAAAGGGGAGCTCGATCAATCCAGATATGTGAAGAAATATGAATTACCACACCCCAAACAGAAGAATATATTCCAGAGTCCTGATAGACAGCACAATGGTAGACAAGGCCAGGAGCTTAAGTGGTGTTCATCAATAAATAAGTGGTGTTCATCAATAAATGGAAGTCCAAGGATTTGTGTAATATCCTATGTGTTTGACATATTTACAAGGTTAAGGGTATTACAATATGTCACAATACCCTTTCCCTTTTTCAGTTGCCACAATACACTTCCGTTGTAAATATGTCAAACAACTAGGATATTACAATTTGTTTCTGCTTGTTAACTTATCGTGATCTTTACAGTTCATCGATTTGACCTAAGTAAACTTAATCATGCAAATCCTCTCAGTTTCATAAAAAAGGAAACTATGATTGTAAATGGGGGTCAGAAGTGGTTAGATTTAGTCGTCACGGTGTTCAGAAACACAGACCAAAATGTTCTTCATCATATCTGCAAACGTCAATAGTCAATACTGATTTCAAACATACAAAACCAAAGAATTGATTTTAAAGAAGAGAAATCATCAGAGACTTAAATACTAGTAATCCAGGATAATTTAATCAATTACCCATCATATTGTTGCAGTTATTTTCTCTTCATTTGATTTCCACATCATAATTAAAAGAAAAACGAGATTTACCCAGTTAATAAGTTCCACAAAACTAAAGTCACAATACAACTCTGATCTTGTTTTTCAAAACCACTGTTGCTGCCCCTTTGGTTAATGTCAACTAATCTCAGATTATTACCACAGTTCAAAGTTAATTTGCAATGTTTTAATCCAACAATAATTGAAAAGGAAACAAGGCCTCAGAGATCTTGGTGGAAATGAATCATCAAATGGAAAATTTAATTTCCCATCAAGAGTAGCAAATATTATCTGCATCATCAGCCCAGTTCATCTCATAAAAACAAAAAAACAAAAAAAAATTTAAAAAAAAATATGCAAAATGTTGATGAAAACAGGGTCAGAAGTAGCTGGTTAGGTAATCACGGATAAAATCAGTGGGAATCCGATCGATTTCTTTCATCATACCCAGTTTTCAACATCAACAAAAATTTGCAGGAAAAAAAAGATATAAAAAATTGTATCTACCTTGTCACCGAAAACCCTAGAAAATACAGGAACAATCCGGAGCTAAAGGTAGAACGCATACACAGGAATAAGTGCACGCGCTAATGGTTCACTTTGGCCTAACGATAGATCCGATAGCGTATACAAATTAAACCATCGGATTTGCAATATTAGGCGTCTATTCTCCAATAGAAAAACAATCTAAAAAAATGATTAATTAATTAATTAATAAGTCTGCTCAGGAAAATGATTTGTCTTCTCACTGATTTCGTAAAAAATCTCTGAAGTCTGACATGTGAATTAATCATAAATCATCATAGCAGATGTCATTAAATTTATAAAAAAACTTGATAATTATAGGTTGATGTAAACAAGTGATGAATTGCAGCAAGATCTCAGAGAGACAAAAATTATCCACTCATGTTTAGAATCAGCATAGCGTATATCGCCTAATATTAGGCAAGTAATCACTGATCCACTGCAATTCAATTCAATAAAACTAAACAAATTTACAAAAATAGAAAACAGATTTTGAATAAAGAGATCAGAAGTGGTTAAGGTTTATCGTCAAGGTGTTTCAGAAACACGGACCAATTGTTGTTCATCACATCTCCAAAATTCAAAATCGAGCAAAAACGAAACGGAGAAAGTTAAAAATTGCAGAAATTGATTGGTTTATTAGAGAAATCATCAGAGACTTAAATACTAGTAATCATGGATAATTTGATTGATTACCCATCATATTGTTGCAGTTTTTTTCTCATCACTTGATTTCGATCCTAATCAACAGAATAAGCAGAAAAAACAAATGGAACAGATGTAAAGGAAGAGAAACGAATTGAGTTACCAATGAAGAACAGAAGAACCTTGCAGCTCATGGTCAAGTACGTCACTGAGTCTTCTGTGTTTGTGTTAAGCTGAGGATGCAGATAGGGGTTTTATGGTGGTGGAAACCCTAATTCTGGAGGCGGAGACGCCGTAAACGGTTATATTTCGAGAAATTTCGGTATGGGCCGTAGGTTCAGGATTCTGGGTTTTTCGTTCGACCGACCAAGACTCATAGCCCAGCCCAGTCCCACCCAGTATATGATTTGGGCTTACATTTCATATGGTCCAAAGTCCAAACAATCAAGTGTAAAATTCGGAATCCGCCCAAATGCGGAAATCCAAGTAAAACAGGACATAGCTTGTCCATAGATTTTACAATGGCTCCGTTTTAGAGTTAGCTTATAGCTATAGCTTATAAACTGTTATAAACTCGCGTTCACGTAACAGACTTATTATCAGTAAAATAAATCTGTTATGTGAACGCGAGCTTATAAGCTTCTGGAGCTTATAAGGTAAGCTTATTTTATAAGCTACTCCCTAAAAAAACAGAGCCAATGTAGTCCATGACATTTCTTCAACTATCAAGCAACATAATTTTATAAATGCAGGACACAATAAATAGTGTTTATTATTTTAAAAAATATAACCAATCATATTTACAGTAAGTAATAATGATATAGATTATTAAAGTTATTCTATCTTATTATTTCCGCCAAATCAAGAACACACAATACAATCCCATATTAGAAACGAATGTTACATAATAAAACTGCACTCGAACTCCATCAATCAATCACTAGTTCGACAGATGTTCACCTCCCCATTTCTCTGGACAGAAAGTTATCACGTACTCATCGACTGGACAACTAACCAATGGGGAAGGTTGATCGTAAGCGTAGCTAACATAAGACGGACACGCATCCTTGAACATTTTCGAGTACACGCTAGGCTTGCACTTCCCTGGCGTACCATACTTGTTCCTACAACAAAACGAGTCAAGATTAAATGCCAAACACGCGCTTTTACATGCCACAACCTCTCCTACGCCATTCACGACTTGTAGTTCCAACGGACACACGCCCTTCATGTCTTTCTTACACCCTGGAATGTGACATTTAGGATTTGAAGACGTTGTTGCCACGTGAACAGGTAGATTATACCCGTCCACTAGGCTAACATCGTAAAAGTTGGGTTTTTGTTTATCGGCTTGTAATGTGAATTCAACTAGTGTTGCCGGAGGGAGGCCGATGGAGCCACCACACTGGAGTTTTCCATCACAATCCCCTGTTTCACATGCAGGTTTGTTGTTTGATGAAGACGAAAAGTCACAGCCTGTACGGGCCCAAATTCGGCCTGTCCAATCACCAGGCGCTTGGAATTTTCGGGTACGGCCTGGTGGAAGGTAGAATCCACCATTGGCTATGACTGGATGGCCTTGGTTAGGGGCAGTGGCAGGCCATATAGGATAAGGGCACTTGTTACTAACATAGAATGTGCAAGCTTGCACTAATATGTTACTAGATGTAAGTAATTGCAATGTGAATAGAATGAAAGGGGTAAATGTCATTGAAACTTTCATTTTTGTTTTGCAATATCTTGGTTAGGTTTGGCTGCAATGCTGAATTTATACTAATACATTTTGGATCAAAATGCTCTAATCTCTATGCAGTTTCTTTGATTTTGCTTCAAGTTTTGCTATTTGAAACCTTAAAGACAAAGATTTTACTTGTAAAACCATTAAAACATAGATGGGTAGTGGAGTGTCAAGTGTTGAGTGATTAAGCCCTTTAGTTGTCAGTGTCATCCTGATTTGGTGAGTGAACACAATGAGTGTTGCAAAATGAACTCAAGCTACTCATGTTTCACTTGCTTTTAGGGTGAGAAATATAGCCAAGTGTGTGTCTTGTCTCTTAATATCAAATACAGATATATTCGTATAGAAACTCATAAAACGATAAGGGCATGATTGGTTTGCCCCTTTGCACTACCAATCGCACTTTGACCGTAATCGCATGTCCGCTTGGTTCCGTTTTCGACAGTGTACAAATCGTTTTCGGACGGCCCAAAAGCCCGTCACTATTCACAGGTGTGTGTTTCAAAACACACCGCACGGTGCGTTTGAAAACCGGGGGGGTCGGGTAGTGATTTTGCAAAACACATCGAAATCGTACCGGAGTGTGTTTTGCCCTCAAGTTTTCATGCCAATTCTACCCTCAATCAGCCCATACAGAATGACAATGAAGACCCCACTTGTGTAACATATTACATGTTGTAACCTCTTGAAGTTATGGTCCCAGTTTCTAATTACATGCAAATATGTAGTCTTGAGTCAGCTCCCTAAGAACGGTCAACTGAGTAAGGTAGATTTAAGCTAGCTAAATTGTACCAACTTGAAATGCTCTATGTAATGCATTTTATTTTCTCGTAATCTAATGAAAAAATGTTTGGGACTTAATGATTCTGTTTCAATGACTAATGAACAGGCGTCAATTGTAACACATCATCACGTTAAATATCACATAATCTCAATAATTTTTTTTAATGAAATTAATGAATAAATGTTGGGGACTTGATGATTCTGTCTAAATGACTAATGAACTTATGTAAAATTGCAACACATCATCACGTTAGATATCACATAATCTCATTTAATTTTTTTTAAAGAAATACAATTATATACACTAATTTGTCTTAATCATATAAAAGTCATGGTAGTAAGATTATGATAACCACCCAATATTTAGATAAAATTCATGAATGAAATTGGGATTTATTATCGTATTTTCACTTTATGGTACCGGTAAAAATATTGAGAGTGCGATTTTCCACCCGTACTCATAATATAACCACAACTTCCATTTGTTTGATGATTCATTGTTTTACAAGGAATTATAAGAGTGTACTTATGTCATGTATGGACTCTTAATTTCAGACATTTAGAAAAATATTAATTTAGAGAGATATATGTTAATCAATGGATTAGGGTGTTTAGACTGTTTAGTGATAACTTGTTATTGACTATGAGTCTAGTACAAAAGTGATCAATTCCAACATAACACTAAACATTTTAGACCTTAAGATTAAAACCCAATCGTCCGGACGAAGAGATAGACTTTAATTGTTGTAATCATGTGGTTAAAGCCCAGATCTTGTTTTGCTCCATTCCTCTGTTTCTTTTGTTGTACGGTGCTGCCTCCCTTTTGATATGAAAAAAAAAACGTGTTTCATCTCGATTGTTGCAAACCGTGTTTTCACTTATTATGTGGTTCAGCAACTTTTGGAGCTGGGGGCATATAAGTAAATAAAATCATGATTTTGTGGTTGGAAACACGTTTGATTTACGTTTTCGGAAATAAAACCAATCAGTGAAGTGCGTTTTTGAAATCAACAAATTCATCAAGAATGCACACATAACCAATCACATGAAGAAGATGTAAAAGACCCCAAAAATTGGTCAAACTACATGCTTCCGGAAGGTATTTTGTGTTCGGGTTGTACTGGGTGTGTTTTGAACCCGTTTACCAACATAAAACGCACATTTGAAGCAATCAGGCCCAAATTATGATCCCATATAACATGTCATTAAGGAGCAGCGTACAATAGAAATAGAGTGGTTATACAAGTCTTCGATTGGACAAAATTAAATCAAACACCTAGCTAAAAACACAACTGACACAACTGAGAATCTACTACACAAGAAAACAAGTTCAAAAAAGGATTTGAGGGTTCCAAAATCATGTACTAGTGGTACAAAAAACACAAATTATAAAAAGAGACGCTGCTTTTGAAGTTCTTTTATCATCTAGGAAAGCAAGCCATCTTTATTTGTGCTTGCTTGCTTGGTCCCCCCTCGTTAAACAAACCTTCAGTTCTATAGATTCTCCAAATACCACACTTTGTTGATTTACTTTTATGCATCAGTCCTTTATGTATTTATATTTTATACTGTACATCAATTAGCACGCATGAATGCCATGTTAGTTCGTGCAAGCCAGATATCCCTATCATGTAATTCGACTTGAGTTCGATCGTCAATTATTACATTATTACATGAGCTTAAGCTTAAAATCGAAATAGTGTATAAGTAGTTATGATATTGTCGTTTAAAAATAAAAAGGAAAAAAATGATTTGGACGTAAATTAAGTTTGACAATCATAGGGTTAATTTTTTTTTTCTTTCTTCCCAAAGTTTTTTACCCTTCTCTTATTCAGTTATTCTCCCTTCATTACCGTCACTCTCTGATTCTTGTAATATATGTTTTTATTATTATTACTTTTTTTATATAGTTTTTTGTTTTTGATCGATCAAAATTAATACGGACGAGTCGCAATTTTCTCAATCTTGAAGATAAAGACTTTTTGGTCTTCCTTGCATTATGCACATACATATTCGTTTCAATTTTGCGTTTTTACTTTTAGTTCTCATAAACTTAAATTTCAAAAATGGAATATATTATGGAATATGGAGCGATGTTGTAGAAGTTGTATAAGAAACATTAATTTATATCGAAACTTACAAGACTGAATATTCATTGAACCAATAATTTCTACTAGTAGAATTCAGCAAACAAAGAAATATTGAAAGACTACAAATTGAAGCTACGTTACGAGACTACACACGAGCCATAATTTTCCTGATCTTGAACATTTGCATACATTGTTGATCAAACTTGTAGTCTCTCAGGCAAGTTTCTCACCTTGGGCACGGATCAGTGTCTCTTCGAACTTGTTGACAGAACAAAACACTGTTATGGGACCACCGGAACCAATATCATCCTTGTGTTCGTCTAGGAAATTCTTGAACGCATTGGACTTCAAGAAATCGAGCGATATTCTATACACGAAAACACGTTCTTCTTCTTGGGCAACATGCACGGTGAATTTGGCATCTCCTCGCTTCATTCCCAGCTTCTTCTGTAGTGATCGGAACAACGCCATGTTCGATCAGCTAGTATTCACACACACGTACGTCCAAGAATGGTAATTATCAATGCTAGCAAGTTAAACTGATTATTATTTAGAAGGTAGCGTGATGATCATGATGAGTATATATAGGCACTAGTATAGCATACCTAGCCTAGTAAGGAGTAAGGATTGTAATTATGTATTCTATTAGAACTCGGATAGGTTAATTAATACTACTAGTTCATATTTTGGAAAGTTGTAATATAAGTAGGAATTTAATTAGAAGCTTCACGTACCAGCTGGGTTTGTTTCCTTATTAGAGTCTTTGATAAATGATAATTAATGTACTACTACTAATAATTTACACATTAATTCCGAGTTGCGCCTGTTATCAATACTGCTAGCTTGCCTGTTATCAATAGTGTGAGCTCTTATCATGACACGTGGCCAAGTCCAAAACATAAAATTTTCTTCGATTCATCTCTGTTAAACAGATAATAAAAATCACAAGTCACAAGATCTCGTCTTCTCCTCAACATACACCGGCGACTTTGAGATCACTCCATTCTCATCAAGCAATGTCGCACTGAAACAAAGAATGATTCGGCACCGCGTGGTTACAAACTCTGATAGAATTGCAATTTGTATGGGCCGCAAAGAAAAACCCATCTACTGATCTACCTTAAAGTGCAGAAAATTTAACAACACAAATAGAGATCAGCAAAATTAGCAGAGATTTTGGGTTGTTGAGATTCCCTAGCGGTCTCGGATTATTTGTTGTCTCAAAGTTGCGAAGCTGCTTTAGAGTGGAGAATGGCACCGCCACGGCGCCACCGGAAAGTTCACCGTCTTTGGTGAAGACGACAATTAGTTTTCTCTTTTTATGTAGTACTCATTTTTATTTTTAATCTAGACTCAATTTTTATTCTTTACTTCATAATACTATAAGACTCAAGCTCCTCTCCATCTCCAACCATAAGACTCAACTATATATTTTTTAATAAACAAATAACAAATAAAAGAAACAAATAAAGTGGAAAGAAAAAGTGAAAAGAAAAAGAAAAGGCAAAAAGAATAAGATAATAATAAAATATTGCATAAGACTCATCTTATGTGGGAATACTCATCTTTTGCATAAGATGATAATACCCACTTTTTATCATCTCCAATCTTGAGTCTTATGAGGGTCTTATGCTCATGGTTGGAGATGGTCTTAAGATAAAGAGAGAAAACTTGACGGATGTAGTGAATATAACAAAGTGTTAAAGGTTAACTTTGGACTTGGACACGTGTCATGTTTTAATAGGAGCTCACAGTATTGTTAAGCTAGCAGTAAACCCTTCCTGATATATACGTATATTTAACAAGTATACTGGGTATGTATGACAAATGTTATTCAAGTAATTTTATTATCATCGAGATCGAGATTTTAAAACAAGCAAAAAGAATTGAAGCTTCACGATTGTTCACAAAATTACTGTTATGCCCTTAATCAAAGTTAATGTTATGCCTTTTTTTTTTTTTTTTTTTTTTTTTGGATGTTTTCGTATATTATGTTTATTGCACATATACAAGATTACTAACTAGAATGTTTTTGTGTCCTTTGTAATATGGAGTAGGTAGTTTTAACTAGGAGATGAGGAGAGTCAAGTTCAATCATAATCGAAGATTGCAAGGAGACTTAATTAATTCGAACTCAATTTGGATGTAAAGTTACAAATACAGGATTAGAGATTTTTGTTTTCTTTCCAAAGTCATCTACTCTCTTAACCTTAATTATCTTCTTCTTTATTCTCCTAATATATGTTTTATTCCTTAACTTTTGAAAAAACTTTTTGATCAAAATTATTTTGTGGTGAGATACATGTTCTACATACCACCAGATGAGCATTGAAACATTAGTAATCTTTTGTGTAGTGTAAATATTATATAGTTAACATCCAAAAAGTAAAATAAAAAATTAATCTATATGAAAGCATTAATTTTTTAATCATTTTTTAAAACCGATTTGTGTTCAATTCGACCATATATACCTATACAAACTTTTATTTATTTATTTATTTATTACAAAACAAACGATCAATTAACATGCTCAGATACCTTCACATACAAAATGTAGATAAATAGAGTTCTCCGGTTTTATTCTAGATAAGTTATCTACAACAGTTAAAGGTCTAATTAGGTTCACCATGGCGAGGTATTAGGTACCTACATACTGCGGATAAAGTAAACTAATAGAAGATGCCCTAGCAGCCATTATTGCCTTGACAGTGTTTAACACACGGACAAATTGGAATAACAGTGTTGAATCACTTCCTTCCATACCATCTCTGCTGACCCAGTTGGCACCCAAAAGATTAGTACAGGGGCTGCCACCAATTATGAGATCGATATGGCCTATGGAGCTTATGATCTCCTCTAAAGTGGTTTCATCAACTTGTTCAACATCATTAATATGTTTCAGTTGTCCTTTTTTGGTTCGTTTGTTCCCACCAACTTCTTAGTATGTCTTGTTTCACACTGGATTTCTCAACATAGATCACGTTATTCAATTTGATCCCAAGCCGGTGGAGAACAACTTTTGCGCCACCAATACCAAAAAATAGAGAAAGCACATTCATACCATTTGGGAAGATGCCCGGCCCTTAGAACAGACAAGTGGTATGCTACAGTGTCCACCTGAAAGGAGCTTCCAAGTGATTCGATCTGATCAGTCCTAGTTATGCCACCCCCCTTGTCTGGTCCTTTGGAAAGCCCAATAGCATTTCCATTTCATCAGGCTCAAAAGTAGCTACCTTACTCTTCCCCTTCCATATCGAATTCCAATCTCGACATATCTGAAGGACACACTTCTTCACAATTTCAAGGGGTTCCTCATCCTTGCACCTTTCAAGGGCATCGCGGACTTTCTTTGTCTCTTGTGCACTCCCAACTTTTGTTAGAGTGCAATTCAACTTATCTCGCGGATCCCATTTGGGCCCATAATCTCTTGAATGTGGGAATGCTTCAAAGATGGTCATTGGAGGGGTGGAATAAGTTGGAAATGGTTTTCAATGGGATTGTGTACATAACCCCTTTTCCGTGCAGTGGCACAAAAGTATTTTGAATCAACAAATTCGGGTTCAATCTCATATAGGTGCCGGGAAATGCTGGGCCACACCCCCTTAGGTGCAAGAGCTACACTTTCAAAGTAAAAGAATGGTGGACCTTGCACTTTGTCCGGTATAGAACGTCGAATATGTTTAGATGGCATCGACGGTTCACCATATCCTATCATGGGGTTAGGCATTGATTCCTTTTCAATATGTTTCCTCATCTTGTTTGTGATATTTTCATTGCTATGCCTACATATAGGGTTGTCTTCAGGCAGGTAAACATCATATTCCCTTGCTATATGAGCAACAAGTATAGAGTTGGTCAATTCATCAACTGGGGCGTCTGGTCCACATCTCTGAATAGCTATTGAAGCTTTTTCATTGGTGAACATTTCAGACAAAAAAAGCAACTTCTGCTCACTCTCAGATGAAGTACTTCTGGTATTTCCAACAGATAACATGTAACGATCCGACCAATCCGGCCGGCGTGGTTACTCCTGGACGGACTCACACACGTCCCAACAATATGATATTGTCCGCTTTGGGCCTGAGCCCGCACGGATTTGCTTTTGGAATCACCCAAAAGACCTCATACCATGTGAGAGTGGTGGTCTAACATATATACCATTTATTCCACTCACTCTCAAGCGATGTGGGATGTGGGGCATTACAAACTACCCCCTTGAAGCCTCGACGTCCTCATCGAGCGTCTTGAGTGGTGTGGGTGACAAACTAACAATAACCTTTACCAACAGTCCACTCGGTGCGAGCTTTAGGTTGGTCTAGGCTCTGATACCATTTGTAACGACCCGACCAATCCGGCCGACGTGGTTACTCCTGGACGACCCACACACGTCCCAACAATATGATATTGTCCGCTTTGGGTCTGAGCCCGCACGGAGTTGCTTTTGGAATCAACCAAAAAGCCTCATACCATGTGAGAGGGGTGGTCTAACATATATACCATATATTCCACTCACTCTCAAACGATATGTGAGATGCGGGACATTACATAACAACCTCTTATACCTCTCCGAAGTTGCATTTGAGGGTTCCTCTACTATTTCATCTCCATACCAGTCTATGCCCGAATAATCATCTAGAAGATTTTCATTGTAATCTGATGAGCTCGACTCAGAAGTTACGTTCTTCTATGGTTGGGGATTGCTCAAATGTTGTAGAGGTGAGCCGGTAGCGAGATGAGAAGAGTCTTCTGAAGCTCTGCATGATAAGAGAACACTGAGAATTAAGTTTGGGTCTCCTTCTCCATTTTCCCTTATGACCTCTAAGACCAGTGCTTCAAGGAATCCCATTTCAACAAAGTGTTTGACCAACTTGGAATGGGAAACATCAACACTTGATGAGCTTGGCTCTTCCCCACCAGGTCTTCTCACATTGAGTCCCTCTATCTGTTCGGGTTTCATCTTCCTCATCTGTACTCCAGTCAAAATCAATATCCCTAGAGGCATTTCCTTCCTCCCCATTGGCAGTCATAACTTGTTTATTTATTATTTATGTTCCGGTTTCATCTTTCTCATTTGTACACATGTTTTGGTGGTTTGTCTTGCATGATGCCATTCCTACTGCTGTTTATTTATCGCAAAAATATGTTCTTATTTCACCAGTCTGTCAGCTATGTCATGATCAGCATGAGGATTTTTGGCATCTGTTTGCTTTGTGTCCTTATTTTTCTCAGCTTAGGATGGTACTGATACCTCCAAAATGGGATCGGCACACTACTTCTATTTGCAATGTTTTCACATTCCTTAGTGTCTAATTCTACCTCACAGATACATTTGGTTATATTAGCCTATACTTTGGTATGTGAGGAACAAAGTTATTTTTAGGCATCAACAGTTAACAGTTAGACTTCCATGGTCAGTATCATGTAGCATTGCAATTTCAAAGGCAGATACATGTTTGTTATCCACCCCCAGTTACTAGAAAAACTATCACTCTCATGTGCAAATGGAGACCTCTGTCTACCCGGTTTTATGTGTTAAATTTTGATGGCTCATGTGTCCAACAGTCTGGACATACAGGCTGTGGAGGTTTGATACAAAATAGATCTGACTACTTTGTGCAAGCATTTTCATGTTCTCTTGGCATGCTAGATAACAATATGGCAGAATTTTATGGACCATATAATGGTTTGAATGTGATTTTGCAATTACGAATACAAATTGTTGAGATACAAAGTGATTCACAATATGTTGTTGCTTGTATAAACGGGGAGGTGCGTCCGGCATGGATTCACCATCCCCTGGTCCATCGTATTAGGCAGCAGCTGGCAAAGGTAGAGGATTGGCAACTTTCTTTTGTGTACATACAATGTAATGCATCAACGGATGTTTTGGCGAAGTTGGGCAGTAGTTTACTCCCAAGATATTAGCTATTAGGCCTAGCACTACTATTTGGGACTTATGTCCATCTTGGTTAGAAAAATATCTGCGTAATGATGTATATAATAAATATCCTCGAAATGTTAAAAAAAAACTCTTCCTTATCTTGTTCACGAATGGGTTCATTATCTATACGAACATATCCATAAACTGTTCGGTTATATATGTCAGACTGACAAACTCAAAACATGAACGATCTGAGGACCATTTCCCCAAACGTTTGAGCCCTGATCGATTTTATTACTCTAAATTGTTGAGCTACTAGCCACCGACTATGGTAACATACACATCGGCCCACACAAATCCCGAGTCAATACAATTCAATTCAGTCGAACCCAGTTACTATTGATCAAGCCTATTCAAAAGCCAACTCTTTCCAATGTTTGTCTGTTTCCTATCTTTGTCCTCAAGCTGTTCCACATCAATGTAACTATATTACTCCGTACTACTATATAACTTACGAGGCTAAATATTTATTGGTGAACCGATAATATTTTCTACAATTTGCATTCAACAAGACAAGAAATATTTCTTTTAATAAGCCGAGCATATATATAATAAAAAGAGAACTGTTATAAAAGTAGTAAATACAAAGAAGAAAGTATACAAACGGACTGAAATAAGAACCGAAAGCAAAAAATCTAAACCCAAAAAAGGTGAATCCTGGTTGCAACCACAAGCCTCGTTAAAACCCATCCATAGAAAAATCCAGTGTGAAAAAACTATGAATGGGAAAAAGAATGCCCGAGTGTTAACGTCGCATGAATCTAAAATATTTCAGCAAGACAAGAAATATTTAAAGATTACAAATTGAAACTTTCTCTCAATTTTCTTGATCTTGAACGGCTAGCACACATTGTTGATCAAACTTGTAATCAATCTTTCAGACAAGTTTCTCAGCCTGGGCACGGATCAGTGTCTCTTCGAACTTGCTGACAGAACAAAACACTGTTATGGGGCCACCGGAACATATTTCATCCTCGTGTTCGTCCAGAAAATTCTTGAACGCATTGGTCTTCAAGAAATCGAGTGATATTCTGTACACGAAAACACGTTCTTCTTGGCCAACATGCACCGTGAATTTAGCCTCTTTTCGCTTCATTCCCAGCTTCTTCAATAGTGATCGGAGCAACGCCATCTTCTATTCACACACACGTACGTCCAAGCAATTAGCTAAGAGGAAGGTTAATTATGATTGCTTATGGAAGCTAACCTGATTATTATTTAGAAGCTAGCGTGATCATGAGTTAACTATATAGGCACTAGTATAGCATTCTTATCTTAGTTAGGATTATTGTAATTATGTATTCTATTAGAACTCGGATAGGTTAATAGATTTTTTTTATTTATAGGTTAATAGTAGTGTTATAGCTAGTTCATACTACTATTACGGAAAGTTCTAATATAGGAATTTCATTAGAAACTTCACGTACCTGGGTTACGTTTGTTTCCTTTTGAGATTTGAGTCTTTGACAATTAATGAAGTACTACTGGTAATCCCAATTAACATTAATTCCAAGTTAATTATGATGTAGTGTAGTATAATATTATCATCGATCGAGCTCGAGATTTTATAACTAGCAAAAAAAAAATTTGAAGCTTCACCCGGTTTTGTTTTTCCCCACAAAATTACTGCTATGCCCAGGGGCGGACCCATCACTTGGTCTGGGCTGGGCCCCAAAAAAAAAATTTGTATTAGAAATTGCAATTTTTCCAGATAATTTTTTTAAGTCAAATAACATTTAGTCGGCATATAAGGTTGATTGGAATTCCTGGTCATAACACAGTGTTTTATAATTACTGCTTGAACTGTTATGGACCAGAGCAGGAGTACCAATATATCCGTGAACTGTTGGGTTACGTCAAACTCAAAATACGAACTAATGTAGGAACATTTTTCCCAAAATTTTGAGCCCCGATTTACTCTAAATGTTGTTGTCGAGCTACTAGCCTAGCCTAGCCTATACAAATGGAGTAGTAACAAGTAACAACACATCGGCCTATACAAATCCTGAGTCAATTCAGTGAATCTAGTTACTATTGATCACGCCTGTTCAAAATCCAACTCTTTCCAATGTTTGTCTGTTTCCCATCTTTTGTCGTCAAGCTGTTCCACAGCAATGTAAAACCAGAGAGAGACCCCTGCTCTGTTACACTTCCAGTCTGGTCAAGACTCGAGTCTCTGATCCACAAACTCACCAACCCCAATTCCCTCCCATTCATTCAATAATAATACCCCTCACATTGAACTTCCCAATCATCTCAAATTCCTCACCATTTCAAATTTAAACTAACCAAACCCTTCACTATATATTAATCAAACCAACCCTTTCTTGGCGCTTGCATTTCATCTCACTCTCTCTCTCTGGTTTGACCACCTCGGCGTCACCAATCTTTGACCACCCCCCACCATCTTCAAGAACATCCCAGCAACAAATCTTAATTCCACCTCTCTCAGGCATTTCATCAAACACCTACTCTGCATTCAACATGAGCACACAAGACAGCTCCCCTACCGACCCACATTGCCTCAACCTCACCTTTCACGACCTTACCGTCGACCCGGTTATCGATTTCTACAGCGGGACTGTGACCGACTCGAATGAAACCAGCTTAGGAAGTAGTAGTGTTAAGGTAGACGATGATTCGAAGAATGTCGAGGTTATTGTGTGTGAGGAGTATTATGATGATGAGTTGCAGACTGATAAGAGTAGTTATAGCTCTGTTAGTTACTGTACTGTACTGGATGGTGGTGGTAATGAGGCTGGTTTTCGGAGAGTTTGCCCGTCGAAACCGCATAAGGGGAACGACGTGAGATGGGAGGCGATACAGTGTGTGCAGGCTAGAGATGGGGACCTGGGGTTGGGGCATTTTAGGCTGCTGAAGAAGCTGGGTTTCGGGGATATTGGGAGCGTGTACTTGGCCGAGTTGAGGAGTCGAGGGAGCCTTTTCGCGATGAAAGTGATGGATAAGGGGATGTTGGTTAGTAGGAAGAAAGTGGTGAGGGCTCAGACTGAGAGGGATATTTTGGGGTTGTTGGATCATCCGTTTCTGCCTACGCTTTACTCGCATTTTGAGACCGATAAGTTTTCGTGTTTGCTTATGGAGTTTTGCAGTGGAGGTGACCTGCATTTGCTCAGGCAGCGTCAGCCCGGGAAGCATTTCTCGGAGCAAGCTGCAAGGTTCGAACTTTAGACCTTTCTTGATACTTTTCCAGTGTTGATTTGTTGATTTGAAAATGTAGAATTGGTAGTTTTGTATAGCGTTTTAAGTTTGTTGCACTTTCGTCACTATGAGTATCGTGTAAGGCCGTGTTTAGCACAACGAGCTGATAAATTGGTTGTAGTTCATTGTTAATATAATGTCAAGATTTGTTATACTTTTACTAGCATTAGTACCTTGTTAATATATGATTGCTTGCTTACCTTTTGGATCTTTAGAATCTAAATTTTGGAATGATCAAGTTTTGTGACAGTTTGATTTGGCTGCGTGTAGGTTCTATGCTTCGGAAGTGTTACTTGCGCTTGAATATCTACATATGATGGGGGTGGTCTATAGAGACCTCAAACCCGAAAACGTCTTGGTTAGAGAAGATGGCCACATTATGCTATCGGATTTTGATCTATCACTAAGATGCTATGTGAATCCCACCCTTGTTACTAACAGAGATGGACCAGCTTGTGCAATGTCTTCGTATTGCATCGAACCATCCTGCATTCTTGATCCCAATACATGCAAATTACCAGTTTGTGCACAGCCTTCGTGTTTTCAGCCCTCCTCGTGTTTCAAACCGCGCCTTTTCAACTCCAAACTGGAAAAGGTTAAAAGTGAACGGACAAGGACAACTTTGGTTAGTTCCGATTCTCTTCCTGTTCTTGTGGCAGAGCCGACTGCAGCCCGGTCAATGTCCTTTGTAGGGACACACGAGTATTTAGCTCCTGAAATCATTCGAGGAGATGGTCATGGCAGTTCTGTTGACTGGTGGACGTTTGGTATTTTCTTGTTCGAATTGCTTCATGGAAAAACACCCTTTAAAGGACAAGGGAATAGAGAGACGTTGTTCAATGTTGTCGGACACCCTTTAAAGTTCCCCGAGGGTTCTGCAATAAGTTTCGCGGCGAAGGACTTGATCAGAGGTTTACTTGCAAAGGATCCACAGAAAAGATTGGGATTTAAGAGAGGCGCAACCGAGATTAAACAACATCCATTTTTTGAAAATGTGAACTGGGCTCTTATTCGCAGCACCTCACCTCCGCAAATCCCTAAGCCGGTGGATCTTTCGCAATTCAAGCAGACGTTAAAGTCGTCTATGCAATCACACCAGAACGGTGCTTCCGACTCCGAAAGGTCATCTGGTCCCTACTTAGATTTTGAATTCTTCTAACAAGTTTTTGACAGTATGGTGTATCTTATTGTATCAAAATGAGTTCTCATTGTAGCCTTCATGATTTAATCTCATTAGTAGTACTGAATTTTTCCCTGCACAGAATTCTTATTTATTTAGTTACACAGAATTGCATAAATAAAATGTAATGAAATCCAGAGAATCAGAATCAAATATCATTTCACACTGTGTAATTATTTGAGTTACTGAAAAGTTTAAAAATAAAAATAGCACGCCAGCTCCAGGTCATAATGAGTTTATAGTATTTACTATTTACCAGAATCTTGAAGCCTATTTCCATTTTTTTACTGAGGAAATGTGAAAGAAATTATGTATCTTTACATGATTCTTGATCAATTTTCATAACTTATTTAAAGCGGCTTTTTTTTTTCCTGCTTTATCTGTTGATTGCTGATAAAATGAATGGATTGGGACATGTCATTAAAGCCCTTACAAAGGGGGGAGTTGAATATGTCTGTTCACCTGAATGATTCAGAATTTCAGATGATGTCTTTATTCTTCTAGGTGAAACAGTCTTTTGTCTTAAAGCATGCTTTCTTTCTTTTATCCTTTCTTTTTTTTTTTGTTGCAGAGTTGATATAGAACTTTACAGATGCTATGAAAAAACCATTCTTTACTTTACTTTAAGGTCCCATGCATGGGGACAAGTTTTCAGTTCAACTAGTCTTTTGAGAGCATCTTTCTTCTTTTCAGAATTAACTTCACAACTCATGCCATTGCTGTGAAAAATAACAAGTATAGTTCTCTATTGTAAATGACCTGCATACAGAATTTAAAATGGCATGCAGTAGTTCCCTGTTAATTTTAAGAACCGAACATACTTGGGGTTCGAAAAAGGTTCACTGCATAAAAGCTGTCAATAAGATGAAATCATATCCTACTATAACTGTGCATGTTTCTTCATGATTCTTGAACTAATGATTTGAATACTTGAATGTTCTCATTTGCGTCTGATATTCGACTTGGTGCTTAGTTCATGAATAATTTAGGGATATCTAGTAAGAAACACAAACCAGAGTTGCAGCTTCTGCTTAATTTCACAATTGATGTTGATGATGAAATCGTACTCAGTGAGTCGTTCTAGAATGTAGACATTGGAGACGATCAGAGCCATCAGCAAGAGGTAGACCCTGTACTTATCGAGTCGATCAAGAGCTTAGCCGTTACAGATATGAAGAGGTGATGTGTCTTCCTGTTTCTGCTCCAACTGATACTTGATAATTAAAAACAAATAAAAAGAAAAAGTGATCACTGAGTTGGAAGTACATCTAATAAGAACTTACTGGTGCAAGTAGTGAACTGTCTTTTTCATATCCACACACATTTTGTGCACTGTAGTTTGGTCCTGTTAAATTCTGATGTTGCTGGATTACAGCTGACGAGAAAGCGAAAGCACTAGCGGATAGAAAACGCTGCAAATCCTGCAATGATGCGCTATAATGTACAATATCAAAAGAGAGGTTGGCATATCCTGGAACTTCCTTAATCTGATGATCTGTCAAGTACTGTACAGAACTTTGATCATTATTATTTTTCGACACAGGAAATGTTCGGAAAGGTGGTTGGAAGTTACCGTGACGTTACTGCAGAAATTCATTTGCTACGATGATTGTAGAAACTCTTGAACTTTTAGAAGATCCTGAAGTGTGACATTTAGCTGAGGTGAGTTTGTGGATACAAGAACTGTCACAACTATGTGTGAAAAAAAATCATGTTACTATGAGCTTTCGTTTCGAATTTGTGAATAAAGTGCCTCAATAAAACCTTAGAGAAAAACGAAATCATGGTTTTGTCCCACAGAATAAATCAGCTGAATGTAAACAAGAAAAAGGAATCAGATTTAAGTAACATAGATAAGTTCAAGAAATGCATTATTCGAGATGGAGTGAGTGAAAACGATTAGTCCATAGATATAATCTGTTCGAATTTACTGCTAGTTATTCGTCACATAAAAAGCTCGAATGCTTGTATACGAGACAAATCAATGGCTTTCGCAATTGCAAGTGAAATTAGAGACACTGTTTCATCGGATTTTCCAACTATCTGATGTCACAGGAAATGGACATTCTTTCCCTTTCACAAGGTAATTAAAGTAAAATATAGAGACAATGATTTTTCTTTTATTTGTTAAGGCTTCTTAAGAATCTAATGCTTGATCACTTGTATATCTCGCCTTAGAAAGTGACTACAGCTACTCCTATGCTCTTCATGTCCATATTTGCTGCTGTAAAAACAAAGACTTACTAGCTACTAGTAAAATTGTTTCATAGATCACATCAAACCGAAGATTCGTTTACATTAGTACAGTAAGTTTACATACCGAACATGAATCTTGTGGTTGAAAATGTATTTACGAATTCGATCATAACATACTGTGCTAGTCAGTTTAATCTAAGTTTATGAACTAGAGTACAGAAAGGTTGAATAGTTTGATAAGTTCACAAGTACATGCCAAAATGCTGATTGCATATTTTGCATATGCCATAGTCTTGGAACAGAACATAAAAAACTCCGATAACTTCAATGTGAATAGCCTTTTTTTCCTCATTCTAGCATTGATCTCTTAGCCATTGTTTGTCCTGTTTCTCATTCCCATGTTATATATAACAGAAGTTGGGACTTAACTGAACCATCTCTAAGCAAGCAAAACCTCGAAATTCGAAAAAACTGGCCTAAGTCCTAACTAACAAGGATGGCAGACTCCTTACATACTCCAGCAGAGTTTCCTAGTATCAGCAAATGCGACTCCAGTGGGCGCGAAAAACACACGGTGGTCGCGGACATGGACGGAACTTTGCTTATAGGCCGAAGTTCATTTCCTTACTTCGCGCTATTAGGCTTTGAAGCCGGTGGGGTACTGAGACTACTTTTCGTGCTCTTGGCATCTCCAATAGCCGGATTCTTGTACTATTTCGTCTCTGAGTCTGCAGGGATTCAGGTACTAATATTCGCTACATTTGCTGGCATGAAAAAGTCTGACATCGAGTCAGTTGCACGTGCGGTGTTACCTAAGTTCTACTCAAGTGACTTGCATCCGGAGACGTGGCGTGTTTTCTCGTCATGCGGCAAGAAGTGTGTACTAACGGCTAATCCTCGGATTATGGTTGAGCCTGTCCTGAAAGAGTACTTAGGTGCAGATTTGGTTCTTGGGACAGAGCTTTCTATTTATAAAGGTAGAGCTACAGGTTTTGTTACTAGCCCTGGAGTTCTTGTAGGGGAGAATAAGTCAGATGCCCTTGTTAAGGTCTTCGGTACAGAGAAACCTGAAATCGGACTAGGTGATCGGAGCACTGATTTTCCCTTCATGAAACTCTGCAAGGTCTGTTTGTTGTTACATGTTGTCACTTAAGTTTTCATCAGATGGTTCTTTTCTTTCTGCATGTCACTTATTTGAACTGTCAAACATCCTATACAGGAAGGTTACATAGTACCAAAAGAGCCAGGAGTTCAGCCTGTAACCCAAGACAAGCTTCTGAAGCCGATCGTATTCCATGATGGCCGTCTCGTGCAAAAACCGAGTCCCCTGATGTCACTTCTAATCATTCTATGGATACCAATAGGCTTCCCCTTGGCATGTCTGCGAATAGCTGCCGGTTCACTTCTCCCAATGTCTATCGTCTACCACGCCTTTTGGTTGCTCGGAGTACGTGTTACAATCAAAGGGAACCCGCCCCCTCCCGTCAGAAAGTCGTCAGGACAATCAGGCGTTCTCTTCATATGCTCCCACCGTACTCTACTAGACCCGATTTTCCTTTCCACGGCTCTAGGCCGCCCCATCCCAGCGGTAACATACTCTCTGTCGCGTCTATCAGAGATCATATCCCCGATCAAGACCGTCCGCTTGAACCGTGACCGGGTCAAGGATGCCAACATGATCACAGAACTCCTAAAAGAAGGGGACTTAGCCATATGCCCTGAGGGAACAACATGCAGAGAGCCATTCTTGCTTCGGTTTTCTGCCCTTTTTGCAGAACTAACCGACCAGCTCGTCCCAGTGGCGATGTCTAACAGAATGAGCATGTTTCATGGGACAACAGCCCGCGGGTGGAAGGGAATGGACCCTTTCTACTTCTTCATGAACCCCAGCCCGGCTTATGAGGTAACGTTTCTGAACAAGTTGCCCGAAGAACTGACATGCGGAGCAGGAAAGAAAAGCCACGAGGTTGCGAACTATATACAAAGAACGATCGCTGCGACACTGTCATATGAGTGTACAAACTTTACTAGGAAAGACAAGTACAGGGCCTTGGCTGGAAATGATGGAAATGTGGAGAAACCAAAAGTTTCCAAAGACAAAGTTATGGGATGTTGAAAATGATATGCAAGTTTGATGCCATTGCTTACATTGTGTGAGCTTTATGAGCATATGCAAAGTTTTTCCTTTTCCAGTTTTGATCCAGATTGGGTCACTTTGAATTACTAGAAGTTTTGAGTGTGTAATCCAATTGCATAATGTTCTTCCAATACATCACTAATGAGACAGTGAACAGATCAATAGTACCTTTTTTTTTTTTTTTTTTTTTTTGTGTGTGTGTGTGTGTGTGTTTGTGTCATACAAATCTAAAAATAGAGCATAAGAAAGGATCCGAGTTTCCTGTGAAGCAGATTGTAATAATTGTAAACTAAATTCCCTAGAAGAATCATAAACAAAATACATTCCCAATTAATTATTTTCAGCACAATAAAACATTTTGAAACATTCAATTTCATTTCTTTAAGAATAAAGATCCAATCTTTCTCTCCTTCAAATGGACCCAATAATTTTTCTTTTGGTTTCCATGCTTTGTGTTTCTCAATATGTTTATGGGTATGTGGGTTTCTCTGCATATCCATCTTTTAATGACAAAAAAGTTTTTTTTTTTCCTTTTTTTTCTTTAAGCAATTTAAAGATTATGGCTAATTTTTGGTTTGATGGTTTTGTTTCAGAGGCAAACCAGTGTTGAGAATGATAACTGATATCCCTTCAGCTCCTTTCGATCCGACCCGTGTCACCCAACTTTCTTGGAGGCCAAGGTTCTATTTCATGTTTGCATGATCTTGTGTTTGTGATTTGTGAAGATTAGTAGTAGTAATTTGTTATGGTTATTTATATCATGCAGGACATTTCTGTACACTGGCTTTCTGACTAGTAAAGAGTGTGATCATCTTATCTTTCTGGTTAGACTTGCTTGCTACTGCGATACTTTTTTTTTTTTAAACGTCAAATATTACAACTACTACACTACGGTTATACAATATCCTATACCATCTTATATCTACACACCTAAACCGCATCATGTCTCCGCCGGGATCAAACCCTGCACCTCTGCTTCACCAACTCACCTCTGCTTCACCAACTCAACTACATTCCGCTGGACCACCTTATAACTCCCTTGCGATACTTGAATTATGAAAAGAAATATACGAAAGATTGACTGTATTAATGTTGTGTCTGATTTTGTTTGCATTTTGGGAGGTAAGGCTAAGGATAAATTGCAGAAGTCTATGGTAACTGACAATGATTCTGGCAAGAGTGTAGAGAGTCAACTTCGCACGAGTTCTGGCATGTTTCTGCGACTGGCTCAGGTTAGCGAAAGTTAATGCATTTCTTGAGTAGTATGTTTGATCATTACAGATAAATATTTGTCCCCTTTACCTCATGAAGGACAGAGTAGTTGAGCGTATCGAGAACAAAATTGCAGAATGGACTTTCCTCCCACAAGGTAACATATATAGCTGATTTGTTGTATTACTACATTGTGATATATATCTGTCAACATGTTTTCCTGATCATCCATTTTCAGAAAATGGTGAGGCCTTACAGATTCTGCACTATGATCACGGTCAGAAATATGAGCCGCATTATGATTATTTTCATGATGAGCTCAATCTTCGATTTGGTGGTCACCGGGTGGCTACTGTACTTATGTATTTGTCAGATGTTGAGAGAGGCGGAGAAACAGTTTTTCCTCAATCAGAGGTAGTAAAATGTCGTAAATTTAGCCTTTCTTGTTAGCTTATTCATTGGTCCTGGATATATATAATATATGCAGGAGAAAGATAAACAACCGAAGGGTGACGACTGGTCAGACTGTGCTAAAGCAGGCTATACAGGTACTTTTTCCTTGTCTTTTTATACGTACATGTCGTTGATCTATCATCACGTGATGTTCTCTTATTTTCCCTCTTTGACAGTGAAACCGAGGAAGGGTGACGCTTTAATGTTTTTCAGTCTTCATCTCAATACAACTCCTGATCAGTCAAGCTTGCACGGGAGTTGTCCAGTGATCAAAGGCCACAAGTGGTCCGCGACAAAGTGGATCCATGAGAGGGCATTTGACCTAGATGCTGGCAGTGCAGATTGTATCGATGAGAATCCACATTGCGCCTCTTGGGCTGAGCAAGGTGAATGTGAGAAAAATTCAAATTACATGGTAGGTACCAAGGATGAGTTGGGCTATTGTAGAAAGAGCTGCAAGGTGTGCTAACCTTCACAACCCTTCCTGTATTCATTTCTGCGAACACAAAAAATCTCTATTGTACGCGTGATGAGGAACATTAGCAGTATATATGACTGTATGCTATATTACTATCTAGTGAAGTGTACTAAGCAGCTGTATTGACAGTTTACACTTGGTGAGTTACTTGTATCACTTCATTACATGACCTTAATGGTCCAAATTACATAGAATCTCATTTACTTTTCGGGTTATTTCTATTTAACATTCTTTTAAAGATGCCGATAAATTAAACAACTTGCGGTATTAATTGGCCAATGCTCAACAGATTCTAGCTGGAGTGACTTCTTGCTCTTGAGCATAGAAATTGTGTTGTGTATGAGTGAGTGTGAGTGTGAGTGTGTGTGAGAGAGAGGTTAATGCATCATGTAATTTGTATCAGTTATTTTCTGTTGATGATAAAATCATGCGATAGTTGTTAAAATGGAGCCAGCTTACATGCACTTCATGCTCCTTCATTGTTAAATCTCTCTCCTTTAAATGTATATGTTTATAGCTCTTGAATCACATCATCGTCGCCTCAGTCTCTTTCCATCCTCTCTCGTCTAAACCCCATCCCTCGCCTCTCCAAGTCCCACCATTCTTGCTCCAAGAACACGAGAAACGTTTCTCTGATGGGGAGACCACCTTGCTGTGACAAATCAAATGTGAAAAGAGGCCCCTGGACTGAAGAAGAAGACGCGAAAATTCTTGCATATGTAGCAAGCCATGGGATTGGAAATTGGACCATGGTTCCCCTGAAAGCAGGTAAACTTTTCAGAGACGAGTGAGTGTTGTTTTCTGTTCATGCGCTTAAAATACGTTTTTGTTTTGTTTATAGGCCTTAACAGGTGTGGCAAAAGCTGTAGACTACGGTGGACTAATTATCTTCGTCCTGATCTCATCCGTGACAACTTTACTCCTGAAGAAGAGCAATGCATTCTTGAACTCCACAGAACAATTGGTAGCAGGTATGCTTTAGAATTCCAGTACTTATAAATCGATCTGAAAATACTATGAATGTTCAAGAGTATAGACTAAGGTACCAATATTCGTGGTTCATTTCACCATTTTCATGTGCTGTGCATTCTGAATATATAAAAGATGATTATCTGCTTTGAAGTTTTGATCCTAGTAAAGCAGATCGAATTTAAACATTGAGCTGCATAAGTCATAGCCTCATAGGTCCATTGAACTTCAAATTACTGTCTTGCTTGTGTATTTTGTAGATGGTCCCTCATAGCAAAGCGGTTGCCAGGGAGAACAGACAACGACGTCAAGAACTACTGGAACACCAAACTGAAGAAAAAACTGACTAAAATGGGAATTGATCCCATAACTCACAAGCCCATCTCCCAGCTGTTGAGCGAATATGGAAAGATCAGCGGCTTTCCAAACACTGGAAGCAGTAGCTACTTTCACCACAGCTTCTCACAAGAGATGGAAAAACCAGCCTTTGATCTCTCAAACATAAAGCAAGAAATGGACCCAGTGGCTCATCTCCAAGTCGTTAATCAAGAATTTGTTCAACCGCAGTTTTTCAATGAAGCCACCTCTGCTGCTAACTCATTTGCATCTTCAAGCAGACTCATGCCTTTTGGAAGCATGCCTTCTGTCTCGTGTGAACCGTTTCAGATCCAAAACATGCCTTCGTCTCCCTTAGCATCATGTAATGACTATGCTCAAATGGCAGATTGTGAATACATGGGAATGTTGTCTTTGAATGGTGATTATGCTCCACCACAAGAAGAAGAGTTTCAACATCATCTTGATGAAGATGGGGGTCATAAATCCACTGAAGTTATTTCGAAATGCTCAACTGATGCTACTAGTTCGTCTGAGGCAGAGTCGTTTGTGAATGCGATCTTGGCTCATGATAGCAAAATGCAGCTTCAGTTCCCTAGTATTTGGATGAAATTTATGATTACTGATTGTTATTGTGTTAACATTGAACTGTTTCAGATATGAAATAATCTCTTCAAAGATTCAGTTTTTGTTCTTGAAAATTTGCAAAAGGATGCTATAATTCTCAAAGCAGCTTTCTGTTTTCGACCAGTTTGACATATAGTCTGCTGATTATTATAGCATGAGAATATTTGATGTACACATATATATATGCACCTTTCTAATTAGGCTAGCTGTAATTTGTTCACAAATTGCATAAATAATTCTAAAGAAACAAGAAGAGCATTACAACATGATAGAAACGAAACAAATGCATGATACACGAATGAGTACGTTTAAACATGATACAGTCGGTAACAATAACATACATGATTCTATGAGTTCGGCCTCTATTCTGTTGAGGCTTACATATCCTTGAGCCAATTGTAGTTGACCAAAGCGCTGGCCTCATCTGCTTTCGTATCATCAATGCCAACAAGAAGCAGAGAACATGTCGCTATATGAAAGCATGCATGTCATAAATTAACAACTCCTCAACATTGAGCAACAGACAGAGTAGTTAAAATTTGAATATTGAGAAGCACTGCAGAGACTATTAAAAAAATTGAACAAACAAGAACTCATCATCATCATCTACTAATATTTCATATTTCCATACAGACTTACTAATATAATAAGCAAGTTGGTGCAATCTCTTCCAGGCTATTTGTGAAAGCAATTACGAAAGTTAAAGATAAAGATGCAAGCATATACATAACTGCATGGACTATTGAGTATTGACAATATAGGAAGTAATTACCTCAGGACTTGGTTATCTTTACTTCAAGAACTGAATTTCCGCAATGCTTTTCCTTAATTTTCATTGCTGAAGCCACGACAGAAGGGCTATGTCTGTTCACATGGATCAGTTCAAGAGTTTGTATGTCTCCTATATCTTCAGGTAACCCCAACATTGCATAACAGCTGAAAATGATGAGTTGCTGAAGCCTTGGAAAATGACTGGCATGGGCTTTCCAGTGAACCAGATTCAAATCTTTCATCACCAATGATATCAATCGAGGAAATTCCCCTTCTGCTGGCTCCCATTCAGTTTCAGTTGGTCCCGACTCTGTAACCAAGAAATCACCTTCTTGCAGTTTCAGTTCTTCCAAACTAGGTAACTCACCAACAACGTGCAAGTGGTGATAACACAATCTCAGCACACTAACACGGCGAATGTTGTCAATCTTAAAGTGTTCATCGAGGGGCGACCAATTAATTAATTAATTGTCTTCAAATCTTTAGACCAGACAAATATCTCCAAATATGCTATTGCCGAGTAGTACAAGCTCAATACTGGTTGGGTATGGAAGACTTAAACTCGGCCAGTGGGGCCTTGTCGGCTAAGATGACGTAGATTCTTATCGATAAGGAATTTCCACGTAGGCATGTGCAATATCATCCAAGGTGTTATGTGCAGATTTTTTGGGCAGAAACCATAACTGGAATAGATTTGAAGCTTTGATATCACAACATTCACGGAATGCATGCGGTGATATAGAGAAGGCAAGGTTTCAAATAATAAGGTAAATGGTTTTAGATGAGCACTAACACCATAAACGTAGCAACTTGTTTAATTTGTCTTCTTCTACATGTTGAAGTAGTGTGTTCAAAGTTTGAGCAACTCCTCGATCTGCAGTAGGGAACAATAAGTTTGGCGATTGGTTGGAGTGCAGAGACAGGGCAATGATCGAGTTGAAACACCAAGCGACAAATTAAAATAAGAGCCAAGACTCACTCTCTCCCCGTAAAATCTTATTCCTTAGCTGTAAAAAGAATACCGGAAAGAACCTTTTCAGTTTGCACCATAAGTTATGGATTATAATGAAATAATACTTGGCGTAATTAATATTTCAAGAAATTGGTGAGGATTAGGCCGACTTCATCAACACGTATCCTAGACCCTCGAGAAGGTTGAGTAGAATAACTTTCACATCTGTATCAAAGGCAGCACTAATACAAGCACGAATGTGAAAATGATCAACAATAGAAGAAGAATGGTTGTAGAGTCTGAGAGTAAGAGTGTGTTTACCCATTCCCCATGACTTCCCGATGATAGGTATTTTTATTTTTTTTTGGAGGGAGAATTCAATTCGTGATTTAAGAGTTTGAAGATCATCTTCATAAATGGGAGCAAAATCTTGAGTGTTGATGGTGGTGGAAAAGGTAGAGGATCAGGTGACTGGTGTTTTCACCATCATCAACATCAACAAAGTAATGCTCTTTCGATGATTTTTCAATCATGTTTGCAACATATTGAGCCATTAATGCTTAGAGAAAATCAAAAGTGGAGGAAAATGAATGTAATGGAAGAAGATGTCAGATGTCTGAGTTTTTTGGTTGGTCGATCAACTAATCATGATCATGAAACTGAAACTGGAAAATCAAAGGAAGAAGAGAAATGAGCTTTTTTTGGATCTCTTGTGAATTGTTTTTGGCCAATCAACCCATGAAACTCAAAAAATTAACAAGAAAAATGAACCAACAACTAGTGGAGTCAAAGGAAGATAATGTGAGTGAGTGAGTGTGTGTGTTCTCGATCGCAACACCTGGATATTCATGATCATTATCTCTGTGTGTGTGGGTGTGGTAAAATGGATGCTAAATATATACATCGATTCAACAATGGACAATTATCAAACAAAGACCAACTTCCAAAACGTACTCATCATCAAACACCCCATTCTTGTCCATTCATCGAAATAGCAGCTTACATGCTCATTTTCGCAATTATGAGCTATGAATTTTCAGGCCATTCTTGTCCATTCATCTCATGTTTATCTCTACGATGAATTCGGATTTCAGATTTAATTTCCTTTTAGTCTTACACAACCATAAATATGAAGGAAAAAAACTAGGAAAATTTACAAATTAATAATAAGAGATGACATGAATTACACAATTACAACCAATAAGCATAAATTAATGATTCTGTCAAATGTATATAAAAATGTACTATTCCACATTCTCTACTCATTTTTTTACAGATAAGCTCATCTATCTTTTTTTTTTAATAAAATCACAAAAAAAAAAAAAACTTTCATAAATATCAAATTACAAAAAAATGAATCAACCGGTAACTCAGCGACACGACACCAGCACTATCAATCAACACCGAGAACGAAACGTAGCTCAGTTGGTAAACTGTTTCACCTACAACCAATAGGTCGGTCGGGGTTGCTGCTTCAAAAAAAAACTATGAATCAACACCTTCAGGGTGTTTGGCTTTTGGTTAGCTTGTGGTATTGTGTTAATTCATTTGGGCCTTGTGTTTGTCTATGGATTTGGTTTGTGTTAATTAACACAATACCAAAATCTCACGGTAACCCGACATACTTCATTATTCTCTCTCTCTAGCCTGTCCACTTTTATCTCCCCTCTCTCTATCACATCTCCTCTCCTCCCACAGCCGTTCTTCATAAATCGGTTGTTTCTCCTGTCTTACACCTTACCAAAAAACCAAGACCACCATCGTGTTCCTCTCTTCCCGATCTACAAACCCATCGGAATCCTTTTTTGATTTGGCCGACTTTGTGAAATCCGTGCGCGTGGAGCTTTCCGACGGCGCGTGAGGGCCACCTTGGAGAGGCCATGGGTGGGGTTCATCGTCCGGCAGTGAGATGGAGGTGGAACGGAGGAGTTTGGGCAGGGTTTATGACCGGCTGAGATTTGAGAGAAATAGACCTTTCCGGTCGTCTTCTCCGGCGACGTGGTGGTGTTGGTGTTGCGTGCAACAGCTAAGCTGAGTTCCTCATCTCTATTCTTTAATTTACAATTAACTTTTGGGTTTTTTTTTAAATCGGCAGCCTATGTTGAAAATTGACAAGTCTATGCTATTCCTTTCGATTTGATGAAAGCTTGTTGGTGCTTGAATTAGTTTGCTCTCGTATTTATGCTTATTGTTGACTGTTTACCGATTAGGGTTTGTGCCGGCTCTGATTTATCTGTTTTGGGAATTTCTTTGCAATGTATGTATGAGTATTACTATCTGTTTTGGCCAGCTGCTACAAGGTATCTATCTGCTGTAGAGGTTGATGAAACGCTACTGACTGGTGCCTTTTTTGGTACCGAATTCGACCGCATCTTCCCCGCTGACCCACGCATTGGGGATTTCTTCCAGCCAGAACCGGAGAGCAGCCTTATTAATCCCGCATTCACACTATCCCCAGGCGACGGATCCGACAGCTCCGAGGAGGAGGACCGCTACGAAACTGGGGAGAATTGGCCCTGGAACCACTAGGCCGATATCGATTAGGAGCCCGATGTTGGAACGTTCGTGTTCTAGAGTGATGTGTTGCTATTTTGAGTGCTTGTGTTCATGTAATATCATGTTTGTGCTACTATCAAACAATTACTTTTGTACGTGCACGCCTAATTTGTAATTCAGACATTTCATGTTTTACGTGTTTGGCCCACCTGTTGAACTTTGGGATTTCATCATCGTGAATAAACGTATGTTTGTTGTGACCTTATATTCGTCTATATTCTTCTTTCTCATGCTAATGTTTTTTTTTCATTAATAAATCATGTTCGCAGACATGGCTACTGGATCATCATCCTCTTTCGGGCGGCGTAATCGCTACGTGGAACATCACTGGTCCCAGCCTTCAGAAAGGAAATTCTATTTAACTTTGTTAGAATTTTATAAGTAGGGACGAATTTGTTTAGGGAGAATTAATTGGCACGCACAGAGGGAGATTGTCGAGATAATGAAAGATGGTATGCCCGAGAATCAAAATCTCCAAACATGTCATGGGGTCACAAAGTTTAACACAATGAATTACCAAATTAGTTGCCTTCAAGAAAAAATCGTTCACGAGCCAACGTAGATTGTAAACGCGTCAACTGGTGATTTGGTTCGGTCATCATACTACGATGTTGACGAAGGACGTGATGTTCGAGATGAGCTCATTTTCTTTCGATACCAGCAGATTCGCGATATGATCGTCTATTCAAGCTAAGGCCGCAACTGCATCCACCGCCATTTGAATTTCGTTGTGTGCTTCCCTTCAATAATAAGGCAAAAGGACTAAAGAAACCATTTCCATTATATATGGTTCGGGCACAAACGGATAATATGTCTATCCGTCCTTTTATTTCTACATTATGTTATTGCCTTTTGATTTTCGTAACATGTGATGTACTGACGGTTTGAAATAATTCGGGAGGAAGGTGTTCGGATTATATATGGTTTTCTTTTTTTCTCTAAACAAAATGAAAAAAAAAATTTCTTTATAATATCCCAGCAATAATTTTCGGAATTACAAAAAAAAAAAAAAAACCGTTTTTTCATTTTTTTTTTTTTTGTTCGAATTTTACTTCATTTAAATTAATATGATCATTAGAAAAACAAAAAAAAATTATACTCATCTTCATTTAATTATCCAACTATTTAAACAACCCCACACAATCTCAAACACTTCTCTATACATGCCAACACATCATTAAACAAATAAAGCAAACATTATCTTACATATTCCTTACACCTTATTACATATATCATCATTACCCCTATAAAATCCTACCCCACTCCCAGTCTTTATTCACCCAAACCCAATTCAAATACTCCATCAAAAACTACTTCAACACACCTCTTAACCCAGTTACTATTCCGGTTTTTGTTAAATTTAACACAATACCAAAGTCTAACCGAAAGCCAAACACCCTGCTTGTGTGGGCTAACAAATGAGCCAACTTATTACTTAATCGTCTTATATTAAAGACTTGGCAACTAGGTTCACGTCACTTACGTTTTCTTTTATTCCTATACATATTGTAATAAAGTAGCACACTTGTTGGCTTATAATGCTGGTTGTGATCGATAGCGATGGGTTAGTATCGTTAGCTTTCGATAATCCTGACATTTTTTTTTATGTATCGGTTTAATTGTATTATTATATGGTTTTGTTGCTGGGGAAAAAAAATCTGAGTTGATTAATTGAACTCATGATCATATCATTTTTTGGATGAAAATACCAGATAGTTACACTAGCATCTAACCTATAATTAGCACTTGAGACACATCATGAGTTATAGATCTTAGAATCATGAAAAGACACAAATCTCACCACAAAACTGCGATAAAAAGGAAGAAAGAGAAAGAGGATAAAACAAAACCATTTAGAATCCTTCAATAAGTAAAAGCCAACTACAAAATAGGAAATAAACAAGGAAGAATAGAGAGAGAAAACAGGATAAAATTAAACCATTGCAACAAACTATTATATTTTTACATATATAAACACAAGAAAAAAATAATCAACAAGAAGAAAAAGTCATTTTATATTGATATGAAGAAGAGTTAAATACCCATGAGGAAAATCTAATATCATAATGTCATTTACATTACAAAGATCATCATTCTCATTCCGGCGGCAAGGTTCTTCAGGCCGCATTTGGGACAACGCTCCGGCAGCGCCACCACGACGGAGTTCGGCCCGTATCGAAAACTCATCAAATACCCTTGTCGTTGATTCGGCACAACCCATTCGCAACGAGGCGGAGACACCACAGTCTTCGAGATCGAAGGCGAGTAAACGATCAAGTTGCGCTCTCATTTTCATTTTTGGGCCATGCATAAAGCCAACACCTACGTCTCATTAGTGTTATTATATATGTTACGTTCGTTTGTGTGTATATAGCTAGCAGCCCTAGAGCCCTTTGGTTGTGGTAGCATAATGTCTCTATCACTATGCATGTGATATTGTAATTTTTAGAGATGGGTTTATTATAGTTAGATTTTCAAAGATTTAATTTTGTTGTTCAGGAGTCTGTGGAGAATAACATTTTTGTAAATGTATTGTGATCGAGGTTTGCAGGAAAAAGCATTTGGTAATGAACTAGTGATTCAGATTGTATTACTACATTTATTTGTTTGTTGTGGATTCTGTCACGGGTTGATCGATTAAAAATTATTCATACCCGTACGCCCTACTTATCATGATTATGTTAACCTTATTTAATATTGTTTCAAATATGTTGAAAGCCCTGAGCCAAATTTCACAATAGGTGCTCATGACCTTTCGGCTTTCGCCTCTTCAAGCGTCCGTGACTCCCCATGCCGTTTAAAAAAATAAAAAAATAAAAAATAAAAAAACCCTCCTTAATTCCTTCCCATGCCCAGGAATCCATCCATTAATGCATCCTTATCGATCTTGCACCCGCTTGCATACTGATCACAATACATTTACAAAAATGTTATTCTCAAGAGACTCCTGAACAACAAAATCTTTGAAAATCTAACTATATATTATAAACCCATCTCTAAAATTACAATATCACATGCATAATGTGAACAGCCTAGGTGGTCTAAGGGGCCCGATTAATCAGTCGTCGGATCGTTACAATGTAAACAACATGTTTCCCAATAACTACATTTATTACCCAAATGTGTGTTAATTTAGTGAATATATATGTTGATTTACACAATTTGATCACTTTTAGGTTACATCATTCATGCCACGCATTGTTCTTAGAAATTGGATTAATTTCCTTCCAAGCGTAACACTTCACCTTGTGCACACTTACGTGTACTTGTAGTCCATTTTCATCAGACTAGAGATCTTGTTATATTATCTTTAACCCCTAAAGTTCGCATTTGTGCAATTTACCCCTGATATTTCAAGCTCAGTGCAATTTTCCCTTAAAAGGGACTAAAAGTATTTAATAAACTGTAGATGAAATTTTCCCCTTAAATCGCAAAGTTTGAAATTCTAGGCTCGGGGAGCAATCCATCCCACATACAAATTGTAGATGAAATTTGATAAAAGGTGAGTATAACATATATTAGGGGCAAATCGAACACGCACAAAGTTAATCGCATAAACAGTCAAACTTCAAGGGGTAAAATGCTTTTTTCCGTTGTACTATTTGGTCACGGCTAAACCGGACGCTCTCAAAATGCGACCGCTTTTGTCCAGGTTCCAAAATTTACATCAACAGTTCATATCATTTCATGAATCATGACTCAAAGAAATACATAAATACATAATATAGCAAAACAAATGCTTGTTCCAATAGATGAATGTGCCTTATTTGTATTGACAACAACAAAAATGTGTAGTGTAGAGAAGCTCATATATTTCTCTGATATATGTGTATCTGTTTTTGTGTGTGTGTGTGACTGTACATTTCTGCAGAAGAAATGAAAAAAAAAAGATACAATGAAGCTCAACCATTGGCAATGAAGAAGAAAAAATGTCGACCTCAAATCATCGGTTCATATCCGTGTGCATGTTATGGTGTCTCTCTCCATCAGCATTTCCAGATTATTGGCTCAAACGGTAAGTTGGCAGTAGTTAGTGTGATCGATTTCTTTCAATCTTACACAACATAGCATGCATTCGGGTAGATCATCTGGTTTGTTTCCCTGCATCATGTTACCCAGGTACAAAATATGAAAACTGTACATATCATTAGCAATGCTTGTCTTTGAGGACGACAAATTATAGTTTATACCTGAATTGTTAAACCGAAGTCGAAGACACAGTGCTTAATTCTGTCTTGAAATGTGTCAAAGCCTTTCCTAGCAATGTAACTGAACCGGTGGATATCCAAGTCGATCTCCAAGTAATTGTCTCCCTGCAAGATTTTGCATCATTAACTCAAATTACAAATTTTCTTCTTTCTTTCCTTAGAAGCAACGAAAATTTATAGAAAGCAGGCACATAGAATTGTACTGTGTTCGCGAAACCAAAAGCTGCTGGATTTGAATTTAATTTTAGAAAGCGAAAGCTACAAACTTTGCGATCAATGCTACAAATTAGTTATTAGAATCTGCTTTATAGAAACAAAATCAGCCCTTCGAAAACCACAGATAAGCAACTTACTAAGTAAAACTCGTGTTGAGGGCGTGAAAGGACTGGCTTCTCATTATAAGCATGCATTAGCTTCCTCTCCGCAGAACTTAACTGAAGATCATCTATATTGACCACTCTGCCCAATATCTTCAATCTTTCTCTAAAGGAAGCGTTTGTGTCCATGGGAAACCCTTTGATCCTCTCTGTTTCGTTAGCAATTATCCTCTGTCCAAATACGGAAAACAAGTGAGAGCCTTTCCTTTTATAACAACCACAAGATGCCAAGACTTTTGTAGGGTGTGTGCATAGGGAACAACAAGATGTAGTCTATTTAGTATTTACCTTCATATTTTCTCGGAAATGAGCCGGAAGATCCGAGTAATTTTCTGAAAGCTTGAAGTAGAAAACAAAACTCATTCCCGCTCCATCATTCTCATTCTGGAAGAGTGCTGCAGGGTAAAGTGGAATCTGATGCAATGGAGCAAAAGTTAATGAACACGACATGTGCCCTGAAGGAAATATAACTTTCGTAAAAAATTTATGTGCAACTTTTCCAAATGAACATGACGTGTGCGGATTTACATCTAAAGTCATTAGCAGACATTCGTTGTTTTGCCATCAGCATGCAGTATAGGAACGTTACAAATTTGCATATGGGTATAGACACATAGTTTCGGGATAGAGTAAGTATACCTGAAGGTTTACAATGAGGATTGGGGGAATTTCTCCATTGGAATCAAAGGCCGGGAGTTCCACGTGCCGAGCTATGTGACTTACTTTGTGAGGAGATAAGAACACATCAACACCAAAAGGAACATACGCAGCAGAGTTTAATGCAGATTCCTTCTTTTTATCTCTGCCAAACGAATAGAGTGGTTATATTTGGGTAAATGGAATCATTTGAGGATTCTTATCGAAGAAAGGCAAAAGGAATACATGTGCTCACTTATTGAAATTTCGTCCACGGACTTTAAAATTACTTGGATTGACCAATGACCAAGATTCTGAAATTTTCTTCTCCAATGGGGAACTCGCAATTTGAGATCCAGCTATTGGTCTTTGCACAATGGTCTTTGGTGATGCTGAAAGAGAAAGCAAAGTCACTCATAACAAACAGAGAAATACTAAACAAATGCACAATGTATCATGATAATAGCTCAGTGGCAAAACAGATTGATAAAAATCAAAATAGTCGCATGTTGAATTCATTTTAGGCGCGTTGAACACATTTCAACAGGCATGATCTGGTACGTACCGTGTAACCTGTCTTTATTATATTACATTCAGCTTACTTACACTTGATTTTAAAACTACTTCAACTAAATAATCTTTTTCATTCTCAAAACAAATCGAACACAGACAGTCACAATTTAGAACCTTTTTTTTTTTTGCAGAGAAGCTAGAACGTCATAGTCAAATTGATGTTATGCACTTCCATGAAAGTGCCCCCCCCCCCCAAAAAAAAAAAAAAAAGACTTACATAATACCGGATTCACGTGCCCGTCTCTCCGTTTGAAAGAAGAAGCAACAGATAATCTTTTCTTTGCACACGGACCGCCAAGACCGGCCGTTTTTCTCTTATTATCCAAGCACTCATCACACGCGAGACAAGGGAGCAGTGCATTCGACAGAAATCCAGAACTATGCAACATTCCCATATCTTCCCTCCTCCCAGTTTCATCTTGGGAGTGAACCAAATGCCTACTATCCTGAAAAGTCACACTCTTCCCCTCATTATGAGGTTCATCAAAGTTCTGCTGGTAGTCACTTCCGTTACCACAGATAACAAGGTTCGAGAATCTCGGAGTAACACCAGCCGATAATGACCCAGCTTGCGATATATCTGCACGCGTTCATTCAATTCAATTCCATCACACACATATACAACAATGCCTACTCGCGTACTAACTAACATAATCACCTCAACAAGAAAACCTAACATGTCAGCTAAACTAACTAAAACTAACCATCTTGAACACTGTAAAATTCATCCTCTCCATCAGAATCCATAGCTGCATCAGTGTCAAACCATGCCTCACCATTCCCTGCTTAATTAGGCCATGTTAGTTAACAACATACCAAAACCAATTCTCATCATTCACCAGCATTAAATTAACTACTACTACAATACAAATATAAGAGCTGCATAAGTATCAAACCAGGCCTAATTAGGCCATGTAAGTTAACAAAATTACATTATTTTCTGAAACATCACTACATAACCTAACCTAACCAATTCTCATCATTCACAGCATTTAATTTACTACTACTACTACTACAAAACAAATATCAATAATATACACCAATATACAAGAGCTGCATAAGTATCAAACCAGGCCTAATTAGGCCATGTAAGTTAACAAAGATTACATTATTTTCTACAACATCACTACAAAAACTAACCTAAATAGAGCTGCATAAGCTACACCAACAGGATATTATATGCATGATACATTCATTAACCAAAGATAAATAAAAACAAGAAAATGAAGAAATGGGAAGAAAAGAAAAGAAAGAACCTTGGAAAGCAGGGTTATTGTGGCAAAGATCCGATTGGAAAGAGGGTTCGACCCGGTTGTTGTTCTTGTGAGAGGCAGGTGGCTTATTAGATTTCTTCTTAACCCTCCGAATAATTCTTCGGTGGTGCTTCTTGTTGTTGTTGTTGCCATGTGTTTTGTGCAAATTGAGTTGGTTTGTAACTCCAACAACACAGCCTTTAGGCTTTGATCCACAAGAACCCATTTGATGATTGATGATGAAACTAGCAGCTATAGATTACAGAAAGAGAGATGATTATTAGCATCTGGGATTTTGATGATGATGATGATCAATATAAGATCATAGATAGATAGATAAAGACACACACGCACGAATGGAAACAAGAAAATGGCAGTTGTTGTGATGACTTGTGTGAATGTCAGTTCACAACCCACCATTAAAAATCGGTGCCCAACATACATAAAAAAAAAAAAAAAAAAAAAAAAAAAAAAAAAAAAAAGGTGTGCTATGGCTTAACTTCATTGAATCCCATTAAAGAAATTGGTTATCTTGGCTCAATTTGAGAAAAGGATAAATTAAGGGATTTGATAATTGATTTAAGAAAATTGGTTCTTGGCAAAAAGGAGAAAATGGGGTATCTGGGTTGTTGGTGTGATGATTGGTCAGCAACATTGTTGTTGACTTGACTGGTGGTGGTGGAGACAGAGCTTAGCTGTGGGTTTGGATACGTGGTTTCCTGGTCGGAATAAAGTTCTTCGATTTAGCTCGTGTCTAAATTTCTGAATTTCAATTAGTTTAAATTTATTTTTCGTAATTTAAAATGTGACATGTTGAATTAAACATTTTCTAGTATTTATGTTTATTTTGTTTAGTAAGGGTTAAATCGATAAGTTAACTGAAATGTAGGTGATAATTTAATTTGTAGTTGATTGATATTTGAAAAAATCAACAAAATAAATAAGAAACTTATTGGGGACGGATGAAGTAGTTTACTGTAACTACTAAATTAAACGTCAACCATACTCACTAATGTATTAATACTATGTTTGTTTGATCGAATTTAGTTTAGTTGTCAAGCATAATGTCTTTTGTTTAATTATCTTAACTTAGTTGTTATGATATTTATTGATTCGTTCTTCAAAAGCCAACTATGATTTGGACCTTAACAAAAGTGATATTTTTTTTATTTTATAAATATCATCTTTCTTTTAATTCTTGAGCTTATGGAGTTTACGGTAGGGACTTATTTAACGATCACCTAAATGGTTTGTTTTCTATTTATATATATCCTTTTACCCTTTTAACTGATATGGGAATTCTACTTTTTTTTCTTAATTAATTGATCAACCGTATATTATACAGTATACAGTATTGATTTTAAAAAATTTCACATCCAAACCACCAAATTGGCTTATTTTTGCGTGCAAAACATCGCGTAGGAATTGCATTAAAAGTATGGTGCTTTCTCCTTTAAGAAAGTGAGAATATATGGCCAAAACTGGTGAAATGTAACCACTTGTAGTTATGTTGTTTAGGCATAGAGTCGATTAGTATATGTTCCTTTCGGCAGGTTATCTCAAGTTGGCATTTTACCAACAATGACATAAAAATAGGTATTCTTTGCTGCTACTACTACTACAATAAATAATCCCATACAGATACAGAGAGTTGGCTGGGTTGAGCAGAGCAAGGCAACCCATACATAATAAAAGTTCCATCAAGAGTTATCCATCACAAATTCAATGAAAGGTAGCAAGTAGCAACCACTCCTTTTTAATATTTTATCATAATTACATTCAATGCCCTTGGAGTTTATAGATACTCGTTGATTAAATCAAGCAAAATATGTTATCCATGTTGAGAATTGGAGGAAAATATTATTTTTAGGGAGCAAAAAAAAATTATTATTTTTTAAACGGGAAAAAACTTTTATTAAAACACTGAGCATAAGAAATGCTCGCCAACGTTTCCATAAAATCACGGAGCATACTCCGTAGTGAAAGAACCAAATGTCTAGGGGAGCAAAAATGATATGACAAAAAAAATTGTAAGAAGGTGAAAGTAATTGTTGTAAATAAAATCTAAATATATTGTAAAATCAGTTTTAATGTCTGCTTAATAAAAATGAACCGATAAGATGATTGAAAGCTGATAAGGTGATTCGGTAGGTGATCAATCCTCTTATTTTAAGCTACATATAGTCAAACTATCAAATAAAGTGATATGATCATCTTATAAGACACATTTATACTGAAGTGGCAAACTGTTGGTCATAATACTGATTTGTCCGTGTTTAAATCTCCCGGTCACTTGTGTGACTAAACTCGTAATACAAAACTAGTTTTACACTTGTTATCGTAAAATAAATTACTTCCAATAGATTTAATTTCAAATTTACAAATTTATCAACTTTGAATTTAATAATTCTAATAAGTTTATTTGTTACCAAACTAAACACTACTAATTTATTTATTTTTAAGCAACAATTTTTTTTTTATTAATAAACAAGTATAAGGAATGCTCAAACAATATTACAACGGAAATACACGGAGACATACCTCCGGAAACCTTAAACCACATACTAGAATTTGAATACTAAATCGATACGACCATATTACCCACCACCCTTATATATAATTCCAATCACGATAGATGATATTAGTAGTTGACATTTATAATTGGGCAAATTATATTTGGTACCCCTGCTATTTTTCGCTATTACAGATTAGTCCATCTATATTTTTTATTACGTAATCATCCCTTGCTATATAAACGTAATTACATATTAACCCACGACTTTGACTTTCGGCGCTTTAAGCCTTGGAAATGACATTTTCGCCCTTGCCGGAATTTCTAATTCTGAATTAATCCAAACAACATGAAGTTTCATTTATTACACATTTACCCAAATGTTTTAATATTTATAATATTGACACAAACTATTTAGAAATTAACACACATAATTTAACTATAATACAAAATAGTCCACAAAACTATTTGTAAACAAGCCCTTAGAAAAAGTGAAATCAAATTTAGTCCCAAATTATTATGAATTAAACAAATGAGAAAACAATAAAACAAAATGAAAAAAACTAAAAATAAATAAATTAATTAATAAAAAAGAGAAAATATCACGGTAGGGGCTCCTTAGATTAACAATTACAAATTAGGCCAATTTGGAGTTTTTTTGGGTTGACTACATGTTATTTACGGAATTGCCCTCAGCCTTAAAACATGATTCCAAACATGGTCTTAGCTATATTTGTTTTCCTTTTTCTTTTTTTAAATTATTTTTCCTTTTTTTTTTTTTGTTTCTTCTTCAAAACAGCTCCGGTACAGCTCCGGCACCGGAGCTGTAAGTCGGTCGGAGCTCAACAGCCGGAACTCAACAGCTCCGATCAAATCGGAGCTCTACAGCTCCGATCTGTTCGGAGCTGTTGAGCTCCGATCAGATCGGAGCTCAACAGCTCCGAACAGATCGGAGCTGTTCAACAACTCCGATCTGTTCGGAGCTGTAGAGCTCCGATTTGATAATCGGAGCTCTACAGCTCCGAACAGATCGGAGCTGTTCAACAACTCCGATCTGTTCGGAGTTGTAGAGCTCCGATTTGATAATCGGAGCTCTACAGCTCCGATCAGATCGGAGCTATTCAACAACTCCGATCTGTTCGGAGCTGTAGAGCTCCGATTATCAAATCGGAACTCTACAGCTCCGAACAGATCGGAGTTGTTGAACAACTCCGATCTGTTCGGAGCTGTTGAGCTCCGATCTGATCGGAACTCAACAGCTCCGATCAAATCAGAGCTCTACAGCTCCGATCTGTTCGGAGCTGTTGAGCTCCGATCTGATCGGAGCAGCTCAGCAAATCGGAGCTGATGCAGCTCCGATTTGCTGTAAAAAAAAATCTTTTTTATTTCTTTTTTTTTTGTTGCTTTTTTTAATGTTTTTTTACTTTTTTTTATTTTTAAAGATAAGGCCTGTTTGTTTTCAGAATTTGGGCTTTTGTTTTCAGAGTTTTGGTCAAAGTCGGGGCCTAATCTGTAATTGTTTATCTAAGGGGCCCTTTTCTAATATTAGAGCATCTAAGGGGCCCTTATAAAGTTATGGGCCCAATAAAAAATACAGCTGCTTCGATTTGCTGAGATCGGAGCAGAGCAATCGAAAAATCGAAGTAGCTCTGCTCTCTCCGATTCTCCGATCAAAATCGGAGCAAAGCTCTGCTCCGATTTGCAGATCGGAGCAGACAACTGCTCCGTTCAAGATCGGAGCAGCAAGCTCTGCTCCGATCTGCAAATCGGAGCAGACAGCTGCTCCGATCTGCAGCAGATCGGAGCCGAGCTCTGCTTCGCTCCGATTTGCAGATCGGAGAAGCTCAGATCAGAGCAGAGCTTCTCCGATCTACAAATAGGGTTAGAGCTCTGCTCTCTTTTTGGAAATTGAAAAGAGAAAGAGGAGAATAGAAAAAATAAAAGGGATGTTGATGGTAAAAAGGAAAAGAAAAATAGAAAAAAGAAAGTGAAAAAGACTGTAATTTAGACATAAGGGCGTGTTTGGTTGTTAAGTTTTGAGGAGAGAGAGGGCGCCAGAGTCAATGCCGGATGGTGACTTGGGTTTATTTGTAATTTTCCGTGATAGTTGGGTTAGGATGCAAAGTCGCTGTTTAGTGGGGTACCAAACATAATTATGTCTTTATAATTTGCAATGTATTCTATTTCCCCTCACGTGTGTATATATATGTTGTGTATTAATTAGTTATTTTGTTCCCATCATTTAGTTATATATACACTATCTCAATAATATAAAATTTTGTAGATTAAAAAATAAAAAAACTAATTAAAAAAAAACAACTCTAAACTAGTCCAGCCGCATTGGCCTAAGGCGAGTTGAATTGATTAGTCAATCTATCTCTACCACGACGAATATAATATTTGAATTTTTAAAGTAGATTTGATAATGAATTACTCCTAAACTATGTAAGATAACAAGATTATAAAATTATATTAGTTCATATTCATTTTTAAGGCCTACTTGTAAGCTTGTTCTAACTTTTATAAATGAATAACCATGCGTAGCAGCATGTGGATAATTGAGTTAAAACCTGATATGTTGACTGCTCACCGACTCTTCAAGAATAAATTTATTTAAATCTTCTGTGTATACATCCAATGTCCAAAGTTGACGGTGTAACCTGTAGCCACACATATATTGACTAGACTCTTTGATGAGAAGAAATACTCCAACTTCAACATCTTCAACTTTTACACCCTCCTCGCATAGTCTAATTATGGTGTAAACTCTTTTTCATAACCAGGAACAAGTATAACCCATTGTGAATATACCGTGGTTATGGTTCTTGGCAACCGATCCTCATCCATAAACCGCTCGAATTCGGATATGTGTAAATTAACAAGAGTCTCGGGTTATGTGTAATAATTAACTTAATATTTTTTAGATAATTTTTCATCTGGTACCCCTGTTAGTTTTTCTAATTACGTTTTTATCCCTCTTAGTCTAACAATTACATATACTCCCCTGTTTAGAAAAATCAATTACATATTACCCCACGATCCTGACTTTTCGCGAATTAAGGCCTGGAAAGTATCATTTTGCTCTCATTTAAGTTTTTGTTTTCAAAACCAACCAAACACCTTCAATTATCTTTTATTACATATTTGACTCTAAATTTTCCTATTCTATAAAATTAACTATATATTATTTAAAATTAACCCCATTACTTATCTGAATGTCAAAATTATCTTCAATATTGTTGCAAAAAGGTCTTATACATAATTCTTGATTCATTTTCAGTCTTTTTTTTTTAAGAAAAGAAATTAAAACCTTAAAAAATAAAAAAAATAAATAAAAAAAACCAGCTCCATCGGAGCTGTCAAAAGCTCCGATCGGATCTTTTTAAAGCTCCAAATCGGAGCTTTTAAAAGCTCTGATTGAAGATGTAAAAATCTCCAAATCGGAGTTGTTTAAAGCTCCGGTTTGGAGCTTAAAACAGCCCCCTTGGAGCTTTTAACAGCTCCGATTCGGAGCTGTTAAAAATCTCCAAATCGGAGTTGTTTAAAGCTCCGGTTTGGAACTTAAAACAGCCCCCAATTGGAGCTTTTAACAGTTGAGATTCGGAGCTGTTTTTACAGCTCCCAATCGGAGCTGTTAAAAACTCCGATTGGGAGCTTAAAAAAAGCTCCCAATTATCGGAGCTTTTAAAAGCTCCGATTGGAGCTGTCTGGCAGCTCCAAATCGGAGCTGTAAAAAGCTCCGGTTTGGAGCTTGAAAAAGTTCACAATCAGAGCTTTTAACATCTCCGGCTGTTCCGGCACCGGAAAGAGCCGGAATCTTTCCGGTGCCGGAGCGTGAAGAAGAAGAAAGAAGGAAGGTGATTGAAAAAAAAAAGAAATAGAATAAAAAAATAAAAGAAAAAAGAAAATAAATTGAAAAGACGAAAGAAAAAAGAAAAAAAAAAGAAATTAAGATAAGGGTGTGTTTGAGAAGTCAGATTTTCAGAAAATTTGTAAGTTGGTCAACTCAAATGGGGTGATATGTAATTGTTGAACTAAGAGGGGGAAATATGAAAATTGATGCACTAACAGGGGTGGTAGATGGTATTTTCCCTATTTTTTATGATTAGTACTATCTACCACGCCGAATATAATGTTTGAATTTTTTAAGTATATTTTATAATAAATTACTCCTAACTATGCCAGATGACAAGTTTATAAAATTATATTATGAAGAAATATAGTTCATGTTCATTTTTAAGGCCTACATGTAAGCTTGTTGCCAAGTTATCACTGAACGGCTTATTCTGCCAAGTTTTAACATAAAATGTGGACCATAATTTATCATTCAAGATTACTCTCTTTTCAATACGAAACATTCCAATCTGCATATATGCATATAGATAAAATAAAATCTATGTATGAAACTTGGTAATCTTTATAGCATCAAATATATAGTAAAATTTGAACTGTCATTCCAGGGGCGGAGGCTCCATCTTACGGGTAGACGTCGTGTTGAGGAGGAATATCAAATTCTTGAGTGTATCCGTGTGCAGCCGTTGACAGCTCATTTTACTGTCACTCCTAAATTTGTAGTTCATTATGGAGAGGTTTGTTTCCAATTGCCTGTCTTGTTCTTGCTGCTTGTTGCTAGCTAATATTGTAGAAGCTTGTTGTTAATATTGCAGAACGTTAACTTCTAATTTCTTGTTACAGGGCGTCTATGACCCCGAGCTTAAAGAAGAGGAAGTTCCAGTTCTTAGTTCTTTCTCCAGAGGATCAGGAACTATTTAGTAGTCCAACTCCAACTAACTTCTCCCATAATGTTGTGGTGATAGGATTTGGAACAACAACTGAGGGCGAAGATTACTACATAATCCAGAATTCTTACGGAACTGGAAGGGGTTTGGCGGGTACGCCAAAGTCCACGGTAGTTGCTTAAGCTGTTTCCGATATACTAAGGTTGCATATTTTTGGTCAAAGTGATTGACTTTTTGTCATACTTTTGATGGAGTATTTATTGTAGTGCATTTTCTATTAACTTACATTATTGGATTACATATGTTTATGCAAGAAATCAGTTTTAACTCAATTGGTTAGACTGAGGTGTCATGACACTAGAGGTCATAGTTTCAATTATCGCCAAATACGGAATTATTTATAATTTATTACTAGCTTTGTAATGCTACTTGTGAAATTGTAATGGTTCGATTATTAAAAAAAATATTTATGCAAAAAATTAAGGTAATCATAAATCATAGTAAATCATTATTATTGAAGTGGATTCCACGACGTTTGTTTGCTTGATTAATGTTATAGCGTGCACGTTATTTTGCACTGTCTTCTATTTTCCCTCACGTGTGTATACTAATATGATGATGATGCTTCAACAATGTATTAATTTGTCACTTTGTTCACATCGTTATTAGTTACTAGGAACCTACGCGTGTGAATCGTAATCTTGTAAAACATTATTGTTTTATTAAATAATATATCGAAATAAATGGAGTGAATATATAATTTTCACATAATGACTTCAAACGTAATAAAAAAATAACTAATTGAGTAATTAAACTTAATATAAATGGTGTGTTATAAATGTATATAATTTTTGTAGTTATGTAATTAATAGTTTTGAATTGAACTATATTAGACATACAAAAAGTATTCTTCCGATGAGTTAAGAACCATCGGATACATCTCTAAACTTTGGAAACATTCAACTTCAAAATCTGCAATGCATCTTTTTCGCATGTTAATTGGTATTTTTCATCAGTTGAATATATTGTCAAGTGCTTCATATAAACATTCTAGTTTCATAATATGATGTTTTTAGTTATTTTTATCGTATGATTTAAAAATAATTTAAGGTCAAAATGATCATCGAAAAAGTCAACAAAATCAAGTGTTACATTTATTATTGGACGGAGGAAGTATGTCTTTTTTTTATAAGAACATATCATGGTTATATTTTAAAATTAAGTATAATATGTCATACAATTTTATGTTAAAAAATAAAAATTTAAGAAGAGAATAAATAAAAAAGAAAAAAATTACGTCAATAAGATTCGAACCCGACACCTTCAACTAAAATAATGATACAAATAATAGAGAAAAATCACGCCAACAAGATTCGAACCAAACACCTTCAATAAAAATAATAATAAAAATAATGGAGAAAAATCACGCCAACAGGATTCGAACCCTACATCTTTTAATTAACTAATGACACATGTACGCACCAGATTAAAATTGAATAAGCAAGATCAACGAATTAAAATTGATTGGTAGGTCAATCAATTGATTGAATCAATAGACTTATTATATTACTTTAAATACAATAAAAAATATAACATTTGAATTTTTTTAAGTAGATTTTATAATGAATTACTCGTAAACTATGCCAGATAACAAGTTTATAAAATTATATTCTGAATAAATATAGTTCATGTTCATTTTTAAGGCCTAAGTGTATTATTTTATTTTATGAGGAGGCACCGATACTCTAAATGAGAAAATATTCATATCGATGTGTATCCAATACTAATTCATCTTGATTCATCACTAATACTTATCCCTTTCCTTTATCGCTATTTTTCTTATTCTTTTATTCAAATAAATTCTTGCGCAGGATGAGATATGGATCTAACGGCTAAAAAGTGAATAAAAAATGTCAAAACCCTTGTTCAAAAGAAGAAAAATCAAAACTTAGTCAATTCATAAACCCTTGAGCTGTTGTTTACGGATCATCTTGGTCAGGTCTAAAACACACACACATATAAAAATGGCATATTGATATGATAATTTAGTGTTCTGGTTAAAATGATATTTTTACATCCTACATTTTTCAAATCAGTTAATTTAATTTATTAAATATTTTTATTAAAAAAAAAAAAAAACTAACTTAAATAAATTACAACAATTTCAACTATCTAATGAGCTAGCTACTAGCTAGTGACATGAGTGCGTAAAAGCCCAACAACAGAATTCAATCAAAGCCCAAATCACATATCAAGTCCAAAAACATCATCCCTGCAAAAGATCACTTCAATTCTACAGAGCGTAACAATGGCGAGTTTACCATCTCAGCTTCTACATTCTCCCTTTCGCATCTCCACCTTCAATTCTCTCACCCAAAACTCCCATCTTCCCTCCATACCCATAGCCAGCTCTCAACACCGTCGGTTTGTTGTCACCTCCTCTTACAGTAAGTAAAACTTTCCTCTTTTACATATATACTCTCAAACTAACTTGTACTATTCGTTCTCAATTTCGTGTTTTGCAACGTTTTATCAGAGCCCAAGAATGGTACTATGACTGATGATAAGCAGAGGGAGTTTCTTGAACGGTATGGACTTAATCCTGATGACTTCTTGCCCAAACCCCCTCAAAAGGTTCCTTCTTTACTTATTTTCTTGACTATCTATTATCTTTCTTTATAGTGTATGGTTTGTTGAATATGGGTTTTGAAATGTTGGGTTTTTGGTATTGGCAGATGAGGAAGAAGAGAATGGAGCAGGGAAAGGACGTGTCTGTGGGTCAAGGAGAGCAGGGGAAGCATGTGGTTAGGGAGACTCACAAGTTGCTTCAGGTATTATTGATAGTTTTCGGGTTTCATGCATACTGGGTGATAGTATCTCCTCTCCTGTTATGACATTTTTTAGGCTTAGATTGAGCATTTGTAGTTGTGTGATGCATTGTGGACGTTGTAATGAGGTGGCATTGCTGCTTTAAGGCCTGAGTTTTGATCACTTTAGGTTTTAGGATGTCACAATGGTGGAATAAGAATGATTTTGCAAGCTGCATGAATTGAGAAATTATTAGTCTTGCTTGAATTTAGTTAGAGAGCAGCTTTTCTTTTGTCCAGAACCTCCAAGTAATGACACTTAATATCGAAACTTAAGTACTACTCCGAGTATAAGCAGACTTTATGGAGGAGGGGAGGATTTTTTTTTTTTTTTTTTTTTAGTGTGTTTCGATATTCATAGTTTTCTGGTTTCGGTTTCAAGTAAGTAATTAAGTACTGGGAGATAGTGTCTTTCCTGTAATGAGGTTTAGCCAGAAGAAAGTGACATTTTTTAGGCTTAGATTGAGCATTTGTAATGCATTATGGACGTTATACTGAGGTGGCATTGCTGGTTTAAGCCCTGAGTTTTGATCGCTTTTGGTTTTAGGATTTCACAATGGTGGAATAAGAATGACTGTCCAGTTGCATGAATTGAGAAATTAGTAGCCTTGCTCGAATTTAGATAGTAAATACCTTTTATTGTGCTCCGGACATCCTAGAAATGACACTAGCCAAACCTAAATACTACTACTTCCTATACATTTTTGTTTCCCGCATTTCTAGTGACTGCAAGCAGACTTATGGATGAGGAGAGGATTTGTTTTAGACTTTTAGTGTGTTTTCAGTATCCCTTTATCAAGTATCCTTTCCATAATTTGGTGAAAGTTTTATGCAATATGAATTGACATGAAACAATAGTATCGGTAAATGAAATAGCTATTTCAATTTGATAGAAGGATATAATCTTATGCTGCATGGAGTTGCAGACAGAACATAACTCCATGTTTACTTCCATGCAAAATTAGGTGCTTGCAGGAACAGCCCGGAGGAAAAAGTTGCTCTCACCAAAGAGTATGGATGTGCGACCTATGATGGAAGTTGTAAAAGGAGCAGCCTTTTCCATATTACAGGTTAGTTTTTTAATTCTTATCCTCACTAAAATTGCTATCAATCGAAAAGTTAATACATTCTTACTTTCGAAAAGAGCAGGCAGCTGGTGGTTCGCCACAGTCTCTAAGGCCAGGTCGTTGGTTAGACTTGTACAGCGGTACAGGATCTGTAGGTATTGAAGCTATCAGCAGAGGTTGCTCCCAGGTTCAATTCTACTAATTATGTTTATTGTCATAAATTTGCCAATTATAAGTACTATACACTAATACTCCTGTAAATCATGTCTCTTTCTTCTTGCCGGATATATTACTGGTATAATACTAAAGAGCCTCTACGGCCAAAGCCTAAAAATAAGCACCGATAGAGATACATCAAAACTAAATAAAAGTATAAATTCATGAAAACATGATTTCAGTTGGGATATTCTTAATTCTTATACTGGTATTCATATGGATTTATGAAGAAATGCATGCTGCTGAACGTAGGATCTCGGCGTGGCAAAATTCACATGGATTTATGCATAAGTGCTTGTCATGAAAGCCAAGATTTCATTATTAGTATCTACACAAATGATAATTCCTTGTGAAATCTTAAGAAGACTCATGTTTTTCCTGAACATTCGGAAAAACTACACCACCACCCACTCAAGTATAGTATAGTAGTAGTGTAAATTGGATTGTTTCCCCCTAATTTTTGGAAGGAAAAAAAAAACTGGTTTTTCATAAGATTTATGTGATAGCAGTCATAAACATACTAGCATCATATTATCCAAACTTAATAATCTGTTTGTGGAGGAAAATATACATCAGTTGACATAAGTCAGCATAAGTTTAATCTTGTTCTGCAACAAATGCATCTTACCTAGTTCAGTCTCTAAAGTACTCTACAGATTTATTCCACTCTCCTAAGTCCTAACCTCAAGTGCTCCTCATGACCGCCAAATATGAATATCATCATCCCAACCCAAACTTGGGAAACTTTTCCATGTCAAAGTAACTAAGTAAGAAACATGTTCAATTTCTATGGACTCAAAGCTGTCATTTTTTGCCTTTCTCATTATCAGTTGCCCATATTTGCTCATATAATACAAACATTTCTTTGGAGTGTACATTGTCAAATTCAATTTGATCCGTGACACTAATTTCATATACTTTTGCTCAAGTCTCTTGATCTAGCCATTTAGTCGAGTCCAAGTAAGACTTGCAATTTGTGCTCAAGGAAATCAATAAACACATCCAATTGTTTTTTATACCTGGATCGGAATTATTCTGGGCCTGGAAATCAAATTATTTTGTGGATTTCAGGTGCACTTTGTGGAAATGGATCCTTGGGTTATCTCGGATGTACTTCGTCCAAACTTAGAATCAACTGGTTTCCTAGATATGTCGGTTGTACATCCTGTCCGGGTCGAATACTTCTTGGAGAATGCAGAGCGTCTTGTAGGTAACTATATTCTCCCCTTGTCCTCGCCGTCTAAGTTAGCAGAGATGTTCGAAGTTAAGATTTTTTTATGTTTTACATCTAAATTTTGACATGTTTCAGGTAAAGATGGAGGTTTTGACTATATAAGCGTTACTCCTCCATATGAGCTCGTAGATTATGCTGTACTTATGGATCAGGTTGCAAATTCATCAATAGTGGGAGAGAATACATTCGTAGTAAGTTTGAATATCTTTTTCAAGTTAGTACCTTTTTTGTCTCCCACTTCCTAATTTGTTTCAGCCCGTCTCCAGTTGGTGGAATATCCTTCGAGAACTGACATGTTGGACTCATGTGGGTGCTTGCCAAAGGTAACCATCACTATACCCTTCACCTGGTTCCAATATTCGTGCCACGTTAATCAATGTGCTGAATCATGTTATCATGTTTAAACACAAGGCTTGCCGTATTTGGCTGTATGATAATGCAGATAGCTGATCGGCGGTTTGGCAGGACGCATCTAGCAATATATGGACCTAAGTGGGCACAAAAGAAAAGTAAGGCAGAGACTTGATTCCATTGTTAATGACATGGACAAAACTGGAAAAATTGTCATGGTAAAAGGAATGCCTTTAAGTGATTTCACTGTTGCTAATTTGTAGCAAGACCAGTCTGTTTCAGCTTGTTAGCAAGGTAAATACCTGTCAGTAAAAACTGGGTGCTTTTTTGTCTATAAATTTCATAATTGTCCTTGGGTTAATATTCCAAAAACATTTTCTTGCAGGTTTTAACTCAACTCTGTTTAGTTTCCTACTGTTGCCAGTTACAAATTTGAGGAGATTCTGCACAATGTCCTATCAGTTCTTGGCAAAAGTGTTGGGGAATTTTTGTTGCTTCGTCCTCGACTGGTGTAAATAATCCTCTAAAGAAGCTAGGCTGCATGTTTCTACGTCGAATTATTAACAAGATTATCCACGCAGTCAAGCAACATCTGCTTGGGGTTAAAAGTTGATCAGATCACTAAATGTAGCTAAGATAACACTCTACTTCACATGTATAAATGTATTCTTTTTCTGTAATTCGAGTTGCAGAACATTTCGAATAGTCTTGCGCCTAAATTCGTTCTACTTTCTTGTGCCTGAGTTGCTGTTATTGTGGCTATATGATACTTTGAGTAGCAGCAGAGTAACTTATCCTTGTCTTCAAGTAAAAAAACAAGAAAGTTTGCTTGTGATATTGGGAGAATCTTGTATGTGTACTTGCTACTTTAATTTGAAGTTTCTACTTTTGGCATTCAAATTCTTTTGTATCCATTAAAGTTTTTTGATACTTCACTTTGTGGTGCTGTGTACATGGTTTGTGTAATTTAATCTTTAAGATTTGCTCAAAGCTAAAGCTTTTCTGACAGATAATTTATCCTTTAATCACCAAGCTGTGACTGGAATTGATGCATTGTTGTTACTTGACACCTTTGATTAGGAGGAATCCCATTCAGTAGGCATCTATCTGTCTTTTCTGTTCCTGTTTGCTTTAAGATCTTTGTCTGGTATAAATTACTTTAAATGTGTTTGGTACAAAATCAGAAAGCATAGATGGTGAGTGAGTGTGTGAGTATATATTCTCACTTGGTACCAAGCTCTACCTTGTGGCCCCTAAGTTCAAGCACTTTTAAACATTATTTCTCATGTTTCTCAATGAATAAGCTATACAAGTAAACATACCACATTACAAGACTACAAGTTAAAGGGACAAATGGGAATCTATACATGGAAATGAAGATGAACAAAAGTATGATAAAGGCTGAAAAGGAAACCTAGGGTTGAAGAGAAGCAAGTGGAAATGGTGATATGGGGAGTGCAACAAATGAGAAAAGGATGATGGGGATAGACTATGCACCAAGTTACAACAACGAAAACAAGTCTATCGTTATATTGTGACTGATAACTGTAAATTGTTCATTGATTTAGAGCCATGTTTTCAACTAGCAAGAGTGAAAAATGTTGACCGAACAATTTATCTGAATGCGGGTGATTTGAAACGGTGATAAATAGGAATCAAAACATTTTCAATATCTTTGTGTATTGAAGAGGAGTTGGACTTGAGTTTCATACATTTCTAGGAGGCTAGGACGATGTGTCTGGCAACTAAGTCTGCTTCTCTCAGTATATCTTTGTAACTGTGTGAAACAAAATAGTGTGACATCTTTTATTATACGTAATACAGTGATACAGTTCAATATCAATATCATTATTGATTAAGCACAAAATTCAAAGAGGCTTTACTTGTTTTAGGGAGGGTACAATACAAGAAATTAAGGTGTACTAGTGTTCTAGGGAGGTCCCATGCAATTCTGGGTGCCCTTAAAAATTGGGCACGCCAAAGCAAAAGAGGAAGATCCTTGTTGGACCAATAAATACAAGCTAAGTACTGTAGTGAGTAGTATTAGCCTATTAGGAGACCAATACTTTTACAGCACTACCTACTAATAATATTTTTAGCCAAAACAGACTTTCAAAAGCCTAGCATCTAATTTTGCAACCAAATGTGCTTGTTTCTATCTGCTTTTTCAATGAAAAAAATGGCAATAAGGCCACCCCCATGTTTCTTTTTATCTTTTTTCTTTAAATAGAAAAATGAGTTTGCAAATCAAATAGCCCCTTCAAAGATCTCACTCGTCACCCACTACTAAGGTTCTATTTTAAAAAAGATCAAAAAATTTTATAAGATAAAAATAATTAATAAATTTGGACTGAATTTAATTAATGTTTTTCATATGATTAAAAGTTTAATCCCATAGTAATTTGGTACCTCGTTATCAACTTACTAATTAGTTATTGGAAAAGAGAAAAGTATAAGCAGACAATAATATACTAACTTATTTGGGGTTATTTTTCTATCCGACTAAAAAAGATAGTGTCATATTCTTATTTTAATAGTTCTATTTAATGGTTACATAAACTAAAGGTTAATTTTCTCTGCCATATAAAGCACAAGCTCCCTTATTCCAAATCTCTTGTTATGTTAAAAACCAACTCAGCTCTTCTTCATCCTTCTCAACTTAGCTTACAAATACCGTGCATTAAATCACTACATTATTAGATGGTCGCTTTCGCTCTCACTTTCGCTCGGTGATTCACTACTTGACTAGTTAGTCAAAGCACAAGAGTGAACGTTTTCGTAAGAATGGTGAGTAGTTGTAGAAAAGCTGTTGTAGTGGCGATATCATTGAGTTTCCTCTGTCTGATGCTTCTTGACAGCCCAACAAACTCCAACAACCGGAGTAGTAGTGTCGATGCTCAAACTACAAGTGGGAGTTTCTTGAAACTGGTAGAAAATGGAAGGCGCATTCTTCACCGGAATTTCCATTTTGTCAGCAAGAGAAGAATACCTAATGGTCCTGATCCTATTCACAATAGGTAAACATCAAACATACTTGTAAGTCTTAACATCTTAGTTTCTCTCGAGTTTTCGTGATTTTGTCAAAGCGTTCTAGCCTGCTTGGTAAGTTGAGACGCCTTGTACCAAAAATTCGTTATGTAACAACTTCTTATGTTTTGTAACTAGAAATATGCATTTGTTTCGTATTCCAGGAGAGCAGGGAAAAATAAGTAGCCACGTCTGGGGCAAGTTAAGCTAAACCGAACCAGGTGGAACGAGGATGGAGTAGACGGGAACTTAAGGTGAACAAGTCGAATTCGAGGTGGAAGTTCAATATTCTGTACCTGGGATCTTGGAGGAAGATGGTAATTTTGGTTTTGTGTGCATATAGAATGTTAATAGTACAGAGATAAGTAGGAAGATCAAGATTATGATTAATGTGTTCTCTCTTCATTTTGCCAGTTTAATTGCAGTTAGTTTCTTAGACTAGAAAGGTGTTCAAGAGAACAATATTCTAAGCAAAATCATGTGCTTTTTCAGAATTCAAATGTATGCTTTTTGAAACTTCAATTATGTGCCATGTAGTTATGAGTGGAGCATTTTTTTCAGGTGAGAAATGTTGGGATTCCTAGATAAAATAACACTTATGTTTTTCCATTGGTATTTACTATGTGCAACTAATATAATGGAACATCGTCAATTCTATTTGATCAATTTATGAGTGACTCTGATACCTACGTCTTCTACATCCATAAAACTCGAACTCGATTCATACTCTTATAACAATTCTTCCTATATTTTAGAAATGTAGTATTCAGGGGCGAAGCTATATACGAGCTCACCCCTGCGGCATACGGGCTCAAATAGGAAAGAAAAAAACTAGTACTCCGTACTACTAATCTCTGTAACTTTAAAGTCTAATACTCTAAAAAAAAAAAAAAACCTTTAAAGTCTAATGAAGTGTAATTTACATTAAGGTACTGTATTTATAGATTTTTTCTCATATGCCCCACATATTTTAGTTAATGAGAATAAAGTCTAGTAACTTTCAAACAATCATCTTTCTATTTTTTTTTCTCTTATTAATTTGTCTATTTAGTTCAAGTTAATCCTTTTATAGTCCATTTAACCATTAATTAATTATAAATTATAATAAAAAATTCAAAATCATATTATTAAAATATATAAACCATATAATTCATGAAAAAATCTATTAACAAAACTACAAAATTTCTTCCAGAATAGGGGAAATTAATTTTCTCTCATGTTAATTTTGATGGCGTGCAACTTTTCGGTTTAAAGAAATTAGGGTAAATTATATTGATATGTGGCATGCTATTTTCTTTTATCATAGTTAAGGTTGGCACACGGAACAATATAAAATTTTGGATTCCTGTAGTATTATGGTGGATTTGACCAAATTACTAGGAGTAGAACATTTGAAAATAAGGTACTTTTATTTTATGTGATGGCCATGCAATAATAAAGGGGTTGTTGTAGGTTTGAGCTTTTGAATAGGATTGGGTCTCTTTTTTTTTTCCGCCATAATAATAAAAATAGTATAATGATCTCTTTTAGCCTTTAACTAAAGTACCTTGCACGGGTTAAAGGGGCTCTTCTTTCCAAACCCCTTTGCCTTAATTTGGGTTATACTGATTGTATTGTGGCTAACCATTACCTCAAATTTTGGCCAATTTACTCTATTTATTAGTCAATTTTGTTGTGTTAACTTTTGATTAAGGGCAAACTCTTTGTGCCTTTCTTTCAGTTCGTTAACTTGTTTACAAACTATATTGTATGTATTTTGCACGATATAATTAGTCATGTTATCAGTTAGTAGTTAATACCACGTTATTGAATCAAAATAATGTGTGATATATTCATATATATGATAATTATAGATTGATTTGACTGATCTAAAAATTTAGTGTAACAATAACGTTAGCAAATAAGATGATCGATAAGGTGTTAGTTATCAATTACCATCTATATATCGGGTTATCAGGTCGTTTTTACCATACTGACCCTATGTCTTGATCAACATGTTGTATAGTCTACAGTATAATCTTTTATCCTTATGCTGAAAACAAAGCATTAGCAGGCTAATCATCATGGTAATAATAATGTTTAAAACCATTTAAAATCTTCTTGCATTTTATCGATAAGTAGTACTAGGAGTACTAACATAAAGCCAACTGTTGATAACTTTGAATATTCACTTTTTAATTTTTTTCTTCACTTTGCTTCTTTTGTGGTTTGATTTTGATTGTTTCAAGGCGTTCAAAGTGAGTGAGATTCCAATCAAACAAACAGAGTTTTGCATGAGAGAGCACGTCCAATTTATTTTTGAATAAAAAGTGAAAAGTTGGAAATTTACATGCTTGCTTTTTTAACTTTGCCTTTATTACCGTATTGCCCTGTCTTTGGAACAATGGAAAAAGCTTGTGAAAGCATAATATGTTTTTACATACGCTTGCTTTATCAAAGATATTCATTACCAAAAGGTGAAGCAGAGAGGTGAACGTGAATTATCTTTACCCAAAACTTTAACATGTTGTACCAAAAGATGACAACAATATTACGTACCAAACCCGCTTTATATATAACATATCTACGCCTACTAGAATTCTAAATTCTCAAGTTTGAATCTCACATGACGCAAATCCGCTCAGTAAAGTCTATTGAAGTTTTTTTTTGAAACAGAAGTCTATTGAAGTTGTTAATAGAGTTTCTAGTAAAATACTCGTCAACAACTTAATTATTGAGTTAACACCACAGATTGACAGAAAACAACACACAAGCTCTAGGCGCAATTGAGAATGGAAACAACAAGGATTTACCCTTTGTGCACAGAGGAGACGATCACAACTTCCACTAATAAGAGAAAACAGAAAGTTATAAAGATTTTGCGGAGTTTCAAGTGTCGATGCTCTATTCACTCTCAACTTCACTTATCTCTTTGTGTGTGACATCAATGGCAGTTTAACTAAATAAGTATATTTGGTGAATGTCAATAAGGTGACTGATTTGATAAATTACTCTATATAACTTATACGGAGTAAAAAATAATATGACGGGTCAACTACCATTCACCTTGTTAATTTTCACACCTTGTCAGCTACCAATCACCTTATCAGTTCGTTTTGTCAAACAGACACTATAAATGTGAACTATTTTCATTCTCAGCTATAATAAATAATAATGATTACAACTAAATGCAACATTATATAACAAACAATGAACAATTCAGATCAATCCAAGATTGATGAAGCCATAGTTCAGTTACATTGTTACACACTTACATCTACACTCTCCACCATACAATTTCCAGGTTGACTCTCAGCCATTCATTCCTAACAATTTCTCTCCAAATATTGTTACTCCAAACATCATTTCACATTAACAAGTATAACTGACGAGTTTTGTGCTTATAGAGTTCAACCCAATCCATTTAGAATTATCATACGCCTAAGTCTAAAGTATGTTCCACGCGCAAATTATTATTTAGTCTTTGCAAAACTTTGATTATAGACTAGTACGTGTTGAATTGTAAAACTTGTTATAGCATGGTAACGTACTAGTTCTTGTCCTGATATAATACATGTGGTAGGTCCTAATGTCAATTTCTCCAAATGACATACATTAAATACAAAACAAGTGACTTTTCCAGATTTTACTACTCCTAATAGCAAGTTGCCAACTTCTGAAGAAACTTGAGCAAGGTCATGTTAGCTCTTTAACTAACATTCAGTCACCTCTTGCTTGCCAAACAATAAGGGAAATTCATCATATTGTGCAGAACAATCATCTTCCTTGGACATGCTTTTCAAGGCTTCATAAACCTGATACATAGACCACCTAGAAGTATCAGTATCACCACTTGTCTGTGAAGCCACACAGTTGCAAGCGATTCACAAGAAACGAACGAAACCAAAACCGAAGAGGACCTAGACTTAGGGAACTAAAAATGCAATTGACAACCCTAAAAGGGGCACCAAGTTCGGGTGCCTCAATTTCCCCAACCTTTTCATTTCCATCTTAAACTGCTTCTTCCCCAGTTTACACTTGCTCAAACGTTTAATTGCTAGCATTGAGCCATCTGGAAACAGAGCTCTGTAAGTTGCTCCAGTTCTGCTTGAGGTGAACATGTTCCTGGAGCTAAAACAGTTTGTGGCTGCCACTAGTTTCGCAAACTTAACCTTGACGATTGGCTTTCGAAAGAAGGTAACCTGGGTAGACATATGAGCCCTTAACCCCATCAGCCAACTACTCCCATAATCTGCTTCACCAAGCTCAAACTGTACCATCCTCTTCTTGAACGTCTTCGCAAAGTGCCACCACAAGCAGCCAAACCCCAACAGCCACGTTACCGCGAAGCCAACTAGCCCTTCTAAAATGAGAACTATTTCATGCTTGCTCAGTACTCTAAGACACCTTCCCAATGGCCGCCCGCAAAGCCCACTATTCCCCCTCATAATTCGTCTGCAAGGGATAACTAAACGTTGGAACTCTCCTAGACAATCGATTATGTGCCACGGAAAATGCATGTAACCTCCCTAAACTTGAAATCCGATACGGAATACTACCTGTCAACCTATTCCCATCCAACACTAGTACATTCAAATACGTGCAATTTGCCAAATCCTCCGGTATTTCATCAGTCAAATCATTATTCGACAAATCAAGTACAACTAAATAAGGCAACCAATCACAGATTCCAGAAGGAACCGAACCAGAGAGAGAGTCACCAGCAAGCTGAAGCGTCTGCAAGCTACGGCAGTATAGGAGCCATCAGGAATGGTTCCAGAGACACCAAACTGCTGGAGGTTGAGTCCAATGATACGATTCTCACGGTCATTCCAGCAGGAAACTCCAGAGAAATGGCAGATGAAGCCAACTGAAGTGTTGGTGAAGATCCATGAGCTGAGGCTTCCGCGAGTATCAGTCAACGAGTTGCGAACATCCTGGAGGCAGCGGAAGTCCTCTTCTGAGTTGAAGGTGGGCAACAGGAGAGAGAGGAAGAGGAGGGAGGAAGTGATAGATCTGAGACAAGTATCCATTGTTGAATATGAGCTGGAGTAGGATTGCTTAATTGGGAGGCATTTTCTTCCTGATCAGAGTGTCTTGGAGTTCTGGTTAGTCTACGGGTACTTTATCGTCTGAGTCTTCAACAGCTAGTCTTCTATGTACAACTTACAAGTGAGTGGAATGTGGACTAATTATTTCCGTGGACGTAAATAGGAATACATTTAGTAGGTCCAGAAAGCAAAAAATATCCTTCAAACATCACATCCAATTCACATAATGACTAATTTGATGAAGATGAATCATAAGTATTGGCCACGGAAAATGAAATTCATGAACGACTTCGTCTATAATCAATTAATAACCACTCATCATTCATCAAATTCAGAACTACTAGTATAAGAAAAACCAAGTGCATTATAGTTGAACTGTTCAACTTGAACACTTGGAACTATTTTCTCTGCTCTACTGAGGCTCATCACGTATCAAAATTAGAAAGTTCAAACAGTGCCAGGATCAACACTGCAGAAAGTGGAAAGTACATAATCAAATGAAAGACAATCATGAAAAACTTGGTCCTTGCTCAGAAGCCATATATTTCATCGAAAGTACCCGTGCAAGTATCACCGTTAACCGAGTAAACAATCAATAGCAAAAATCATAGTAAGACTTAGTGTAGTATTTTACAACAAATAAAAGAGTAAGAGTATCATTGGGTGTCTTGGAGTTAACTGGAAGGCATTTTCTTCCTGAGAGTTTCTTGGAGTTATGGTTAGTCTCCGTGTGATTTTATTGTCAAAGTCTTTATTCTATAGCTAGTCTTCTATTATTCGCAGGTCATTGTCAGTGTCGACAAATATTTCTGTAGACATATTATAATCGTTGGAAATTTGGAATAACTGGAAATACATGTGTAGTAGGTCCAGAAAGGGAAAAAAATCACATAAAACAAGCAGTAATTTCATGAAGATGACTTGTAGTTGTAACAACGGAAAATGAAATTCATGAACAACTTCGTCTACAATCAACTAACCACTCATTTTCTCTGCTCTACTGAAGGCTTATCAGTTATCATGTGCTCGTATCAAAGTTAGAAAGCTCAAGCAGAACGAGGATCAACGCAGCAGGAAGTGGAAATTACATAATCAAATGAAAGACAATCGTGAAAACTCAGTCCGTGTTCAGAAATCAGAAGCCATATATTTCATCGAGAGCACACATGCAAGTGTGGTTAACCGAGGAAATAATAAATAGCAAAAATCATAGGTCTTAGTAGTATTTTACAACAAATAATAGGGCATCATACGTACATTCTACCCGAATGGGCTTATCATACAGCTATATTCAGCATATGCGTGGCTGTGTTTTGAAAGGTAAATCCAAATGGCTGCAAAGTGTTGCTTAGAACTTACCGCATTCATCAGAAATTTCTGCAAGAAGATATCAGGATGTTCAGAGAACGTTACTCTTCCCGGGTCAAAGTGGACTAGACTCTTGTTTGCCAAACAATAAGGGGAATTCATCAAATTGTTCAGAAAAACCTTGTTCCTCAGCCATGGTTTTCAATGCTTCATAAACCTGATACATAGACCACCTGTCCTTGGGTCGAGAAATGACACAATTACAAGCGATTCTCAAGAACCGGACAATATCGTCATCATGACCTTTCCCACATAATCGCTTATCGATAGCATCTTTTATCCGGCCAGAACCAGCAAGCTGATTCGCCCAGTCCACCAGATTACCCTTAAATGCTTCATCAGCAGTACCTACTTGAAGCGGCTTTAGTCCAGTCGCCAATTCAAGAAGTACCACACCAAACCCATAAGCATCTCCTTTCTGCGAAGCAATCATAGTACTCGAGTACTCTGGAGCAACATACCCTAGTTCACCTAAATCCCCATAAACATAACTACTCTCATTAGACTCCGAAGAAGTCAATAGCCTTGCTAAACCATAATCCATAATCCTAGCATCAAAGTCCTCATCCAGCAAAACAACATTAGAACTAATATTCTGGTGCAAAATCGGAGGGTGACAACCATGGTGAAGCCACGCAAGCCCCCTCGCAGCACCCAACGCAATCCTAAACCTTGTTGGCCAGTCTAGCTCAGAAGCATTCTCACTCAACATCGAACCCAAAGTCCCATTCGACAAATACTTATAAACAAGTAGTTTCTCATCCTCCACCAAACAAAATCCTAAGAGAGGCACCAAATTCGGGTGCCTCACCTGCCCCAACCTAGTCATTTCCATCCTAAACTGCTTCTCCCCCATCTTACACGCACTCAACCGCTTAACCGCCAACACCGAGCCATCCGGCAACACAGCCTTGTACGTCGTCCCTGTCCTACTCGAAATGATCACACTCTCCGCGCTGAAATTATCCGTGGCAGCGAGCAAATCCGCCAACTTAACCTTCACAATCGGCTTCTGAAACAACATAACCTGCGTTAACTTATGCGCCCTCAGCCTCGCGGCCCAGCCAGTGCCATCGTCAGTCTCCCCAATCCCATACCCTCCCTTCTTCCTCTTCCCTGTAAAACACCAATACCACAACCCAAAGCCCAGCAACAGCGACGCAGCAGCACCAAACACACCAGCAGCAATAATAATCGCCAAATTCCGCTTACTCAATCCACCACAGGCGCCCAAACTACCACCACAGAGCCCACTATTCCCCTGATAATTCGTCTGCAACGGATAATTAAACGTCGGTACTCTCCCAGACAAACGATTATTCGCGACGGAAAACGTCCTAAGCCTCCCTAAACTCGAAATCTGATACGGAATACTACCTGTCAACCTATTCCCATCCAACACCAAATCATTCAAATACGAGCAATTCGCCAAATCCTCCGGTATCTCACCGGTCAAATCATTATTCGACAAATCGAGCGTAACTAAATAAGGCAACCAATCGCAGATTCCAGAAGGAATCGAGCCAGAGAGAGAGTTACCAGCAAGCTGAAGCGTCTGCAAGCTCCGGCAGTACTGGAGCGCGTCGGGGATGGTACCGGAGACGCCGAACTGCTGGAGGTTGAGTCCGATGATGCGATTCTCGCGGTCGTTCCAGCAGGAGACGCCGGAGAAATGGCAGATGAAGCCAACGGAAGTGTTGGTGAAGATCCATGAGCTGAGGCTTCCGCGAGTATCAGACAACGAGCTGCGAACATCCTGGAGGCAGCGGATGTCGTCCTCGGCGGAGGAGAGGAGGAGGAGGAGGAGGAGAGAGATGGAGAGGAGAGAGAAAGTGGTGGATCTGTGATGAGTAGCCATTGTTGAAGATGAGCTGGAATAGTAGGGTTTGAATAGTGGGAGGAGAGAGAGTTGATGAGGGAGCATTTCGGACTTTGGAGAGTCCTTTTCTTTTACTGGATTTTGTTTGTTTTTGTTAATAATGGTGGTCTAATAAATCATAATTACAGTTTGACTAAAGGAGATATTTTATTTATACGCCGAAAGAGAGATTGAAGTGGTATGGAATTTTCACCTTTTGACTGTTAACGCCACCATGGCTGGATGGCGACTAATGTGAGTCTACTACTACGGTCTACGTAGAATTGTTTCATCTTCTTTTTTACTTCCCTTACTCATAAATCATAATAAATGACTCAGACTCTTGTGTGAGATGAGATAGTGAATGTAAGATCTACAGATAAATAATTCGTGTCTGGTAGTAAGTAGTATTGAGTAGCATTAAGAAACTAGTACACTTATTTAAGATATAGTAATAGTATTGAAAAATGAGAAGCGAACTGAATTATGTTACTTCATGTTGGAGAAAACATGGTAATTGTCCTTAAATCGAACACCATACATATATTTTGTAATCCTAGCACGGAATCAACCCTTGAGGTTTTCACTTTTCAAGGATAAAGACTATATCGTACTAGTCTAGATCCTACAAGGGTAGATGGATCAGTTAGTTAAAGGGATTAGTATCATTTTCTTGGTCACATGTTCGAATATCATGAGAGTAAAATTTGCAACATTCTGGACCAGGGTCTGTCGAACATGTGCGGCTTAACTTGGTTTAACTCTTGGTCACATGTTCAAATTTTATGAGAGTATAATTTGTCATTTTGACATCCTAGACAAGAGTCATTCGCACTTGTGAGGTTTAACTTAATTCACGTGGTTTGTATACTACTGCGTAAACTTGTGAAATTCACATAGTGTGCACCCAAATGGTGGTTTATATTTCCATGGTTTTTCTAATAGGTTTACATGTTTAATTATTAGCTGGATCCTTCTAACTTACAAGGTAATGGATTCAAGCTATAATATTATCTAGAAGCAAATGTACGATTAGCTTTAAGTGGAATACAAAAGTATAATAGTTTTTTTTTTTTTTTTTTTTTTTTAAGGAAAAAAAGTACAATAGTTGTTATACATAATCTGCTAGTATAATTAACTACCTAGCTAATCCACTCTCCATTCCAAATAATAATAATAAGGTTCCTTTGATTCACTCTCCGTTCCAAACTTATGATGATTCGGTACTTTGGTAATTAGTATTCACTCTCCATTCCAAGCTTATATGGTGATTCACCCTCCATTCGTCCAAGCTTCTAATTTCGTGTAACTATTCGTTTTTTTTTTTTAATATCAATAATAATAATAATAATAATAATAATAATAATAATAATTCTTTCAATGCGGTAGTATCATAGTAGTATGGGCCTGGTGTACTATTGTTATGACAATTTGAGTCCCACATAAAAGGTACTCGACTTTGAATAAAATAAAGTGCTAAAATAATGTTGATTGTCCTAAACCCTGAAAATGAAAATGAAAGTGTACTGGTAGTAATTGGAATATGGTGGTTGGCTTTTATGGGGTAGATAATAGAAGAAGACTGGTCAAAAGGTGGTGGTATATCACATTCTCCCCATTTTTGTTGCAACCATGGCTACGTGTGATGAGTTTTAAAAGTGGTGAAGTCAAGAAGGTCAAGTGGTTACTGCCTTGCTGGTCATGTAGTTAGAAGCATCAATCGGCACGTATCGGGATCAAATATGATACGATCTTGACGAAGACCTTCCCGATGCATTGGTTCATCTTGAAACGCGCAAACGGAACGTCCTTCAAAGGAATTTGGTCCGAAAAGGAGAATTGGGTTGTGTTCTTGAAAGAATGGAACAACGACGGACGAAATCGGAACATCGAGAACATATGACATCGTAGCGTATGACAAGAAAAACATTTCACACGCGTAGTGTGTGACGCAATTTCTAGTAGATAGGTATATGGATGGATATATATGCATGATTATAAAAAAACAATAAATATATAGCAGCAAACCAGTCTCCTATATTAGCCAAATCATTAGAGAACACTCTGTTAGGAATATTCACATGTAACGCCAAAAACATCGCGCATAAAGTATAATCACGAAACACATGTAGGAAAGACTCGACACCATTATGATACATAGGACACATGACATCCACTCCCAGACCTCTCATTTTAAACTTTTAATGAGCTATATTGGTTTTTATATGGTCCGTTATAGTTTTAAGATCCTCTGTAGACTATCACTTAAAATTTAGATTATCACTTAAAATTTAAAACAACAATTGAAACTATATTGAACCATCTTAAAACTATAATGTAGCTCATTAAAACCATCTCATCATCTCTTCAAGCATTATCAAAATATGTCAAAATTATAACCGAGACACATAACATGACACATTAAAACCATCACATCAGCTCTTACAAACACAACAAAAGAAGTTAAAAGTATAACAAAAAACTTTAAATGCTAGCAACTTAAAACCATAACATAATCACTTGAAAGTTGAAACCATAGGGCAGTCAGTATACTTGAGTAATTATTTTAATCTTAATCAAACATTAATATTAATATGTTACTCTACATATAAAATCTCATATTTCTGCTTAGAATCAACTTTTTAAAACTAACTTATTGATTTAATAATGCAGCAATGCAGCAATGCGGTGCCCAAAGAGATGTGGAATTTGGAAACTCTACATGGACAGAATGAGCAGCATGTTATTTGGGCTGAGCCATTTAAAATACGATGAGAGTGATCCAGCAGCCCACAATCCACTACAGGCCCATGGACATTGTCTAGATTGCGCAAAAATCTTGGCGCTCACCCGTAAAACTACGTCGTCACACTCACCCCCTGTCACTCTGCAATCGCTACTCTCATTTCCTATTTGCTCTTAAAATCAACCGAAATTCTCCGCCCCCAGCTCCAGCTATGGCGGAATCTGAGGTAAGATTGTTATTTATGTTGTCAAATTCACTCATACAACCAGTCTTATTGTGGAATTTTGTTGATTTGATTTGATTTTCCTTGGCAGCAGAAAGTAGAGTCGTTGAAGAAGATGTATGCCGAAATGATTCTAACCGCGGCCAGAGAGGCAGCGGCGCGTGTTCTATCTGCTGAATCGAAGGCACGGAGGTATGAGCAGGATTTGGCTTGCACCAGAGACGAAGCTGCTCGATTGTTTGAGCGTTCGAGACAATTGATGGATGCTAAAGTAAATTTTTTATCAACTTTTTGATTGATTACTGCGATTTCGTGTAGAATTGTTGAACAATTTGGTATTTGTTTGTGATATACATGTCTGTAGAGCTCAATTTAGTTTTAGGAGCTATTGAATTTGATCCTGTCTCGAGTGCATTTGTGGAATTGAGATTAGGATTTGATTGATAAACTTATTTGTGAAATACATGTCTGTAGAGTTTCAATTTCGTTTTGGGAGCTATTTAATTCGATTTCGAGTTCATTTGTGGAATTGAGATTAGGATTTGATTGTAAACTTATTTGATGAATTTATTGGTATAAAATACATGTCTGTAGAGTTCTATTTCGTTTTGGAGCTATTGAATTTGATCGTGTTTCGAGTGCATTTGTGGAATTGATATTAGGATTTGATTGATAAACTTATTTGTGAAATACATGTCTGTAGAGTTTCAATTTCGTTTTGGGAGCTATTTAATTCGATTTCGAGTTCATTTGTGGAATTGAGATTAGGATTTGATTGTAAACTTATTTGATGAATTTATTGGTATAAAATACATGTCTGTAGAGTTCTATTTCGTTTTTGGAGCTATTGAATTTGATCGTGTTTCGAGTGCATTTGTGGAATTGATATTAGGATTTGATTGATAGACTTATTTGATGAATTTATGTGTGAAATACATGTCTGCAGAGCTCAATTTCGTTTTAGGAGCTATTGAATTTGATCGTGTTTCGAGTGCATTTGTGGAATTGAGATTAGGATTTGATTGATAAACTTATTTGATCAACTTATGATGCTATTGAGTCTAGATCAGGTTGCAGTGTAGGGTACAATTTTTTAGTATGACTTGCATATTTGGTAGCTGTCAAAATTTGATACTATTTTTAGTTGCTTATATTGAATAAGAGGATTAGGATTGTATTGATAAACTTATTCTGTATGATTATGATGCTATTCATTTGTAGATTCGGGTTGTAAGAATAATTGGATTCGTGTAACTGAATTATGTTGACGAATAATTTTCTTGATGCCCCTTGTGGGATATTTGAAATAAGAACTATGAAACATTCAATAATTAGAGAGTTCAATTTTGTTTTCTGGCTAAGAAATTGATTATTATTTTGAGTGCCTATGTTGAATTAGAGTATTAGGATTTAATTGATAAACTTTTCGAGATGATTATGATGCTATTGAGACTATTGAGTTGTAGAATTAGGTTATTTGAAATGAATGGCTTTGTGTAGAATGAGTTACGTTCTCCTTGTTTGATATTTGAAAATCTGTTTTCATTTTAATTATAATGCTATACAGTAGTAGAATTGTGTTATTTCAAATGACTGGCATCATATAACTTGATTTTTGTAGCTTAAATGATTTGATATTTGAAAAATCTGTTGTTCAATTAGAGGACTAGAATTTAATTGGTAAATTGATTCGGTTTAATTATGATGCTCACTGAAATAGAATCATGTTATTAGAAATGACTGGCATCATATAGCTAGTTGTGTTCAAAATTTGAGATTCTTGATGCACTTTATTAGGTTCTTAGAAAGGCTTAATCATATAGAGTTGAGGATGAGGAATTGGTAGGTATAATACTCATTCTATGTGAGGAATTGGTAGGTATAATACTCATTATGTATTTGCTCTTGAGTTGTAGGATCTATTGTATGAGTAATGTCTGGCTTCGTATAACTTGAGTTGTGTTCAAACATTGAGTTTCATGATGTTCGTTGTTAAATATATTATGAGTTACGGTTTAATGTGCGTGGATCTGATTAATATGGATAATCTTTGCAGGAAAAAGAAGCAGAGAATAGAATGTTGAATCAGAAAATGAAATATGATGAGATTGAGAATCAACTGAATGAAGCGGAAATGGTGATACTAGACCTTAGAGCAGAACTGGAAGAGACTCAGGATCGACTAGGTAGGGAGAAGAAAAAAGCACGTTATTCTCGGCTTCAAAATGAGAATGAGTGTCCAATTCAAAATGAGAATGAGTCTCTGTTTCAAAATGAGAATGAGTATGTGCTTCAGAATGAGAATGAGTGTTTGCTTCAGAATGAGAATGAGCGTCTCCTTCTGAATGAGAATGAGTCTCTGCTTCAAAATGAGAATGAGTGTCTCCTTCAGAATGATAATGAGTCTCTGCTTCACAATGAGAATGAATCTGTCCTTCAGAATGATAATGAGTCTCTGCTTCAAAATGAGAATGAGTCTCTTCTGATCCAAAATCAGAATGAGTCTCTGCCTCAAAATGAGAATGAATCTCATCTTCAAAATGAGAATGAAAATGTGACGCTTGAGAGTGATGTTGGTGGTAATGAGGTATTAACTGCATCTTTGGACTCTGGACTTGAACTTATGACTGTGGATGCCAACCTTTCAGGTTCTCCTTTGGGCTCTGGACTGGAACTTGTCACTGGTAGTAAGAACAGATCTGGCTTAGAGGTGGATACACTCAGTATAAAAAGCTCTACTCCAGACGAATTAACTAAGAATATGCTATCTGAATATGATGTTCACTCTAGCAATGATCACAGTGTTTCCTCCTTCCATGTAAAAGAGACTGAGCTGCTCACATCTTCGTTGAACGCTAGACAGGAACCTACCGCTGTAAAAGAGCCTGGGCTGGTCACCACTTTGGACTCTGGACTGAAACTTATTGCTGAAACTTATAGCAGTTCATCCTCAGATGAGGAGGATGAACCCAACCTTAGCTATTGCTGCCCAGCATGTGCTGCAGCTGATGCTGAAGAACGTTCAGGGAATCAGGTATGTCCTAAGGTTGAGACGTCATCTGGTCCTCGCAGTAATTCAACCAACTTCAATGATTTTATGTCTGTTGAAAGTGCTTCAGAGTCTGAAGAGGAGGTTCAACATGAAAAACATGAACCTGTTTCTGTGGTTCGGCGAAGTAGTAGAAAAAGAACTTTTACGCCCTTGGGCAATGTCCTTCGAACTTCTAGAAAAAGAACAAGCAAGCCTTCAGTTGATGTCCACCAAAGTACCAGAAAAAGCACAGCCAAGCCTTGGGGTGATGTCCGTCGAAGTACTAGAAAAAGAACAATCAAGCCCTGTGGTGATGTTACTTCCAAACTTGGAGTTCGCAGCTCTCGTCAGTTCAAGAAACATGGCATGACAGGTCAACAAATTTCAATATGCAAATCTAACAAAGTGAACGATAGTTTTAAATCTGGCCAAGATACGTTTCCAAGAGGAGATGGTACTGAAATCGAGGACAATCTCGGGCAAGAGTTTCCTAGTAGAAAATTCAAGCTTATTGAGGATCTACAAAATGATATGAAGCTGACAAATGTGTCAGTAGAGCAGGCATGTGAGGATCCGCAAGAGATTGTGGGTTCGCTGGATGTGGTAGCAGAGCAGGATGATACCAACGATCTACAGAAGGATACGGCGTTGATAGATGCGATGGTGGAGCATGATGAGCTTGCTGCGATGGTTGATTTGACTAGTTTATCAACAATTGTTTGCGAAGCAATAGGCGATGCTGTGATTATCGCATCTGATGCGAGAAATGCTGTGAGTAACGCATCTGATGCGAGAAATGCTGTGAGTAACGCATCTGATGCGAGAAATGCTGTGAGTAACGCATCTGATGCTAGAAATGCTGTGAGTAACGCAACTGATGCGAGAAATGCTGTGAGTAACGCATCTGATGCGAGAAATGCTGACACAAAAGGAAAGCCCTACATTACGTATAGCAGGAGGAAGAAGAAAACCAATCCAGTACCTGAAAAGACTTCATCTTCCGGGGAAGCTGTTCGTGAAGTAGATGGTGATAATTAAGCACTGAAATTCTAATTTGGTGCATACTGTCCAATGCCATGCTCGTTTTGTTACATATATTGTGGAGAAAATGATCTGGAACAAGATTTTCGTATTAGATCCATTTGTTTTGAAACAGTAACTATTGTGCCGTATGATGTTTCAGACTTCTAAGTTGCAGTCATGTTATTTGGGATCTAACTTGAACCTTTTGCTTAAGCTTATGTAGTTATATACTGTATCTTATACTATATATGAACATTACCAGTGTGTCAATGTTACTGTGTTTGCAGTTTATTGCTACTATCAGTCTTCCAAGTCGTAGTTTATGCTCATAAATGTTCATGTGTGATCTTTTGAAGGTGGAAGAGGTAGCGCATGTTTGTATGCTGTAACTCTGGCTTGTTTATTCGTATTCATGCACGATGCGCTTGCTCTGTACTTTCGTGCAACACCAGAGTCGGGCTTGCTTTCGCAATAAGATTCATTCTATCGTTGTAATAAAGAAGGCGCTTTCGCAATAAGATGTCATTTTCGCAAACTGTGTCTAAAGTCATTCTTAATTTCTTATCAATCACCTTATCATCCAGTTTTGCCTGATTTGCCCGAGTATGTTTAGCGCAAGAAAACAGAGTGTAAATTTTGTCATGGGTATAGATTTGGAGATTCCATTTGGTGTTATTGGGCAGAATGAGTAACTGTCGGGTCAGGTGGTGTGATGCAAAGTAGCTCAAGTAAGTGCTCTGCACAGTTTCATTTGATAAGTCTAAGTTTTCAATCTCCGACATTAAGCATGCCCCCCTCTTGAGTACCCAATTGCCTTTTCACTCCCAATGTTTCCTGTCATTTTAACAAGGACCATTGCACATTTTTAGCTTCTAGTGTTTTGATTTAATGTGAAAATAGCATGCTCATGCTTTTGCGTTCACATATGCTAGGGGAGCTAACACGATGCGATACTCTTTCAGAGAATGCGATCCCATGTGCAGATCCGACATTTAATATACATTGTATTTGTGTCATTGTGATTATCTCATAACATCTAAAAAAACACTCTAAATGATATAACCACCTTCCTCTCAAATCAACATACATGGAATGCAACCTGGCCCCTTGGACGTTTTTGCTTACCATTAACCCATCATAGAGTGGTATAAAATTGTCTCACTCTCACAAATGCGTACATACCATTTCGAAAGTAATTTATCTACTGGTCCACCCCTGACTTTATCCTTACTAATATCCATCGATTTTAATAATTGTCGATATCAACCATACTTAAATTCGATATCGTTTTCTAATACTACTATTCCAGATGAAGAACTCCCAATATTCTAATACTATCTCACAAATCCAGAGTGCGGTAAAAAAGAGCGCACACACATTATGATGCATCACTTTAAACTTTAACATGCTAAAAGCCAATGCACGCTTCTTCCTTCAAAAAACACACAAACAAGTGACAGGCCATTGGAAAGATATCCTACAGTATATACTAAACAGTACAAGTATGTAGTAATAAACAAGTTGTAGCAAGTAAAAAGCAATGATAAGGGGTATATAAACATGCACTGATGCTGCCATTTGATAATCTCAATGTTTTCTTGTCCAAAATGCACTCATCAACTCAACATCATTTGATCATTACATGCCAAATAGCCTTCTGATGCTGCTACCTCTGTTGCTGGTCACATTCTTCTTGCCCCCAATGCACTCAAACCTGCTCAGTACCTTTCATCTTGTAAAGTTATTTTGGACTTGAACTCTCAACTCATTTTCAAATGCTCAATAACATCATCTTACTCAATCTTATTTGAAAACTTTTAAAATTACTAGCCGTAATAAAGTTTAAATTCAGTATCATGACGCTCAATTCAGTTCAGATTTGTTTAGTTGAAATTTATATTTCAAATAAATTTAGTTCAATTAGGTTTAGTCTTTTTTAGGTGAACCAACCATAGCTCCATTTCAATAACAGTATCTATTTAGTTTTAGTCTAGACTCTAGACTAAGTTCAAAGTCAATATTGTGTTTCAACTGTTATATCTAGTATGGTTAATTTGAATTTTTTTTAAAGTGCATTGAAAACTTGATTTTTTTTCTACTCGAATCAAACATAACCTTAAGGTCCCTGTTGGAAAAATTCTCCAAAATGTACCATAAATTTACTACCCTGCCCATTGTGTACCGTAAGTTTGTTACTCTCACATTTTGTCCTGTAAGTTCACAAAAAATCTAATTTTTGTACATCGGACCAAATTTAGCCCGATGAACTAATATTAGGGTAAATATGAATCTGATTCCCCCCAATCCACCATGAACTCACGAATTAGTGATATTTTTTCAACTATTTCACCGGGATTATTGACATATCAAAATAAGAAAAAAAAATCAAAATAATCAAGGTAATTGTGGAGCATACCCCTTTGTATGACATATCGATGCAAACAAACAAATAAAATGGATCTGATATATATATATATATATATATATATATATATATATATATATATATATATATATATATATATATATATATATATATATATATATATATATATATATATATATATATATAATGAATGTCATAAAGACATAATGAATTAGTTGCTACTCTTCTTATTCTAAGTTCTAATTATTTGCGAAAATCAGTTGGGGTATGTTAAATTCTTAATGAGAGTTATATGTAATATAAATGTTCATTTTTTTAAAAAAAATTATTTATTTATTTATTTATTTTATTTTTGCAATGATATGTCATACTTATGGGTAACAATTACCTTGTTTGCATTAAAAGAAATAATTTTATTTATTTATAATTAGGCGAATTAGTGAAAAATTATCACGAATTCGCGAGTTCATAGAGAATTGAGGGTGATTCAAAATCAAATTTGCCCTAACATTAGTTCGTCGGCTCGATTTGACCCGAAGTACAAAAATTAGATTTTTTGTAAACTTACGGGACAAAATGTGGGAGTAACAAACTTATGGTACAAAATGGACGGAGTAGAAAACATATGGTACATTTTGGAGGATTTTTCCGGTCCTTGTCCGTTCTATGAAAAGTCACATGTTTACGCTAAATCACCATACCTGCAGCTCCATTGAAATTCGTAATCGTAAGTATAGTGTCCAGAGTTAATAAATCGTAAAATGAGTGTCAATTGAGAAGTATTTCGGATTTAACAAGATATCATAGTGGTTAAAACAGTAATATTGCCTGGGACGCCAAAAGGTAACCCCAAGTGCAGGCCTGAAAGCCAGAAAAAAAGCCTTCATGTGGTGAAACAATAACAATGACATAGCATGCTTTTTGTCTAGGCCTCTATATATAAGTAGGCTCAAGCATTGGCAAATTCAAAAGCATAACCAAACTTGTCACTCTCTAAAGGTCTCTTCACAAAGTACAAAGCTAGTAGTTAGTTTCTACTACAATGGCTGTAGAGATGCCAAGAGAAGATCAGTTAAAGGCAGTCTGTTTCGCAGCAGGCACGGCGGCATTCATGGCGTGCATAGAACGCGCTACCGTGGTGTCTCTTTTCGCACATTGGCGCGTTTGGGCGTTCCTGGCCCTGAACCTCTTGCTTTTAGCCATTCTCTTCACTTCGAAATGCCTGATCTCATCAGATGAAACCAACCAAGAGAACATTGCTGATTCCGAGTTTAAGGCCGAGAAGAAGAAGAAACCGGAGGAATGTAGTGCTCCTCCAGTGTCGAGTGATGAAGTCGAGGAGAAGATAAAACTGTCTGAATGCGGAGATAGTGTAGAGAACAAGGCGAAGATGGAAGAAGAAAAGGGCGAGAAAGAAGAAGAGGTTCTTGTGAACGAGCTTTCGAAAGAGGAGCTGAATAAGAGAGTGGAAGCGTTCATTGCTATGTTCAGGCAGCATTTGGTCTCTGATGCAAAGAGTCATAGGAGATACAGAATGCATCAGCTTAACTCGCCTAGGCGTGCATCTTTTTCGCACGAGTATAGGACCATTAGCGCATGAATGGCAAAGAATAGAACGGATTGTCTGTGCCACTTTTGTGTGTAGTTGACGAGTGTATTAGGCAAAGTTCATTCGCCTATACACTCGTCAATACCGAAAACCATGGAATTAGCATGTAGTTCCAGTGAGAGTTCATCTCAAGATAGATGTTTGTACTCTTTGTCCTTCTCTCGTGTGGTTCGGGTTTCAGGGCCGGTGATTCATCCGGTTCGTGTTATGATTTAGGATGACATTGGTGTAGAAGAGAAACCATGAGCTCAATGCCTCTAGAGATGTTTTAGCACTTGAGTGTCGCTTGATTCTTTTTATGATAACTAGTGTAGTTAGTTACTGTTGCATATTGCATCAGATGATTGTAATAGTTGAACAATTTGCACTGCAGAAAGAAAAATTTGAGCTAACATATGTTCTACAACTCAAGTCCAGCTGATGCTGTTTGAATGTACTTTCGTTGAAGCACATATATAAATCACTTAAAAGATCAAAACCTGTTTAGACTGTAGAGTTCCAAGTAGCACATAAACCAGCTTAGGCTATGCATTTTTCAACCTTAAATTCACCTAGTTTCGTTCAGATAAGTTCAATTCAAATTTGTTTAGTTGAAATTTATACTCTGCGACATGGGATATAGTATGACATTTCCGCGTATTGTTTATAAGATCATCCATTATCCCATCCATAAAATCAGTCTAATCGTGGTCTAAAATGCTGAATTTTCAGATTCGGATATGCTGAACAGCCCTTATATTGTAGGTGTTGGGTTAATTTTTTACGTAGTACTGTATTACTCTTCTTGGACCTAAGATTGGGCTGTTTTTGCTTGGCCTTGACTCTTGACAAAGCAGGATATGCAAACTTAGTTCACAGAACTCACCCAAAAGTTATGGCTGGCCTGAACTGATCCGGGTTTGAAAGATGATTAGTGTCTGTTGACTAATAAGTGGTAAAAATACTTGAAGAAATTTTATTGTCAGAGTGAATAGAATCGCTAAGGAACGCTGCTATAAGTGAGCACAAGTAAACAGTTCCCGTCCATTTGCTGACATTGTTAGCTGCTTCAGCCTTCAGCACTGCTTTGTCCCAAAACTCGGGTTAAGAACAAAACCAAGTACACACCAACACCAAAGAAAGCTTGCGAGCCCTTGATTTTACTGCAGCAAATTAAGACCAAGCGATGTTATAATTCAGAGAAGAGAGTTTGAAACGCGATAAACCAATTCTTATTAAGTGCCTAACCAAGCAAAATTTCACCATATCTCAATTTTATTCTAAATGTCTTGATCAACATAGCTCTTTCAAGAGCTTATAACACAGGGACGTACGTAATTGATTTACGGACAAAAGTAGAATTTCGGTTTACATAATCTGAGATGCAATTTTCTTCGCAACCACCAAATAAAGCCCAAGTGTCCAAGCAAAATTTCACCCTATCTCACAATCTTATTCTAAATGTTTTGAACATAACTCGTTCAAGGGCTTAACGGAGGGACATAATTAATTTCCAAACAAAAAAGCTTAGAATTTCACTTTAACATATTCTCACATTTTCCGCAGCATAACTAGACATAATCTCATCACAATCTGAGATGCATGCATGTTTCTTTGTAACCACTCTAAATAAAGCCTAACCAAGCAAGTTTTCACCTTATCACAATCTTGTTATGAACATATTCTAAACCTGCATTTCTTCACTGATCATAAAATATTCCATAAAGATAAAGATCCTTCTTTAGACCAGAACCACTTATATCCTCATCAATTTAGCCATGCATATATCACATATCACAACGGAAGAAAATAAAGATTGTATTCATCTTCTAATGAAAGCACAAGTTTCCTTTATTAAGGATGCACCTTAGCCTAATAACAATCATTCTTCCCTTTACTATCTTTCTTTTTCTTAGATAATCTTTGATAAGATGTTGAGGTCCCTTTGACCTTTGTAGATATGTTCAGTACAAGTTATATATAAATTCACCAAAACCTATCTAATCAGAAAAGCATTAATTACCATGTATCTACATGTGGTTTAGAATTTTCTTATTGTGGCAAATTTCAACAATGTGCTATGTCACTCACAAATCAATCTAGAAGTTGATATTGAATGAAATGGTCCACCCAACCATCGTTGTTATATCACATGTCTGTTTTACCTGACCATGTACGTAGTCGTCTTATTAGGTGATTCAATACTATCTGGCAAAAAATAAAGTAATTTAACTAAGATAATATTACTATGCGATAAAATCATTAAAGTGAATAAAATTAGTGAATGGTAACTTGAAATTTTTTTACATCTAACTTTTTAGAAAATAAGGTGACTAATGGGCTATCATTTACCTCACCTTGTCAAGTCGGTTCGCTTTGTCAAACATAAATTAAAACCAATCCATTTAAATAGAAAATAAATGATTGATGAGAGTGGTTTCACATTAACAACTAGTATCGCTCACATAAAATCAGATTGTTTTATGAAACTGACACCTATGGGTTGATATTAAATGAACTGGTCCAACCAATTATCATCGTTTCTTCTACAGCATCATGATTCATGAGGCATCTTCTGGAGTGGCTACATGGTGCAGTCCAGTTCTTAAATAGACGAGGTTGATATATATCTGCTCAGACAAGCCCACCTTAACTGCTTGTTAGAATGTCGTATCTTAGCAACTTGTGAAAGCATTTTCATTTAATTTAATTCACGTGCAATGTATATAACTTGTTTTAAAATAACTAGTCTATCCGTCCCACTCGTTTTATTTATTTACATATTTTTTTCTTCGTCAAGTTCATTATTTATGTTTTATTTTTTGTCTAATTTTTATCACTACTCTTTATAATGGATCCCACCAATCAAACACATAATATAACACTCTTTAAAAATTAAACGAAGACTGTTAGCAACGGATGGGTTACTAGTGACTATAGTTAAAGAAATTCAATTAGATAAGGAGCAGCAAGCTAAGATAGGAATTGTTTTGTCTGGAGAAAGAGTACATGATTTGCATAAACTTCGTGAAAGTGACAAAAGCCTACGGATTTAAGGGCTGATTTTATATCAACCATTTCTTAACACACAAGTAGCCGATATACTGTATATTTTATTTTACGTATTATAACATTTTGCATTAGAAAAAGGGTGTCAATGGTCAAGGAGAACAATTAATCAGTTTTTAGCTTTTTGGCTCGATTCGGTTCTGATTTTTGGTTTACTAGTTTTGAACTTTGAAGAACAAGTTTCAATTTGAATTGGCAATTTAACATTCAGTTAAGTTTTCAGCTCTACAAAGTAATGCGTCAAGAGTCAAGAGTGTAACACATTTTGTGCCAACCAAATTCCCTATGGAAGAAAGATGATTACGACTGTATTTGATTCAGGTTTAAGAAAAAAACAAACACATAATTCAGTTTTGTTTAATTCAAATCATTTTTAGTTGAATTATACAAAGCCTACTCCAAAAATAGGTTTGCTAGGAGCAATGAACGAAAGTAAGAATATAAGCTAGAGAAACGTTTTCTTAGATGACAGTCTCATGATCAGTCGTACCTATGAGACATGTTGAGTATTCCTTAGAAAACCACCCCAACATGGTGTGGAAGAAGGCAATGCATGGAAAATTCTTAGAAACACTGACCGAGCACTACTAAACCTAGTTCAAGATACTACTAGGTAGTTACAAGTCGACCTCAAACGAGTGGAAACGGAACAAGGAACGACGACTTGTTAAAAGTTTGAAACAAAACATGAGATAATCCTATAATGCTAATCTTCTAAATTATCTAATCATAATAAACCAGCTAAGTCAAATTAGTGAATAGTTTGCAAGCTAATTAGCAAATAGTATAAGAGCAACTCATATACGTTGTCAAAAAATTATGGAATAATTTAATATCACCATCCCACTAACTAACAGATTGATAGATAGTAGAAAAATAAAAATAAAAAGCATCATCTTAATTAATTGACAGTTGAATCTTGATTCAATTCATTTATTCAACGGGAGACATGAGTAGAGAATATTATTGAGTCATTTCATTTGACATATACCAGCAAAATTCGACTTGATCTGATTTGATTTGATTTTGTTGTGTTTTTAAATCATGAAACGGCCTAATTAGTGATTAGTACTTAGACCTGCATAATAATTACAAGCATGTCAATTGCTTGCAAGTACTACTATCAACTGGAATTTAGGTACCTAGTTGGGTTACTTTTTTAATTCTCTCTTAATCCACCTAATGTGAGATCATAGTGATTAATTTGATAGCTACGAGTAGAGACCTGCCCCATGGTTTTGGAAAACCACATAGATTACATCAGACACCATTAGAGGTTAATTAGCACCAATACTCATTGACCGGGTTCAAAAGGGGTCCGGTTCAAACACCTTTTTAAGAGTCAAATTAGCCGATCTAGCATTATGAAACCAAACTCAACTTTTAAAGAATAGTTTACATTTTACAATTCAAAATACACGGAACTATCTCACTAAAGTTATCACTTGGCACCTATTGGGTCTATTTGGGCACCTAGCTAAGTATAGGGTATAGACTTGACCATCGATCAGGAACTGCCGGTTCTGGAAATATAAGTTTCATGTAAGTTTCCTACTACTTCATAATTCTAGAACTGATGGTAGAACCCGGTCGGTTCTTGTTTCGCTTTCCAAAATCGTAAAAATTGACGATTCCGTAAACTTGATTTGTGTTATGAAGTTCATTCTTCCTAAGTTTGTTCTTTTTTAAGAAATTTGACCACAAGACACAATATGTCAGGGTATAGCCAGTCATCTAACAACGTTTAGATAATATTCGAAGAACATACTATCATCAATTTCCCTTCACAATTTTCAAATCAAATTCTATTATACTTTTTTATACACTCTTGTAAAACGTATTTATGTTGTGATGCTCAAAACCATAATTCAATCAGGCCAATTTATTTTTACACTCGAATCTCTATCTAAATTTACAATTTTCCCAAAACTTATGATAAAGTCTAAAATTCCACCAAACCTTTCAAGAAAATTGTAATCTACCCCAAAGTTAGTGAAAAAAGTGACAAGATGAAAAAAAAATTGATTCTTTTTTGATAAAAAAGTATTGGGGACCCATGTCATTCAATAATAAATATGAAAATTAAATAACGAATAATTTTTTTTAATAGAAATAAAATTATGTTCATAAAAAGAAAAGAATAAATCTAAAATAATATTATATAGAGTATTATATAAAGTGATTGAATTTATTTCTTTTCAAAAACATAAGTTTACTTTTATTATATGTTCTTTTATTTTTTATTGACTGTTGTTATTTACATATTTTTACACACCTAGATATTTTTAATTTAGTTTTGATATATTTTTGAAATTTATGGTACTTTTTTTTGTTAAAAAAATAATAATAATTATAATCTAGTAATTTAATTTTCATATTTATTATTGGATGACATAATGCTTTCATCGAAAAACAAATTGGCCCTTTTTTATATTCATACTCATAGTCATATGGTATATTCGAACCTATTACCATTCTTCACACATCAATAACTTTTTAATCTTAAGAAAACCCAAATCAACACGCAAGATCACGACCCCAACGGCCAAACGCCCCTAAATACAACACCATTTGTAATTAGCCTGCAGCTTTGCCATTATACACACACAGCTAGCGCATACTGATACTAGACAAAATCCCAAGTTTTACTTTTCAAAAAAGAGCTGTGCAATCCAAGTTTAAGGATAAACTACAAGTACTAATTAATAATACTAGAGGAGCTTTACTTTCTTTGTACACACAATGAAAAGCAGTTTACATAGCTTATAGTAAGGCTTAAGAGAGTATCTTTCCCTTTCCCAGTTTTCATGATTTATTACTACCAGTCTCACACAAGAAATACGTGATGAGCACCACCAGTAGACAACAACAATAATGAAGAGATGATAGATAGAATCACATGCGGTCCAAATTATATCTTCACTCCACCTAAGTTTCATCAAACATCACACACACCTTTGACCTTCTCTCCCTCCCTCTTTCTCGTTATTACCGTTTCAGCCATAAACTAACTCCCAGTCTTCTTCCTTTTGTCCCTTTACTATATATAAGTACCCGTCTGCAGGCGATCAATACTATAATCCCTTCATCTCCAGACAGGAAAGGAAATGTACAGCTTGGTGGTTCATCATAAGAAGACTCGTTTTTCGGCTATTTCGTTGATGCTGTGATTGGTGCATGAGTTGTGGAGTTGTGCTTTCATGGGGAAGCGCTTTGGTTCGAAGAAGAAAAGGTTTCCTAGGTGGTTTTTGAGGAAGCAGAAGAGAGAGAACTTGTTTGATATTTCAGGCTAGTTTTTTAGGTCTTCCTTTTTGTTGTTGTTAAGTGGTTTATCTTCTGTGATTGTGTATATTGAAGATGGTGTTTTCTATACAGATTGTGGGGAAGATGATGACGAATCCATCCACAGCGTTGCCTCGGCGCGGTCACCAGAGATGGACCCGTCCACAGCAGGAGATGAACTGAGGTTAGTTTTGGAAACAGAATAAGTATAACTTCTTGTTAGTCATAGACCTCATGGAGACTTTTGTTTTGATGAGGTTGAGTTTTTACATTTTCAGGATATTTGTGGGAACATGGAATGTGGCGGGAAGGTCTCCGGTGGGAAGCTTGGCGGTAGATTTAGATGAATGGTTGAACCTTAGAGAGGCAGTTGATATGTATGTTCTTGGGTATGTCAAATTCAAACTATGAGCTTCAGCTATATATAAGCTTTTTGTTATGGCATGGTCTGTATTCCCTGAGAGGAAGAGCTTCTTTTTCACTTTTTTACCTTCATGCAGGTTTCAAGAAATTGTCCCGTTAAAGCCAGCAAATGTAATCGGAGCAGAGGATCCAACAGAAGCTTTAAACTGGAACGAATTAATTGGGCAGACACTTAATGACAAATATGGATGTCCATGGTTAACACCTGTTGTACATCCTATTACAAACGAGAATTACAGTGATTCTAGTGAAATTCGACTTACTGAAAGCAGTAAATCAGACAATACTGCAAAAGATGTGTCGGGAATTCGGGATGAGCAGAAAACTGAATACAGGTATAAACTGTTAGCGAGCAAGAAGATGGTTGGTGTCTTTATTAGTGTATGGATGAGAAGGGAAATGCTAGAGAGGTATAACATATCAGGTGTGAAGGTTTCTTCCGTGGCTTGTGGCATAATGGGCTATTTGGGGAATAAAGGATCAGTTTCTGTCAGTATGTCAATTGAAGGTACTAGTTTTTGCTTTATAGCTGCTCATTTAGCCTCCGGTGAGAAGAAAGGCGATGAAGGCAGGCGAAACCATCAAGTCTCAGAGATTTTTAGGAGAACATCATTCAGACGACTGCGCATGGATGAGAATGATTTTCTTCCACTAACAATCTTAGGACACGAGTAAGTTGACTGGCTTGTTTCGTGAAAGAGGATTATTACATTGTTTCATACTTCTTACTTTTGTTTCAGGTTTCTGGATCTAGATAAGGTTTTTAACATGAATTGCTAGGATTACGTAATCTTGTATCTTATGATAGGTATTGTTATGTTGTAGAACAGTCGGATATTTTGGTTCGGTGATCTCAACTACAGACTGTTCCTGGAAGACAATTTAGCCAGGCAGTTGATTAAAGAAGAAGATTGGAGAGCACTGCAGAAGTATGATCAGTTGCGAACTGAATTAGAAGAAGGCGGAGTATTCCAGAGCTGGAAAGAGGGAAATATAGAATTTGCACCTACTTATAAATATTCTTCCTACAACTGCAATAGGTATTCAGGTGGAATTCCTATTAGAGCAGGAGAGAAGCCAAGAACTCCAGCATGGTAAATTTATAATCCATATGCATTCTATGATTATCATTTGTGTTTTTCGATTTCAACCGCAAGAGGCTGAGTCCTGGCTCAATGCTCTGTCGGTCAAGCCTGGAACAACCTCTTTGCAAATATGCAAAAAGCGCGGCTACATTGTGCATATAAATATGACTATCCCCAAGAGCCAGGGAGCACTTGGGGTTATACCCTTTATTCCAATACAATTACAGGTTCCATGAGCCTCAGGTTGAAGGCATCAATGCTAACAAATTTTGGGAGATGTATTCCTTGATATATATATATATATATATATATATATATATATATATATATATATATATATATATATATATATATATATATATATATATATATATATATATATATATAATTTATTTTTATTTTATTTTATTTTTATTTTTTTGGGTGTGCACATTCTTAAGATGATGTATAACGTGTTCAATACATCGACAGGTGTGATAGGATTCTGTGGTATGGCAAAGGAATCAAGCAACTTTCCTACTTTCGTAGTGAAATCAAGTTTTCTGATCATCGTCCAGTATCAGCTCTCTTCTCTACTTGGATTGAAGTGGGAAAATCCGACAAGCCTAAGGGTCATCAAGCTCCAGCGACAACTTTCGCCAGAACTGGCAAAACTGTATGTTTCCTTGTATAACATGAATTCTATTCACTTTCCCACACAGAAAGAGAACAGTAGTGAACACATGCTAAATTGATTATATAATATCTAAGTACTAAATTTCTAATGTATTTCCCATATGAATCCGCAGCAAAGAGACAAAACAACTAGAGAAGAGCAAACATCCACATTGCAGTCATTAATCAAGCAGGATACAGAATCTTGACCAAGAAATATTCATTCTTCTATAGCTGATAGATGATGCACAGCTTAAGTACTTCTATTTTTGTATTTTTACTAGAAATATTCATGATTCCTAACAGAAAGTGAATAGAATACAAGGTTGATTGAAAAAACAGAAAGTTCCATTTCATGGTCATACCAAATTGAAGATCCGATGACAGCATATTAATACGAAATGCTAAACTGACAAGGGTGTCTGTTGACCAACTAATGTCACTATTCTCTTTACATGCATATATCAATCATAACAGCCAAATGAGAGAACATGTTAGCAAGCGAATGTAAGTTTCTGTGTATGTAAAGGTACCCACGAAGAGAGTCCCTCACGAATTATTTAACTCGGGGCCTAAATGTTTCAAATATTCTCTAGAAGCTCCTCAAATTTAGTTAACAACAAAATAGGAATTGGTGATGCAGTTAAACCACTTACATGATTTCAGTCTATCTGACTGCCAGTAATCTGACTGTCGGTCATCTGACTATCGGTCATTTGACTGTCCATCATCTGACTTTCAGTCAATTCCTCTGAATTATCTTTACCACAACGGGGGCATATGAATCTCTTCTGCAGCTCATCACCAAGGGCAGCACATTTATCTTCCAGTTCTGATGTCAGCGTGTTTCCCGTTAAGGCAAGAACATCATTAAGTAATTTAATTTCTCAGGCTAATCCTGAATTATTCTACATTTGAAAGTATAAACAGTATATTTCCAGTCAACTAGATAATTTTCTCTGAAGTGCAAAGTACCCAAAGGCTAAATCAAATTAACTGCCTGAATATCTTGTCATTCTATATAACTAAATGCTACAAACAGATTATTATAAAAATAATACGGAGTAAAGATTTTGTAGATAATTACTTCATATAGCAGAAAGAAGATCATAGGAAAAAGTTTCCGTAGCTCAAATTACAAAACAGAAAATTATGCATGGTTGTTACCCCTATCCATTTAGAGACCAATCAAAGTTTTATCTAAACAATAGCACATCATTTCAGTAACTTAATTAGATCACGTTGCAAATAATGAGATAACTGTAAAACCCAAACCCACCTCCTACTAATTTTATATCATAACAGTTGGGATTCAGAAGGATTTCAGGAATTAGGACTATTTCTATACTATCCTCAGAAGTAGTAACCCTATCATTCAATAAACTTTGCAGAGGTCCTGTATTTTTATCATCCTGCAGTGGTGAAGATAATCATATATTTAAAAGACAAAAACCAAGGATATCTACTCAACTCTTGTAGCTCCATGCTCTCTTTCATTACTGAATCCAACAGCAATGCTTTCTTCTCCAGGCTAATAAGCTCTTGTTGAATCTGCATAATGGCAAGAAGTTTTTTCACCTTAATTAGAAAATATGAAGCTTCACATATTTGCAAGGATATAAACACCTTTGTGGATTAATTTCATTTCCATTAATCTGCAAGGATATACGCAAGCATAGAGATAAATCATCACCTCATCATGAATCAACTGCTCAGAGTTATGCTGCTGTTCCTCATGGTCAGTCTGCAACATTATCTCCTTAAGTTTGGTCTCTAGTTCCTTTGTGGTCTTTTGAGCATCCTCTTCATTCTTACTAGAGAAGCCTGCTTCTGGATGGACCGAAATAAACGCTAAGCACAAAGTAACAGGTAAAGGAGATGAGGCTATGCCATTGCTATGCAAGCCATTGAAAAACCTATTATGATTACTTAAAATATCTATAGTGTAAAACTTTCTTTATGCGACCAACATCCAGCATTACCTATCCTCCACATATTTAGTTGCTGATGATAATAAAACTGAATGGTCATTATTAACAAATCATATAGCCAAAATTGACATAATAGTTCATACCAGTATTGGAGGTACCCACAGATACTGTTTCTTCTGCACAGCCATTGTCTGAACTGAAAGAGGAATACGACTCATGGAATTTCCTGTGGACCAGAAAGACAATTTACAAGTTTATTTTCCCAGAAACGGATCAGCTAAGTTAAATCTAGATTAGCACTTCACAAACTGAACTCCTCCAGCACATTCTGAAATATGCATCAAGTAAGCACACCAAGTTTTCATTACTGTTATGGTACTGGAAAAAACTCAGTACAGATTTTGTTTGTAAATTGAGAAACCACCAAATCAGATGGCATATTCTAGATATGGTGAAGTATTCACTTAGTCAAAGTAACTAAGTCCTAACAAATACTTAATGGACTAAGTAGAGTAGACCTGCCTTATCTTTACATTTAGCTCCAGCATTTGGGAAATAAACTCATCTCTGCAAAAACAAAGTTCAGGCACATATTTAGAAGAAGAGACTCAGTAAGGGATTGCTTTGTAACTCTGTGTAACCAGCTTAATTCACAGTGGAGAGAAGATATATCTTAGTACCGCATCAAGTTGCCTTCACTCTTTATGCCATTGAAACATAGTCCGCCACAAGCAAATATAAATAATCAAGTTAGTTCAGTGTCATGGCCGACTTCAAACAGACAATCATAAGGAAATATATCACTAGAAAACACCTTCAGAGCATCCAATTCAGATCCAACTTTTGATATCTCTTTGTTGGTTACACCGTGCCTCGCCTATGACAAGACGAAACACAGATGAATCAATGCAAAGCGTGATTACTTGAATAAAACACATACGTGGAGACTAGTTCAACTAATAAAACTTCCCCGACTTCCACACCTAGTATCACAGGCAGGAAGAAGCACAAACTAACATAATGCAAAATTAATAGGTCTTAGTACATACACTAAACGCGACCGGTTCAGCATACACACAAGCTAAACGAATTAATACATTTTTCATCCATAACTGATATCAGCATTTCGACACGCAGGTGAAGTAACACAAACTATCTCACAGAAATCATAAACATGTGACATTTCTAAATAGAGTACATCATCAACAGATCCTATCCCTACACTGAAAGCATCCCACTCAATACTCACACAATAACATGAACAAATTCTAATTTGAAATCACGAGTAGACCTCAATCGCCTGAATTGAAGCTTCACTGATGGAGAGTTGAACTTCATAGCCTTTGATCTCTTGCTCAGCGGTCTCCTTAACGCGCTTCGCTTCTCCGAGCTCCAAATTAGCTGCTTCCAGCTCAGATCTGAGCTCCTCAACTTGCTTTTTCTGGTTCAGAATTCTCCTTTCTGCCGATTAACAAAAAAAAATAAAAAAAATTAGATTATCAGAAATTGAGCACGTATGAGACAATGGAGTGCCCAATGATTTACCGCTGTGCGATTTTTCAGTGCTGAAGTCATGAATCAGAGTGAGAAGCTGCTTCTGTGGTTCGTCGTTTCCCGCCATTGAGCTTTAGAGGAGGAGAATAATTCGAACGCCAAAATTCAAATGGAAAGGGTGAGTCGCTGAGATACTTGTGAAGATGGAGTTTCGTTTTAAAACGTAGAATTTGGTTATGCCTTGTTTATATATACACAGTGGTGACTGAATCTCTGCCGTAGATTTGGAAGCTGAAGATAGATCGACGGTGTACAGTAGTCCAACATTATTTGGGTGGAGACGTGAGACATAGTGGTAAAGTGTAATCTCTTCCGTCCGATCTATTGAAATTTGTACCTTTGTTTTGTTGATTGTTTTTATTTCAATTTAACTTCCAATTAGTCCCTGATTTAGGAGTAATCGGAGATCAAACAGAGAAAAATATCAAGGAAATAAACGTATATAATTCATTGGGACAGATAAAGTATTGCTAAGTTGTGTGGTTTAAACATGTAGTGAAATGACACAAACGACCATATAAAAAAATGACACAAACAACCTGGAAACAATCCGCAAAAGATATGTGTTTTTTACCATAAAACACACTGATTTGTTGCCCATTCGTATGTGTATTTGAGTTGTGTTTTAGACACAGTCAAATGTATTTTAAAACCGATTAACCCTATTTAAAAATATACAAGTTGATGTGTTTCAAAATGCAGCTCAGGCACACACAATGAACCAACTCCAATTAAAATACAATATTTCAATCATTATGTTTCAACGATCAACTAGATCAACTATTACGAAACACTCAAACCAGTCGCTAACTATCGTTAAACTGAATGGAAGTTTAACAGGGAGAACCTGGCCTGACATTCTCTCTTAAAAGTTCTCTTCCAAAACTCCTTTGGGCCCATAAAAAATTAGGACTGTTTAAGTGGGCTTATCAGTCCATACCACGGTCTGGTCCATTCCTTTTGCCTTCTTGCATATCGATCCAATAATCCAGTCTGTATTCCACATAATGACAGCTTTTTTTTCTTTTTCTTTATTTTCTATTTTAAATTTTTAAATAATACAAAACCAGCTTCCGGTGAGTTGCCTCTTCTCCGAACTTCTGCAGCTCGGTCAAGTAAATTACATTTCGCGACAAAAAATACAAACAATCGTCACAGTATCATTTCGTCCTTCACCAAACCTAACAGATCGGCTTTGATTTTGTCAACGGAGAGTTACTCTGAGAAGGAGGAGGAAGAAATTGCACATTGCAGGTGTGAGGACTTGTTCAATCCATCCGCCCAGAAATGGGGGATTTCAACCTAGCTTTGGTGATTGTAGCAATCATCGTCTGTGTCCTCGTATTCCTCTTCAACATCTACCTCCTTGTCAATTACCAACACCCTGATGACAAAAACCAGGCCTATTTCCCCAAATTCGTCGTCGTTTTAGGCCTCTCCCTCTCAGCCATCTCGATTCTCATGCTCCCTGCCGATGTGGCCAACCGGCAGGCATGTCGTCACGCGATTTACAACGGCGCGTGTAACCTCACGCTCCCGATGAAGGATCTGTGGCTCGCGGTTTACATTGTGGATGCTATTTTGGTCTTCTTTGTTATTCCGTTTGCTATGTTTTACTACGAAGGCGATCAGGATAAGTTAGTTTAGTTTCTATCTAGCTGCTGCATTTTGTTGTGATAATGTAATGTGATGTGTATGTGTTGTTGAATTGCATTTGTGGTTTGTGGTTGCAGAACTGTGGGGAAGAGGATGAAGAGTGCACTGATTTGGGTGGTGGTTACTGCTGTTGTTTGCGCTCTCGTTCTCGGGATTATGTATGGTGAGTCTGAATGGTTTGCTTGCTAGTTATTGAGGTTTTAAGAGCTGTGGCTGACGATTTTTTGTGCTTATTCTGAACTTTGATAATGAGCTTCCTGTATTAGTCTGCTTGTGTTTTTACATGGTCATTAACAAATAGGTTAAGTGTCATAATAATGTTGTCAGTTGTGTACTTGGATTCGGTCACCTGGTTTTGGATGCTTGGAATTTTATGAGCTGTAGGTTTTGCATTGTTTGATCAGTTTCAACTGATGAAAATGTGGTTGGTGTCGTATTTTAGGTGCCAAAGTATTCAGTTTCCCATCAAACCTATTGCTTTATTAATCCGTAATGGAAAACATTATTGATGTTTTGATGATGATAGTCAACTGCGAATAATTTGTTAGTTGCCTTGATTGTTTTGTGCTTGTGTATTTAGTCATTCACAAATAGGCGCGCACGGGGTGGTGTGGGGTTGGCAGGGTTTTAATAATGGTGTCAGTTGTTGTCATACGTACCTGGTTTCTGATGCTTGTGATTGTGTTTTACATATTGCACAGACAATGTGATATTTGATTTTTTTTTGCTTCCTAAATCTGCAATAGACAATGTGACCTTCTAATCATGTACATTTGAATTTAATTGGCCGCAATCATTATCATGGTTAATCACAGATACCATGTTTATTGACTATCTCCAGAATTTATGCATGTTCTCCACCTCTCTTATGAGTTTTGGTTGGGCCACCAACTTCTACTGCCCTATGCCGTTTTATCTATTCCTTCATCCACTCTCTTCTTTCTTCCTATTTTATTTTTTCTCCAGTAAATCTAATAGGAACCCAAACCAGTATTAGATTGCTTAACAGTTAATAATAGCACGAAATGATGGATTTTATTTCTTCTTCTCAGGGCTTCTGGGACAAGTGGACTTCACTGTGAGGCACCTATCTTCCTCCACCCAATCCTTCCCATCATCTTGGGATTTCAACAGTGGACAGCAGTGTATTGGAACTGGAGCAAGACAGGTCAGTGAGAGCTGAAAGACTAGATGGTTTAATCTACTAGATTTTTGCTTTCGGATACTTACAAAAATTATGCTTTCTGTTCCCAGTGCTCTGCATACTCCGCCAGCGCCTCATCTGAGACTACATGGACCATGCGAACTACCTTCCCGGAATATGTTGTTGCTCTTGCTACAATTGTTGGATCTATACTCTTCACTGTATGTTTCCCTTGCTATACACACATCAAATATCGTATTTTTAGCTATAAAAGATATGTGAAAAATACCATTCACTACATGACATTTTATGTATTGGATTGCAATGCTCTAGATTTCTGTATGACTTTTAATTCAAATCCTGTGCCTGAGGTCTTAAAATTTTACTGTAATGTCCAGATATTTGGTGGTGTTGGAATTGCTTGCCTTCCACTTGGTCTTATATTTTCGTTTGTTCGGCGTCCAAAGGCTGTCATAACACGTTCTCAGTACATCAAGGTAATCACTTTTTCTCACCTTGGAATTTTTCCATGTGTGTTTGAATGGAGACACTTCTATTATTCTGGCTGTTGACGTCCACACCTACAACTTAAGTAAGGCTTAATGTATACGTCATGTAGGAAGCAACGGAATTGGGGAAGAAGGCAAGAGATCTGAAAAAAGCTGCTGATGCACTTCATCAGGAGGAAAGGAGTGGCAGTAAGGGAAGAAAATGGCGCAAAAATGTGAAATCTGTGGAGAAGGTTTGGCTTCTTTTTCTGTAAATGTTTCCCATCATCTATTGATGTATAATCAGTTTTCCCAACTTTGGCTTCTTTGTTCTGTGCTGTCACTTGTTTGACATTTATTCTCCCGGTGCCAGTAGATGATAATAATACTCTATTGTGTTCTTGATCGGATCTATTCACTATTCAGTAATTGTCCGTATGGATGTAATTAACTTGCAGGAGCTGCTTCTTTTGGAAGAAGACGTAAAGGCTTTGGAAGAGATGTATCCTCAAGGAGAAAAAGTAACTTAGAAATTTATCTCACCCAGTTCACTATTTGCTAATCTAAGATATCATTAAGCAAAAACTAGTAGAATAAGTATAGTGATGTCATTCTTGATTGATTCAGGCTGAGGCATCTTGGGCTATGACTGTTCTTGGCTACCTTGCCAAACTGATACTTGGAGTTCTTGGGTAAGTTTTATCAGCAGCACTTTGCCCTTTCTGTATCATACTTGAAGATTTCAGGAACAATTTTGTGCTCCTTGTGAATCTGTAGTAGTGGGGAATATTGTTTACTGAAGGACTCTAAATATTACTTTACGTGGTCCAGTTTTCTTCTGCACTGTTTTTGTGGCTGTAGTATTTCTTATCATATCAAAAATGCTGGTAATTGATTTAACTTCTTGGAACAGGCTCATCGTTTCTGTGGCTTGGATCGCTCATATAGTGATTTATTTGCTTATTGACCCTCCACTTTCTCCATTTCTAAATGAAGTTTTCATCAGATTGGACAGTGTATGGGGTAAGTTAACTCCGTTTGCATTTTCTTATTTTCTACCCTGCGATGCATTGTTTAATTGGATATTCTCTCGTCTACTTTTAGGTCTTCTCGGAACTGCAGCATTTGCTTTCTTCTGCTTCTACCTTCTGCTTTCTGTGATTGCTGGAGCAATGATGCTTGGCATGAAATTGGTTTTCGTTACAATCCATCCAATGAAGTATGTATATGATTGGATTTTTTCTATTTCTGCTGTGATATTTTTATATCCTATCTTTTGTGTTCTCTAGCATTTTGTGATTGGAGTCTGAAATTTGAACTTTTTGACAGATGGGGTGCTACACTTATGAATTCCTTTCTCTTTAACGTGGGGCTTATCCTTCTTTGTTCGATAAGGTAATTTATGTCTATTTGAGTTTTGGTGCAGCTCTATTAAGACTTGCAAGCTTTGTTGGATGAGTGTGGTTGGTTTAGTTGGGTAAGAGTATATTTATGGTGATCATTGGAAGTTAAATCCTTGTTTTTTCCTGCCAACAAAATACCAGTTCCTTGTTACCTCAAAAGTATGATTGCATATTAACTGGTTTCTATTCATGATGATTATCATTTCTATTTGTTTTGAATGTTGTAAATGATGTGAGAATTGAAATGCAAACTTGAAACGCTATTGTCAGATTGTCAGATGCTTGCTGTTTATCTTTCTTTATTTTTCAAAATCTTTTGTGAGCTCAAGGATCCTATTTATTCTGTATGTAGCAATTCCCTTTTTGGGGGAAAAAAGATACTCATTTCTCTACTGGTTTACTTATAATTGGTTTCATTTGTATCATGATGCAGTGTGATTCAATTCTGCTCCACCGCGTTTGCATATTATGCGCAAGCTACTGCTGCTCAAGAAATATTTGGTCACACATTGCAATCTCTTCGGGGAATCAAATACTTATACAAGTTGGTTTCCATTTCCCCCTCTATTATCTAGTATAATTTTTTCATGAAAAATCAGTTTGCATTTAGTTCACATTTCACTTCCTTTGCTGATTTCAGGTATAATGTGTTTCAAATCGCTTTCATCATTCTGGCTGGGCTCACGTTTGTATATTATGCTGCTTTTGTAAGTTTCGTTATTTGTTTAGTCGGTTAATTCTCCTTGTTTTGGTCGTACATCTGGTCTGAACTCTGAAAACTGTTTCTCCTTTTGAACTCTCAGGGATGGAGGAGAAAGAAGCCTAGTGGCAGATTCCAGCTTTCGTCATGAACATAAACTATGAGAACAGATCTAACACTGGAGTTTTCTTGGATTGCTTGATGTATCACTTGATGCAGCTCTTTATGTGAAGTTCTTTGTTTTCGGGGAAGAGAGACCTACATCGTACGGGAACCAATGACATTGCGAGAGTTGAATTTAGTGAATTGGTGCGGCAGCTTTTACTTGTTCTCCACCTGGTGTGCGTATGGGTTAGATTTCTGTTGTAAAACTGTGTTTGCATGTAATGTGACAAGTTGGTTTACAAAACTGAGAAATTTCCATGGATGTAATATATATAGCCAGTGAATAGTAGTTTATTTATTATTCTTTTGCAACATGATTTGAACCCTAGAGCATCAACATCATTCTTTGTGAAATCATTTTTTTTTTTTAAATTAGTTCGTCTGGTTCAATCCGTGTTGCAAAGTGCAAACTGTACAGTGCATGTGCGTGATGCTTTTGCAATGATATACGTTGCTTCCTTAGACACAAGCCACACGACCTTTCGAATATATGCCAAATACCTCCAGTGGGAGACTGGGCAATACAGGTGCACCTTACCAAACACCTCCAGTGGTTCCTCTAAATTGCTGGTAAGTTTGAGTGAAGATATATGCACGGTGTGAGGCCCAGTATACCATGCGCCTGCAGCGGGCAAGTCAAGGAGATTCAAAGATAAATAGTGACACTTTAAAAACCCCATTTTATTTTGTCGACTTTTTCGATGTTTAAATTGATCTCAAATTATTCATAATTCATTGTGAAAAAAATAATTTTAAAAATTATATTATGAAGGTACACTTATTATATTTTCATACATAATTACAATTACACGCACGAGGCTCAAAATATAACCACATTATAACTCAAAATATTTTAAACCACCCTTATGCCTCCATCAATGTTCAAACCCTGAGCTCTACTTGCTACTCACCACCCGGTGCAGCCACCCTTACGAAATCAATAAGATTAAAGGAAAAAAAAAATACTAAGGCTCAATTCTGTTCGGTTTAGAATTGATTATTTTCAGTTCTGTTAGTTCAAATCCATTCAGCGCGGTTCAAATTTGCTTAGATATATTTTATATTACGGCTATAAATAAAAAGACACATTCGTTCGAACAAAACATCAACTTGTAAAATCTGATTTAACGAACTGGTACAACGAAGAGTTTTCTCAAACTTGAAGAGACACGAAGCCTATGTTTCGAAGAGCCATGTGATGTGAAACGGGAAAACTTAAAAGGAAAATTGAACATAGTAATATCACCTACCACCACCACCAAGTTAAGACTTATAATATTTGTTTATTAATTATAAATAAATTCAGTTTTTTTAGTTCAATTTCATTCAGTTTTGTTCAGTGTTCAGTTTAGATGAAAAAAATAATTTTTAATACCGTAAAAATTAATTAGTTAATTTTTTTATGCGTCCTCGTTTGACTTTTCGTTGGAACCCCCTCACCTTCCAAAGCCAAGACAACATGGTTCCAACGAAAAGGCAAACGAGGGGACGGAACCCCCTCACCTTCCAAAGCCAAGACAACATGGTTCCAACGAAAAGGCAAACGAGGGGACGCATTAAAAATTTGTCCTTCATCATCCTGTGTTTGCCGTACTTGCGCAACGGTCCGCGAGAAACACAAAGTAATACTTTTTCCAAATTTAAATGATCTCTGCAATCATCTTCTTCACGCCAAGTCGCCAGCATTTGTAAAAAGAAAGGTACACGTTCACAACCCCTTTAATGATCGGAATTTCTTTTGTGTTACGGTTTAAACTTAATTAAATTGAATGGTTTTTTTTAATTTTTTTTAGAAAGATCGACTAAACATAGCGATGTCAATTCTTAGTTAGTAGTTCTCCTAAATATGCACCAAGAGATCGATTTAACAAATCAACACGCTTGAAAATTCTAAACCATAGATTACCGACCTCCAAGTTTCAACGTACCCCTTCTGTTGCAGTTGCAGTGTTCGTCTAGTAACTATATCACAGAACCTAGTGACGACCTATTCATCGTCAAAATCATCATAGTGCAAATTGGAAGTAATCATTATTAATTTTTTTTTAATATAATAAATCGGTTGATTTACCCAATTGACCTACCAATCAATTTTAATCCGTTGATTTTGCTTATCCAATTTCAATCTGGTGCGTACATGTGTAATTAGTTAATTAATTAAAAGATATAGGGTTCGAATCCTGTTGGCGTGATTTTTCTACATTATTTTTATTATTATTTTTACTGAAGGTGTTTGGTTCGAATCTTGTTGGTGTGATTTTTCTCTATTATTTGTATCATTATTTTAGTTGAAGGTGTTGGGTTCGAATCTTATTGACGTAATTTTTTTCTTTTTTATTTATTCTCTTCTTAAATTTTTATTTTTTAACATAAAGTTGTATGACGTATTATACTTAATTTTAAAAATAACCATGATATGTTCTTATAAAGAAAGACATACTTACTCTGTCCAATAATAAATGTAACACTTGATTTTGTTGACTTTTTCGATGGTCATTTTGACCTTAAATTATTCTTAAATCATACGATAAAAATAACTAAAAACATTATATTATATTATGAAACTAAAATGTTTATATGAAGCACTTGATAATTTATTCAACCGATGAAGAATACCAATTAACATGCGAAAAATATGCATTACAGATTTTGAAGTTGAATGTTTCCAAAGTTTAGAGATGTATCTGATGGTTCTTAACTCATCGGAAGAATGCTTTTCGTATGTCTAATATAGTTCAATTCAAAACTATTAATTGCATAACTACAAAAATTATATACATTTATAGCACACCATTTATATTAAGTTTAATTACTCAATTAGTTATTTTTTGATTACGTTTGAAGTCATTATGTGAAGATTATATATTCACTCCATTTATTTCAATATATTATTTAATAAAACAATAATGTTTTACAAAACGCAGTTCCTAGTAGTGTAATAAAGCATAATATGTGTATAATAATAAAATGCATACAAAACGGAAACGTAGGTAAATAAATGGATAGGAGTAGGGCAGACAAAATAGTTAAACTTAAACGTGTATAAGATAAAGATAATTTCAATTTTATTTTAAACGATGAATATTACAATTACTTCCATATAAATATTTTAATTACATTATAACTCCATACCTAAATCACTTTATATCCCAGTCGGAAATCGAATCTTACATCTTTTCTACACCAATTCATCTCCCTTCCGCCGCACCACCTAATAACTCTTCTATTTTTAAATTAATTAAATTTCCTTTTTAGAGTGTCATTTGACTCATTTCATGTTAAAAGTGATGTTAGAATAGTGTAAATTTATGTTTGCTAGTACTACTAGCATACTTCATAAGTCAAATTTTGCTACTCAAAGTGATCATTTAATTGGATAAAGGAGGTCTAGTCGATCGTGAAGCCGAATTACCCCCTATCTCGCTGTAGATTGAAGAAGAGGAGACCAAGACTAGAAAGTAAATGAAAAAATTTAAAAGAAACGGGAAACAGAGATGAGATTTTATTGGAATGATAAAAGCAAAGAAACAAGGTTAAACATTCATGTCACAATTCACAAATCGAATGGCCCGAACTAAATATTTAAAATCATCATTTGACAACATTTTTTTTTTTTTTTTTACAATTGAACGCTAACTTAATTATGTTCTATTTTGATTTTAGTATACCCCCTATGAGAATTACAATAAAATAAATAGACAAATATAAGAGCTATTATCGGAAAATATATGATATTATTAAAATTATACGTATTTCTTTGCGAGTAAAACAAAACAAACATTTTACTAACATCTGTTTATTCAATAAAAACATATCATAGCCTATTTTTTAATCAAATATAGACGGTATCATAAACAAATTTGCATGTGTTTATTTTTTCAAGGTACAGTAATAACAATGTACTACTAGTAGTTACTATTAGGTATGGGTCTAAGGTCGAGCATGAATGAAACTAATGATCCCGACAAATGAAAAGGCCGAATATATGATATCCTCCATTAGACTGAGAAATTCATAGATGAGAATGATTTGAGTGTGACCTGAGCTCATTTTACCACTTGACCTATCTCCAATTGTGCCTGCCTCGTTTCTATCTGTAATTTATCATCTATACGCCTTAATTTCTTCTACCCTATCATGAGCGTACTCGTCTTGCGTGCCTTCATCATATACTCATTTTATCACATATTCACAGCTGGCCAAAAAGTATGCCCCTAAAACTCTAAAACTCTAGAGACTAAGTTAACAAAGGTAAGTTGAACAAAGAACTCCACCTATCCGATACCTGGAACACTACCTCGAGTTCATGTCATTTTACTACCTAAATATGGACGACACTTGGAAAATAAGGCCTTCTCAGGACGGAGTCTTGAACGGCATTACGTCCAACTTGGGCGACACGTCATAAAGCCAAATGTGATCAAGTGTTAGAAAACTATAATCCAGGCTGGAGGTCTCCTGGACCACCTGAGGACTTACCGGGTCATGTCAAAGTCAAGGCCCATGTGCCTTTGTGCCCAACCCACAACCTAAATGGGTCAAACCCATTAAAAGGTCATGGGCTTATTTGATACGTGTGACGCAATCTGGAGCAGACACTTGTCGGTCAAAAAATACTATAAATACTAGTAGTCTAGTACTTATCCATGCAGAAAAGGTAACTAATACTCTACACTCATACTACTCATTATATACGTAGAGAGATCCAAGAGGCTAAACTCTAATATAGTAAAGTCTACCATCTGATTTGGCTCTTGGAGCCCTAACCCCCCCCCCCCCCCAATTTTAGTATACATAGGTCCGTCCTACAAGGCGAGGTCCTATAGAGAACTACAACGTGGAAATTTGGTACTTCATCGACACTCTCTAAGACTTCAGGCGTTCTAAGGCGAACTACCAAAAACACCACCATCATGATTTTCCGTGTGATTGAAAATTTTACTTGATTTTCAATCTTACATCTCCTTAAAAATTACTCATAAAGACCCGTATAAATAGAGATGAGATGTATATGCATAACAGACAAAATCGTGTGTTCTTCTGTGAGAGTGGGGGTAAGAAGTAAGTTTTTTGTGGACCATAGGCCACGAAATAGTGACTTTTATCGATTGTTTCATGTTTTGATGCAAACTGGAAAGCAGAAGGTTTTTTTTTATTTTTTTTTATTTTTTTAATGATTGGACTCTATGTCCTCTACATATAACTACTCTCTATGAGGTCGGAAACTTTCATCTAATTTCCGATTATACGAGTGCTTAAAATTGACATTCCTCAGCACCACCTGGTTGCGAGAGTATGCCTAACATGTTCGTAGTGTCATTCTTGTGGGGGTAGGACGAATCCAAAGCTAAAATATTATAGAGTTTTTGTAAAAAGTGGTCTAACTAGTGAGCACTTTGATTTAAAAAAAATCTATATTTTTCTTCAAAAATCGGGCACCCTGCTAATCAGTATGAAATTATCTCAGACGTGTAATATGTACGTACATTCATCATCATCTAACTATTAAAATCTTTTATGTCATATTAGTGATGATTACAACAATTGAAAGATATATAGCAGCCCACATAATGAAAAGAAACTGCTGATATATATGCGCTTGCTTATTGAGATGTTCTGTGCTGCTATAGTTTAAAGTTCCTTTATATTCGACATCATTATTTGCAGCCACATTGAGTGACACTTATTATTGTAATAGTAATTTGAATATATACTTAATCCAATCAGCATTCAACATTTTCACATCTTCTATTTTTGGAAAATCGTCAGACCCAACATATATTGTCACCTGCACATGACCATCCTCTCCATTAACAGGGAATATAAATTATGAGTCTTTCTAAAAAAAAAAAAAAATAGAAAATAAGAAAATTGGTACCATATAGATATATTAGTATTGAATAAAATATCCACATTAGGACCTTATGAGAAGTTTTTGGGTGAATGGACGAATTACGTAATTACTAGAGATAGTGATGCACCATTTCCATGCGGGCCTAGAGATGTTATCATTTCATACTTCATTCTATATGACAGATACACTATTTGAGTCGAGTCAAGAGCAATATAGTGACACAAAAACTTGACACGTAGTTTGGAATCGAAATTACTATTTCACACTCTAATCGTAGATTGTGTTTGCGAGTTATAAGAATGAATAGCTTACACAACATTTCGACAAGTACCTAGTGAACACAAATGTTTGAAAATCAGAGTGAAATGCATCCCCAAAATTTTCTCGTTTGTTCACATCAAGGTTTGGCCATTTTTGGCTAGGGACATAACATATTGAAGCTTGGTGGGAGAATTAAACATTTCTGAATACTACTTGACATTTAAAAAGTTGGAGGCAACAAGTACACTTAAATTGAAGTGCAATTGGACTACTATTATTTCTTACATGATGATTATGGGCTTGAAATCTCTACTGTGGCAGACAAATAATGATATTCTTCGTATGGGATGGATGGAAAGGGTGTTATCTAATTATCTCGTTTGGGTTTAGTTGGAATGTCATGATGTGAAGCTTCTTCAAGGTTTACAGGAAAAATGATAGAATATTTAATGTCAAAGCGTTTCTAGCCGAGTGGCAAGCTGAAACACCCCGTATCCAAGTGGTCACGGATTCGATCCCCGAAATGAGTGATTATTTACTCTGTACAGAGACTTATTGAATTGAGGTTGATTAGAGATTTATTGATACAAATTTGTAGGCCAAACATTGTAAATGTAATAGTATAGTATAGTATTAAAAAAAAGTGAAAATATATTTAAAAAATGATAGAATATTTAATAGGGTAAGGGAAAATTGAGAGACCTACAATGAAATAAAAGTTGCCATCGACCTATATTTTTGTATTTATATTTTCTCGCAGGGATGGACTTAGAACTAATTAAATGCGGTCAATGCAAAATCATATATATATATACATGCGACTATTTCGGAATGTATATTAGAGGGTGGTGGACACCATCATTATGCACCTGTCCTCTGGTTCCGTCCCTGTTTTTAGGTGTAATACCTAAGTAGCACTTGCACATTTCTTCCGTGCGTATTTGCATTTATTTCGTACGCCGCTCAAACATTGTACCATATCTTGTGTATTTTTCTCCGACTCTCTGTAATTACTGAATAAATAACGTTTGGTTCTTTAACAAAATTCAAGAATTGAAACTGAAATAATGAGAAAACTCTAAATAGGAATTAATTAAGCTCCTGAATTATAAATGTCATGTCTACAATATTTATCTAGAGATATGCGACGCTAAGAACAACAATTGTGAAATGGAACCTGCAAAATCATCATCCAATGTGAGCGGTAACGTACACTTGTACAGTTTCCTCCACTCAGTTTATCTTTTTAAAAGTAATAAGTATCCCCTTAATTGTAGCATGTCACACCATTGCTTAAAAAGATCCGAACACCTCTTTTAGATAATTATTATATCTCTCTTTAAAAAATAATTATAAATTACTGATACTTATAAAAAAGTTCTATCAAATTAGTGACAAACTAAATACATTTCTTGTGCTAAGTTATTAATAAAAGTATTTTGCCGTTTAAAAAAAAAATAGTGTAACCTAAATGCTTTCATATGATTTCTGTCTAATTACTGTGAATACATTTTATGAATAGAAGTATAATTATATCTTGATATAGCTGTAAGGCTATGTTATCTTCGGCCGAACCGAACAGAACTGAACTGAATAAAATTGAAATGAACTGAATTTATTTGTAATATATTAACATACTTACTATTAAATAAATTTAGACTCAACGGAAATGATGTGAAATAAATTCATCTGAATCTGAATTCAACTATAACATTAATATGTGTTATACGGAACATAAATTCATCTGTTTACTATAGTTGATTAGCCACCTGCATGTATTTACTATAGTTGATTAGCCACCTTAGTTAACGGGTACTACACTACTACTACACACTTTCACGGTTTTACCTGAGAGAAGCAGCGGAACTTTACCGAATTTATTAATCATGAAGATGATGTTGATCGTTTATTAAAGGGAGCTGAGAGGAAGCTACGTATACCCAATTTTTTTTAAAAAAAAAATACTATGCAGATCACAATTATAATGTTTGACCTACAAATTTTCATTAATAAATTTTTAATCAACCACATTGTAATAAATCTCTATACAAAACAAACAAATAGTCATCCATTTCGAAAATCAAACCCGTAATCACTTGAATACAGAGTGTCTCAGCTTGACACTCGACTACGGTACAAAGTTATTCACACGTATAACTATACCCAAATTTAATGATCATGAAATATGTGTGGAACGATAATATTTATAGTGGTTATATTAGTATTAAAATTTGTACAAATTCCAAGAAACCAGATGATATGTAATTAATTATGACAATTCTGGAAGCATGCATGCATTTATTCAGAAACGTGGTGACCAAATTAACTTAACTTAATCAGGTTTTGTCTCTTCATAAGGGAGAAAAACAAACACAATTTTTCTACACTCACCATCCGCCATTAACGATTTCCAGGTAATTATTTCATTTTCAGTGGAAGGCAAATTCAAACAAAGAGGCCTAACCTGCAGGCGGCCAGGTTATTCTTGGTTGTTCTTTGTTAAAACTTTAATGTTACTATCATCCAATATTATCGCAATAAATTTGCAATCACCTAATTCTCGTCAAATTAAGGTCTTTACTCTTGTTAGTTGTGGACGTAAAAAAGAAACAACATTGTGAGAGTGCCGCCCCAAAAAGTAATCCGATAGAATTAATTATTAAAGCAGATACCAATGAGAAATCGAAAAAGAAAAAACGCGTGCCTACGTCATAGTAAATTTATATAAGACATATACAAACGACAATTGATTCTTAATTGTAAATTACTGGCCCAAATAGATGTATCAAATAGGAATTGTGTTCATGTGATTTCGAACAAATCAGGAAAGAGGTAGTTAAATGGAGCACGTACCCTGGAGCAGGAACTGCAGGAAGATGGAATGGAAGTGACCAAGAGAAAACATGCTACTGGATTCTCTCGATTGAACGTGCCATCTAGCTAGGTTTCTGCAATTAAGCCAATCCAAATATCCAATGGTATTATAACTACTAGAGTATTCTTTTCCAAAGCATTCTAATTCCTCCCAATATGGGAAAATTTTATAGTCCTTAAATTATACAACAAACTTGACTTTTGTAAATTCTAAATAAAGCAAGCTTAGGGGAGTATATACTTTTAGTCATGAAACGTAAGAGCATACCTCATCCAAATTAATCAGTGATACTGATAATATGTTTGGTGTTATATTCCTCTTCCTCCATGCGGTCGTATTGTTGCCGATGGTTTAAATTTCATATATAAAAAACATTATATATTTTTATATTTGATGAATATATTCCAATATATATTAATTAAAATTAAACTACACAATTCATTGAAGAAGGAATTTTTTTTTATACCTTATACTTTAGTGCGTGTGTGATGAGATCAGATGGTTTCATATTATTTTATCAAAAAAAAAAAAAAAAAACATAGTCTGGTTAAAATAAATGTCTGATGAGTATAATGATCATGAGTATGATGAAGTGTTGGATTTTATTCTTGAAAAATATAAATTAAACTGAATTGATTTATAATAAAAAAATTAAGCAGATGTAATAAATTAAACTGAAGTTGACCTATACTGATTACTTTTTTGAGATGAAAATAACAAAACTGGTAGTAGGTGTTTCTAGAAGTTAGTCATCTCAGCAGGTTATTTGGCCACAAGGCAATGTTAAGTTCATAATTTATTAATTTTTTGAATAAATTTAAATTACATTAAATTTAATGAATTTAAACCAGAGGCAGAGGCATGTGGGGGGTAGGGCTCTTGCGTCTTGCTTGCCCCACCCTTTAATGAAAATTACTATGGATTAGCTCATCTTTTTGAACTTTTTTTTATGCTTATTAACCTATCCATTTTTATGTGATATGTTACTTTTATTTATTATAGTGTGCATCACTACTCATAATTTTTCACGATACAATGTAATATTGGGAGTTATAAAGGTGACCGAGTGGTAAGAATGTTGAAGTAGCAATGAGAGGTTGGGGTTCGAATCCCAACGGAAGTATAAGGTTATCTAGAATATTTGGTAAGGAGTAGTTATCTAAGAGTAGAAGTTGAGTACATTAGATTGACCGTTGAAAAAAAATAATAATTATACTTTGTCAATAAAAAAAAATTATTGCTTTAATAAGAAAAAATATTTTTATACATGCCCGTTTGCCCCTTCTGTGATGTTTAATCCTGACTTCTCCCTGATTTGAATTCAAAAGAAAAAAAAATACTTTCTCGGACGGAAAAAATTAAAATTTCCCCAAAGTGCAGAAGATAAATACTCCTTTTTCGGACGGAGTACTGTATTTGAACAGCTGCATTTATGTTTGTGGCATGCTTGATGAATTTATGAATGGTAACGATTGATTCACATGCATTTAATTATATAGGGGCTGGATGTGGATGACATTAATAATACTCCATTTCCGCAGCAACGTCGAGGGGCTGGTTATAACTTAATTACAGCCTACAGCTGGAAGGTTCACTACGGCGCATGTTGCCCGGAGTGGGACAAACTGACACCTCTCTTTTTATTGCCTGCTGGATTGGATTATATTCGGTGCCGACGACTACCTCCAGATAATCTGATCATATTCTGATTCTGATACAGAAAAGGAAAGTCCGATTTTTATGACATGAGAAAACAAGTACTCTTAATTAATTGACATGTTAAACCTTTTCGAGTTTTCATAATAACTTACACTCCATAAGATACGCACTAGGTAAATTTTTAGGAGTTATAAGGTGATTTAATAGAAGGAAGATGGTGTACGGCAGAAAGAGCTGAAGGGTTCGATTGAAATACGAAGGCATAAGTTGTGATATATTTTCTTTCAAAATGTAAAATTGGTAGTAGTTCTGAATTAATGGAATCCTTTTGTTTTTAGTTGATATTTGATAGATGAATGATATTTAGACGGTTTAACCTTGATATTATTGATATGTAATGATATACAACTTAAAAAAAAAGAAAAAAAAGAAGATGCACATGGAGTTGGGAGATAGAGTAGGGAAGGATTTCATAATACAAAGATCTTATGATATCTGAGATTTTAGTTCGTACATGTTTATACCTGGGTTAAAAATATTAAAGTGTCACTCGAATATACTCTCTAAAAGAATCAAAACCGTTCAACAGTGCCAGGAGTATTAGAGAGTTACTAGGGCATAGTTTTTTTCGCATAACTTACCAACCGTTCAAACTCTTGATAGAGCTAGCTATAGATTGTATATTTAGAAATAATTTCTCGTAAAGTTAAAAAATGATGAGGAAATGAAAGTCATAAATCATAATTTCTCTAATTTATTATACAAGATAAATAGTTATAGAGGGCTATAGTGATATACATGGAGTGGGGAAGGAGACGAGTTGTGTACAGACAAGACATTGTTGAGGGTAAATCCAATCGATCATGGTGAATTAAAGAATGTTTAAATCATGTTTAAGAAGTAAGATATTGTTCAGCAAGGTTTATGTAGTAGTACTATAATAATATAATTGAGCAAAAAGTCCCCTTCCAGATAGTGCGTTAGAGGTCAAATTCTTTGTGATAATAATAATAGTAATAGCAAGATCATCATCATTAATCGAGACAACTAAAACAACACGACATGTACGTACGTTAAAATATTACACGGCGTCACCAGTTAAAGTCAACTAGCTACTACGACAATTCGAGTAGTCTACTATTACCTCCGTGCAAATGACAAAATTTACATATATTATCGGAAAAGAAATTTACTTAACATATTAAAATATTACTATTACAACAATATTATTCATCGGTATTTTTAAATTGTTTACATTTGATTCTTTTAGATTCTTTTAGAATGTTTATAGAATGTGTCGTAGTTGGTTTAGGGGTAAACCTGCTCACAACAAAGTTTTTTTATTTTTTTATTTTTTAATCGAACATACCCTAGTCCTACACTACTATTTTACCGCCTTATAACATAAAATACACTCATACCAACCTTATAACTCCAATTGTGCCGAACCACCTTATAACTCCACCCACTTTGAACCCCTAACCTATTCGGTACTACTTTAGCTCCCTATCACTTAGCCATCCTTATAACTACACTTCTAGTATAAGAAAGAAAGTTAAATTTTTTATAAAAATAATAACATAAACACTTTTAAAAAGCCAGACGAATAATTAAACAATAAACATGATATACATATGAGTAATATTTTATGAAAGAGCGTTAATTCATCTGTATTCATTCAACATTCACAGATTCCTAGAATTCTTTTAAGTGATTCTATATCATTATATTGTACTAGGCGCTGCGGTAAGAATTATTATCTTCACATATTATAGAGGAGAATTTGACACATATTGCACCATATAAAGTTATAAAACTCCTCTTTATTAATTGCCGTGGGTCACGGTACTGCCAAACTTTTAAAGTATGTGGCAAATGCCATATCATTTGGATCAAATAAAACTTTTTAAGAGGAATTCAAATAAGCTAACATCTTAATCATACTTCATCCACATACCTCCGAATATTTGTTTAAGACTAATGATATAATCAAAGTAGAAATCACTATTCTTTAAAAACTTGTTTCATCCATATCATATACCTACTTTCTTATATTCTTTATATGTATATGTAATCTTTCTTTTGCCCATTAATACTTTCAGCTTGAGAGCGTTCACATTAATTTTCCTATAACAAATCTCTAAATTCATTTTAAACTCATTCGCTATATAATATTTCAAATATTTATTTTACAATTCACTAATATCAGACTCCCTATACTTATAGTTATAATATGACAATCGCCTCAATAGGTTAGAGTAGATAACTTATTATATTATACTCAAATTTGTGTTTTAACTTAGTTTACAAGCTATATATTACTCCATATCCACCTTCTTCCAGATTTCCAACATTATAATTAGAAAAGTAGAATTTAAAATGGTATTAACAAAATAAATAAATAAAATAAATTCTTGAAGTCATTAAAGAATACATAAATGGGAGATCATGTGATAGTGCCAAGCTTCAAGACATTAAAAACCTACTGTACACATTAGTCCCTATCAGTTTTTCCCCTCTCTATAAATACTCAAATTCAGTGCATCCAACAGAAACAGAGTGGTGCTAAACCAGAAACAACTTGGGCTTTCATTCTCATTCCCAAGAATTGTTTCAAAGCCAGTTTTCAAAAAGAGATCTTCTCTCTCATTCTGTGGGGTTATAACTTATAACAGTCAACACACACACACACAGAAAAATAATGGATGATCATCAAACAAAGAGGAAGAAAAATGGTGGTAGAAACTATAATCTTGGATTCTCTTTTGGGGCAATTTTCATGCATGCTGATGGCTGGGATATGTTGTTGATGAGTCTTGGCCTGTTTGGTTCCTTTGGTGATGGAGTTTCCATGCCTGTTATGCTTTTGGTCACTAGCAAGCTCATGAACAGTTTTGGCAACTCTCAGAGCTCTATTGCTGATGATTTCTCTCATTCCATCAACAAGGTTTGTCACTTTGTTGCTCTTTCTCCTCTGTTTTATTTGTTTTATTTTCGTTTTAGTGTGCACCTGATCGGTGATTTCGTGGTACTGTTTAGTCAATTTTAATAAGGTCTTCCAATTGAATTCTACTTCTACTAGTACTAGATTTCAATGACTTATGATGGCCTTATCGGTTAGTTAGTCATGTTTTGTCAAACAAACACTTCTTATATACAGTTATATCGGTATTATCCGAAAACGGAACATTGTAGCTAGTGTTATTTTGACTTTTGTTTATAAGATGCTATCATTTTCTTGTCTGCTTATTCAGTTTCAGTGCTTCAAGTTTTGTCATTTTTGGCACTGAATTTATTGTTCATTATACACATTCACACATATTGTCATTTACTCAATTGGTGTGATATGATCAATGAAGGATTGACGGTGTTAATTTGTTTTAAACATAGTTGCATGTTTGCAAGTATAACGTATGTATATTTTTCTAGCAAATATCTTATCCGAAACCGCGTGAAGTGTCAAACTAGCTAGCTATATTTATTTTTTTATACGTATATTCATAATGTCGACATGTAGAGAGTTGATTATGAATCATGATTAGGGAGTTTGATCAACTCGCGAGGAAACTCAGATCACTCGATTCGGCTAGTTAACACTTCACTTTTTAATTTTTATTTTATTTTTTCTCTCTAAGTGATTGAAAAGTTTGGATTTTGGAATAGTGGACAAGCTTCACAATTATGTTTCCCTTCTTTATATTATGTGTGCTAGTTTATCATGTGTACTAAATCTCTGCTCAAAATGCGGAAAATTTACGTTACAATTCTTTTTTTTCTTTTTTTTTTTTTTTTTTTACAGAATGCGCTGGTTCTTTGTTACATGGCGTGCGTGCAATGGCTGGCTTGTTTTCTTGGTTAGTTTCTTCCCCACCTATTGCCAAACTACTGTAGTAGATTTACTTTTTTTTTTTTTAAATTAGTTTATAAACACTTATATGAGGCGGTATATTTCTGCGTTAGGCAGGTCAAAATGCACATATGTTTGAGGCTCTGTTCATTTCACCCTAAATTCAGTTCCATTAAATCAGTTCAATTCGAGTTTGATTAGTTGAAATTTATACATGTTAAGTACAGGTTCATGAAGTTCAGTTCAACAACGTTAGACCATCTCACACCGAGTCTAATTAAGACACATTTTTTCCGTTGTAGTGCATATTTTGACAGTTTAACAACTCGCTGTTTGATCGTCTCACACAAGTCCTGCCCTGTTTTGATTTGATTTTGTCGAATTAAGCTGATTTCGGTTACTTGTTATGTTGTGCTTGGTTTCGTTAGAGGGGTATTGTTGGACAAGAACAGCAGAGAGACAAGCTTCGAGATTAAGAACGCGATACTTGAAGGCTGTAATGAGGCAAGATGTTGGATACTTTGATTTGCATGTAACTAGTACCGCTGAAGTTATCGAGAGTGTTTCCAGTGACAGTCTAGTGATTCAAGATGCTATTAGCGAAAAGGTTTGTCGAGTTTTGAATTGCCATACCTCAATAAGGTTACTAGGACTTGCTGAATGCTGACCATCGTCTCACATGCAGGTTCCAGTTTTTGTGATGAACCTATCGACGTTTATTGGTGCATATGTAGTTGCATTCATATTGCTTTGGAGATTAGCTATTGCGGGTTTACCGTTTATAGTTGTTCTGGTGATTCCTGGCTTGATGTACGGAAGGGCTCTGATGGGCATTACGAGGAAAATCAGGGATGAGTATAGCAAGGCAGGTGTGATTGTGGAGCAGGCGATTTCTTCAGTTAGAACGGTTTATTCTTTTGTTGGAGAGAGCAAGACGCTCGCCCTTTATTCAGCTGCTTTGCAGGGGACCGTTAAATTAGGACTAAGGCAAGGTTTGGCTAAAGGCTTGGCCGTTGGGAGTAACGGTGTAGTCTTTGCAATTTGGGCTTTCTTGTCATACTACGGTAGTAGACTGGTCATGTATCATCGTGCTGAAGGAGGTACCGTGTTTGCTGTTGGAGCTGCGATTGCCATTGGTGGATTGTAAGTGTTATCGCATACTGTCAGCTAAGAACATGTTTGTCTTGAGCTAACAATTTTTCATTTTCGTATTGTGGCTCAACAGATCACTGGGATCAGGGTTGTCGAATGTGAAATACTTTTCAGAAGCCAGCGCAGCAGGGGAGAGAATACGAGATGTCATTAACCGAGTCCCAAAGATAGATTCGGATAACATGGAAGGCCAGATTCTGCAAGAAGTGACCGGACAAGTAGAATTTAAGCACATTCGGTTCACATATCCATCAAGGCCCGAGAGCATAATTTTCGAAGACTTTAATCTAAAAGTCCCAGCTGGAAACACAGTGGCACTTGTTGGTGGAAGTGGATCAGGAAAGTCAACAGTGATATCTCTGTTGCAAAGATTTTACGACCCACTTGGTGGTGAAATTCTTCTTGACGGGGTGGCTATCGACAAGTTGCAGCTCAAATGGCTAAGGTCCCAAATGGGATTGGTTAGTCAGGAGCCAGCTCTATTCGCTACTACTATTAAGGAGAACATACTTTTCGGTAAAGAAGACGCGTCTCTTGAAGAGGTCATTGAGGCTGCAAAAGCGTCTAATGCTCACAACTTTATCAGCCAGTTGCCTCAGGGTTACGATACTCAGGTCAGTGCGATTACTCTGTTCGCTGTTTTCAGTTTTTCAACTATCAATCAACTTTTAAAAGTTCCTACTGTGAAACTAGCCTACTATTAGGAAAGTAATAAAGCAGAATTAGGCACCGTACCGGACTATAACGTGCAATAATGCTTTGTGTTACCCACTTACAGCAGAAATGATACGTTCACAGCATCATCTACGCCTTTTTCAAGAACATGTATGTCGATTAATCAAGTTCTTTCCAAAAATGTGGACGCTTAGGATAGCTTTAGTTGCTGATAAGAACTGACATAAAGCATAAATCTTTCCATTATTGACTAACTTTGGTACTGAATGATTCTATATTAGTGCTTAAGAGAATATCATATACTTATGGACGTTGATGCTATTATGCCTTTTCATCATCCTAGCAAACACATTTGATAATGACAAATGATATGATCCACTGGTACATGTCATGTTTAATAGTGGACTTGTCATTCTTTATGCTACATGGACATGACTTTTTCCACAGTTTTAATGTTTTGTAATGAACTCGAACTTCTAGTCAACTTGATAGCAACTTAAGAATTTGATGTAGGCCTGGAGACAGGGCGAATCAGCGCGTAAAATAATCCGATAATCGCATTGTTTATTAGCAAAATCGACAACCACATGTTAAACTTGCTATATTATCAGTATCACCTTTCCCAGATAATTATTCAACATCATTCTGCAGTTGGAATGAACCGAAACCAGACTGTTTTGTTAATTGATCTCAATTGTACATTGTATAGTACAGATTAATCTTAATCAAGTAGTTGACCAGGTTTTATAATGACTTGAAAATCTGATCTACCAACCTAAGAGATTATGTTCCCACTGTTACTTTTAGGCCTTGTTCTCTTCGTCTGGAAAGCCATTAGGTTCAGTTCAGATTTGTTTAGTTGTTTTTATATTATAACTGAATTCAGTTTTGTTCAGTCATTAGTTATCTTCACATTAAACTGCTTCTCACTACTACTGATCTGCATGAATCTGGGCAAGTATTTAAGGAAAGTGTACTAAAAGAAAATATGCACTACGCGTGTAGGTTGGCGAGAGGGGAGTGCAAATGTCGGGAGGCCAAAAGCAGCGAATAGCTATAGCAAGAGCAGTAATCAAAGCGCCTAAAATTCTCCTACTCGATGAGGCCACGAGTGCTTTGGACTCAGAATCTGAGCGTGTAGTCCAGGAAGCTCTTGACAAGGCTGCCATGGGGCGTACTACCATTGTCATAGCCCATCGTCTTTCCACTATCCGGAATGCTGACCTTATTGCCGTGGTCCAGAATGGCCTGGTTAATGAAATTGGCTCGCATGATGACCTAATCGAAAATGATCAAGGACTCTACACATCTCTTATTCGCCTCCAACAAACCGAGAATACCAGGGAGTTTTCAAACCATAATACTGGACCAGCATCGATAACCAGTATTGATATTCACAACACGAGCAGTAGAAGGCTTTCTATGATGAGCAAGTCAAGTTCTGCTAACTCAGCAGCACCAACCCGATTTGACAATAATGTTATTCTGCCACGTGAGCAAGTGTTTCAAGCACCGTCGTTTAGAAGACTGTTGGCTATGAATTCACCCGAATGGAAGGAAGCGATATTGGGGTGTATAGGTGCGATATTGTTTGGTGCTATTCAACCATTGTACGCATTTGCAATGGGATCAATGATATCAGTGTACTTCCTACCGGATCATCGTGTTATCAAGGATCAGATTAAAATATACGCGCTGTGTTTTCTTGGCCTGGCAGTGTTCTCACTCTTGGTCAATATTCTCCAGCACTATAATTTTGCAGCAATGGGGGAGCACTTGACTAAGAGAATCAGGGAAAGGATGTTGTCTAAGATGCTGACTTTTGAAATCGGGTGGTTCGATCAGGATGAGAATTCTACGGGAGCAGTTTGTGCTCGACTAGCCAAAGATGCCAATGTGGTATGATCCTAACAGAGTTCTTGCATAAAATGTTGTGTCATTTTTTCATAAGATCGAATGAGCTTTTCGTTGGCAACATTACAGTAACTGAGTTAGAACATTTTGAAATCTTTCAGGTGAGGTCTCTGGTAGGCGATCGTATGGCACTCCTGATTCAGACTATCTCTGCAGTGACCTTAGCTTGCACAATGGGCCTTGCCATAGCATGGAAACTCGCTTTGGTCATGATTGCAGTACAACCACTGATCATAATATGCTATTACTTGAAGCGAGTCCTTCTCAAGAACATGTCGCAGAAAGCAATCAAGTCTCAGTTTGAAAGTAGTAAGCTTGCAGCAGAAGCGGTTTCCAATCTTCGAACTGTCACAGCCTTCTCTTCACAAGCACGAATTCTCCAAATGCTCGAAAAAGCTCAAGAAGGGCCTAGAAAAGAAAGCATACGCCAGTCTTGGTTTGCAGGTATTGGGCTAGGGACATCCCAAAGTCTAATGACATGTACATGGGCGTTAGATTTTTGGTACGGCGGAAAACTCATAGCAGATGGCTTTATCGGAGCGAAAGCACTTTTCCAAACTTTCATGATCTTGGTGAGCACTGGCCGTGTTATAGCCGATGCTGGCACAATGACAAATGATCTTGCTAAAGGCTCAAATGCTGTCGGATCAGTTTTTGCAGTGCTGGATCGGTACTCTTTGATCGAACCAGAGGATGCAGATGGCCACAAGCCCGAAAAGTTAATGGGACACATTGAGCTACGTGATGTCGAGTTTTCCTATCCTGCTAGGCCTAACATAGTAATCTTCAAAGGCTTCTCTATAGACATTGAGGCTGGAAAATCAACTGCACTAGTTGGCCAAAGTGGATCAGGAAAGTCGACCATAATTGGCCTAATCGAAAGATTTTATGATCCAATTCGTGGAGTCGTGAAAATTGATGGCCGAGATATCAAGTCTTATCACTTGAGGGATTTGAGAAAGCACATTGCACTCGTTAGCCAAGAACCTACTCTATTCGCTGGAACGATTAGGCAGAACATATCATATGGTGCATCTGACGATGTTGGTGAAGTCGAGATCATCGAAGCAGCTAAGGCTGCAAATGCACACGATTTCATTGCTGCACTAAAAGAGGGATACGACACCTTCTGTGGAGACAGAGGACTACAGTTATCTGGAGGACAGAAGCAGAGAATCGCTATTGCTCGTGCCATTTTGAAGAACCCTGAAATTCTGTTGCTGGACGAGGCTACGAGTGCATTGGACACTCAGTCGGAGAAAGTTGTGCAAGACGCTCTTGAACGGGTGATGGTGGGAAGGACTAGTGTTGTTGTGGCACATAGGCTAAGTACTATACAGAACTGTGACACTATTGCTGTTCTGGAGAAAGGCAGAGTTGTGGAGAAAGGCTCGCATTCTTCGTTGTTAGCTAAAGGGCCGAATGGGGCGTATTATTCGCTTGTGAGTCTTCAGAGAACTCCCAACACAACACAAACAATAAGCTAACTTGATGGTATATGAAAATGGAATTGAGTGACATTTTGATGAGATGTCATGGTGCATAGTAACCATTTTTTAGGAGAGCAGCAGGGTGGCACTATGCTCTTGTATCTGTTGTAATAGCTTCAATATATAGCTTTTGGTAAAAGTGTAACTGTGTAAGTATCAATGAGCATAAAAATATTACTATATATCTTCTTATAGATAGATGCAATGCGTCTTTGTTCCTGCATGTATTTACAAATTAAAATACTCTAAATCTGAATCAACTCATGGTGTTCAATTTTCTTAGAGTGCATCAGACTGGAATAGGCATATGTAACAGTTTCCTTGGCTCTAGTAGTACAAGCTTATAGAAGTAGGTTATAAACTCATGAACTTTCAAAAGTAAGTTTGTTACGTGAAAGTTTTAATAACTACAGTATTTAGCAAATTTAGATACTGTAATTTATTATACTGTCCTACTTCCTCCTCCGTTTCATTAATAAGTTTCTAAGGGGACTATTTATCGCGACATTTGATCACGTATAACTCCTAAATTACATTAGAGAAAAATATAATAAAATTATATTATGAAATTAAATGAAGTATATTTTCATAATCAACTTTTAATTTATATTGATACAGTATAATTTAAAAGTTATACGTGGTCAAAGGTTGAGATGAATAGTCTCTTTAGAAACTTCTTAATGCAACGGAGGAAGTATAATTTAAGAACTACAATTGAATTAATTATTCCCTACCTAATCTGACAGTTAACTTATGAGTTCACTTTTTAAACTTTCTAAACTAAATTTAATAAATCTAAATCCAACTATACTTAATTTAATTAATCTAACCTTAACTTATTTAAAGTATGATATTCAACCAAATAAATCTAATCTTAACTAAACCTCAACATTTAAGGGACTGAGGGACATCTGATGCAAATTGCAAAAGGTATTCCTGTTGGTGCATGTTCAACCCAGCTAACCAATTAATTAAGTTAAACCTGATTAATATATGTGTTTAAAATAGTCACTAGGACAGACCATAACTGTTGCATTCACTTAGTCAAGATCAACGTGGCGGCCAGCGTTGTCCAGAGACCAGATGTATACTGAAGAGATATATGACTAGAAATTGACATACTAAATTATCTGGTTAATCTTAATATAAAGTTGACTGAAATTGTAACAAGAGTATCATTTTGTGTAATCTAATTTTTTATTGCACTGAAGCCCCATATACTTTCAAAACCTCCCGCAGAACCCTTTCTTTCCTTTTCAGATATTACAATTAAATTCAGTTTAAATGTATTGGAACAGTGGATGTTAAAGCTTTGCTGATAATAATCTGGCGGGATTTTATGGTTTGTATTATGGTCTTTTGTTTTTGGTGCAACTTAATATATATAAAATTTGTAGAGATTCAATCTGACTCAAGTTATGTCGTTGGTTGCAGGACCATGGTTCCATCATGGCAGCATCGCCGGATTCTGGATCTCACTAGGCACCTTCTCGATCAAATAGAGGACTGGCAGCTGATCTATATATATCGTGAAAGCAATGGAGTCGCAGATATTTTGTCCAAGCTCGGCAGTGGTGCTGTGAGCGAGGTGAATTCCAAGATTGTTTTGTCCCAGTTGAATAACTATCCGGATAGGTGTAGTGTTCATGTATGAGATATATGTCCTTCTTGGTTAGTTAGCTATCTGCAAAATGATTGTAATAAGCGGTAACACAAGGTCGTATCGTGTCGGGATAACCCAACAAGTGTGCCCTTCTCTTGTTTGACAAATGACAAAATTTGTTGTGTTAAAAAAAAGAAAGCTAAATGCATTGGAGCGGTGGGATATTTGGTTTGAATCGAAGGTTTAAAGTGGAGTTGTTGTTCCAAAGTTCATTTATGTACATGTCCTCCTATCATAAACTGTTAAACATGTGGTTTAAAGAATTTCAGGGTATAGGTTATACCGTAGTATTTGTTGTGGATTTTGAAGGTTTTGATCTTGTTGTAATTCAGGTGTATCACTTGTGCACTCTTATACTTGTATATTCAGTTCTGATAAACCCTTTTAATATCATTTCACTTGTAATTCACTTATACATTATCATGTTTTGTACTTGATCACTTTTTTAATATATAAGTAGTGATCATCATGACCTTTTGAGTCAACTCTCACAGATTTCTTCTACAAACAAGCAACTTTATATTTTAAAATCATGTTGGAGAAACGTGTGGAAAACATTTTAAAAACTTGTTATGAATAATTAGTAGCAGTGTGTATAGGTAATTTACGCGAATAAAAACAATTTTATAAACGTTGTAGCTAGTACTTTTAAAGAAAGATAGGGTGTTGGTTTAATCGAATAATCCATTCAAATCTAATCGAGTTTTTCCCAAATCCAAACGAAGAACCCTATCTGATAAAATTGACAATAACAAAATAACACATGAATTACGCGCTTCAAAATATAAAATTCCTACTACTCGGAGGCCACACCACAAAGGCATATTCACTATATATAATATGAGGAAGAAAGTACAACCTAACACATTCTCAACCGTCAATAGTGAACAAAGCTATAAGCTATGCAACTCTCCTTTCTCTCTCTATTCTTTCTCTCTAATCTGGTGAATGTAAATTATAGATGATGATGATAAAAGGTTGTTACAACTTACTAGTTCGCTTATAAACTAAGCTACAAACTAGATAGCAAGCACATGCGTGTGTTGCTATGTTTTGTAACAATGGGTAACAAACTAACAACCATTCCCTCCATCAGTGTCAAATCCTGGCCATTGGATGAGCCACGTCCACGTGGCATCTTTAATCAACGGCTGCTGAACTTTGATGAAGACTTGTGACGCGGATTGATGTTTTATAAGATGTTCTACAGCTTAATTCATCAACACGAACTATAATTCTAGTATTCTACATTGTGTGGATTGTTATCCCCTCAATTATTATATATATAATATAATTCCAAGAACACATTATAACCAAATGCGAAATCAAAGGGGTATTGGGGCGTCTGCGCTTATAAGTAGGTAATATCAACCGAATTAAACTTTAAAAAAAATAATAATCCTATATTGTAATTTAATTTGTCCCCGGCCTCGGCCCTCAACTTCAATATCAGAATTTAGCACTGGAGTATATGATTGTGTACGTGTTTTCTGTCTTGAGGCATTTTCAGGTTGTTAGAATATCTGTTTCCATATGTTTGTTTGTAATTTGTATATTGTTTTAATGGTCTTTACGTGATTCGGGTAAGTTTGCTCCGTTGAATTTAAGAGCTATATGTATGTTTGATATACAGCACAACAAATCGTTATATGTGAAACCTCAATACCAACCACGGTGATTGACAAATGAAAAGGACATAATATTACTAATAGACTACACTTCTAACTTAGCATTGACAATTAGTGGCGTGATTAATAATGAACTCTCACTACATGCATGGTGGTATTATAATTAATTTTTAATTTAATGCTGTGTACTTGTTAACCTCACACCCTCACACAATAACTTGCATCAAACCACGTGAATCAAGTTAGAGTGTACAAATAGAATAGGTTCCGATCGAAATTTACATAATCACAAATTCACATTTCAACAAATTTAAAAACGTGACTAATTGAAAAAATATGATACTTCTCTGTTTGATCAAACGAACAATTAGAATATGATTTTGTTACTCGTGAACGAAGACCCGAGGGATCGATATGAGTAGTATATGTCAAACCAAAGTATCATATACCTGTAGAACAAATGAAAAGGACATAACGAAATAATAACGAATAATATATAGTTCTAATTTGGATTTGACTATTAGCGGCGTGACAAATAATAAAGTCTTCATGACTACAGTACATGCTTACTCACACACTATATATATACATATATTGAACTTGTTGCATTCTTTCACAAGAAATGACACAAGATTATATCATCATAAAACTAAAAACTCAAACTACATAAACAACACTATTAACAATTTAACATGGCCACCGCAGCAAGCCAAAACAGGGTGGCTCCGGCTAGAACTCCGCCAGCCAAGGCGGATGCAGAACCGTCGTCTTTGATGAAGAAGCGTACCGGGATGCTGAGATCGATTTTCATGTTTCCAGACAGGAATGATGTGGTGTTGATGTGTCTGGGATTGTTGGGTTCCATTGGAGATGGAATGACTTTGCCGTTCATACTCTTTAACTTTGCCAGCTTCATTAACAACATTGCCTCTGCAAACACTGCTGTTGCTGCATTTTCTACTCATCGCGTCAAAGAGGTTATATTTTTTTACGATCCTTATATTTGTCCGTCTATTTGACTATTTTCAGGGGCGACGCTAGAATTTTATAGTAACCCGTGTGCCAAACGTAACTAAAATAAAAGAAAATAGCATGCCACATATCAATATAATCTCTTTGAACCGAAAAGTTGCATCAAAATTAACATGAGACAAAATTAATTTCCCCTATCCTAGAAGAAATTGTGCAATTTTTAATAGATTTTTTCAGGAATTATAAGGTTTATATATTTTAATAATATGATTTTTGAATTTTTTATTATAATTTATAATTAGTTAGTGGTTAAATATACTATTAAAAAAAGACTAACTTAAACTAAATAGACAAATTAATAAGAAAAAAGTAACAAACAATAGAAAGATTATTGTTGAAAGTTATTAGACTTTAATCTCATTAATTAAATATGTGAGGCACATGAGAAAATAATTATAAATACAATACCATAATCAAAATTACACTATATTAGACATAGAGATTAGTAGTACTAATTTTTTCCTTCCTTGAACCCGTATGCCGCACAGGTCAACTTGTACATAGCCTCGCCCCTGACTATTTTTAATGTTTTCTTTATTTAACTATTTGCATTCACAAAATATCGCAAGAGATCGTCTATGTTTGACTTAAAAATAAATGGTACTATGTTATTATGAAAAACACACACGTTGATAAGCAAGCCATAACCGTAGATGTTGTTAATGAAAATACATTTTGTTCATGAAAAATACCCGCGCTTTTAATTAAATGCGATGTGTTCTCATGTGTGACTTTTAGTTTGTCACTGTCGATCTATTTTAGTTGTTTGCGTAAACTGTCACCCATGAATCTACTCGTTATTTGCCTTTGATATTAGTAAAGAATAATTTCTTGAACATTTTTATTGGCATATGGAATTGATACTTCACTGAAATTCCATGCAACTATAATTCGCCAGCTTAAAGAGGAAATTCCATCATGATAAAAATATTCTTCATGAGTATCTTGCACAATTAGAGAAAATATATCTTGAAATTTGGCCTCAAAAGAAAATTATGCTAAGAAGTAAGGCAAATATATTGATAGGTTTTTTGCCGGGCGTAGCAAAATTAAACACACCTCGAGTGACAGGGTGTTACTTTGGATTGCATGGAGATATTAGTCTATTAAAGTTACTTTGTGTGTATTTCTAGCATGAATTTTATTTAAGCCAGCCCAGAATTTCTTTGAAAAGCTTCCCATTTAGTGCGATTTGTTGAAAATGAGTTTTAACTTTTAGGGGCAAATTATACAAATTTTGAAATTTTATGGGTGGATATTGCACCATGCAATTGATCGGGGGCAAATTAATGAAGAGGCCAAACTTCAAGGAGAAAACTATAAACATAGAAAGTTCAATAGTCATTTTGCAGAGAGCAAATTTTATCTTTGACCAAAATAAAACAAAAAGATGAGCATTCACCACCATTGCTAAACCTCAAAAAGCTTAAACCCTCCAGATCTTCTTCACCATACAGTCAGCTTCTAATTCACAAACTATGAGACTCTGTAAAATGGCGCCAAAATTCAACAAGGATAGATCTCAATTCTCAAGTTCCGCACAATGGTGGTATTTCAGGTGTCAATTAAAGCTTATTTTGTTCGGTTTTGAGTATATATGATATCTATCATGTCTATAAGCTAATTGATTGAAGATTTATGGTGGTTCAGATGTTGTTTGATGTCTGTCGATATGTTATTGTGAAGATTATATAGCTTCGATGTCGATTTCTGTTTGAATTGATTATGGTAATTGGTAAATACTCAACTTATGTAGCTGGCTAGCTGCTACTGATAAATGTAAGTACAAGCACATCAAATGAATAGAAAAAAGTTATACTGTATATGCATCCTTAATTTAGCATTTTTGCTAGGAGTTTGTTTCCGTACGAATTCGTCATCTCTAGTTCTAGGTAACCATAGGAGCAACTTGCCGTTGCGACAAGGCTGTCAAAAGGATGGTTAAATTGTTCCTCTATGTTAAATTGTCTTTCTAATGATTGTATTTGAATATTCTGTGAACTAACGTATGGATTGGATCAACATAGGTCTAATGCAGCGTGATAATTTTACCTAACTAAGGATAGTTTTGGTTGCAGATTGCATTGGTTCTTTGTTACATTGCTTGTGGGCAGTTTGCAGTCTGTTTCCTTGGTAAGCCTGACTTGTCATTGTCACTTGGGAACCAGCTTAATTATTGCCCTACGCTATCATAATGAAACTTTGTAATAATTTGTTTTAGAGGGATATTGTTGGAGAAGAACTTCTGAGAGACAAGCTTCAAGGTTAAGGATAAAATACATGAAAGCAGTGATGAGGCAAGATGTTGGTTACTTCGATGTGAACGTCTCCACCACAGTTGAAGTCTTATCCAGTGTCTCCATCAATACTCTTCTCATTCAAGATGTTATTAGCGAGAAGGTTCAATTTGATGAATATAATATTCTTTATACTTGTCGCTTATGTGTTATATCTGATGATGCTTCTTGTAATATGTGACTGGAGATTATTTTGCTTATGATCATATGGAACTTGTCGGCAGGTTCCAGTTTTTCTGACGAAGCTATCAACTTTTGTTGCTGGATACATATTTGCATTCCTACTGAATTGGAGGCTAGCAATCGTGTCATTTCCATTTCTACTGTTTCTTGTCATACCAGGTTTGATATATGGTAGAACACTTATAGGCATTGGCAGAAAACAAAGAGATGAATATAGAAAAGCTGATACCATAGTGGAGCAGGCAATTTCTTCTATCCGAACAGTTTATTCGTTTGTTGGAGAGACTCAAACGATTACTGACTATTCAGAGGCTCTTCAGACTCCTCTGAAATTAGGATTGAGGCAGGGGTTTATCAAAGGGTTGGCCATTGGTAGCAGTGGAATCAATTTTGCAATTTGGGCCTTCATGACTTACTATAGTGGTAGACTAGTCATGTATCATGGTGTTCAGGGTGGTAATGTCTACTCTGCCGTGTCAGCTGTAATTGTTGGTGGGGTGTAAGTATCGACTCCATTCCATTTTTATCTTTTAAACTTCCTTAATCTAGATAATAATGCTCTGAGGTTTTAGTATGGGAGCTATGGTATATCAAGACATGAACTCAAATGGATTAAAGACTGAAAATCTCAATACTAGATATGATTCTTGATAAGACCATGAGCTGATTATAGAACAAGACCATGCTTTATTTGTCAAAAAAGAATTATAAATGAGGTTAATAAGTGATTATTAGCATAATTGTATCTAGTTTTGCGAAATATAATGTTGTGAAGCATATCTATTGGGCAGGGCATTTGGTGCTAGTTTAGCCAACATCAAGTACTTCGCAGAAGCAAGTGCAGCAGGAGAACGCATTATGGAAGTCATAGACAGAGTCCCAGAAATAGACTCCGACAATGTGGAAGGACAAGTACCAGCAGATATGTTGGGAGAAGTCGAATTTAAGCACATTGAGTTTGCTTACCCTTCTAGACTCGACAGCGTAATTTTTGAAGATTTTAATATGAGGATCCCAGCGGGAAAGACTGTAGCCTTAGTTGGGGGCAGTGGATCTGGAAAGTCAACAGTTTTTGCTCTATTGCAGAGATTCTATAACCCCCTGAGCGGGGAAATTCTTCTTGATGGGCTATCTATTGATAAGTTGCAGCTCAAGTGGCTAAGGTCACAAATGGGACTAGTAAGCCAGGAGCCAGCTCTCTTTGCCATGACGATTAAAGAGAACATACTTTTTGGCAAAGAAGATGCTTCTATAGAGGAGGTTATTGAGGCTAGTAAAGCTTCTAATGCCCATAACTTCATCAGTCAGTTACCAAATGGTTACAACACTAAGGTTAGTTTCTTTTATCTTACAACTCCATAGTCTCCATTGTTATACTCATAATTATAGTAAAAAGTTAACTTCCAATCCTGCATTCCAAATTCGTGTTACATACATACATTGTCAGATGCATGACATGTGTAAATCTCCTTCATTCACATCAATCATAAAAAAAAAAAGAGAAACTTAATCAGTTTTTGATTAACACCATATTGATTAAGGCTATACATGTGTATCACTTCCAACAGTTATGGTAGGAGATATGGTAAGAATTTTGTCAGAGGATTCGGGTTCTGGAAAGGAAACTTAGATTTTGAATGAATCAATGAATTTCATTGTTGTTTCTAAGAGGAAAGTGTGCTCCTCTTTCATGCTTACTAGTTAATTCCATTTAAATGCACAAGTGAAAGTGATTGTGGACACTTCGTTCTTATTGAACAAATGCTTACTACATTATCCCATTTCATTTACAAGTTTGATTTATATTGAACATTAAAGAATATTATGTCCCTCTTCACACTATGAAATGATATATACAAATGCTAAGTAGGTTGGAGAAAGAGGAATTCAGTTATCTGGGGGTCAAAAGCAAAGAATAGCAGTAGCCAGAGCCATCATCAAGTCACCAAAAATTCTTCTGCTTGATGAGGCCACCAGTGCACTGGACTCTGAATCAGAGCGGCTTGTGCAAGAAGCTCTTGACCAAGCAGCTATCGGACGCACAACTATTGTTGTAGCCCATCGTCTCTCCACGATTCGGAATGCTGACATAATCATCGTGCTTCAAAATGGTCAAGTTAAGGAGACTGGTCCACATGATCAGCTTATGGCTGATGTAGATGGTGTGTATGCTTCTCTTGTTCGTATCCAGCAAAATGACAATATTGGAAAATCTGCTGATGCAGATAAGGTCATGGTTTCTTCGTACGAGTCAAATTATAATGATGCGCATGGGTCAAGTTGTCGGAGTTTGTCCAATATGAGTTGTGACAATTCAGCTAGCTCAGTTGCCCCAACTAATGGAATGGAGCTAGCATATCTTGCATCTGAGCAAGTTTCTCCAACGGCTTCTTTTTGGAGACTACTCGCGAAAAACTCACCAGAGTGGAAACATGCAACCCTAGGGTGTACATGCGCAGTATTATTTGGTGCTATTCAGCCTGCATATGCATATGCATTGGGATCCCTAATTTCTGTGTTTTTCCATTCAGATCACCATGAAATTAAACAGAAAATCGAAATATTCTCCTTGTGTTTCCTGGGGCTAGCTATATTATCCATCTTGATCAATGTCAGCCAGCACTATTATTTTGCAGTTATGGGAGAGAACCTGACAAAGCGAATTCGGGAGGAGCTGCTTTCAAAATTGCTTACATTTGAAATTGGGTGGTTTGATCGGGATGAAAGTTCCACTGGTGCTATTTGCTCTACATTAGCTAGAGATGCAGGTGCATTGAGGTCTCTAGTTGGTGATCGCATGGGATTGCTCATCCAAACATTTTCTTCGACAACCATTGCTTTTGGTCTCAGCCTTATTATTGCATGGAGACTTGCACTGGCAATGATATCCGTACAACCTCTAGTCATTCTCTGCTATTACTGCAAGAAAGTTGTGATAGAAAGTGTTTCTGACAAGGTCATCAAAGCCCAAGAAGAAAGCAGCAAGATTGCAGCAGAAGCGGTCTCAAATCTTAGAATCATCACTGCATTCTCCTCTCAAGACCGCATCATCCAACTACTCGGGGAATCCCAAGAAAGCCCGAAACGAGAAAGTGTTCGTCAGTCATGGTTTTCTGGGTGTTTGCTTGGTGCATCCCAAAGCCTCGGAACATTGAGTTGGGCCTTTATTTTTTGGTATGGAGGGAAACTCATTTCAGAAGGGAATTTAGGAACAAAGGGTTTTATGCAGACATTCTTGATCTTGGTAACTTCGGGAATAGTAATTGCGGAGGCAGGTAGTATGACAAGTGATATTGCCTCAAGTGGCAGTGCAGTTCAATCTGTGTTTGCAGTGTTGGACCGACTTTCTATGATGGAGCCGGAAGATCCAAACGGCCACAAGCCGATCAAGTTGACGGGCAACATTGAGTTAAGAGACGTTGATTTTGCTTATCCAACGAGGCCAGGTGTTATGATATTTCAAGAATTCTCTATTGACATTGAGGCAGGAAAATCAACGGCATTGGTCGGACAGAGTGGATGCGGAAAGTCAACCATAATTGGTTTGATAGAGAGATTCTATGATCCAATTAATGGCACGGTGAAAATAGACGGCCGAGATATCAAGTCATATAACCTAAGGTCACTGAGAATGCACATTGCACTTGTCAGCCAAGAGCCCACCTTGTTTGCTGGCACCATACGTCAAAACATTACATACGGAGCACGGGAAGGCTTTACTGCAACTGAACTCATTCAGGCAGCTAAGGCAGCAAATGCTCATGACTTTATTACTGGTCTCAAAGATGGATATGACACATCCTGTGGTGACAGGGGCGTGCAGCTGTCAGGTGGACAAAAGCAGAGGATTGCAATAGCACGTGCCATATTAAAAAATCCGGCAATATTGTTGCTAGATGAGGCTACAAGTGCATTGGACAGTCGTTCGGAGAAAGTTGTGCAAGATGCACTTGAACAGATTATAGTTGGGAGGACGAGCATAGTTGTGGCTCACCGGTTGAGTACCGTAAGGAACTGTGACATGATTGCAGTTTTGGAGGAGGGAAAAGTTGTTGAGAAAGGGACACATTCTTCGTTGTTAGCTAAGGGTCCAAATGGAGCATACTCTTCACTGGTTAGGCTTCAGACCTCCTCTGAGATCTAATAAAAGGTCAAAGTCAAACAATCAACTTCATGCATTTTTATTGGTGCATTAAATTATATTTTTCTACTGTATTAGGAAAATAGTGGCTCATAAAAGTAAGAAATACACTCTTAGCCTGTATTCTTAATACCCCCTCACATTTTTGGTTCATTCTTTTACGCAAGTATAGGTTCAATCTACCACCTCCTTCCATGGCATTCATGGAAATAAGTGCTTCTTTAGTTCCCCAAATTACTTAAACTTAGTAACGAATTAACAATGGTTAGAAGAAATAACGTGCGAGCATTATATATGCGTAAACTATTGTAGATATTTTCTAGGTGTACTTGAATTTATGATGGATTTTCATTTGAACTTTTTGCCCCTACCGTTCTTCAGTGATGGAGAACTTGGTTTCTTAGATAAGATCTTGAGTCGGAATGCTTTGAATTAAAAATATCGTTTTTACTTTCACTTGAGTGCTGTATGCCATCGGATTTCTATCTACTTATTGATTATCCTCTGATTGAGATAGAATGATGATCTTGGAGAACAGGATGAATAATGAATGTACTCTGCTCTTGAATGAATGTTTATCAATTATCAGTATAAAGTATCAATGAGGTTCATGTTTATCTTTTTTCAGTTTGCATCATTGTCTGTGTTTATATTTCTTGCATATGAAATAACTCTGTGTTGACACTTCTTGGAGTCATAAGCATCAGAGGATGTACTGTTAGCAGATATCATGTAAATATGTAAATTAACTTATTATTGGGTTTAAGTTCCATTTATGGATTCAAGCATTTTGGGGCTGAATGGAGTGGCCATCTCAATTGTGTTTCTCTCATCTATAAGATCCGAACTAAAAGAGCTTGGTCAAGACAAGATAGCTCTCTTACATAGTCACATGCCATTGTGAATTGTGATATGTTGTTTTTGTTAACTTATTGTCATCTTTGATTCCAGTATCAATTGGCAATACATACCTAGAATCAAGTAATGTTATTATTGACCAAAACTTGATACCATCTTGGAAGTTTGAAGTAGAGACAAGATCATATACATCTTTTACAATTAAATGACCTTACTATATCCCAGTCAATAGTAGCAAGTTTCAAAAGAATTCCATCAAAAAAAGAGATTTTAAGGTTCAAATCTGGAATTGGGTATCTTATGATTGTTGGATTCCACTCAGAGAATACCAAATGGTTTTGCAAACAGTTTGTAGAGATTAATTTATAGATGTGAACTTGAAAATCAAAAGATGCCCCTGTTTTTATTCATTTGGCCAGATCAATACCAAACCGAAGCTTCTAGTTGTTATCTTGATTAATAAACTGTATTAGCTAGGGAGTAGTGAGTAGTGACACATACCACTATATTATAATGGGTGTGGTAAACAACATGGATATCAGAAGACAGCACAGGTATGTATCTATCAAAAGTCAAAACAGAACAAATTGCTAAAGCATTTGACCAACAGAACTAATAAATTAGAAAACAAATTAATACAAAAACATTAATTTGTAGGAAAAACATTAATACGCTAGTATAAATTGTGCTTCACTTCTTGCTTATAGATGTTCAAGAAGTTTATTATAGCTACAAAACAAATGAAACATGCCAGACCACAGTGTCTCCTGATGAGGAGAATAAGGCGCCTGCGTTGTCTGAGAATAAGAAACATGGAATGCTTATGTACATTTTCATTGGAGATGATTGGATTGGGGAAATTTTGTGAATCAGCACCTGGAAGTTCCCGAGTCAATTTTGGATCTCGAAAAACCTAACCTTGTCGATCGGAGAGATTACAAGATTTCTCACATTTGAACATATGGTATGCAAATGCACTTTTAGTATTTTGTGAATAATTTTTATTATAATCTCTATCTTAATTAATTTTCTGCTCAATTTGTCTCTGTTGCAGGTTGATTAATTTCTACTCTGTTTTACTTTTTACCCCAAGCATGGCATCTAACCAGCTAATGTGAATGTCACAGCAGGTGTGTCATCATCTTTACTTGTTCATCATAATATCATATGATATGGTATATGTTAGTTAGAAATTATAATGAAGTGAATGCCATATACACAGAACATAACACATTGTAGTAGTAGTTTTATAAATTTACATGTTACTACTAATTTTATCTTGTTAGATTTACATTTTACATGATGCTTCTGAATTGCGAGAACCAACTGATTAGTAGTTAAGTAAAGAGGTGGTTCCTGTGACATTTCTTAAAATTACCACTAAACACTTGGAGGGTTCACCCAAAAAACAAAGGAGAGATCTAAACTGATTTCATTTTCCAGTTTTGGTCTTAAGTATTAATGGCTCAATATGTTGCAAACATGATTGAAATCATTATGGGACCATTTGGGGTAATTTCGAACAGTTAGGGTGTCATTTTGCAATTTTATTTTGGGTAATTTTGAACTTTATAAAACATTGAGACAAATTAGTAATAAATTAACATTATGGGACCAAAATAGCAGCTCAAAATCTTTATAAATCACGAATCTCGAGTATTTAGGACCATGTATGCAGAAAAAAACAAAAAATTGGGACCAACCTCGCGGGGGACCACGACTTTGGGGACCAGAACTGCAATTGTCCAAGATATTGTGTGAATGGAGCAGGGAGGTTGTGGCACTCCTGTTCCAAACAAAATCCTGTTCATTTGTTGATTTTTCTTCCATGACTAGTTGGTTCCTTTATTCATCTTTCTTTTTCAGTTTCATCATCAGTTGACTAGCAAAATGGCTCAATAAACTCACATCTTCCTTTCATTTTCCAGTTTTGATCTTGCTAGCATTAATGGCTCAATATGTTGCAAACATGATTGAGATTATTGAAAGATATCTTTATGAGCATCAGGAACAACAACAGAATCATAACTTTCTTGATTTTGATGATGGTGAAATCATTGTTCGGTGTTTCCTCAGTGAAGCCTCTTTTTTCACAGATTTTCTCATTCATTCCAATTTTGTTATCCACTCATTCATCGATAAACCGCTGATTGTTCAAATAGTAGGTGCTGCACACAAAGTGGAGGATGCTGTTGAACTCCTAATCATGAGAAATCATGATCAACAGTCTCATTCCGATGATTTTGCAGCAGTTCCTGCTGTTAGTGATGACGTCATTCATGAATTGGATGCGGTGGCTCAAGAACTTGAATCCATCAAACAGGAGATTCTTGACAGAGGTCATCTACGAACACTGAAGTGGGCAGTTGACCAGTCACCCGAACATGTACTTCTTCCACCATCAACATCAAACAACAGCAACATCATCAATCCAGCTGCTGATGCTAATGCTATGATGAACAAGAAGAACCAGAAGAAGAGGAAGGTGGACGATTTTGCTCCTATTTATGAAGATGATCTTCAAATTATTAAATCTCGAATTCTCCAGCCAACCAAACAACTCCAAATCATACCTCTTCTTGGTAAGACCTACGGATTGGGTAAGCGGACTCTTACTCTCAGACTCTACAACGATTCATCTGTTGTTGATCATTTTCATATTCGGGCTTGTATTAGTGCTTTCCTCGAAAAAGATGTGAAAGTGATTCTACTAAACCTTCTGGAGGGTCTAGGATATGTGGTTACCAAAGATACTCGTCGACAGAGTGTTGATGAAGTGGGCCTAATCCTCACCAATTTTTTGAAATATTACAGCAAGTATTTCATTATAATCCATAACGTAGCTACTGCGGATATATGGTGTACACTGAGAAGGTTCTTTCCGGAAGACAGGAGCAGAAGTCGAATTCTTTTTACAGCATGCTCTAATCATGATGAAAAAGCATCAGACTATGGAGGGGAGGTTCACATGATGCGCTACATGAGAGATAGTGAATCTTGGCTCTTATTTTGTCACTTGGTGTTTCAACAGGATCATTGCCCTGTCCATGAGCTCGAGCCAATCGCCAAAGTTATTGTTGGCTTTTGCAAAGGAGTTGCTCAAACAGTTTCCCTTATTGCCGGCCTCTTAGCCACTTCTGAGATCAACCCAAGTTTCTGGGAGCTTGTTGCTCAAACTTTGAACACACAACTTAAAGGTGAAGAAGAAAGTGAAATAGTTATGACAACTGTGTTTTGGCTCATCTACAACCATTTACCTTATTATTTAAAACCTTGCCTTCTCTATATCATCGCATTCCGTGAATGTTGTGATATCAAAGCTTCTGATATAATCCAGTTATGGATTGCCGAGGGATTTCTCAAAAAATCTGCACATAACACTTTGGATGATATTGCACGGGCCTACTTGGATATTCTTATTGATAAGAATCTACTTCATCTTAGCCGACAAGACCCCACTGGCCGAGTAAAAGCCTTCCAGATCCAACCAATATTGAGGGTGCACTACTCTGGACTAGCATATTTGGAGAACTTTGTCTGGTCTAAAGATTTGCAGGAAATAGATTGGTCGCCTCCTGATGAAGACTATAAGATTGACAACATTCGTCGTGTTAGTGGGCACCAATTATTGCAACCTAGTGATGAGATTAAGTTATCACCATTTGCACGTTCCTTTCTTTCCACAGGTTATGCATCACCGATGCCAACTCATGTGTTTGCAGGGATGAGATTGCTGAGAATATTAGCCGTATTTCAGTTGGAACTCCGACAGTTCCCTCCAGAAATATTGGACATGTTCTTGCTAAGGTACCTTTCCTTCAGCTGTCATTCAAACACGCCCGCTTCAATCATCAAACTCAAGAAGAATTTGCAGACACTCATCATTCGGCGAATTCCGTGGTTCAGAGCATTTGCATTACCAATCGAATTGTTGGAGATGGAACAGCTGACTCATGTCAAGTGCAAAGTAACCTTTGTCTGGCGCCATCCTACAAATGGAAGAAAGATTCAGAATGGCAAGCTTCAAACGCTATCAAATCTGCAGCTGTTTGGACTCAGCATCGAATTCTTCGAGCAGATTCCAAGCATCAGAAAATTGGGGATATTTTGCAACATTGGGATGCATTATGTCCTTGATCTTTCTTGTCTTGATCAGCTTGAGGTATTGAAGTGCTCCACGGACTGGTCTCTAGCGTCCAAGAACTTTTTGTCTAATATCAAGTTCCCGTCTTTGCTCAGAAAGTTGACCTTGGCAAAGTGTAGAATCCCTCCGGGATTCATGAAGATTGTTGGTGAGTTATCTAGTTTGGAAGAACTGAAACTGCAAGAAGGTGATTTCTTGGTTACGGAGTCGGGACCAACTGAACCTGAATGGGAGCCAGCAGAAGGGGAATTTCCTCGATTGATATCATTGGTGATGAAAGATTTGAATCTGGTTCACTGGAAAGCACATGCCAGTCATTTTCCAAGGCTTAAGCAACTCATTATTTTCAGCTGTTATGCAATGTTGGGATTGCCTGAAGCTATAGGAGACATACAGACTCTTGAACTGATCCATGTGAACAGACATAGCCCTTCCGTCGTGGCTTCAGCAATGAAAATTAAGGAGAATCATTGTGAAAATCCAGTTCTTGAAGTAAAGATAACTAAGTCCTGAGGTAATTTACTTCCTATACTGTTATATATATTAATGTACACACTCTAGCAGGCATATTAATTTCTCCAGCGAATTACATAGTCCATCCATGCAGTTATGTATATGCTTACATCTTAGTACTTGATGTTAAGTTGTCATCTTTATCTTTACTTTTCGCAATTGCTTTCACATATATCCTTGAACAAATTGAACCAACTTGCTTAATTATTAGTAATATGAATTATGAAATATTAGTAGATGATGATATATTGATATGAGTTCTTGTTTATTCAAAAGTGTTAATGAATGCTTCTCAGTATTCAAATTTTAACTGCACTGTTTCTCAATGTTGAGGAGTTGTTAATTTATGACATGCATGTTTTGTTATAGTGAAGGTGGATATTCTCTGCTTCTTAACAGCATTGATGATATGAAAGCAGATGAGGCGCTTTGGTCAACTACAATTCGGTCAAGGATATGTAAGCCTCAACGGAATAGAGGCTGGAGGTTGACTCGGAAAATCATGTATGTTACCGACTGCATCATGTTTTAATGTATTCATTCGTGTTTCATGTCACCAACAATTGTTTCGTTTCTATCATGTTTCAACATATTTCTTCCTTGTAAATTTCCTTCCGAATGATTATAATTAAAAGTTGGTATATTGCTCAAAGTGCGTTTAACATGAGGGGCTGAAGAAACTTGAATCACTAATTAATATTGCTTTTCTTGTTTCTTTAGACTTATTTGTGCAATTTGTGAACAAATTCCAGCTAGCTTAATTAGAAAGATGAGCATCGTATAAAGCTTAACAGTTGGTACGTAGAAAAGCTTCAGTTGTCACTCTTGTGTGTTGTGAGCTTGCCAACAACAGTCAACAGTGGCTGAATTGCTTATCAAATGATCAGTTGACTGCAGTTAGTATTTCGTAAAAATAAAATAATGGAAATCATAATTAACCTTGTTAGTTAATTTTCAGTCTGTTGAAAGTTAATATGACAATGCAGCAACTAGTAAGATAGCACTGTATCATAATTAATCTTTGATCCTGCTACTTGTTTTCTTCTTGGATATATATTATGGAATGTCTTTGTTTCCACTGGGAATTTGTGATCATCTCTGCATTCCCTTGCTAACCCAGAAATCCTGCAGCATATAAATGGTAGTGGTTGAGTTCACAACTTATTAGTATCACATATTCTTGATTTTTAAAAGAAATAGATCTGAGGTCCATGATTTGTTTGTTGCTCTTCTGAGCTATCTGAGGGAGTTTATACGCAACAAAGGACAATCATCTGCACCAAACATTGCTATAAGAAACAAGTGCCAATCTGCTATATACATACATACCTCCAGCAGAGTAGCATAGATTTTTAGATAAATGGCTTCCTTTGAAACACTTAACTTTATATATACAGCCTGCAGCCAGACTATATGTTCCTTTGCAATGTTATGATGAGCCAAGCCGATCATAATGTGGCAGGAACAATTTCATCATCCTTGATGAATACCCTTTTTGTATGTGCACATGCATCTTTCTGGGGATTCTTGCACTCTCTTGGAAACAGAAACTGTTCCAAAATTGCTCATAAATTAATATTTCAACTGATGCCGCATTCTTATTATTATTAATTTTTTAAGCGCAACACTTCTTCGAGGAGATATATAGCAGCAGCACTCTGGGTGATGGTATGCACCGGTTTCTAATCTTTGCTGACCTTTCCAAATTGAGTTGCATCTTCGAGATACAAAGGTCTCTATATATACTTGTATTATATTAGAATGAATTTCATATTTTATGTTGATAGGGATTTGGATTCCTTTTAAAAGATGTTATCCTGCTTTCTCAAATCTCTGCCTTGGTTAGAGTAGTGAAAAAAATGATTCATATTCTCTGATAATGAACACGAAACAGCTAAGATGTATAACAGCTTGAAGCTGGTGAATAAAGTCAGATCTTATATAAACTAGAATCAGTTTCAATGTTTCATCATTGATGGATGAATGTTAGTGTTTGTGAGACATAATAACTTTGATGCTATATACATACACAGGTATTTATTATATCATCCCATGAACATGAATTAAGAGGATATACAGTCCTACACTCCTAAGTTTCTAAATGCACTTGACAAATTATTGCCCAATTATTGACATTGAAGCACAATTCATCATTAAGAATAGTAGAATACTATCAAATAGTAGAGAATAATACTCCGGACGTGGATCAACATAGTTTTCCACCGACCACACTCTTCTAGCGATCCCGAACAGTATGGTTGCCACTCCGGACGTCCACATTGAGGCTCTTATATGGACACACAAGATCACCTCCGTTCTTGCATAACCCCACCTCAATTATCATGTTTTACCCATTCAACAAAAATCATACATGTCAGTGTAGATCTTTGACCTCTATTCGCCCTATCTCTTGTCTATTCATAGTTAGTTATATTAGGTCGATTTGTGTCCTCGCCATCGTAATTCAGTTCAACACTTGCCAGGGACGGACACAATAGGGTGGAAGGGGTAGCAAAGTTTGTAACCGTTAACACCATAGTTATTCTTTGGTATGAAGTAAGGGAAGATATCAATTACCCTCTAAGTGTGCTTTCGTAGTAGTGGGTATTTTCTTCAAGCGTCGCAAAAACACGTAATGATAGGATGTTATTTTGAATTTCATAAATTATACTTTGTTTTGTTTGTATGTATTTCTCACATAAAATTTCAAATTTAATGCGACTTGCATGTAACCTAAGGATTTTTCTTAAGCTTCTACGTTAAGGGGCAAATTATACATATTTTGAAATTATTATATGGGTGTACAGTATATTGCACCATGCAAATTATTGGGGGCAAAATACTGAAGAGGCCAAACTTTAAGGGTGAAACTATAAAAATAGAAACGTTTAATAATCATTTTGCAGATACCAAATATTACAGGGACAAAATTGAATTTTGACAAAATAAAACTTGCCCACCATTGCCTCTTCTTAACCATAGTCAGCTTCTCTGATTCACAAACTATCAGACGCTGTTTATTTCGCAAAATGGCGCCAGAATTTAACACGTATAGCTCTAAATTCTCAGGTTCCGCCGCACAATTGTGGTATTTCAGGTGTCAGTAAAAGCTTATTTTGTTCGATGATTTTTTTTTGAGTTTTAGTTTTCTATCTTGTTTAAGCTATTTGATCGATTTTGTTCTTTGACATCATGTTCGGTTAATGATTACATGTTGTTTGATATCTGTCAATATGTCACTCTGAAGATTGAATAGCTTCGATGCCGTCGATTTCTGTTTGAATTGATGATGATGGTAATTAATGAAGTTGAAACGGTGTAGTATATTGTGAGTGTATGGATATTTAATCTACCATTTTCGCAAGGAGTTTGTTTCTAGTTCGAATTCGTGAACTCTAGGTACCAATAGATCGGCAGCTTTCCGTTGCGTCAAAAGGACAGTCAAATAAATTTATCCATGTTAAATTGGCTTTCTTATGATTGTGTTTGAGTGTATTCACTGAATCGCTAGTTTGGTTTGCAGATTGCATTGGTTCTTTGCTACATTGTTTGCGGATAATTTGCAGCCTGTTTCCTTGCTAAGTCTCACTTGTTATATTTGCTATTGTCATAAATTGTTAGTTGTTGCCCTACAGCATCATAATAATACTTTTTAATCATTTGTTTAGAGGGATATTGTTAGAGAAGAACTTCTGAGGGACAAGCTTCAAGGTTAAGGGTGAAATACTTGAAAGCAGTGATGAGGCAAGATGTTGGTTACTTTTATGTAAACGTCTCCACCACAGTTGAAGTCATAGCCAGTGTCTCCAGCAATACTATTGTAATTCAAGATTTCATTAGCGAGAACATTCAGTTATTTCTAGTATGTGACTGGAAATTATTGTGCTTATGGTCTTATGGAACTTGTCGGCAGGTTCCAGTTTTTCTGACAAAGCTATCAAACTTTTGTTGCTGGATACATGTTTGCGTTCCTACTGAATTGGAGGCTAGCAATCGTGTCATTTCCACTTCTACTGTTTCTTGTCATACCAGGTTTGATCTATGGTAGAACGCTTATGGGCATTGGCAGAAAACAAAGAGATGAGTATAGAAAAGCTGATACCATAGTGCAGCAGGTAAGTTCTTCTGTCCGAACAGTTTATTCGTTGGTTGGAGAGACTCAAATGATTACTGACTATTCAGAGACTCTTCAGTCTCCTCTGAAATTAGGATTGAGGTAGGGGTTTATAAAAGGCTTGGTCGTTGGCAGCAGTGGAATCAACTTTGCAATTTGGGAGGGAACCTGACAAAGAGAATCCGGGAGGAGCTGCTTTCAAAATTGCTTACATTTGAAAATGGGTGGTTTGATAGGGATGAAAGTTCCACAGGTGCGTTGAGGTCACTAGTTGGTGACCACATGGGATTACTCACCCAAACATTTTTTTCGACAACCATTGCTTTTGGTCTCAGCCTTATTATTGCATGGAGACTTGCACTGGCAATGATATCTGTACAACCTCTAGGTCATTTTCTGCCATTACTGTAAGAAAGTTGTGATAGAAAGTGTTTCTCACAAGACCATCAAAGCCCAAGAAGAAAGCTGCAAGATTGCAGCAGAAGCAGTCTCAGATCATAGGATCATTACTGCATTCTCCTCTCAAGACCATCTTCCAACTACTCGGGCAATCCCAAGAAAGCTTAAAATGAGAAAGTGTTCACCAATCATAGTTTCTGGGTGTTTGCTTGGTGCATCCCAAAGCCCTGGGACATTGAGTTGGCCTTTATTCTTTGGTATGGAGGGAAACTCATTTCCGAAGGGAATTTAGGAACAAAGGGTTTCATGCAGACATTCTTGATCTTGGTAACTTCGGGAATAGTAATTGCAGAGGCACGTAGTATGACGAGTGATATTGCCTCAAGTGGCTGTACAGTTGAATCTGTGTTTGCAGTGTTGGACCGACTTTCTATGTTGGAGCCGGATGATCCAAAGGGATACTAGCCGATGATGTTGCGGACAACATTGAGTTTAGTGAAGTTTATTTTGCTTATCCAACCAGGCCTGGTGTTATCATATTTCAAGAATTCTCTATTGACATTGAGGCAGGAAAATCAACAGCATTGGTCGGACAGAGTAGTTGATCTGGAAAGTCAACCATAACAGGTTTGACAGAGAGATTCAATGATCTAATTAACGGCACGGTGAAAATAGACAGCCGAGATATCAAGTCATATCACTTAAGGTCACTGAGACTGATAATGCACATTGCACTTGTCAGCCAAGAGCCCACCTTATTTGCTGGCACCATACGTCAAAAGATTACATACGGAGCACGGAAAGGCATTACTGAAACGGAGCTCATTCAGGCAGCAAATGCTCATGACTTTAAAAGATGGATATGACACATCCTGTGGTGACATGGGCGTGCAGCTATAAGGTGGACAAAAGCAGAGGATTGCAATAGCATGTGCCATATTAAAAAATCCACCAATATTGTTGTTAGACGAGGCTACAAGTGCATTGGACAGTCATTTGGAGAAAGTCATGCAGGATGCACTTGAGCAGCTTATAGCTGGGAGGACGGGCGTACCGGCTCAGTACCGTAAGGAACAGTGACATGATTGCAGTTTTGGAGTAGGGAAAAGTTTTTGAGAAAGGGACACATTCTTCTTTGTTAGCTAAGGGTCCAACTGGAGCATACTCTTCACTGGTTAACCTTCAGAACTCATCAGAGATGTAATAAAAAGGTCAAACAATCAACTTCATGCATATTTATTGTTTCATTCTTGTTCACAAGTATAGGTTCAATCTGCCACCTCCTTCCATTGCATTCATGGAAATAAGTGCTTCTTTTATTCCTCAAATTACTTAAACTTGGTAATGAATTAACGATTGTTAGAATAACGTGTGAGCATTATATATGCGTAAACTATTGTAGATATTTTCTCGGTGTACTTGAGTTTATTATGGATTTTCATTTGAAATTTTTATACTTGCCGTTCTTCAGTGATGGGGAACTTGGTTTCTTAGATAAGATCTTGAGCCTGAATCCTTTGCATTGCAAATGCATTGATGAGAAGGCCATGTAAAATATCATTTTTATTTTCACTTGTGTGGTTGTATGCTATCGGATTTCTATCTACTCATTGATTATCCTCTGATTGTGATATAGAATATTAGTATGATGAGCTTGGAGAACAGGATGAGTAATGAATGCACTCTGCTCTTGAATGAGTATCAATAAGCCTCATGTTTATGTGTCTATAGTTTGCCTCATGTTTGTCTGTGTTTATATTTTTTGCATATGAAATAACTGTGTTGGCACTTCTGGAGTCAAGACTCGAAACTCGAGAGAACTCAGGATTTGTGGATTGAGTCAGTGATTATTCTTGCAACCTATAACTTGTGTGCATATACATTATTAGCTCTCTTACATAGTTGATATGTTTTTTTTATTAACTTATTGTCATATTTGATTCCAGTATTATATGGCCATACATACCTAGAATCAAGGAATATTATTGACCAAAATTTGATACCATCTTGGAAATTTGAAGTGGAGACAAGATCATATACATCTTTTACTATTAAATGACCATACTATATCCCAGTCAATAGTAGCAAGTTTAGAAAGACTTCCATTAACAGAAGAGATTTTAAGGTTCAAATCTGGAATTGGGTATCTTTTGCTTGTTGATTCCACTTAAGAGAATACCATATGGTCTTGCAAACAGTTTGTAATGATTAACTTATAGATGTGAACTTGAAAATCAAAAGATGCTCCTGTTATTATTCCTTTAGCCAGATCAATACCAAACAAAGATGATCCTGTAATTGATTAGTTAACTGGATTAGCTAGTGAGTAGTGATACATATATGGGTATGTCAAACTCAAAATGATTACAGGAGGCAAACTTGGACAGACTTTACATCAGCAGATAGGTATGTATCTATCAAAAGTCAAAACAGAACAAATTGTTAAAGCATTTGACCAACAGAACTAGGTGATTGCATCTAAATTAGAGATAATATTAATAAATTGCACATGTCTAACATGTTTAAGTAATTGCAAAAGATGCATAATTGAGGGTCCTCATGGCAATTGGCCATCGAAAACATTATCACACTATAAATTGTGCTTTATTTCTCGCTTAAAGATGATCAACAAGTTCACCAGAACTACAGGACAAATTAAACATGTCCACTGCAGCTAGCCATACCACAGTGTCTCCTGGTGAGGAGAATAAGGCGCCTGCGTCTTTTGAGAAGAAGAAACATGGAATGCTTAGGTGCATTTTCATGTTTCCAGACAGGTATGACGTGGTTCTGATGGTTCTGGGACTTATTGGTTCCATTGGAGATGGAATGACAACGCCATTTATACTCTTTTCCTATAGCAAGCTCATGAATAGCATTGGCTCTTCAAACAGTACAGCGGTCTCATTTTTTAGTCAGCATGTCAATGAGGTATATGCATTATGTCTCTTTTTTTTTTTTCTCCAACATTAATTTTGTGTTGATGAAAATTAGGAGTTTTGCAGTAACTGATATAATATGTTGTTTACAGGATTTACGCCGCTTATTAGCTAATTGGATATCTCTCATTTTTATCTTGCAGAATGCGTTGTTTCTTTGTTACATTGCCTGTGGACAGTGGGTAGCCTGCTTCCTTGGTATAACTCACTTACCACATCATGATTTCCATATAAGAATTAAGATTAAGCATTGCTCTTTATATTATGTTAATTTATTCTTATGAGCTTATGTAATTAGAGGGATACTGTTGGAGAAGAACTTCTGAGAGACAAGCTTCAAGGCTAAGGATAAAGTATTTGAAAGCAGTGATGAGGCAAGATGTCGGGTACTTTGATTTAAACGTCTCAAGCACAGCTGAAGTGATTGCTAGTGTCTCAACTGATAGTCTTGTCATCCAAGAGGTCATCAGTGAAAAGGTAGAGTTTGTGGTAGAATAAATTATAGCATTGTTAAGTAATGCTTTACGCTTGTGATTTATATCAGATAATGGTTCTTGTACTATGTAACACAGAATACTTGTGCTTATTATCTTGTGTAAATTATGTGCAGGTTCCGGCCTTTGTTATGAACATATCATGTTTTATTGGTGGATACATGGTGGCATTCTTCATTATTTGGAGGCTAGCGGTCGTGGCATTCCCATTTGTACTATTTCTTGTGATACCGGGTCTGATATATGGAAGAACACTCATGAACATTGGTAGAAAACTCAGAGATGCATATGGGAAAGCTGATATTGTAGTGGAGCAGGCAATTTCTTCTGTCCGGACAGTTTACTCATATGTTGGAGAGGCCAAGACTATTGCTGACTACTCAAAGGCCCTCCAAGATACTGTAAGGTTGGGGTTGAGGCAAGGCTTAGTAAAAGGATTGGCTATTGGTAGCAACGGTATCATGTTTGCAATTTGGGCCTTCATCACTTATTATGGTGGTATATTAGTCATGTATCATGGTGCTCAAGGGGGCAGTGTGTTCGCTGCTGGGGCGGGCATGATTGTCGGTGGATTGTAAGTCTCTAATATATTTTCCTTCAATTATTTTTAGTCCAGTTATTGAGTGCTTTGATGTCGATGTTATGAAATTCATGGCATTTATGCATTTGAAAATTTTATTGAGCAGGGCATTCGGTTCTAGTTTGCCCAACATCAAGTACTTTTCAGAAGCAAGTGTAGCTGGAGAACGCATTTTGGAAATCATACAAAGAATCCCAAAGATAGACTCTGACAATTTGGAAGGCGAAGTACTGCAAGATGTGTCGGGGGACGTGGAGTTTAAGCATGTCGAGTTTGCTTACCCCACTAGGCCTGATAGCCTCATATTTAAAGACTTTAGTCTAAGAGTTCCAGCAGGAAAGACTGTAGCTCTTGTTGGTGGAAGCGGATCCGGTAAGTCGACAGTGATTGCTCTATTGCAGAGATTCTATGACTCAATGAGCGGTGAAATTCTCCTTGACGGGGTGGCCATTGATAAGTTGCAGCTCAAGTGGCTAAGGTCACAAATAGGACTAGTGAGTCAGGAACCGGCACTATTCGCTACAACAATTAAAGAGAACATACTTTTCGGTAAAGAAGATGCTTCTGATGATGAAGTCATTGAGGCTGCGAAAGCCTCTAATGCACATAACTTCATTAGCCAGTTGCCTAAAGGTTATGATACTCAGGTTTGTTTTTCCAGCAGATTAAAAAGTTGTTTGCTTATTTATCTTTTTGATGGATTCATACTAGAAACTGATAACAAAAAAATTTTCAATCAGGTTGGAGAAAGAGGAGTTCAATTATCAGGTGGACAGAAACAGAGAATAGCAATAGCAAGGGCTATTGTTAAGGTACCTCAAATCCTGCTACTCGATGAGGCCACCAGCGCGCTTGACTCAGAATCAGAGCGGATTGTCCAAGAAGCTCTCGACCAAGCAGCGGTTGGGCGAACTACTATCGTTGTTGCTCACCGTCTCTCCACAATTCGAAATGCTGACATCATTACTGTGCTTCAAAATGGCCAAGTCAAGGAAAGTGGCTCACATGACCAGCTCATGACCTTTGAAAATGGTTTGTACGCTTCACTTGTTCATCTCCAACAAAACGGCAATGGCCGAGAATTCACATTTGTTCATGAGGCTAATGTTTCTTCACATGGTTTGAAAACTAACGATATTCATGGAACAAGCAGTCGACGGTTGTCCATTGTGAGCCGAACTAGTTCAGCTAGCTCAAGTGCACTAAGCAAGCGAATGGGACTGACAATTGCCTCTATCAACCAAGTAACTCCAGTTCCTTCATTCAGGAGACTACTAGCAATGAATTTTCCAGAGTGGAAACAGGCGGCAGTAGCGTGTACCAGCGCAGCAGTATATGGTGCTATTCAGCCAGTATATGCGTTTGCATTGGGGTCCCTAATTTCCGTGTACTTCCTTCCCGATTTTCATGAGATTAAGCGGCAAATTGGGATATATTCCTTGTGTTTTCTGGGTCTGTGTATATTCGCCTTCATAATCAGTGTCTGCCAGCATTATCATTTTGCAGTTATGGGAGAAAACTTGACGAAGAGAATCAGGGAGATGATGCTGTCAAAACTGCTTACGTTTGAGATTGGGTGGTTTGATCAGGATGAAAATTCTACTGGTGCTATTTGTTCTGCATTAGCTAGAGATGCCAATGTGGTAAGCTCATATAGATTCTTTTTCTTGAAAGTCTAGATGTGTGTATATCATACAATAGCAAGTGTGATTCACATTACCAAATATGATCTAGTCAATTGACATTATCAAAATTTGCAGGTGAGATCACTAGTTGGCGATCGAATGTCATTGCTCGTCCAAACCTGCTCTGCTGTAGCTATTGCATGTACCATGGGCCTCGTAATATCATGGAGGCTTGCATTAGTAATGATATCTGCACAACCTATAGTTATAATCTGCTTCTACTGCAAGAAAGTTGTCCTGAAAAGTGTTTCCCATAAGGCAATCGAAGCCCAAGAAGAAAGCAGCAAGATTGCAGCAGAAGCAGTCTCAAATCTCAGAACCATCACGGCGTTCTCCTCTCAATGTCGCGTTATCCAGCTTCTTGAGAAGGCTCAAGAAAGCCCAAATGAAGAGAGCGTGCGCCAGTCATGGTTTGCTGGACTTTTGCTTGGTACATCGCAGGGCTTCTCGACTCTGATTTGGGCCTTTAATTTCTGGTATGGAGGGAAACTCATTTCAGAAGGGCACTTGGGAGCAAAGGGATTTTTCCAAACATTCTTGATACTGGTGAGTACAGGAAGGGTAATAGCCGATGCTGGTGGCATGACGAGTGATATTGCATCGGGCGGCAGTGCAGTTCAATCTGTTTTCGCGGTTCTGGACAGGCTTTCCCCAATGGAACCCGAAGATTCAGATGGATACAAGCCCGATAAGTTAACCGGCCGCATCAAGCTAAGAGATGTTCATTTTGCTTACCCGACCAGGCTGACCATAATGATATTCCAAGGATTTTCGATTGACATTGAGGCCGGAAAATCAACAGCATTGGTAGGACAAAGTGGATCCGGGAAATCAACAATAATCGGTTTGATAGAGAGACTTTATGATCCAATCAAAGGCACAGTTAAAATAGACGGCCGAGATATCAAGTCCTATCACCTAAGGTCATTGAGAAAACACATTGCACTTGTAAGCCAAGAACCTACCTTATTTGCTGGGACCGTACGTCAAAACATTATGTATGGAGCAAGAGAAGACGTTTCTGAAACCGAACTCATTGAGGCGGCAAATGCAGCAAATGCTCACGACTTCATTGCTGGACTGAAAGACGGGTACGACACGTTCTGTGGAGACAGGGGCTTACAGTTATCCGGTGGCCAGAAGCAAAGGATTGCGATTGCTCGTGCCATTTTGAAAAATCCATCGATTTTACTGCTGGATGAGGCCACAAGTGCGCTTGATTCTCATTCAGAGAAAATGGTGCAGGACGCACTTGAAAGGGTGATAGTCGGGAGGACTAGCGTTGTTGTGGCGCATCGACTAAGTACCATAAGAAACTGCGACACGATTGTGGTTTTGGAGCAGGGTAAAGTTGTGGAGAAGGGGACTCATTCATCTTTGTTAGCTAAGGGCTCAACTGGGGCATACTCTAAATTGGTTAGCCTTCAGACTTCCTCTGAGATGTAGTACCATGTAAAAGGCTCATGCATGTTTACTTTTCTTGTTTACGAGAAATACCAATGTTTTTAGTATGAAAAACCATAAAATTTAATTCAGTTCAAATTTCCTTAGTTGTTTTTTATATTATAAAATGTTTAGATCAGTTTGAAAGTTTAAACGAAGAGAATATAGGGTTCGAAAAACATAAGTAATACTTAATTTCTTTGTGCTTTATTATCTCCATCCATCATAATTTGGACTTGTTGAAAGGACAGAGTGAAGATACCAGCAAACAAAATATGGAATAGTAAGGCAAAATTCCGAAGTAGAACGACAAAAAGGAGAAATCTGGAGAAATCCATGTCATGCATGAGGCTTTTGCAAATCGTAGTTTCATAATAGTAGTTGTAAAATGTATGATTAAATAGTCAAATACTAATCGATTGAGACCTCATTACCAACTCTGTAATGAATTTTTAACATAATATTTCGTGGTCTGCATGTTCAACCTGTACACATCAATTCACTGAGTTCTTTTTTTTTTTTTTTTTTTTTTTTTTTTTTTTTTTTTTAACTCTCCAATATTTATAAATGAATCGATCGTTAATAACTACAGTAATAAGTAAATTACTATGCAAACTGTGTCTCTGCAGGCGGTGAAAATTTAAGTCGAAAAAGTTGTACTAAAAGTACTCATTCAAGTGGAGGTTCGATAGTCTTCTTCTAGTTATTGGGTGATAAAATGAGCCCCTCCGGGAAGATGAGTTGAAGGCTCTTCTTGTGCAAAAACCTTAACCAGTATTTGTAGTTTTTTCCTACCTTCACTTCGTTGATCGTCTTTTGTGATCACTTGTTTCTAGTTAGATCATTTTCACTTTTTCAGAAACCAACACTAGTGTCAAGCAAAAAAAAGCAATGAACTCGATCCAAGTAGCAAACAGAGAAGTCTAGGTCATTGTGAAAGTTGCGCTGTTTTGACATCAACGGAGAAAATCTAGAAATGATTACTTGAAGTGGAGGTTCGATAGTCATTTTTTGAGTCTTCTAGAAATGTGAAGTAGTGTCCTGCTTTATTTCAGAACCTACCGACACACGGTAAGTTGGTGATTGATTTATGACTTATGCCCGTAACGGTTTCTTAAGTACTCTTTGATTTTGGTGTTGATATTCAAATTTTTTGCGGGGTGCAACTCTTTTCCACTAATCTTATTTTGTATTTTTTGGAAATTCAATATATATATTTTGACTGTTTAAAAAAAATACTTATGAGTATCTCTATTTCAGATTATAAGTTGACAACATAGTTTATTAAATTTGATTATGTGGTTCTAGTACTGCATGCCAGCACTAAATGATCCAAACATAAAACATTAATTATAAAAAGATGACTCAAATTTTTGTCGCGGGAACTAATTTATTCGTGATATGTCAAGTAATTAAGTAGATCTAATGACTAAGAAAGATCGAATGACTTGACAAAATTTATTTATCAGTCATTTCGCTCAGTAGACTAACAAAATAGACTACAAATCTACAATATTAATCAAATGTAATCTGTTACACTAGGGTATTGATTAATTAATTAAATATTAATGACGTAACAGTATATAGTACGTACGTATTGTGTTGAAGAAACCGTAGCTAGTTTATCCGACCGTTCTAAAATAAATTTAACACTTTATTTTGTTAATTGTTTTACCGTCAGTTTGATTTTAAATTATTCTCATATCACACGAGAAAATAAATACAAACTTTATATTGTAAAAATATAAATATTACTATAATTTTAAAATATAAAGCTGATCATAGTTTTTTTTTTTTTTTTTTTTTAAGTATGATATGAGTATAATTTAAGATTAAACCAACTTAAAAAAATTAACAAAAAGTATTACTCGTATTTTTAAGGAGTAGTACACTACCAAGAAGTGAGAAAATCCAAAGATTCCATTCTGCCGGCCAGGTAGTATATATACAAGGAGCTGAGACTTCACAGGGAGAATTATTTCCATCTATATGGTTAATTATCGATCATTGTCACTAATTTAAACTAGGGGCAAATAAATTATTAAGTCAAACTTGTCGCCACTTTTAAGTTTTATAAAACGTGGTAAGGCGTGAGTATTTTTTTTAAACGATAAAATTACAACTATTTATGCACTATTATACAAACATCATAAATCGTCTTATTTCTCTCCACACCTATATCAACCTTATAACTCCGTCACCACCATGGATCAAACCATGCACCTCTCATTTCATTGCTCCAGCTCATTACCGTGCACCACGCCTTAGCGCGAGTACTACTTAGTTTAGACTATCTATATTATTTTCATCAATTTAAAATTATTTAGTTGTTTTTTATATTCTAAATAAAGTTTATTTTGTTCGATTCAAAAAATTTCATATAGAAACTTATATGCAGGTAAATTCGAACTAAAAGGATTTTAATAATTGGGAGTAGACAAGAGCGTCTCAGATCATGAGCAATAATATACTTTACCGGATTTTTGAAACATGGATCAATTTGAATTTTTGAAAAAGTTAGAAATTCTTTATCAGAACATCTAAGTCACGTTCCTGAATTTTGAGTCTCAACATAGACAAACTTTACTGGTATAAATTATATATCAAAATTTGTTGATGATATAATTTGAGAGAAAGGAGAAAAGAATATTCCGATATTTGGAGTGGGAGTGTGCATGGTATGTGTCACTACACTACATATATATGATGATTACGTGGGATTATATATTAATAATAATAATTAATGATAGTAACATTCCGGCCTGGCGGCCTAGATCATCGGGTTTACCGTAGTAAGATTACGAAGGAACCAAATTGACAAACAAAAGAAACTAGACACGTAGGTCCCTGACCTGCATGCATGTCAAAATTTAACCAAACTTAATTGTGACTTATTAAATTTACTAAACTAAACTGGATTAATTGATAATCCAATCGAATATAAACACACAACACACTGAACACAGACGCATTAACTAAATTAGAAAAATTAAGGCAACCTAAGTAACTGTCGTCGAACATATATGCTCTCTAAACATGGCTAAACTTCACTCATTTCACGACAAATAGGGCATATACATGATACCCATTAGACTCTTGCATAGTTTAGTTACTAGTACTCCTATTTAGTGGCATGTTCTTCTTATCTTATATGGACATCAATCTTTCAAAAAATTAGAAGCTTGTAGACTAGCTACTTAATCACACTAAATGACACCAACATGGATAATTCACAATTCAGAACAAACGATTCTAAGCTACAGTTTTACTTTTCGCAATCTTCCACCCTTTTTGTATATTCCTTTCTCACTATTTTCTTCTTCTTCTCAAGTTGATCGAAAGCAATTCGCGGTAAAGTTCATCTTGAGCTTGAACTCGTTCAACATATATAACATATATGAGTTTGATTGTCATCAAACTCAACTTAATTCTAATCAAGTCACACAAACTCTGAAAAATATATACATACATTTAAAAAATTAAATAACATAGTAATAGTAGAAAATAGTTTATCTAATTGTGTGCTCTTTGAATAAAGTGGAGTGTATATATTATCTATCCCACTGGTTGGATGTATGTGTTCTGCGAAAGTATCTGGAGCGGTTTCTATATATTAGTTGCATTGCATTAATTAGTTAGTTCTATTTAATTAAATTAATCTTCATATTCTTAAATTTGTCATATGGCTTAATTAGTATTGTCATGCATACATAATTAATGATTAGACTTGTAATTATTTCTCAGATCGACAAATGGTGCCACCGTCCTTTACTGGTTTATCGAACATGAACATGTATAGGACACAGAGTATTACATGAGCGTATTACATATGGCACCTTCCTTTGGGACTCGAAATAATAGTATATGGTAACTCGAAATAATACCAAATGTTTTGTTAATGTGACTTTGTGGAGAAAATGTTATAGTGATATCGATGATGGAAATGATAATACAAAATTGTACTACCTGATAAATTGTAGTGATATATATGATCGAAATGGTTGATGTATTACTTGATGATAATATGAACAATGTAATGATTTATTTATTTTTTTAAATTATTTTATTTATTTTAAGAATGACTAAGGAGCAAGTTGTTCTCAGGAAGATGGTATTCAATCTTGGAGAAATAACTATTCGAAGATATATAGGACATGGATGTAGTACAGTTTATTTAATTTTAGTTTTAGCATATCAGTTATCAACGTAACCATTCCTTTACTCAAAGTTTCAACCCAATTAAGTACGTTGACCTTTTCCAATTGACTCTCCAACTATAGATCGGGTAAGGCTAGAAATAATGTCCAAGTCTACATTGTTATAAATGCATGTCGAAACAATTTGTATATTTTTATTAATGTTAATAATTATTATAAGAGATAAATTGCTCTGGCATTATAGATCGATATATATGCGCTAATTAGTGTGATGAGACTTAAAGTACTATAGTCTCTGTATATTGATCGAAATAGGGCCTATAGCAAATAAAATAAGTGACACTTTTAATTTATGATCAATAATTAATAATTAGAGCCAATTAAGTAGCAAAAGCTCCATAATCCATCGATTAGTAATAAGATCAAAAGATGCTAAAGACATGAGATGCATCACAAATTGTCGTAAAGTACGTTGGCATCTTGGAACAGTCGATATGTTCTCCTATAAATATTTCCAACTACACTCTTTAATTTCTCCAACATTATATGATCGATACACAGAGCTAGCTAGCTATATAGCTTCTCTCATAAGAGTTGCCAAAACAATTAACAAATTACTATACTAGCAAGAAAAAAAATATAAAATAGTCGATCGATCGATCATGGCTCATAAAAATGATATAGCCGGAGAAGAAGATAAGAAACATGCAAATATGTTCAAGTTCTTGTTCTTGTTCACGGACAAAGTCGACCATGCGTTGATGCTAGTCGGATTTCTGGGAGCCGTCGGAGACGGGATGACGGTGCCGTTTATACTTTATTTCTACGCAAAGCTTATAAACAGCGCAGGTAATGCTCCGGTTACTGGTTCGTCCTATTTCAGTCAGCACATTAATGAGGTACGTACCTAGTACCTAGTACTATGTATTTGTTTTTTCAATCAAATGTACTCGAGTTGGACTAGACTTTTAGTGTCATTGTTACATTTTCACGTTCTGAGTTTTAAGTTAATTAGTTTTAAATGATTATGGTAAGACATATAATTAAATTGCATAATGAAAATTTTGGGGTGTAAAATATTTTACTATTACAATTTAAAAGTAATTTATAGAAAGATTTCAGACACGTTCACAAGAAAACGTCAAAATTAATTGTTGATAAATTAGCTAGTTAGTTAAAGTTACTATTAAACCATCTCCAACCATAAGATGATAAGACCAACCACCTCATCATTCCACTATAAATCTATCTTCATCTTCAACCATAAGACTCAAATAAATAAATTTTTATTCATAAAATATAAAAGCTCAAAGTAAACAAATAAAGTGGACATGAAAAGAAAAAAAGGGAAAAGAAAAAAATAAATAATAAAAATATTGCATAAGACCTCATTAGATGGGTTATGTAGGAAGACTCATCTTATACATAAGATGATAAGACCCAACTTTTGACACCTCCGATCATAGATCTTATGTAAGTATTATATATAAGACTCTCATAAAACTCATGGTTGGAGATGATCTTATTGGTGTCAACTTATCAATCATCTCAAATAAGATAATTTCACTTTATTTATTTGACCGTTCCATCATAATAAATTTATTCGATAACACAAAATATGCTAATCTCATTGGATACATTCAGAAGCAACACAATTAATACGAAAAAGTTAAATTAGCAGATCCCAGTAATATTAAACATTCATTTGGATTTTGCAGACTAGCGAATAATACCTGAACCATCGTTCACTCATTTATTTACAATTTTCTTTTAAGTTCGTTTGATTTATTTCTTTACATTTTTTATCACTTTTTTCTTACTATTATATTATTATATTATGGATTCCACCACTTTATCATACTTCGTATAATATAATATATCCATTAAAAATTATGTAAAAGGTAAATAAAAACCGTATAAAAACTAAAAAGTAAACATAGTCTACTCACTGCGATTTGGTAGGATAAAAAATGGTGACTGATCAAGTGATAATAGTGATATGGGTTTCCTGTAAATCGTTACTTCTGAGATTGCTGTCTGGGATCTTGTTTTGTTCATAGAGAGACAAACATTTACTTTTAAATCTTTGCCCAATAATAATATCCTTCTTAAACATCAGTCAATTATTACTTAATTTTATTTTTTTAAGTGTTAAAATCAATCTGGTGTTTTGTCAACAAGCTATCGTTGGCGTCGAATGTGACGGACAGCTGAAAAGTCCTTCCATAGTACTGCCATACATATAAGTTTAAGGATAGCCGAAATTATACATTTTTCTTGCTAAACAAACCTCTTACTAATACATTTGTCAAGGCACTAAAAAGTCTAATTAATTTGGATAATCATTAATCAGCATAGGTTAATTAAGTTGATTTTCGATACTTTCATTTTAAAGGTATGCGATACATTGTTGTGTTATAAGACAATTGGCACCAAAAACTCAACACTAAACAAAAATATGATTCGGAACGATAAGGAAAAATGTAAAGGGATAAGAAATGTTCGCAAAAAGTTTAACTCTCCCTCTGTTCCACTATAGTTTGTTTATTCAGTTTGACCTTTTCTAATTAACAACTTTCGATTTTGATCATAAATTATTAAATTATAATGATAAAATATTTAAAGAAATTATATCATAAAATATAGACTTAAAATTTTTATAATATAATTTTATTATATATTTTATTATTATAGTTTAACAGTAACCTATAGTCAAAGTCGAAAACGTTGATCAAGAAAACTTAGATAAATTATAGTGAAACAGATGATAGAATTCCAACTTTCCCAAAAGTTTAAGCTCCCCAAACTTTTGGGGAGGAACGGAATCTAGTCATTTATATCCCCCGCACTCGTGGCCGATTTCAACATTTTTGGGGAGGCCAATCGAGTGGAAATTTAATATGGGGCGAAATTTGTCCCCGGAGAGATTCGAACCCAGGAGTTGTTGGGGAGAAACAGAATTTAATCATTTATATTAATTATCCAACAACAGAGATAATATCTATATGTTAGCCATTTAAAAAGTTTTTTTCTCTTGATAACCCCGCGATCACTAATTTATTATAATTATAATTATACCCTGAATAATAAACCGCACGAATTCACAGAAGCTTTAACACGAAAATTTAAAGTTAATTTGAAAAATAGAATATACCGTACATCTTTTAGTAAGTAGTAACACACAAGATAAACTTGGTATCACACCCCACCTCAAACATAGTATCCGCTTTCCGCTTGCCGCCCATATTAATTAAAAAGCCCAATGGATAATCACTTTCTGTAATCCAGCCCAGGCCAATTAATTAACAAATCCACATTATTAACTCCGCTTCGGCTAAGCTAAGCATAATCAATTTGGATCATCCAAATTGTTCTCTCCCTCAGTTATCTCTCCTTTTCATATCATTCTCTTTATCCTTCAACTTTTTACGAGATTATTTATTACTCTATTTTTTTTTTTTATGTTTTCAAACTTATACCTCACGTGTGAATCTACTACTACTAAGCCAACTAATTTTCATGTAGATGAAGAATTTATTTTGGAGTTGTTAATTTGTTCTCTTTACATAGTGGATTTAATTTTACAGTTAAAGCATATAATCTTATGAATGGGAAGTATTGGTCCTATTGGACACTTTATCAAACAGTTGGTGTGCTATTTAGTTTCTAAAGTAACTTCTTGAAAATGAATTACTGCTTTCTACTTTAATTGTGGTGATGAACTAATGATGATCACAGTTAAAACAGCAAGATGACTTGGTAGTGATTTTCAGAAGATAGTCAAGTACATTTTCTTGATTACTAAAACTAATCTTATTATGAGCTAGTCAAAATCTGAGCTTGAATGCAGCGCAGCATACAATTAAGGACTAATGGAACCTGAAAGAGTTTAGCTAACAAGGCTTTTACTTGGTGGTTTTTTGCAGAATGCATTGCTTCTGTGTTTTGTTGCTTGTGGACAATGGTTTGCTTGTTTTCTTGGTAAGTCCTGTTTCTTGCTATCTAAGACATTGTTGCTCTATGCACTGCATATGGTTTTTTATCAATGATTCATTTTGTTAATACTTCATTAGAGGGATATTGTTGGACAAGAACTTCTGAGAGACAAGCTTCAAGATTACGGGTAACGTATTTGAAAGCGGTGATGAGACAAGACGTGGGATACTTTGATTTGAATGTCTCCAGCACGGCTGCAGTTATCGATAGTGTTTCCAGCGACAGTCTTGTCATTCAGGATGCTATCAGCGAAAAGGTAGTCATTTAATGTCGTCTAGATCAAGAAATGTCCGTTGTAACGTGTAAGGTAATGTATACAATATGCTTCCTTAACATGCATGATAATAATGTTGCCTTTTATTAAACAGATTCCATACTTCGTGATGAACCTAGCAACTTTCGTGTGGGGATACATAATGGCAGCCATGTTGCTTTGGAAGCTAGCACTAGTGACATTTCCAACTGTCGTTCTTCTGGTCATACCGGGCTTGATTTATGGAAGAACACTTGCGAACATTGGCAGAAATCTCAGGGATGAGTATGCAAAAGCCGGTATTGTTGTGGAGAGAGCAATTTCATCTGTACGAACAGTTTACTCGTTTGTTGGAGAGGCCAAGACCATTGATGACTACTCAACAGCTCTTCAAGCTACCAGGAGACTGGGATTGAAGCAAGGGTTGGTGAAGGGCCTCGCCATTGGTAGTAGCGGTATCATCTTTGCGATTTGGGCCCTCGTCACTTACTATGGTGGTACATTGGTCATGTATCATGGTGTTGAAGGAGGCACTGTCTTTGCTGCTGGTGCAGCCATGATAGTTGGTGGATTGTGAGTATCACATATTCCGACTCTCTGCGTTCAAATCTCATATGAAACTAACACTTGATTCTGTTACATTTGCAGGGCGTTTGGTTCTAGCTTGTCCAACATTAAGTACTTTGCAGAAGCAAGTGCAGCAGGTGAACGCATTATGGAAGTGGTAAAAAGAGTCCCTGCGATAGACTCAGAAAAAGTAGAAGGCGAAAAGCTACAGAATGTGTTAGGGGAAGTTGAATTCAAGCATGTTGAATTCGCGTATCCCTCGAGGCTTGATAGCACAATATTTAAAGATTTGAACCTGACAATACCGGCAGGAAAGACCGTAGCATTGGTTGGGGGAAGCGGTTCTGGTAAGTCATCGGTGATTGCCCTGTTGCAGAGATTTTACGACCCGATGATCGGTGAGATATTGATTGATGGTGTCAACATTGATAAGTTGCATCTCAAGTGGCTAAGGTCACAAATGGGACTGGTGAGTCAAGAACCTGCACTCTTTGCAACCACCATTAAGGAGAATATACTTTTTGGCAAAGAAGATGCTTCTGATGACGAAGTTATTGAGGCCGCGAAAGCCTCTAATGCACATAACTTCATTAGCCAGCTGCCAAAAGGTTACGATACTCAGGTTCGGGTTTCTAATTAACTCAGATCCCGTCCTTTGAGTCTTAAAGATCCTGACATTTTCTCATACTAGAAGAGTGATGGTAAATGAAAATGTTGCAATGCAGGTGGGAGAAAGAGGAGTACAGTTATCTGGTGGCCAGAAGCAGAGAATAGCAATAGCTAGAGCTATAATCAAGGCACCTAAAATTCTGTTGCTTGATGAGGCCACTAGTGCACTGGACTCAGAATCTGAGCGGATCGTTCAAGAAGCTCTAGACCAAGCAACAGTAGGCCGTACCACCATAATGGTGGCTCACCGCCTCTCGACTATCCGAAATGCTGACATCATTACCGTGATTCAAGATGGTAAAGTTAAGGAAACCGGTTCACACAGCCAGCTCATGAAACATGAAAACGGTGTATACGCCTCATTTGTCCACCTCCAACAAAATGAGAACACCAACGAAGAGACAGATGCTGGTGAATCTAATCTTCCATCGCCTCATGATTTTCAAGGAGTAAATAGCCCACGGATATCCGTTAGCCAAACTGATGTGCCTAGTTCAGCTGCATCAGACCAGCAAATGGAGTCAACGATTGTTGTCAGTGACCAAGCAAGACCTGCGCCTTCGTTTCTGAAACTGCTAGCCATGAATTTGCCAGAGTGGAAGCAAGCAATGTTGGGATGCATCAGTGCAATACTATTCGGTGCTGTCCAGCCTATTTACGCGCTTGCTATGGGATCATTAGTTTCTGTCTATTTTCTAACAGATCGAAATGAAATGAAGCATCAGATCGAGATATATTCCCTTTGCTTCCTAGGCCTGTCGATATTTGCACTCTTGGTCAATATCTGCCAGCATTACAACTTTGCAGTTATGGGAGAAAATTTGACGAAACGAGTCAGGGAGAGAATGCTGTCAAAGCTGCTTACGTTTGAGATTGGGTGGTTTGATCAAGATGAAAATGCTACCGGTGCTATCTGCTCTAGGCTAGCTAAAGATGCCAGCATGGTATGTTCATCAACTTAGTCTTCTAGCCTATATTCTTGGAAGTATGAGTATATCAACTTATAACTCTCTCTTAAATATGCAGGTAAGGTCTCTAGTAGGTGACAGAATGTCACTGCTCATACAAACGTTCTCCGCTGTGGCCATTGCATATACCATGGGCCTGGTTATTGCATGGAAGCTTGCTTTGGTGATGATGTGCGCGCAACCTCTAATCATATTCTGCTTCTATAGCAAGAAAGCTGTACTAGAAAGCGTTTCTCAAAAGGCAATTGAAGCCCAAGAAGGGAGCAGTAAGATTGCAGCAGAAGCAGTCTCCAACATCAGAACCATCACTGCATTTTCCTCTCAATCACGCATTATCCAAATACTCGAGAAAGCCCAAGCAGGTCCAAGAAAAGAAAGTGTTCGTCAATCCTGGATTGCTGGTGTTATTCTCGCTACGTCTCAAAGCCTGTCAACGTTAACTTGGTCTTTAGGTTTCTGGTATGGAGGGAAACTCATGGTGCAGGGCTATATCGGAGCAAAACAGTTGTTTCAAACATTCATGATCTTGGTGAGTACAGGACGTGTGATTGGCGAAGCAGGGAGTATGACAAGTGATCTTTCTGCAGGGAGCGATGCAATTGGATCAGTATTTGCGGTGTTAGGACGAAGTTCCTCGATAGAGCCTGAGAATCCAGAAGGTTACAAGCCTAACAAGCTATCTGGTCTAATCCAGTTGAGAGATGTTCATTTCGTTTACCCTACCCGGCCAAATGTGGTGATATTTCAGGGATTTTCGATTGACATTGAGGCAGGAAAGTCAACAGCATTGGTAGGACAGAGTGGGTCTGGAAAATCTACCATAGTCGGCTTGGTCGAGAGATTCTACGATCCGGTTAACGGCACAGTTAAAATAGACGGTCTAGATATCAAGTCGTATCACCTGAGATCCTTGAGAAGGCACATTGCACTTGTTAGCCAAGAACCGACCTTGTTTGCTGGAACGGTACGCGAAAACATTAGATACGGTGCAGGAGAGGAAATTACTGAAGCCGAGCTCATCGAGGCGGCTAAGGCAGCAAACGCTCACGACTTCATTGCTGGATTGAGAGATGGATATGACACGTTCTGTGGAGACAGGGGACTACAGTTATCAGGTGGCCAGAAGCAAAGGATCGCAATTGCACGTGCCATTTTGAAGAATCCAGCAATCTTGTTACTTGACGAGGCTACAAGTGCGTTGGATACTCACTCAGAGAAGATAGTGCAGGAAGCACTAGAAAAGGTGATAGTCGGAAGAACTAGCGTCGTTGTAGCACATAGGCTGAGTACGATAAGGAACTGTGACATGATTGCGGTTCTGGAGCAAGGGAAAGTTGTGGAGAAAGGTACTCATTCTTCTTTGTTGGCTAAGGGACCAACTGGATTATACTCTTCATTGGTTAGCCTTCAGTCTTCTACTGATACTACTGCATGTTGAGCAGTGTGCTTATACGGTTATTGTCGCACACTGTATAGGGTAATGGCTGTACATAATGCATGTATTTGTTGGGTAGTTTTGTTATCAGCTCACAAACTAGCAGGTCTTTGGAGCCTTGCAAGTACACCCATTATTGATTGTTTATGTACGGAGTATGTCATATGAATAAAGAGTCTCTTTTGATTCCTTTTTTACTCGTGTACTTCATCAAAGTTCAAACATGCAAGAGTACACATCTAGTAGCCTGCTCCGTGGCATGATAAGGTGGCCGATTATGTCACGCCAACACAACTAACACCACTTTTGAATCATTACAACAATGTGCAGATTTTTTTACGACTCAACAATTCTATAGTTTCCTGACTCTGTTACTGGCATTAGAGCTTTAAAGCTTAATTTAGTTAGGGAGTACGAAACAATTTCCCAAGTTCAGACCCGTAACCTTGATGATCCAAAGACCAGAAGCTAATTGCAGCTGTGCCTTTTTCTTCTTTTTTTTCTGAGATGAATATGCTAACATGTGAGTAGCTTGATTGGTTGTATTATGTATACACTAAACTGAAAATTACATAATGAACTTTGCACTTTGCAGAATGAACTGTGTATAGAAGAAGTAAAATGAAGTTCAAAATTGAGGATAAGGGTAAATCCCAACAGAAGAATAGAATATACATACATGATACATCTCCCCTAATACTTGGTTATAATAAACCAACAGCACAGCTTAGGTGCAGTCTGTTCTCCAACCCTCTCAAATGGTGGCCAAGTAACATGCACCTGCCAAAGGAAATATATCATTAGATCACAGATGTACTAAACGAAGAAAATCACCGTGACACATTTACTGGTTCTTGATCAAACATGCACTGAACAGTTAATGAGATGACCATTTCTTAAACTAACCAGAAAAGCAGTTTGGCCAAGTAGTCACGTGAAGTCCCAACAGTATCGCACAACTCATTATCCATCTCTTGATGGTTCCGTATACCGCTTGAAGCTGAATCACCCACATAATCAGAGAGAATCTCGTCTTTGAAGAATCTCTGTAAAATATTCTGAGCAAGTTGTTGTATGATTTCTTCTACTTCAGGGCATGATGGTCTAGACAGTTCTGATACCTGAAGTATAACATCATCTGTTAGATCAGTTATGCAGACAGTCGAAGCATTCAAAACACAAACTAAAGAGAAGTACAGAGGTACCATATTATTACCATTTCAGGTTCTAGTGACCGCAAGTATTCAAGGAGATCATTATTGCTATTTTTTATGTGCTCCATTTGCAAATTTTGTTGTCTGCAAGCTTGTAGATCCTACAAAAAGATGCAGCTACTAGAAAATCAGCATTTGACACAGAAGAAGTGAATAAGAGGATCATAACACGTGGAAGGAAACATATACCATCCTCTAGTCATCTAGTGAACTCCAATCAAAGTGAGATGAATTATTACTATGGAAAATTGTTGAAAGAAATATAAACATGGCAGATGCTGTGATGAGGGCCAAGTATGAGAGAGTTGATATTTTATGAAAACATCATAGTTCTGTATGAGTAACAGAAAAGTATTGATGCTACATGTTTTATTAAATGACACAGCAGTTCAGAATTGAGCATTTGATCAAGTAAGATACTAGCTGGTAGATGGAGCCCATGATAAATGACCAATTACATGATACTGAAAAAGGAAGCTTTCTAGAGGGACCACATGACATACCATGCAAATAATTATACTACTCATCAAGGAAATAAAACTGGAATTACATCCATCACAATTTTTCACTTTCAAGATCTTTCATAGTATTGCTCAATAATACAAAACCACAAACACCATAGCCATCCAAAAATCAGAAAGTTCAGCACAAATTGTTATGTGAGACCTCAAACTTAGAACCGAAGAATTGTACTAGCATTCTTATTAACAAGATAATCTTTGTTTAACTAGGGCATCATTCAACTCAGTTCTGAAGTCCCTATGATGAAGTCATGTTATTTCTCTTTCAATAAATTAAATGGCAGTTCAAGCAGGGCACTCTAGTTTATTTTGCTTAAAGATTTCGGCTAACTTCATCAGATAACTTGTTAAGCTGATAATATCAAGCCTATCTAAAAGCTGACTATCTTAAAAATGGCTCACAAAAGATATTCACACATTTAGTACAGTTCCAGTAGATCAAAATACGTCAAAGTGTTGACAAGAGTATAATTATTTCCAAGGACAAAGAACATCTATTATGAGCTTTTAAGCATGCTGATCAGAATGTATAAACTCGACTTCCATTAACACAAACAGTTTGGCTGTTATCATCACCTTAACAACTATAGATTCAAAGAAGAGACATAGGTATTCAAGTTGATACAGCAACATGCTTGCTAATGTCAATAATCGAACCTAAACCTAACAATATGTGTATTTCAAAATATCATGTAGTATCAATTTTTTATGCAACTTCTAGGAATGTACTTGAATCATCTCTTTTCTTGTTAATAGTAAGTAGTTCACCAGAAGTACACACAAACCTGTTTAGCCTCTGATAACTCCAATTCCAATCTCTTAATATAACTCAAAGTATCAGAAGACAAATCCCCAAGCTTCAGTTGATTCGTCCTGCCTAATTCTTCGACACACCCTTCTCCACCGCCTTTATCCGTTCCTCCACTATCACTCACCTCCGAAACACCATCAATCTCCGTAACACCCAACCTACTGCCACTATCCATTGTCATATCAAAGTTCCTCATCAATGCTATCCTATACTCCGCATTCCACAACGTATACCTATCACAATCCAAAATCAGTACCAATACATTAGCCAATAGCTATAACATGAACAAATTAACTTCAATAACTTAGCTAGTTAGCTACAACATCAATAAATTAGCTGTAAATTCAATCAAGTACTAACAAACAACATGTTACCCGGTGACAATAGAAGAGACGATAAGCCGATCCAAAGGACTCTTCGAAACCCTAACCGTAACAGCAAACTGATCGGACGGCAAAAGGCCAAGCATAGTAGACAGCGTCTGCTTCATCGAATCCTTAGCCGAATCAGAAACGCCTTTAGATATAACCGAGTTGTCAAGCGGCTCAATCGTCTTCAACATGTTGGCCAGAACGGAGAATTCACGGCCGAATGTTGATTTCCGTGTGGAAACGAACTCGTCGGAGACTCCGCCGCCATCCACACCGGAGACTAGGCAGGTTACGGCGTTCACGCGCTTCCTAGGGCGGATGAACAGAGAGTGAGGCGGCGGGAGGGTTGGTTTGAACGGTAAAGCTGCGGCGGCGCGTGAGAGTAAAATAGCTTTGGCAGCTGCTGAAGCTGCCATTAATTGAGAGTGTGCAGTAAAAGGTTTGTGAGTTTAGTGAACAGAGAATGTTGTTGGTGTTGCTGTGGAGAAGATGAAATCTGTGGCAGGACTTTGATTTCAGCCCACCATTGTTTTTTGGTTTGGTGAAATGATGATGATTTTGTTTCTTGTTGGTTGCTGAGCTGTTTTAAGTGTTTTAGGACTTGTTCTTTTAGTTATTTACAGATTCGCCACTGGAATCTCGTGGGCAAATAAGATTCCTAACCATTTAGCCAACGATAAAATAAAATTAATAAAAAAGTGTTAAAAGTAGCTTGATTTTAGACCTCGGAGGGTCAAGTAAAGCATGTATCAGTCACGTTCACACGTTATCATGTAATTTCGCTTTACAGTACTAATCAAAATTGGATAGTTTCACTTTCATTACGGTAAATTTGTTTAGCAAATATTTTTAAGGTCACTAATCAAGTAATTTTACGAAGATAATAGTAGTACTAACTAGTACTGTATGTCTTTTGGCCGACGGAGTGGGGTTCTAATTAACTTCTACTAAAATATTGGTCCTGGTTTTCTGTGACTGGCCAAGCATTAAAAGATAGTCACTGTCATATTTTTCAGGGGTTAACATCAAAATATTTTGGTGATTAGTTTGGTGCCATATTTATGACATCATAATAAAAATAAAAATAAAAATAAAAAGAAGACAGAAGCCATATTTTGTAAAAAACTAAAAATCTTCAATTGTGTAAAAAGAAGACAGAAACCATAACAAATACTAACATCATAATAATATACCTGCTGCTGTAAAAATCTGCATGTAATTCAAGAATAAAGATACAGATTCAGTAAGTATTTTTAAATAATAATCATCAAACTTGGTTTGAAATAGATATGTATATACTACAATCAATTGACACTACACACTAGGCTATAAGAGTTTCTGGCAAACATCTGTTCCAACAAAGCCTAACAATGTGTAATCAAGAAACTTCAATCTGTCTGATCCACTCACCACAGAGAACCCAAATGAATTTGTCCAAGTGTTTAGCATTGAAGGAATTGCAGGCAACACAAGCTTCTCCACTCCCAGCTCCTTGAGCATCTTCTCAAGCTCATCCATCACGATCCGGCACATACCAAGTCGACGATACTGAAACCTTGTTCCTATCAGAGGAACTTCTGCTACTTTGTTGCCAAATATCCTCACTGTAGCTGCTGAAATCATCTCGTCCTGATCCTCCAACACTACGGTGTAAAATCCTCCAAAGTTTAACCTGTCCAGCTTCGACTTTTTACTGAAAATAACGTCTTCAACGATATCCCTGTTGTTGTAAGGATCCTTGAGAGGATCGAAGCATTCGTGCATCACACTAACAGCGAGATTAAGCTTGGTTTGATTCTCCAAGTCATCGTCGCACTTCACCAGAGTCCAAGTCAAGTTTCCAGTGCTCCCCAAAGGAACTGCTTTCCCTACTCTTTCGTGCAGGCCATTATAAACCTGTGTGCACGTATCACCGCAAAACCAATTTCCATCAAGACGACTCGTATCCTGGATGCATCCAGCATGACATTTTCGTTCACATTGAGCACAGGCTACCACAGGAGTGGATTGGTCACTCCCTTTCTTACCAAAATCAATTCCACAAATACTACAATAGCACGAAGGACAGAACCAATTCCCTGGAGGGACCCCTTTTAGGCCAAGGCAGTGTGCGTGGAAACTAGATGGACACCGGTCACACAGAATCAACTCGCCCACATCATAACAAACTGAGCATACATAGTCGTCATGGTCTAGATTTTCTAACCTTGTAGAACGTCGACCTCTACCCTTACCCTTCCGCTGATCATGGACTACAGCTTCTGACCTAGAGGAACATCGACTGCTGCTCTTTTTCCGACTCAATTGCAGCTGGCAGTCAGTTAGAGACCTGCCGTCCTCCAGAAACGTAAACTGGGAAGGCCTATGATATGTGCTGCCAGTATGTGCTTCAAACTTACTAAGCGTGAATATTTTCTGACAACAGCAACATTCTATCCCATTACGAGTTACTCTACCTTGTTTCAGCTCCTCGCCATCTTTCTTCCGATACCATACTTTTTCTCCTTCCACAACCACGCCATAGTCAATCAAACACGACAAGACAGTCCGAGGACTCCGTTTTGTAGAAGAATCTACTTCTTCACGAACTCTCTTCCTTACTGATAAATTAGACTCTACTTCTTCTACTTGTAGTTGTTCCTCTTTCAAATTTTTGAAAGCATCAGATTTAGCTACTCTGTCCTTGACAATCCGCGCACCATTGCGACTCCTCTTATTAACCACTGCATAATCTGGGTCATCATCCGTCATAGACGAACAATAATCACTACTAGCTGCAGGACTATCAGGAGAGTCGCCTTCTCGACCGCCGCCTTGCTTCACAGACCACTTACAGGCTGTAAGAAGAGACATAAACACCTTCCCACAAGGCGAACGGTACCTCAACTCCTTACAAGGCCTTGCTCCTTTCTCCGCGTAATAAAACGTCCACCCGACAGAAGACAAGTGCTTCTTTACCTTGAGAACCAGTTCCTTCTTCTCTGAGTTACCACATCCTATCGTCTTTGGTCGGCGTATATACTCCTGGACTGATTCAGGGCAGTATTCGGAACCATAAACCACGAAACCCGAACCAGAAGTATCCATATCCCCTTTGTAGTCAACCATATCAGGGGTAGCAGGAGCTTTCAATACACTACTAGTACAATGTTCCTGTTTCCTAACCCTTTCTTGACCGAACAAAGCTTTCTGCAGGGAATAAAACACCTTTGTCCCATCAGGCGAAAGATATCGAACTTTCTGCTGGTTGTGGTGTTCATCACGTGCATACTCAATCTTCCATCCCAGATACAACATGTGCTTCCTCACATTCAGAATCACATCACAGGGAGCTCGTTTTAATTTCTTCTTGTTGTAGAGTTCATTGATTTCGGAAATTGCAGAGTCGCACGGCTCTGCCCTAGGTACCAAATCCGGGATCACCGAAGTCCATCCCTGTTGCTGCTCGTAAGGTTTTCGCTTCTTCGGAAAACGTGAATCTTCCTGACTATGTTTTCTCTTCAACTCCATTATTGAATGTAATACTTCAGAGATCACCGTCTGCGTTGATGGCTTTGCTTATTTATATATATATATGTACAGAGATAATAAGAGAGAAGTAGAATTGTATTAGAAATTTGCGTTGATGGAGAAGAGAAGTAGAATTTGTATTAGGAAAACAGAAACAGAAATTAAGAAAGATACCCCAGTGGTGTCTCGGCTTCCTTTATACTATTAGTTTATATATATTAGGTGAGTTTAATAATTAAACCATTAATAATATGTATTATCACATTATGATATGATGTTATCTTAAAGGCTAGTGTAGCCGTAGTTAAAATTACTAATGCCAGATTAGTATTTTTAAAAGGTAAATTGCTCTGGCATAAGTAATTTTAACTCTGACTATATCACTAGCCTATCTTAAATCTTAATCTACATTCGTGGCATGCAAGATACAACCCTTTAAACACATACTTCTTACTCTTATGAATCTTTTTTATGTGCGATGAATGAATGTTTAAACATGTTATAATAATTTTATACTCCATCAACACATTTTTGTGGTCACAAATCATCCATAAAGTAAAAGTAATACACACTATCAATATAACTCAATCTTTTTTCAACATTTTTTTTATATTGACAACAGTGTATTTAACTATTCTCCTTATTTTATGTGTCCAAAAGCAAATGGTGCAACTGCTCTGAGACGGAGGGAGTATCTTTTAATTTTAATATGTTTCGAATGACAATACATATCAAAAGATATCAATACATCTCTATTCTTTTTGTCTGAACTCAATTGAGCAAAATCGAACTGAATGAAACTGTACCAAACTTATTTGTAGGATATAATAAATAATTAAACAAAACTGCATGACTGAAATTGATGAGTTAAGAAAAAATAGAGAGTAAGACCTAAGTCATCTTCTTTTAAGAATTTGAAAAATATCTAGAAATTGAGATTTTAATGCATGATAATTAGACTTGGCAAAAGTCATCAGAATTTGAATCTTACCGGATCCGATCCAATTCGAATCCAAAGTCTCACCTGAATATTTTGGTTAACTATCCGACCTTTAACCCGAAACCTGATTCGAAATCACCCCAAAAAAATTGATATGAATTATTCGATCCGAAATCACCTGCAAAAATTCAATGTGAAGTTCATCCTATCCCAATCAAAGGTGACCTAAACTTATCCGATCCGAAATTACTCGAATTAAATTTGTAAGTAATATATAAATATAATAAATATATTTCATAGATAACTAACTTATAATTAAGATTATGTAGATGTAATAATTTATAAATTTTCATTAGATGAACAATTTTGCGTTCAAATATTCGATCAAGGTTGTATCCGAGCTGATCTGATCCGTGACCGATCCAAAATATTTTGGAATTTATAATCTGGACAACACCCGAATTTGATCAATATCCGAATTCTGAACACGTTCGCATTCGATCCGATTCGAAGTCATCCAAAATAAAATCATTCATTTGAAAGTAACTGATCTGAACGACTCATTTGTCACCACTAATTGATAATAATACATACCAATTTATGGGAAATTTATTGAATAAAACAAGGTCTCCGGTGTCATATGAAAAATATGTCTCCCCATGATTGCAAAATTGCAATGAAGTGGGTGAAGTGTAAATCTTCCCAAGTTTAACCTGTCTAGCTTCGACTTTTTACAGAATATAACGTCACGATATCCATGTTGTTTTTAAGGACCTTGAGATAAGAGGATCAAAAATATACATACATTTAAAAAAAATTACGTCCGGGACCTCCTATTTAGGAGATATTAAATCGTAGGACCGGGAAGGTAGTTCCAGTAGGCGAGCGGCCTTAGTCGATCGTTGGGCCTAATGCTTCACATGACGGAAGATGACATTTGCAGAGTCGTCCTTCTTTGCGATGAATGTGTTAGAAGACAGAACCTGTAGTAGGGTACGAATTCAGGTGATATTCTAGAGATCCTAAATCTAAATTTCGACCACGCCAATAATCCAACATAATAAATTAAAACATGTATCGATGCATATAAGAGCAAATAGGTGGCCCAAGCTTTGGCCCAGCCCAAATACATATATACTACGTTTTCCAAGATGAACATGTGAGGTGTGACACAGTGTGACGGCTGGAACACCGATTTCTTTCAAAAACCGCGGCACCGCCGGTAAAATAGAAGCGTGATCGTAAAATGCATTTTATACTTACAAAAGCCGCATAAAGTAGCCAATAATTGTACGCCACCTGGAAAAATATGACAATATTTATATATATCTAGCGTACTAAGCTCTTTTCCTCTTCTTCTTCTCCATTGACGAAATCAGCTCGTTGTACTCGTTAACTGCGATTCAACGAGCAGCAGCAGCAATGGCTTCTTCTTCAGCCAACTTGAAGCGATGGTTGAGGCCTGAGGTTCGTTTTATTTTCCTAGATTCTCTCTCTCTCTTTTCCATTTCGAATTGCATACCAGGTTCAGCAACTTAGCTAGCTTAATCGCCAGTTTTGTTCAATTGATTGAGAAATTGATGACACGAATTAGATATGATTGTATTTTTGGTGTATGCGTGTTAGGTTTACCCACTTTTCGCGGCGGTCGGTGTTGCCGTCGGGATTTGCGGAATGCAGTTGGTGAGGAACATTGCTATCAACCCTGAAGTCAGGTATGTTCTCATTGTTTTTCAACTTTTTTTAGGGTTTTGATGTGAAAAAATGAAGTTTCTGATTTCATTACTGGTTCCATGGTAGCTCTGTGAATTTTGTTTAACTATGAAGTACTGTATTTATGTATTTAGAAGCTCAAAACCTTCATATTTAGTTGTATGTGAATTATATGAAAACATTGTGTTGCACTGTATTGGTCATGTAGGATTTCATTTTGTTATGTGGTCAATGTTCGTAAAAAAGTCAGCAACGCATTGGTTGTGTAGGATTTCATTTCGTTTATGGTCAAAGTTCGTAAAATAGTATTGGTCATGTGGGATTTCATTTCGTTTTGTGCTGTAAAAAAGAGTCAAGGTTAGAAGCTTTTTATTGGAATGGAGTAAGTATAAGATCTTCGGAGTGATAGCATTAAGTGTTTACTAGGAATATCCCAGGTGAAATGGTTAAGATTGTATTGCTAATGTTAAGGCTTGCTTCACAAAGCCTTAAAACTGGTTTCATTACACATGTCGTTGATATGTGATTACTAAGAATTTCTTGTAATACTTGATTGGAGATGGATGTTTAGTTAGTAGAATTCATCCTGTGTAGACTGTGAGTTAAAACTTCAAAGAAAACTAGTAGTAATTCTTATCTATTTTACTTGTAGTCATCAGGGAGGTTAACGCATTCAAGTAACGTAAGAGATCAGTAAATTCTTCTCTATTTGTTAGATTGTATACTAGGAAGGGTGACAATTATGTGTTCTGATTATTTTCTTCGACTTGATTCTTTATTGTAATCCTTTGACGTAATCTTGGAGCTGGTGTCGATTTCAAACATACTTTTGATTAACTATTAACTTGTTAAATGTAGGGTAACCAAGGAAAACAGGGCGGCTGGTGTGTTGGAGAACTTTGCAGAAGGGGAGAGGTATGCTGAACATGCTTTAAGGAAATTTGTACGCAATAAGGCCCCAGAAATCATGCCATCCATTAACAAGTTCTTCGCCGATCCTAAATATTGATTCATCAGCTGTTCAAACTCAGTATTAGTAATGATTAAAATTTAAGCACTAGTCTATGATTGAGGCATTGAGCCTTAAGATACCGTAATTGGATATGCAATTGAATAATTGTATTCGAGTTTACGAATTCTCCTGAAGGTTTTTCATTGATACCATGCTGTGTTTACTTGTTCTACATGACTTTATTGTCATCTCTAATTAAAACATTAGTTGCCCTAGTTTTTATTTATCAATGCTCATCGATTTGTTTTATAGCTGGTGTTATTTCGTTATATATTGGTCCACTAGGTTTACTTGTGTATCAAGTTGTAATAGTAGAACCTTAAGGACAATAGGTAAGGAGGATTTGGAGTTAGGGGGGGTCAAATTATATACACATGATTTTTTAAAAGCTCGGAGGCTAAAACTTGAAAAATCGTATATATTACCTATAAAAAATTTGAAAAATCATAAATACTAGTACATATAATTTTTTTGCTTCAAAAGTTTTTGGAGGGGAAAAAGTCATATTTGGTCTCAAAGTTGGTCCCAAAGTTTGAGGGGTGTGACATGTGCAGTCCCATGTTCCCATGTTTGCTCTTGTCCGCAAATTTAGTTCCAAAGTTTCATTTATTTATTTGGCAAATTTGGTCCTTTTTACAATTTTGGATTTTGACCGCTGATGTGGTGACGGAGTCAACTAGTCAACGTGGCCACATCAGTTGATGATGTCATTACGACGTCATAATTATTGATTTTATTTTTAAAACAGAAAAAATCAAAAAAATATTATAATAACAAAACAAAAATTGAAAAAGAAGGAAGAAAAATGCTGGAAGAAAAAATAAAAAAGGAACCCAAGTTATCCACACTTCCCTTGGCACACTTCTGGTATGATTCTTTCAAAAAAATTGTAAATCTTGTAATTCTCTGTTGGTGCTGTTATTAATTTTGAGGAAACAAGAATGTATTTTGCTCTCTTCTGATTTAACGTAAAAGTTAAAGTTTATTCAACATTTGACGATTGTTTTTTGCTGTCACAAGATCTTGGGTTCCTTTTTATTTTTTCTCCCACATTTTTCTTCTTTTCTTTTCAATTTTCATTTTTTTAAAAAAAATTTCTGTTTTAAAAATTAAAAAAAATTAAAAAAAATAATTATGACATCATAATGACGTCATCTGTCGATGTGAACGCGTTGACTAGTTGACTTCGTCACCACATCAGCCGTCAAAGTCCAAAATAGTGTAAAATTACCAATTTTACCAAACAAATGAAACTTTGGGACTAAATTTTTGGACAAGAGCAAACATGGGACCGCATATACCATAGACCTCAAATTTTAGGACCAAATATGAATTTTTCCAGTTTTTGGAGGGGCGTCCCCACCTGCACCGCCCTTAACGTCAAGAGTCACAACATTTCACCAATTAAACTGAGCCAAAAAAGCAAGTAAATAGCATGCACGGTTCATATTTAAACTGTTGCGGCGATTGGAACTCAAACTGAACTGAACCAACCTAATCTACTTTTTTGAACAGTTTCAACACATACCGTTGCCAAAATAATAACAAATCAGTCCACGAACCTCTTAGAAAATAATCGCAACTCTTCCTCGCACCTTTTCAAACCTATAAATTTGCACCCCCAGTTTCCAATTTCTCCTCACCAAACTATAAGCTTTTCCTCTTAACTTCTCAATATCTATTCTATCCCTTCTGCGTTACTGTAGGCCGTGAAAATGTCGAGCGCTAACAATGGAGAAAGCAGCAACAATAACAATGCAAGAGCAATAATCATTGTTAATGATGCAAACCGTCCGGAGGTGCCCATTCATGGGCAGGATGTTCCTGTTCCGCCTCCTGTTGATGGGCAACTCTACGATGCTAAGGTTTCGTATGAGGTAATAATGATTAGCATTTTAATTGTCTATGTTTTTACTAACTTAAGTACTTTTCACCTCTTAAATCTGTGAAATGCGAAATCATGTACGTAGTTGAATGCAAATGTCATCGCAGTCGATTACTAATGTCATCGTGTATTACAATTACTGTATATTGAAAAAGTTCACTGAAATATGGACATGGTCTAACCTTAATTTTGCATGCAGTATGACCAGTATAGATTTAATCCCGGGAAGGCAGGTCCCAGCAGGAATTCTAGCAATCCCAGGAAGCGTACCAGAAAACGCAGGCAGGCAGGTTCGGCAGGCCCTAGCAGCTCAAATGCAAACAACCCCAGGGTGGCAGGCATCAATGCGCATGCTCAAAATCCTGGGGTGGCAGGCAACAATGTGAATGCGCAATTTCCTGGCATGGCAGGAGTCAATGTGAATGTGCAAAATCTTGGAGTTGGAGGCAGCAATGCGAATGCGCAAAATCCTGGTGCGTCAAGTGGCAATGTGAATGCGAGAAATCTTGGAGTGGGAGGCAGGCATGCGACTGTGCAAAATCCTAGGGTGGCTGGCAGCAATGCCAATGCAGGCAATTGGATGGACTCATATGGAATCTCCAGCAACCATGTGAGAATTCCCAACTGGAACTGGACGCCTATTGTGTTAATTCCCAACTCTGTTGAAGGTCTAAGCACTACAATGGCAAACATGTCAGTCACTCCTCCACAGCATGAGCACAACACACCAGAATCCTCCAACCTTGCAATTGTTATATATCAGGGCCCATATCAGGATTCGGAAGTATACCGTGCGATGGTTGGTTCTCAGGACCCATTGGCGGACGATGAAACTGGGGTCATGTATGCAACCAAGGACCCCTTGCCATACATTGTGCGGACAAGGGGATGGTACATCACGCATAGAGAGGTCAACCGTAAGGGCAAACGCTTTGAGGATCCGGTACTTATTTACTTCACTGATTTTATCATTAAAAATAAAGGCATGAAATGAAGCATTGTTGTAACTGTTCAATTCTTGTTCGTTGTTACTTCCAGTTTTATCACCATTGCCGCAGCGACAACAAATTCAGAACATGGCCAGAAGTGATATCCTACATTAATGACAATTCACTTCCTGTTCAATACCCACCGGTGAGGGGATGGATGTTAATCCTTCATCATAACGAGTGACTTGCGATAACTATTAACTAAAAACGGTATCTTACTCGTGCAGGGGGAAGCCCCACCTCGCAGGCAACCCGCACGTACTTTGGTTGATTTATTTTTCGTGGGATATTGCAGAGTAAATCATGAACCGCAAGGGAAAAAGTTTAGGTTTCTGCGCAACAGTAAGCCTCCCCTCCATGTAGGAATATTAGTGGTCGTGACAGTTTTAACGTAAAATTGGATATTTATCATACTTTTTACTGGTCCAGGGGAAAGAAAACTTGTGAGCACCAGCCCGGTGATGAGGGGACAGGACTCTGGACCCTTGATGGAGGGATATGAGCATCATTTGTACGATATAGTGCCACACGCCCAGCCAACTGCGGAATAACTTGGTTATGAAAGAGTAATGCAGTAAAGCACTGAAGTTCTCTTTTTTTATATTTCTTATTTAGTGTCTGTAGCAGTTTAAAGAAAATATTGTGTAGATTGTTGGTTTTTTGAATTCGGAGCAAATTGTGTCTCCTAAATATTGTATTCGACATACTTAATAATAGTTCAATTGGTTTCGGTAACAAATTTTTGTGGATATTACTATGCTATATCATCTACATGCCTGCCTACTGCTTTTATAACAATAGGCAAACTAATGCAAGGAATTCACCTAAATCAGAATTTGGCATTTTCTTTAAATCGAAGTAACACAAATTAAGATATTGTTCTCTTCATCTTAACTTATCTGTACTCAAAAAATCTATCATCAGGTTCTTATCATGAGTCATGAATCATGACATATATAATTTCCACATATGACATATCAGCCTAATGCTCTGCAGCAGACCCAAGATTCTAAATCCCGGGAAGCTTTCGCCCCAACCACCAATTTCCCCTCCAACATAAAAATATAAAATGAAAGGCAAAAAATCATTTCAAATATTTCATTGCAAATGTAATAACAGGGCATAATTAATTATATTCAATATCCAACATATTTTGGAAACATTTATGTTTTCCTATTTTGTCTGAATCATTTCGTAAGAAAACACGCAAGCCAAATCAATGCAATTGAGAAGTCATATGATACAGAATGGTAATGGCATATATTGTGAAACATTGAATATAGGCATGATCAATTCATTAATTATGGAGTCTATAAATATACACCGAGTCTGTGATGAGCAAGGATGATATTTCATATTTCTATATTGCTGTACAAACTTTTACTGATTCTGTTCTTTTCAGTTGTTATAAAATAAACAGCATATAAAAATGTTACATTTCAGAATGGTAATGGCATATATTGTGAAACATTGAGTATAGGCATGATCAATTTATTAATTATGGAGTCTATAAATATACACTGAGTCTGTGATGAGCAAGGATGATATTTCATATTTCTATATTGCTGTACACACTTTTACTTATTCTGTTCTTTTCAGTTGTTAAAAAATAAACAGCATATAAAAATGTTACATTTCAGAATGATAATGGCATATATTGTGAAACATTGAGTATAGGCATGATCAATTCATTAATTATGGAGTCTATAAATATACACTGAGTCTGAGATGAGCAAGGATGATATTTCATATTTCTATATTGCTGTACACACTTTTACTTATTCTGTTCTTTTCAGTTGTTCAAAAATAAACAGCATATAAAAATGTTACATTTCAGAATGGTAATGGCATATATTGTGAAACATTGAGTATAGGCATTATACACTGAGTCTGTGATGAGCAAGGATGATATTTCATATTTCTATATTGCTGTACACACTTTTACTGATTCTGTTCTTTTCAGTTGTTATAAAATAAACAGCATATAAAACTGTTACATTTCAGATGTTCTTTGGCTTTTTTTTCCCCTAGCTTTTTCTGCCATAAAAGAGGTGAAGTAAGTAGATCCTAGTATATACATGTTATTTAGGCCCTTTTTATGGCATTAAAATGCTAGAAAAAGAAAAAACTTCCATACGAAGAGTGATAAGAGATTCATAGCATGGACAGATGTGCGTTAGTTGCAAGTTGTAACATGTGCCTAACTGTTAGACCGTCTAACACAAGCTCTGCATATAACATGGTCTCAATGACATAAACACCGCTGATAAATCTGTTTTGCAGGTACCAAATTAGGTTCTTGAATTTTCAGTTCATTTGATCGATCACTACATTTTTGGATACAAGAACAAATGAAACATATTGCTATGAATCCTATGATGATCACTTGCCCTTTCCCCACTTCACGTACCTGACAGCCCAGCCAAACCATGCAATTGACTTGATGTACCTGCAAAATACACCCACAGCTGAAACCCGGTGTTCACAGATTGATAATGGAAAAAAAATCTGGATATGATACATACAAGAACACCACATGTTTTCTATTGTCATCTGGCATTACTTGACAGCTATACACGTTTGAAATATTCTTTGGTATGGGATAATTTGTGCTGTTTGAGTTGATATGACTATCATTTACAACATCAACGTAGATTGTATTGTCTGGAAGTCCACAAGCACGGGCCACTGCAGGAACTTCAAAAGTAAACCAGTCAGACGATTCATAATTGTTCGCACGAACTTGTATTATAGCAAGCTCGCTCCCACGCGCTACTCCTTCTACTTCTACAACAGCTATATCCGAAGCTTGCTTCTTCCGTCCATGGGGAAGAAAAATAAAGAATGTTAAATTTTTTAGTTCTATGAATGTGATTATCATCAGCTGATATGATGGGTTAATGAACTTACAACAGCAGTAACTGGTAGCCACTTGGACAAAAACCGATAAACTTCTCCTCTCTCTTTCATATTGGCAGATGATCTATTAGATAGCTCCTCACTTTTTGAAGCATGTAAGGCCTTGTCTGTCAAACTTTCAGGAATCCATCCCCTGTTGACTAGTATTGGTGAAGGCACACTGAAAAGAAAAAAAAATCAATGTAACTCGAGCCTAATTACGAAGACACATATGTTAAGCAGCTCATAATTGCAAGCGGTACTTCGATTCAACAACCATAGATGAAACTATGCAATGAGAGTATACCTTTGAGGATCACCAGGGATTGGGAAAAGTGGAGTTATGAGATTGCAACCATTTTCAGATTCTTCTCCACCAGATATGCTATACGAACTCGAACCAAGGTAGAATGACTTCCCTTCATCATATACTCCTTTACATTGTATTCTTCTGAACTCCGAGAAAATTTAGGTCATCATATGTGTAATAATAAAGACTCCGAAGCAACCACATTTACCATAGATGAAACTACGCAATGATAGTATACCTTCGAGGATCACATGGGAGATTGTATCCATTTGCAGTTTCTCCACCAGATATGGTAGACGAACTAGAACCAAGGTAGAATGACTTCCGTTCATCATATACTCCTTTACATTGTATCCTTCTGAACTCGAGAAAATTTAGGTCATCATTTGGTACTGTAATTTGGCTGCCCTCTAGTTGTTCCAATCCGAGTTTATAGCGTCTATACAGCAGAACATTCATCTGTACACCAATAAAAATGACAACCATGCATGTCATATATAGATCAGTGAAATTAATTGATCTGCCATAATTTCTCTGTTTCAATCCGATTACTTAGACATCTCACATCTAATTGTTTACATGGTAACATCGCAGCACACACACACACACACACACAATTGAAGTTGTCACTCATGCATCACGCATACATCACATACAAATCATCGCATAGTCACCTCATACATCACATCTAATTGTTTACATGGTAACCTCCCTTGAAATTGAATTTGTCACTGATTCATAACGCATAATCATATACAAATTTAAATGAGAAATCCTGCAGAAATTAATACATTCACAGTGAAAAAACAAAAGAAGAAATCAACTAACGTGTTTTTGTCTAAAGTGAAGCTGCCAAGTGCCAAGGCCAAAAGTGAGAATGCCAGGGACAAAACAAAACACCTTTAACCATGTTGACATGTTCTTCTCTTTCCCTGCAAATCCCAATCCATGGAAGATATGTACACACACATGTATTATGTATATGATAAAGCTTGAGAGTATTACTATACGGTAAAAAAACAAAAAAATGTAGAGTAAGAAAACCGATGAAGAATAATCGAGTCACCTTGATGCTGGTGATTGGGTATGGGGGCAACAACTGTTGTTGTTGATGAAAAGCTAGCATTATTAGCAAGATTAGAACAAGGACTTGGCTGACAAAGTAATATTATCCTCCTCCAGCCAGGAGCATTTTGTTGGAGAGTAGTTGCAGAGATATTCGAAACTGCCCTAAACATCACTAGCTCGCTCACTACGACGGTAATAGCTAGTTGAAATTAGTACGAGTACTAACTTATTTTCTTCACTCTGATGATATATGTGATGTGAGCAAGCAACTCAGGTTAAAGCATGTATTAGAAAATAAAATAAACAAACTCAATCATTTACTTTTTTTTTTTTTTTTAGCAAAATCATTTACTTAATAATTATTCATTAAAAAAAAATAGAGGTAGTAGACGAAAAGCATGCATTCTCAGTAAAATATTAACAAGTCCCAATTCCTAGAATCCTAGTAGTTGACTAGTCAGTCATCGATTCACATTTAACTAACAGGGTCTAGTAGGACTACGTACTTTATTACTAGTAGACGTACGTAGTACATCACATTTAATTTGTTTAACGATCAAGTGGTCGTCGATTGGATTCACATTCATCTACCATAGTACGTACGTAGTCCAGATTTAATCTATATAATAAGAGAAGAGATCTTATATAAAATCGAAAATATAATAATCCACGGCCTGAATTATATATGTCTGCTGGAATGCTACGTTATTATTATGCTGAAATTAAAAAAAAAATCATGAATTTTACAAAAGAACTGTTTTAATAAAAATCGAAAATATAATAATCCACGGCCTAAATGTTTTTTTTTTAATATTTAATTTTGGTGGGGACGGGCATTGCCACCACTCACCATAAGTAATTAAGTTTTCCTTCCCCCCTCAGCTGTGCCCCGGCATGTGGTAGTTATTACGAGTATGCTTTCGATAACATTGTGGAATCAGTAAAATAACATGCATGTACCCACTTCAAAAAAAACAAAAAAGAAGTAAATATATAGCATTGTTGACTCTTTCGTATTCTTAATGGTCGTCGATTCACATCAATATGGTTTTGTAAATGACTTGACTGATCCATAGTTCAGATTGTCTCCTCAGTTATTCATTCAACACTAGTACTATGGTAGTTAGGAGGAGGGTAATTGCGGTAAAATGTTGAACCAACATTTATATACAGTAGTTAATTAGTTCCTGGATTATTATTGAAGTAGTAGTACTCATCAGTATTCCAAGCCAGAACGAGAAGAGAAGGCCCTGGTCGTGGAACTTGCTTGGGATCAACATGGCATTTGCAGCAGCTTCAATCACTGCCAGAAGTAGGACTCTCCGGCTGAATTATAAGCAGCATCCGTGTTGGAATGTTTTTACATCGAGGTCTTGTAGGCGGCTCACTTCTGCAGCTTCCCCAGCAGCTATATCTGCTACCAATCCTCTACAACAAGGTTAATACATCAGTACATAATATGTCCCCTTACACATGCAATTTCATTGTTTCTTTAGACCACAACTGAACTGACACATACAATTTTGGAATATTAGTTATATATCCGATCCTAAAGAAATTATATTGACATGCAAGTTAGTATATATGGTAACAAAGTTTTTTAACTTCCATTTTATTCTGTTTGTCAGAGAAAGATGGTAGATCAATCTGGTTAAAGTCGCTTCTTTTTGCAACTGGAGCTATTTCTTTTCTCATGGGCACCAAGGAAATTGACCGTTTCGTACAACAGGTTATTAATTCTAATTTTCCCACCACATATATATTCATCTTAATTTTGGAGCTTCTAATAATTTTGGTTAGTTAATTATCTGATGGGTTGGAACATATATATGATGTTAGTGTGTTGAGTGTGGGAGCCAATTAATCCGAATGAACAGCGAACCACTTGAAGGCAGCCAGATTTCTTCAACCTTTAAGGAGGGTAACTTGCGTTCCCTAGAGTACAGGAGACTACGCTGTAAAGGAACATATGATGAGAAGAATTCAATCTACGTTGGTCCACGTTATCTTAAACCCTATGGCGTAATGGAATCTGGTTACTATCTTATAACTCCCCTTCTTCCTCTCCCTGGTGACCCTCAAAGGTATCGCCGGCCATTCCATACTTTCATACGTACGAATATACATATATATCCAAAACAGTTGTTGCATTTTGACAATTAATGCTCAGTTTGCAGGAACCTATATTAGTGAACAGAGGATGGGTTCCCATAAGTTGGAGAGACAAGGCATCATTAGATGCTTCAGAATCTGGTAAAAGGGTATTCATGTCTAACACCAGCACTGCTGCTAGTGTTCAACAGAATTCAAAGGCTTATAGATCGCCTTTCTGGCATAAGAAGAAGCAAATGGTACGAATTCCTTGACATTCTTTAGCTAAGGCTCAAGTAGTAGTCCTACATGTTTATTGATCATGAGACTTCTTGCAGGAGGATAGCGTTCCAGTTACAGCAGTAGCTATAGAATTCATTGGAGTTGTGCGTAACAGTGAGAAGCCCAGTATATTTGGTCGAAAAAATGATCAAGGATCAAATAAATGGTCAATTATTGATATTCAGGCAATTGCCCTTGCTTGTGGCCTTTCTGAGAAAACAATCTGTGTTTATGATATGACTGGAAATAAGGATCTCACCCGCCCTTTCCCTTACACACAGAATGTTGATGAGTATGTTAAGGATCAAATGGATCGATTATCCAGCGTCCAATCGCCTGGTATGATTAACATACACTTTGCGGTTCCATCATCATTCCAATTTTCTCAACACAAATGCCAATCAATGTTGTCACTACTGACAGACTTCTCTTAATCTAAACATTTTATGCAGGTACCTACTGTCGTACGCGCTTTTCAGAAAACTGAGGCGGCCTAGCTATATAATGTTTGACTTCGCCGGAGCACGTTTCTGAACCCGGGATGAGGGAGAAATTAAAGAGGCTGCTGGATCCTTGCTATGGCCATATACGCACCATTTATACCTTCTTCTTCTTCTTTTTCTTTTTTTTTTTTTTTTTTTTTTTTGTTGTGTACATTGTAGATTGATGGTTTTCTGAATTCGGAGGTATGCCTCCTATATATTGTATATTCGACACTGTGCTTAATAACTTGAACAGAACAATCTATTGAGAGCTAGCTTCACATGATCACAACAGATGTCCATGACTTCATGGTTGACTTTTTTTGGAACTTTTTTTTTACCTTGTTTTACTTCCATTCACTCCTAAACTATAATGAAAAATTTATTTATAAAAGTATATTATGAAAATAGTGTCTCTATTTTCATTATAGAATTTCATTAATTATTATTTTTACTAAAATTTAATATTTATTAGATGTCAAATGTGGCTATGAAAAAGTCAGCAAAATAAACGTAAAGAAATGACTGGGGCGGATGGAATATAAATTAGGAGATTATGCCGAACATCTATTCAATATTGATTTTTTAAAATATTTAATATATAATATCTTATCTTGTAGTACAAGAATTTAATAAAATGTAGCTAGGGCTCTGTTTGTGTACACCACTTGGGCAGCAATACATTGGGCTGAAAATGAACCGAGCTTTTAACGAGCTGCTCGGGCTCGGCTCGGTAAAAGCTCGATTTTGGCTCGTTTCAGTTCGAGCTCGAATAAAGCTCGAGCACGGTTTAAGGCTCGATAATATTAACGAGCCGAGCTCGAGCTATGTAGTGCTCGGCTCATTAGCTTATCGAGCCGCTCGTTAATATAAATATATATATATATTTTTCTATATTTATTTATTAAAGTTTGTTTTCTATGTTTATTTTCTATATTTATATTTTTCTAAGTTTATTTTTTATATTTTTCTATGTTTTCTACCTAGTGGTTCTAGGGCTGAAAATGAACTGGGCTTTTAACGAGCTGCTCGGGCTCGGCTCGGTAAAAGCTCGATCTTGGCTCGTTTTAGTTCGAGCTCGAGCACCACTTTAAGGCTCGATAATATTAACGAGACGAGCTCGAGCCAAATATAAAGCTCGTCTCAAGCTCGAGCCCGAGCTCGAGCCTAGTTAGAAAAATAGCTTAACGAGCTGAGCCATACAAAAGCTCGGCTCGCCTCGTTTTCATCAGCCTACAGATTCTCGTGATTTTTTCGCTTAAGCTATTTTTGCCATATTGTTTTTCAGTCCGTCCCCAACTTTAGGCCGATCAGTACATTTCACTCCTCCTCTAACTTTAGGCACTAATTTGTTCAATACCTTTCATTCTGTCCCATATATACTTACTCTCATAATCTAGGTTCATCATAGAAGAATCTCCTGATTGTTGGTGAGGAGGATCTTGGAGGAAAACCGAGGAATGGAATCAATGAAGCTCGGAAACAAATTTAGGCGTTGTTCTGGAAAAACTCGTGAACCCAAATTAATGAATCCAAAAACATTATAATAAACTGAATTTAATATATTGCATAGAACCTTAACGTCAAGAGGCACACAACATTTCACCAATTAATTAAATTGAGCCAAAAAAATAGTAGTAAGTTAATAACATGCACATGCAGTTAATATTTAAACGGTTGCGCCGGTTGGAACAACTGATCAACTGAACCAACGTACGTAATGTTTTGTGAACAGTTACAACACATACCGTTGCCAAAATAGTAACAAATCAGTCCACGAACCTCTTAGAAAATAATCGCAACTCTTCCTCGCATCTTTCCAAACCTATAAATTTGCACCCCCAGTTTCTAAAATTTCCCAAATGTAACTGTAAACTCCTCCTCTTAACTTCCTTAAACGCAATTCTATCCCTTCTACATTTGTGCAGCCCGTGAAAATGTCGAGCGCTAACAATGGAGAAAGCAGCAACAATAACAATGCCAGAGCATTGATCGTTGGTGATGAGGAGAACCTCCATGATGTTGAGGTTTTGTCTGCGGTAATTAATGATTAGCGCGCATTTTAGTTTGTCTGTGCTTTTACTCACTTTAGTACTTAAATCTTTAAAACGCGAAAACATGTACGTAGATGAATTCAAATGTCCTCGTACGCATTACAATTACTATATATTGACATGGCCTAACCTTTTGCATACAGTATGATCAGTATAGATTTAATCCCGGGGCGGCAGGTCCCAGCAGGAATCCGAAAAATCCCAGGAAGCGTACCAGAAAACACTGGCAGGCAGCGTCGGCAGGCCCCAGCAGCTCTAATGCAAACAATCCCAGGGTGGCAGGCATCAATGCGAATGCACAAAATCCCAGGGTGGCAGGCACCAATGTGCATGCGCGAAATCTTGGGGTGGCAGGCGTCAATGCAAATGCGCAAAATCCTGGGGAGGCAGGCATTGATTGGAATGGACAATATCCTGAGGCGGCAGGCATCATGACCATCGATTGGTGGGACTGGTATAGAGGCCCCAGCAACGAAGTGACCATTCCCAGAAGGACGCCCACCACGCATGTGATATTCCCCAACTGGGTAGAAGCCCTAAAAATATCGATGTCAAACATGTCAGTCAATTCTTCACAGCATCGAAACGAAGCACCAGAATCATCTAGCCGTGCTATGGTTATTTACCAGGGCTCATATGAACCGGATCTGGAAGCAAACAGTGCTATGGTTGTTTATCAGCTGGATTCACATGCGGAGGACGAGACTATAGAAGTAGGGGACATATATGTATCCAGAGAATCCTTGCCATACAACGAGCGTACAATGGGATGGTACATCACCTACAGAACTGTCATCCGTAAGGGTGTACCCAAGAATGATCCGGTATTTATTTACTTCGCTAGCTGCCTTTATCATGAAATGAAACAATTTTTTGTTTTTGTAACTGTTTGTTTCTTTTTCTGTACGTTGCTCCAGTTTTATCACCACTGCCGAAGTAACAATCAATTTAGAGCATGGCCAGAAGTGATATCCTACATTAATGACAACTCACTTCCTGTTCGTTACCCACCGGTGTGTACTGTGTAGATGCCAATCCTTCATCATAACAAGCAACGTTCGATAAATATGCATGAGTTCATCAGAATGGTATTTTACTTGTGCAGGGGGAAGCTCCAGCTCGCAGGCAAAAAGCACGTAATATGGTGGACTTATTTTTCGTGGGATATTGCAGAATTATTCATGAACCGCAACGGACGAGGTTTAGGTTTCGGCGCAACAGTAAGCCTCCATTCCACGTCATTACATATATTTTACGTAGCATTTGATGATATATTTATCAAAAATAATTCTGTTGCAGGGAATAGCAAGCGTGTGAGCACCAGACCGGTGAGGAGGCAAGAGGAGTCTGGATCTTTGATGGAGCCATATGAACATCATTTGTACGATATAGTGCCACACGCCCCGCCAACTGCGGAATAACTTGCTTCTGAAGAATTAAGTAATGCAGTGAAGCACTGAAGTTCTCTTTTTTATTTTTCAGTAGTTAGTGTTTGTAGCAATTTAAACAAAGTGTCGTGTAGATTATAAAATGTAGGGTTTCTGAATTCGGAGGTATGCTCCCTAGATATTGTATTCAACGGTGTGGTTAATAATATTTCAATCTGCTGCGTAAACAAATTTTTGAGGTCTGCGCGCTTACTGCTTTTATAGCAATTGGCAAACTAATGCAAGGAATCAACTTCAAGCAGAATTTGGCAATTTATATAACATCATACAGATGAATTAAGATCTTGTTCTATTCTTCTAAACTGATCTGAACTAATATATGAACTAAACAAAAGAAGGTTTAGATGATCAATATTCAATTGGACAGGGTTAAAATATCCAAATGTAAGGTAAAATCAGTAATCTAATGAACCATAAATATAGTTATTACACATTTACCCATAAAATATTCCCGTGAACAATTCATTAATAAATATATATTCCTACTATTATGTAGTGTGTATAAATAGCCACCCTTGAGTAAACTGTGATCCACACCCTAATATAGTAAAAGATGAATAGAAATGATCTTTTTCATTTCTTTCACATTCTTATTGATTTTGTTTTAAATTCTAAACAGTTTCTACACAAGAGAATAAATAAAAAAGAAGTAAAAATCAACATTTCAGATTTATTTTTTTTTCCTTTATATTATCTAGCTTTTTAATGCCATAAAAGAGGTGAAGCAAATGGTTACCGCCTCCTTCCTGATTCAGAGTAAGAGAAATAGCTGCAAATCATCCGGCAACGGTGAGTGCCAGCTGCAACAAACCATTCAATGGTGGTGTGTAGTGGCCCCAGCAACACATGTGCTAATTCGTCCCAATTGGCTCGAAGGCCTAAGCACCACGATGTCAAACCTGTCTCCTTTTAAGCAGCTTGAGTACGAAGCACCAGAATCATCCAACTGTGCTATGGTTATTTATCAGGGTTGGGAAGAAAACCGCACTATAGTTGTTTATCAGAACCCATACACGGAGGACGACACTGAAAAAGTAGGGGACATATATATCACTAAATAACCCTTGCGGTACAACGAGTGTTCAAGGGGATGGTACATCACCTACAAGAGTGTCACCGGTGTAGCCCAGCGGGATCCGGTATTTATCTACTTCGCTGCTTTTAACATTTAAAAAGGCATGAAATAGAAACATTTTTTTGTCAACTGTTTGCTTCTTTTTTTGTTACTGCAGTTTTATCATCATTGCCGGAGTAATAAACAATTCACATATTCATCTTAATTTTGAAGCTTCTTCTAAAATTAAGTTAATTTTCTGATGGATTGGAACATATGATGTTAGTTAATAGCGGGTTTGCACCAATCAGACCAAATGAAAAGGGAACCACTTGAAGGCAGCCAGATTTCAACCTTTAAGGAGGGTAACTTGCGTTCCCTAGAGTACAGAGAACTACTCTGTAAAGGAACATATGATGAGAAAAAGTCAATCTACGTTGGTCCACGTTATCTGAAACCATATGGCGCAATGGAATCTGGTTACTACCTTATAACTCCCCTTCTTCCTCTCCCAGGTGATCCTCAAAGGTACGTATCGCCGGCTGTTCCTATTTACTTTCCTACGAACATACATAGTCATAAACTCATAACATCATATCGATATCCAAAACAGTTGTTGCATTTTGACAATCAATGCTCAGTTTGCAGGAACCTATATTAGTGAACAAAGGATGGGTTCCGATAAGATAAGTTAGAGAGACAAGGCATCATTAGATGCTTCAGAGATGGTAAAAGGGTAGTCATGTCCAACACCAGCACTGCTAGTGTTCGAAAAGATTATAGATGGCCTTTCTGGCATAAGAAGAAGCAAATGGTATGTATGTATATTAAAGTTGTGTCGATCATCTTCCTTGACATTCTTTAGCTAAGGCTCAAGTAGTACTACGTCCTACATGTTTATTGATCATGAGACTTCTTGCAGGATAGCATTCCAGTTACAATAGCTATAGAATTCATTGGAGTTGTGCGTGACAGTGAGAAGCCCAGTATATTTTGTTGAAAAAATGACCCAGGATCAAATAAATGGTCAATTATTGATATTCAGGCAATTTCCCTTGTTTGTGGCCTTTCTGAGAAAACAATCTGTGTTTATGATATGACTGGAAATAAGGATCTCACCCGCCCTTTCCCTTACGCACAGAATGTTGATGAGTATGTTAAGGATCAAATGGATCGAAGTATTGAACGCTTAATCCAGCGTCCAATCGCCTGGTATGATTAAACACAATTTCTGGTTCTATCATCATTCCAATTTGCTCACCACAAAACTCAATCAATGTCACTACTGACAGACTTCTTGAATATAAACATATTATGCAGATACTTAACGTCATTCGCGCTTTTCAGAAAACTGAGACGGCCTAGCTATATAATGTTTGACTTCGCCGGAGCACGTTTCTGAACCGGGGATGAGGGAGGAAGAGGCTGCTGAACCCTTGCTATGGTCATATACGCATCATTTAAAGAAAGTGCTGTGTGGATATCGTAGGTGTTGGTTTTCTGAATTTGGAGGTATGCCTCCTAGATACTGTATTCAACAGTGTGCTTAATATATTTCAATTCGTTTCGAAAGCAAATTTTCGTGAATTTTACTATGATGTATCATCTGCAGGTCTGTTTACTGCTTGTATAGCAATTGGCAAACTAATGCAAGTCATCCACTTAAAGCAGAATTTTGCAATTTATATATATCACGCATATAAAATTTAAGGGTCATCTGTCACTTACTTGATCAAGAACGATGCTTCTACATCTCCTCCCGCCTACTGAATAGTCATGCAAGTGTTGGATTAATGAAAATATTTCCATGATAAAAGAGATCAATCAATTACTCAACACAGCCAAGTGCAATCACCTTTTGCCTCGAGATGGGTGTAGCAATTCTGGCAGACTTAACCTATATTGAAGTCAGGAACAACAGAACTGAAGCAATGGTTTATTTAGTTTTCTTTATATTATCCCTATAAAATCCAAAGATAAAAGTACTCATAAAAAAGAAGTAACAAAAGGCAAGGTACAAGATTAACTTGAACAGGACAATCTATTCAGAGCTTCACATGATGCCTACACAACAGATGTCCATGACTTCATGGTTGACTCATTTACACCATTATCAGATAAATTACAGATATACAAGATGACAACTACTCAACCAATGCCATGAATGGCTAGATTTGTTTGCAACTTTATATAATATGGTGCAAGTACACATGATTCAATAAGTAGAGCAGATATGAGACAAATGGAGAACTCTTTTGCGATTGTTATATATATTATAAACGATCAATGCTTGCACTTATAGAGAAATATTAGGTATCATACCGTCTGAATATTTTGATAGAATGTTAAGCAGTAGTGCTCCCATGCCGGCCTGTAATTCAAAACAAGGTTAAAGTGGTGGAGGAATAAAATTTGTTCTGAACTAAATACAAGACTTACTGGACCTCAAACCTCAAAGAAAACAATAGTAATTGCCATCACTACTACCAGAGTTTTAATGCCGATAAGAACAAAGGAAAACAAATTTCTCAGCTACAACATAAGTACAGATGTTTTTACATCTCAAACGAGGATGACAAAAGGCATAAAATAAGAAAATTAAATGTTGAAAAATAACCTTAGACTCGGTAATCTCGCTATAACTAGCATGCTCCTTTGCGACGGAAACCAATGTGGCGCTAATGTGTGACTTCAACCCTGGAAGCAGAGTTTTAATATGTTGTACCAGGATCTGCATAGTGCAGATAGCAGAAATCAGAAAGCTGAATTCAGGCAACAAATGTTATTCTGGATGCAAATCTATTGGAAGTGCTGAAAGAAGTCGAACATATTCTAAATTTAGAGAGAACATGGACAGCACTCAACTTTCTGTTTCTGGAATTACACTCTATCCTCTATCTGTCAATAGGCATCATGAAACAAAGGCAACACTAAATAGTATACTCGTTAGGAATATAATGGACCAACAAACACAGACACCGAATAAACTGATATCAGCATTCGATATGATATGATGTTCATCAAAGAGGGATGAAATGATAATAAATTAATACAGTAGCATGTTACCTAGTCCAATTTCTTAGCCAACTGTGTAACGCCACACCTATCACGTACCAAGATCACTATATACCTGCAAAAAAGTTTCAATTATCAGTGTCGAAACAATAAAAAAGTTATGGCCAAATATACAAAGATAGAGATCAATATCATACTGGCTGACTGCGGTAGAACTTCTCCTCTGCTATAAGTGCATTCTTCATGCTCCAGTTCAGTAAAATATCTGAAGAAATCAAGTCTTTTATTATTTAATTTATTTATGTTGTGGTGGGGGGGGGGGATAAAACCATAAACCCAACCAAAAAACAGGAAGCAATTAAGAAACAATCCACACAGATATTTATAAATCACATGCAGTTCTCTCATTCTGTAGCAACTGTTTATTAGGTAATCATACAAATAATTTTGTTGATAGTACACATGCATAAGATAGCAAAAGTAGCGTCTACAACCACATGATTCATGATCATTATCAAATACACACAATTCCTTATTGAAGTACTTCAGATTCAGAGTTCAGAATGGTAATTTTTGAAAAACCGGATCGAGTGTACTAGAGTCCTTTGCAAGTTATGGAATATAGTAGAAATAGATAAGAGTAATAAATAAGTCCAGATAAAGAACTCAGAATCACAGCATGCATAAATATGTGCCACAAATTGGTGTAAGTTAAGAAATTATCAAGTAGTGTTTGAGCCTCTTGGAGCGTAACAGCACAAAGCAACTGAACAATAAGAAAAGTACATATAATGCATCACCACGACACTAACGGGCAGAAATCTGAACATAATTGACAAGATAGAAAGCTGCAACAGTATCATTCTACAAGGAAAATAGAGCTTGCACACTTGCTCAAATTATGGACAAAAAAAAAGTTGTAGTACTCATACACTGATACACCTAGCTCAAATTTACCATTCATGAAAATAGAGCTTGCACACTTGCAAGTACCAAATACCAGTTAACTGGCAATTAGAAGACAAGGATCCGGTGAGCATATTTTCTATATCAATTCACATTATGAAGATAGCGAACAATATAGCAATATCTATCAATTCAAATTCATAAGCATCTTACTCCATTGTTACATGGTAAAAATCAATGGAAACTAGTGAATTGGGGAATGACTTGACTTATCAAATGAATTATTATTGGAGAAACGAAGCTCACTTGTCATAAATTGAGCTCACAGCTGGTAGTCCTGCGGAGTTTAACTAATTGAAGTCCGGCTAGGGTTTTTTCTCCATCTCCGATGAGTAGAGAGAGAGAAAGCACCAGAATTTGATCGGAAGCTCTTAAACATCGTGACTTGTGAACTCAGGAATCGATCTGAAAATTCCAAGTGTAGTGTGCACGGCTTAGAGACTACGCATCAATGAAAAACATGTTGTAGCCAATTTAAAATAAGCTCAACTGCCATGTTAAAAATGACATTATAGGCCTAATTTTTTACTAATATGAACTAAAGGATGTATGTTTATTTTTTTAGATAATATATGTACGGGGCCTAATAAAACATCCAAATTGCAAGGTAAAAAAATCAATAATGAAATGAACCATAATAATTATGGATATCAAGTATTAATGAATACATTAAATATTCCCGTGAACAATTCATTAATAAAAATATATTCCTACTATTAGGGAGTGTATATATAAAATTATAAATAGCCAGCCTTGAGTAAACTGTTATACACACTACTGTAGTAAAAGATGAATAGAAATGACATTTTTCATTTCTTTCCCATTCTTATTCATTCTGTTCTAAAATCTAAACAGTTCTTACACAAGAGAAAAAATCAACATTTCAGATTTTATTTTTTTTCTTCTTTTCTTTATATATATATTTTCTAGCTTTTTAATGCCATAAAAGAGTTGAAGCAAATGGTTACGGCCTCCCTCCTAATTCAGAGCAAGAGAAGCAGCTGCAAATCATCCAGCAACGGCGAGTGCCAGCTGCAACAAACCTTGCAATGGTGGTGTACAGTGGCACCAGCAACAGAGGTTATAATTCCCAGCTGGGAGCCCATCACGCATGTGATAATTCCCAACTGGGTCGAAGGCCTAAGCACCACGATGTCAAACCTGTCTCCTTTTAAGCAGCTTGAGTACGAAGCACCAGAATCATCCAACCGTGCTATGGTTGGGAAGCAAACCGCGCTATGGTAAACATCAGGACCCTGCAGGATGACACTGAAATGTAGGGGACATATATATAACTAAAGAACCCTTGTGGTACAACGATGGAGCAAACGTTGCTCTAGTTGTGCATCAGAACCCATACATGAGAAGGAAAAGCAAAGGAAAAAGGGAAGTGCAATGTTGGGGCTGAAGTGAAATGATGAGATGAATAATCATAATGGATTAGGCCAGGACGTCCCACACTCCCACAGTTGGACACGAAATGAATCTTGCTATGTCCATGCTCTTACTTACTTGGAGATTGAGGATCCGGTATCTATAGAGTCAAAGCAGAACAAAATGTTAATTATCATATCAAACGTTTCGTTTCCTAGCTTTTCAATGCCATAAAAGATCGAGGTGAAGTAAATAGATATATACTGCATCTTTTCCAATTTGGATTCTGTAAATGAGTTCACAGAAAATTGTTCATAGCAATATAATGAGGAAAAGAGTCTGCCTCCTAGATGTTGTTGTACTCGACGTTGCATGTGCTTAATAATATTTCAATTCATTCGCAAAAATGTTCATGAGTTTCAGATTTTTATCGATTTCATGTATTTTATTTCATGGTTTAGTCTTCTCTGCAGTCTGCTTTAACACTACTGAAGCAAATAATCTGGAAAATTAATCTAAACAAAACATCAACATTCCACTGATTGTATCAAGAAATCTATCAGCAGGTTCTTCTGCTGACATATATAACTTTCATGTATCAGCCTACTGGCCCCAAGATTCCATGTCCCGGAGAGCGAAATTATAATACAGTGTATATAGAATTATGTCAAAGTATAGTAGGACGGGTGGTAGCCCCACAATATATATGTCTATATCCACCCCTGCTTTCGCCCCTTCGATGAAATAATGAAATTGCAGATGGCTACGCATATCAATCGTAGCATGATAAACCCACCAGTTTCCGGTCCAACATACAAACATGCAAATTGCAAGAGAAAACAGCATATCAGATGTTTCATTTCAAATGTAATAATAAATCATAATTATGCAATATTGCAATATTCAATATCTTACATTTATTTTTGGAAAAGTTAATGGTTTCGTATTGTGTCCGAATCATTTCTTAAGAACACACGCAAGCCAAATCAATGAAATTAAAGGTATACTTACAGAATGGTAATAGCATATAATTGTGAAATTTAACCCATTGAATATAGGCATGGTCAATTCATTAACTATAATATATTTTTATACTATTATGGAGTCTATAAATATACAGTGTGATGAACAAAACAGATAAACAAAGATGAACAAAACAGATGGACAAAGTTGTTAAAAAATAAACAGCATACTAAAATGTTTCATTTTCAGATGTTCTTTTTTTCCCTAGCTTTTTCTGCCATAAAAGAGGTGAAGTAAATAGAAACTACGTGTTGTTTCGCCCCTTTTATGGCATTAAAATGCTAGAAAAAGAAAAAAACTTCCATATGAAGAGTGATAAGATATTCAGAGCTTGGACAGATGTGCAATAGTGCCTTAACTGTTAGGCCATCCAACATGAGCTTTGCCTATAAAATGTGAGTTTTGATTTATCTCATCAGTTTTGATTCATCTCATTGACATGTATTTTGCTTCACAGTCTAATATGTTTACAGCTTCTGTAACCCACTACAGAAGATACATCGTATTGAAAATCGAAAAATCAAATGATATCGTATAGAACATCAAAATGGTCTCAATGAGACATTGAAAGCATACAAAGACATGCAATTCCACTGTAGTAATATCTATTTGGATCCAGAGGATTCTACTTTCTGGTTCTCCTCCTGCGCTTCGACATGCCAAGACTTCCATGCATCAGCATAATGATGGAAAAGTTTACTGATAGCTGCCATAACATGAATTAAAGCATCAGTTTCTCGATCCAACATAAAACGAGCAAAAGTTGAAAAGGGCTAGGATGAGACGGGAAAGTACCTGGATTGCGGTACTGTGGTTTGTTCACAGATGAGAGTTTATCCCAGTCCTGAATCTGCTTCTCAGCATGGTTCCTACAAGTTTCAGTCACTGTTGGAGGAGCGAAAGGACCAAATACAAAACCTTTAGAGGCAAATGGCTGGTTCTGCTCTCTTTGTAACTCGTAGTTCACATTACTCCCACATTTCTGTATGTTTGGTTGCTCACTCAGGTTACTCACACGTTTCTGTACGTTTGGTTTCTCGTTCAGGCTACCTCTGTTGACGATAGTGTTGGTCATCTCATGTCCAAACACTCTCCGCTTTGAACTGTTCTCATCTAACGGACCAGAAGATCCACGTTTGACACTCTCCTCTACTAGGCCTATCCACCTAAATGCTGGCTTTCCATCTGAATCACGAGTCTGCAAGTGTTTTTTAACAACTAAAGTCAGTCATTGTGAATACCATTTATCAACAGTTCTACGTGTGCAATTTATACATTCCACAAACAGATAAAGGAAGAACCAATTTCCTAGTAACAATCCCTCTTGTTCAAATCTCAGTCCAACAACATCGAAACTTAATAGTCACACTTGCACAAAAACTGACCTTTTCAATAAGATCCATTGATGAGAAGACATTTGCAATATCATACAATCGTCTGACCTTTGCTGCAGAAAGAAATATCCCAGAAAAGACATTTGAGCAAGACAAGCTTTGTTACATACATATCACCCTAAAGAGGTTGAGTCCAACACATTGTATAACTGAGGACAACTTACTTCTCTTAGCAGTAGCGTCATGGCTATCCCCTAGCAAAACTAATGCAGCACGATCAAGTGAGATCGGATCCACCTGAAGAGAGAAAATAATGAACTCAAATCGAATGTAGTCCTTAGATTCTTATCTCAATCTAATAGAGGTATATATACATTCTCATTACTTACACCAGAAGATAGAAACAACTTGATGAAATTTTGTGCCAAAAGCGCCAATGACTTCTCCCTTCTGTGTTCTATAAAATCACAAGAAAACATTTCAAGTAAAAACGCATTCTCAACCTCATCTAAACAGCTTATTAGCTAAATGGGAACCAAAGATATTCGGAAATCGCAACCTTTATCTGATTCACCACATTTCTCTTGACAATTAGTCTTCATATTCGAGGACATCCCAACTTCCTTCTGCTTCGACACCTTCCGAATCAAAATCTATGCATTATTATAAGATAGGAACTCATAAATCGACTTCCGAAAGTCTAATGTTGCTAACAGTAAGTTCTTTAATAACACAAGAAACATACATTTCTAGTATCAGAATCATCAAGCTTGTCATTCGATCCGTTCGCAAGGGCCTTTAAAGCCATCGGAATGGCATTAAGGCCTTTCCATGTGTACTCATTCTTAGCTTTTCTTTGCAAAACCTGCAACCATGCTTCTATTCACTCATTCACATATTTCCCCAAAATAAAAAATAATTAACAACGTTAGCAGTAATTACCCCAACGCTTTCGAGAATGTTAACAATATCGTACATCCTTCGCCTCTCAACACCTGGAGAAGACAAACACGAATATGCAATAAAGGAAAACCCCTAAATCGAGCTAATGAAATAGAATTTCGACCTAAAATGTTTTGAAAAAAAATTGCTCAGATGATTACCTAATTGAAGAGCAGCAACATCCAATCCAACAGTCTTGACTCCAGAACTTTCGTACAACCTTACAAATCTGCGAAAGGAAACAAAGATAGGAACAGTTTTCATATTTTGAGAAGCAATTCGGTGTAAAATGAATGGGGGGAGGGGGGGAGAGGGAAGAATTGAATTGGTTGACCCACTTTGAGCAGAGGAGGCCGAGAGATTTCTCTTTGCGACAGTAGAGAGGGTCTTTCGTGGTTCCGGTCGACGACATTGAGAAAGGCGAATCAGCTAATGGTTGAACTTGAAATGAAAAAAAAAAAAAAAAAAAAAACTGATGGAGAGTAGATGAAGAATGAGGAAAGGGGATAGAATTAAATGGGGGCTTTTGTATATATGAGCAGCGGCGGAAATTTTGAATTCAGAATCGAGCGCGGGTCAACTGCGCTTGTTGTACCTTGTGCAGTTTGGGTAGTACAGTTAAGGAGTGTCCTGGAATATGGAATTAAAGGGCTTTTTTCTTCTTTTTTTTTCTATGAAATAAAAGGGCTTTTAAATCTTACATATTAATTCCTCCATTCCTTATCAAACTTCCCATTTCATTTCGTTGACTTTTTCGAGACTTTGTTTGACTCCAAATTAATCCTAAATTTGGAAATACATTGTGTCCATTAGAGTATTCATCATAATCATAATCATAGCTGTTTTTCTAAAATGAACTTTTTAATTAAATATTAATTAAAAAAGGTAAAAACACTGTCTAAAATTTATTTATTACATTAATCAATAATTTATATACTAAAGATAAAACAGTTAATTACTAAAATTGCTAAATGAGTTCTTAAAATATTATAGGAAATTAGTTTAAAACGGATGGGTATAGAAAAAAGTTATAGGGAGATTGTTTTGAATGCTCTTAAATAAGTGTTTAAAATATTACAAATAATGAGTTTAAAACGAATGTAGATAAATTATTATAGGGAAACTGTTATAAGTTACTATAATTTGTGCTACTGTGGGCAACTTGTTACTTGTACATATTTTTGTAACTTGGTCAAGTTTGCATTTGTGTGATTTGTCTCTCTTAAGTTTTAAATCAAGTATGAAACGTCATTTGAAAGTTTAAATTTTATTCAGTTTACGAGTGAAAACTCATATATGTTGCACACAAAACACATGTGGAGTCATAAAAGTTCAAATTTTAGATGGTCAACTTGCACAACAAAAACTTTAGAAGTTGTTTCACAGCATAAATGACGGAACTTAATGGGACAAAGCACCCTTTTGCCTATATGGCTTCATTTACTATTAGTAGTATGATTTATGCCTAACTTCCCAGAATGATAATGTAATGCTCATGTTCTGATTCTGAAACTGCAAATATTGGAGCCTTTCTCAGTGGTAAAATGTGACTGTTGAATGCTTATCCCTGACAAGTTATCTGTTAATCTCATCTCAGACAGTACATAGACTGGAAGAATAATGCTACAAGTGAAGTACTACAATTCAACTCCATAGCTGAAACCTTCAGATTCTCCATTTGTGTACAACCTAAAGATTTATATTTGTATTTCAGATCAAAAGCAAGTCAAGATCAAGAACACCAACATCAAGGAAATTACAGCTCTCAGGTAGCAAAACAAAACCACCTAAACATAAGATTGCACCAAAAGCATGTCCTTCACTTTTTTCAAGAACAAAAGTACCAATATTGATCCAGTACTGAACAAAGTAATGAATGGAAAGACATGAAAACTAAAAAATGCTCCTCCACAATGATATTATCAAACACAGCAAGTCTCCTCTCGTTTCACCAACTAACAGATAGAAACCGAATCTACTCATCATCGATTGTACTAACCTCGTGCCACTCCCCATCAACTGCTTCCTTCCAAAGTGACACGTTATTGTCCCCGGATGCTACAGCCAGCAAGTTTCCAGTAAGTGACCAAGAGACCCTCCAAACCGGATTCTTGAAGTCCTTCAAAACTTTACCTTCCCACTGATCACCTTCTTTGGCCACAGTCCATATCACCACTGTTCCGTCTTGGGAAGCACTTGCAATAGTGGATTTCGGAAGGCCTAAGTTTGGAGCCCAGGAGACGTCTCTCACCCAATCAGAATGCATTTGAAGGGCCGGGAAGCAGTCCATTTTCCAAGTGCCATTATATAGTTTCCACACTTTAACTGTGTTATCACATCCACCTGAAACAAGCTTCTGAACAGGTTCTGACACTCCGGATGCAACTAATTCACCTGGAGCCATGGAAGGAGCCCATGAAACTGAGGTTACACCAACAGGGTGAGCTTGATCGATTACTGTTGTGTCCCAGCTACCATCCTGTTGAGCAGTGTAGACAGAAATACTCCCGTCCGAAGAAGCACAAGCCAAGCAGAATCCCAACTCGTGAGGAGCCCATGCAATTGAATTAACGGATGATTTGTGGTCAAACAATTGAAACTGGGTCCATTCATTCGGATTACCTTCTTTCCAGAGGATTACTTTACCATCATAAGAACAGGAAGCAAGCACCGAGCCAAACTTAGGGTGTGCCCAACAGACCTGCCAAACCGGACCTTGATGCCCAGTCAGCGTTGCAAGATGCTGAGAATTAGAGTTGTTTCCAACACCAATAATCTTTATAGTGGCATCAGACGACGCTGTTGCAACTCGCTTTCCGTAATAATCCATGGTCACATCATGAACAGCATCATTGTGACCAGTTTCAATCTTCTGTGCAGGCATCTTCTTACTTACTAATCTAAATCAATGCACTCAATCCCAAATTCCTGTATCATTTTATATTCAAATGCACACGAAAAATGTTATTTATCCATCAACCACGACCAACTGACCAAAATAAACATCGAAAATATAATACTACAACATTCAATCACCTAATCAATCAAATAGATAAGAAATAACTTGGAAATTGCTTCAATAGTTAGGGTTTCCTTAAGAAGTTGAAAAATAAGGTCTAATTTCAGCTCAAATCAAAATCAAATGTTCACGATCTCTAGTAATCATCAATCAATGAGGAAGTCAAATTAATTCTCAAATGTACAGAACTAAACAGCAGAAACAGATCGTGTTACTCGAATGCAAAAGTAATTTCTGCAGGCAATTTCAATCAACGAGATTCGTTTCACAGACGCAAATATCGATAAATGGATCTACGCAAGCCTAATTTCACAGATTTAACGGAAAAAAGCACAAAAACGGTGACATAAACAAATCAATCAATCGACCGATAGAATGAGGAGAGAGTTAGGTTTTCAGATGCGAGACTTACCGGAGAAGACGACAGTCCGATCAGGTTCAATAGCTGAGGTTGGCCAGGCTAATCAAATCAAATCAAATGAGAAAACAAAATGAAAAATTAGCTTAAGTAGTGACACGTTCTATACATTGTTTACGCCAATTAAATCATTAAACGTGGCAAATGAAAAATTGGACGCCAAGTCATAAATTACAAAATATAAAATGTCGATTTTAAACCAAAAAAAGAAAAAAACTTTGTAAATACAAAATAATTCCTCCCCATTCCGGTTAAAACTTAAAACTTCTTATTTAATAATAAAAAAAATGTAGGAAAATAAGGGTGTATGATAATATGATATGGTATGTCGAGTGCGGAATTGTAATTTGAAACCGAATTTCGCATATTGACCCGACATTAAAAGCTCAACAGACTTGTTACAAAATTGACACGTTGCACTTTCGCATTGTGTGAGAGGAAAAAAAAAACATCCGGTTGGCCCAGCATCAAAAGTTCAACGAGACTTATTGCAGAATTTTACCCTCCCGTTGCAATTCTGCCTTGCGTGAGTTAGAGTATGTGTTGATGCGATATATCACATGACAAAAGCCAATTAATAAATCAATAATTAGTCGTGTAATTGATACTCGTACGCATATGATCATTTAATTCGTATTTGTCATAGGTCATGGTCATCACATTATGTGCACTCCGTATATGTTTATTTAATGTGTTCAGATCAAATATGATTCTGATATATAATGTGTTTAAATTTTCATTTGGAACTTGTGTGAAAAAGTTCGGAACAGTTTGATGTTGGATCATTTGACAACATTTTGATGTTGGATCCTAACAATATGGACATCCGTTTTTATGGTGGTGATTATGCAAGGAACGCTATGGTACCTGTGGAAAGCAAGGAACGATGCCATATTTCGGAAATTTATTGTATCATCCTTTGAAATTATAAAAAGGCTCAAGTTAAGCTTATGGAATTGGTTAAGAAATGAAGGAGGAATAACTCATGGGTATCATTTTGTCCGATTGGTTACTTCACCCATGTCGTTGCTGGAAATACGTGTCTACTATTCCTTCTGATTTTGACCGGTTGTGGGGACGCGATGCTACTTGCATGATGCTTTGTGTTTTTTTTTTTTGCCGGTAGCCCATTTTCTATGCATTTTATAGGTGGCTTCTTGTATATGGCAGGTGGCGTATTATATACCTGTTTCGCCATTCGTAATTGTGATTGTTTTCGGAACTCATTGAACAACATCATCTTTCGTTTTGGCTAAGTTTTCTAAACTTGCAATGAAAGATATACTGTTCATTGGGATTGGCTAGGGTTGGCTTATCAACTCGTCACCTCCAAAATCTTGGCTTCTCGCTAGTGAGTTGACATATTAGACGAGGGGGCTGATCAAGTTGTGTTGTTACGTGGTGTCTCTTGGCACTATTCTACGTTGTCTTGGATTTTCGTTTGGGTGATTGCTTGTGCACTTTTCTCAATTGTATTTTGTTTGAACTTTTTTAGTTAATAATATTTTGTCATTTATTAAAAAATAAATAAATCTGGAACTGTGACGACTTGAACGAATTTTCTGAGGCTACCTTGGACCGTTCCGCAATAATTCCTGAAGAGTACTACACAAAAGTCCATAGTCCATACATTCATGTTTGGGCCTTGTGGTGGTCCAATACTAACACAAAGGCCCAAGGTCACATTACCGTCCATTGCCGCCGTCTTCATCTGTTCATCACTCTCAGTCTCAGATCTTCGTGAATCTGCTTCCATTTTCTTCACAAAACTCCTTGGACTTCACCAACAACCAAACTAACACATCCACTATCTGATTTTTTCAAGGTTAGTTTAGATCGGAATTCACCCCTTCCGGCAGAAAATTCGCGATTTAGTTCGACTTGGTACTCCGGTTCCAGCGAATTTGGTACTGCCTTTTGATATTCAGATTAATGTTTTGCTGATTATTGGCATATGCTCGAGCTTTTCTCATCTGTCTGACTTGTATTTCAACATTAAATTAATTATAATGAATTCCTTGACATTTTTGCAGATATTCATTTGCCAGTGTGCTTTGTTTTACCTTCATCCTTGAGCCATGGTACTGTTGGATAATTGGATGTTTAATGTGTTTCTATTTCTCAGCTTACTGGTTTGTGTTTTTATATATTAATTAATAATAATAATTAATTATCTGTATAATGAATGCATTTGTATTTAGGTTGAAAAACTTTTTAAAGATGAAGCAACAGAAGAAAAGGGGGAGCGTGCTAGAATGGTGAGTTTGGTTTTCCTCTACTGTGATTTGGGCTGTTTAATATTCTTAGTTGATGTGGTATACATTTATTGTAATTTGAGTAAATTTGCTGCGCACTAATTTGTTTGTACTACTGATAACTTGGTTTTATGTTTCTATGCTAGGCTTCCTTCATTGGTGCAATGGCTATTGCTGACCTGGTGAAGACAACCTTAGGACCTAAGGGGATGGTAAAAGAGCACTATCTATAATTTGTTGCATGTACCATTACTTTTTATTATTTCATATTTTTAATCCATACCATTGTACAATCTCCTCCCTTTGCAGGATAAGATTTTGCAATCAACAGGCAGAGGGCATGCTGTGACTGTTACAAATGATGGAGCAACTATCTTGAAGTCCCTTCACATTGATAATCCTGCTGCCAAAGTTCTTGTCGGTATCCTTGATTTTAAGTTGGTCTCCTGTACTTTAGTGTTGAGTTGAGAACTAGAGCATTCATTTTCGTTGACGGTATGAGTTGTTGATATCTGTTAATTCTGTATGTCTATTTTCTTAGTTTCCCCTAGAGATGTGGTGAGTCACCTTGTGAAATTTTCCATTTGACATACTCAACTTTAAATTCCAGTTAAACGGCTTCAAATAATCTAATGCACATTATTTTGGCACTAAAAGATCTAGTATGTCTAAAAGACACGTCTCTGTTTTTCTTGTTAGTCGGTGTTTAATGTACCTGGATCATACCATTTTGAAGATTATATTAAAAGTTGATCTACTGTGCATATAAAGTAAAACTAGAAAAATGAGTCGAATTAGATCCACAAAATTCCTTAACTAGTGCTGATAGATATATCAAAGGTTCAAGATGATGAAGTGGGTGATGGGACAACTTCTGTTGTTGTTTTGGCTGGAGAGCTTCTGAGGGAGGCAGAGAAGTTGGTAAATGCTAAGATTCATCCGATGACTATTATTGCAGGTTTGTCTTTGTTCTTTCAAAACAAGTTGGTATTTCTACTCATACTTCAGTTAATTAATTATTTGCTTCAAATTTCTTGGTGTATTTCTTAACTTGGATGTATGACTCACATAAGGATGCAGAACCTTTTATTCATGCTGAAACCATAATTTGTGTTGATTATTTTTCAGGATATCGCATGGCAGCTGAATGTGCTAAAAATGCGTTATTGGAAAAGGTTGTCGATAATAAACTGGATGCAGGTAATCTGATTTTTGTGTTTGTAACAACTGATAGAAACCTCTGACTTAATTTATTACAGAGTATAGTTGTCCATTCCCATCTTTTTACTAGTTAAAAAGTACTCTCTGTCCAACAGTATTCAATCTCACCGTATTAAAGAAAATTTATTTTAATTATGAAGTGTAAAAGGTATCCTTGACACTTCTACGGAAATTTTGCAGGCTAGATAAAAGGGAGTATGGTTGAAAAATTCTTCATCTGGTTTCTCAGTTTTCTTGTTTTTAATATTGATCTTACCTTTTTCAGAGAAATTCAAGGAGGATCTGATGAAGATTGCTATGACTACTTTGAGCTCAAAGATTTTGTCTCAGGATAAAGTACATTTTGCCAAACTAGCTGTTGATGCTGTTATGAGACTAAAGGTACCCCTTTTCTTCGTGTATATTAGCTTCCGTGCCTCGAACTTGGGGGGGGGGGGTCGAGCATACTATTAAGATTTTGCTCTCTGATAGGTAGTCCCAAATCATGCAATCTAGAATTGCTGGCCATAAGCATCCTTATTTTGTATTGGCTGGGGTATCTAAAACAAAGAAAAAGGGTGAGCCATCACTTTCAACTTGAATACTGTATGAACATCAATCAATGCTCGTTTCCTACAGAAGTTCCCTATTGAGTTCATGTAAATAGTGGACCCAGTAAAAACATCCCATCATATTTCATCTATTCAAACTAAATTAATATTTGCTTTATATGAGCAGAGGTTCATTTTATTTCTTCCCATCTCTTACCAGTAATTCTCTCATTTAAGCATTAGCTGGCTACCATTGTTCAATAGTCATATCTTGTCGGATACTTTCTGTCCAATTCAATGCACTCTACCTCCTCCCGTCAATTTTCCAGCCAAATACTTTTTAGTATAAGTTTGGTAGTACACTATTGTATATTTGCCTTGTATTGGATCAGGACAAGTCCTTTTTCTTGGCCAGGCGCCTTTTATTTGTGGAGAGTTCTCTGTAGTGTTAATGTATATTATCTGCTGTTCCAAGTGTGTGAAGTTATCTATGTCTATCAGTGAGCGTTGTTTGTACATGCAAACACACATGGATATCCCTTGTGCATCTATCTAATGTGTCCTTTTTCTCTTTGTGCTCTCCCAATCACTTCTCATTCTTTTGCCCATTCTCTTTACTAATCTCTAATGTGTTTGAAATGACAGGGTAGCACAAATCTGGAGTCCATTCAAATCATAAAGAAGCCAGGAGGTGCATTGAAGGATTCATTTCTAGATGAAGGGTGAGCATTATACATTAAGTACATATTTACTTCATGTTAATCCAACTGTATTATTTCTTTCACTTCCTTGTGCTTTATATTGTATGATTTTACGTGGAAGTTTTTTTTGTGCGATTAAATTAGGAGATGTGTGTTTTCTTGCTGGTGATTTGTGTTATTGAGATTTGAGCATTTGAAGTGTTGGTCTATTAGGTATGGTGGCGATGTTAAGCCTGTGTGCGTCTCCCCTTACTTTCTGTAGCATGATACATGTGTTTTGTTGGATTCCAGGGAAAGATTTTGGACTAAAAGAAGTATATCATTCTTGATTTACCTCTTAGTGCATATGTCGTATACTGAAATTTAAGATCCTATGGCAGGCAGTATATACATATTCCGCATGCTGCAGTAATTGAGTCCACTGACTTCTTTGAATATTTCTTCCCTGCCATATTCTTCATATTGTTTTGCTGTATTTCAGTTGGTTTTCTGTGTTCGGTTGGCAATCTCACTGTGTATTACTATAATGTTATTTATTTCTGAACATTGTATTTAATTCAGATTTATTCTGGACAAGAAGATTGGTGTCGGTCAACCAAAACGAATTGAAAATGCCAAGATTTTGGTGGCAAATACTGCAATGGACACCGATAAAGTCAAAATTTATGGGGCACGTGTACGTGTTGATTCGATGGCTAAGGTGGCTGAGATTGAAGGAGCTGAAAAGGAGAAGATGAGGGAGAAGGTCAATAAGATTATTAATCATGGGATAAATTGCTTTGTCAATCGGCAGCTAATTTACAATTTCCCAGAAGAACTATTTGCTGATGCTGGAATACTAGCAATAGAGCATGCAGATTTTGATGGTATTGAACGGCTGGGTCTTGTTACTGGAGGCGAGATAGCATCAACATTTGATAACCCTGAATCAGTTAAGCTTGGGCATTGCAAGCTCATCGAAGAGATTATGATAGGAGAGGACAGATTAATCCACTTCTCTGGTGTTGCTATGGGTCAAGCATGTACAATTGTGTTGAGAGGCGCAAGGTACCTTATCATGCTATCTTTTTACTTATTTTTTCTCCTGGACACAAGTTGTTGATCATCACTACAGTCTACGGTGTACAACAAGGTTTAGGACATCTATACTAGATAATTCTCTATTACTTGTTTACATGTATCACAAAGTGCGTTTATCCTATAGACTATAGACACAAGGCAAGTAAGAAACCGCAAAACTGCTGCAATAAAGTCATCTAATTTTTAGTCATATAGGATGCTTATTTGCTCTTTCCAATCATTACCAAAGTAAACTTCCATCAACTAGGAGGCATAAATTGCCATTTTTCATGTTTTTATAAGTGGACTTAATTGTCAGTTCTTCTATCATACTATCTTATACTATCTTATAGTACCAAGTTGGGTTCTTGTATGGCGTCACTTAAAAGGTGGAGAACAACTATGTGTCAAACATTTCTTCTATCCTTTTTCAATAGTCTACATTAACAGTAATTGTTGTGGTAACCACTTTTCAAAGTAGAAGACCATTCGACGTGTCTAAATTAGGGATATTCGTCGACTTAGAGAGCAACATGGTTTGTTTCTGTGTGCGTCTGTGTCTTTCCAGTCCAATATTCTGATGCTGTTTTGCTTTGTCAAATAGTACCCTTTTGTTGATCTTTAATTGGTCAACTGAGTAATGCAATCTTGTACCCAAAATGGCTGTGAATGACAGAGTGAATGATAAAAAATAAAAAAAGGATTTTTTTTTACTTTTTCTAAAAGCAACCTATGTTTATTAAATTAGAAGATTAATAATGTTTCTATTCTGTTGGCAGTCCTCATATGTTGGATGAAGCTGAAAGATCTCTGCATGACGCTCTGTGCGTGCTATCACAGACTGTCAATGACAGCAGGGTTTTGCTTGGAGGTGGATGGCCTGAGATGGTGATGGCAAAGGCAGTTGATGAACTTGCCCGAAAGACTCCTGGAAAAAGATCCCATGCCATTGAAGCCTTTTCCCGTGCACTCATCGCTATCCCAACTACCATCGCTGACAATGCTGGACTGGACAGTGCTGAGTTGATAGCTCAACTTCGTGCCGAGCACCACCAGGAAGAGAGTTCTGCCGGGATTGATGTCATCACTGGAGCTGTAAGTATCTTTCGAACATAATGCAGGATATGCTTTTATTTTGTGTGCTGAATTTCATGGTTTCATTTTGGGTGTCTTGTACATCCTCTTTTTATCATTCAGTTTGATTTGATCATTGTCATTATTAATCAGACTTCATAGGTACTGTGTTAATTTGCTTATTTCTGAAGTTTACGTTTCATAAACTACGATAGCTTTGATAAATTTGATGTTTGTAAACATTTGAAATATTACCTGTGAACTTTACAGTGGTTGCATCAGGAAAGTTTTATTCCCTGCCAATTTCCTTATGATTTAAATCATGTTCACTTGCAGGTTGGAAATATGGCAGAACTGGGTATATCAGAGGCATTCAAAGTGAAGCAGGCTGTACTGCTTTCAGCAACCGAAGCTGCCGAGATGATATTAAGGGTTGATGAAATTATCACATGTGCACCACGAAGAAGAGAAGACAGAATGTAATGATTTCATCGTGGGTGAAATTTCTGCTAATCTGCCTTCTGAAATGTCCATGTAATATGGGATTGACAATCTGACACCCCTCAGGTGCCGTATGTGAGATATCATATCATGGCATTTTACTTTGACATGAACTCTGGCAGCTTGTAGTAACAATAGTGTGAACTTAGTTTTTATGCAACACTTTCATTTATGTGATACGATGAAAGTGAGTGTGATCGTAATGTGAGGAATGCAATGGGAACTATGGTAGTTTGGTTATCCTATTTGATCCTCAAAACTTTTGGTTTAAGATTTTGATCCGATTGGGTACTGGGATGCAAAATTCTGAATTTTTTACGCTATGGTCCGAGAAGATCAATTTTGTATTGTAATTTCTAAATTCGTTTCTGCAACCACTTTCTCTTTATTGCCCTTTCCCAATATTGCTCTGCCTGATTTAAGTGAAAATGAAGTACAGCAAACGAAAATGGTGGAAAATGAAGGAAAGCATGAGAGTCGAGTTATAACTAATAAGCAAAATGATTATAAATTAGCTCAACTTGGTAATTTTTCAAGTTGCTACAAATTCAACGGTGGTGGGGATCGATCTTGTCTGCCCACTTACTATTAACATGACGTTTTGCAATGAAGTTCTCTTTTCGACACATTGACACCATAAATACAGCGGGAAACAAGGGAATCAGAAAGATAGCAGTGAAAAATTATGGGTTCAGTCTTGTTGCTGACAGAATCCAAACATGTACTACTATATATAAGTAATAAAACTCTCTTTGTTAGCCAATTTGTACTGTATATTACAAAATTTCGAAGTTGAGAAAGTTTATTCTGACAATATAACACAACATGAAACTGCCTTGTCTGACCGAGTCCCAGCTCAATCTCAAAGGATAATTTCTTCCTGTACACTTACATTAAGCATCTTGTTTGGAAGAACAATGCAGTTTGTAACAACCACTTCGTCTTCAACGGTCACCGATTCTCCTGCATTATCAATTACACAGATGAAGGTTAATTTCATCTGTACAGATTAAATCCGAGAAAGAAGCAGTTAAAAAACGAGTAAAAATAGAAAATATGTAATTACTCACCCAAGATAGTAATCCCAAGCTTCGTATTGTAGTCACCATCAGCCTGAACAAATGATGCAATAAATTAGGCATAAACAGTTGCAATATTGGTGTTTGAAGTAACTTACTTTTAGCTCATTTTTTCATGATATCCTTTGGTAGATTGCAAGTAGCTACCTTTTGCCAACTTTTGCATTCCCATTGATGTTTTTAAATACTTCTTCTGCAGTTTTTTCTACTTTTAAGCAGTTTTTTGCAAGCACTCGTCAACTTCTCTTATTATCAACTTTTGTTCACTTAACCTTCAATTCAATACCTAAAAGCAGTTGGTTGAAGCTATTGCAGGCGATTATTTTATTAGTGCATAGGCATGAGATACTTCTAAATGGGGATTTCTACCTGGACACGGGCCCATCTTCCGAGACATGACCTCCACCCGACAATAGAATGGATGACAACAGCATTTTCCTGCAAAAGAGAATGATATAAGACAGCACAACATATTCGCTAAGCTTAAACTTTTGGTTGACTAATGTACCTTGATATCTACATCGTCAAGCACAATGCAATTCACAAGTCTTACACCAGCAGCTATACGGACATTTGCAGATACAGAGACATTTGGTCCAATCTGTATTATGATGAAGTAGCAGATGTTAGGATATTGCCATACAATTTGCAATCTAATCAAAGCATGTTTTCAGAATCTCCATACAATCAAATGTCAGCAATAAAAATGTTTTACTAACGGATTCTGACTTCTGAGAGCAAGATTGACTAAAACTACCTTTGCAGTTGGGTGCACTTTTGCTGACGGGTGAATATAGACATCTCCAACTACTTTCGCTTTACTCTTGCCATCTCCACTTGCCAGCAGATGTGGAGACGTAAACCGGAATTGGCCAAGATATTGATCAGAACATCTAATGGACATTCTGAAGTTAAATGCAAGTTAGTCAGTGTTGTTGGTTCTTGTAAATCGAGAAAGATATGTGTCAAACGAGAAATATCCTCCTACCCAGGGGTTTTAATTTGCTGCCAGAAGTCGGTGGTCTCATATGTGTATAATTCCTTCTTTCCAGCTAAAGGTGACAAAATGTCTTGGTCTAACCTAACAAACCCCGTCGGAATAGACCTAAAGGAAAAAAATTAATCAAAATGGAGAAAAATATATATGAAAAAGATCAGTATACTAAAACAATGGAACGAGTATGTACCTTAGCTGGTAGGCTTCAAAGGTAGATGCATGTCGTACTTCAGCTGCCATAAACAAATCAGAACTGAAATGTTAATATGGCTACATAAAGGGATATACAAGAGAAATTACAAAACAAAACTTAAGCACAATTACCTCTGTCTCCCTTCCGGTTATACACCTCCTCAATGACGCTAAAGATTTTTGGAGTGAAGATGTAAATACCACAGTTAATCAAGTCACTAACCTGTCATTTGATGCTAGAAGTTATGAGAAGAAGCACAAGAAAACTACCATGTATAGCAGCATTCATGCATTTCAAAATGTGATTACATACAAAAGTCTCAGGTTTCTCGGTGTAATGCAAAAGTTCCTTAGTATCTGGATCAGCGACCAATTCACCAAACTGGTTGGCTGATTCAGCAGAAACCTACACAAAATTTACGATAAGATATATAAGCTGGAAGAGTAATCATCGGGGAGAGTAACACCGAAAGAGAGGAAAATAATAAAAAATAATTTTATAAAAAAACAATGAATAACACTGAGAGAACTGTGTGAATAACTCTGGCAAATACGGAACTTACTTTAATCACTAGCAACGTGCCCATCCCTCCATACATTTTATGGGCCTCTGAAATGACAAGAAAAATGTGAAGTCACATTGATCTTTGGTATAAATCAACAAAAAATAAAATAAAAATAAAAAATAAAAAATCGGGATGATAAAGAAGAAAATGCTTGTGAGGTGGAACATTAGGAAGTCGATGCTTACCTAGCATGCTTGGTAGCGGGAAATTGCAGCAAACATCATAGTTGAGCAAAAAAATATGAGACTGCACAAACCAAAAGCATACATTTTCACTCAGAACAATAAAGAGAATGAATAGAGTTGCCAGTAAAGTTAATAAGCGAGGTGAATAGTATAGTGTACATGTACATTGTACAGCTACCAAACATAGATAAGAGTGCTCTAAATAGGGAACGGTCAAAAGAAGATAATTGGTTCGGTATACATACAGGGGACTCCTCCATGATTCTGTCTCTGAAGTAATATAGACCACCGGCCGAACCATGTGGTTTGTCTTCTTTCAAGTACCTATAGAAAAGAGAATTCATTCAGAAAAACCAAAAGTCTTTACAAACAAGAGTTTGTACATGTACGTAAAAGCTGAAAGACAGTCCAGTTACCTCACAGGAACTTTGAGATCGTTTGAAATCGAAGAAACATACATCGCAAAGTCCCTTTCCTCATAAAGACCGATTAGAAAGACTTGGGCAAGGTTGGGTATCTGCATAAAACCACCAACCGTGAACTCTCTGCCAGCCTTCATGAAGTAGTAATGTTTATGCCAATACAAGATCATATATCACAGCGAAACTATTTAAAAGATCACACGCATCAGTAAAAGGTAAAGTTGGCTATCTACATACAGCTAGCAACTATCAACTCTCAGGCAATCTTACTCAAGTAACATGTATGCCAGCACGAAATTACACGATCACAGCAACAATGTTGTAAAGATCACATCTTCAACACTAACACTACCATGTAAAGTTCTTAACTCCTTCAAATCTAATTTGAGAACGCTCAATCGTACAATGCAAATTCCATCCCTCGAATCCGGGGAAAAAAAAGTGAGTTTCAGCATACTCATTGCAGTAAAGATCACACCCTTTAACACTGACACATAAATCAATGTGATCAACAACAAACCCTTTTGCAAGTCAGCTATCTGCATTCAGCTAGCAATTATCAACACTCGGGGCAACCTTCCTCAAGTAACGTCTATGCCAACACGCAATTATACGAGCACAGCAACAATGTTGTAATGATCACATCTTCAACCCTAACACTACTATGAAACATAATTCTACTAAATTACTACCAACTATAAGCAAATTCTGTGATGCTCAATCATACAATGCAAATTTCGTCCCTCCAATCCGAAAAAAAATCGGGTTTCAGCATACTTATTGAAGTAGTAACATTTAAGCGAACATGGCGTGAAGTGTAAACTGTATAGTAAAGATCACACCTTTAAACACTAACACATAAAAAGGTGTTACTTTCAATTTGATCAAATGAAACAGTAAGTAACTATAGTCAAAATCAAGATATAGAAGCACATAATAATAAACATACATAATTACCCTTTTGCAAGCAGAAATGGGGTGATAGATCATGGGCTGACCAGCAAGAGGAAATAGAGGCTCCGGAGTAAGAAAGGAAAGTGGCCTAAATCGAGTCCCTAAAACACATACAAAATTAAATTGGATTGGAGTGGTAAGTAAACAAGAAAAAGAAGAAGAAATTTGTTTGTTGAAGGAGAAATTGGGAACCTCTAGAGGGTCCTCCGACCAAGATAACAGCAACCACCTTCTCCTTCATGATCGCCATTGTTTTGAAGAGTTCAAGAATTGAGCTGAATATTCAGTCCCTAAACCCTATAGATCCAAGATTTAGTCTGAAAAAGTTTGAAGTAGATCACCTAAAAGCGCCCCCTAGTCAATTTTCATGCGCTCAAAGCGCGCTCGCACGCTTTGCGAACGCAAAACGTATTCGAGCGCGCTCTAATTTGGGGCTTCTTAAAGCTCCGATCGAGCTCCATAGGATAATCATTGAATCTAAGTTTATAGGTTTGAAATTCAGGCTTACCTTGACTTGGGAGAGATGAAATCAAATTATCACAGACGTTGAGATGGATTCGAAGTAGTGAAGCTCACGGAGCTCTGTCGAGAAGCTTCAACGGAATTTTTTATCTGTTGCCTGCTAGTTCCTTATTCTGATTTCTTGTTGTTCTCACGGTGATGGATTGCCGCAAAGGAGACGACGCCGCAAGAGATGATTAGACGAAGATGAGGGAAGAGAGAAGAAGATGAGTGAAGAGAGAAGAAGTCGATTGTCTTTATTATATCCTCCACAAATCCCTTTTCCATTGAATTTAGTTGTAAAGGGCAATTTGGTCTTTCAATATTATTTTTATGATTGATGAATGATGAGTAGGATGACTCATTTAAGGCATTTTTTATTGTTCCTTTTTTATTTGATTAATGTACTTATTTTGTCTAGTTAGTGTTAGTTTTGAGTACCTTATTGAAATTTGATTGGGACATTCTTAAATGATATTTAGATAAATAAAATATATTTTATAAATAATTAGTATCAGGCGCTCTAAGACCTCCGCGCTTTCTATATTTTTATAAAAATGACGCTTTTGCGCTCACACTCCAGGTGATCTAGGTTTGAACTTTTTGACCTCCGCGCTTTCTATATTTTTATAAAAATGACGCTTTTGCGCTCACACTCCAGGTGATCTAGGTTTGAACTTTTTGAATTTGGGATCGTCTTAAACTGGCTTTGGACTCCTCCAGTGAAGTTAGGTGTACTAGCTTCACTCTCTTAATTTTGCGTTTCGTATAAAAATTGTCTTTTACTTGGAGTGATCGGTCTACTTTATTACAAATAAAATAAAATTGATAGGTTTGATAATTTATTTGGTAATTTAATGAGTTGACGGTTTAAAGCTGGACTGTTATGTTGAACATACAAACATTTCGAAGCACACCGACTTGTGTGTTTTGAAATACATAAGCAAGCATTCGATCTTAAAATGTGTTTGATCGTGTATAAAACGAAACTCACAGACATGCAAAAGTCTCACCAATCGTCGAGCTCTTTTGGGCTACCAACACAATATCATAGATCTTTTTCTGGTTCGGATAAAGGTCCATGAGATCTGTAGTTTGATTGTGTTTGAAATACCTGACTTACCAATCACCAGTTAATGGCTATGCTACGTACATCAACATAGCCAATCCAAGAATAAAAAAACAGCACTATTCTTAACACAGCCTCCAAACATGTATCCTTCCTACACTCTTCTGCATGATATAAATCTATAACTATGCTATAACTGTCGCTTCAGGAGGTTACGACAAGTACAAGTGCCCTAGTTTATCCTTGCGATCTGTATTCCGCTTTCTGGCTTCTGCAAAATAAGTTATCTCCACTGTGAATAGTATGATTTCATAAACAAGGCTGCACAATGAGATGGTATATTCAAGCTGGTCATCATGATTTGGGATTCTGCCATGAGAAAGTTAATGAATATATGTAGGCAGTTGGTAAAACTCGGGAGTTGATTGAGATCTTGGAGAATAAGAGCAGCTCGAGCAATAGCAGCGCAATGTTGAGGCTGAAAAAGGAGTTCAGGTACTTGTTGCTAGCTGGAATATATGCAACAAGAGTCCAGTTATGGACTTATGGTCATGAATGTTGTTAAACTTGAGGGGATTGCTTGCTATATAATCGATTGCTTTCTTTACAAATATTTTGTGTACTTTGCACATTAAGTAGTTCTCATAACCATCTAAAGAGAGTAGTTTGTCTTCTCTTTCTTGTGCTTTGTTGTGTTTTCTGGGGAAGTTGAAGGAGCTGCTATAGACATCATTTGTAAACATCACAGGGGATACATTCCCAGTTATTTGGCTTATGAACTAACGAAGAACCAGCGTAAGCTGCTGATAATTAAGCTCTACAGGCCTACAATCTTTACAAACAAAACATGCAAAACATGGATGCAAATTCTATGCCAAGAAAACAAACCTTGTTGGTCCAGAAAGAAGATGCATCATTTTGTCTATGGGCAACAAAAAGTCTCACAACTGTATAGTACATCTATCTAATTACGAGATGAGTCCAGGATCGTAACATATAATGTTTGAACACATTTATAACCCAGACCAATAGTAATTACTAATTACATATAATGTCAACAAATTTATAACCCAGACCAATAGTAATTACACAAGACCAATTAGTAATTACAAATGATATCAATAAAATCATTTCGGAACATAATTTAAACATGATTTAACTTCAACCTAACAACCAGTTCAACCTATTCTAAATAAAATAATCAGGCAAAAAAAAAGTCAGATTTAGTTCGATTTTGGGATTTAGGGTGTGGGGTTTAGCAAAACAAAATTGGGACAGTCAAATCTCGTACATTTTCGGATGTGCGCATTTGAGACCTGCGAATCCAACCGTCGAGGTGCAGCAAACTTTGAATTATATAATAATTAGGTACTGCATAAGATAAACAGAACTAGTTAGAGGTCAATTGGGAAAACATAACAATAACATAAATGTTATTAGTGTGCCAGAGTGTACTGGCACGCAAAGTCCGTCCCTATGAATGAATATACACTACAAAGCAAACAGAGAGGATTAAAAGAGGAAATTATAAAAAGGTAATTAACTTACAGTTGCGTGTTTTCCAATTCCATCCATGTTATTAATCTGGGTCTAACAATATTATTTCAATATATTAGGTTACTACTTTACGCACTAACTTCCTTAGAACCATCCAGATTAAGGTTTTAAACTGTGCACTGTCAATTAAAAAACCAGAATCGAAACCGCTTGTGACGGTTCATATGTATTAACCAAATTTAACCGGCGGTTGATGAATGAAAAACTATCGGTTCCATAAACCGGTCATGTCTACTATTTATTGACAGTCACATAGCCCATCCAAGAACCAAAACATCAACACTAATGTTAACAGCCTCAACAAAATTTACACAAAGTCACAAACTACAAAAGTATTCTAGTAACTCTTCTGTAACTATGCAATAATAACTGTTACTTCAGGAGGTTGTGACAAGTACAAGTATCCTCGTGTACCCTGTGATCCGCATTCCAATTTCCGGATTCTGCAGAAAAAAAGATATCATCTATGAATATGATTTGATAAACAAGGCTACACAATGAGATAGTACATTCACACTTCATACCCTTTACAAAATCGGGAATTAAGTTAACTTCCATAGACTCGAAGATTAACTGCCTGCATGAAACAAGAAGCCTGATCAAGTGCACAACAAACATTACATAGGCACACAAATGCACAAGGGCGCCCTGGTAAGAAGATGATTCATTTTCCGATCAATGTCTGAACAAGTTAAGAAAGTAATGCCTGTGTGCCATTGATTGAAATTTAGAAACATATGGAACATCTTTGAGTAGAACAACCACCAACTGTTGGACTTGAAGTTAGACCTAAGAATCTCACAAATCTCTTTAAATCAGTTGTTTTTCTGGAAATGCCCATGACTCAATCTAAGGGCCTTCATGTTCCGCAGGAAATACAAACCACAATGTCAGTCACAAGACATGGAAATGCCCATGACTCGATCTAAGGACCTTAATGTTCCACAGGAAATATAAACCACTGAACTACCTTAGCGGTACTTATCCAGCACATTACAGTTATTGGCTACAAAATTGGACAGGTATCAACCGGCCGTACAGTTGTCCTGAACAAGCTACAAGCCTTTAAACGCAAATGCTTCCCTAATTGAGTATGAATTTTGATTCACATTACCAGCACAAGGTTCACTAGACAATTTTGATTCACATTATGACACCAGATTCTTCATAGAACAGGATGGGAAAAGATTTTGCAAAATTCAAATTTTGACAATGAAGATACGTGCAAAATATTATTCCACAGTCCAGACATGATTTATTTGTAGAGTTGCATAAAGGGAGCTGAGGCCTAAATAACTCTCCCCTAATAGAATCTCTGAAGACTTTGCTCCCATTGAAAAAGTCGAATTTTATATCTTTGAGACCAAGACATGAATCTAAATAATAAAAATAAATGAAGTTGTATATCTATGAATCCAAGACATAAATTATGGTGAAGTAGTATCTAACTTACCAGGCAGGCTGTATGCTTTCTTGCACACCCTTCCACGCTCTGGACATAAATTGCAGAGCGGTTGACTCAATAGATTTCAAGGCTACTACTGTCATCTTTCTCAAGTATGGTTGACACATTCAACTTGCACTGTCAAATCCTTAACCCCAGAATCTTGTAAGATTTGCGTCACTTGTTCTTTCACGGATGTCTTATCAGTGTCAGCTGAGACATGAAGATGGATGGTCCCTACTATATCTGTGTTAGTGAAGTTCCAGACGTGCATATTCTGAACACCCAACACGCCCTTCAGCTTCATAATATCGCTCTGGGCTTCTTTAAGATCCTGTTCGCAAGACCTAGGAACTCTTTGTAACAAGATTTCTGCAGAATTTTTCAGCAGCTGGATAACAGATGACACAATAAGTACTGATATAAATATAGAGCAGGCAGGATCCGCTACAAGCCAGCCCTTGTACTTGATCAACAGGGTCGAGATAACAACTCCAACACTTCCCAAAGTGTCGGCCAAGACGTGCAAGAAGATGCCCTGCATGTTGTGATCAATGTGATGATGCTGATGCTTTTTTTCCTTTCGTTCAAGAAGCGGCTCCATTTCGCCATTGACATGATCGTGTTTTTCAGCTTGATCATGTTGATGATGTTGGTGGTGGTCATGTTGGCAGTTGTGATGGTCGTGTTGGTCGACATGGTGTTGATGGTGAGCATGCTCATTAACTTGATGGTGATGGTGGTCATGGTCGTGATGGTGAGCATGCTCATCAACTGGATGGTGATGGTGATCATGGTTGTGATGGTGAGCATGCTCATTAACTGGATGGTGATGGTGGTCATGGTTGTGATGGTGGTTGAGTGAATGGTCATCGTGATTGTGCTGGTCAACATTGTCCACGTGGTGGTGGTGTTTGCTATCATGATCATGGTGGGAGTGAGAATGAGATTCTGAATGGGAATGTGAATGAGAATGGGTACAGCCTCCAGATCCTCCATGAGCATGATGATGCTCCTCGTGAAAGAAAACCAATCCTATCATATTCACAACCAATCCCCCAACCGAAACTGAAAGAAGACTGTTAGTAGAAATCTCTTCAGGATCCAAAATCCTCTCAATAGACTCAAGTGTAATCAAAGCTCCAACAAGTACGAGAAAAACAGCATTGACATATCCTGACAGAACCTCGAATCTTCCACGGCCATAATTAAACTGACCATTAGCAGGAAACCTCGAAATGTAAGAAGCATATAAACCAATTGCAAGAGCAGCACAATCAAACAACATGTGGCACGCATCAGATATCAACCCAAGACTATTGCTCATGAAACCTGCTACAAATTCCACAACCATGTAAGCAGTATTGATCAACAGAAACAAAGCAATCTTACGTGACTTCCTTTCACTCAGAATGTGCCTAATTGGCTTCATCACAGCAGTACTAAAAGATCCAGACGCATCGGTACCCAGCTCAGGATAATCATAACTAGGATCCAACTCCCTCACCGCGACCCAAAGCAACATTCCACAAAGCAACAAACCCCACAGAGAAAGCTCCGGAAAGTAAAACAGCTCCAAAACCAGCGTACACAAAAACGTCACGAAATACTCCCTCTGAAAATCCTTCGAACCAGCCACTTTCTCATCCGTGTAATTCTCACTCAACAACACACCAAAAACTACAGTATTCGCCAACGGCCACCCAAGGCTCGAAAACGACACACTATCCCCTTCCACCTCGAACACAAGCATACTAACAACCGCAGGTACAAAAAGCGCAACCGTAGTGAAAAACAAGGTAATCAACCTAACCCGTTTCCGGCCCAGCTCCCGTATATCCCCCCGATTCGACAAAACCCGTTCATAACACCCCAAAAACCCAGACAAAAAAGGCAACAACATAGGCCAGATCCTCAAACAAGTCCCATTATTCGGAAACAAGGAAAACAAGCCTCTACTAACATTCACATGAGATAAAGGGAAACAACCAACTCTATCCCAACCAACAGATAACAACACTAACCCACAAAACAATGCCATAAACCCACGCCATTTCGAAAACTGTTTGGTAAAGACTCGATTTTTACCTTCAAGAACGAACCTTGCAGTCACATTCCCTGCCAATTCAGCAAGAATCATCGCTGCAGTGCCACAGTACATCAAGGCCTGGAACCTGACCAAGAAAACAAGAGCTAAGATAAGTGATTTGTAAACGAGGAGCTTGTGTTGTGAGTTGGTGATGGAGTTGAGGGAGAAGGTTGGTTTCTTGTGGGAGAGAGAAGAGGTTTTGGAGGTGGGGGAGAAGAGGGAGAAGGAGAGAGTGAGGAGGAAGGAGAGGAGGGAGACGAGGAAAGAGAAAGGGAAGATGGAGAAGGAAGGGGGAGATGAGCGGAGGAAAGGGAGGAGGGAGTAGAGGGAGCGGAGAGAGAAGAGGAGGAGGAGGAGAGAGGAGAGGGAGTTGTGTTTGTGGTGTTTTGGGTGGCGGTGTTTGGAAGGGGTGGGGGTGCTGGGTGGGTAGAGGTAGGAGAGGCTGCTGGAGGTGGATCTTGGTGGGAGGCTGATTCGGTTGGGACGCTGGTGGTGGTGATCGGCCATTGACGGTGGTGCGATTGGGATCGGTGGTTTTTGGGTTGTTGTTAGTCTCTCCGCCAATGGGGGGAGACTTTTCTTTTCCTGGTTATTATAGTACATCTTTATATAATTAAGGCTTAAATGGTCATCTAATTACTTTAAGGTTACTCCATTATTACAATTAACAACACATTAACTAGTGTTCAAAATAGCTTCATTTTTCAGGTGTACTGCTATTTTACTATAAACAGGGAAGAGTATTCATGTCAAAATACCCCCATTTTGGAGCCCAGATGATCCCTAAATCACGAACAAGTGTGAATGGTTGTTTCGGAATAGAGCTACCCCACCAAAGCTCCACAAAGGCGTAAAATTTTGAAGGGGTACAATGTGATATCTCGTATGGTAATTTTTTTTTAGGTGATCCAATAAGTAAATCGGTAATTGAGCAATATCATACGTCAAGACAATACATATTGGCTCACGTCGGCTCAAATGGTAGGTCTTGATCAATTAGTGATGTGGTCGTTATAATTTATGGTTTGACATTATTATAATTTCAATATTTTATGATTTGATTTTTTTTTTTAAATGAACCGATAATAGCAAATAGAGACTTGGTCAAGTATTTACGAAGGGGGTTTTGTATGCCAGAGTAATAGTATCTAATATTTTAGCCTAATAGGTTGAATTGGGACTTTAGACTTTGGACTACTCCATATAAATAAAATAAATGTCCAATTGTGTTTGACGTGAGTGGTTTCATTAATTTGGGACCGTTTGCATGGAGGACCAACTTCATATAGAGTAGGGGAAATTAGATACAGTTTCCACTTTCCACAGCACAAAATTTCGTTAAGAAAAACGGCATTTTCATTTCTTTGTAGACTTGAGAAACTTATCCGTACTCGAAGTTCGATCGATCTGTACTAATGATACAAGTGAAAATTTATATATGCAGATGCTATGCAAGTTATGCAACCAGTGACTCAAACTTTTCCATAACTGCTGCTAACCCAACCCGGGGAGCTAGCCACATTCACTACAATCGATGTAAGTCCGTTTCACGTTTGTTTCCTTATTACTCCTTCCGTCCCGATGACAAGTCTACATTTGTTTTTTGCACGGTTTTTAATGATTGATTTTTGTTTGCTAGTGTTATATTAATAGTATTGTGTATAAATGTGGGGTAATGAATTAAAAGATTGTGAGATATGAGTGGAGATAAAGAATTGTAAAAGTGAGATCCATATTTTTAAAATAATGTAGATGGGATGTGAGGTAATTTCCAAAAATAAAAACGTAAATAATTAATTGAGACATATAAAAAAGTAATATGTAAAGAATTGATTGGAACATATGAATAATTTGCTCCGGAGTCCCAAGATCATAATTGGGAATATATACTGTTTTGTTTCCGCATTTTCTCATGTAAAACCTAAAAAGGTTCATTGTAATTATAATAATGTAGCATTAAAAAAAGAAAAAAAAGAAGAGAAAAGACTATTCATAATTGGGCCGAACAAACGAGAATTATTCCAACATACGGTTTAAATAAGAAATATCACTCACAGATTTACTAATAAGTTTATGATGGTTTAGACTTTAGACCATTTCTTATGATTTGGGGCTTAAATGATGATATAAACATAGAAACTCCAAAGAAATATATTCCAAATTTGGAGACATTGCTAGTGCTCTAATAAAAGTGTAAATATCGAGTACTATTGTCATTGCTCATTACCTTACCAAAAAAGGAAAAAGTATGCTAATTCATCATAATATAACGCAACACACTAAAAAAAAAGTTAGGGTCGTATCATACTGTAGGAAAATTGATGGTGGCAAATCTCAGAAATGATAAAACTTGGTGGGCAAATGGTTTATTTCCCCGAGAATCCATTTTCAACCCAACCATTATCCAAGATTCCAAGTATCCTCTCTCTCCCACTCCCTCCCATGTTGCACACACAGGCTGCGGGAGTTGAATTAGGTTGCAAGTTGCAGGAGGAACAGTACAAAAGCACATCAAATTCAACACTCCCATTCTTCATCATTTTTCCAGGTAATACTAATATACCCCCCCACTGAGTGATTGCATAGCATAATGCTAAATCCTTGCGCATGCATACCAACTGTTTGTCAGAATGCCGCTCAGTATTGCTTTGTCTTCATGCGTGTTTGTTGATACAAAACAACTTCATATATCTTCCGTTAAATACGAATCAAACTCCGGATCTTCAATGGTAAAAATCTGGATTTCTTTGCTGCAAAACATGTTGCAAGTTGTACCCATGTGTCCCCTCTAACTCTAAGCCCTTTGTCGAATCGAATCATTCAAGTGTTCACATGGGTCTTCATGTCTAGTTTCCTTCCCTCCAAAATAATTCCATGGGTTTACGTATATACAACACAATAATCAGTGCAACCGAGAATTTTCGTATGAGTTGTGTGTTGAGATTGAGAACTAAATAATACTATCATGGTTGATTAGCTGAATGGGTATGATCCCAACGCTATCATGTTCTTTTATGGATCGAACTATCCTTTTATCCGCAGTCGTTTTACTGAATTCTATCTCTATGGAGTATGTTGCAGTACAAGTTATTAACTCTACTTATGAAGAAAAAGTTCAAGTGCCAAATATGATGACTACGGTTTTATATATATGAATGTGTTAATAACACAGCTACTGTTTGTTAGATTGCCTAGCATTATTGTCATCCCATAATGTGTTAATCTTCCTGTAATGGCAAATCTTTCACATGTTTATTATTATAAGCATAAATCGAAGGTCTGAAATTTTAGGGAGAAACAGAATAGTACACCTTCTATCCATGGTCTTTTACTTGATATGGAGTATGTTGTACTACTCTAGTATAACACCCTACTCATGAAAAATAAGGTTTGAGTTAATGTGTTGATCTTCCTGTAATGGCAAATCTTTCCCAAATAAGCATAAATCGAAGTTTCATGTTCGTGTTCTGGAAGGTCACAGTTTAGGAGAACATTGGGTCAACCAGTACTGAATGGAACAGGTTACCATGTGGCCTTTCATGCTATCTAAATGGTAAACGAAATCGAATGATATGGATAGATAGATTTATAGCAGAGCAACTTGATGGGGGGTCATTGATTGACAGAATCTATCACTAGAATACATTTCCTGTCTTGATTTTCTTTTGGAGTATACTGAGCTCTTAGATTGACAAGTTTACCTTCTTGTTCTAAAAACAATGTATGATCTTAAAGAAATTCAAAATTATATGGTTCAAACCACTCATTGGCTCTTGCATTGTTTCCCACCTTTTAGAATCTGCACCCACCGAAGTTGTAAAACATCACATGTATATATTCTACCATTGGCACCCTTCATCAATTGGGAGCAAGTTTCCACCATGGAAAACAGTGATCAGCGTTCTAACGCAAGATGTTTTCATGAATGGATGAATCTCCAAGAGCGAGATCTCTCGGAGCTTCTCCAAGCACTTAGCCTCAATAACAATGAAAACGATCACACTACCTCACTGAGCGAACTCCTAGATAAGAATATTCAGCATTTTCAAGAATATGTCAGCCAACGAGCAACCCTGGCTCAAGAGGATATCTTCCCATACTTCTCCCCTACATGGTGTTCCCACTTAGAGAGCTCCATGCTATGGGCCGGAGGCTGCAGGCCCACTATGTTTGTCAGACTGGTATATGCTCTTTGCGGAAACGAGATTGTCTTTCACCTCAATGAGTACCTTCATGACGGTACAACCGGGTCATGCCTCGGTGACTTGTCAGCGAGTCAAATTGATTTGATTAACAGCTTGCAACTGAGAACCGTTCACGAGGAGGACAAGATATCAAAGAAGTTGGCAAGCTTGCAAGAAGAGATAGCTGATGACCCGATTGCCATTATCGCCAAGGAGACTAGGGCCGTACATGGTGAGGTAAGCAGGGAAGTTGATGAGGCGTTGAATGTTCATGCTGTGTCTCTGATGAAGGTGTTGGAAGAAGCAGATGGTTTGAGGTTAAGTGCTATGAAAGAGCTGATGGGAATATTGACACCAATTCAGGGAGTGGATTATCTTGCTTCGGGGAGAAAACTTCATCTTTGTCTCCATGAATGGGGTACCAGGAGGGACCGTGTGCATGGAAGAAACATCAGTGCTTTGGAGAACAATGGTGTTTGATACAGTGAGTAATTTCCTGGTTGTGTCTGTTGATGTTTTTCCAATCGTTTGTTTCGGTTGTTGTTTTCAATATTCTCGGAATAGAACTTTTGTTTTTGCATGTTTATCGTAATCGTGTGTTGAGTACATGCTGGAATCCTGTAATCTTGCGAAATAATGTAATGTTATGCTTCTAGAAGATGTGTATCATCACTGTGGAGTATATTTCCTAATAAAATGATTCCGGTTTGGCATTTTATCTGTCACTGTTACATATGTTCTACTGCGTGAATGCATGATGCTCAGTTGCAGTTTCAGAGTAGACTACCAGGTAGGCAGGTACTACATGTTATTCTCCGAACAATGTCTTAGTATTGCGCGACTGTTCTAATTTTTTGAAACAGGACAGGCGACAAGGTAAGCTGCTACGCGAACTGGTCTAGAACACTGATGGAAAGATTCTCATTAGAAGTTAAAGACGAGAACTGATGGCAGCTTTTGTGCAGCTTGGAAACATCCACAAGTAGCCTGTATTTTTCTATCTTGGACATAAAATCTCTTATAAATCATATGTGTCCACATGGTAAAGATTTCGATTTTTTTGCAGGCTGAAATCCGAGTTCATATACTCGCGTAACCAGAAAAAGGGGCATTATGGGTCGTCACGCCCCAAATATTTTTACATATAATATTTCTAATTTTTCAAGATTAACCTTCTAATTTTAATTACTGAGTCCTGCGGTCCTGCCTCTGGGTGAGGATTTGGGTCTATGCTGTGCTTGTACCTGTCTTGCAGGCTGCAGCTGATGTTGATCAAGGCAGTATGAAAAAACAAAGGAGCTAAACATGTCAAATGACAGAAAAATAAATTTTTATAGATTGAGAATATTATGTTGCATAATTTGAGGGCTAGGGTTTAAACACCATTGATCATAAAGTCACTAAAAAAAAAAACATAGTCATGAAAACTCAACCTTACCAACCAAACTAGACCTCCCTAGTTAAAGTAAGAAAGAAGTTAGAATATTCTACCTTTTACTTTATACAACAATTTTCATAATCTGTTTATCCTCACACAATTACTTTCTTATCCGCAGTCACAATAATGAAAGAGTAAAAAAAAAAAAAAAAGGAAAAGAAGAAGGATTGAAGTGAAGTGTGAAGTGATTTCCTAGTCACAAAATCACCAGAACCATAGGTCATCTTCCACAAATAGAAGAGGAATAAATTGTGCAAAGCATGACAACTCAAGGACTATATACATCATATACTCCCTCCTAGCTCCTCCTGTTACATTTGAATTTTAAACTCTATCTAAACCATAAATTGTTCTTAATCACATCAAAATAAAATTATATTATAAAAAAGTGTTTCTTGTGTGTTTGTTCTACAATAATATTGTGAAAGAAAAGTTCAATATGAATCAAGAATAATTCGAAATTAAACTTAAAATCGACTTTAAATTTTAAATGGATCTCGATTAGCGAGACAAAGGAAGTAAGGATGAATGGACATCTACATCATCTTTTTTTATATGACTGGTTGTGTTTGTTCCACAATGTTGTCAATTGTGATCATGACAACATCTTTCTGTAATTGCTAAGTTCACTAGCTGATTCCGATTACCTTTTTTTACTTTCTTAGGTTCTTTCACATTCTTGGTTGCATTAGCAAATTTGGGTTAGAATTGATCATGATACATACATATATTATTTATAGTTAGAAATGTCATTATCTTAATTACTTGCTTTAACACCTTTGTAGTAAGATGTGTGATCTATACGTAGTAATTAGGCACAAGTATCTCTTAGCTTACTTCAATTAGAGTATCTGGGGTCTTTTCAACAAAGTATAAGGTAAGTTTCAACATAGATAAGTTGAATTTTGTGTGTTTCAAGCTGGAAAAAAGGAGGTACGTTTCTTTAAATCAAGTTGAGTAAGTTAAATAAACTAACTTAAAGAAATTGATTTTTTACTATTTGCAATAACTTATAATTAACTGATTTATTTATTTATTTTATTTTATTTTTGAACAGAAAGGATAGCGGTGTAGATCTTCTATCCCATTTTTTTGTGTCCCAATTTTATTTACCTAGACTAACTTATTTAATTACACATGAGTTAAACTATAGTAAAATAATTCATCAATTACATCATCTCTCACTTCTTATAATAGTTAGGAAAATTGTTACTCACTTGCCGCCAATTGATTATGGTTAATTGAAATTAATTATAGTTTATCTAAAATTTTAAATTGGGACTATAGTCATCACTGAGAAATGAGAATTTAATTTTAAAGAAATACGACAACTGTGTAGTGTTTCTTGTGTAGAAATTTTGCAAATGGTATAGTATTCAAAGTTATTTCTTCTTCAATTTTTGTCAACTGAGATTTTTGTATCAAGTGACTTGATGTACTACGAGTAGCAAGAAGTACATGTCAATGCTCACGGCTTGATTCATTTAAGTACATGTCAATGCTCACGGTTTGATTCATTTGAGTGTTTATTTACATTTTGGAGGTAACTTGATTTTTTTTGAATGCTCATCCCTTAATTTCTATGTAGCTGCTTCTTTTAAGGAAAACAAAACTAAAGTGATAGTATAGTTAAGAATTTTTTTTACTCTAGTTTTAACTATCCATGTTAAATAAGTTAATTAATTAATTTAGTTAAGTAAAAATAGAATGTCATATGTCACATATAAAAGAGTGGGACATAGAATGAGACACGAAAAAGTGGGATAGAAGATCTACACCGGAAGGATAGTACATTGATAGATTTTTTTAAATTCAAATTAAACCGGTTCAATTTGATTTTATTTAATTGTTTCTTTATGTTATAAATAAGTTTAATTTCATTTCATTTCAGTTACCTTAGATCCGTTCGGCTTTTCACAACGAATGAAACAAGGACCAAGTGCAAAAGTTGACGCACTTAATTACGAAACGGATATGCTTCTAAGCATTTTGTGACTAATGGTGCCATGTTGCAAACTTGCAATTTAAATTTATAAACAGTACGTACCAATGTACCATGTTGATTTCATGATAACATTTTTTTTCGTGAGATACTTCAGTTCACTCAAGACTCAACTGCCTAGTGACTACAGTCCAAGGTTTTTAATATCCCAACTATTGCCTAGACTATTAGCAAATTCATTTTTATACAACATACTGTAATAATTAAACTTTAGCAAAATTTAGTGTGTATTTCAATTTCATATATAGCCATCGTGACATATAAAGGCAATTCCCTTTCTTTACAATAAAGCTATCTTTTAAATCTCGAAGAGCCGTATTTGTTTTACTGAAATGGTAAGCGATTTAAATTTTGCATTCAAATTTCGTAAATGTAAAAGAACATAAGTGAAGAGCCGCCTCTTAGAAAATAATTCAACCGTGTTTGACTTGATTATCAGATGCATATTGCATGTCGCAGTCTCATGTGAAAAAATATAACTTTAACCCCAAAACCAGAAATAATATACGTAACCAATTAAAACCACATCAACTTTTATTGTACTCATAGCAATTATATATATATATATATATATATATATATATATATATATATATATATATATATATATATATATATAACAAGATTTACTTTATAGAATTTTTATCTCAAGACCACAATGAATATACTATACATACTGCATCAACTTTAATTTTATGGTACGATGGCGTTATATATGAAAAATATACTTAACAAAATTTGCTTTATGGAATAGAACTGAACTATAGAAGATACTTTCTTTGAAATCTAATTAGTAATTAACTTTAAACACCCCATACATATTAATTAAGTCCCTATTAAAGACAAATATAAATCTTAACGTTTGGGAATGGAAAATTAGTGGAATTATTAATTTGTTTCTTATTATGGGTGGTCGTGTGCCTGCCATGAGATGACCGTGAGTGGCATGGGCAAAACAGTAGCACACCACGTTTTTAACGCATTTTACCATCTGATTTGTACTAGTAATTCATTTCCAGCATTATCATAATTCTTAGTAAAAATTTACGAGAAAACAAATTAAAATGTAACAAGTGCGTGTTTTGAGATTAGGGAGTGTATATGATTTAACGTAATATACTGATTAACTTCAAAACGAAATAAAGTACATTTTACGTAAGAATATGTCAAGTGAAAAATCATACGATGGTGGTAAAGTAATTGTTTGACACGACTTTATCAATCATAGCATTATATGTACGTTACTAGGCGACTAGATTATACCGTTGTTTCAACTAAAGTTATCTAGTAAATCACATCTTAAATTTTTACTAACGGTAACTCAATGTAGTCGGTTTTAACCCTAGAAAAGACAAAGTACCTCCTAGGTTTCATGAGATTTGAGCTTTGTAACTTGTTGTGCTTGTGGCTAGGAATTTGATATGCGGCCTTTATGGATGGCATCATAGAAGGCAAGAATGGAATCCAACTCATAGTGAGAATTACGTGGCAATTTGAAACAATGCTACGTGGAAGGCAAGGCAATCCCACGTGTCAATAGCAACATTTAACTCTGCTAACCAATGGCATAACACAATCCCACACACTACTACAAGTCGGATCAAAAAACCAGGAAACAATAAAAAGACTTTCCCAAAAGATGGAAAAAAACCCAATCTTTATCTTTAATAATTCAATGAATCATCAATCAATTACCAAAAGGAAAATCTTTAATATATTAGTGTTTGTCTAAGTGTCCCATTATGTTCTAAAAGGCAAAAATCTTGTTTTCCCCAATGTAACTGCTTAAACTACTTATGTGAGAACGCCTCTCTAGTGTTCTGTTTTCTGTACACCCTCCTTTTCTCGTGTGAGAGCAAACATTAAACCATTATGTCGACACTTTTTCCTTTGTAAAGAAACCTAGCTAGCTCAAAATCTTTGTTTTCCAACATTTTCCAATAATCTTTCAATCCACACCACCTTTTTTGGACAACATTTTACAATGAGGCTCAACAAGCCATGTATTCTCCTCATAGGTACGTTCCTTGGTTATCTTTATTTTATTTTATTTTATGTTATGTTACGTTACGTTACGTTCTGGTTATGAATAGAAGAGTTTTTCGGAAATATTCTTGATGTGCAGTGATAGCGGGGATGGAGAGATTTGCATTCAAAGGGGTGGCGTCGAATCTGGTCACGTATCTCACTGATGTGATGGAGATGAACAACTCATCGGCGGCTAAGTTTGTCAACAGCTGGGTCGGCTTTACGTCGATGCTGCCGCTGTTGGTGGCCGTGCTGGCGGACTCTTACTGGGACCGGTACTCGACTATTTTGGCCTCTTGTGTCCTCTACGCCGCGGTGAGTTCGGTTTTTTTTTTTTTTTATGTGGCTACATTGTTTAGATCGTCGAAAACGGAACACTGGTTGGTTTATGTGTAATTGGTTGTTGGTTTTATTACAGAAACTTGGTTTTGAGAAACTGTTAGCGAGTTTTGGGGATTTGGTCTGTGCCACATATTTTATGCTTTTTGGTACAACAATTTTAGTGACTGGATACAATCATTTAAGCACTTGGTACAACATTTTTAAGCATTGGTGGGGGGATCACAATATTCAGTGGGTGTTTGAGTGGGAATCTATGTAAAAACCATTCATTCATGTTGTTTTCGTGTGATCTTTGTTGCTATTTCACTGTCTTTCCCATTATTGGATAGTGGGATAATGAATTGTGAAGCCTCGGCTCAGCTCATTTAACATCACAAATTACCACCTTAGAGAAAAATCGTCTTGTGTTGGAAATTATTCTTCTTCTGTGATGATTACATGTCACTGAAATTACTCTCACAAGACGCACTTGCTATGGGATGGAGGGAGTAGAACATCATCTTGGTTAATGCTTAAGGGTTAATTTTAATAGATCCGAAATAGTTGTTGTCCAAACTTTGAATAAAGTACACTCGCGCGAAACTTAGTCTAATCACTCGCTTTAAAACAAGTTTCTATAATAAGAATAAAATAATATTTGCAATTTGTCGTCATATTGAATAAAATTTTGCCGTTTTAAAAAAAGTTCGCATTTTGTCACTTTCCCCCCTCAAAAGGAGGAAATGGATTTTTTCTCTAGATGTGACAAAGTAACAACTATAGTTGCACAGTAGAGTTGAAACAGTTTGATTCACATGGGGCATTTTAGTACCAAAAAAGTTGCTAATAATATATACCTATTGATTTGAATTTCTGCCAGGGCCTTCTAGCATTAACCTCAACTGGATTGAAATGGCATTGGCTACCAACAAGCAAGCTAAGTCCAGTCACATCTTTATCGTGGTCCTTATACATGATTTCGCTAGGGCAAGGCGGTTACAACCCGTCCCTACAGGCATTCGGAGCTGATCAGCTCGAAATTGATGATGAGTTGCCTGTTACTAACTCTGTTGACAAGAGCTCTGAGAAAAAGAGCCTGTTCTTTCAGTGGTGGTACTTTGGTGTTTGCTGTGGTAGCCTGCTAGGTGTCTCGGTTATGTCGTATATCCAAGATAATTTTGGCTGGGGAATAGGATTTTCTATTCCTGCTCTGACAATGATAGCGTCCATCGTCATGTTTTTATCTGGCAACCGGTGTTACATGCGTAAGCAGGGTAAGAAGACTGAATCCAAGTCGTTTGAGGACATTTTACAAAGTATTAAGGCCGGTGTGTCCAAGATGATCTTTTGGAAGGATTCGTCCACTGAAGAATTTGCTAAGGTCGAGCTAGAGTAAGTCTAATTTACCCCATTCATGTAACGTTTTGATTCATATACAGGTTCTAACCTTTTGTCGTTTTGGCAGGCTTCAAGAAAAGAAGGCCTTATGCAATGAAGACTCAAATCAGGACACTCAGAATCAGGACAATGGCATGACACCTCTCCAGTCAATGAAAATGATGCTTCATCTGTTACCGGTGTGGGTAATGCTACTAATGTTTGCGGTGATTTTTCAACAACCAGCGACGTTTTTCACCAAACAAGGCATGACAATGAAGAGGAACATCGGAAGCAACTTTAAGATCCCTCCAGCTGCGCTTCAGAGTGCAATTACAGTCTCCATAATAATCCTGATGCCTTGGTACGACACGTTTTTCATCCCTTTTGTTCGCATATTCACACGCAACGAAAAGGGAATTACCGTTATGCAGAGAATGGGGATCGGGATGGTTCTTTCTGTCATAGCAATGGTAATTGCTGCTTTAACCGAGATGAGAAGGCTCGAAATTAGTAAATGTGGGGAAGTTAAGTCCGGTGAGGTCCCGTTCAGCATCTTTTGGCTACTTCCGCAGTATATACTTCTGGGAATTTCTGATATATTCACTGTGGTTGGGATGCAAGAGTTCTTCTACTCGGAAGTTCCAGTAAAAATGCGAACAATGGGAATTGCTCTTTACACCAGCGTTTTCGGCGTAGGGAGTTTCTTGAGCGCGATTCTGATCTCTGTGATCGAGTACTTGACGAGTTCTGGAGGGAGAGAGGATAGCTGGTTCTCAGACGACATGACGAAAGCTAGACTGGATAATTACTATTGGTTTCTTGCATTGTCAAGTGCAGTGAGTTTCATAGCTTTTGTGATTTTCTGTAGGTTTTTCAGGTAAAAGATAGTATGAAATTAGTTAAAAGTTCTGAGAACCTGATACATGTGAATAGTTTTGATTGGTTTTCTGGTACTGACTCATACTATTGTCTATGCAAAACCAATTCTAAAAGCCTGGAGAATATGGATTTGGATTAATTAGGGGTTATATTCTTATGTTCTTAATTAAACCAATTCTCAAAGTCTAAACAGGATATAACTACTATTGCCAAATGCCAATATATTAATATTATGTTATACAACACAATTATTAGTTATTACATACTGTATTCAATTTATGCTTTTGAGGTATCATAGCCTCTTAATTAAACATGTTCAGCTACTATATAGTGCCGTGATCCCATTGATATCATCCGCGTCCAAGCTCTTGGTCTCTCCAGGTGGAATAATTGGCCACATGATTGCAGCTTGGACAGAGCTGTGGTCCAGCCCAAGAAGGTGTCCAATTTCATGGTTTGCAGCAGATTCCAAATGAAACGCGCCCGGCATTGGCTCGGTAGACCAAGTTTCATCTGCATCGTAATGGAACCGACCATCCGTTGGAGGGAACGCATGGGCGAAGAACCCACCGGGCCCATCAAACGGGGTCCCATCTCCGTGGTCGCCAGAATACCACCCAATAACCAGGTTAGCATCTTGGAAGTTTTGGACTTGTGAAAATGTGAAAATGCTTACGGAAGCCCAATTTCCAAAGGCCCTTCCGACTGGGCCTACTACTTCGGACGGGACATTTGGCATGAAACCGTACGTGAGGGCGGTCTGACCAGATGGCCATCTGGGGCTTCCGGGAAAGAAAGTATAGTGTGCCACAGTGTGAAAAGTGCTCGAACTTGGCTCCGTTTTGTTTTTATCGCGCATGAAATTAGTACCATGTACGATATCGGCCACACCACATCGAGGCGTCATCATTGTCGCCGCGGTTGCTTCGTCAATTATTCCAGAGGGATTAAGGTGGAAATTGTTTTGGTATGTTTTGATAGCTACTTCAAGGGCATCATCAAAAGCATTGTCGTTGGAGCCAGTTGGATTTAGAGAAAGGTAACCGAATTTGTGAAGGTAGGTTTTGAGCTGATAAACATCTTTTGAATGGGTACCTTTGTGACACCCTTTCAAGTTATTGATGAACTCAAAAGTAGCTTGAGTGGCAGGGAAATAGAGTAGAATGAGAAAAAAGGAAGATAAAATATTAAAACCATTGAATTCCATGGTGTAATAGGAAGAGGAAATAAGGAATGGTAGAAGGTAAGGTGGTGGTTTAGTTAATGTACCTGTTTCTATTTATAGAAGAGGTGGTCTATGCATGTTCAATTATTTTTTTTTATTTTTTTTTATTTTTTAGAAAGTGAGGAATGATAGTTTCAGTTAGACCTAGCAATATCCATCCAAAACACAAAATTAGATGGATCTGATTTGAATTTAAAGTCTATCCTGAAATATTATTCCTAACTATCTGAATTTTAATCTTAAAATCCAACACGAATTCATCAATCCCAAAATGACCCGAATAAATTTAATTTGGAAGCATCGATATGAAATTTAATGGAATTTAATTCCATTCAAAACTGCTCGTGGATTCTGAAGAGTATAATGAAGATGAGAGCATATGCCACTTCTAGCCAAGTGTGGGCGGGAATGGCTACTGCAAACAAATTTCCCACACAGGTTATTTACCGCGAGCTCAGGGGAGAACAACCGAATGTTGAATGGTATAAAATTTTCTTCTCCAATGGAGCAAGACCAAGAGCCTTATTTATCATGTGGCTTTGTGTGCAAGAAAGGCTTTATACTAAAGATCGATTAACGCGATTTGGTATGCCTAATGATGAATTATGTGTGTTCTGTCAATTAGATGAGTCCGTTAGCCACGTGTTATTTGATTGCTGCTACACTCAGACTATATGGCACAGGATATTGAGATGGATTGGTGTACAACACCGACCTTCGGCGTGGAGAAGTGAATTGCAGTGGTTGCTGCGCCAAACCAGGGGGAAGGGGAAAACGGCTCTGCTGAAGGTAGCTACTGCCGAGACCATATATGCGATTTGGCAACAGAGAAATCGGGCAATCTTTGCTCCGGGAGATGATGATGGTAGGATATGCGAAACAAATTAAGGAGATAGTAAAAGCACGCTGCATGGGGATACCAAAGTTGACAGCGCTAGGAATGCGGTTGAGCTGAGTAGAGTACACTGGTTGCATGTCTAGTTTTTCTGCCTATTTTTCTTTCTAGCTGCTTGATGTACTCGATTTGTTATGATGTCTTGTGAGGTAATGTGAGTCTTTGTGGGAGTGGCCTGGATCACTGGATCGGCATGTACTTACTATGGTTTGGATAATACAAAATTGATCTACGTTCCAGATTAAATTGGCCGAAGTTCATCTTATCTGAATTAAATTTAACCCGAACTCATCCAATCTAAACATTATCGGAATTAAATTTATAATAAATATATAACTAATTTATTTATAATAAAACTTTTAATCTGAAGTTGAATAATTTATAATTCTTCATCTAAGAATAAATATTGCATTCCAATATTCAAATAAAACTAAATTCGAATTGAACAAATCTGAATTGATCTAATACAAATGGACTCGATTCGAAATGATAAAAAATTTATAATCCGAACGACATTCGAAATTCTATCAAAACTTAAATCCTAACACATTCGATTCTGATATCCGAAGGCATATGAAATAAAATTATTGACTCGAACAATACGCTGTGAAACACGTTTAGTGGTCTAGTTTTAATTATGGACTAGGTTTCTATCATACTACTAGTCTTATTTGTCAATTAAGTCAATTGGGAGAAAAGTATTACTACTAGTTTAGAAGGCGTTTTTCCCACAAATCAAGTGAAGGGTATGGACATTCATCCATAATCCATCCATCTATCTTATACTCCACATATTCTGTATCTGTTAGTCAAATTTATTTGGTCAGGTAGTCTATTCTAGTTAGTTTAAAATTTCTAAATGGACACGCGCCAATCCATGGACCAATGAGCTTCGAACATTCTATATATATATTTTTTTATTTATTCCTCTTTTATTGTCACTTTAAAATAAACATATATTTATATTTGTCGGTTAGTCTGATAATTAGTATGATGTTAAGTTGCCATCCTTGCTAGGGCATAAAATATCTGGCTTGTTTGAATAAGTTAAATAGATCTTTTATGTGGAATGCTTCTAGCTAGGCAGGGTAATACTCTACCTAAAGTGAAATGGGAACATGTTAGAAGACCTAGGAGCGAGATGAGGGTTTTAACTTCGAAGTATTAGGAATTTGGTATTTTTTTTTTTTTTTTAAAGGGGTAAAAATTTATTAATAAACAACGGCGCATAAGAAATGCTCGAGAAAAATTAAACAACGTAGCAAACAAAAGTCTTAACCGAAACCGAAACAAATTAGACCTCAACCTTCCTCTACCTTCCCCTACCTTTCAACCGCCAAATCATTCTTGATGGCAAAGATTTAGTTCCAAAAACCAATCCTCCACATGAGGATAAGAGCCTAGTTTTCCTTTCACTTTTAATCAAGACTATGAAAGAAGTTTGATTTTTTCAACAACTTGCCAATGAGATCATTCCTCCTTATTGAAGAGTTAAGGCATTTCTAGTTTTGGTTTTGTTACATAAAGTATTTCATATGGAGACTTCTTAAACATCCTTCCACTCTCTGGGCAAGTATTGTTACACATAAATATCATAAACATCCTCTGGGCAAGTACTTTAGCTTCAAATCTTCAATCTAAACCATAGTTTTCATCTCTCGATTGTCTCATCTGATTATCAGCGGAATCCGGAGGCGACGGGCATGCTATTCCACCCCGATCGATTATTTCATGTTTAGTTATTTATTTCTAAGAGTATTTATAAGAATATTTCTTATACTCTTTGTAAATCAGTTGGTTTTTCGTTTCAATAAATTTTGGCATTAAAAAAAAAAAAAAGGAAAGACCGATCATACTATTGTCCACACAAACCGATTATTCTTAGATCCAGGGGAATCAGTAAGATGAAATTAGTTCTGATATAGTACCAATAGTTTTGATTGGTTTTCTAGTACTGACTCGTACTATACTGTCCATATACAAACCGATTCTAAAATCAAGGAGAATCAGGAGGATTTGGATTTGGATTTGGATTTGGATTACGCGGTATATACGTTTTTCACACGGAATCTGGATTGCACTTTTGCACCAAATATCTTGAAGTGCCAAGTCCTCTGGAACTGGACGTGCCTTTGTACTAGTTCGGCATATATATTTGCTATTGCCATATATTACACGTATGAATTGTTCTCCTTGTTATAATTTCTTTTGTTAATATTCACTCAATCTTTTTTTTGCACTTTTTTTGCATAGATAGGGTATGTACCCATGCATTTATAACATTCACAATGTTTTAATTGTAATGTAATCATCATTAATTAAGTTATTAAATAATTATTTGAGCAAGTATCGTACAAAACCATATGCTATAACTATTTAATATTTTATTATTTATATTTTCAATATGAAGAGCTTTGAAATTAGCGTAATATAATACTGTTAGACATGTGGACCTATTTATAATACTATATGAGAAAAATACCTATGGACCTATTTACAATACTATATGAGAAAAATACCTATTTGTAATGGGTGATTGTTTTTAGCACTTATATATAATTTTTCTTTTTAAAAAAAAAATAAAGAAGAAAAAAGTGCTAAATTGAAGAAAAATTAAGAATTGAGAGGGTGAGTTACAATTTCTCCTAATATTAATATATTATGTTAACAACAATCCAACTTCAATCGAATGACATACATCACGCTTACAACTTCATTTTATTATCGCTTTTAACACTTTATAATGAACTTGTTCAAACTCTAACTTAGGGCTTATAGATCTAGTCACAAACTTTTTTTTTTTAAACGACAATTTCTTTTTTATATATTAAAAAAAAAATAGCATAAGAAATGCTACACTTACAAACCTCGACTTACAATCATCACAACCGGAAACCCCTAAATCAAAACCCGAGACCAACACCTAAACCGATCGTACAATTCATATAAACCTCTTCGACCTTACGCGACAAAATCAAAATCTGAACCCATGTGAACCAGAATCCACTTCAACTTCTTAAACGAACACCTTCACCCTCTGCACCCGAACCACCTAAATCTAGAACCAAGCAGCAACCAAAATTCCGCAACCACAAAGAACACCAACGGAGGCTAACTTGCCAAAACCCAGAAGATCCATGAAACTCTTCATCTTAACTTCTGCATCCTGCACCCACGACACCTAAATCACCTTAATCTAGAACCATCCATCAATAACAACTCTGAAATTACGAAGAATACCTACACCATACAAAAATGACTCAACGAAATCTAATAAAACGGGAGCTAAATTGCCAAAACCCAAAAGATCCATGAACCTCGTCATCATAGCACCGGCATCCTTCACTCACCCAAGCATACAAAACAATTTCCCACGGTCACATTACCCCTCCACACCAATACCTTCCGTAATCCTGTATCTTCGCAGCCAGTGAACTAACAAGGCTACAACAACCCAAATTCGAGCAGCCCCTTGACTACCATCCCCTCCTCATGCGACCCAATAATCTGAAACCGAAAACGCCACTTGAACCAGCTGCCGAATTACCAATAGTGTTAACTGGATCGAAAAGCACTTCAAACATTGAAAACCATAATTCATCCTAGTCTGCTCACCCACATCAATGCTGCTACAACAACTCAAAACCTCAACATGTTGACCACTCAAACTCTCTACGGGGTAGGATCCAACAAACCCGAATCCAACTCACCTACCTCATACACACAACCACCTCACAAATCTCCTCCAGCAGCTGCTGCACCGGCTACCATAAGTCCATAACCTCAACCCGTTCTTCACCAAACGCAAACCCGTAAACGGGCCAAAAGGCACCAAAACTCCTCGACAATCTAAAAACCCCCTCGCCTCGCCGTCTGACCGTGCAGCCACCCCTCCAAACCTTCAAACGAGAACCTCCTTAAACTTAGCCACCGCCACCCACGATACCACCAGCGGCAGCTGTTAGCCGGGATCGGGAATAATGAAAGAAAAATACCATGGTTGGAAGAGAAAAGAACAGATCTGGTGTATTATTCAAAAAAACGAAAAAGAAACCAAAAAGGGAACAAGAAAAAGGTAAAAACAGGAGCTTCCTGCTCCGATCTAGAGCAGAAGCTCCAAGGCGGCAGATACTAGGTTTAGGTTTTTGATAGAGAGAAGGGAGAGGGTTTAAAATTTTTTTTAACCGAAGAAGCTATCTAGTGACAAACTTATTACTTACTGTATGCAATTTATGCTGTTAAGGTATCATAGCCTCTTAATTAAACATGCATGCATGTTCAACTACTATATAGTGCCCTGATCCCATTGATATCATCCACGTTCAAGTTCTTGGTCTCTCCAGGTGCAGTAGATGGCCACATGATTGCAGATGGGTCCGAGCTGTGGCCTAGCCCAAGAAGGTGTCCAATTTCATGTGTTGCAACAGTTTCCAAATGAATTGTGTCTGGCTCCGGCTCGACAGACCAATTTTCATCTGCATCGTAATGGAGTCGACCATCTGTTGGTGCGAATGCATGGGCCAAGATCCTACCTGGTCCATCAAATGGTTCCCCATCTCCATGGTCACCCGAAAACCAGCCAATAACCAAGTCGGCATCTTGGTAGTTTTGGGCTCTTGAAAATGTGAACATTGATACGGCAGCCCACTTTGCAAAGGCCCTTCCAACCGGGCCTTCTACTTGAGACGGGACCTCTGGCAAGAAACCGTATGTAAGGGCCATTTGATCAGATGGCCATCTTGGGTTTCCGCGAAAGAAAGTATAGTGTTCCACGATGTGATAAGTGCTCGAACTTGGGTCCTTTTTGTTTTTATTGCGCATGAAATTAGTACCATTTACGATATCGGGCACACCACATCGAGGCATCATCATTGTAGACACAGTTGCTTCGTCAATTATTCCAGTGGGATAAAGGTGGAAATTGTTTTGGTATGTTTCGATAGCTACTTCAAGGGCATCATCAAACACATCGTTATTGGAGGCGGTTGGATTTGGAGAAATGTAACCGAATTTGTGGAGGTAGGTTTTGAGCTGGTGAACATCTTTTGAATGGGTACCTTTCTGGTTCCCTTTCAGGTTATTGATGAACTCAGACGATGATATTTTATTATATTTTGGTATATTTCTCTTAGCTTGAGATGATGTAGTGAAGAAGAGTAGAAAGAGAAGAAAGAAAGATAAGAGATTAAAACCATTGAACGCCATGTACTAGGAAAAGGAATGATCAAAGGAAAGATGGTAGTTTAGTTAATGTACGTGTTTCTATTTATAGATACCCTGCCAAGATTTTTGGAAGTTGTAGACCAATGGGCTATTTTCTTCATTTCTTTATTTATTATTTTTTTCTAAAATATTTATTCTGGACTAGATTTCTATCATCATACTATATGATACCACTAGTCCGAGTCAAGTCAATTAATGTGTACTCAGTAAGTAGGACCTCAACCGTCGAGGATTCCGTGATAGTTTTCTCACCCAATCTGGAGATCATGGATAAGTCCAGGGAACATATATTTTACTCAACCATAGTTTGATACTGTAGTATAAGAAACTACTGAGGATATTAAGGACAATCCAAACCTCGAGATCAGAAAAAGAGATCTGCTGTGAAGATAGAAATAAATAAAGAAACTTGAGGACTTATTGTGCAAATTACTGTTTGGCTTAAGTTGTGTTCAAACTTATAAAGTTGTAACGGTAAGTTCAAGTCACACATTTTCTCCTCACACAAAAGTTAAATTGTACATTGTTCATCATCACCAATTGTTAGGGATTGTACCGTTAGAATATTCATTGACTGATTTTATTTATTTATTTATTTTTGAGAGAAATTGATTGATTTTCCCTTCATCTTCTTTTTGTTTTTGTTCAAATTATGAATCCTTTCAAATCCTTTATGTTCATGATGATGTTGAATAAAATTCTTCCATTCATACAATTTTTTATTGTATACAGATGACAATAAGCAAGAGCAAGGCAAAGCCTTGGATTCCGAACAGATGATCAGAGTGCAGAACAAGAACTGGTCTTGCTTTGTGTGGAATGGATTCCGAACATGAAAGAAAGAGAGAGACAAAAGAAACATCGAAAACAGAAAAATGAAATTCATGAACTTCATCTTTAATCATTTAACCACTCGTTAGTTATTCATCAAATTCATTCAGTACTAGGTACAAGAGAAACTAAGTGCATTATAGTTGAACACTTGAAACTATTTTCTCTGCTCTATGAAGGCTTATCACGTATCAAAATTAGAAAGCTCAAACAGAACGAGGATCAACACTACAACAAGTGGAAAGTACACATTCATCAGAAATTTCTACAAGAATATATCAGGTCAAAGTGAACTAGCTATTTGACTATCTGGTGGTTTGCCAAACAATAAGGGAAATTCATTGAACAATTTGACTCTGATACATGGGCCACCTATCCTTGACTCCATAAAATGACACAATTACAATAGATTTTCAAGAACCTGACAATATCCTCGTCATGGCCTTTCCCACATAATCGCATATCGACAACATCTTCAATCTGGCTAGAACCAACCCACAAGATGATGATGATGGGAAAAGGAAAGATGATGATGGTTCACACGTAGAGTTAATTAGATTGAGGAAAGATGATGATGATGCTTCACCCACCTCAGAATACCTCTTATTTTGTGAAATGAATAGCTAGTACACTTGTAAACGATCTTTGCTATTTTTGTTTAAACGCGCCCAAAAGAACAACTCATGCAAATTAGAGCTATTCTCCCCATTTCCATATCTCTCCATTCTTCACTAACTGCTGCAAATTTTCCACCATATCTCCACCTACTGCTGCCAATTATGTAGTCCAAAAGAAGTTCACATTCGACACTGCTGCCAAATGTGAACTTGGGGAATCTCCCTCCCCAGGCCTTGATTGGCAGTGGGAGATGGTGGTATTCATATTTGGGGACACATGATTGTAGCTACGGTATGCATATTTGTGGACACTTGCAAAACTGTTTTCGAAGCTATTATATTTGTGTTTGTTATTCACCCATTTAATGTGGGTGATGTACCTGTCATTGATGGTGGTGCTGAGGCGAGTTTCATGCTTTTGCAATTATGTAGTAGTTTAATAAAGTTGAACACTGTATGAGTACTAAATTAGAAATTTGCACGAATTTCGGATAAGAAAGTAGTGCCAATGTTGATTAGAAATTTGTAAAAAATTCATATATGGAGTTGATCATATAATTTTTTGAGTTAATTATAATTGTTAAATTGATGTGTGAATTAATCAATGTAGATTAATTTTTGAGTTAATTATAATTATTAAATTGATTTGTGATATATTGAATGGTAGAGATACTAAATCACTTATAGAGGTTTAAATCACAATTTTATAATTCTTGCTTTCTATTTTTTCAATTCAAATACTAAATCACAAAATTACATGAAGGAATGTGATTTGTGAAGAATAAGATTTTATATATTGAATGGTAGACATACTATACAACACGAATCGATAAGTATAATAAAAAGCAAATAATGTCATGTTTTATAGGGTGCTCTCGTGGGAACTTGCAGTCCCTTTTCAAGGTATAATAAAGTTCAGCTCCTCTTCTGATCTTCTCTTCTCTTCATACATCTTCCAAGTTCCTTAGAACTTCTCCTCGGCATGAAGGGCATGTGGTGCACTAAAGGAGCCACTCCCCAATGCAGTGGACATGTCCACACCTCAAGAGTGTCAACTCCTCTTCCGTTTCGAACTCCACCAGGCAAATGGAGCAGTCCGAAACAAGTTCACATTCGGCGCTGCTGTCAAATGTGAACTTGGAGAAGGATTCTATTTACTTCCTCCTCATGCCTTGATTGGCAGTGGGAGGTGGTGGTATTCATACTTGGGGATACATGATTGTAGCTACGACATTCATATTTGGACACTTGCAAAACTATTTTCGAAGCTATTATATTTGTGTTTGATATTCACCCATTTGATGTGGGTGATGTACGCGTCATTGATGGTGGTGATGAGGTCAGTTTCATGCTATGCAGTTATGCAGTAATTTAATGAATAGTTGAACATTCTGTGAGTATTGAATTAGAATTTGCACGAATTTCGAATAAGAAAGTAGTGCGAATATTATTGATTAGAAATTTATACAAAATTTATATATGAAGTTGATCATATAATTTTTTGAGATAATTATAATTGTTAAATTGATGTGTGAATTAATCAATGTAGATTAATTTTTGAGTTAATTATAATTGTTAAATTGATGTGTGATGACAATGTTGTCATATTTTTGTAAAATAATATGTGAAGCAACTTACTTTTATGGTAGCAAAATTTTGTGGAATAGAGTGAGTGATAATTTATGGGACTGAAAATGTTGAATAGATAACTTGTCTTTTATTTGTGGGCAGCCTTTATTTGTACGAAAACAAAACTTAAAAAAATATGATATACCTTGCCTTTTGATCACTTACATTTGTCTTCTTGTAAATTCAGCATGAGAATAACTGCATAGCAGCAAGATGTAAAATTAGTTATTATATTACGGCTCACAGGCGACATCTTCCTGGTCACTTAATAACTGCATAGCTAGCATGAGAATAAGTCCCTACCGGCCCCGGGTCAGATGGGAATACAATTGAAACCTCGATCAGTACTCTGCAATACTTCATCTTCCTGAAGGGGATTGTAGAAAGAGTATTGTAGAAATCTGCCAAATGACAATTAATTCACAGGATCAAACTAAGCCACCTAAAAAGTTAACACACAACTTTAGGCAAACAATAATTTGCACAATAAGTCCTCCATTTTTTTTTCTTTATTTCTTCCGTCTCTGAACTTTGTTCTCTGTGTGTACTATTTCTTCTTTCTATCTTCAGCAAATCCCTTCGTCTGATCTCGAGGTTTAGATAGGTGATTCTTCCAGATCGTTTCAATTCAATTACTAAGAACGTAAGAATACATATATAATCCGCCATCTACGAACATCATCGGTAGTGATTTTTTTTAGTAATCATAATTTTTCAATGGATTAATTGTGATTATATTATTGGTTTATATACCATTCCACGCATCATGCAATATATATATTAATCAGTAAAGCAACTAGAAATTATGGATATGCAGAACAAGTAACATACAAATTTATACAATAAAAACAAATTAACATACAGCTAAGCGATTAGTATATGCATGAAAGGACATTTTTATATATATTGATATAATAATGTATGATTCATACCTTACATTTAGAACAAGCATTTCCCAATTAATCGGCCAACGATCTCCACATTTTTTTTCTTTAAAAAAAGGGTATTAATTACGACCAACCAGTTATCTTTTCACCTTCAAGAAATATACCATCACTCGTTGCATTGTAATAGCAAGAATCAGGGTACTTATACGAATCCCATGTTGAAGCATCATAGACGGTAAGGAAGGCACGCTTAGGCAAGGACCGAAGGTTACACCAGAATAAAGTACCAAAAAGACTTACGCAGAACTGAAAATGATAGACTTGACCCAAGGTGATGGCATGTAAACCCAGATCGTCGTTTTTGGATCTGCAGTGTAATTCTAGTGGGGGTTCATTAGGGAGGAGACTATTGATAATTTGAATATGTATTGGGCGTTGCATGAAACAATTCGTTGTAGAATGTACACAAGTCAAGGAAATTAGGATAAAAGTGAAGAGAAATATGTAGTTCATTGCCAACATTTGATAATTCATTGCGCATTGCATTTCTTTGGTTCTTCTCTATTTTTCCTCACAAGGATGCCTTATTTATAGTGTGACAATATTTTCAGAGCAAATGATTAATTCGAATTAAAGCATTTGACTTTAATGAAAGTAAGTAAATAACAATGGTTCGTAAAAAAAACAGAGGAAAAAAAAGTGTTCCTATATTCCTATAATATTTTCAGATCAAATGATTAATTCGAGTTAAAGCATTTGACTTTCTTGAAAGTAAGTAAATAACAATGGTTCGTAAAAAAAAATGTTCCTATATTCCTATAATTTTTTTTATTTTGAAACGGCAAATATTACAACTACTTCTACACTAACACTATATAAACTTTCTAAACGACCTTCTTTCTCCACATTATAGTAGTACCAACTATGAATCATAATTACTTACCACCCGTACATATGAGTCTTTTATTTGATGAACAAAAAGTACATTTTATTAATGTGAAAGACGTTTTAATTAGTAGTCAGGCTCTGTTCTCTTCGTCTGAACAGAATTAAAATGAACCGATATGAACCGAATGGATTTGAACTGAACTTATTTGTAGTACAAAATACTATTATTAGGCAATCTGAACTGAACTTATTGCATTTGAACTAATCTGAATTGAATTTAAAATAATCAATTTTTTCGGACGAAAAGAACAAATACTTATTAACATGGTACTACATATATAGTATTTGTTTTCTATAAGAATATATATGGGCTCTATTTTTAAGTTAAGACGGGATCTCTCACGAGATTTTGTTTAACCGAACTTGTTTGTATATTTTGTAATATAAAAAAATAATTAAGCAAATTTGAAATGAACTTAATGAATCCGAATGGAATTGAATTGAACTAAAATAAATTTTAAATTTTAATGATTATTGAAACAAATACAGAGAAATAGAGTGTATATTAAAAATATTGAAAGCTACTGAACCAGATGAAACCAAAGAGCAAAATGTAAATTAAAGAAATGAAAAACCTGCCAAGTGAATCAAATCAAGTTTATTTTGTTTCCCAGTTAAAAAGATTTGTGTATCTGTTTATTTTATTATGCATACAGCATACATACAGGTATGTCTCTCTCTCTCTAATTTGCAATGTTCATAATAATTAACACTGGCTAGCCAACTCCATAACTCATAAATTAACCTGACTCACAAATTAAGATGTGGAGAAGAAAAGACATATAACAACTTAGTACTTCTCTTCAGAGCAGAATTAAAGCCCGCCTAGTTGGACGATGATGGTGACAGTCCAGCTGGGGGAGGAGGGCTACGATCGCCTGGGCCAAAAAACCTACTGTTTTTGGGGTTAGCTCCGGGTTCTGTCTCATAATCCAGCTGCATCATCATCCTTTGCATTCCCTGATGCATCAATTCATAATCAGAACACGTATACGCAACAAACCATGAACCATTGGTGCATGGTGGCCTTAAATGAAACTCTCAGAAGTCATTTCAACAAGAATGTGAACGGAAGAACTAACCTCTTTCAGTACTACTGCAGCTTCTTGGCCAAAGGAACCCACCATTTTCCTTCCAAGTCCTAATTAATCAAGAAACAGCATATACTCAACATTGAGTTGATAAATTAACACAGTACAAGAAAGAAGGAATTAAATTTAATTACCACTGGGAAACATAAGTATGAGGAAGAGTGACAGAAGAAGCATTGTAAAACAAGAACGAGACATTTTGGTTTCTTTCAAGAAATTTTAGTGTTGATGATCAAGTGGAGAAAGAGAAGTAGTAGTAGTAGTAGTATGTGTTCTTGGATCCGATGATATATATATACTACAACATATGGTGATCAGTTTCATTATCTTATTGTAGTAAGTAGTATATTAGGTTGCACTACATGGGAACTTTCCAAGACTATATTACTAGTATAGGTTCAGAAAATTCTAATGGTAGGAGACATTTTTTCTTAGGAAGGTGGGAAAAAAGATAAAACAAAATAAAACGGATTATTAATTCAAATTTCAGTTTAAAACTCATGGAATGAACCTCTTTGGTTAACCCTAAAAATGGTTATATATTTTAATTCGATATCAGAAGGAGAAGTAGGAGTGTCATTCCCATATCTATTACCTAAGTTATTTATTGAATGAGACTGTATCAAGCAAATCAAGAATGTTGTATAAGAAGTAAATCTAGAAGAATGCTCCCATTTACTAGGTGCGTAAGCCTAAATATTTCCTTTAAATAAAATAGAAAAAAAAAAGAAAAAAAGGAATCGTAACCCTTTTATTTTTTTCCTTTTTTTTAAGGTGGTACACTCAAAATCTCTTGTAAATTATACTTCTGTACAAGTTTCTATATATGTCGGTATGAGTAATAAGCTGGTGACTCTCCCAAATAACATCCGAAACATAAGTTTCGAAGATGAAAAATGGGACCCTTAGAGATGGATCAATGATATTTCTTTTAGTTTAGTTCCGTTCAAATCAGTGAAATTTTGTCATACAGAGGAAACAACTTTGAGCCCTCGATCGCCATCTCTCTTGTACGAAAATGTGGCTGATAATTTGTCCGTATAATTTTACTGTTTTACTGGTAGTAATTTATTTCTTCCTTAGGCAAAAAAGCATCTGAAACTATAAATGTATGTTAGCTTGAGATGATCAACTTGAATGATCATGATCTGTTTATATGAATTTGATTAGTTGAAGGCAATAATATAAGTTAATAATGATAACTAATTAATCATTTTACATATCTTCAATTCATTTAATCGCTTGTGTTTGTGTATCTTTAATTATCACCATCGATATTAATCATTTTACATATAGCTTTTTGGCATGTTGTATTATGTTAAGCTCACATGCAACTGATCGATGCAATTAGCAAGTAGGTTCATCTTTTCTTCTTTCTTGCCCTTCTTTCTTTTATTTCCCTTTAGTATATATAATTATAAAGTATACATGTACCTTTAAGCTTTACATGCCAATAAAGCTAGGTATCCAGGTCTTTTCTCCATGCAAGTATCACTTGCATCAAGTTCTATTCCATGGCACCATTATCAAGTCAGCCAATAATATGTGCTAGTAATACTTCATCTTGCACATATATGTATCACACTTCTCATAAAATGCTCAATCCCCAAATTCCTGTGCCCCTTGGCAATGTCAGCTATAGCTAATTATACATCTTATATTGCGGAAAACTAGTTGGGGTACAATATCTTTTTTTTTAAATATGACTCATCTCAATCGCATCATTATATCATTCACCAAACAGATTTATTATACCGAACATACTTTGATCCCTAGCTACACACTTTGACGTAGACTTTAATTAAAATATTACTCTATTACTACCTCCATTTTATTAACAACTTTTTAAGGGGACTATTCATCGCGATCTTTGACCACGTATAACTTCTAAATTACATTAGAGAATGAAATTAAATGGAGTATACTTTCATAATCAATTTTTAATTTATATTGATACTTTTTAAGTTAAAAGTTATACGTGGTCAAAGGTCGCGATGAATAGTCCCCTTAGGAATTTATTAATGAAACCGGAAAGTAATTAATATTAAGAGACCTTGGTCCTGTGTGGTTGTTCTAGTCGTAATCCGTTTTATCTCCGTCACAATTTCTCAAACCAACCAATCAAATTATCATGAGGTAATTTAAATAGACTGATAATTAGAAGGAAAAAAATTGTTTTTGTCCCATGACAAGATTATTATTGGTTAATTCCAAAATTTCACTATTGTGACAGTTTTAGTCTTGATCTAAAGTAATTACTACTAGTATTGAGTAATGAAAAAGTAAAATAAATATCACTTAATTAATAAATTTGTTTTCATATTGTAAATTCTCTTTTCATATCATACTGTTTTTTTTTTTTTTAAAATTAAAAATAAATTCAATTTAAATCAGAATATAAAATCAGATGAAAGAACTGAATGGCATAAAATCAAGGGCCAAGGCCTTTAGTTCCAAGTGCTCTGTTTCTACTGTTTGAGTATAATTAGTGCCTAACTAACTTCCAAGTGCCTAACTAACTAACTGAATGTGCAACTCTGAATGCATTTGGTATAATCAGTAATCAATGATTCAATTCGCCAATTCTGCGTGTCTCGTTCTTCATAAGCTCATCTCATTCCTCTATTTCCCTTCTCAAATTTGAATTTAGTTTCTGTAATTTTCATTGGTAAAACATTATATATATTCGAATCAATTCAGTTTGTTTCAAATCTATTCGGCTCTGCTAGGCATTTTGTCGAACAATTGGTCTGCATTCCAGTTTCCTGATAAATTGCTGAATTTGATGTATGTGTTTTGCTTTACGTATGTTGTTTTACATGCAAAGAAAGGATCCAAGTGGGGTTGGGAATCGTTATTATGATCTTGCTTTAGTTCCTATTTGTATATGTGTCTTCTGTACAGTTCTTGAGCTGAAGAATCCAAAATTGAGTTACCCCCGGTTGGGGCGTGGAATCGGGTTGGTTTTACAGGGGATGTGGAGTAGAAGGAGCTTGAGTCGAAGTGTCGCGCCGGATTTGACTCCAACCGTCAAGAAAAGAAAGCCTTCTCAGCATAAATTTGAAGGAAAGAAGAAGGCTGAATATGTTGTCCATGAAGAGGCGGTAAAGTTCTATATCAATGGCTTTGAGACATGTAAATTGCAAGTCTTGAATTCTGGTAAGAGTGGGTTTAACATCGACTTTCTGGATGTTGTTGATGCTGAATGGGGCAGTTTTTCTACACCAATGGATAACACTGCGGATGCTGATCTGAATAAGTCCTTCAAGCGGAAAAAGAACTGAAGTTAGTTAAATGTTCTATTTTTACTTTGGTAGGAGTAGGAGATCAAATTTGTTGAGCACGGTGGGACTTGAGACATTTAAATGGCAGCCTGATCATATTAGAAGTTTACTTTTCATTTGAATGAAATACTTTTCAAGGTGCATTATCATTATGAATCGCTTTTCATCAACGCACTACATGTACAACCAGTCAACTTCGCCACATCAATTGATGCATTACGCCCACGTTGTGTTTGTGTTACTTCTTCTGAATGGTATAATGATTTTTCTGGCTATATGGATCTAATGACTCAAACTCGTTCATTTCAATTCATTGGTAGATTAAATGGGGGTTTACGATTTCGTAAAAGTGGGTTTGAGCTATTGTTATTAGAGGGATTAGATTTGTTGAGAATAGAGTTCAAGGGATTTCTGGAGGAGATACTCAAGTTAGGTAACTTGAAATATCTTGCCTTATCTTTTTCACTTGGATGTGAAATTGAATCACATCCGGACATAGGTGTTCTTAAGAATTTACAAACCTTCATCTATGTTTCCAAATATCAAGAGTATAAAAAGAAGTTCCATGTGGGAATGTTTTATCTTCCACAACCACGACACTTCAAGTTCAAGTATGTCTATGGGTGCGGATTTAGCGATGTTCCAAGAAGCGTGAGTTTTAGAGAAACTCTACAAATTAAGCCTATCTTATGTACTTGTGGTTGTGAGAACAGTTACCCAATTGCTTGGGAAACTTCCTAATCTAATGACATTAGGAATTCAGGGTTCTGCTTGGAGGGCTCAGCCAAACATAGATCTCACCACGTTCTCGAAACTCCAAACAATCGAACTCTTTGAGACCGGCGACCTCACTCCCATTTTCCCACAATCCCTAAGTTGACCATATAAAGAACCTATATGTTGGTAAAAGTTTACTTGGTGAGGAGTTTTATTGGAAGTATGTGATTCAGTGATTCTATATGATGAGTAATTTGTAAGTGGGTAGTCGAGTCCTTCGACGTTTCGATTGGTGAGGAGTTTTATTGGAAGATTATTACAATTAAAGGGCAGATGCATGTTTGGGTCTGAAAAGCGATTTTCATGTTTAGAAAGATCATTTGTATAATGATCAATCCGCAATAATTTTTTTTATAAGAATGTAAGAAAAATATTGAGACATAGCAAAATGTTGTAATCTATTTATCCAGGCAATGACTTATGTCGGTTTAAGCGTTGAAAAATTATTGTAATATTGAAACTATATTGAAAACATCATTTGAGAGTTAATACTCAAATTTATATTACATTATTCATGTGTTTGTTTCGTTTGTCCCAAGGACGAGGAGGTGTAGGATTCTTTCAAATGTTCAAAGACTGATAAGTTGCAGGAGGTGCACGTGCATGACGCCTAGGAGGAGAAGGTGGAGGCGGGGGAATAAAAGCCTGGAACATGCACCGATCGGTAGCTGAAATATAAACCGCAAAACAAAGATATTAGCAATTCATGCATCATGATATAATAATACATCAAATAAATGGTGTACCATAAAAAAAAAAAAAAAAACTCATAACACAGTGTACTTACATGGATTTGTTTCTGTACGTTTACCATAAAAATGGCACACTTTTCCTTGAAGGTAGAGGAGGTTCATGACATATGAAGCTGCCAAATGTTGGATCGTTGTTGCTACGACATGCTCCCCCAGTATCCATGGCGGGGCGACACTGCTCGGTCGTCAGCTGTTTGCCGCACAGGTCCCCTGGGATTTTGTTAAGTACTTCAGTGGACAAATTCCTAAGCGGATCCACTACACACCATACCAATCTCATTCTCAATGGCTGCAATATCATTAACACAGTATTAAAAGTTTATATCACAACTTGAAATGTCATAAAGTTGACCATATATTATTGTATAATTAAGCCTAATGTCTAAATAAAAATTCTATTAAACCAAAACAATCTAGATTATTTTACGGTAACAAAATTTAAGTGTGTATAAAACGAACGTAACTGGTTGCGAATGTGGTGGTGTCCGTGGTGTTCTTGCCGGTGTTCCAGGCCTTGACACCCTCGGTGGCCTATTTGGTGCACGTAAAGATATAAATCGAATCTACCTTTATCATCCTTTATTGTGTGTTATACCGTAATATCATGCACATTTGGTCATTTATTGTATTAAAGTGTGCACATTAACCCCTTTATAATATAATTATTATATTAAGAGTAAAATTTTAATTATAAAAGAAAAAAACAACCATTTGTAATATACTTCCTCCGTTTCATTAATAACTTCCTAGGGGACTATTCATCGCGACCTTTGACCACGTATAACTTTTAAATTAAACAGTATCAATATAAATTAAAAATTGATTATGAAAGTATACTCAATTTAATTTCATAATATAATTTTATTATATTTTTCTCTAATGTAATTTAGAAGTTATACGCGGTCAAAGGTCGCGATAAATAGTCCATTTAGAAAGTTATTAATGAAATGGAGGTAGTATTTAACTACATCACTTTTTCTCACTTTACATATATTTTATCCCTAACATATTAAAGTAATTATTTTTATTAAAAAAACACATTTCTAATAGACTTTACTCCATGTGCTCCTTCCCATTTTAATGATTTTCCATCCTTAATTTATTAGAGTAAAATTTAAAATAAAAAATAAAAAACACATCCTAAATTTATTTGGTCCCATCCATTTCTTCTCATTTTACATGTTTTTCATCCTTAATAATTAGCATATTAAAGTCAAATGGAAAATATAAAAGAAAATAAAACACATCTCTAATATATTTGACTACATCTTCTTCTTCTCATTTACAGATTATTCATCCCTAAAGCTTAGGCCAAAACAATAACATTCCTCTAAAAAGGTTTTTTCCGTTGGCAAGTGCTCTCTGTTTGAGTATAATTAAGTTTTAACTAACTTAAAGTGCCTAACTAACCGAATGTCCAACTGTGAATTCATTTGGTATAACTGCGATAACCACTAATAAATCAATTCGGTATGTATCGTTCCTCAAGCCTAATACACAATGGTGCACGCCTCTCATTGATCACTCATTCCTCTATTTCCTTCTTAAATTGAATTTAGGTCCTGTTATATTGAAGAAACAACATACAAATGTAACATACGGTAATACAGTATGGTATAGTAATAATACAGTTATGAGATACACGTTCTTGAATAGCATGGTAATTGAAACAAAAATGATAGATTTTCAGGTTACTGAACATGTAGGAGGAAAATTATACACAGTCTAGGTGTTGTAACATCTTAAAGAAAATATGTAATCCTCTCTGATAGCTTTATGAACGTGACGGCCTGACCACTTATAATCTTGTATATTAGTTCAACACACTGCATATTTTACTTACTATTCCCTTATATCCTGTAAGAACATTCAAGCCTCAAGGTAGTAAACTTGTTGAAAGTTGAGGAGAAAACTTGGAACTTGGAAGATTGAATTTTGGTCCCCTACAAAACTTCAATTAAGTCCTACTGGCCCGGTTGTCTTGCACATTCTGCATCATTGCTTGACCATGAAGAAATTTGTAAAGTAGCTTGTTATAGAAAGTGTTTAAATTGTATGAACTGCCACATGATTAGTCTGCCTTTATAATTTATATAGCAGTAAATTTTCATAACCTGGATTTATTTTATAAATTTTACTTCTCCATAGAATCATCTCTTTTTATTATTTTGTGTAAATTTAGAAATATATCATACCGTGGCGAGGCCATGGGTCGCCACGGGTATGCACTAGTTAGAATCTAATTTGGAATAATAGATAATTTGACATTTTTTTCAACATTTAAAACAAAATCATATTTTAATTTAAGAAAACTATTGTGAATGTTCTAAGCGATTAAATATTATGCTTACTCCGAAATTTATTATTTCGATTTAAGATTTACTAGTTGTAGTTTGTTTATTAACCCCAGGTGACCATTGACTAGAAAAATCCTTTTTTAGAAGAGTAGAACATTTTGCTAAAGTGTGCGGAAATTTGACTGATAAGTTTGTTATCATAATAATAACGCAATTGGCACACTTACAAATAACAAGGGTTGAGCAGTGATTCTTTGAAATATTTTAGTTTACTCCATTATTGATCGAGTATATACTCTACAATCAACATTTTAGAAAGGAAAATGGATCTAACACTACTCCATTATTGAGTTTGATCAATCTGAATGCAGCTTTGATCAATTGGTGCCATGGCAATTAGAGCTTCAATTGTGCCTGCATTTTATATGTATGTATATATATCAGTACATGGTTCTTTTGTAAGTAATACACTAATACTACTCGTCTACTACTGTAGCCAGAGGCATCTGTGCTTTTTGATGTTTGTACAAGTACTATTGGTTTCAAACCATGGCGGGCCTTGCTTCTGGCATAGGTGGCGCTGCCCCACATGGGTATACTTGTTCGAAGTATGCAGTGGTTGGTCTTACAAAGAACCTGGCCATCAAGCTCGGCCAATAATGGCGTCATGCGCAGTTGCGCCAAAGCATGGGGTTTTATTTTATCCCTTTATTTCCGTCTAAATAGAATCGTTGCTAATATCAGCAGATTTCATGTATTTCGGTTCTTGTTCGAGTATCATTGTGTTCTAATTACTTCACGTTGTATCAGTCTGCAATTGCTTTATCAGCAGATTTCATGCGAACATATTATTCAGTGAATAATAATAATCTTTCAATTTCTGTTTAATTTATCTAAATCCTTGTTGTGTCCCAGCTGAGATTCATTGTGTTCTGTTTGTTTAGCTCGTTGTGGGTTTCAGTCTTTGTTTTGCTAAGCAGTATCAACTTCAGTTGTTGTCGGTTTCTGTTTCTGCTTCCTTTTTACGCCCAATCTTGCTATTGTTCGATGTAACATCTTCATGTTCGGTAATACTCTGGATTTGGTTCTTTCAGTCCTGTGTTATATAAGCGGTAGAACTTAGCAGCATCACACTTTTACCATTTGTCATGCAGTTTCAGATTGAAGAAAAAGACCATATATCCCCTAATTGCTTCGACATGAACGTTTAAGTTGCCGATTATGATTCGTTTGGTCTTTTTATTTTAATGATCCCATCAACTTTTCTTTGTTATTAGTCAAGTTATATGTATTGGAGACTTGCTAGTTGCTTCTGTAAATTTTTTGAGAAACGCTACACCATGGAGGAATAATTTTTTTATACGAAGTAAGAAAAATATTCAGACATATATAGCAAAATGATGTTGTAATCTATTTAACCATGCAATGAATTATGTAGGATTAAGCATTAAAAATTATTATAGTAATGAAACTTTATTGAAAACATCATTATTTGAGAGTTAAATAAGACTCAAATTTCTATTACATTCTTCATGTGTTTATTTCGTTTGTCCCAAGGACGAGGAGGTGCAGGATTTTTTCAAATGGTGAAAGACTAATCAATTGCAGGAGGTGCACGTTCATGAGACTTGGGAATAAAAGGCTGGAACTTGCACTGATGAGTAGCTGAAATATAACCCACAAAACAAAGATATTAGCAATTCATGCATCATGTACATAATAATACATCAAGTAAATGGTGTACCTTTAAAAAAAAAATTAAAAAAAAAAAAAAAAACCTCATAACACAGTGTACTTACATGGATTTGTTTCAATACGTTTACCATAATGATGACACACTTTTCCCCGAGTATGAACGTAGAGGAGGTTTATGATATATGAAGCTGCCAATTTTGGATCTTTCTCGCTAAGACATGCTCCCCCCTTATCTATGGCGGGGGCACACTGCTCTAACGTTAGGTATTTGCCGCAGATATCATACGGGATTCTTCTAGTTTCTTCTGTGGACAAATTTCTAACCGGATCCACTACACACCAATCAAACATGAATGTCGGTGGCTGCAATATCATTAACACAGTATAAAAAGTTTAAATCACACATTGAAATGTCATAGAGTTGACCACACACACACATATATATATATATATAAGCCTAATATCAAAATAAAAATTCTATTAAACCAAACAATGTAGACTATATTACGGAAATAAAATTTAAAATGAACATACTGATCGCGGACGCGGTGGTGTATGTGGTTTTGTCCAAGGTGTTGCAGGCTTTGGTACCCTATGTGGTGCACCTAAGCATATAGAAGAGATGAAGATGAGAATTAAAACAAGTGCACTATTGCTCATCATTTTATCTATGGAAATCATTATTCAAGGTTTTCTTTGATAAATCTTTGTTGTTTTGATCTCTATATATAATGAATGCCTTAGAGTTTGCATATATGTCATCATTGCAAATTCAATTTATTATCCTTTATTGTGTTGCCATAATACCATGCACATTTAATAATTTATTGTATTAAAGTGTGCACATTTATCCTTTTACAACATAACTATTATATTAAAGTAAAATTTTAAATATAAAAGAAAAAACAACCATTTGTAATATACTAATTCTCCTGTGAGACCAAGCTTAGAAAAGACCACAAAAAGACCAACTAAAACTAAAATTCGTGGGTCATACCAATAAAAACTCGAGGGTCAAAATAATCTGGATGCATGAATTCGGATCATACCACAATTCCAAATTAATCCACTTTTATTCTATCATCGTCTTTCTTTCTTTCCACCTCCGTAGCAGCGAAGCTTTTGTTCCTGCGGTGAAGGGTTTTTCAGCGGCGAAACTCTTTTTTCCAGCTGGGATTTTTTTTTGATTTCGATTCTCCTTCGTATGCAGGTAGACCTTCTTCGATTATAGATTATGTAGTTAAACCTTCTTTGTGTATTTAAATCTTCTTTTGAATTAGGGTTTAAAATCCTAAATTTCAATTATTATTGATGTTTTTGGTTTGATTTTGGTTAGATATATGTTTTTGTGTAAGTCAGTAATGGCTGATTTGAATGCGTCTAAGGTAAACATGGAAATGCCTCTTGCTCAAAATATTAAGAGAACAGCTAATACAAAAGTAAAAGGTAAACACAATGTTATCTTGTTTTGTCTTCAATGTTTCTTGTGTAGGATTTCTAATGTTTTGCAAATGTATTTGTTATTTGTTTCATTATTGGTACTTGGTAGTTATAATTTTTGATGTAGAATGTTTTATTGTTCTGTCATCAATGTTTCTTTATAGGACTTCTAATGTTGACAGGTAAAACTTTAATTAAACTTGTATTGTATATGTGGACGTGATTCTTTAGTATGATGGTCTCACTATTGCTATATGAGATATCTAAGGTTTCAATTAGCACTGTTGAATGTTTCAGTTGGGCATGTCAAATGTTTGATCAATTAATAATAATGATGATTTGATCCGGAGAATGATATGGTTGTTCATATGAAACATGTTTGGTGCATTGACCGTGAAGGTTTTCCTGAGCCCTCTGTTGTGGGAGCTCTAATATCTTGACCTTACTCTTTTGACAGAGCCATCCTTTGGGCCTGTGTCATTGCAACTGGTGAAATTGATAACACCACACAAATAAGAATTTAGTATGCAACCTTAACTTCTGTGTCAATTGCTTAAATGGCTTGCTATTTTTTTTATTTATTTTCCCATTACTTTTGTTAGATCCTATTCATGGTTTGTCATGAGTTTTGTAGCTTGCTTTAGTGTTAGAACGTAGATGACATATCTTTTGGTCAGTCGTTCTTGCACTCTTTGAATTACTTACACTACAGTTCAGGTATATGCTTGTTTTGACAATTTCACTAGCAACATCAGTGCAATTCTATTGAGATTAGCAATGGCTTTACTTTTCTGTAGTAGTGGTTTTCTGATGAAAAAGTACATGATTTTGCAGCTAACAAAGAAGATTTTGTTCAATTGAACTCTAAGGAGTAAAACTAGCACTTGAGAAAAGTATACAGAAGCATCTTTAGCTAATAAATTTGAGTTCATCCCTTTCCCCAATATTTAGTTCATTAGCAAATAAGGCATAATGCAAGCATGTGACAATTTCTACTCATGCACTACCTCAACTATTATGTGTTCGTTATTCTGTGTTTATCATATTTGAAAATTTATTTTTGTAGGAAACACTCATTGATGGTGCACTCTTTGACCGAGAGTCTCATTTGCCCTGGAATTTTGTTAGTGTATGTTGTTTGGTCTAATAGAAACAAGCCAAGGAGTTTGTATATGTGTGGACGTGATTCTTTAGTTTGGTGTAATATATAGTTTAGATGAGGTTTAATTTGATTGTTGTGTGAGCATTGCTTAATTAATCATGCTTGTATGCTTGTATAACCCGAATCCACGGATCCGGATCCTAGGATCTGCGAGAAATTTAATGGTATGTTATAGGATCCAGTTAGTTATTAGCTTCTAGTTGGTCTTTTGTGGTCTTTTTCAAGGGTGGTCTCAGAGGAGACTTGACTCTTTGTAATATACTTCATCCGTCCCAGAGCAGTTGCACCATTTGCTTTTGGACACAGAAAATAAGGATAAAATTTAAATATTGAGTTATATTGATACTGGATGTTGCTTTTACTTTATGGAGGATTTGTGGCCACAAAAATGTGTTGATGGAATATAAAATTATTATAATCATGTCCAAATATGGCAAATAAATGAAATGGTGCAACACTGCAACTCTAACGGGACGCCCAAAATGGCAAAATGGTGCAACTGTTCTGGGACGGAGGGAGTATATGATTCCATCACTTTTTTTCACATTACATATATTTTATCCCTAATATATTAAAGTAATTTAAAAGAAAATAAATAAACACTTTTCTAATCTACTTCCCATTTTAAAGATTTTCCATCCCTAATTTATTATTAAAATAAAATTTAAAATATAAAAGAAAAAAAACACATCCCTAATATATTTGGTTCCATCTGTTTCTTTTCATTTTACATATTTTTCATCCATAGTATATTAGACTCAAACTGAAAATATATAATATATATATTCAGAAATTAAATAATGAAAAATATGTGATTATTTTTGCCGCAAGAAGAAAAAAGGTAAAGAATTGATAACTTGAAAAATAACAAAATTATCATTATTATTTTTTCAGGATATATTTAACAAGAATTCTTAGTTATTTATAATCAAATTTTCAATGTTAAGTGAATTAATTGAATTCTAATGTGTGAACTAAGACACTCCTATGTGTAATTCGCTAAATTGGGGGTGAATTAGATTCAAAACCCAAATTCTATCGGAAAATGTCACCGGAGTATACAGATTAAAGTTGAAGAAACATATATAGTACATAAATTAACAAATGAAAATTTATGGTACAAAAACTAAAGTGGGGTAAAGTTACTGAACATAAACAAAAAAAATTCCTAGTTACGAAGAAAGTTGCATTTATATAAACTGCCAAACTTAATCAATATTGGAACATGCATTTGTAAACTTTTTCTTAGATCCGAAGATCAAGACTTCTCTTCGTCTGAAAAGTCTAAAATGAACTGATCTGAACTGAACTGAACTGAATCGATCTGAACTGAACTTATTTGTAGTACAAAATACTATTAGCCAAATCTGAACTGAACTAAACTTAACTTAATGCATCTAAACTGATCTGAACTGAACTGAATTTTAAATAATCAATTTTCAGATGAAAAGGACATAGCCTTAATAGGCTAATCTATATTATATTATTTATTAAAAATGCTGCTGTGACAGAGTTTGTACGTAATTATGGGTTTGAACCGTTGTCGATGGCATAAGCCTGCAACAATGGCCTCTCTGCAACCACATGTCGGACTCCACCACCTCTCTCAAAATCCAAACAGTTCCATATAACCCACATCCAAACATACTCCTTATTCATTTTTACAAGCTTTAATATTACAATATCTGACAATTAATATAGGTGGTCTTTTTTGTCAGTTTCAATAAATAGGGACAATTTTGTAATTTACCCATGACAAAATAGAAGACTCGTCATTCATCTCGTCAACACCTGGAAGGAAATTTCGATCTTACAGAAACGGTGGAGTGCAACAAATAGGGAAAAATGCATAGATGTATCTTGTGTTCTTTTAAATGTGTAAATGTGTACCTTGTGTTTTATAAATTGCGTGGATGTACCATGTATTATCTAAAACGATGCACATGCTCCAAACTTGGAGAGTGCATCTCGCTCTACCAATATTCAATATATATGCAAAGTAGAATTATATACTTTTATATAAAATCTATTAAACATTTATAAAAATCAAAGAAAATTATGAAACTATACCTTTTAATTATTAAAAAATTATTACAGATTATAAAACAATAATAAAAATATTATAAAATTTACGTAAAATTGTAAAATCATTAGAAAATTACAAAAGGTAAAAAAAAATGATAATAACATAAATATACAAAATGTTTAACAAAATTTATTTCAAATAAGTATACATATCTTGTCATAAAACTATTACAAACTTAAATAATTAGTTAAAAATAAATATAAATTACATATAGACACTAAATAATTTTTTTCATAACTTCATCTACTTTTTAAATAATTTTTTAATGTTCATATAGTAGCCAAATAAGTCGGGCATATGCATATTTTCTTTCGAAAAAAAATTTCTTAAATATTCTTTAATACATTTCATATATAAATTTCTAATATTTTTATAATTTATACTATAATTTTAATATTTTTATCAGTCCTTTATAATTTATAATAGATGTTGTAATTAAGATAATATTTTATTTATAATTTTTATAAATATTTTTAATAAATTGATGTATAAAAATATAATCCTACTTGCATAATGGGAGAGTGAGATGCACTCTCCAAGTTTGGAGCAAATGTATATAGTTTAGACAATACAATGTATATCCATGCAATTTAAAAACACAAGGTACACATTTGCACATTTCAAAGAACACAGGGTACATCTATGCATTTTTTCCGGAGCAAATAACACCGATCATCATCGGTCAAAAGCTCTCACAATACGAATACAATGGGACTATTCTCCTACACATTTGCTGGCATCACTTTATATCTCATCGGCGCGTGGGAATCACTTCTCTCAGTCTCCCAATCCCTCACGGAAACACCCCCACAAATCTCTAACAACAAGCCCAAAACCACACCTGTTTCGTCAACCGTAACATTTCTTTGAGACATAGCAAAATTGTAACCTATTTATCCATGCAATGACTTATGTAGGATTAAGTACTGGAAAATTATTGTAATATATATTGAAACTTTATTTGAAACATCATTGTTCGAGAGTTAAGACTCAAATTTCTATGACACTTTCTTGTGTTTATTTCGTCTGTTGTCCCAAGGACAAGGAGGTGCAGGATTCTTTCAAATGTTGAAAGACTGATCAATTGCAGGAGGTGCACGTGCATGGGGCCTAGGAGGAGGTGGAGGCCGGGGGCTAAAAGGCTGGAACTTGCACCGATCGGTAGCTGCGCAAAATAAAGATATTAGAAATTCTTGCATAATGTATAATACATCAAATAAATGGTGTACCATAAAATAAAACCTCGTACCACAGTGTACTTACATGGATTTGTTTCTGTACGTTTACCATAATGATGACATACTTTTCCCGAAGTACGAAGGTAGAGGAGGTTCAGGACATATGAAGCTGCCAATTTTGGATCGTTGTTGCTACGACATGCTCCCCCAGTATCAATGGCTGGGCCACACTGCAATTTCGTCAGGTATTTGCCACACACGTCCTCCGGGATTTTTTCAAGTTCTTTTGTGGACAAATTCCTTAGCGGATCCACTACACACCATTCCAATCTCAACCTGGGTGGCTGCAATATCATTAACACAGGATTAAAAGTTTAAATCACAAATTGAAATGTCATAGAGTTGACCATATATTATTGTATAAGCCTAATATCAAAATAAAAATTCTATTTACGATAACAAAATTTAAGTGTGTATAAAACGAACGTAACTGGTTGCGGATGCGGTGGTGTCCGTGGTGTACTCCATGGCGTTCCAGGCCTTGACACCTTCGGTGGCCTATGTGGTGCACCTAAAGATATAATTGTAGAAGAGATAAAGATGAGAATTAAAACAAGTGCAATATTGCTCATCCTTTTATCTATTGAATCATTATTCAAGGTTTTCTTTGATAAATATTTATTGTTTCGATCTCTATATATAATGCGTTAGAGTTTCCATATATGTCATCATTGCAAATTCAATTTATTATTTGTTCTCGTAGAGTCCATAAATTGAATCTACCTTTATGATCCTTTATTGTGTGTTACCGTACATAATACCATGTACATTTGGTAATTTATTGCTTTAAAGTGTGCACATTAGTCCCTTTAAAACTTTATTATTATATTAAAGTAAAATTTCAAGTATAAAAGAAAAAAACAAACATTTGTAATTTTTACCCCTAATATATTCAAGTAATCTTTGCCAAAAGATTTCGAATTACCAAAAGAAAAATTCAATACAATTTGAATAAAATAAATGTTTCAGTGTATTTTGAAAAACATAAATTAAATTTTGATGCGATTTTATTTTATTTTATTTTATTTTTTTCATTTTACAAGCTTTTAATACGACAATATCTGAGAAATAGAGGTGGTCTTTTGTCAGTTTCAATAAATAGGTGGAGGTTTTGCAATTTACCCATGACAAAATAGAAGACTCGTCAACAACACCTGGAAGTTTCGATCTTACAGAAACGGTGAACTGCAGCAAATAACACCGATCATCATCGGTCAAATACAATCAATACAATGGGACTATTCTCCTACACATTTGCCGGCGGCGCTTTATTTCTCATCGGCGCGTGGGAATCACTTCTCTCCGCCATCCAATCCCTCACGGAAACACCCCCACAAATCTCTAACAACAAGCCCAAAACCACACCCGCTTCGTCAACCGTAACATTTCTTGCGATCTCAGTTCTCTCTCTCCTCTTCATACTCAACTCATTCTTCTCCATCTCACACGCCCTAACATCAAAAGACAAGACGGGCGTCGTCTTACAGCTGGAGGTAATCTCGATTGCGTTTCTTTTTCTTCTTACCTCTCTGCTAGTCATTTTGTCGAACACTTGGTCTGCATTCCGCTTTCCTGTAAATTTGCTGAATTTGATGTATGTGTTTGCTTTCGGAGAGGAGTTTCTGTTGTTTTACCTGCAAAGAAAGGATCCAAGTGGGGTTGAGAATCATTATTATGATCTTGCTTTAGTTCCTATTGGTATATGTGTCTTCTGTACAGTTCTTGAGTTGAAGAATCCGCAATCGAGTTACCCCCGGTTGGGGCGTGGAATCGGGTTGGTTTTACAGGGGATGTGGACTCTGCAGATGGGGTTTTCGTTTTTCTCGAATAGTATTGCGAATGGGTGTGCTTTGCACGAAAAGAGTATGGGGAATTTCACGATTAAGTGCAAGGGGCACATGGAGTTTCACCGGGGACGTGCGATCGGGACACTTCAGTTTAACTGTCATTTGGCTATTCTGGTGGCTTTGGTAGCTGGGGTGTACTCTGTTCTGTGTAGAATGTATGGGATCAGGCGTGAGTCGTTGAGTTATAAGCCACTTGGACGTGTAGGACAGACGCGGTTTGATAGTCTTTCTCAGTTCAGTTTGGATAGCGATGATGAAGATGAAGGCGGGATTAAGGAGGCAGGGAGCGTGGAAATGCAGAGGGTTGTTGTGGGAGTTCCACATTCGGGAGCTAATGGCAGCGTTTCTCAACCATGAGGTAAATCTGAGTCGATTTTTTTACTGTCAAGTGTTGAGATTGCTTCATTCTTATCTGTAGGTATTAACATTTGTTTCCTTGATAGTTAACTGTCGCATTTTTCGGTATGTAAAAGTGTTCCATAACTCCAAACTTCCTATCAATATATACGTATAGTCTCAAATTGTTGGCTTCATACTCTTTTTTTTCTTTTTCACATTCAGTATGCATGGACAAATGTAACATAGCAGATGAACAACTATGGTATAGTTATGAGCTACGTTTTTGAATGGCATGGTAATTGAAACAAAAAATGATAGGTTTTCAGGTCACTTAACACATGGAGGGGGGGGGGGGGGGGGGAATTATACACACTCTAGGGTTGTAACATCTTATAGAAATGATGTAATCCACTGTGTTAGCTTTATGAACGTGACGGACTGACCACATAATCTTGCGTATCAGTTCAACAAGCTGCATATCTTACTTACTATTCCCTTATATGATATCCTGTAAGAACATTCGAGGTAGTAAACTTGTTGAACATTAAGGAGAACACTTGGAAGATTGAATTTTGGTCCTTGCAAAAGTTTTAATGACCTGGATGTCTTGCACATTCTGCATCATTGCACGACCATTAAGAAATTTGCAAAGTAGCTTGTTATAGAAAGTGTTTGGTGTTTGGTGTTTTGTCAAGATTAAACTTGGCCGTGAATCAGTTCAGGTTCAGGTCCCCTTTTCTTCAAATACTTGATGTAAATTTCTTCATTTCCTGGAAGTCAAACTCCCTTGTTTGTGGTCTATTGTGTAGAGTCAACTGGAGTGTATGAACTTTTGCATATAAGAAGTTCAGCATTATCACCCTCATATTATATCGTCATTTAGTATTGTAGTTCGTAGTTCTTGAATTAACAGTAGAAAACAATGAGGCATTATCACTCATAGTCAAAATATTTATAGCAGAAGGTATACAAATCTCATTTTAGGCACGGTCTCCTTTCTGTATAGAGAATGCTCCATGCAGAAAGTCTACTGGGGACCTGAACAATGACCCATCCTCGCATGAATGTCTACGAGTTCAACACACTGCATTTATTTCTGATCTTTCCCATATCTCCCGTGAGTACACTTAAGGTAGTAAGTTTGTTGAAGGCTGAAGAGAATGCTCGGAAGAATGCTTTCTGGTTCTTTGCAAACTTCGTAACAATAGCCTTACTGTTTGGATATCTTGCAAATTCTGCATTGAGGCGTATTATTCCTCGACCATTAAGAACATTCACGAAGTACTTGGTATCAAAAGTGTTTGGTGTTGGGTCAAGGTTCAACGTTGTCATGAATTGACCTGTTCCATCTTGAGGGCATGTTTTCTTCAAATACTTTACATAAACTTCTTCGTTTGGTGGAAGTTGGACTGTCTCGTTCGAGTACAGACGGTCCATAACACCATCGCAGTGAGTCACTCCTAGTGTGTGATCGAGCACCTGCAAATAACACATCTAGTTAGCCTTGCATCAGTACACTAAGTCTTGCAAGTACTTAACCTTTCTTTTGTTTCTTACCTAGAATAGCAACAACCTCTTCTTCAGTAATGCCATTCTCCGTAGCGAACACTTGTAAAGCTCTAGTTAGGTTAACGTTGTTTCTCGGTAGTCCAACACTTGCCTCTTGCCTTGTGCGAGGAACAGTTGTATCTTTCCTTCCTAATGGGACTTCAATCTTCGGTCCCCCTGCTATTGCCACACCATCTCTTGCTGCTAATACGAGGATGTCCGCACATGAAACTTGTTGGGGACATGCCGCATCCACCTTTACTTTGATCTGGTCTATCAATTCCCTGTTTCTAATTCCGAAATTTCTCGGTTCATCAAATTCTTGCTGATGTTTTGGGTCCTTTATATTAAGGAGGACCGAGCCATCACATCCCTACCAAGTATCAATGAAATGTTAGCGAAAAGAAATGTCAATTTCATTAAACATGAACACATGCGTTTATCACACAATGATATGCTGTGCAACTTACCCGAACTTGACAATCATGAAATATGAGGCGTAAAAGCGCTGCAGGGATAGTAGGATCGACCTTGGCCGCGGAATTCATGGCTAGTTTAACAATTTTCTCAACTTGTGGGCAGGATTTTCTGTAGTATTCATAGGAAAGGCCTTTGCTCTGTCCATTAACTATGCAAAGAGAGGAGAACAGAAAAACTGCAGAAAATACTCTTACATACATCATGTTCTTTTCTTTCTTGTTCAAGAATGATCTAAGCTATTTCACTTGATCCCTTATAGTAGCTTTTATAGTATGTCCTTAATCACACTAATCATTGTAGCTTAGGGAAGTCAATGGTGGTAGACCGGTAGATTAATTAGGTTTATTATTTGTTAAGCTGGTCTAATGTATTGTACCATGCAATCCATGAAATGAATCACATAGTATAGGAGTATAGTATAACTCTTAATGTTTACAATTTAGCATATGCAAATATGCAATAGATTCCTTTCTTGAAAACCTGAGTCAATTTCGTCCATCTTTAGTCTTTAATCCAATTTGTGGTCCCTAAATTTTAAGTATTGTTCTTTCCTTTTAGCCAATTCAACGAGTCCCTACCCTGGTCATCAGCCCAAACCAAATTTAACCTAAAATTCTTGTCTAGATTGAACTATATGCCAAAAAGTTGAAAGTTTAATCAATTTTATAAGTGAACTTTAAGAGTAGGCGTTCATGTGGCAAATAAACAACTCTTCCACATGGTTAGTGTTCAGAGAACAATTTAATGTTAGTAACAACTTTTGATGGTTCTGCCTCACATTTTATTACATAATTAGGTTATTTATTTCCGTTGGTAAAATATGAACTGAACTTATTTGTACTATAAAAAATAACCAAATAAATCTGAACTGATCTAAATTGAACTTAAGTGTTTTTCGGATGAAGATAACATACAAAGGGTTATTGTGGCAGTTCCGCATTGGGGAGCTAATGGCAGCGTTTCTCAACCATGAGGTAAATCTGAGTCGATTTTTTACTGTCAAATGTTGAGATTGTTTCATCCTGTAGGTAGTAACATTTGTTTCCTTGATAGTTAACTGTCCTTTTTTTATTTTTTATTTTTTTTTAATATGTAACAATTTTTCATAACTCCAAACTTCATATCAATACATACGTTTATTCTAAAGTAGAATTCTCGAATGGTTTGCTTCATGCTCTACTTGTTCCACATTCTGTGTGCAAGAACAAATATGGTAATTGAAACAAAAATGATAGGCTTTCAGGGTACTGAACACACAGGGGGGAAATTATACACACTCTAGGTGTTGTAGTGAAATAAATTACACAGGGGGGAAATTATACACACTCTAGGTGTTGTAGTGAAATAAATTACACAGGGGGGAAATTATACACACTCTAGGTGTTGTAGTGAAATAAATTATATAATCTTCTATGTTAGCTTTCCTGCAAGAACAGTCAAGGTAGTAAACTTGTTGAAGTAAATTATTTACTTCATTCATTATTGTAGTTCACAGTTGTTGAATTAACAGTAGCAATTAACAAATACTGGAGCATTATGACATTATCCTTCTCATATTCCAAATGTTTATACAAAATGGTATCCTTTCTACATAGTTATGTCTACGAGTTCAACACACTGCATGTCTTCCTGATATTTCCCATATCTCCCGTAAGTACACTTAAGGTAGTAAGTTTGTTGAAGGCTGAAGAGAATGCTCGGAAGAATGCTTTTTGGTTCTTTGCAAACTTTTTGACAATAGCCTTACTGTTGGGATATCTTGCAAATTCTGCATCAAGGCGTATTATACCTCGACCCTTAAGAACATTCACGAAGTACTTGGTATCAAAAGTGTTTGGTGTTGGGTCGAGGTTCAACGTTGTCGTGAATTGACCCGTTCCATCTCGAGGGCATGTTTTCTTCATATACTTGACATAAGCTTCTTCTTTTGGTGGAAGTTGGACTGTCTCGTTTGAGTACAGACGGTCCATAACGCCATCGCAGCGAGTCACTCCTAGTGTGTGAGCACCTGCAAATAACACATTACTTAGCCTTGCATCAGTACACTAAGTCCCAAAAGTACTTAACCTTTCTTTTGTGTTTCTTACCTAAAATAGCAACAACCTCTTCTTCGGTAATACCATTCTCCGTAGCGAACACTTGTAAAGCTATAGTTAGATTAACGTTGTTTCTCGGTAGTCCAACACTTGCCTCTTGCCTGGTGCGAGGAATAGTTGTATCTTTCCTTCCTAATGGGACTTTAATCTTTGGTCCTTTTGCTATTGCCACACCATCTCTTGCTGCTAAGACGAGGATGTCTGCGCATGAAACTTGTTGGGGACATGCTTCATCCACCTTTGCTTTGATTTGGTCTATCAATTCCCTGTTCCTGATTCCCACATTCCTAGGTTCATCAAATTCCTGCTGATGGTTCGGGTCCGTTATATTGAGGAGGACCGAGCCATCACAACCCTATCAAGTATCAATGAAATGTTTAGCGAAAAGAAATGTCAATTTCGTAAACCACGAAGACATGCGTTTATCACAAACTTACCCGGACTTGACAGTCATGAAATACGAGGCGTAAAAGTGCTGCAGGGACAGTAGGATCGACCTTGGCCACGGACCGCATGGCACGTTGAACAATTTTCTCAACTCGTGGGCAAGATTTGTTGTAATAGCCATAGGAAAGGCCGTTGCCTTGTCCATTAACTATGTGAAGATAGGAGAGCAAGAAAACTACAGAAAATACTCTTACATACATCATGTTCTTTTCTTTCTTGTTCAGGAGTTTCAAGAATGATCTTAATCTATTTCACTCCATTCCTTATAGTAGCTTTTATAGTATTCCTTAATCCTTGTAGTTTTGGGTAGTCAATGGCGGTAGACCAATACCTTAAGAGTTCATTATTTGCTAACCATGATGTTTTAATGTGTTATACATGATGTTGTAATGTGTTATATGGTGCATTCCATAAATAACTATATAACATATAAATGTTACTCTATGATGTAGCATAGAAAAAACCATCGTGGAACATATGCAATAGATGCCTTTTCTTGAAGATCGTTGTCAATTTCGACAAGCTTTAATCTTTAATTCAATTTGTGGCCCCTAAACTTTAGGTAAAGTTCTTTCTTTTTAGCCAATTCAACGAGGCCCTACTCTAGTCATCTCAGGCCAAGCCAAATTATCCTAAAGTTATCTAGATTGTGCCAAAAAGTTGGAGAGTTTAATCAATTTTATAAGTTATTTTTAAGAGTAGACGTTCATGTGGCCAATAAATAATCTTTCCACATGGTTAGCTCAGAGAATAATTTAGTTCATTAGCAACTTTTGATGCACATTTTATCACATAATTTAGTAAAAAGTGGTTAGTAGAGGCTGAAAACTTGAAGTTGATGCCCAATATTATACTACATGAGAGTGATTTAATTAAGCTTGTTCTTATAAAGTTAACCGTCTTTTCTTAATTGTTAGTTCTATAACGTGTATTGATAGATATAATTGTGAGCTGCATTATTCACTTCTATATTTGTGGTGAAGAAAATCTTACAACTGTCTGCGCATATTATATCTTGATTCATTATTGTAGTTCACACTTAACACAGTTCTTGAATTACCAATAGTAAAAAATAATGTATTATAACAGAAGATATAGCCGTCTCATTTTAGGCACATCTCCTTAATCACTGCAGATGCATAGGCCTGTCTATGAGTCCAACACACTGCATGTCTTCCTGATCTTTCCTTGATCTCCTGTAAGTATACTTAAGGTAGTAATCTTGTTGAAGGCTGAAGCAAACGTTTCGAAGAACGCGTACTGGTTCCTTGCAAACTTTTTGACAATAGCCTTAGTGTCTGGATATCTTGCAAATTCTGCATCAAGGCGTATTACTCCTTCACCATTGAGAACTTTCACAAAGTACTTGGTATCGAAAGTGTTTGGTGTTGGGTCGAGGTCCAACGTGGTAGTGAATTGCCCTGTTCCGTCTTGAGGGCATGTTTTCTTCAAATACTCCACGTAAACTTGTTCGTTTGGTGGAAGTTGGACTGTCTCGTTTGAGTATAGACGGTCCATAACACCATCACAATGAGTCACTCCTAGTGTGTGAGCACCTGACAGATAACAAATTTGTATCAGTATACATGTAACTCTCTTAAGTACTTAACCTTTATGTTCTTCTTTTTATTCTTACCTAGAAGAGCAACTACTTCTTCTTTAGTAATACCATTTTCGGTAGCGAACACTTGTAAAGCTATAGTTAGATTGACATTGTTTCTTGGTAGTCCAACATCTGCCTCTTGCCGGGTGTGAGGAATCGCTGTATCTCTTCTTCCTAGCGAGACATTAATCTGCGGTCCTCCAGCTATTGCCACGCTATCTCGTGCTGCTAATACGAGTAAGTCTGAGCATGAAACTTGCAGGGGACATGCCGCTTCCACCTTTTCCTTGATCTGATCAATCAGTTCCCTGTTTCTGACGCCAAAGTTCTTTGGTTCGTCAAATTCTTGCTGATGTTCCGGGTCCTCTATGTTAAGGAGAACCGAGCCATCACAACCCTAGCAACATATATCAACAAAATGTTAGCAAGAAGAAATATGAACAATTAATGAACGATAGTATACGATGAGCAGACAACTTTTTCTGCCTAGCTAGTTATAAAGGTACATACCCCGACTTGGCAATCATGAAACACGAGGCGTAAAATTGCTGCAGGGATAGTAGGATCGTCCCTGACAACAGAACGCATGACACGTCGAACAATATTTTCAACCTGTGGGCAAGATTTGCTGTAATATCCAAAGGATAGGCCATTCTCTTGTCCATTAACTATGTAAGCAGAGAATAGAAATAAAACAGCTCCAAAAACTCTTACAGATATCATGTTTTCTTCTTCTTGTTGTTTCTTGTTTGTGAGCTTCAAGAATGATTCACTTCTCCAGGCTATTTATAGAAATTTTTGATGTCATTGAGCAGAATAATCAGTGTATATAGTTTAAGCAAGTCAATGGTTTTATGGCTGTTTTAAATAGAAACTTATATGTTCCATATTTCACGTTAAGCTGTTACATTTCTTCCTTACAATAGTTGGTTGGTTTTGAACACTTGTGTTGTTACTTACGGAGCAATTATCCCAATATCAGTTATTTATTTACCCCTAGCACCAGAGGCATCAGATGTGGCATTGTGGGGCGTCTGACGGTGAAATTTATGAAACTCTTTAAGTTATGTTTTCGATTTTTCAAGATTCTCTTCCCCCCACCCCCCCATTCCACACCCCCATAACTTTCGAAATACTCCCATATACTGTAGTATGTAATTTTGACCCCCGAACTTCCATTATATTCCTGGTCTGCCCCTGCCATTAGGTGAAATTTTTATGAAAAGTCAATTCCCTAAATTCATGGTCTTGTTCGCAAGTCTTTAGTTACTTACTCATAAATTATGGAAGAGTAATATTCTGCACGTGCAGATTGAAGTATCTGACAAATAAAGTGTGTGAAAGAAATTTACTATTCAAGTATTTGACATAATGATGGTAGATTCTGATTCGACGGCTACTGCTTTCTATGTAGATTTTGCTTCAATTCTTCTACCACTTGTTGTAAGTAACTTGTAACAATTGGGGTGTGCAACAGACTTGGTCAATATCCGTTTGAGCCGATATTCGCTAATACGCATTGAGTAGAAGAATTGCATACGCAAATGTAATCAGATAGATTCGTAGCAGGTCAGATTACGAATTGATACACACGGATTCAGATTAACACGTTAGTTATAAGGTGGTGCAATGAGAGATGAGTTGGTGAAGGAGATGTGCAGATTCGATCCCTGACGGAGTTATAAGGTTCTGTTGTTGGTACTCCAGGATTTTTCTGTTGTCTGGTGGGAGGAACAAGTTGTATCTTTCTTGAAATGACTTTAATCCCCGACCATCGGGCTAATGCTACGATATCTCGTGCTGCTAATACGAAGATGTCCGAGCATGAAATTCTTGACACGGATATGCGGCCGCGTCCACCTTTGCTTTGATCTGTTCAATGAACTCCCTATTTCTGATTCCATAAGTTTTCTGGTTCATCGAATTCTACTTGTTGTTTCAGGTCCTTTGTATTGATGCCCATGCTATAGAACATAGATGATGGCATGTGTTTGTTGGCAAGTTGTAGGCACATACCTCTACTTGACAGTCATATATACGACTATATTTACTACTTTATCAATATATTAACGACTTATTTTTATTTTGCTCTTTAGGAGAAATAGAATACTTTATTTATTCGTTATTCTTCATTTAAATAATACACAACTTACGATTCTCGTACATTATTTAACTTATTTCGTATTTTGTTGACTTTTTTTTCGAATTGAAAACTTTACAAATATCCTTCAGGCACATTTCATCACTACGAGTCGAACACACTGCATGTCTTCCTGATGATTCCTTTGTCTCCTGTAAGTATATCTAAAGCAGTAATCTTCTTGAAACCCGAAGAGAACGCTTGGAAGAACGTGTTCTGGTTCTTAGCAAACTTTTCGACGATAGCCCTAGTATCGGGATATCTTGCGAACTCTGCATCAAGGCGTATTATTCCCTGACCATTAAGAACACTCTGAAAGTGCTTATTATCGAACGTGTGTGGTGTTTCGTCGAAGTCCAACTTGGTCGTGAATTGGCCTGTTCCATGCTGAGGGCATATCCCCTTCAAATACTCAACGTAAACTTCTTCATTTGGTGGAAGTTGGACTGTCTCGTTTGAGTACAGACGGTCCAGAACACCATCACAATGAGTCGCTCCGAGTGTGTGAGCACCTGCAAATAACATATTCAACCTTGCATCATCAGTTCACTAGTATAACTCTGATAAGTACTTAACCTATCTTTTCTTCTCTTTTTCTTACCTAGAAGAGCAATCACTTCTTCTGTATTAATACCATTCTCGCTAGCGAACACTTTCAAAGCTATAGTTAGATTAACGTTGTTTCGGGGTAGTCCAAGATTTGCCTCTTGCTTGGTGCGAGGAATTAACGTATCTCTTCTTCCTAACGGTACATTAATCTCCGGTCCTCCAGATATTGACACACTTTCTCGTGCTGCTAATACGAGGATGTCCGCACATGAAACTTGCTGGGGACATATCTTCTCCAGTTCCACTTTGATCTGCTCCATCAATTCCCTGTTTCTGAGACCAAAGTGCTTTGGGTCATCCAATTCTTGCTGATGTTCCGGGTCCTCTATGTTAAGGAGAACCGAGCCATCGCAACCCTGGCAGTTATCAACAAAATGTTAGCGAAAGAAACGTCAAATGTCAGTAATGACATGCGTTTATCACACAATGATAGTTTACGTACTATTAGATAGTCATACATGTACATACCCCGACTTGACAGTCATGGAACACGAGGCGTAAAATTGCTGCAGGAACAGACGGGTCATCACTAACCGCAGAACTCATGATATCTCGAACTACTTTCTCAACCTGTGGGCAAGATTTGCTGTAATAGCTCAAGGAAAGGCCATAATCCTGTCCATTAACAATGTAAGGAGACAGTAGTAACAACAAAACAGCAGCAAATACTCTTACAGACATCTATTTTTCTTTCTCAATGTTCTTTCTTAATGTTCTTTCTTGTTTGTTGTGATGTTTGAGAATCACCTGGATTTTATAGCAACTTTGGCATGTCATTTAGCAGACAGAATAATAAGTGAATTTTAAGGAATTCTAAATTTATGCTCCTGTTGCTTACGGAGCTCTTTTAAAAAGTCAATTGCTTCAATTTATTTTCTTGTTCTAAGGTACTACTCCTTCGTTTCTTTCTGTTTACATTTGATTTTAGAACGGATTTTAAGAGGATTTATATAGTAGCTAGGTGTGGTGTTTAATTTTGTCGCAGGATCCAAAAAGTTTGCAAAAGAAAAACGTAAATATTTTTTTTTAAAAGGACCAGTTTTAGTTCAAGTCTTCTCACTTCATTTCAATGCATACATATAAGAAGTAGTATACCAAGATCGTGATTCAGTTTATACTTAAAATCAATTTCTAATATTGTTTGGACTTAATTTGAGAAGAAGCTTAAAGAGTCAATAAAACTACACCTGATAAACAGGTCACTTCAGATGAGTTTTTGGGTTCAGGTCAAATTTTCCCGTGGATAGCTTAAGTATGAATCGTTACTTGCTTATAAATTAGAGAGAATATTCTGCACATGTTGATTGAAGTATTTGACAAACAACGTGTTACGTGTGTAATACTAGTAGAATTTAGTACAAGTACTTGTTGTGATGAATTAATTAATGATGATGACGATAGATTCAAATGTGTGCATCCTCACAAAGTACGATCTCTACCGTTAGGCACCATCGATCGATCACTGAGTGCGTTTCTTATAATCTGATGGCTACTACTTTTTACGTGGATTCTGGTTCAGTTCTTGTAGTTAACCATTAGGGCCGCGCACGGATTTGATGGAATCAGTTTAAGTGTATACTATATTCGCTAACACACAAGTCTGAGTAAAATTTTATTCGTAGTAATATGTAATCTGACACTTCATCCTTAACATATTGGCTTGCAGATTCTTCCCTGTGGACTCGGATTTATCTGCCTAATTCCAATTCACGAGATTTTTTTCTTTAAAAGGTGTTTTTGGTTTTTTTTTTTTTAATTCATAAAACAAATAGCAAGAATAGGGCATCCGTGAATTGGTAAACGTAAAGGCAAAATGCAAATTAAATGCAAACTTCACATGCCCCCATTAGATTAGCAATAACAGGAAATAGTGGCAAACGTAATGGCAGAAGTAGACTATGTCACACTCCTACCTATGAGTTTAACACACATCATATCTTGTAAATAGTTTCGTTGTCACTCGTCACTGCGTAAGAAAGTTTAAGTAGTAATCGTGATGAAATGTGAAGATAAGAAAGGAAGAAAGAAGTCTAAGAAACACATTTTTGTCCCTTGCAGACTTTTCCATGTAAGTCATCGGGTTGTGTTGCGAATTTCGCATCAAGGCGTATAACACCATGACTACTAAGAACATTCACAGTGTACTTTAACACGAATTGATATTTCTATTTTTTAAGGGCAAATTTTCCTCAAATACTCGCATAAACTTTTTCGTTTGATGGAAGTTGCCTATACCATTCGAATAGGGTAATGACTTTTTTTCTTTTCTTTTTATGGACAAATAGTTTTTCAATTTAAAACAAAATTAGCATAATTTCAGGACACCGTTATTTGTGAAAACAAAGTGAAAGTTTGTCAAACTTGAAGAAGACCATAAATCAGTCAAAAGTTGGTAGTACCGTACTACAAAGTCAAATTTGACTTGAAAATTTTATGCAAACACACCATGGAGAAAGTGAAAAATACATTCACACCCATCAAAGTTGCTTATTTACATATTCACTATACCAATTCATCTGTTCCACAATTCAAACCCATCATGGAGAAGCAAAAATGTGAACCATGACCATCAAGAACCATTTACAAACCACATTCCCAAATAAACAACACTTGACTCGACTAAACCATGCAATAAAACTCAGCACGAGTCACCAGTTCTTGCACTGAGTCGACTCATTGTCCGACTCACATCACTCTCTTCATTGAGCAACTCCTCCCAATCAATCTCCTCTTCCTCCTCCCCTTTCTCCCTCAACACCTCCACGATCCGCCTCGCTTTCTCCCTCGCCCGTTCACTCCCCGTTTCCTCTGCCTTCACCAACACCTCCTCCGCTCCCGCCTCCTTCGCCAACCCCTTGAACCTCAACCCACCGTAACTCAACCCATACAATGCCGACAAGCAACCCTCCCGTGTCGCCACCGAGTCAAACTCGTCCCGACTCAGTAACCCAACCAAACACTCCACTGCACCCCCATCCAGCATTGCTGCCCTACCCTCCACACTAGCTGCAAAGTTACACAACACTAACATGACCCGACCCGGCATCTGCCCCGATTTCACCATCCCGAGTAAAATCTGGATCGACCCGAGTTTAACCATTTTAACCCGGTTACTCTGTACTAATGACAAATGGTACAGAGCAAGAGCCGAGTCATTCCGTGTCCGGTCTGAACCAGACCTCAACGCGTGGAGAAGCGGCGGTAACGCGCCCAGAACACCAAGAGCCGTCTTGTTCTGGTCGTCCACCGATAAGCTGAACAGTGCCCCTGCAGCATGGTCTTGTGCTTCTGAATTTCCGCCTTTCAGAACGTCTATCAACGGTAGAACAATACCCGAACGTACTATCTTCACCTAAATCATAGAATGCAAGCCAAAGTGAGATTGCAAACATTCAAAAGCTATGGAAATTCTACTCCAATCACTGAATTACACAAGCTGCTTATTTAACAGATTATTTAACAGAAAACTACAACTAAATGATGGCTATTGATATATCCAAAGCAGAAATTTCTAATGCCAGAACAAGAACAATTGGTGCAATTTTAGGATTAGGAATGAGAAATTATTTTAGAAATGATTAATATATATAAAAGGTAAATTGCTATGACTCTGGTTATATTAATTTAACATATTCATTTTTGGTTCATTTCTCACGCACATCATACAGACCTTGTAAAAAATTCGAAACGAAAAAAATCTAAAAAAAATGAATTGACCTTGTTCTGTTTCTCAAGAGAAAGGTTGACCAGAACAGCAACAGCGTTGACCTGAAGATTAGAGTACCTAGAGCTAATCAACACCTTCAAAGCAGACAAAACCCGGGGCGAACACAACCCGACCCGGCTCTCCTCCCGGGTCCGGGTAACTCTCCGGATCATAACCAGGGCCTCTTCCTGCTCAAAAATGTGAGCACTCTTCAATTTCCCAACCAGCTCATTCTCCTCCATGCTAAACCCTCCAGAGATCTCAATCTCACACGACGAAGACGAGTAACACGCGGGGCGAGTCATGGACTCGGTCCGAGTCGGAGTGGGGGAGGAATCGGTGAGGGGGATGAGTTTGCGGACGAGTTTCTGAGCGGAGACGAGGTCGATTGGGGTTGGGGGGGGAGGGAATTGTGGGCGCACCAGTTGAGGATGGTGGATTTGAGGGCGAGGTTTGGGATTATGATTGAGAAGTCGGCGGTGGGGGAGGGGGAGAAGGAGAGGGAGGCGCAGGCGAGGATGCAGTTGCGGTCGAAGGTGTGGCCGGAGGAGAGGATGACGGGGTCGGACATGAGGGAGTTGGATATTGGGCAGAGGAATTCGGAGGGGGGTTGGGGTGGTGGTGGAGTGCGGTGGTGGAAGGAGATTTTCCAGCGGTGTTGTTTGGCCCCGGTGCCCATGATGAAATGAATAGGGGAATTTTGGTTAAATTGCCATTGGAGGGTTTGGTTTTGAGTTTACTACTGGGCTTTAGGGCTTTTACTCACACTGTGGAACTTGCTTTGCTTAATTGCTTTGCTTTGCTGGTGGAGAGAATCAATATATATATATATATATTATATTAGATTCAATTATTTATTTATTTATTTGTTTTTGTTATTAAAAAGAAAAGTTGAAAAGTGGTGATGGATGGATGAACAAACACATGGGTAATTTGCTTCACTAATCATTGTTTCATGTTTCTCAACTGAGATTTTTGCCTCTGTGTTTTCCAATAATTTAACATTTTTTTTCTCACTTCAAATAATTTAACAAGACTACTCACAACCAAGCTACCTCTGACAAGCTGTTTCACCTCTATTAAAGTTGGAAATTCGAGTCATTACGAATGTAAATAAGGAACCATTATTGACCTTCGCCTTGACGTTTGAAAAAAATAAAATTAACAAGAGTACTCCCCTCCGTCACACTCTAATTTACCCTTGACTTTTTTCGGTCAACAGTTTTCAATTTTGAATATTGATTACTCTTAAAACTATAATGACAATGTATGTGACGAAATCATATTATGAAAATATAGAACCTAAATTTTCATAACGTAATTTATTAAATGTTTTATCGTTATAGTTTAATAGTAATTGGGAGTCAAAGTTGAAATTTATTGACCGAAAAAAGTCAAACTGGATAATTTCTACTGGGATAGAGGTAGTATTGAGTTGAATGTATTGTTATGGAGTCGAGTTTTAATGAGTATTATTTAAAGTTCAATTTAAGTAGTAGTCTACGAATATTTTTCTTGTTTGTTTCCATGTACGATATTTCGATTTCAAATTTGACCTTGTTCCATATAACCAGATTAGGTCGAGTTTGTTTAGATCTTTGTTTTTTATCTCCTTAAATTTAGTTTTCCTCAGTTAAGATTTAATTAGTTTAAATTTATACGGCAAATAAGTTTATTCCAATTCAGAATTTCTTGATCAAAACAAACAAATAACTTTCAATTTCGTGAAGGTATAAAAGAAATGTGGAAATAAAAAGAGAAAAACAAAAGAATAAGGTGGGTAAGTTATTCTTGATCAAAACAAACAAAGACCTTTGATTTGAGAGTGCCTTTTTTTCACTTATTGGGAACACTCTAAAGTGAGTATTAGCAATTGTCTTTGGTGTTGACATTCCTACACGGTTAACACCAAACTACTATACTAGTGAGTAGTATCGAGCAATTTTGATGAGGAATCCTCATTAGATTACAATACAAATTCGTCAAATCATCATCATCATCCTCATAAATCAAAGTAATGATAATTACAAACCCAGCTTTGTTAAGGTCCAAAAAGTGTGTAGTATTATTGGGAGAAAGGTGATTATTATAAATACATTCCAAGGTTGGTTTTGCATTGCATGAAAACATGGAAAATAAAGCAAGCGCATATGTACACAAAATAATACTAATAAGTAATAATTGATTGGGATTTTTCACTTTCAGCTTAGTTGCTAAGGTACGTTTCTTTTCCTTTACATAGGTCGTATTTCTTATTTTTATTCGTGCTGTGTTGAGCTCGATGCATTGTGTGTGTATATGCATGCTGTTGTTCTAGGGTGGATATTACTTCCTAGTCCCTACTTTTTTTTTTCTTTTTTGTTTTTTTAAACGGCAAATATTACAAATACTCCTACACTAATGCCTATATAAACTTCCCATACCACTTTATTTCTCTACATCGAAAACCAACCTTATACATCTGCCACCGCGGAGATTAAATATATCAACTTTGTTGCCTTATCATCATTATTATAATTCTTTGTTAATCTTCTTCCCCACTCACTAACTTTTTGTCCCTTTGCTTAATTGTGTTCTTCTCCAATTCATTAAACAATTAATTACTAGTACTAACTAACTCCCATCTCTTCTTAATTAACTATCACTTGAAATCAACTCGTCCCCAACTGGATGGTGATTATATTGTGGTCTAATGGTATCACTAATTCAGTGTGTACAACTTTACTTTCAAAATGTAAATAATTTTTTCAGTTCTTATTGAAATTTTCTTAATGGTTAAAAGATTTATTAATGATACGGTTGGAAAATGAATAAATGTGTAAAGAGACCAACCTTTTATTGATGCCGTTCATACCTCATACTTCATATCAATGTCATACATCATTTTTCCCAAAATGGATTACTATCTTTCGTTTTTGCTGAACGAATAGGGGCTTCAATCTTACTACTACAAAATTACAATCATCTCCTTTTCTTTTTCTCTCTGGCTCTCATTCATTTTACTAAATGAATGGGACCGGAGAGTGTTGAAATGAACAATCGACGGGGTTCTTGGTTGGGTGGGGCTGATATGATAAAGTGAGAATACAGAACGCGTTTAATTTATGCTTTGAAAAAGACACAGAGAATTAGGAAAGACGAAAGAAAGAGCATTCTTCTTTACAAATTGGCATTGCACCTTTTTGTTACCTTACCTGTTGATAAATACCACTAATTATAATACTCTACTAAAATTAGATAGTGAGTCCAGTAATTCTTCTTGTGACTTGTGAGCATGCTTTTTCTGTATTGGTGGTGGGTCAAATGAATGTAATCCCACTTTAAGCATATACCACCCCAGCTTAATTTCTTGATTAGCTGTACATCTAATCACTTAGGATATTGGGGGTAATAATTTAATTAGCATGATTGCACGTGAATCCTTTTAGCTGATCAAAGTACAGACAAGATGTGAAGTGTTATTTACACTTGTTTGAGCCACCTTAACCCTCAGGATTAGTGTTAATCTCGATTTTTTCATTTCCATATCATATCATATCATATTGTGGTAATTTCTTTTTGTCAAGTTCTAGAGAGCTTGAGAAGTGTAAATTAAAAAAGTACATTGCATTTTCATTTTGATTCGTCTGGATAAATTTTAACTCAATCAACTTGTAACTTCTTACTAGTCATGGATTATATATATCTCCCGACTCATGTCACAAACAAATTAAAAGCACACTGTATAGTAGTAGTAGTAACTTTGATACTCTTATGCAGGCCCGGTCTACCTAAGAATTTTTTCGGATGCAGGGGATGGAGTAATTAATCCTATGATGATCCCTGGACGCAGACCCACTGGCCAAGAAAGAGGTCATCACAGTTGATGTTTGGGTTGATGGCACGGAATTCCTTAAGCGTCAGCACAAATGCATCGGCTATTGCTATGCAAGTATCTCCCTTCTCAATGCCAACCACAATGTTACAACTTAAACTGCTCCCACCAACTGCATCATCTCACAATCAAAACAACAAGCACATACTATTAATTATTTTATAATTAAACGTAAACAATTTAAAATACGGATGGAGTACGAGTCCAACATTACCAAAATGAGATTCTGCTTTGGGCACCGGTGAAGATGAGAGCAATTGATAGGAGCATGAGAGCTAAGCTCAGGAACATCTTCTTGCTTGATTGCGCCATGCTAATTAACTCTTAATCTCTCTACTAAAACTACTTGAGCTTTTATTATCTCCTAGGATACGATGATTGTTATGTTCTTGGCAAACAAGTATTTATAGCAACAAAACTATTTGGTATCTTACACAAATCAAGCTCTCTGCCGATTTAACATGGATTTGGATTGACCCGGCAATTCTATTGCCAGTTTATTGGTGTGAGGCCAAGTAACAAAAGACAAACTGGCCTGCTTAAAGCGTACGAGGGAGTGATTATATATATCCACGTCAATGGGATCTTTCACAGCCGCACGACGAGGAAATAGTCACTCTAGCTAGGAATTGGGTGATGGACTCAAATTTTACATTTTTACTTCTACAATTTGATTTTAATTTGTTAACACGAAAAACATGATTACAATTGTTATATATCAGTAAGACGCGTAATGTGTTTACAACATAGTTACTTGAAAATTATATCTAGGCTATGTTACAACATAGTTATTTTCAATTCTATTCAGATCTGATGCGGTGCGATTCGAGGAAACTGCTTTGCAGTTACAACGGAAGTGTCCGATGGATTTCGGCGATCCAAAGTCATCTGGAGGGTTAAAACTGCGTTTTTATAGTTTTTGGGGTCTTTTTGCAATTTTCAATACGGTTAGATTTCCTTTTAATTATCATTTAAACTTCAGTATTATGCATTATGAGTTATATAACATTATCATTATAGTTATGTAAATATGTTTAAATCATATGTGTCAAAAGTCTATGTTTGCTTGTTGGTTTAAACACAACTTAATGTTATAAACTTCCTTTTTTCTGCTCAGTAAGTTCAAGTTTTCACGTTTTTTTTATGTTGTTAAAATATAAAAATATTACGATATCTTCGTACCTATTGCTTCCATGAAAGTGATTTTCAAAATTTTACACTTTATAAACACCCCCTCTAGTTGCACAACATAATTTTAGTTAGCTGTGCTATAGTCTAATCACTTGGTTTTCGGGGGTAATTTAATTAGCATGATTGCACGTGAATACTTTTACCTAATCAAAGTACAGACAAATTGTTAAGTGTTATTTACACTTGTTTGAACCAACTTAACCCTCAGGATTAGTGTTAACCTCGAATATTTCATTTCCGAATGGAGCTAGCCTATCATTTCATATATATTGTGACTACAGTCGGATTTTCTTTAATGGAGAACTTAATGTAATAAATTTAAAATATGTTACATGTATATGATACTTTCATGTAACTCCTTATTAGTCATCATGTTAAAAAAAAAAAAAAAAAAAAAAAAAACTCCTTATTAGTCACGGGTTATATATCTCCTGACTCATGTCACAACAAAAGCACATAATGTAGTATTAGTAGTTGTACGTTTCATATTTTTCTGCAGATCCAGTCTACATAAGAATTTTTCGATGAAAATGTTATGATGAACCCAGGATGCAGAGCCACTGGGCAACAAAGATGGAATCTGTGAACAGCTCCTAACTGAACGACGCGGTTTCCGCATGAAGAAGAGCATGGGCAAGCAACCCAACATTCTTTAATGAATGAAGGGCTCCTTCCACCCATCTTTGCCAACATAGTCTGGTTGGAGAACTCCTGGCTTAATAATCCGTTGTTAAAGGCTGAAAAATGAGACTTCCTCGAGCAGCTACACACTTCCATGTCAGAGCAGTTGTCGTTATCACATTCACACTGCCTGGCAGCTCTCATAGAGAGATTCAACTGAACTTTATCTAGGACAACATTGTCCTTCAGGTAATTGAAGTTGGGTTTTTCCCGATCTTTTTTATCATCTGGAGATACAAACCCAGGGATCGGATTGTTCTCTCTGCCTCCAGAGATGTCACCCAAGATAAGGGTATCTGCACAATAAACGATAGGATTCAATCAATTAAATCCTAGTCCTCTAACTGAACAACAGATTTTTCAAATATCAAATTATTTAAGCTACAAAAATCAAGTTATATGATGCCAGTCATTTGTAATAACACAATTGTACTACTGTATAGCATTATAATTAAGACGAAAACAGATTTTCAAATACCAAAATGTAAGTCGGTCTAGACAAAGCTATTCATTCCAAATAACCTAATTCTACAACTCAATAGTCTCAATAGCATCATAATCATCTCGAAAGTTTATCAATTAGTAAATCCTAATACTCTAATTCAACATAGGCACTCAAGATAATAATCAATTTCCCAGCCAGAAACAAAATTGAACTCTATAACTATTGAATGTTTTCATAATTTCTATTTCAAACGTCCCACAAGGGGCATCAATAAAATTATTCCTCAACACACGGATCCAGTTATTCTTACAACCTGAATCTACAAATCAATAGCAACATAATCATATAGGATAAGTTTATCAATCCAATCCAATCCTAATCCTAATCATCTTATTATTCAATATAAGCAACTAAAATAATAGTCAGCTACCAAATATGAAATTGAACAAGGAATTAGTAACTCATACTTCAAAATCTGCAACCTGATCTAGACTCAATAGCAGCATAAGTTCATCAAGAAAAGTTTATCACAAATAAATTCATCAAATAAGTTTATCAATGAAATTCCACAAATGCACTCAAAACATGATCAAATGTGATAGCTCCCAATACTAAATTGTACTCTACATGTATGTCAATGCACTTGAAAGACCGATCAAATTCAATAGCCAAAACGAAATTGAAGTCTGCCCCTAACTGAATATTTTACCTTGAGGGAGAGGCTGAATAGCCCTCGGTTGGCTAAGATGATTGTTAATTTCAAGACTGGGGTTGCAGTGGTGATGGTGAATTGAAAGAAACAGAGCTGGATGGTGAATTGCAAGAAACAGATCCGGCAGCGGTGAGGAGTGAGGAACAGAGTTGCGGAAGAGAGTCGTTTCTTTTAAACATATTTATTAATCGGCGCTCAACCCGGACCCGCAAAAAATCCGGTAAAGTCTGGGTGCCCGATATGGGTTAACCCGGACCCGGAAACGGCGGGTCAACCGGACCCGGGAAATCCGGTACAATCTCGGTACCCGGGACGGGTTAACCCGGTTTGAGATGAAAATGAGATCTGAATCATCTGATATGTGAGGTGGTGGTGGTGCCGCCATGGCGGATTGGATTCTGGTGGTTCTGTTGGAGAGAAACTGAAAAACTGAGAAGTGAAGAGAAGAGAGACGAATTCGCGTATGGTGGCGGATTTGGTTGGTGATGGAGGATGGCGGGTGGTGAGTTGTGAAGGATGCGGTCGAAGAAGATGGGTGAGTGGTGGTTTCAATTTGGGGTTTAGGATTGGAATTTGGAAATATGAATTGATATGATAAATTGAAGTATTTTATTTCTATCTTACCATTTTCCATTTTATTTCCTTTTCTTTTCTCTCTCTTTTTGCCTCTTCCACTTTCCCGTTTCAAAATTGTGTTATAATTTCTTTGTTTCATTACAAAGTTGCTAAGGGATATATTAGATAAAAATATAATAAAATTACATTAAAAAAAATATAATAAAATTATATTATGAAATTAAATGGAGTATATTTTCATAATCAACTTTTAATTTATAGTAATACAGTTTAATTTAAAAGTTATACGTGGTCAAAGGTCGTAATGAATAGTCCCCTTAGGAACTTTATAATGAAACGGAGTAAGTACTACCTTTTCTTTTTTCTTCTTATGAATTACTTGTCGGTTCAGTTATTTATTTACGTTTATTTCTGTTGACTTTTTTGTGTTTCGTTTACTTCTAAATTGTAACGAAAAATTAATTTATAAAAGTATATTATGAGAATATAGTGTCTCTACTTTCATTATATAAATTCATTAATTAACTTCTCAGTAAGATTTAAGATTTATTAGATGTCAAACAGAGCTATGAAAAAATCAACAAAACAAACGTAAATAATTAACTGGGACGGAGGGAGTAGTTTGTTTATTGATCACAAAGATATCTTACAAGGTGTTTGTGGTAGAGGCTGCACGACTAACCGAGTCGTTTCCTCAGATACATCATTTCCGAGTACAACCAGATAACCAAAACGAAGCATGGTCCCAAACTTTAGTTTGTACCTTATATAGGTAGGAGTCAAGAGTTGGTAAAACTACTTCATTCCTATCACTACTTGCCAATTTTGAAAGGAGATCTGCCGTAGAATTCCTTTTGCGATAGATGCCTTGAACTTGTACGTCTTCAAAATTTGTTGCCAGCTTCTTGATGTCTTCAGTTATGCTCTTTGTTGTCCGAAGAGGTGTTGTTGCCCTGCACAAATTAGAAACCACGTATTATGAATTCGTGCGGATTATAAGTATAGGAATATGAAGTTGTAATGCATGCATCAACCATGTTCGAACAACCCATAATTCAGTAGTGTTACTATCAACAAATCCTATAGATTCTGCTATGGCCCTAATGAACTGTCTTGTATGAGAGATTGATGACACCAAAAAGTGTCTTTTTTTTTAAAGAGTTTTTCGATGTTTTCGTTCTCTTTTACTTTGTTTTTTTGGTAGTTTTGTAGAATAGAATTACGTTTTGTGTTTTTTGCATGTTACAGGACCATTTAAGAAACCCGTTCATTTTTGGGGCTAAAACAACGCATATTTGGACGCATTTGTAACAGAGTTGAAGCCCTCGGATTTTCGGATGTAGCGGTCTTGCCGAGCTTGAAGAGCCAAGTGTTGCACCGAAGCACCCGGATGCCCTGAGACGCCGTTAGCGGAAGCCCAAGCCACCGGATAAGGCATTGGTCATGTATGCACGTTTTGGCACGGTCTCACCGTTTTAAGCCATAACATTCTCATACGATGTTGTATCGACCTCAAACCAACATCCACGCGTAGCTTATCCAAATAGCTTTGCAACGGTAGTATATCATACATGCCAATCGGACACCGGACAAGCGACATAGAAAATTCCAGTTCGAGGCAGAAAACAACACATGGGGCGACCCACCTGAGGGGCGGAATCTGCGAGATTTGGCCTTTATTGATCGTTTTCAATTACTTATACTCCTCCAAACCGTAGAGATTCGTTCATACCACCTTTGGGCGGTAACTTTGTATCATTCTCTACATTACTTTGCATTCGAATACCTTATAGAATAAGTCGGATTCGAGCCTTAGCGAGCCGATCTGATCTGATATATCGTTAAGGTTCGGCTCGCATAACATCAATCACTAGGTAAGTAAAACTACTATATAAACAAGTTTGCTATGCCCTTTTGGTAATTCAAAAATTAATAAATTAATCTGGCGTGATTTTTTAGTGATTCTAAAAGTAAATTCATGTGAATGTGAGTATAGAAATGTCATTAATGACTAGTGACCTTATCGATTTAAGGGCCGGATCTTAATCGATGATTAGTGCATCATCATCGGGTAACTGTGCCGGCTGAATGGGTCTGGTCTCGACCAGGCATTTTTGTTAAATCAAATTCATTGTTGATAAAATTAGAAGAGAAAATTGATTATAAGGGCTCACTACGAAGTCCTTTATCATAAAGGACCCTATTGTGTTATCAATTATATTTTAGTCCAAACCCAATTACATTTTAGTCCATTTGAGCTGACCAACACTTTAAACACCTTCCAACCAAACATGACTTAAGAAAAATAAATATTTTCAATCAAAAAATTAATTTAAATATTTAAAAAATCTAAATAGAATTATAAAATAAAATAAAAATTAAATATTTAACAAGATCCATTCATTTTCTTCTTCGCTAAAGTTTCAGTACTGGAAAATTCTGGTATCGGAGCTCCGGTGCCGGTAACGGTGGAGCAATGGTGGAGCTGCTGCTCCACCGATCTGGTGGTGGAGCAAGCTGGTTGCTGCACCGTTAATGGTGGTGGAGCAGCTTGCTCCACCGTTTTCGGCGCTAGAGCTCCGGTACCGGAAAAAATTACGGTACCGAAGCTTTGGGGATGATGAAGATAATTTTTTTATTTTTATTTAGTTAAGTTTTTTTTGTTTAAAATTTATTTTATTATTTTAGTATTTTACTTAGTTTTTTTTTTAATTTTTTATTTTTTAATTTGAAATCACTAAGGTTTGTTTGGTTTCATCAAATTCAATTTTGAAATAGTGAATTTTTATTGAATTTGGACTAAAATGTAATCGATAAACTAACTAATTTTATTTTATTAGGGACGCTAAAAAAGGTATAAAATATCAATGGCCCAAATTAGAAACCCAACAAACAAAACCACACCATCTCTTCTCTCATCTTCTTCAACAATGGCTTCCTTCCGCATCAATTTTCACCATCTCCACACTCAATTCTTCTATCCTGCCCTCTTCAAACCGACCCCAATTCCATGACCTAAAGCAATTCAAGATTTCTTCCATTTCTTCACCGGTAAAACTCCATAAGCAGACTTTCTTGAAGCTCAGGGCTGTGGCTGACGAAGCCGTCGTTTCAGAGCAAGATACATTGCCGGGAGCAGAAACCGCCTCATCGGACCAAGCTGTTTCCGTCTCCGTTTCGCCTTCCGACGTTCTCACCATGTTTTTCCAGGTAACTGTGCTGGGTTTGTATTTATATTTTTTTCATTTGGCATTGCGCTTAAGGTGTTTGATGAAATGTCTAGCTGAGAGTGTTTGTGATTTTAATGTGTAGGCTGAAGGAACAATGCCCGACTCAGCTGTTGCTTCCGTTACCAGGGCCTTGGAGGTTAACTTTCTATCTCTCTGTTCCACATTTACACATGTACTAGGATTTGGAACACTTGACTTAGAAATATCATGTTAAATTCAAAGTTGTAGTTTTCTTTGGAGGTTTAAATATGTTCCAGAATGTTATTTCGGAAACTACGATGCACACAAATGCTGCCAATAGCTGTCCGGTATTAGGTATGCAGAATTGTTCGATACGATACTTTACTATGATAATAAAATGCACTACTTATGTTGAGATATTTGTGCTTATGTAAATGAATATAGTATGTAAGGTTTTTGTTGATGAAAATGCATATAGACTCTGTAATCCCCTGCCGTTTTTTATCTTAAAGTTTGTAATCATTTCTATTCTCGCGTGCTTGTGTCTGCATTATGTTGTTTCCATGTTGCCATGTCCATGTGTGATGTGTCCATGTTATATAGATGGTCAATTGAGTCTAGCGTCACAATTTTCCGGAATAAATAGAGTGTTTTCTTCTGAGTGAACAATTCTTCTAAACATATCTCTGCCTCGTTGCGCCAATTGCCTATGTTGCAAAGACTTATGTGGAAAAACAAGAAAAGTAGAAATGCTGAGGATGAGTAGCACTTCTGCTCATCTCAAGTTTGCATATGGACCCTGAATTCTGATATAAAACAATTCCATTACTTTATGTAATTTCAGCAAAGAACAGTATGGAATTCATCATTACCGTATCAAAAGGAAAACATACTATTTACACATGACTAAAACAAGTACTATGGTTCTAGTGTTTTCTCTCTACTTGCCATTTGATTCAACTCTGAGTAACCGGTAGTATATGAATACTGTAATATTGTTATCTTTAGTGGACTCACAATACGAAATTAAAAAATGGCATCATATGGTTTGCAATAATTTGTTTTCTGGTTCTGATCAAATCTTTGGTCCAAGCATTTCGTTCCATGTTGATGTTTTGAAATTTGTTTTCAGGAAGTAGAAGGCGTTACAGATCTCAAAGTAAAACTTATTGAGGGCATTGCAAGTGTGGAGGTTAGTTTCATTACACTTTGATTCTTATAGTAGTATCTTTGATTTTTCATTAGAAAAGCAAGCTCTGTGTGCATGTGCAGTTAGAGAATGACTTCCGACACTGCTCTTAGTTTCTTCTTTGGAATGGAACTTCGTTTGAACAGCAGTTAAACTAAATTTCTAGATAGTTTCGATGATTTGCTTCTGGTAAATGGCTACATCCGTGTATCATTTGTCAAAATATGGCCAGGAAACAGTATGCACTCAGCACTCATTGCAAATTTGCAACATCTACATGTCACTTTCTTGTTCAAGTTTTTGTGCTGCTGGTCTTTAGCGAGTTTAATACTTCGATTAACATCAGGGGAGTTGTTTGATTGATGACTTGATGTTGCATTTTTCTTTTTGTGCAGTTAACAAAGCAAACAACCATACAATCTACAGGGGTTGCTTCAAACTTGGTTGAAACAATACAAGGCTCCGGCTTCAAGTTGCAAACGCTTAACTTGAGCTTTCAGGACGAAGAAGATTTCAACTAGGACTTTTACAACATAGGGATTTTGAAGAAACTTGAGAATCTAGCTCATGATTTCCACTAGGTTACAACATAGGCTCAATCGGTCTGGTCTTGATCAATTAGTTGGTTTGATCGTCGCAAAAACCATTTTTTTTCAATACATTGTGGATAAAATTAAAACACAGCAAAACCACCACACAGACAGCACCATCATCTCTATCATCTTCTTCAACAATTGCTTCTGCATCAACTTTCTCCATCTCCACACTCAATTCTCTCCTCCCTTCTTCAAACTGACCTCAACCCCAGGTCACGAACATTAGATTCCCTAAGCAATTCAAAATTTCTTCCATTTCTTCACCAGTGAAACTCCATAAGCAGACTTTCTTGAAGCTCAGGGCTGTGGTTGACGAAGCCGTCGTTTCAGAGCACGATACATTGCCAGGAGCAGAAACCTCCTCATCCGACCAAGCTGTTTGTGTCTCCGTTTCGCCTTCCGACGTCCTCACCATGTTTTTTCAGGTAACTGTGCTGTGGTGGTTTATATTTTTTTCATTTGGCATTGCCCTTAAGGTGTTTGATGAAATGTCTAGCTGAGAGTGTATGTGGTTTTAATGTGTAGGCAGAAGGAAGAATGCCTGACTCAGCTGTTGCTTCAGTTACCAAGGCCTTGGAGGTTAAATTTATTCTCTCTGTTCCAAATTTACACATGTAGTAGGGGTGTAGTAAATTTTCATGTTAGTGTTAGGAATTCGAAGTCCCACCTCGATTGAAAGAGGATCATGAACTCGGCCTAAGAGAGGATTCCGCACTCGACATATAAAAAGATCATGTTAAATTCAAAGTTGCAGTTTTCGTTGTGTTAATCTTGCATCCATTGGAGGTTTAAATATGTTCCAGAATGTTATTTCGGAAACTACAATGCACACAAATGCTGCCAATAGCAGTCTGGTATTAGGTATGCAGAATTGTTTGATACTTTACCATGAAACTAAAATGAACCTTTTACTACGCATGTTGAGATATTTATGCTTATGAAATGAATAATATTTGTGTGATTTTCGTTGATGAAAATGCATATAGGTTCTGTAATCCCTGCTGTTTTTTAATCCTAAAGTTTGTTCATGGTTTCTATTCTCATGTACTTGTGTCTGTATTGTGTTGTTGCCATGTTGCCATGTCCATGTTATATAGGTGCTTAGTTTAGTCTAGCGTCACCATGGTCCATGAATAGAGAGTGTTTTCTTCTGAGTGAACAATTCTTCTAAACTTATCTCTGCCTCGTTGTGCCAATTGCCTATTGTTGCAATCTAGACTTATGTGGAGAAACAAGAAAAGTAGAAATGATGAATAGCAATTCTGGTCATCTCAAGTTTGTATACCAGCATATGGACCCTGAATTCTCAGATAAAAGCACCCCCTTCATGTAATTTTAGCAAAGAACACTATCGAACTCTGGTTCTAGTATTTTCTCTCTTTTCTTGCCAATGATTCAACTCTCTGGAAATGAACGGTAGTGTGTATGTGGGAATTTAGGTGCTGAAAAAACTCGCATGAATTAGCTAATTTAAAATTTACCACTTTGAATTCATACCTGACAATCTAGTCTTCAGTAATCGATTATATATGATTGATGCTGTAAGCCTGTAATATTGTCATCTTTAGTGGCCTCCCTGTAAGATATGAAAAAATGGCATCATATGGTGTTCAATAGTTTGTTTTCCGAGATCAAATCTTTGGTCCAAGCATTTCGTTCCATCTTGATGTTTTGAAATTTATGTTTTCAGGAAGTAGAAGGCGTTACAGATCTCAAAGTAAAACTTATTGAGGGTATTGCATGTGTGGAGGTTAGTTTCATTACACTTGGGTTCTTATAGTCGTATCTTTGATTTTTCATTTGAAAAGCAAACGCTCTATGCATGTGCAGTTAGAGAATGACTTCCAACACTGCTCTTAGTTTCTTCTTTGAAATGGAACTTCATTTGAACAGCAGTTGAACTAAACTTATAGATAGTTCAATGATTTGCTTCTGGTCCAAATATGGCCAGGGAACAGTAAGCACTCATTGCAACACTTACATGTCATTTTTTTTGTTCAAGTTTTTGTGCTTCTGGTCTTTAGCGTGTTTAATACTTCGTTAACATCAGGGGAGCTGTTTAATTAATGCTGCATTTTTATTTTGTGCAGTTAACAAAGCAAACAACCATACAATACAACAGGGGTGGCTTCCAACCTGGTTGAAACAATACAAGGCTCCGGCTTCAAGTTGCAAACACTTAATTTGAGCTTTCAGGATGATGAAGATTTCAACTAGGACGGGTCAATGGGTCAGGTCTCGGTCAATTAGTGATTGGTTCTTACACGTACGGTATGATATTAAAAACACAACAAAACCACACAGACAGCACCATGCATCTCTCAAGTTCTTGGGGGTAGATTCAACAGAAAATTAAGTTGTATTGGAAATTGGACGTGGGTTCATACAGTTACATAGTTGTTGCTGAAAAGTGCAAACTCCACCCACAAAGACCAATTGATGTTGAGCATTCCCTAGTTGATGATACAAAAGTTGTATTTCCTCCCAATTAGACTCCACATATACTCCATTTCTTTTTCTGCACTAGCTCGCACTCATTTTGCAGTCACCAAAATTCTCAATCGAATTGAATTTTAGGAGGTAATTTATTCTTTTTCTTCTTCTCGGTTCATCTGTATTTTATTCAGTTAGTTTTCACTTTCTCAATTTGAATCCTAAATGTTTGAAATTTCGAAGTAAATAATGAATTTTGAATTGTGGGTTTTACTGCTTGTGAATTTCAAATTTTGTTACCCAAAAAAAAAAAAAAATTCCGATTTGTTTTGTGTTTTTTGCTTAATGCTGTTTCTAATTAATTCCTGCTTTTGCTTCTGTTCTTACTCCCAATTTTGCTCCATGTAACTAAGGCTTAAAGTATCAATCATTCCATCCAAATATGTAGGGAAAAAAGAAATAATTGGGCTAGTCTTTTTATCTTGTCGGAACTAAGAGAAAAGAGCCTTTCTTATAGGCTAATGAACTAATTAAGAACTTGTCACATGCCCGCCTATAGATTATCACTCTTGCATGATCGAATTGAATAGCGCTGTTAGACCACTGGTTCTGATTATCTGCTTTGTCATTTTTTGTTGGTGATTACGGAAGCTGCTAAGGAAGATGAGTGATGTTGAAAAGGATTCTTTTTATCTAGTGAAGAAAGACTATTTTTTTGGAGTTTATAGAAGCTTCACTGATGTTCAAGGCTCTTCAATCTTCTGTAATTTTCTCAACTCAAATTAAACTGCATTTACAAAAATAAAAATAAAAATAAAATGAAATAAAAAATAAATTAATTAATGTTTTTTTTCTTTGTATTTCCCCTGCATGATCATTGATTCATTGTATATTGAGACATTTTGGATTGAAGGTTACAAGAAAAATTGGTTTGTAGAAACAATTGTTTTAGCACAGTTCAATGTGATAGATTTCACATGTCTAAAGTCCAAGGCTATATGCATACAATATTACTCTTAATGCTAAATAGCATAGTCTGTAAATCTTGGATGATCCGGTGATCTTTGACATTGTGATCCATTATATGTTTATATGTTTTGCTGAGATACACACGGAAAGCATTGTGGTAAAACTCGATAGAGTATGGGGAATTATGAATCCTCGATGGTACTACAAGAACAAACCTATCACTGATAATCATTGTGAAAAACTTGCCTTATTGCTTTTGGCAAGAATATCTTTGAAATGGTGATTGTAAGATATGAGTAAAGATTCACCAAATGGTGGATTGGGGAGAAAATTTAACAAGAGATAAAGTGAAGGGGAAATAGGACAGGAAAAGGGAAAAACAAAAAAAAATTCAGTTTCTCAAGGAATTGGTTCATGAGTCATGACTGCATGTTGGAATTGAATTTATCAATTTGAGACATAAATGCTAATTAGAAACTTTAATCGTGTATGTTCTGTTATCCTGTATGATATAACTTTTAATGGTACACCGACTGCTGTTTTGTGAATTAGTATCCTATATTTTTTCAGGTGCATGATCTGTCTATAAGTGTGCTTAAAGGGCACGGTTTGTCTGAAGAAGCTGAGGAATACCTCTCACATCATGGACTAGAATGCTGATTACACCAGTGATGCATGCAGTGCACATATTAATCTATTTGGCCAACTCCGAACCTGTCCATTTCAGGTTAGATATAAACATTTTATGTAGATGTTGAATAGGTTTGGTGTCATTTGTCAGTTTTTTGTACTTTGTACTACTAGGAAAACAATCACAAAACATATCTCTGAATTTGATACAGGGTTATAAGTTATAACAATAATATTGATCTATTTGGCCAACTCCGAACCTGTCCATTTCAGGTTAGATATAAACATTTTATGTAGATGTTGAATAGGTTTGGTGTCATTTGTCAGTTGTTTGTACTTTGTACTACTAGGAAAACAATCACAAAACATATCTCTGAATTTGATACAGGGTTATAAGTTATAACAATAATATTTTGATCTATTTGGCCAACTCCGAACCTGTCCATTTCAGGTTAGATATAAACATTTTATGTAGATGTTGAATAGGTTTGGTGTCATTTGTCAGTTGTTTGTACTTTGTACTACTAGGAAAACAATCACATAAACATATCTCTGAATTTGATATAGGGTTATAACAATAATATTGATTGCGTCAAGCATTTTTATGCAGCAGGCAAATTCTTCCAAGACTAAATCTCCTAGCAAGAATCATTCAGAGAAGAGACCACTGGTAATTTTCGATTTGACTTAATTTTAGTTTGAACTTTGAATATGTTTATCTGAGTTGTTTTTCGTCTGAGTATGCCAGAGTGTAAAGATCTGTTTGCAACTTTGCATATTCTCTTCTTGGCATGCCTATTTGTGGTTTTGGCCTTTTTCATAAGGCAATCCAAACAGTTGTGTGAATTATACTCCACCCAACAATTTGTAACTTCGTCATATTTGATTTTGATCTTTATATATTCTAAGTCCAAAGCTTCCCAAATTGGAAAACTGTCATCAAGTTGAGCCTGTTTCATCTTAAAAAATTATAAGACAAAAACAAATAGTAATAAAAAATTATATAAGACCTTATTAGATGAGTCTTATGTGGGAAGAAACATATTACGTATAAGACCCAACTTTTAACACCTCCAATCATGGGTCTTATGTAAGTCTTATACATAAGACTCACATAAGACTCATGGTTGGAGATGGTCTGCCAGACGACAAGAAAACTGCTAAAGTAACTAAACCAACATCATATGAATTGTAACTTGCGACCTCAGTTCTCATCAGAATCCTCTTACACGCCTAATCATAGATTCTGTGAGCTACTGCGCCTGGAAGAGTGAGCCATCCGAGATTGTGTGCACCTGGAAGAGTGAGCCATCCGAGGTTGTGTGCGCTTGGAAATGAATCTAGTTTGGGTTTTCTTTTTCGCCACCATGCCATCGGGAAAGGGTGAGACTAAGCTCTGGAGGCAAATCTCAGGACGGGGAAACGAACTTTTGAAACGGAGAAATCTAAAACCACCTGTTTTCGGTACGTAAAGAGTGATAAATGCTCCCCTCGACAATAGAAAGTCGCCCTCTTCTGTCACCCACAAAATCCTTGCTGCCTTTATATCATCGTAATACCTATCATCGCCAACAAAATGAGGTATACTTGCCATCATAACCCACGACGCATTATCCTGGAGCACCCATATATCCAATTGCCATCCAAACTGAGATACCAAATACATACGCCCTCCATGCACACTGAGCGTTTTTTGAAATCCAAACACATTATTAGGACTGATCATCATATTATTTGGAAGTTCTGCAGATCTTTGCACTTGACTAGTTAAATCCAAAGAAACAATCCTTAAACCAAAACCTGCAGCAATGGCAGAGTATTGAAGCAGCACCCAGTGAAACTCCCCATTCATAAACTTCCCTGTACCATGACCAGTACTGCACTCGAAATCCTCCAATCTTGTCCATGAATCAATCTTCAAACTATAAAACTTTGTTATATTGTTATTTTTCGAAGAAGAATATTCTTGTTCGATAAAAGCCACAATGTTGTAATCATGGGTGCGTTCGTCAAAACCAAAAGCACCACAGTGGACGACAATGTGTTTAGTATTATTATCATAATCAACAAGATCAGTAGTATAGTCGATGAAATCGGGCAATTTCCTGACTTGTTTGGTAAATGGATTCCATAAATAAAAGTCCCTTTGATCAAGTAGCGTCAAACAGAGGCCATTGCAGGTATACGACTGTTTATAAATATGATCATATTTCATAAACACGGGACAATCCAGCTCAATTGCATAACGTTGACTTACACTATAAGGAAGGTGGTCACCATCGTCATCATCATCATATACAAGTTCTTTATCTAATATACGAGATAAAGGAAAGGCCGTTGTGCTGGGTTTATCGAAAATGGTTGAAAGGAAGATGAAAATATAGGAGATACTACTCAAAGAACGGTTGAGATGGGCTTGGATAAAATCCGTGCTAGAGATCAATGAACACCATGACTTGCAAACGCACCTTAGTTTCCACGGGGAAGTGGGGATGAGATCCTTGACAAGATTTCGAAGATAATATCGTCCGGCAGTTGGGTCACGGCGGCCCCCATCACTTTGCGTTTTTTCATCACCATTATCTAGAATTCTAGATTGCTTGGAATTTTTTTCAGATGATAATCACGGGATCTATGTGATGTATATATATAGGGCTAATATTACAAGGTAGCAGCATAAGTAGAATATGTATAGGAATTGTATAGGATTATATATAGAACTCTACTAATCCGACTCCAACTTGTATTAACTAGGTTTTACTACATGTTATGAATAATTTACGTAGATCATTATTTTTTAAACCACGTATACCACTAACCTTATGGCTTATGGTATGTTTTGTTTGACCTATGCGCCGCGTTATCATTCTCTTCATTATAAATTACTCATGGCGCGACACTCAATCGGGCCTACCACATACGGATTTTTACATCCTGCATGAAAATAACTATTCCATCCGTACTCTCAGAAGTGTTCTGTTTTGATTTTTTTAGGTCAACAACTTTCATCTTTGACTCCTGATTACTCTTAAACTATAACGAAATTATATTATGAGAAAACTGAACGTTCGACAACACATCCCGTCAATCATGCCTTACATGTTTAACAATAGTTGTTGTAATAAACTAGGAAAAAGCTGAAATATTAGGTATCCGATAAATGATTCTTTGAAATAGATGAAAGGCTAGTAGAGTAGAATACATACTCTCGAAGCTTATAGGTGTATGTATATAGTAGAGTAGGATACTCTAGAAGTTCATAGGTGTATATAGTAGAGTAGAATACTCTAGAAGCTTATAGGTGTATGAATAACGTGGAAGCTCTGTAGATCTTTCCTAGATTTGTTGAATATATAGGGGTGGAACTCAACCGAGCAAGTGAGTGAATTGTAGAGTAAAAAAGTTGATGTGAGAAGCTTGAGCACTGTGGTAATACAATAAGTTTTCTTGGCAAGCTCGCTCTTTCAAGTTCACTTAGCACATGATGCGTTGAAATCAAATTTAATATTTGTTTAAGCCAAAGACCAATGCAAAACTACACAAAAGATTTAGTGCAACAGTAAGATGACCTCGAGTGGCGTTCTCTAAGAATTTAACTAGGCTTTCACTTTATAAACTCTACTAATCAGTGAAACAATTGTGCATAAAGATGATTGTATGCTCAAACATGCACTTAGAACTAGAGAATGAAACAATGGATTTGTTTTCAATAAGAGATAAACGGTTGGTGGTAGTCTAATTGGTATCAGGTATCTTTTATGCTAGTAAGTTCATGCGTAGATTTTTAGTAATTTATAACTCAATCTTAAATGGGTTCTAATTAACACTTAGTAAAAATTTCCACCATTACATATAATATTCAAAATTAAGTTCCCTTAATTTGAAGATGTTTGTGTTGGATACTTTGAACAAGATAGAGATTATAACATACACATTTCCTTTGAATCCTCATACTACATAGTTGAAAATTCAAACCTGTGATTCTATATACTACCACAAACACATACCGATTTAGCTACTCATAATGATTACAACATCAACTAAAATCATAAACAAGACATTAACTCTACAAAAGAATGTAACAATACATTAACTCTCCAAAATAATGTAACATACATTAACTCTACAAAATCTGACTACATTACGGGTTGTGGTCTCAAGCAAAATATACAGCAAAAGGATCTGCATCCAAGGGAGTGCATAGCTGCCTGTCTTGCCCACCTCTTGAGTGATGAATATCGTGACTCCGTTGTAAAACCTCCTCCTTCGAATATATCCTCCCTTATAAACTCAAATATGAAGGTGTCTGTCGGTATCCTATCATTGTTTATGACGCATAAATCCTCACCAGATCCAAATAAATGTAACTTGTGTATGGTTCCAAACTGAACTACCTTGTTACCACAAGAATGAGTGCACGGACAAGCCACCCAACATTCTTTGATGAATGGTGGGCCTCCAGTGATCTTAGTTCGATGACAAGCGCTGGAAAAGTAGACTTCGTGATGCAGGAGCATGTTTCCTCCGATAATTTTATATACTAGCAACTTTAATAGTGATGTCCATCAGAATTATAACATGGATAGCAATATGCTTCATGTAAGTAAAATGAGGAATGGGGTTCGGTTGACCTTCAAAAACTGTTGAGACAAACCAGGGAATTGGACTGTTTTCTTTTCCAGCAGAGATAGTCATTCATGACTACATGAATATGATTATATTATGTTAGTTCATATAAAGATCAGTGTTAGTTTCATATATGCATATCTATAGATGTTGTATCAAATGATATGGTCAACTTGTGATCAAAATATGTTCTATGAACGTTGCAGATCATTTTTCGACGAACTCGTAGAAAAATCAAACCTAAAGGCTCCAAGGTCAAGGTAATGCCTTTTCCAATCATTGACTCAGAGTCTCTCAGACCCTTTTTTAGGAGAGCATATTCGAGTATATTAGTATTACTTAAAAAAAAAATTTAAGAAGTTTTTTCCATCAGAGATAGTCATTCATGACTACATGAATATGATTATATTATATTCGTTAATATAATTTTTCCGTTTCCACACTCACAAAAAAATAAAAAAATAAAATAAAAATGAAGTAAATAACGGAGGGGGAAGAAAATTATTATTTGAACGCACATAAAAGTAACAATCATGCAATATAAACCCCAAAGGAAGTGAACAACAATATTGAAATCTAGCCTAGATCACAGATAATATGAACAAACCAAACCTAACCTTAATTGAAAAATCACCTGTTTGAAGCTCAAGAACAAAATAAATGTCTCTACCATGTCAGAGCGTCCTACCATCTTGATCCTTCTGAGTTAACTTGAGCACGAAGAACTGCAAGATGAATTTGAATTTCAAGAAACAAGAATATCGTTCAGCACTTCAGCTAGTGCAGTGTCATACAGAGAGTGTGGTTTGGTTCAGTGCGGCAGATAAAAGAGTTATTATTTTAAAAGAGGAGGGAAAATGCAACGGGTCGGTTTACAATTGGGAATTTTGGGTCACGTTCTATGCTTAATGGGTCGAGATGGCTGACCCAAAAAAGGGTGTTGGCACTTGGCACCCACACATTTCCATTCCTCCCTACCCTTAAAATTGGGAATGCTACAGAGATGTGATTGTGATTAGCAGATACTAATCCAAGCGTGTTATTATAAAAATAATAATAATAAAAAATCCAAGCGTGTTGGCCACTCGCGTTACTTCCAATTTAACATTCAAAGTCGAATTTCATGTCTCCACAGAAAGACCAAATTGAAATCTAACTTCACCATAGATAATCCCCACTTTCCGGCTGAGAACCCAACCGTGAATCCGGCCGATAGATAGTGAAACTTATAAAGACACGACAGGAAAACAAACTTCGAATTCAAAATAAAACATAAACTTGTTCTTTTCCGTCCAGTCTTCACCAATGAAATCGATCTCTCATCGATACAAGGTCTCACCCAAGCTTGGAAAAGACGGAATGGAAGTCGAATCTGACTCGTCCCAGTTGATATGGTCCCTGGCAATGCTAAATTTGGTAAAGATGCGGTGGATGCCAAGGTATGCATGCAAATCGTGTAGTTGATCAAATGGCAAAGCTTGCAATCGATGAGGAATTTGGCAATAGAGGAAGACATGGCGATTTATGCTTTAAAGCTATGTTTTAAAAAACGGAGCCGGAGGTTGAGCCGGACACCCCCCGAAAAGGTTTAATCGTGGTCAGACCTGTTGAGCCAGTTGAGTCGGTGTACTATTATAATATTACAGTAAAAACTCCATACAGTAATATCGTTGGGACTGACAAAAAATATTCTTATAAGGAGTTTATTCCTAAGTAGAGCTTTGTATGTAATTTTTTCCTAACAAAATAACATACTATATAATGTTTAAGTGCTAAAATACATGTTAAACTTGTTTTGTCATGTTAAATAATTGCAATTACAACAACCAAATGAAAATTGATGTCTTTATTTTATCACCCAGATGAGCAACAATTTGTGGATGTCTTAACTGATGATGAAATCGTTGAATCAATTACACAAGATACAGATAGGGGTAATTCAGATAATGATAGTGTAGAAGTACAAAAAGTTTCATACCAACAAACTTTAAGCACGTTTGACAAGTTAATATTGTTTTGGGTTCTACAAGAAGGTCTACATGCATGTACGTGAATGGGTTACTAAACACATGCAAGTTAAAATATGTGATTGTAACTCAAAAGTTAAAATCTCTTTCACATACAACTTTTCACATGTATTTTGCATATCAAATTTTATTTTATGTGTAACACATACATATATTTATATATTTATTTATGTATGCAATTTATTACTATATGCAGGTATAGTTCTTTAAGATGAGACTTCAAAAAGTTATAGAATATTACAATGTGAAGTTTATTCTTATTTATAACTGGTTCCAAGTTGGAACTGAGGATTTTTATTACTATAAGGAGTTTATTCCTTTATATATAGAGTATTTCTTTAGAGAGTGGGCGTTCGATCGATGTGCATGTAGAAAATAAAATTGTAAAAATTAAATTCGAATGAATTGAGGAGTACAAATCGATATCTAATCATCCCATTCTAGTCTTTCAAAGCTGCGAACTGTAATCTTCAGAGTTTTCACTTCCAAAAAATGTCAATTCAAGGCCTTCACAATTTTATCTAAAATCAAATATTCCAACATTATGATTTTTTTTTACAAAGTACAAATATACTGGCTTGGTAAATGGAAGTTGAATAATAACCAAGTTGATGACTAATGTCAAAGGTACACACATCAAGCACATGATAGTGGGCCGTGGTATATCACACGTCAATGCATACCTTTTTTGATCATCAGGTACATACACACCCTTATTTAAGTTTGGCTACACAAATTTATTCGCAAATTCATCAGTTATTGCCAAATTAGTCGGCTGGAAGAGTAATATTTTGTTAGATAAAATATTACTCTATTTGGAAAGCCTATTAAACCTATCGTGAGATTAGCTCTATTTGGGTCCATAACTTTTTAGGGGACTATTAAAGCCCCCAATATCAGAAAAGGTCCAATTAGTTTATCAATTACATATTAGACCTCGAATTTGACTTTTGATGAGTTAGGAAGAATTAAGTTATCTTTAAGAAACAAACAAACCTTAGTATTTTAAAAGAAAAAATAAAATAAATTAAATTAAAAAATAAAATAAAAATCAGAAATAAAAAAAATACTATTGCTCTGCCGGAGCTTTGACTGCTCCGATCAGAGCAGTACCTCGGAGCTTTAACCGCTCCGATCGGAGCAGTTGCGGCTCCAATCGGAGCATAGAAGCTCCGATCGGAGCTGCTGTTGTTCCAATCGGTGACTGCTCCGATTGGAGCAGTAGTCTGGGCGGAGCTCAGACGGCGGAGCTGCTCCACCATTCTCATTTTTCACTTATTTTTTTCATTTTTTTAATTGTTTTAATAAAAAAATATTAAGGCCATGTTTGTTTTGAGCTAATGACAGTTCTGTAAATAACTATCGGTCAACCCAAAATCCAGATTTGAGCCCTGATATGTAATTGATAATCTAATGTGACACCTATCATGAGATTAACTCTATATTCTCGTCTAAAAATGTGTAAGTTAAACTGTCCATGATTGGAGATAGTATAATGAAGTAAAATACTACTTCCTCCGGAAACTTAATAGTTTTACACTTTGTTTTTGTTGACTTTTTTATGTCCGGTTTGACCTCAAAATAATCATAATTGATTACGAAAAAATTAATTTTAAAAGTTATATTATACGAATATAAGAAGTATACTTTTATAATATAATTTTTTAAATTATTTTTTTTCAACGAGTTATTATTAGTTTGAGGTCAACCGGACATCGAAAAGTCAACAAAAATAAAGTGTAAAACTATAAAGTTTCCGGAGGAAAGGAAGTATACAAAGGATTAAATTTAACTAATTTATGATACTACATAAATTAATGCATATTTGTTGCATAATTCTGACAACGTAGCTCATTATTAAGGTCACTGTACTGCAGCAGCAGACAAGACTCAACTAAACATCCGTTTCCCCAAAACTAATTAATGTTAACAACACACATAAACATGTACTGATCTCCTCAAATTAATGGGAAATGCACAAATATGCGTGCTATCAGTTAGTTAATCTACCAATCACAATTTTCGAGTGCACTACTAGTAGTATAAGTATCTCGACTTATAATGATCGATGGATATCATTATGTTGTGGTTTTGTCCATTTTATTTGACAGGTTCGGGTGTTGTATATTCTTCCCGGGTTTGTATTTTTTTGTACTCTCATCTTTTTAATAATATTTTTAAAAAGAAGAAAAGAAAAAAAACCCTCAGAGGTACATACAGTATAAATATAATAGATATGAACTTTTGCAAATTTATAAATTTAGAATGGGTTAGTCTACCGGTCACAGACTCACAGTCAGCCTCAGCCCACAGGGACCAGGGCATATTATGGGTTCATTGGATAAAAAATGAAATAAGATAACCAGATTTAAGAGGTAAAATTTTAACGGTAACCTTAGTGCAGTGCAGTGTCAAACACTCTGAACAAACCATTCTCATCCTACTCCACCTCGATCGCACTTTTTTACATACCAGGAGTATACGCAGATGAGAGAGTTCGTAACATCTAATAAACGATAAATCAAAGTTCTCAAGCTTAAAACTGGCACACATTTCTCAACATACCCAAAGTAAAAATGTAGTATATCCTCATATAATCCACCACCTCAATGTACCCTTTAAATCACTTTGAACAATCCCCTGTAAGCTAAATATAAATACAAAAATCAAGAATAAAACAAAAAATCGATCATCATCATCATCTTAACAACACAAACTCAAAACAATAGTACACTTTTTTGCTTCTCCTCAATCAAAAGGGGAGTTTTTGTTTAGTTACCTCTCTCCAATCAATTGTTAAACGCATCACACCTCCTCCTAATCTCACCTTGCCTCCCTGTCAACACCCCAAACTCACTCAGCTTCACCATCGCCTTGGCGAACGCGTCAAAAAACGCCATCTGGTTATTGGAGTAGTACTCCACCAGAGCCCTCGTTCTGCTATCCGAACTCATCACGTGGTCCGATTGCAACAGCCCCAACCCCTTGTTGATGTTAGTATAGTACACATTGTCAAACTTGTTCGGGGTGATCACGTCGTTAAACACCGACAATGTAGGATTCTTCTGGTAATCTGCACAGGCACTTCTCAACGATTTCGCAAATTCTCCGTAGTATGCTGGATCAGACTGCTGCGTGCGGCTGTAGTTGTATAGAATGGAGCTGAACTCCTTGCAGTGTGAGAATCCGATTGTGTGTGCTCCGGTCAACGCCACCATTTCCTGCCATTGACAACAACAATGTAGAAGATTTTAACTAATAATCCACATTACTAGTTATGATAAATTGATAATCTACTCGATAAAATCAACATGAAATTTTAAACTATTTAAAAACAACATGAAATCTTCTACTATCAATTACCTGAGTGGAGAAGCCTTTAGATTTGAACAAATTGATCATCTCATTCATCGACATTGTCGATTTGGGGAGATTTCCCTCCACGTCACTCGCCGACGAACGGATAGAATCTCTCCGGCCAAGTTTGACAGCGTAGTAGGGCCCACCCATCATAACAACCAGATTCCTCGTGGCGACGGCGAGGATATCGGCGCAGGAGACAACGCCGGGGCAAGTGAGCTCCAGAGCAGTTTTGGCGCGAACGACGACATCGAAACCGTCTCCAGGGAGCGAGAGGTTGATATCGGCGTCGCGTTCGGCCTGGTTGAAGCGCGTGGAGGTGATGAGGTTGGAGGCATCGCAGCCGTGGACGAAGCAGTCATGGAAAAACAGGCGGAGCGTGGCGGCGGCGGTGGTAGGGGAGGAGATCTGCTTGTTCGTGGTGGTGTCCTGGACTATTTGCTCGAATTTGGGGCATTTGCGGCGGTAGTAGGCGGTGGTGAGATAGGACTTTCTGCTCTGCTGCCGTTGGGTGTCTACGGCGGCGGCGGTGGAGGCGAGGAGGATTGTGATGAGAGAGAGGAGAAGCAGTGGTTTCGCCATTAATGGATGAGTTGAGTTTTGTTATGGTTTGGATTGGTTTTGGTTTCTCTGAAAATGTTTGGGAAAGTGAAGCTTTTTGAGGGGCTTTAGTGGATTTGAGCTGGAAATGAATGGCAGTGTAATAGTGAGGGTTTGGGGGACACGCGCGGGATGGGGATGGTGTGTGTCACACTGTCACTATGGGCTGTAATCAGCTTTGTTGGAGTTATTTTGTCTAACACCCTTAGTAAATCACGTTATTGCATTCGAGACCCTATTGTTTTATATTCCATGTCAAAATTACCCAAATTGCATAATTTTTAATGGAACATTAAAAATGAAAAACCTGATAATTTGATATTGGAAATTTTTAATTATATTATAGACTAAAATCCAAACACTCCCGATTAAATCAATCAAGCGTATCAATATTTAATGACGGGAGAAGATGGCAAAACATAAAAGTAAATGAAATATAATTAGATTATGCATAGATTGCAGTAATAATTTATAATTTTGGAAGATTTTTTTTTCTTTAACTATTGAATCATTGAATGTAATTTATTTCAACATTAAAGCTCAAGATTATGTATTTATTTTAACATTAAAGCTCAAAAGTGCCATACACTAATTTTATTAACTTTTGAACACCTCATGTAATAATTAACTATATTCCTTCATCTTCCTCGTCATTAAATACCTTGCTCGCGGAGTGAAAATTCTGGACTATTGGATAATTGATGACTGCATGTCAAGCAACCATTGAGGGAAGATGCCCTATAGAGTTTACTGCCTACTACCAGTAGCATTTTTTCATTTAGTAGGTAAGTCTTGTAAAAGTTATAATTTTTCTAGTCACTTGGGTATAAATTTCACTACACTATACTGTTGTAGCCCCATAAGTGCAACTATTGAAATGACGAGACCTATTTGGAGAGGGATGATTATTCCAGGTATGAAATGTAATAAACGTTTTGTGCTGCAAGAAATACACACGCGTCCTCTCGTCATTGCACTAATCACGGGGTAGTGGATGGAGCTGGATGGTGGGGTCCATTTGATCCAGTAATTAGTCGGTGGGTTATTTTAATTAATTGTTCTTGCTTTGAGGATTTTTATCTGCTCCATAGAAAAATTTACCAAGCAATTTATGATCATTATTTTTTTATAAATAAATTCACAGTCGTTACTCACTAGATAAATATCACACAATAACTTGAAATCCTACGAACCATGTTGCAACATCCTCAATTTAGAAGGTATAAATAACAAAAATTCACTCTCAATGAAGTTTAAATATGTGACCAAATAGAATATTAATCTTTAATGTTAATCATGTTGAGTAATTCTTTTACTCATCTGTTTTTATGTTTTTTTTATTCTTTACGTATTCATTTTTCGTCCGTTTTTTAAACTTTTTACGTTTTCTTTTTGATAAATTTCTATTTCACAACTTTATTGTGGGTTCTGCCACTAAATCAAACACTACAGTCATTATAACAATCTCCTAAAATACCGCTTCAAAATCAAACATAAAGAAATTAAAAAAACGGATGAGTACTAAATTTTAAGATGGCAACCGGCAAGTAATTTACTCTTATTGTTAGTGACTCGTGTGTCGAAAGTAGATTCTTGTAGTAATTGAACCGGCAGCGGCATATCGAAGTGTACAAAACTACAAATGCTTTAAAACTTTACAGCACACTGTCATATTATGACTACTATCCAAAGGCGATTAAAAAAAAAGAGACTATTATCCATAAACTAACTAATGAGGGTCGATCTCTTGCATTGCATTAAACGATAATCTTTGGATGTAAACTCGTAACTACACGATTATTGTTTTAAACTTTCCGAGATCTTTTTTTAATCGAAACTATAAATTACTTTTAAATTATACATGAATTATAGAAAATGTTAGAAAAATATATATTTTTATAATATAATTTTATTATATTCTTTATAATAATGTAATTTAAAAGTAATTTTCGATTAAAATTTTAAAAAAATTCTTAAAAAGTTAAAAGTTACCCAGAGAGTAACTATTTTGAGCGACCTAGTAGAATAAAAAATATTTTGATCTAGTGTACTAAAATGTCTATTTATATGTAAAAAGGTTGTACTTCACGTAATCTTGTGTCTTGTCCCTTTGTATTTATTCCCTTGCCTCTTTGTATTTATTCTCATTATTAATTAGCATTATTATTAACTTTATTATCTTCACATTTCATGTTGCTTTATTTGTTTTTATCAAATTAATTACATTCAAACTTTAAGCATACTCTCGCAGGTTAGCAACAACATTTTCATATGCACTTCATATTCATGTTAAGTATTATTATTGTTTTCTAATTTTTTATTTCATTTTTTTATTCACCACAATGTTCTCTCTGTTGGTCGGGCAATATCGGTACTTTTATCATTTATCACGGAACTCTCCTATCATCACCACTTTTTACCTTCACAAATCTTGAAATAAAAATTTACTTTAAATAAACTCAAATTTCTTTAACACTTATTACACTTTTTATCTTCACAAATCTTGAAATAAAAATTTACTTAAATAAACTCAAATTTCTTTTAACACTTATTACTATCAATCGATGCATGGTACGTATTATTATTAGTACTATTAAGTTAGGGGTGTATTAGATTAGGGTAGATTTATTAGGGATATGGGAAGGGCATTATTGAAGGGCTAAATATGGGGGTTTGAGGGGTACGTACTAGCTAGTGTGAGATTTATTTATTTATTTATATTTATTTTTTTGCAACTAGTGTGAGAAATTATGAGATGTGGAAATTTGTAGACCGTCGTCTACGGTTCGCACATGATCTCTCTCTTAATCATTTTCATCACATGATATGTACCATGTTCACTCCCTATCTTTTTTTTTTAAAATCAAACATTATAACTTCAAACAGTGCACTCTATTCCGCTTGCGCTCCCTCTCATTCAATTCTACTACGTGTATGAATCTACCCCATTAGACTTATACGTTTATATTTTTAACGATTGATTTTATTTCATATTTTTGTTAACGTTTCGACTAATTACAAGGGTTAACACTTAACATGTACTATATGATACGAACTTTAAAAAATTATTACTTGTATATGAAACGGAAGGAGTACATTATTTTATATTATCAGAACACAACGGTCCTCCTCTATTATTTGTTGTAGTATGACACCAATGACAGATTGTATGATGTCTGATGAATTTATACACGTAAGTGAAGACTGTATTATTTATGCTGTAAAGGTTTCAAATTATTTCTCTCATCATTAGCAACTTTCTGTCGGTAATACTATGAAATTGGTTTCCATTATTTTCATTCAAATAAAAATTCTAAACCCAACTTGTATGAGTTTAAAGCATTTATATAGATCGGACCGATCTAAATTAAATTTATTTATAACATAAAAAATAATTAATCAAATTTAAAATGAACTAAAGTGATTGTCATTTGTGACTGGAAATGCTTTAATGAATGAAATACTGGAGCTTCCAAAGAACTTTAGTACTATATCACATCTGTTTCCTAGACAGGTTCTTCGAGGATCTTGTTTGAATGTCTTTTGTGTATACGCTTGTTAGAGCGAAAAGCAAGAGCACAAACTTGAGCATTCATGATTCCGAAATGGCTGGTGCTGTTCCCTATTTCCATCCAAATTCCTGTATTTCGAACATTTGACACGAAAGTACAACTATCAGATATCAGTAAGTTTGAGGACAAGTGATGAATGCGTGTGTTGGAGACATACCAGGAAGAAGAAGTGAATTGTCATAACATCCGAACAGATTATGACGAGGAAGTAGCATCCCAGTAAGGGAAACTCTAATCAATTTCGTAATTGCAGTAAATGCACATTTGCAGTTAAGATACACCAAGTTTTGTATTTATAATTACAAAAACAACCAGCTGAATCATGGAAATATGTCGAAGACAACTAAACCTTTAACAAGCCAGTAAAAGATGTTGATGTTCTACTGAGACAACAAAAGTTTACAAAATCCGTAAATTTTGTGAAGCCTTATACTCTCTCAGGAGGTCTTTATTTAACAAATCGGGTGTCAAATAATTCTACAGGTAAATCAATCAGTCCTCGGCACTTCCTGATACACAATGCTCGTAGTGAGTTCATGAGGCCTTCTTCTTGTGAATCTCCTCTTCTCACATATGGAATTGACTCCAGTTCTGGGCAATCAGATATGATCACTAGTTTCTTTAGAGCCTTGAGGGTGTTTAGATCAAGCTGTAGCTGTCTTAATTTTTCACACGAACTGATTTCCAATGTTCCAAGTGACGTGAGGCTTGTTACAGGTGGAATTAATTCAAGTTCCGGGCAGCAGTGTATTTTTAATGCCTCAAGAGATGACCCACCACCAACTGAGTTTGTAACTGGACTCAAAATTCTGTCATTTCCATTCTTCCCGAAAATCTCTACCGGGAAACAAGTCAACCCTGCCAAATTTGTGATGCTAATTATTTTGAGGTTGCTGGAGCTACTACAAACGCCTGCCAAAGAAAAATATGAGCCCACCCTGTTCACTTCCAAGTCTTCAAGCACGGAAAATGAGTCGGAACAGTCTTCATCATGGGACAATCATTAATAACCAAGTATTTAAGGCAGGGAAACACAATTATTTCACCCTCCACCTCTGCCCAATCACTTAACTCTGGCATCTGATACAACACTAGCCTTTCAAGTGCTGGAAATGCAATAATTGGTTCTCCAAACTTTGCATCTCCGGTCATGCTTGATGTGTTAACATCTCTAATTCCGTAAAATGAATGGCCTATCGCTCTTAATTTGGACAGGCATTTGAACCTCAGAAACTTCAGGTTTGGGAGGTGGCCAAGCATCGGAATTTTTCACATTCTTTGCAATCTTGGAGGCTTACGTCTATCAAATTGTAAAGCAATTCGCGACTTCCTTGAATGTGATTGTGTACCGCCATATCCATTGTCCATGGAGGAAAACTTCTCCCATTGTATCCAATTATCTCTAAGGACTTCAACTTTGGGTGAGGTTCTAGTCCATCCAACACATTTTCATCATTCATTTCATCAGATGGATTCCATTTGAAAACCAACCTGAAAATCTCTGATTTTTGGACAACCCTGCCTGTTCTTTATCTTTCACCCTCTCAAGATTTTGAATCTCCACTTCTCCTTTGAGATTCTTTAATTTTCCAAGCTCTTCGATACTGTGTCCTTTATCATGGCCCACTTTGTAGCATGGAAGTGTTTGAAGAGAAGATAATTTACCTATTCCGGGAGGTAACTCAGTGGACGTTGGTATATGTAAATGTCTCAGACTAATCATGTTGATTACTGAGCTCGGAAGAATCTCCAACCGGATAATATCCTTGGCATGATCACAAATCCATAACAGTTTACCAATCCAATCTGGTCAGCATTTGATTCCTGTCTTTGAGATGTTAAGAAACCTCAAATGTATAAGATTTCCTATCGCTGTAGGCAGCTCTTCCATCTCCACACCCCTCAAATTTAAGGTGTACAAACATTTGAAACCTGGGAACGGGTTAGGTAAGGTTTTACCATTGACGAACAGTGTGCGCAAGTACTTTTTTTTTATCTTGTGAGATGGCATCTTGTTCATCCTTCACCATAAGATATTGAACTCTGTGCGTACCTTTTGCAATTGAACATGTGAGATCTTGAACAAGATCATGCATCTTACAATACAAAATATTTCCAAATTTATCACACACTTCGTCTAGGAACAAGGAATTCCCCATGAGATGGTTGAATATTTCATCGCCTATAGTTTCCATATCTTTTGCTCCATCAACTTGTAAAAATCCTTCACCCATCCAAAGCTCGATCAGTTGTTTCCTATTGATTCTAAAATCTTGCGGAAATATGGAACAATATGCAAAGCACTTTTTATGCGCATATGGCAAACGATCGTAGCTTAACTTTAATACCCTTTTAACAGGGTCACCTGGACCAAATCTCAACAGTTGCTTTGCTAGAATAGACTGCCACGCACGTTTTGATTTGTTACGCAATAACCCCCTACTACTGTGGCAGCAAGTGGTATACCACCGCATGTTTGCGCAATGCGTGTAACCACTTCTTCAAATTCCTTTGGAACTCCTCCTCGAAAGCCCTTTGATTTTATGATGGACCAACATTCATCTCCGGACAATTTACGTAGCGGAGGGGTGGACACAGTTTGCACATAGGAACCAATGATTCCACTTCTTGTAGTAACAATAATGCAGTTTCCCTTAACAGAAGATACTCCAGATAAGGCACTCATAAAAGCATCCCATTCATTCACATTCTCATTCCAGAAGTCATCAAGAACCAGCAAGTATCTTTTGCCTTCCAATCTCTTCCGAATATTATCCAAAACAGCTTCTTCACTTTGCATTCCTTGAACACTACCTCCGGTTAATGTTTCAAGAATTAATTTGAACAAAGTCATTGTGTTCACACTAATAGCAACACACACCCATATTTTTTCATCAAAATGATCTCCTACTATTTGATGACGGAGTAAGTTTCGAGCAAGTGCCGTTTTCCCAAGTCCACCCATGCCAACAATCGAAATGACAGAAATGATTTGCTCAGGTGAAGTTTTAACAAGCAGGTCAACTATTTCCAGCACTTCATTTTCTCGCCCTACGACGTTTGGCTCGACATAGAATGAGTTGGTTTGCAGTTCAACTGATCCAACAATATCAGAATGACCAGTGCCCATTACTGCCATTTGGAGGCCGTACTGCTTGGCCTGCTTGTTAATAGCTTCCAATTTCTTGTTGAGACTCTTAATTCTATCAGCCATTTCCATGCGAAAATTACCAGATCTGAAGAAATTAGTTACCTCATTCAAAGGTAGGTTTGGATTCTCCACCTTTTTGCGGAGAATTTCGTAATTGAACTCATCCAACATGGCATCTACATCAAAAACCACATCTTCGAGCTGCTCCATCCAACGCGTGACAGCCCTGCTATTGACTTGCTTCATCTCAGCATCAGCTAAAAAATCTTGAATCATCAAGAGTGAGTTTCTCAGGTCATCCATATCATCATCTACACCCCAGAACTGATTGATTTGTTCGATGGGTCCTTGAATAATATTTTGTAGTGCAACCTGAATGGTGGCACCCAAGGCTGCTCCAACCAAAGTCAGGTCCATTGGTTTTTTAAGAGAAAGCTAAACAGAGAATTTTGTATGTACTGATATATGGAAAAGGATGAAACAAGAGCACCAGAATATGAAATGAGATTGCTTGTTCTTGATTGATCGATCACAAGGCAGGTAAAGGGAAATACAGAAAATGAGATTGCTTGTTCTTGACTGATGTTTTTTTTTTTCCTTAACAGATGAAAACAGAGAATGGAAACTGGAAATGCAATATTTGGATTTCAAGGCTTCAGAGAAACATAAACAGAGAGGACATCCAAGCAGAGAGTGTGTTTTTTTTTCTTTCTAAATTATAGAAACAGAGAAACTGGAAATGAGATATGTAATGAATGGATTTCAAGGCTTCAGAGAAACAGAAACAGAGAGTAAAGCAAAACAGAGAAATTTTGTGTAGTGAATGATTGATTGAGAGAAAGTGGAGTCTTTGCGAGTAAACATCAGTTGGTAATTGAAAAATGTCAAGGGACCGAAATGCGTTCGTTTGGTGAGGAAAGTACAGAGAAACTACAAGGGCGGGCTGCCATTATGAAATTGAAAAGTAATCTCAACTTGTTTCATTTTCATTTTAATTTAATCAGAAGTCTTTCTGGAGTCTTTCTTTTACAATTGATTCTTTGGTATTATGTTATCTGTAGTTTTCTTGCCGAGGAATCATCAGTATTGTTAACCAAAATTTCCAGCTAATCCTAGTTTGTCCTTGTTAGAAGACTTTTTTATGTGCCATCTTCAATTCTTCATTCACAGCAATCATATCGTTGTCATTTTTTATGTGCCAGGGACGGGTAACAATTCGGTGTGACCTTGGCTATTGATTTCTATTTCTAAAGACGTTATAATACAGAGTTTATTGCACTTAATTCACTTCCGGCCTGCTGTATCCATATTGAGGCCAAAGACTCTTTATGATAACTTATCAAGTTCAGTAAGAAACCAAGTCGAAACAAATTTCACGACGAATATCATCTTATAGCTTCATGTTCCCCCAGCACGTCAACGTCAACCTGTTACTTTTAATTTTTTTTAGCTAAGAATTTGGCATTTTCGGAAAGGGTGGATTCCATTCAATGATCTTCAACGCAATGCAAGAATATTGAAGTTGATCATCATAGCAGTAGCAGTACTAGTCACATAAATAATAAGTGTTATATTGACTACTTACAATGTTTCTCACATAGTTTCCTTCTTGGCATGGTTTATCATTCCAATTAAGCTAAATATTTGCACCAAAAATTACACATGATTCTATTCGACAAGAAGATAAATGAGTTCATCTATATAAACTGTAGAATCTTCTTCACCACAACATTAACCTGAACACAACGCTACAAAATTTCACTAACCTCAGCATCCCACAATGAAACAGGGGATCACATTGAACGGAGCAACCACAAGACTGGAGTTTCCGAAGACTTACAAGTTACAAGTACTATATAACATTTGTTAGACAGCTGCTTCGAGGATCTTGTTTGAATGTCTTTTGTGTATACGCTTGTTATAGCGAAAAGCATCAGAACAAACACGACTTGAGCACTCATGATTCCGAAATGGTGATGCTGTTGCCTATTTCCATCCAGCTTCCTGTATTTCGAACCTTTGACACGAAAGTATAACTGTCAGATTTCATCAAGTAAGTTTGAGGACTAGAGATGACTGGAAGCGTGACTGAGGGATGTACCAGGAAGAAGAAGTGAATTGTCATTACATCCGAACAGATTATGACGAGGAAGTATCATCCCAGTAAGGGAACTCTAATCAATTTCGTGATAGCCATATAAAAATTGAGATCCCTAAGCCCCATGGTTTTGGATAATAATGAAGATACGCAGAAGCAAGAACCCCAACTAGCAAGAAAATCCAAGTATATGTAGTTTCAGAGAGGATACTGATTTTTATTTTTTTTAAAAAGTAAATTCTTTGATAAGAAACATGAGGTACAGAGGAGTTCAGAGTAGTTTTAACCGTACAAGACAAAGTAGAGACCAAGTCATTAGCTATTACAGACCGGAGTGAAACTGGACAACTATCAAACGCAAGTAACCTAGTTTTAGCAAAAGAAAGTGTCTGATTTGGAACATTGCTTAAAAGCTTAGAGTTACACTCATAACCAATAAGGCAATAATATCCTGGATTGTAGTGCGGTGGTGCCATGCTAGACAATGCAACATAACTAGAGTCAGTGATGGAAAGTTGAATTGCTATTTTAAAACCATTTTAACAGCAATAAGTTGAGCAGTAATACTAATATATTAAGAAGCAGCTCTTATAAACTTCCCTCCATTGTCCCTTATTAAACAACCCACACCTGATTTACCTGGACTTCCTACAACTGAACAATCAGTGTTCATATCTTTCTTGAAGCAACAGTTTTTGTGACAGGAAAATTTATTAGCATATCTTTATTAAGGCTGAAAAACTTAGCTTATATACTTTTTTGGTTAATAGGCTCTTTCCTAATAAATGCTTAACTGTTGAAAATTGTGGTTGGCTCAATCACATGTCAGTACCCTTCTAACTTCTGAGTAATCATACTCCTATGAAATGCTCCACCCTGTGTGAGATGAACGATTTCTTGCTCTTTTTTGGTAAAACATTATCTAGTCAGACACCTACGATAAGCTCTTAGATGCCAAATTTCTATCTTTTGGTCGATTCGTAGATACCCTGGAAAGCAGCAAGTCCCAAGTGTTTGCTTCCAGTTTAGTTTCAGATACAGAGACTCTCTGGGGTACTAGTACTAGTCTACATTTATTTCACTTCTGTTACCAACAATAGTATATGTTAAATATATTAATACATGTGAAATGAGATCAGGAGAAAAACCATATAGAACTTCAGACGGACTATACTGTTGCGAGAAGGAGAGACTTCACATGCATATATTGCCCATGTCCAATTATGGACTAACATATGTCATTTAGATTCAACGACCTAATCTTAATAAAACTGAACTGGGTGGTTATAGATAACATACCTAATCCTTGATCCATTTTCCACAACCTATCAGATCATCGCAACTCACAAACTATCTCCTGACTCAGCGATCTGCAAGTCAGAACATGAAGGAAAATGTAAAGACTTGCAACAATATATTTTGTTCTTTCATCTTTTGGTATGAAGTGCAATGCAGCAGCCTTGTGATTACATTAAATGGGAGTAATAAAGAGATCTTACCATCTATGAGAACTTGTTTGATAAGGGAAATCTTTGGCCACTCAGGAGCATCGGCAGATACAGTAGTAATGCTAGTACTGCTTTCTTTCTTTCCACACCTCTCCGCTAGCATTGGACACTGAGAAATCCATAAGGTATTTAAATTGGTGAGATTTTGCATGGATTCCTTGGAGGGAAGATGTCTTAGCCTTTTGCACCTGGAAATGCCCAATGTCGTTATAGAAGTGAAGTTCCCAATACACTCTGGCAAAACCTCAATCATTCCAAAACCATGGAAACCTAACTCTTGAAGAGTTGTGAGGTGTGGAATCTGATCAGGCAGAGAGTCCCAATCCTCTTTCCCGAAAACATTTAATACTTCAAGAGAGTGGAGGTTGCAGAGGAGGCCACTGAGATTTTGTTGGAAGGAATCGAAACTCAACGAGTCTGAGAATCCACCAATGCTTAAAAACCACAAACTCCTATTTAGACAACTAATCTCCCTACTTGGGAATATCATCAATTTCGGTATCCCAAAAAGCCTCAAATTCTTGAGGGAAGACATCCTCGACAGACAAGGTAATAAGATCGTACCTAGATTCTCCATATTCTCCAACTCATACAAGAACAAATTCTTGAGGGAAGACAAACAACACTCAAATAATTCAACGGGCAAATCAGTCAGTCCTCGGCAGTGCGAGATACTCAATACCTGGAGTGAGGTCATGTGGCCTTCTTGTTGTGAATATCCTCCTCTTCTTACATATGAAATTGACTCCAGTTCTGGGCAATCGGATATTGATAATTCCTTTAGAGACTCGAGGGTGTTTAGATCAAGTCGTAGCTGTCTCAATTTTTTACACGAACTGATTTGCAATGATCGAAGTAAGGCGAGGCTTGTTACAGGTGGAATTAATGCCTCAAGAGATGACCCACCACCACCTACTGAGTTTGTAACTGGATTCAAGTTTCCGTCACTTTTATTGTTCAGGAAAACCTCTACTGGGAAACAAGTCAACCCTGGCAAATTTGAGATGCCAACTGTTTTGAGGTTGTTGGAGCTACATACGCCTGCCAAAGGAAAATCTGAGTCCACCTTGTACACTGCCAATTCTTCAAGGCACGGAAAATGACTCGGAACAGTCTTCAACATCGGACAATCATTAATAATCAAGTTTTTAAGGCATGGAAACACTGTTATTTCACCCTCCACCTCTGTCCAATCACTTAACTCTGGCATTTTATACAACTCTAGCCTTTCAAGTGCTGGAAATGCAATAATTCGTTCTCCAAACTTTGCATCTCCGGTCATGCTTGATGTTCTAACATCTTTAATTCCGTAAAATGAATGACCTATAGCTCTTAATTTGGACAGGCCTCGGAAACACAGAAACTTCAGGCATGGGAGATGGCCAAGCATCGGAACTTCTTCACATTCTTTGCAATCTTTGAGACTTATGTCTATCAAATTGTAAAGCAATTCCCGACTACCTTGAATGTGATTGTGTACCGCCATATCAATTGTCCATGGAGGAAAACTTCTCCCATTGAATCCAAGTATCTCTAAGGACTTCAAATTTGGGTGTGGTTGTAGTCCATCCAACACATTTTCCTCATTCCTTTCATCAGATGGATTCCATTTGAAAACCAATCTGAAAATCTCTGATTTTCTGGACAACCCAGCCTTCCCAGCCTGTTCTTTATCTTTCACCCTCTCAAGGTTTTGAATCTCCACTTCTCCTTTGAGATTCTCTAATTTACCAAGCTCTTCAATACTGCGTCCTTTCTCATAGCCCACTTTGTAGCATGGAAGTGTTTGAAGAGAAGATAATTTACCTATTCCAGGAGGTAACTCAGTGGAAGTTGGAATATGCAAATGTCTCAGACTAATCATGTCGATTATTGAGTTCGGAAGAATCTTCAACCAGATGTCTTCGTTGGCATAATCACAAATCCATAAAGACTGTAAGTTATACAGTTTACCAATCCAATCTGGTAAGATTCTTATTCCTGTATTTGAGATGTTAAGAAACCTCAAATGTATAAGATTTCCTATCACTGTAGGCAGCTCTTCCATTTCCACACCCCTCAAATTTAAGATGTACAAACATTTGAAATCTTGAAATAGGTTAGGTAATGTTTTACCATCGACGAACAGTGTGCGCAAGTAGTTTTTTTTATCTTCTGGGATGGCATCTGCTTCATACTTCACCATAAGATATCGAACTCTGGCTGTCCCTTTTGCAATTGAACATGCAAGATCCTGAACAAGATCATGCATCTTACAATACAAAATATTTCCAAATCTATCACACTCTTCGTCTTGGAATAAGGAATTCTCCATGAGATGGTTGAAAATTGCATCACCCACAGTTTCCATATCTTTCCCTCCATCAACTTGTAAAAATCCTTCACCCATCCAAAACTCGATCAGTTGTTTCTTGTTGATCCAAAAATCTTGCGGAAATATTGAACAATATGCAAAGCACTTTTTATGCACATATGGCAAACGATCGTAGCTTAACTTCAATATATTTTTGACAGGGTCACCTGGACCAAATCTCAACAGTTGGTTTGTTAGGATGGACTCCCACGCACCTTTTGGGTTGTCACGCAATAACCCCCCTACCACTTTGGCAGCAAGTGGTAGACCACCACATGTTTGCGCAATGCGTGCAACCACTTCTTCAAATTCCATTGGAGCTCCTCCTCGAAAGGCCTTCGATTTTATGATGGAGCAGCATTCATCTCCGGACAATTTACGCAGCGGAGGAGTGGATAGAGTTTGCACATAGGAACCAACGATTCCACTTCTTGTAGTAACAATAATGCAGTTTCCCTTAACAGAAGATACTCCCAATAAGGAACTCATAAAAGCATCCCATTCATTCACATTCTCATTCCAGAAGTCATCAAGAACCAGCAAGTATCTTTTGCCTTCCAATCTCTTCCGAATATTATCCAAAACAGCTTCTTCACTTTGCATTCCTTGAACACTACCTCCGGTTAATGTTTCAAGAATTAATTTGAACAAAGTCATTGTATTCAAACTAATAGAAACACACACCCATATTTTTTCATCAAAATGATCTCCTACCCTATGATGATGGAGTACGTTTCGAGCAAGTGTCGTTTTCCCAAGCCCACCCATGCCAACAATCGAAATGACAGAAATGATTTGCTCAGGTGAAGTTTTAACAAGCAGGTCAACTATTTCCAGCACTTCATTTTCTCGCCCTACAACTTTTGGCTCGAAAGAGAAAGAGTTGGTTTGCAGTTCAACTGATCCAACAATATTTGAGTGACCAGTGCCCATTACTGCCATTTGGAGGCCGTAGTTCTTGGCCTGCTTGTTAATAGCCCCCAGTTTCTTGTTGAGACCCTTAATTCTATCAGCCATTTCCATTCGAAAATTACCAGATCTGAAGAAATTAGTTACCTCATTCAAAGATTGGTTTGGGTTCTGCACCTTTTGGCGGAGAATTTCGTAATTGAACTCATCCAACATGGCATCTACATCAAAAACCACATCTTCGAGCTGCTCCATCCAACGTGCGACAGCCCTGCTATTGACTTGCTTCATCTCAGCATCAGCTAAAAAATCTTGAATCATCAGAAGTGAGCTTCGCAGGTCATCCATATCATCGTCTACTCCCCAGAACTGAATGACCTGTTCAATGGGCACTTGAATAATATTTTGTAGTGCAACCTGAATGGTGGCACCCACGCTTGCTCCAACCAAAGTCAGATCCATTGCTAAACAGAGAATTTTTTATGTGTTCTTGATTGATCAAGTACAAGGAAGGTAAAGGGAAATACAGAAACTGAGAGTTTTTTTTTTCTTGTTTTTCTCTCTTTTGAATTATAGAAACAGATGAAAACAAAGCACGGAAACTGGAAATGCGATATATGATCTTTGATTAATCAATGGATTTGAAGGATTCAGAGAAACACAAACAGAGAGTAAAGCAAAACAGAGAAATTTTCTGTGGTGAATGATTGATTGAGAGAAAGTGAAGTCTTTGCAAAACAGATAATTTTTTTGTAGTTTTCTAGCTGGCATTCTTGTGACCACAATTTCCAGTATATCTTCATTCGCAGTAATTGTATCGTTATCATTTTATTCATAGGTTCATAGGTAAAGTGTACTTCACTTCCGCGCTTGATGAGATGCAAAAATATGAGATGCAAAAGGAGATTACTTACAAATGCCAGTGGGATCCACATATCAGCTAGTTGCAAACATCTAGCATTGGATGCCAAAACAAAGTTATCCTCCATAGAATTCGCAGTATTTCAAGAGTTGTTCATCTTATTTATGTGGAGAGCATTTTCAAAAAGTACCCATGCCATAAGAGCAAGGGCAAGCGCCCCGTAGAACACAGCTTCATATCTGCACAGATTTGACAACAAAACGATTTTAAACAAGTCCAAAAAATATTCTTATGATCAGCTAGTATTTGAGAGGTACCCAAATAATTTGATTACATATGATTCTATTCGATAAGATGATAAATGAGTTCATTTATAAACTGTAGAATCTTCTACTCTACAACATTAACCTTAACACAACAGCTACAAAATTTCAGTAACCTCAGCATCCCACAATAAAACAGGGGGTCAAATCCAACGGAGCAACCACAACAGTGTAGTTCCCAAATAATTACAAGTGTATCACAACTGTTTCCTAGACAGCTGCTTGGAGGATCTTGTTTGAATATCTTTTGTGTATATGCTTGTTAGAGCGAAAAGCAACAGCACAAACACGACTTGAGCACTCATGATTCCGAAATGGCTGATGCTGTTGCCTATTTCCATCCAGCTTCCTGTATTTCGAACCTTTGACACGAAAGTATAACTGTCAGATTTCAGTATGTTTGAGGACAAATGATGAATGTGTGTGTTGGAGACATACCAGGAAGAAGAAGTGAATTGTCATAACATCCGAACAGATTATGACGAGGAAGTAGCATCCCAGTAAGGGAACTCTAATCAATTTCGTAATCGCAGTAAATGCACATCTGCAGTTAAGACACACCAAGTTCAAATTAATAATTACAAAAAAAAAAAAAAAACTAGCTGATTTAACTAGGATTAATTTGAAAATCAGCATGTGAGAAAATAAGGTAAGGAATAAATGATTTACTTACATGACAAGCACGAATGGAATCAGTAGTTTGAAAATAAGAAGGGCGGTCATCAGAAACGGCTGCAACCAATAGGAAATATTTTTAGCTAGGTGCTCAAAGCAGAGTTTTACAATTGATAGGTGCCCACTTCGTACTTACACTAAAGATTGTGATGAATCGATAAACAGAAGATATCTCAAAACTAGCGATACTTGCGAAGTTGCCAGTTCCAAAGAATGCAATGTTGAAGAAGACCATCTGCAGAGAATATAATATTTCCAAAAAAATGAATATGATATGTGGAACGAAAATAAAACAATTCCTAGATAGATTTAGTCATATAGAAGCTTTCTTCATTCATTTACCTACTTTAATAATCTGATCAACCACAAACTAAACTGATTGTAGTAAACAAAGTGTGTAAAATAAAATTTAAGAATTTGGAAACGGTAAGAATAGTTTAATGATCGGTGATTAGAAAACCCATGAACTTGTAAATTTACCCTCTTCTCTCATGAATATTATTTAGCATGTCTAGTACTAGTTCAGCTACTGATTCTCAGTTAACTCGAGGATATATGAGATACAAAAGGAGATTACTTACAAATGCCAGTGGGATTCGCATATCAGCTAGTTGCAAACATCTAGCATTGGATGCCAAAACAAAGTTATCCTCCATAGAATTTGCAGTATTTGAAGAGTTGTTCATCCTATTTATATGGAGAGCATTTTCAAACAGTATCCATGCCATAAGAGCAAGGGCAAGCGCCCCATAGAACACAGCTTCATATCTGCACAGATTTGACAACAAAACTATTTTAAGCAAGTCCAACAAATAATCTTATGTTCAGCCAGTATTTGAAAGAGAAAGGTACCCAATTGACAGGAGGAGGAATGCTGGGGCAAAACCAAGAAATATAGAATTAAGTCTAGACAAGACACCAGTTGCAGAAAAAAGTGGGAGAACCAACGATACACCTATACGAGAAGCAAGAATGTGAAAATCCACAAAGGGAAATTGAAGCTGCAATCTATGTATTGACTAAGAATATTATAGCTCAGAAGTCAGAACCGATATTTTCATTTTACTTATTGTTTCGTTCCTCATCTTTATATAATAAAAATCCTTTCTGTAGCTAAATTTTGTAGATTGGATGTGCATATTGAGAGTATTTATATTCATTAAAGTGCAAACATTATTGAGTATGCAAAGACAAGACATTCGAATCATAGACAGAGGAAAGAATGAAAACAGTACCGGCAAGCAACCAATTTATAACTTGGTGTAGAGCAAGCAACTCCTGTTTTTCCGTTCTTCGAGATGTTGACAAAGATACCATAACGGATGATACGGCAACCAATAGTATCTATATCATAACAACAAAAGGGTCAACTACTAATTTAGGAATCTTAGAAGACAAAGTTACATGCTCAAAATGATGTTGAGCATTATCACCTGCAGGACGAAAAGCATAGGGAATCTGGATTTCTTCATGTCATGTGTAAGACTTTGCCAATATCTACTATTTTGTGCATAATTCTCCACATATCTTGCTGCTATCCCGATCAGTACAATCATAAAACCACTCAAAGTCCTACACAAAATAATACAAGAGTTAATTAAATGAATTCCTGTAAGAATTCATCCACGCAAACAGTAACATATTAATATATTATATTCTTTATTGTATATGGAGGCATAAAGTGGATGTAACTTCTCCCATAGACGACAGCTCAATTTGGAAACGGTAAATTATTGGGTGATTGCTGCATCTATGTTATCATGTTTTCAATTGTGAAATTTCAAATTAACAACATAATCTGAATGAACATGTCTTGTTTTTCATTTATTGGTTTCGCTTTGGGTGAATAAGCCTTAGTATTCTCACTAGCATAACTAATTATAAACAAGTGAAATGAAATATGACGGGACACAAGCCAGTAATAGATTTTCTATCGAGACAACAAAAACCATACACTTTTAGCCTTATACTCTCTCAGAAGGTCCTTAGTTAACTAATCCGGTGTTATCTGGAATTTCAGAACTTCATTCAAATAAAGATGGAAAAAGAGGCTTACACTAGTTTAGTATTATCTGGAATTTCAGCAGGCATCAATGTGAAACCAGACAAAAACCAACATGCTATCCATATAAAAGCTGAGATCCCCAATCCCCATGGTTTTGGATATTGAAGATACACAGAAGCAAGAACCCCAACTAGCAAGAAAATCCAAGTATAGAACTTTCTGTCCGTGAAGCTTCTAACCTGCATAAGTTGAAAATGTCAGCTCAGAATAATCTTGGTAGTATTAAAAGATAACTAGCTAAAAGAAGTATCAGTATCAGATTATACCAGGATTTCGAGGATGAAAACTGACACAATTAGAGTTGCCACATATAGGAAAAAGTAACTCATTTCTTTCCCCTGCACGTTTCTCCATAGTGCTCTTACAAACTGATATTCGCAACTAATTTGGATCCAAAGAAATATTGTGACTGCAAAATATGCATGGTATAGTGGGGGCGAGTGTTCCATAGTCAATATAATGAAAACAGATCCCATCAAGAGACATCCAGAGACATATATCTGAAATAGGAAAGCATTTAACTTATCAGACAGGAAATGCTAATAGTTTGAAGCCAACATAGTGAGTTTTTAATACCTTCGAGGTGTTCTTCCTAAGATAAACTGATTGCTCGTTTCTGAACAATGTTCCTGGTACTGCAGTATAAGATTGCAATACGTGGAGTATCAGATAGATCATCCAGCCAAGATAGCCAAGAGAAATTACACTCATCAGCATAAACCAGTCGTATGTCTGAAAATAGTGCAGCCCTTTGAGTGCCAGGCTTCGGAGATCTTCAGATAGCTTCTTTGCAGCTTCATAGTCCTTCATAGATATTAGGTGTTCAATCTCATCCAACATGTAAGTATAATTGGCCAAGGGCTTGAAAGGCTTGAAGCTCAATGAGTTCGATCGCTTTAGTTCTGATTAGAGGTCAAGGAATTGTTTGCAAAGACAATCTCAACTCAAGGTCTCCTATAAAAAGCAGCAAATCTATACTAAAATCATCATATTAACAACTCCACAATATCATACATCAGCATTACACCGGTTCAGTACTCCTACCAACCATGAATGAACGTATGTCCACTGTCCACAGAATGTTTCGTCACTGAAGGCGGACAAAGAGATTGTAAATTTTAATTTAGAAGTGTCTTAATCTTAACAGAGAGACTTGCTCGTAAAAGTTACCTAGAAAAGGGAATGTTATATTTATGTAACAACAGGTGTTAACAGAGGATGAACTATGCAAGTAAGTTGAAAAATAAGCATGCTTCACAACACAGAAGCCTTGCATTGGCGTTAAGGATACGCGACTTCCGAAGAAATTGACTCAGAATTTGTTTTGTGTTAGCCAGCACAGCTTCAACTTCATCAACCTGAAAGAAATAGCAATATAATTTACCCAAAATCTCGAATGAGAGAGGAGAAATAACAAAAGGCAATACAACATTATTACTCAAATAGTTGAGTAAAGATGACGCCTACACATAGTACAGGACCTTACCTCACCAAGATTGATGTATCCAAGCGGAAGATTACCAACTGAATTAACAGGACCTGGTAAACCTAGAAGCGTTGACTGTCCAAATATTTTAACGAAACAATCATTAGCTTGGGAAGTACTCCAGGTGAGAGAATACAGCACGAAAACTGAATTAAAAATACTGGGGAAATTTGTACAACCATCAGTGGAGCAATGTCAGCTTGATTCACATCCAGCCTCTCTATGCCATCAAGACCCCACTCAGATGGTGTAGGTGCGTCATGCACATGCTCATCAACAAAGCGAGCAGTATCATGGGGCTTATGGTTTTCAGAAATAGGCACAGGTTTTCCAACACCTGCTCCCCAAGCAACAAGGGGAGTGTCAGTGTTTGTGGGATGTCCATCTCCATGGCTTCCTATGAGAAATAAAAGCTAGTCAGCACGTTAGTCCAACAAACATAAACAGCTAAAAAGAGCATGTGAAAAACTTTGAACTCATCATGCAAAAAAGTTCTACACGGCAAAATATCACAATGCAAACATGATCAACCTTTGTCACTCATCCCATGATCGGCTGTAAAAATATATGCTGTCAAATTGTCCTTGTAGTAACTCTCAACAAGATTATTAACTCTTTCAGCAATATTGTTAACAACCTTAACATTATTGAGGTAGGTGGATGAAAAGGGCCGATGAGCATGACCATTCGAATCACAACCAAGCAGGTGCAGGAATACAACAAGGTTATCTTGGTGAAGAAGCTCCTTCAATTTCACATCCTCATTAGACTTATTCAAAAGGCTCTCAAATTGATCGAATGACCACTCATCTAAAAATGATGCATCTGCATAAACACGAAAAAGGCATTAAACTCCAAAAGACTCATTTGCGAACTCATACAACCCCGAATAAGAAGAAACGAAACAAACCAGTGGCAAAATCTTCATATTCATGAGGATACGAATTCCACGTGCTATGAGGTAATGCACCACAAAATATCGGAATAATATCCGGACTACCAAACGCAAACGTATGCCTACTCCGATTAAACACTGAGTCAAACTCAACCGGATTTGCCTTCCACCCTGCATCAAAACAGTACAATAACTAACCAAATATATATGATACCAATCTAACAAGAACCCCAAATGCTCTCTAAACTAGCTACCTTTGGTAACAGCACTAGGATCCTCATAGAATCCAGCAATAATAGCAACATGACCCGGCCTAGACTCCGTAGGCGGACGCGCATGCGAAACGCCCCATCGACCACGCTCCTTGATCACACTCCTTAAAAAAGGTGCTCTGTAATTCCCGTCCGAGTCTGGCTCGAAAAACTTATCAGCTCTCAAACCATCAGCTGGATAAAAAAAAAAAAAAAAAACTCTCTGGGTCATTTCATCAAACAGGTTCCGTGCAAGTCAGGTAAAGCTAAAGAAAGTTCGAAACACATTATAAGTCTCTGAGACATTTCATCAAACAGGTTCCGTGCAAGTCAGGCAAAACTCAAAAAACACACAAGCTAACCAATTAGTAGCACAAGGCGCTTGGCGGGAGCTGAGAAGCGAGGCTTAACAGGCTCCATGCCGTGAACAATAGGGGTCTTGAAGTAAATGTCGAAAATGCTGAGCATGTAAACTGCGTGGAGTATTACGCCGAGAACTACCAGCCATTTTTCTCGTCGTTTCAAGAACTGGGTTCGGGCTCTGAGAACAGTAGCATCTGATGATCGGAGGTTGGTCCCAAGGATTCCATCGGCTCCAGTCATTGTGGAGCTGTGAAGATTCAGGGGTTTAAAGTAGTGACTAGTGAAGTAGTAATTGTTATGAAATGGATTGTGGATCGTGAATCGAGATAGTCCAGTAGCAGGTATGAAATTGATTGGATTGCAGAATGTTGATGCAAAACAAATCAAGAATAATCCCAGTTTAGATCTTGGTTTGGACTGTATTATAGATTTATAGACAGTATATATTTTCCGATTTGCAAGACTATTTTATTTTTTGTTGAAATGTTGAAGAAGCAATCCTAGAATAGACACTTTCTTTCTTTCTATTCCCATCTTATTTAGATTTCGGTTGGTTAAATATAGTCCGTCACGGGTTCGACTCCCACTTGAGTCGAGTTTGGCATTCGAATAAAAAGTTTGTTGCAATTAAGTTAAGTTTAAATAAGTTTAGTTCAGTTCAGTTTAGTTAAAATTTATACTTCAAATAAGTTCATTTCAGATAAATTAAGTTCAATTCAGTTCAGTTCATATAAGTTCAGAGTATTTTAGGTGTAACAAACAGAGCCAACTAATTTTATGGTTTCCTGCAAAACTTATAAATTTCCGTTTATAATATTTTCTCAATTGCAAGTTGTAATTATTATGAGAGTATGAAAAAAAAAAAAAAAAGGATACTATGCATAATTGATTGTATTGCTTTATGATTATGATCATCCATTTCTTCCTTAATGCGTGTGTAAAGACGGTAAAAATAATTTATTTCGAATAAAATACATTAGATATCCGGAAATGTGTGTTCAATCTCTTAAGTAGTACGTAGTGTTTTGTAACATAAATTCAAATTACTACCTTCATTTTATTAAAAATTTATAAGAGAATTATTCATCGCGAACTTTGACAACCTATAACTTTTAAATTAAAATGTATCAATATAAATTAAAAGTTGATTATGAAAATATACTTCATTTAATTTCATATATTTTTCTCTAATGTAATTTAGGAGTTATACGTGGTCAAAGGTCGCGATGAATAGTCCCCTTAGAAAGTTATTAATGAAACGGAGGGAGTATATGTTTATTGCACGTCATGTTATCCGTTACTACCTTATAGGTGATTTTAACTTATTTTCTTAGTATTTGATAAGTTTGTTTGGTGAATGTTAATAATTTGAAGATTAATTCAAATTATGTGTCTTATCTTATGAGTGATTTTAACTCTATTTGGTGAATGTTAATAAGGTGACCGATTTGATAAGTTAATCTATATAACTATAACTTATGTAGAAATAAGGTGATTGACCAACTAGCTATATCAGTAAATTTATCATCTTTTTAATCACTTTACCGACTATTAATCATCATATCGCTTCGTTTTATAAACCAAAAAATGGAGGTAAACTTTCACTAATACAAAATACAAAAGTTAGAAACCAAAATGCCAATGGAAAAATAAACATACTAATGAAAGAAAATTGTATTATTATTATTATTATTATTACACTAATGCATAACAAATGCGTAAGGTAAAGATAATCAGGGACATGTTATTAAAGTACTTATTGGCGATGTATTATTGTATTGAATCTCAACTCAAATCAAATTCTTGAGAGTCAAGAATGAGATAGCACCCATAACAACTCCAATGAACATTGTCTAAGCTGAGGCTGCAGCACTAGTAGTGGGAGCACCAACACCAGGGGTGTCAGCGGGAGCATCGAAGTACCCCCGTATCGGGACTGAGTCTGGCCCATGTTCAGCTGGGGACGGAGCGGGAGCATTGAACAAGTACCATGGGAAGCCTGGTTCTGCAGGGGCTGGAGCAGGAGCATTGAACAAGTTCCACGGGAGTCCTGGGATCAGGTTTGGCACCGGTGCTGGGGCCAAATTATACCAAGGCTGCCGTGCGTTCACAACCAAAGCCATCATAACAAACCAAATTGCAACTGTGGCCAAGGTTTTACCAGCAGCAGCCATGCTATCTGATCTTGATAAAGTTTGTAATTCTTAGAACTTTCTTGTGATCTTTACTGGTTTTTACTGCAACTTATACATTCCCAGCAGATATGTTCTTGAGCTATATATAGTTACTAGTTCTGTTTACTGTACACATGCATTATAATAGAGAATATGATTTCTATGTCTAATCTTGGTTGTACCGAATGTTTTTGATGATACCAATGAGGCTACTGCAGGCTTATGATGTATGGGTCATTCTCTCATTTGTCTTTGGTTCATTTCTGCAGATTTGTTGTACAGTAGTTCTTTTCCTTGTCCATTATACAACTGTCATCATTTCAAGATTTAATTTAATTAATTAACTCTCAGTTTCGTAACATGTTTAGAATGATTAAAAACTGAAGTGTTTCGGGATCTTTTCGCACCACTAGAGACGGTAACAATGAGGTCGAACTTATAATGGAGAGAAAAAAAAAGAATAACACAATTTTTTAATTCTGTTCAGATTTAGTCAGCTGAATTAAAAATCTCCTAAATTTGAGCAGAAATATGCGGGAAAGATGCATAAATATACCCTATGTTCTTTAAAATATACAACAATGTATCTCGTGTTCTTAAAATTACAAGTACATATATTTTGTGTTGTTTAAAATTATGCATACTCGCTCTAAATTTGGAGAGTGTATCTCACTTTCCCTATATGAAAGTAGGATTATACATTTTTACATAAAAGGAGACTAATATGTGATTTGTGAAATATGAATCGAAGTGATCAGGGATGGACAATGTGGGGATCCTCCAATATTTTAAAATTAATTTTTTCACTGGTAATATTATCTATCTTTCAGCACTTGCTCTCCTTCCTTCCCCGCTAATTAACTTCTGAAAGTATCCTATATTGTGCTTGTGGGTTGTGTGAATAGTATACATGACCAGTTCATGGAACCGACGGTTTATTTTGTTCATAAACTGTTGGTTTGGTCAATACATATGTACCATAACAAGCGATTTCAGTCCTGGATTCTAAAATAAACTAGCAATTGGTTCGATATCATAAACCAAACTGTTCCGAGGGAAAAAAATGTTTTTGAAATAATTTCTTGAGACATCCATCCATTTCTTAATCTTTTTTTTTAAACGGCAAATATTACAACTACTACGCCACTACTACACAATATCCTCTTAAATCACCTTATATCTCCACGCTGAACCCACCTTATATCTCCATTGGAAATCGAACCCTGGACTTCTCCTTCACTATCTCACCTCCATTCCGCTAGACCACCTTATAACTCCCTTCCATTTCGAAATCCTAGCTTAGGGCTAGTGCAAATCCGTGAACTGAAACACAAAATGCGAGAAAAACAAAAGCCATACTTTATATTGCATAGAAAATAGATATTTAGTGATGAAATAACACATCAAATTTTGAAAATAAAAGTTGATTTAAATCAAATTTATTATCCAAGAGTTATAACTTACGAAGTACTGACAATGAAGCGTAACTCAGTTGGTAAGCTGCTTCACCTCCGATCAATGGGTTGGGGGTTCGAATCACCACGGGGTACATGAGGAACAATTATTGATCCTCGCTTTGCCGCTTCTAAAAATAACTTACGAAGTACTTCGTCCATGTCATTAATAAGTTCTTAAGTTTCTTTTTTGGCGTACCATTACAAAGTTCTTAAATCCAAAAATGAAAATTTTATATCCCACTAAATAATTTTTTATTATTTCTCTCTTCTTTCTTTATAACCATTTATTACCCTCTCTCATATTTTATCACCAATTTACAATTAAATACTTATAAAAATCATTTTTTTAATATTATTTTTTAAAATTGATAATTTTTATATCACTTATAAACTTCTAAATAAAATGGAGGAAGTATAAGTGACAAGGGTGACCAGTAAGGGTGGTGGGTAAAGACTTAAAAGGAGTGGTCGGCTGTTCGAACACCATGTTACCCAATTAATTGGGTCGCTAGTCCAGGCCCATACCCAAGCCCAATTTGATAGAATGGAACCCTAGTATAATAACTCTCCCCACAGCAGCTAAGTTTTCTCTCTGTTTCACATCCCCATTTTCTTTTCTTTTTTTTTACTTCCCCATTACCGACAGCACCATATCTGATCTGCTCTCTATTTTAAATCGGTGGGTCGGTTTTCAACGGCATACTTCCGATAATGATGCGGCGGCTGTGGATGACGATGACGATGGTGATGTTGGATCTTATTGTTAGTTAGTGGCATGGATGGAATTGAAAACTGATAGATTATATAATTAGTTTGTATATACTTATATAATCTTAGAATATAAGTTAGTTTATAGTTAGAATAACATAATAATTAGGACTCTTTGGATCGTAATGGAATGAAATCATTGACGGTAAACATTTCTTACAAAAACAAGCAACTGTAAGTTAATTTTCTCTTTCATTCTGTTTTGATTTGTACAGTAGTCTTCATATCACATATAAGTGGATGAAATTTGAAATTTGACAATTTTAGATATTATTGCAGTTTTAATTTTAAACCACTGCTCCATCAGATCCGTCAAAACTCCATTACAGCGTGTAAAAAAGGGAGAAGGGATTAATTAGTTTCTGATCAATTCCTATTTGGGTTGATTTACACGAGTCTCCTACTTTCGACCGTAGCAAGGATAGATAAAAGAGTGAAGAGAGCGAGTGAGAGAGCAGCAGAGCGAGCGTGGCAGCCTAGGAGATAGGGGAGAACGGGCATGGAGTTGAGTGGGGTAACCGAAAATATAGCCACAAGGGCTATTTTAATAGCAGCATCAAAAATGCCTATACTATACGAACGAAATTTCTTATTTCGGCACATAACATTGCAAATTTAGCTGTTTAGTTCTCAAATTGTAAGATCTGGGAGCAAGCGATATAAATGTTATACTTTTGACTATTGAAACAGTAAACATGAAACTCTTTTTAGTGTTTTTCGTTGCTATTTAAGCCCAAATTGTATTTTAAATTACTCGAGAAATCATGTGAATAACATTAAAAAGTATATTTTTTTATGATATTTTTATCTAATTACTTTGTAATTTTCATATAGGATGGTCACTTGGGCAGAGTGGAAGGCCCCATTGGTGGTGAGACGAATGCACAAAGTTGATACTTATTTTATAATGCTAAGATTAAATGGATATTTACAACACAGACTAAAAAAACAAGGGGTTCTTTAGCACCTATGCATCAGTGGTATTATTTCCTTATTAGATTATGACTCTGGTTATCAAATTGAAAATAAATTCAACACATAACATTGCTCAAGGCATTGCTTAAGGCATTGAACAAGTGAAACTTAAAGTTCACTTAAATTTATGTTTGGTTTGTATATATTCAAATCTATGTAATTTGCTAGCACGTTTATGATGTTGATGAACAAGAAATCACAAATATATATTCATAAGCTTTATTAATATTTGGGATTACTCATAGACTCATATAGTAAGATAGAAGATAGCTAGCAAAGGACTTACTCGCAACTGTTGAGTTTTACAAGAATGCAATAATATGAGAGGTTTATTCGGTTTAATGCATACCGAACACTTGTTGAACACTATGAGAACTACCTCCTTCACGGTTCATGTTAGTGGCAGCCGTTGTCATTGTAATGTGTGCTGCAACTATTTTATTATATAAGCTAAAGAAGACCATCTTCAACTCAACCCGAATCGGTATCCGTGCATGAGGGGCAATGGGAAAGACGGACATCAGAGTACCTGTGGGAAAGTTGATAAATACCTTCCCATAGCATTTGGGTTAGGGATTTGGCATTTTGAACATGTTGCTAGATAGGTTTCGCAACCAAATTAGTGCATTCGCAGCAAAAGCACCATTATAATTAGTGCATTCGCCACAAAATCGCCATTACAATTAGTGCATTCGCAACGAAAGCTCGATTACAGCGGCGGCGAAGCTTTTAATTTACAAGCAGCAGCCATTCTTGTCATTGTTATTTTTAACACTGTACTGTTGTTGCAACTTGTATATACAGTCCCAAATATGTTCCTGAACTATACTCTGTATACTACTGGTTCTATTTACATTATATGTCTGGTATGTTTTTTATGATGTCAATGAAGCTGCTGGCTTATGTTGTATGGTTACTCTCATTTGTCTTTCGTTTCATTTGTGCAGATTTCTTGTAGCTCTTCTCTTTGTCCATATTACTATACAAATCTATATTAGTCTAGTGTTCTTTTACACCATCAAAGGAAAAGATAAAGAAAAGAAAAAAATTACATTCAGGGAAGATTTCTAGAGCTCATTCATAGCAAAACTGAAGTGTTGGAATTTTTATTCTTCACACAGAAAGATTGTATTATTAATTATTCAATACACTAAATCATTCAAGATAATCAAGCACATGTAATTGAAGTACTTATTGGGCATGTATAATTGAATCTCAACTCAAATCAATTCAAATTAAATTCTTGAGAGTCAAGAATGAGATAGCACCCATAACAACTCCAATGAACATTGTATCAACTGAGGTTGCAGCACTAGTCGGAGCACTAGCGCCAGGAGTCTGAGCGGGAGCATTGAACAAGTAGTATGGGAACGGGTCTGCAGGAGCCGGAGCGGGAGCAATGAAGAACTCCCTCGGGAACGGCAATGGCTCTGGCACCGGTTCTGCAGGGGCCGGAGCGGGAGAATTGAACAAGTACCACGGGAATCCTGGGATCAGGTTTGGCACCGGTTCTGGAGCCAAATTAAACCCTGGAAGCTGTGCGTTCGCAACCAAAGCCATCACAGCCACCATAATTGCAACCGCGATGAAGCTTTTACCAGCAGCAGCCATGCTATCTGATCTTGATAAAGTTTGTTTTTAGAACTTGTGTGTTATCTTTACTGATTGTTACTGCAACTTATACATTCCCAGATATGTTCCTGAGCTATATATATAGGTACTAGTCCTGTTTACTGTACACGTGCAGTATAACAGAAAATATGAATTCTATGTCTAAATCTTGGTTGTACCGAATGTTTTTTATGATATCAATAAAGCTACTGGCTTATGCTAAATGGTCACTCTCATTTGTCTTTTGTTAATTTCTGCAGATTTCTTGTAGCTCTTCTCCTTGTCCATTATACAACTGTCATGCCTTAAACTCTCAGTATCGGAACGTGTTCAGAATTATTAAAAACTGAAATGTACGTTTCGGATCTTTTCAAATCAGAAACAGTAACAGTGACATCAATTTATAAAGGAGAGGAAAAAAAAAAGTTTTCAATTCAGATAAGTTAAGTTCAAATTTTTCAATCAAACATCGCCAAGTAAAAAAAAATCAAGATCCGAGTAGAATACTTATCAAGAAAGATGCCACAGACCATAGATACTAGTCTATTAGTCTAGTGTTCTTTTACATCAGCAAAGAACAAGATTGAAAAAAACAAGGGAAAAAATTACATTCAGCAAAGATTTGAAGAGTTCATTCATAGAAAAACTGAATTATTGAATTCTTAATTCTTCATGGGCATTTGAGCTTCCCACCAGTGGTAGTCATGTTCGCGTAACATGTACCGCATTTTTCTCTGTTTCCGTATTGACCTGGTGGAACGCATTTGCATCTTAGGCAGCACGTTGAGCATGCTCGCAGGCATACATTGTTTTTTCGCGAGTGGTTTTTGCACCTCTCCATGCAGGGAGCTTCGCAATCTGTTCATATTGTAACATAAACATTAGAAGAAGATACGTTAAAGAGAAATTGAAGCGACTTCTACATGAGTTTGTTTAGTTTAAAGTTACTACAATGCTTACCTTTTATCGTTTTTGGTGGCCAAGAGGGAGGAGGAGGTGGCGGTGATGTCTTGACAACCGGAGGAGGAGGGGATGGTGACTTGTAAACTGGAGCAGGTAGTGGGGACTTGGAAACCGGAGCAATGGCACCACCCTATACATAGGAAACAAAAACGTTTCAAATTATATGCATATTCGACACCTACACTATTTTAAAAATCGTGATAATTAAAATGTCAACGAGTTACTCATAGATCAGGTCTAATCTAAATTTTTGGTACCGAAACTATATTAAAGTAGTAGTAGAATGTCATACCTTAATGTTAACTAGGAGAAAACATGCAAGTAGAAAGAGCAAAGCTTTGAGAGCCATTTTTGGGAGCACAAAAGAAGTACTAGTGGCTTTGCTCGATGATTCAAGTAAGTGGGATTTGCGGTATTTATAGAGTTGCTCAAGTGTTTGTATTAGTATTATAGAGATAATATAGTACCAAGAAAACAATGGAAACAATAGATTATGGGGTTTGTATGGGTGTTTCTATCTAGCCACATGCAACCAAGCAATGTATGTCAGTTGAATAAGAGTATATGTTCTTGATTTGCGTCACTCATGGTGTATGCAAATTGTTTTTAAAAAAAAAAGATCTAAGGACAGCATCCGAAGTATTATTGTCCTAGTAACTTGTAACCAACCCAACCATAAAGACCCAATTTGACTAGCTAGAGTTTCAAAATTGGGACTTCCTTCAAATTTGGCTCAATGTGCATAGCCCAAGATTTGTAACTTGTTTCATATGACAAGAGTAACTCCATTGTGGTACAAAGTAGTACTACCTCCGTCCCAAAACAAATAAAACACTTTATTTTGTTGACTTTTCGAGAGTCAGTTTGATCTCGTATTGGTCCTAAATTGTATAAGAAAAATAATTAAAAATTTTATATAATAAAAATATAAACATTCTAATTTTATAATATATATTTTTAATTATTTTTATCATATGATTTGAGAATAATTTAAGGTCAAAATGATCCTAAAAAAATCAACAAAATAAAGTATTTCATTTGTTATGGGACGGGGAAGTAGTATAAATATGATTGGAATGGTGTAAACATTACTAGTGGATACTCGCTACCTACCCGTTCATTTTATATCACATGTAAATGGAGACTATCTCTGTATTCATATTAACAGAATAGATTTGAACTTGTCTAAATGAAAACAACTAAAAATCTGAACTTAATTTAAATAATTTAAATTAATTTAAATAATTTAAATTAAATAATTTCAATTCTATTTTGTTCATACGAATACATCATAGCCTAGCCTGCATTTACATGTCATATCACATGAACTGAGCCTCCAAGTCAGTGAGTATCCACTAGTAATGTGAAAATGTGAATTTTACTGGTGGTGATTATATTTTGACTTTTATATTTAGGTTTCGATAAATAAAAAAGCTAATGTGATAGGGAAGATAAGGTTTTATAAGGGTAACAATGCTTTATCTAGTAACTGAAATCTGGGAGGGAAATGATTAAATGAATCTTAAAATTTTAAACAATATAAGTGGAGATGAGATTTAACAGAGACTGCAGTATGTTCATGAGTAGTACTATAAAATATTACTGGAAAGGTGTAAATACTAGTAGTGGATCCTCACTGATAAATTGGAGGCTCACTTCATGTGATCTCACATGTCAATGCACATTAGTCTAAGTAACCGGTCCAGTTAGATTTTCTCAAATATTAAACTAGTTTCAGACCGGGGACTGGGGAGAACTGCAAACTACTACACACCATCTTATTAATTTTCACTTGAGTACTAAATTATTTACCGGGCCTATTATATGTGTCTAATAGGTCCATCACATATCACCTAGTAATCCAAAATGATATGCGGAAAATATATATTCCCATACACCATTTCGCGGTCACATCTTGTATGTAACAATGAAATTGAAACGACTTATTTTCGTAAGACCCAAAATATCAGTGAGTTGGGCCACTGTTTTGGTGGCCACTGTACGTGGGCCCCACAGTGGCCCAATTCAATAAAAAAAAAGAAACAGCATGGGCCCACGTTTACGTGCGCCCATGATGCCACCAGCCACCGGCTGGTGGCATATATGGAGGGGGACACTTGTCCCCCTCCTATTTGTCCATTTTTATTTTTTTTTCTATTTATCTTTTTAGATTTTATAATTATCTTTTTAGATTTTATTATTATCTTTTATATTATCTGATATTTTTATTATTTAAAATATATATTAAAATTCATAATTTTTTTCCATCTATAAATATAACCTAACTTCATTATATTTCACACACTTCTAAAAACCCTAAATTACTCTCAATCTCTCTCTCATTCTCTCCTAGCCAAATGGATCCAAATGAAGATTTCTTTCCAGAGTTTTATTCTACTTATCAAAGTACCCAAAACTCTTCAGGTTTCCCAAGTTATGAAACATACACTCAGTTTCCACCGAATCCCACTCAAAATAGCCCCGAGCCTCAAAATGTTACGAACTCGAACAATCAAGCGGCGGTGTCTTGGGATGCCGTTGAAGATTGCACCCTAATGTCAGCATGGATTTACGTCAGTCAAAATGCGATAAAGGGCACTGGTCAGAAACAAGAAACCTTTTGGGGTGAGGTTTATAAGTTATATGAGCAAGCGCGAAAAGAAAACCCCGAAAAAATCAATCAACGTTCCGCAGAGTCAATGAGAGCTCGTTATCAGCGGCTCAACAAAAATGTGACTGAGTGGATCGGTTGTTGCAAGGAAGCCAATGCCCAGAAAACGAGCGGAATGAGTGATGCAGATGTTGACGCTATAGCTAACAAGCTATATAGTAAGGGTACTAAGGGCAAGAAGGCTGGATTTCCGCATAAACTTGTGTTTGAAACAGTTATGCGCCACGCACCCAAGTGGGAGTTGAGTTATGGTGGAGGACAAAGAAGGCCTCATCCAGATGCAATGGAATCCGATCAAGAAGGTCATGGTAGTTCAAAAAAATCAAGAACCGATGATGATGATGATGGTACACCAGATACTCCAGTGAGTGGTGCTTCAACAATAAACCGTCCTACCGGTCGAAATGCGGCAAAAGCTAGAAGGAAGGGCAAGGGTGTTGCATCTTCATCAACTACTGTGATTTCGGATGAATTTACTAGTGAGCTGCGTGCAATGAGGATCACGCGTGAGAAAGAACTTGAGGTGAAGGTCGAATTTGAGAAAAAGAAGCTAAATGCCAATTTGTTGAATGCTTTGTTGGCTAAACCGAATCTAACTGAGCAAGAAGAACAGGTCAAGAATCGCTTGTTGGCGGAGTACCTTTAATTATCGCTATGTCTTTTTATTGTCGTAATGCATTACTATGTCTTCGTATTATTTCAGTTATGTTTGATTTCGCTCCATTATGTATAATTATGTTTGTAATCGGGTGTATTTGCTAGTTTCAAATGTAAGGTGTGTTGTTTCTTATTGATATGTACTGCTATATTTAAATCTATGAACTTTTATCAGTCTATAGCCTATTCTACTTTCGTTTTTTTCAAGAAAGTTCACATGCTTCTTCCTCTTTAGTCAATTCATCTTCCACTACAACTTTAATGATTCCATCTTTGTCAGACAAACTTTAAACTTCACATGCTTCTCCCAATTTGCTGACTCATATCCAACTCATTGTTGACTAAGATCCAACTCATATCCAACTCAAATTCATCTATAAATATGAGAGTGATCTTTACCATACTTACACCTACATCTTTTCCAACACTTCTACTTCCCCTCATTCTTCCTTGTATCCACACTAAAAATAATGTCAAGTTATGCTTCTTCCAGTCTCAACGAAATAGATGAGTTGGAAGAACAAAACCAAACACTTAATCGCATTCTCGAGGATGTGGTCATGAAAATTCCTACCATGTTACAACCCACAAGCCACAATACTAGAGCTAAGAGGCGTCATATTGAGCGAATTCGTGAGGATGGTCATGAACAACTGTTCAAAATGTATTTTTCAGACACGCCAATCTACCATGAAGATATTTTTCGTCGTAGGTTTCGAATGAGAAAGCACGTCTTTGAGCGTATAATGGAGGCACTAAGTTCCGATGAATATTTTCAGCAGAAGCGTGATGCCACTGGTCGGCTAGGTATGTCTTTGATCCAAAAATGTACTGGCGCTATAAGAGTTTTAGCCTACGGAACATCACCAGATTTGCATGACGAGTGCCTTCGAATGAGCGAACAAGTGATAAGAAAATCAGTTATGAAGTTTGCAGAAGGCGTAGTTGCCAACTTTGGGAATGAATACCTTAGGCGTCCAACACAAGAAGACATGGCGCGACTACTACACATTGGTGAAGAACGTGGATTTCCGGGCATGATGGGAAGTATTGATTGCATGCACTGGGAATGGAAGAATTGTCCGACTGCTTGGGCAGGGCAGTATCAAGGAAGAAGTGGGAAACCAACGATTATTTTGGAAGCTGTTGCATCCGAAGACCTATGGATTTGGCATGCATTTTTTGGATCCCCAGGTACAAACAATGATATTAATGTGCTAAACAAATCACCTATTTTCGATGATATTTTAGCAGGCCGTGCACCGGAAGTCAATTACACCATTAACGACCGACAAAGAAATATGGGGTATTACCTCACTGATGGCATATATCCAAGATGGGCTGCATTTGTCAAATCTATCAAGTCTCCTATTGTCCGTAAGCACAAGTTATTTGCTCAACATCAAGAGTCTGTTAGGAAAGATGTTGAACGGGCATTTGGTGTTCTACAAGCTCGATTCGCATTTATAAAAAATCCATGTTTTCTATGGGATCGACATGCTATGGGGACAATTATGCATGCGTGTATCATCATGCACAATATGATAGTGGAGGATGAAAGAGACACTTATCTGAACTATACCGATCCCAAAGAATTTATGAATGATCGGACGAGACAGGCCAACCAAGAAGAGCCTGAAGAAGGCTATGTGGATCCCATTTTCAACTTCTCCACGGAACGAATTGCAAGTGTTGCCCAATATATGACTAACAGGGATCAACTTCGGAACAGAGAGGCGCACAAGGAACTTATGAATGACTTGATTGAGCACATATGGGAGAATTTCAATGATGAGGAGGACTAAATATGTATTTTTATTTTGTTTTTTCATAATTCTGCATTTCATGTTTTTCGTTGTAATCAATTTATAAAAATATTGTAATATTAATTTTTTTCCTTTAGTAATTTTAGTAATGGTTGTACTTTATTAATATAATAATGCTTAATTTGTTATTTCGGAAAATTAGAGAACTTTTCTAGATTAATACAGTAATTTTATAATAATATACAATTATTATATTATAATTATTAAATGATAATAAGAAAATAAAAAAACAAATAAATTGAATTGATTGGATGGTGGGTGGTCATGGATAAATGTGGTTTTTGGTGTTGTGGTGGGTTGGTTGAAGGATGGGGTATGTGTATGAGAGAGAAATTAATTTTTTATTTGAAATTAGATAGTGGGGTGGGTGCTGGGTGGTGGCTGATATTTATGGTCTAAATGCTAGGAATTGATCGCCATCAGAAAAACTGAAAAAGTGTGAAAATTGCCAAATGGTAGGCATACTAAACAGCAGCCTCACTGTGAAAATGTAAAATCTGGCACATTATTGTATTGTAAGCAAGTTGACAAGTTCTTAATTTTGGTTTTATGGGAACAAGTGAAACATGTTCTCCACTGGAACAGAGCTGTACTGAGCAGACAGTATCATTGTTTCTCAAGATTTAGGAAGATTCAAATTTGTTTTGATCTTAATATAATTCCAACTTGCAAACGAATATTGTCTCACTGTTTCCATGGAAACACAAATGTTTTTCCAGTTAATCACCTGATTATGATCAATTATTTATTGTTAATCACTCCCTGATCTGCCTAACTTTCAATAGTCAAACCAAATGCACATGTATCTCTCCAAGTTTTAATACTTTTCAACTTATATTATATTCGGTTGAATTCAACTCAGAGATTTTCAGACGAATCAAACAGAGTGAAAGAAACTGTTTATTCAAGAAGTTATTGGTGCTGTTTTGTTTAAATCGTGAACCAAAATGACATGGTTCATTACATGACCAAACTCATCAGAACAAAAGAGTAGACACTAAATAGACTTGCTTCAAGAGATTAGATCTTAGTAGATGAGTTTTTAAGGGCACTTGATCATTTTGCCTCGGATAGCCACTTTGTCCCATTTGTGGCATTTCATTTTTCCAGGGACACATTTGGTCTTGGCGCAGCAGGCAGGGCAGCTTCTCATACACAACTTTCTTGTACTCTTTGTCGTCTTGCAGTATTTCGTACACTTTGCCACGCAACCTGCAATGATGACATTATGTTAGAGATTTATCCGGTGCGCACATTAAGACTTCTGAATATTACATCGTAATGGTGGACATTATGTACAGAGTTTAGCTAGTGCTCTCATTAGGACTTTTAAATCTTTCGTAACAATAAAATAGTTTGACACATTTTAATTTGAGGGAAAAATATTAGTGGTGGTTTTGAGAGTATTGTTGACTACCTTTTGTTAGAGCAGCTGGTGGATATGAGGGAGATTTGTGTCCGGGGTGGGTTGGGGGTACCGCGGGTGAATGGGTAGGTGCCTTGGATGGGGTAGGGGCCTTTTTGGGTATGGAGATGGGGGCTTTGGCAGGGGCGTGTGCAGGAGCCCTTTTTGGAGAGGAAACTGGCGCTTTAGTTGGGGCGTGAACTGGTGCCTTGGATGGGGCATGGGTGGGGGCTACTTTGGGTATAGAGATAGGGGCCTTGGCTGGGGCATGAACTGGTGCCTTACTTGGGGCATGAACTGGGGCCTTGGATGGGGCACGTGTGGGGGTTATTTTTGGTATAGCGATAGGGGCCTTGGCTGGGGCATGGATCGGAGCCCTCTTTGGAGAGTAAAGCGGTGCCTTAAATGGGGCACGGATAGGAGCCTTTCTCGGAGTAGAGGCAAGGAGAGCTGGGGCCTTCTTCGGAGAACGGATTGGTGCCTTAAATGGGGAGTGAGCTGGTGCCTTAGCCGGTCGCCTAGCATAAAGGACCTACACCCATGTACATATAAAAATCTTATTAGTGGCGAACAATCTTACATTTATCGACTATAGAAGAAGAAAAGAAGACGAGATACACCACATATCTTGTATGGTGGTTCAATGGGACATTTGCCATAGGTGCATAAATGGTTCCTACCTAATGTGTTACACATTTCTGCATCACAGATGCCCTACTTAGTTACATGTAAGAACTTGTCATATTGGCACTTTACGCCCTTTCGGGCATTAATGCATTGTAACACTTTTCGTTCAGAAAATTTCCACACATCAACTCTATGAGAGTGCAACATGACAACATAAATATACCGCGTCTAAGAGCGACAATGTATGATTTTGAGGAATGAGCGTAAAACTACCAAAGACAACATTTTAATCAGCTCTACGAAAAAAAATCACCTCATTCACAGCATCATCAACCTCCACAGACGAGGCCTACAATAAACAAGATGTAAGAATCATTAGTGCACAATGCTACATTTGTTATAAATTAAAAAAGCATATAATGAAGAACGACGACATTTTAGTACCATTCGAGCTGCCAAAAGCCCGAAAGCTAAGAGAAAAAGCACCGATTTCATTGTCATTTTTCGCTTCAAGAAAGAACTCAGAGCTTCTTTCTGAAGTGTAATGTTCACTGATGTAGGAAACCTGGAAGGACTTAGAGGTGTATATATAGAGACTATGAAGAGGAAAAACTGAAAAAGACATGCTTAATTCATCAAAAGTTGGTACTAGTGGGGTTGGAATTCTGAATTTGTGATACCAGAAAAAAATATAACTAACTTTAAATAAAGATAATGTGAAAGGATGATTTTTCCGATTTTTCACTAGGCTCTATGAAAATAATATATCAGCTATTTTGAATCATTTGAGAATGTGTATGTGTTGTCATTAGTTTATGCTTCTAGGGGTTGGTAATAGGCACATTTAGCAGCGTCAATCAGTGCTAGATTTCATGTTATTTCTTTGACTTGCTCGGTTCTAGTAAAAGTAAAAGGCCATGCCTTATGGACATTCTCCCATTTTGTCTGCTCAATTCAGTGAAACTTCATGTATTTCCTGGGATTCTTTCACATGTCTGTACCTAATACTAATGATGATAGAAATGGTGCACGGAGTTATACATCAAGATCAAGTCATTCATTGCCGAACAATGTCAATCGCTAGCTAACTCGTTCCTTGCATTCGTTGCTTCACATTCTGAGATATTTTGTTCATTCCTACGTTGAAAAGCAGTACTGTTCATATAACCATTATAACTGTTTCTCTGTTAGCACCAACTGCGATGGTTTTACATACCGAAGAATGAATAACTCATGACTAACAAGTGTTCAGATAATCATGAAAGTTATAACCTAGTGGAAATCATGAGCTAGATTCTCAAGTTTCTTCAAAATCCCTATGTTGTAAAAGTCCTAGTTGAAATCTTCTTCGTCCTGAAAGCTCAAGTTAAGAGTTTGCAACTTGAAGCCGGAGCCTTGTATTGTTTCAACCAGGTTTGAAGCCACCCCTGTAGATTGTATGGTTGTTTGCTTTGTTAACTGCACAAAAAGAAAAATGCAACATCAAGTCATCTATTAAACAACTCCCCTGATGTTAATCGAAGTATTAAACTCCTAAAGACCAGAAGCACAAAAACTTGAACAAAAAAGTGACATGTAGATGTTGCAATGAGTGCTGAGTGCATACTGTTTCCTGGCCATATTTTGACAAATAATGATGCACGGATGTAGCCATTTATATAGCAGAAGCAAGTCATCGAAACTATCTAAAAAAATTTAATTGCTGTTCAAACAAAAAACTAAGAGCAGTGTTGGAAGTCATTCTCTAACTGCACATGCATACGGAGTTTGCTTTTTCTAATGAAAAAACAAAGATACGACTATAAGAATCAAAAGGGGTAATGAAACTAACCTCCACACTTGCAATACCCTCAATAAGTTTTACTTTGAGATCTGTAACACCTTCTACTTCCTGAAAACATAAATTTCAAAACATCAAGATGGAAAGAAATGCTTGGACCAAAGATTTGCTCAGAATCGGAAAACAAATATTGGACACCATATGATGCCATTTTTTCATATATTATTGGGACTTGGGAGGCCAATAAAGATGAGAATATTACAGCATTATATATGAGCTACTTTATGGGAGACTAAATTGTCAGGTATGAATTCAAAGTTGTAAATTCTAAATGAGCTAATTCATGCGAGTCTTTTTAGCGCCTAAATTCCCACATACACACTTCCGTGCATTTCCAGAGAGTTTGAACCAAATGGAAAGAAAAGAGAGAACAATAGAACCATAGTTCTTGTTTCGGTCATGTACAAATAATATGGTTTCCTTTTGACGCTGTAATGATGAATTCCATATACTTCTTTGCTAAAAATTACATAAATCAAGGGAAATCTTGTATCTCAGAATTCAAGGTACATATACTGGTATACAAATTTGAGATGAGCAGAAGTGCTACACATCCTCAGCGTTTCTACTTGTCTTGTTTTTCCACATAACTCTAGATTGCAACATAGGCAATTGGGACAACGAGGCGGAGATAAGTTTAGAAGAATTGTTCACTCAGAAAAAAATAATCTATTTATTCAGGACCATGGTGACACTAGGCTAAATTGGGCACCTATATAACATGGACATAGACATGGCAACATGGGAACAACGCAATAGAGATGCAAGTACGTGAGAATACAAACCATTACAAACTTTAGGCTAAGAAAAGGGCAGGGGATTACAGAGCTTATATGCGTTTTCATCAACAAAAACCATGAATACTATATTCATTTACGTAAGCATATCTCAACATACGTAGTGAGACGTTCATTTTAGTATCGAACAATTCTGCTTATCTAATACCGGACAGCTATTGGCAGCATTTGTGTGCATCGTAGTTACCGAAATAACATTCTGGAACATATTTAAACCTCCAATTGGTGCAAATTAGATTTAACACAATGAAAACTACAGCTTTGGATTTAACATGATATTTCTATGTCGAGAGTTCCAAATCCTCTCTTAGGCCGAGTTCATGATCCTCTTTCAATCGATGTGGGACTTGGAATTCCTAACACTAACATTAAAATTACTACACCCTAATACATGTGTAAATGTGGAACAGAGAGAGAGAGAGAGAGAGAGAGAGAGAGAGAGAGAGAGAGAGAGAGAGAGAGAGAGAAATTTAACCTCCAAGGCCCTGGTAACTGAAGCAACAGCTGAGTCGGGCATTGTTCCTTCAGCCTACACATTAAAATCACAAACACTCTCAGCTAGACATTTCATCAGACACCTTAAGGGCAATGCCAAATGAAAAAAATATAAATACAAACCCAGCACAGTTACCTGGAAAAACATGGTGAGAACGTCGGAAGGCGAAACGGAGACGGAAACAGCTTGGTCCGATGAGGCGGTTTCTGCTCCCGGCAATGTATCTTGCTCTGAAACGACGGCTTCGTCAGCCACAGCCCTGAGCTTCAAGAAAGTCTGCTTGTGGAGTTTCAGTGGTGAGGAAATGGGAGAGATTTTGAACTGCGTTGGGAATTTAACGTTGGGGGCATGGAATTGGGGTCGAGGTGAAGAGGGGAGGAGAGAATTGAGTGTGGAGATGGAGAAAATTGATGCGGAAGCCATTGTTGAAGAAGATGAGAGAGTTGGTGCTGTCTGTGTGGTGGTTTTGTTGTGTTTTAATTTTATCCACAATAAAATGAAGAACAAAAATGGTTTTTCAACGATCCAACCGCTGATTGATCGAGACCGGATAGATTGAGCCGGCACGGTTACTTGACCACTAACTAATTGTTGATTGAGATCTGACTGTTTGAACCAGCGCTCGGTTACTTATAAGTTATGCACACTAATTAACCGAAATCCAACTCGTTAGATTTGCACGGTTAGTTTACTAATAATTTCTAAATCCACATGAATTTATTTTTTTAATCACCCAACAAGCTTTGTTTTGCAAATGAATATGAATTTAGAAATCCCAAAATTTTTAAAACCATGTCCAAGGCTTGATTGGTTCGGTCGTTCCCACCACGAAACACGCTTTGGCCAGCCCAAAACCAACTTGATTGGTTCACCGTCATCCAACATGCATTACTATTTGGAGTTCCGCAGCCCTTGCGCGACAGTGTTGTTAGGGTAGGGATTGACATAGACAGAGTTGAGTTGGGGCGATTGCAGAGAAGAGAACCAAATGAGTTAGAACCGCTTCCAACTAGATCACTAACCACAAGTTGGGCAAGTTATGTCATAGGTTCAAATTAAATCTCCCTACTTATGAAGGGAAGATATACATTTATCATGCTACCGGAATTCGGATAGCCCATATGCAACCAAATGAGTACGCATTGATGAAATCTTCCCTTGGGTGCGGTGTAGTGAACGAAGAAACGAGATGAGAAGAAAGGGCCGATGATGGAGTGTGAATCATGAGTGAACTCAAGAAACTAGGATGACAAGAAAGAAGTGGACGGATTCTATACATGTACACTACTAGAGTCTAGATCGTAAATAATAATGTAATGTTCCCAAGATGGAGTAATCAATACTACATATTACCAGATAGTACTATGTTATTAATGTTCAATTCAAATTTATATGCTCTCATGATTAGACACCTCCTAGATCAAAGATGCTTGCTTTCTTCATATTGTAAGAAGAAATGAATCGAAATAAATAAAACTATCAAGTGGATGATGCTATTAATCTCACAAACATTCATCATCTATCAATGATGAAACAGATTCCAGTTTATGCACAGGCTAAACTGCAGGTAAGGTTCCATTTCTAATATACTTGGTATTTTCTTTTTATCTCAAAAAACAAATCTGCAATTTTAAAGGCCTAAAAGAAGTGATCAAATTAGTTGGCAGATTAAGATGACAGACATCATTAAAATGAATCCCAAATTAACCTGAAACCCCTATCAATATAAAATTGCACATTCAGTCAATCAGTCTCATATACATTTGTGTATCTCAAAGATGCAACTCAATTTGGAAAGGTCAGCAAAGTTTAAAAATCGGTGCATACCATCACCGAGAGTGCTGCTGCTATATATCTCCCCTAAGAAGTAGTTTTGCGCTTAAAAACTTTTCATAATAAGTTTTGAATTCAACACTGCCATTTATACTGCAGGATTTCTGGGTTAGCAAGGGATTGCAGAGATACAAACTCCCAATCCATAACATATAAGAAAACAAGTAGCAGGATCGGAGATCAGATACAGTACAATCTTACTAGTTTGTGATATTAGCTTTCAACGGACTGAAAATTAACTAACAAGTTACAAGGCTAATTATGATTTTTCATTTTTATTTTTACGAAATACTAATTGCAGTCAACTGATCATTTGGTAAGCAATGCAGCCACTGTTGGCGTCAAGCTCACAAGAGTGACAACTGAAGCTTTTCTAACTGTGTTAAGCTTTATACGATGCTCCTATGCATATATCTTTCTAATTAGGCTAGCACATATTGCATAAATAGTTCTAATTAAGAAACAAGAAAAGCAATATTGCACTATATAGTACCATTCTGAAAACTACTTGGGCAGAATGTTAAGTGATTCAAGTTTTTTCAGCCCTTCATGTTAAACTGCACTTTCAGCTATATATCAAATTCTAATAATAATTATTCAGAAGTAATTTAGAAGGAAGAAATATGTTGAAACATGATAGAAACGAAACAACTGTTGGTGACATGATACACGAATGAATACATCAAAACATGATACAGTCGGTAACATACATGATTTTCCGAGTCCAGCTCCAGCCTCTATACTGTTGAGGCTTACATATCCTTGAGCGAATTGTTGTTGACCAAAGCGCCTCATCTGCTTTCATGAATCATCAATGCCGTCAAGAAGCAGAGAACATCCACCTTCGCTATAGCAAAACATGCATGTCATAAATAAACAACTCCTCAACACTGAGCAACAGAGTAGTTAAAATTTGAATATTGAGAAGCATAGACTATCACAAAGTTTGAACAAACAAGAACTAATATCATCATCTACTAATATTTCATATTTCCATACAAAATAATAAGCAAGTTAATTATATGTCAAAGCAATTAAGAAAAGTAAAGATAAAGATGCAATGCAACGTAACATCAAGTAAGAAGATGTAAGCATATACATAACTGCATGGACGGACTATGTGCTTTGCTGGAGAAATTTATATGCCTGCTATAGTACATTATTAATATGTAACAATATAGGAAGTAAATTACCTCAGGACTTGGTTATCTTCACTTCAAGAACTGGATGTCCACAATGTTTCTCCTTAATTTTCATTGCTGAAGCCACAACGGAAGGGCTATGTCTGTTCACATGGATCAGTTCAAGAGTTTGTATGTCTCCTATATCTTCTGGTAACCCCAACATTGCATAACAACTCAAAATAATGAGTTGCTGAAGCCTTGGAAAATGACTGGCATGTGCTTTCCAATGAACCAGATTCAAATCTTTCATTACCAATGATATCAAACGAGGAAATTCACCTTCTGCTGGCTCCCATTCAGGTACCAAGAAATCACCTTCTAGAAGTTTCAGTTCTTTCAAACCAGATAACTCACCAACAACCTTCATGAATCCTGATGGAATTCTACACTTGGTCAGGGTCAGCTTTCTGAGCAAAGACGGGAACTTGATGTTAGACAAAAAGTTCTTGGACGCTAGAGACCAATCCGTGGAGCACTTCAATACCTCAAGCTTATCAAGCCAAGAAAGATCAAGGACATAATGCATCCCAATGTTGCAAAATATCCCCAACTTTCTTATGCTTGGAATCTGCTCGAAGAATTCGATATTGAGTCCAAACAGCTGCAGATTTGATAGCGTTTGAAGCTTGCCATTCCTAATCTTTCTTCCACTTGTAGGATGACGCCAGACAAAGGTTTCTTTGCACTTGAAATGAGTCAGTTGCTCCATCTCCAACAATTCGATTGGTAATGCAAATGATCTGAACCATGGAATTCGCCGAATGATGAGTGTCTGCAAATTCTTCTTGAGTTTGGTGATTGAAGCGGGTGTGTTTGAATGACAGCTGAAGGAAAGGTACCTTAGCAAGAACATGTCCAATATTTCTTGAGGGAACTGGCGGAGTTCCAACTGAAATACGGCTAATATTCTCAGCAATCTCATCTCCGCAAACACATGAGTTGGCGTGGGCGATGCATAACCTGTGGAAATAAAAGAACGTGCAAGTGGTGATAACTCATCCTCATCACTAGGTTGCAATAATTGGTGCCCACTAACACGACGAATGCTGTCAATCTTAAGGTCTTTATCGACTGGAGACCAATCCGCTGTCTGAAAATCTTTAGACCAGACAAAGTTCTCCACATATGCTACTCCGGCGCAGTGTGCCCTCAATACTGGTTGGATATGAAAGTCTTCTACTTTGCCAGTGGGGCCTTGTCGGCTAAGATGAAGTAGATTCTTATCGATTAGAATATCCAAGTAGGGCCGTGCGATATCATTGAAGCTGTTATGTGCAGATTTTTTGAGAAGTCCCTCGGCAATCCATAACTGGATTATATCGGAAGCTTTGATATCACGACATTCACGGAATGCAATGATATAGAGAAGGCAAGGTTTCAAATAATAAGGTAAATGGTTGTAGATGAGCACAAACACAATTTTCATAACACCGAATTTGTTTTCTTCACCTTCAAGTTGTATTTTCAAAGTTTGAGCAACAAGCTTCCAGAAAGTTGGGTTGATCTCAGAGGTGGCTAAGAGGCCGGCAATAAGGGAAACAGTTTGAGCAACTCCTTTGCAGTAGCCAAGAATAACTTTGGCGATTGGTTGGAGCTCATGGAAAGGGCAATGATCGAGTTGAAAGACCAAGTGACAAAATAAGAGCCAAGATTCACTCTCTCTTAGGTAACGCATCATGTGAACCTCCTTTCCATATTCTGATGCTTTTTCATCCTCATCTAAGAATACTGTAAAAAGAATTCGACTTCTGCTCCTGTCTTCTGGAAAGAACCTTCTGAGTTTGCTCCATATATCCGCATTCTCAATGTTATGGATTATAATGAAATACTTGCTGTAATATTTCAAATAATTGGTGAGGATCAGGCCGACTTCATCAACACTCTGTCGACGAGTCTCTTTGGTAACAACATATCCTAGACCCTCCAGAAGGTTCAGCAGAATCACTTTCACATCTTCCTCAAGGAAAGCACTAATACAAGCGCGAATGTGAAAATGATCAACAACTGAAGAATCATTGTAGAGTCTGAGAGTAAGAGTCCGCTTACCCATACCCAGGATCGGCCCAATGATAGGTATGATTTGGAGTTTTTTGGTTGGATGGAGAATTCGTGCCTTGAGAATTTCAAGATCATCTTCGTAAATAGGAGCAAAATCGTGCACCTTCCTCTTCTTCTGGTTCTTCTTGTTCTGGATGAACATGATGTTGTTTGATGGCGGAAGCGTTTGTTTGATGGATACAAATTTAGCAGCCACCGTATTGACAAAATGGTTCACTTTCATCCTTATCTGCTGCCTCTTCTTGTTCATGATCATGGCATTAGCAGCAGCTGGAGAACTGTCGACAATGATGTTGTTTAATGTTGATGGTGGAGGAATTAGATGTTCAGGTGACTGGTCACCTGCCCACTTCAATCTGGGTAGATCTGCAGCCTTACCTTTGTGAAGAATGTCCTGCTTGATGGATTCAAGTCGTTCAGCCACCACATCCAATACATGAATGACGTCGTCAGTAATAGCAGCAAAATCATGGTGATGAAGATTTCTCATGATCAAGTGTTCAACAGCATCCTCCGCCTTGTGTGCTGCTTCTACTATTTGGATCACCAATTCATTGTCTTTATATAAGTCTTTATTGAGCCCAGCGATAATAAAATTGGAATGAATGAGAAACTGTGTGAAAGAAGACGCATTATCGAGGAAAGACCTGACAATGTATTCGCCATCATGAACATCAACAAAATGATGCTCATTCAGATATCTTTCAATAACTTCAATCGTGTTTGCAACATATTGAGCCATAAAGTGGAAGAAGATATATATGATTTCAGTTTACATATCTTTTAAGATCTCTTCGTTGTGTGTTTTTTTTTTTTTTTTTTTTTTGTTCAATTGATGATGAAAACTCAACTAGAAAAATCAACGATGGAACTAACAAAGTAGTGAATAAAAGGAAGATGTGAGCTCAGTTTAGATCTCGTGTGTGAGTGTGTTGTTTTTTTTTTTTTTCTTTTGGCCAACTGACTGATGATGAAACTGAATACGAAAAATGAGCAAAGGAACCAACAAAAGAAAGGAAGATGTGAGTGTATGTTCTGGCAACAGTTGGGTTAATTAGTACAAATGGGAATGCCCCGTCTTTCTAAACTTGCTTACCTTATTAACTGGGACTGTTAAAGAGTCCCATAGGTCATTTAATAGAACAAATGGGAATGCCACGTCTTTGTAAACTTGCTACTATTGACTGAGAAAGACTTCCATCAACAGAATTCAGAACTAAAAAAAAAGACTTCCATCAACAGTAGAAAGGTCATTTAATAGTACAAATGGAAATTGTCACGACTGCTAGCTTGCACTCGTGACTGGAAAAGACTCCATTGGTAGTAAGGTCATTTAATAGTAAAAAAGATGTACTCTATATGATCTTGTCTCTACTTCAAATTTCCTTCAAATTTCCAAGATGGTATGAAATTTTGGTAAATAATAATATTCCTTGATTCTGTGTTTTTCTGGTCAAGGAAAATGAACAAGGGAACCAAAATTGTTAGTTTCTTGGGAATTATGGAGCTTTTCTCATTCCCGTCAATTTACCGGCTTCTGTAGGGGTTAATTGGAAATTTTCATAATATAAACGTTTATTATTCTTAATTACTCCCCTCTGAATATAATATAAGATGTTTTAGTTATTTTACCATTTGCAAAATATAAGATGTTTGAAGTTGGTGTCATGTAATTGTGTGTTTTTTATAGATGTTGTTTTCCCTTGTTATATATTTGATACATGTTAGCTCCCCTTGTTATACTTGAATGTTTTTAAGTATTCACCAACGTATGTGTTTCGATGTTTATTTGTAATTGTGTAGAAAGAATTCTTCCTTCCGAAAGCATTGCTGATGGATCTCTGGTGGAGCTTCAACTCTCACGGTAGTGCCCTTTACAAGTGCATGGTTCATAACCTGAAGAAACTGTGGATAGAAAACCGTCCACGTACCGATGATTGGCCCGGAGATGAAATTTGGGAGGCGTGGAAGGTGTATTGGGCTAACGGGAGAGTCCAGGCGCAGGCTGACCAGAACACTGAGAACCGGAAGAAGCAGCCGAATGATGGGACACGTACCCTGGTGACACACCGTTTTGGCTCTGAGTCGATCGCTACAGCACATGTGAGGCAGAAGGTAAGTATATTAACTTTGTGAATTCATCATTCTTATACTTGTTATTTACTTGCATTTCGAACTTTCAAACTAAGTATATGATGCTTTCATGTGTCATTCAGTTGAAGGATAAGGAGAGTCTCCTATTCACCCTGTTCTCGAGATCTCAGAAGGCCAAGGACGGACAGTGGTTGTGTGACGAGGCCACAGCAATTGCGGTAAGTATCAACAATGTAATGCCCCGCATCCCACATCGCTTAAGAGTGATTGGAATAAAGGGTATATATGTTAGACCACCACTCTCACATGGTATGAGGCCTTTTGGGTGATTCCAAAAGCAAATCCGTGCGGGCTCAGGCCCAAAGCGGACAATATCATACTGTTGAGACGTGTGTGGGTCCGTCCTGGAGTAACCACGCCGGCCGGATTGGCCGGGTCGTTACAAAGTATTGTAACGCCCCAGATTTCAGAGGCTTAAAAGGGTTGAGAACGCTACTCATACCAACAAGGTGCACCTTTATTTTCGGGAATCCACCTAGAAGAACTTCAAAGTTAAGCGTGCTTGCTCTGGAGCAATTCTAGGATGGGTGACCCACTGGGAAGTTCCTGGTGCGCGCACGAGTGAGGACAAAGTGCGCGGATTAGAACTCGTGTTGGTCTGTGGGGCCAGCATATCACCCCGGAGAGCGCCCATGAGTAACCTTGCCGGCCCGTTGGGCTGGGTCTCGGCCCGTTAGTGGGCCGGGTCGTTACAAACAATACATGTGTTTATTAAATACTGATGATTTCATAACTAATTAACAACATAACTAACACCTTATACTCTTGATTTATAATTTCAGACGGCCTACGAGGACAGGATTCGTGATCAGGATCTCACTGTTGAGGAAATGAATGCCATTTTCCTCGAGGTGAATCCTCCAGACGAGAAGGGCCGTCGCTTGGGACTGGGGAGTGCAGCAGCCGTCCCTGAATTGGACTCGAGGCCGACTCGTCGTTCCCGTGCCAGTACATCTTCATCATCTTCAGCAGCAGCAGCAGCAGCTTCCGCTCGAGAGCAGGCCCTCTTACTTCAGTTGCAGGAGAGGGATGAGGAGGTGAAGAGGCTAGCTGCGAAGCAGGCTCAATATGATACTATGTTTGCTCAGCTGTATGCGAAGCTGAGGATGGATCCACCTACTCCATGATCCCCTATCCTTTTCGACTCTATTTACTATTTTCTACATGAATATTGTGTACACTATGATATTATTTTGGATTAGTATTGTGTACGTATGATTATTATTATATGTATGGAGGGTTTTGGTACATTTATTATGATTTTTTTGGATTATTTTTTGGTTTATTTGGTCTATAGAATTTCTGTAACATGTTGCTTAATTAAACAGGTTGCATTTGATTTTGGGTCGCATTATTATATCTAAAAAATTAAAAAAAAAAAAATTAGCAACCGATCGGCTCATCCGTCGCTATACCCAGCGACGGATGAGTTTATCCGTCGCTAAAAGTCCCAGACATTTAGCGACGGATAAGGCTCATCCGTTGCTAACATTTAGCAACCGATGAGACTCATCCATCGCTAAAAGTCCGGTGACTTTAGCGACGGATAATTCATCGGTTGCTAAAAGTCAACCTCATTTTCCGTCGCTAATCCGTCGCAAATTCGCGACGGAAATTTCATCGGTCGTTAATTCGCTAGCGACCAACGGTTTAGCGACGATGAATTTATCCGTCGCTAAAAACACCGATCGGTCGCTGGCCAATATTAGCGACCGATCGGTGTGGTTTAGCGACGGATTGTTCCGTCGCTAAATGTCCTGTTCCTTGTAGTGCTAGAAGGTGAGCTAATTCATTAGCTCCTCTCCTAATATGTATGTGAAGCTTCAATCCCAGTGAAGGAATTGCACAGAGGACGAATCTCCTCGGTGTAAATATAATCATCCAAAATTAACAAGCATCTAAATGCAATTGAGATGCTTGCGTTTTTCTTAAGCGTCCATTAAACAACATCTTCCGTTCAAAAGCTTCAAAATTCACAAGTATTTCTCGTTGACAAGCATTTAAATCTAGAATTTGTAATCGACAAGCATCACGAATTCACAATACATGTATGAATCTCCCATCTTCCTTGATGCTTGATTTAAGAAGGCTTTGCATAGCATATGTTACTTGTTATACATGTTGCTGCCATGATGCTTGATTTTACTAGTTTTATACATAGTACTTGAATTAGGCTGAATGTGGATATGGAATTGATGATGTAGTTTCAATATTCTGGTTATTGCACCAGAGTCAATTCTCATACTAGCTAGTTTCAGAAAATGTGATAATGGAAGTGAATTTTTTTGTGGAAATGAAAGATGATGCTTGATTAAATTTAGTCTGAATTTGACTGATAGATACGTGGAATGATGGGAGTTAGATAGAGAGAATTTAGGAGAAAAGTTAACCATCTTAATACTAAATTTAGCAAAATCAATAATTTGTAAACAAGTTTTCAAATTGTAATAAAGTAATTAAGTCACACTAATTTGACATAAAAAATTATCTTGAAAGTATCATTAATTTGTATGGGGGTTATTAAACGTAGTAGCAATTTTACTAAACGTTGAACATTTATTTGTAATTTACAGAATGACTCTTATTTTACAAGTATTACAAATAAATTCCAAACTTACTAAATTCATACAAATTATCATAAACAATTGCATCAATTCTACTTTACCACAAACACTCCCTAAAACAAATACACTCATAAATATAAATTATTAACATGAAATGATCACTTGAACAAAAAATGATCAAATGATACTTCCGAACTTCCAAAAATTGATAAATTTAATACTAAATTCAAGTGTTCCAAAAATTAACATTTAAATTCAAACTAAAAAAAAAAAAAAAAAAAAAAAAGATCAGTAGAGCGGGCTGCTGCTCGTCATTAGCAGCAGCCCGCTGGGTTGCTGCTAGTTGACTAGCAGCGCTGGGCTGCTGCTAATGACTAGCAGCAGGTTGGGCTGCTGCTAGTGATTCAATTTTTTTTTTTTAAATAAAACTTTGTATAAATTTTATTTAATTATGCACAATACCTATATATATATATATATATATATATATATATATATATATATATATATATATATATATATATATATATATATATATATATATATATATATATATATATATATATATATATATATATATATATATATATATATATATATATATATATATATATATATATATATATATATATATATATATATATATATATATATATATATCCCTAAATTTACAAGAGATTTATAATTTATAGATACTTTATTACAAATTTACAAATCAATGTGTGAAATGAGTTTGATGATATCTCTTGGTGTGTTCTTCAAATTGAATTGAAATATGTTGATTAGGTTATTGATTTAGGTGCTTGATTTATTTAAGGTGGAATTGTGATGATTTTAAAAGTATTGGGTTAATTTGTAAAATTATAAATTTATAGATACTTTATGTAATTTGCAATAAATTTCCAACATTTAGTAAATTTATGTTCCGACGTTTAATATTTGCAATTTGTATATTCCCCAAAATGATGATGAAAACTGAATTGATATTTAATTTTCTTTCAATTTAGTCTCATTAATTACCACTTGATCTTACTTTTAAATTGATTGGTAAATAAACCAAAGTACTCGAGTACTAAAATAAATGTACCAAGTACTAAAACTAGTGATGTAATAAGTGACTGGAACTAAAATTAAGTGCTTGCTACCAAAATGAGGGGATAATAAGTGTTAGTCCTCAAATACAAACTATTTATGTACTATAATTATAGGTACTGAAATTCAAATGCTAAGGTACTAAATTTTTTTAGAATAATATGAAAAATAATTTATGAAAGTATTTAAATGGTAAAGTATGGAATCAAAACTTGTACTAGTTTTAAACATTATTATTTACACAGTTTTGTTGGTTACAATTTGTCGACAGTGTCTCTACTCTCTACTTACACTACTTTATTAGTAGTTGGATTTAAACAAACATCCAATAATATAACTTTTTATTTAAAATTTAACCAGTACAATACGAGTGTGTTAAGCCATGTAACAAGTGATCTTTTAAGTGAGAACTAAAATACTGATTTTTAATAATTGCCCCAACATGCCCCCTTATGTTACAACTAACACCACCTTAATTTGCGTGTTACAAAACTCTTTTTTTTTCTTTTTTTACATTTTCCCCAATATTGACCTACATTTGTCTTTTTACACCAAACATTTTAAATAAAATTACAATAAATCATACATTTTTTTGCGATTTACACTGCAAGTCGCCTTCCATTCACATTTGGACACACATTTGTTTGTGTGTCCGGCACATAAGAGTTTTTATGTGTCTAACACACAAACTGTTTGCAAGACCATATATGGTATTCTCTCTACTAACTGCTTGCTACTATTGACTGGAAAAGACTTCCATCAACAGTACGAAAGGTCATTTAATTAGTACAAATGGGAATGCCCCGTCTTTCTAAACTTGCTTACCTTATTGACTGGGACTGTTAAAGAGTCCCATAGGTCATTTAATAGAACAAATGGGAATGCCACGTCTTTGTAAACTTGCTACTATTGACTGAGAAAGACTTCCATCAACAGAATTCAGAACTAAAAAAAAAGACTTCCATCAACAGTAGAAAGGTCATTTAATAGTACAAATGGAAATTGTCACGACTGCTAGCTTGCACTCGTGACTGGAAAAGACTCCATTGGTAGTAAGGTCATGTAATAGTAAAAAAGATGTACTCTATATGATCTTGTCTCTACTTCAAATTTCCTTCAAATTTCCAAGATGGTATGAAATTTTGGTAAATAATAATATTCCTTGATTCTGTGTTTTTCTGGTCAAGGGAACCAAAATTGTTAGTTTCTTGGGAATTATGGAGCTTTTCTCATTCCCGTCAATTTACCGGCTTCTGTAGGGGTTAATTGGAAATTTTCATAATATAAACGTTTATTATTCTTAATTACTCCCCCTGAATATAATATAAGATGTTTTAGTTATTTTACCATTTGCAAAATATAAGATGTTTGAAGTTGGTGTCATGTAATTGTGTGTTTTTTATAACATTTTATGCAGTCAACCTCATTTTTTCATATTTTGTCTACAAAGTTATTATCTCTCATTAGTTATTTTATTTTTGCAATATACCAACATGTTTTGTTGCAACATTTTCAACAACAAAATTGATGAAGATCGCATTTTCTTAATATGTGTGAAAATACTAAAACATCTTATATTGTATTTAGGATGGAGTACTAATTTACTATAATAATTTACTCTTTAACACAGACTTTGGAGTTAAACAAAGAGCAAGTTGCACTAACACCATCTACTCAAGACTCAATTTTTTATTATTTCCTTCATAAGATCATAATACCTAAACCCCATTTCATCTCTAACAATAAGACAACTATTCATTTTTTTATTTTTTTTCACTAACATTATTCCTTATTCCATTTCTTTATTAAATAAATTGATATTACATATTACATTTTAGTATTTTCTATTTGTAACATATCAACTTGGTCCAATCTATTTCTAACATATTATTTTAACCCCTCTCTTCTCGAACGAAATCAAAACCAGCCGCCAGCCATAACCTACTCCACCATCCATCCCCATCTGGTCCCCCACAACCACCGCCCAAATCACCTCCTCCGCCTCCTATCCACCGGCGACCTCCAGCTCCTCCCTTCCTCAACCTCCACCACCCCAATCTGGTCCTCCGCCACCCCAATCTGGTCCTCCGCCACCGACAACCTCAACGTCACCTCCGCCACTCTCACCGATTCCGGCAACTTCATCCTTCTCAACTCCTCCGCGGTCCAAAAAACAAAATTATTATCGCCCAGAGGCGGCGATTGAATTGGTGGCGTTAGAATCTGGGAATTTGGGAGAGCTCGATGGATAAAAATTATGATTCCTCCTCCGCGGCGGTTGAAGATCATGATGAGAAACGAGCAAAAGCACTCGACGGTAATAAACGAGCAATAATATCACTCGACGACGGCGGCGGCGTTTTGAAGGGGGAGGTGATATCGGCGGCAGAAGAAGAGGAGAGGCGTTGGGAGGAGGAGAAGCCGAAGCGAATGAAACGCTATTTATCATGTATTGAAGAAGCTCCCAAATTTGCAGAAATGGATCTACTTACTATTAGCACTATTGGCAGTGAGTTTATTGAGGAGGAGAAAAACAAAATACGTGACGACAATGATCTTATTCAGGAACTAAACAAAACCAACACCGGGGGTGTATATAAGCAGCACTGGCACTTGTTCAATGATTATGATGATGATGATGATGCTGTTGATAATGATGCTGATGATGATTGTTGCCGAATCTTTCCATTGCGATTTGACACTCGGCTCTGGAAGGCCTGGAACTACGGTGAGCCTTGAGTACTGCCCTTTAATTTTATTTTTAATTTATCAATTTTGTTTGTTTGTTTGGTTGTTGTTGAATAATAGTGATAGTAATCTTCTTTATTGATTTTGTATTCATTGATGATGTGAGTATGTATGTATGTATCTTAATTAATAATTTTGAAATAAATAGTATAACAACTGAATGAATGAATGTATTAATGAAATCTCAATATCGATCCTTGCAGGGGAGTTGTCAAAATCATTGCCTAACATCTTGAACATATATTCACTCCGACTTAACAGTGCTGTTGATAATGGGGATTATCATGTGTTTGGTCATGTGCACCTGGTTTCCCAACAGTTAAGAAAACCACAAGTCATCTTCTCCCGCTACAGGAACAATTGCCAAACTCTCACCAAAGAGGTTCGACTACTCATGTTAATTGTTTCACCTTCATTATAGCTAGCACAGTTAGTTAGTAGTTCCCTTGAGGCTGGTTATTTACTACAGTATCTAGCTAGCTAGCACCATTTAATTTCTATCTTCTTGTCAAATTACATGCTTATTTTATTTACCCAACTCATTTTGTTCTGCTATTGGCAAATTGCATACATGTGCCTGCCTGATCACCCTAGCTATCTAAGTTACCAAGTATTTTTCCATGTTAGCTGCTGTTGACAAGTTATACTATATGAGTTTCCACTTGACCAACTAATTAATTTTACCTACATTTCGATGGTTGGTTAATAATTAATTTGTACATGATAATACAACTAACTGCATGCCCCCTCCTCTCTTATTATAATATACATTTGCAATATTCAAGTCTATTCTTGTCTTGTTATTATGAATAATAAAGGAATTAAGCACATGATCTACTATCTAGCTAGCTGGCTACTTATAATTAATCAAAGGCGTTGCATGCATGCAGAATCGATATCTAACACTCACAGGTCCTACCATGCATCCGAGTGCTCCTCCCCAGTCTATTATGTTCATAACAGCCAAACTGGCATTGAAGGGCGCTACTCCATCTGAGGACATATATCTGTCCCAATACTTTAGATGTGAGACCAAACTGTCGCCCCCACCCGACATGGTGCTACCAAGTGAAAAAGATCTTTCTGATGACTCACCTGACAATGTATATCTGACACATCTAGCCGATTGCTGCAAGGAAGACAAACCGTGTGAGTGCAATGATGTACCTCGCACCCTAAAACACTACGTGCTGGAGATGACACGTAGCATTGTCACCTACAGCGTTATGGCTACTATCGACGTGCGACTTGTTGGTAGCGATAAACAAGATAGGAAGCTCCCTGGCTCCTATATTTTTACTGCCTATAGGAAGGACAGATCGCGTGATGACATGGAGGTTGTGCTACTGGACTCCAGAGATGCGAAGGTGCCTGTTAAAGTTCTCAACGGCAGTTTTGTGCTCTCACGCCGAACTATCTGTGTTGAGCGGTCTAGGCATCTCATAGTTTGTATACAGCATGATGGGATCAGAAAAGAGGTGGAATTCAAAGCTGATCTCGATGGTGAACAAATGGACACTGTCAATACGGGTGCGTGCATGATGGAAGTCAAAGTCGAATGGTCGATCTATTGGGAAAAATATATTCCGTTTATATGACTGAATGTGATGTGCCTTATCGTATGTTATATTTTTTACTAGTGTATGTCTTGAACTTGAGGATTGTGGTGGTGGTGTTTAAGTTATCTGGTTTGAATTGTGATTTGTTCTAACTGTGCTCTAAGTGATGATGAACCAACCTTTTGGATGTGTACTTGTAATACAAAATTGATTTCCTAATCTTTTGTGTGTGTTTGTGTATATAAATGTTAACAACTGCTAATTTACATTTTTACTTTTTTACAACTGCTGCTACTAGTTTTACTTTCTTGCAACTGCTACTAGTTTTACATTTTTACTTTTTTACAATTCTTATTTATAATTTATTTTATTTAACAGTATAAGTGTATTATATTACTAGGAATTGCATGCGTATCCTTATTGGTTTCTTCTGCCTATTTTAACGATGAAACAACTTGTTTTATATTCGTTGATTTCGTTATACAATAATGTGTATAACAGGGCATATCATCTAATCTATGCATGTGTTTGTGATATGACAAATTATACTAGTACCCAATTTTATTTTATTTTTGTGTGTATTTTTTTTCTTGTTTATAATTTTGTTTTACATAAGAAATTTGGGAACGTGATGATTTTTTTGGCACCTTTTTTGGGATTCCTAAAGCTCGCATGGATTTGTAAATCCAAATGACTGTTTGAGAACTCAAATTGGGCGTATGGTTTGGAAATTTCATTGTTAGATTTACAAAAGTGTGTTAACAATTAACGAAATGACGGACAGAATAACATGAAATGGAGTTGTTTCATTAGATTTTGAAATCTGAATAGAAGGTTAAATCTGTCCATTCATTAATATATAATGGGCCAAAACACACATATTATGCAATCTGTTGGACTGAATTGATAACATGGGTCTGGGCTTGTTACCATTTTTAATGAAACGGCCCAATTTTAGAATGTCATCAATACTCATGTATTGGTTGCTTGTTTGTTCTTGTTAATGTAAAGTGACCTAACACGTTAAACTTCGAGTATGATGGGAATCGCTTTTTAGGGCCAGCAAATTTAATTAGATGGGTAAAAAAATTCGCTAACCATTAGTTAAAAAAAATAAAAGCACAAAAAAAGTTCTGAAAGAATATAAAATTTAAAACTTTAAGCTATAGAAATGGAAATAAAAAACAAACCCAGGCCGAAGTATAGATTTAAAACTTTAAGCTATAAAAATTGATGCCTAAGTCACTCAGTAGATTGCTTATGTAGTTTAGAAAAAATCAATTTTACACTAAATGAGATTTTCTTCTAATCAACCCCTTGTCGTCTAGCTATCCTATGGAAAGTAGAAGTTCAGGAATGTGCCTAAAATCATAGTACCATTCGATGCTTGAATTCGTACATCTCCCTATCTATTTTCGAAAACTCACTATGAACATAATTGAACGAAATTTGACTTTGAGTTGAAAGAAAGCAATAAATGAGAGAGAAATAGAGAAAATGCGGTTTTATAGGCTGGCTTGGAAAGGAAGAAAGGAGGCGGGGTAGAATTGGAATGATTCGGCAAAATTAGGGCTCCAACAAAATAGAATGACCTTTATCGCAACTATTTATAGTTGTTTTAGCAATTAGGTACCCAAGACCCAAATGGTTCCATGTAATTTTATGTAATTTTATGAAATAAAAATATCACCTAGAAAGGGCATCTTTACAAAATCCATACTAAACTAAAGCTACTCAAATCTAAACAAAATCCAAAATCAATATATACAAATGTAATATTATTACAAGAAAACTAGAAAACATAAAATTGAAAATACACTGCACCAATTTCATTGGGAAAAAACCCAATTCAAACCAAAACCCAATTCAAATTAAAACCCTAACAAAGTTCAATTGGATTCAAACTCACGAAATGGAGTATAAAGGTGTAGTGAAGAAGATGATATAGATTGAGATGATGACATGTCGAGACGGACGCCGGTGGACAGTGGTGGCGGTGGTTGAGTCATGAGTGAAGGGAAGTGGGGGGAGGGGGCAGTGGTGTTGTGGTTGAGTGTAGAACAAGCCTTTGTGGGAAGAAGAATTGAAGATGTGAAAGAAAAGAGTTTATACTTTGGAGAAAGAAATGAGGTGAGAAGATTTGAAGAAGTGAAAGTTGTGAAGTGAGAGATAAAAATGGAGTAATGAAGATTGAAGAAGAAGCCGATATGGGATCTGGATATATCATAAAATTAACGGAATATTACATCTACCTCCCTCACTGGAAGCTCTAATCACAAATGTTCCATCGCTAGTCTAACAATTACATCTAACCCCTTTTGCAACCTTAGCTGTTGACCAGTTTATTTCCTTATCTCCAAACTTGACAAAACAAACAATCCCTTAGTCTTTTTTCTTTTTCCTTTTCTTCTCTTTTTCTTTTTTTCTTTTCTTTTCATTTTTTTTATTTTCTTTATTTCTTCTCCAAACCTCCGGTATCGGAATCCGATCTCCGATACCGGAGTGCAGCTCCGGTCGAAGCTTGTAGCAAGCTCCGATCGGAGCAGCAGCAAGCTCCAGATCGGAGCAGCAGCAAGCTCCGATCTGGAGCTTGCAGTAAGCTCCGGCCGGAGCTGCTGCTCCAGATCGGAGACAGCTCTGTCTCCGATCTGGAGGCCGGTACCGGAATACGGTACTTTGAAGAAAAAGAAGATGAAAAAAAAAATATTAAAAAAATATAAAATTTGGAACTTGTTTTAAATTTTAAATTTGTGGAGGTTTATTTTACAATAATATTTGAGACCTTTTTACAATTTAAATAAGTTATGTGGATTTATTTTATATTAAATAGTGTTAATATTGTGGAATAGAAAAGTTTTGAGGCAAATGTGTAATAAACATAAATTTAGGTTGTTTGGGCTTTATTGAAATCTGATAATTATGCAGGGGCAAAATTGTACTTTCCAGACTTTAATTCGGGAAAAGTCAAGATCGTGGGCCTATATGTAATTGTTTCAATCTAACAGGGAAAGTTATGTAATTGTTGATCTAAGGAGGTAAAATCAATAATTGATGAATCTAACAGGGGGTCTGGATGTAATTCGCCCTAAAATTAAAATAAAATAAAAGAGGGGATTAATTCGGGTCATCCGATCCAATTTCCGGGTTTGGCCCGGACCCGGACATGGGCAAATCCTATGACCCGGGGACCGGACCGTATGTGACGGTCCGGGTGCGGAACCGATTTACACTGGGTTTACCGGTCCGGACTCCGGGTTCGGTCCGGATCTGCTCAGTCCTACGTGAAACTAACTTTTTCTGTGAAACTAATTTTTTTTTCTGAAATTAAGTCGTGAAACTAACTTTTTTCTAAAACTAAGTCGTGAAACCAACTTTTTTATGAAACTAACTTTTTTTCGGGAATTAATTTTCATCATAAAAATATAATTGACTAATATAGAATAATGTTATAGGGTTGGATTTAGTTGATAGATTGTTAGAAAAATAAAATGGACTAATATGTGATGATGTTAGAGAGATAGATTTAGTTAATATACTATTAGAAAAATTAAATGGACTAATATGTAATGATGTTAAAGAGTGAGACTTAGTTGATATATTGTTAGAGAATGTCCTTAGTTGTTATGTTTTGTTGTTTTTAGCACCTATGTGTAATTTTCCTTTAAAATAATGTTAAAAAATCTAAAAAATTACAATAAGGTAGAAAAAGTACAATCTTTATTAAAAAAAAATTCAGTTAAATTAAACAGTGGCTAATTCGGTAAACATACGCACCATTTTACCTGGGGTTCAAGTTACTGGTAACAAGTTTTGTTCAAGTCACCATACACGGTATAAAGAAAAATTATTAATCCATACCAGTCATATTTCAGAACTTTTTATTCCTTCTTATTATCAACTTCCCGGTTTGAGTGGAATTTGTAAAACTTCCTCTTTTTTTCATGAGGGACATAAAAAGTAAGTTAAAGTTGTTAATAATCCAGGCTGGGCTAAATAAAACCATATGCAGGACTATGGTTCGAGTATTCAACTAGCCAGCTTCTCCCGAGCCACGTACATGGATCAGAGTCCTACGCTGGCCGGCCAAACCAAAGTTTTCCCACGAAACATCATCTGATGGTACTTGGCAGTTTCTACTATACAACTCAGAGCTTGTTCCTACCCGAACAAACACTCTAGACACCGCGAACGTCAGTCTACTCGAACTTCACCATCTGCAAACCATTCGCCATTGTGTAAGGTCATCAAAGACAAATATGTAAAAGATAGCAAGATCAAAGAATTATTGGGGGAGTAAAAAGGATTACCCTTCAAAAATATCCCTAGATTGGCTTGGGCATCAGCCTCAGAGTTGAAGTCCTGGTATAATTTACAAAATTAGAATCAGAGAAGGGTTAACAATTTTGCTATCCGAAGCAAAATAATTTTATTTGTTCAAAATAGAACGAAACTGAGTACACTTGTGAACTTACTCTAAGAACATGAGTGATCTCGAAAGAGAGGAACTGATCCTTGAGCTCTTTAGCTACTTTACACAGCGTTGCCATGTTAGCATTTTTGGTCTTCCATTTCCCCTGAACCTGTACGTGTAACAAAGTGATAATTCAGTGAAGGAATATAAACAGATGGGAAGAATAGTTACTACTTACTATGGAAATTGCATACCAGTAGAACTTGCCAGTAACCACATCCTATATAAGCAAATGTTTTCATGCTTGTTTAGTTAAAAGACTAACAACCTTTTCTTTTCTCTTTCAGATTTATGGATTTTTAAAGACGGGTTCAGATTTATAGTAGCAGGAAGAAGAGTTACCTGCATGACGACAAGCTTAGAGTCCCCTTGGACACGTATGTGCTTGAAACCTTTTGAGAGAGCATATTTAATACCTAAGATGGCACCTCTATATTCAGCAACATTGTTAGTAGCAATACCTACACCCTCTCGCAGTCGAACTTCCTGTTAAGTTACAGTCAAAACACAATGTCAGGTGTGATTATGTAAAACTCAACAGCACCATGCAAAGAAACTAAAGATGGACTTAAAATCATGCAGTTCAGGCCAGGTGATTAAATTGAAGTGTCAATGTTAATGCACATAGAGTTAATATGCAAAAAGGTGTACCATGCTTCCATCTGTTGCCCGGAGAATTGCCCCTGCACCAGCTTGTCCAGGGTTTCCCTTTGAAGCACCATCAAAATGGACAATGCAGGAAGACTACACAAAATGGGAAATGAACAATAATCAAGATTCCCAAGATAGGTAATACATCAGTGGCAGTCTGGCAGACATGTTTATCAACCTCTTTCATTACCCAGTCAAAGGAGTGCACACAATAATTTTCCTTGTTGAGGGAGCCTAGAAGCATGCAATTTAATCGTAACTTACACAATAAGATGAAACAGGTTCAACTTGAAGACAGTTTTCCAATTTGGGAAGCTTTGGACTTGCTGCATAGGAATTCGAGACAGCTACATCCTGTGGATAAAGATCAAAAGCCCGAGATGTAGTTACAAATTGTTGGGTGGACTATAATCACACAAATGATTGGGTTATGTTATAAGTAAAAACAGAATATTATAGTACAGCCAAAACCACAAATAGACATGCCAAGAAGAGAAGATGCAAAGTTGCAAACAGATCTTTACACTCTGGCATACCAGATGAAAAACAACTCGGAGAAACATAATCAAACTAAACGTGAGTCAAATCGAAAATTACCAGTGGTCTTTTCTCTGAATGATTCTTGCTAAATGATTTACTCTTGGAAGAATTTGGCTGCTGCATAAAAATGCTTGACACGGTCAATATTATTGTTATAAATTTGTGTCAAATTCGGAGATGTATTTGTGTGATTTTTTTCGTAGTAGTACAAACAACGACATATGACACCAAAACTGTTCAACTTCTACATTCTTTATATCTAACCTGAAAAGGACAGGTACTGAGCTGGCCAAATAGATCATTCTGCGCACTGCAGGCATCAATGGTGTAAGCAGCATTCTTCAGTCCATGATGTGAGAGGTATTCCTCAGCTTCTTTAGACAAACCGTGCCCTTTAAGCACACTTATAGACGGATCGTTCACCTGAAAATATAGGAAACTAATTCACAAGACAGTCGGTGTACCTTTAAAAGTGATATCATACAGGACATACACGATTAAAGTTTCTAATTAGCATTTATGTCTCAAATTCAATTCCAACATGCAGTCATGAGCCTATTCCTCTCATTAGCAACGGGGCCCAACGATCACGATATAGAAACTGATTTTTTTTAATTTTTGTTTCCTTTTCCTGTCCTATATTCCCTTCACTTTAGCTCTTGTTAAATTTTCTCTCCAATGTACCATTTGGTGAATCTTTATTCGAATCATGCAATCACGAGGATATTCTTACCAAAAGATCAACCATAAACAGATAAGACAAAAGTTTTATCACAATGATTATCAGTGAAAGGTTTGTTCTTGCAGTACCATCTAGGACTAATAATTCCCCAATCCCCATACTCTATCGAGTTTTAACACAATGCTTTCCGTGTATATCTGAGCTTTCGAAGAAACCATGTTATCAATCATCAACACACATACACAATATAATGGATATTCCTTCCTCAATCATACGATAATGTGAAAGATCACCCAAGCATCCAAGATTCACACACTATGCAATTTAGCATCAAGAGTAATATCATATGCATATAGCATTCGACTTTAGACATGTCAAATCTATCACATTGAACTGTACTAAACTATACAACTTTAGAAAAAAAAAATGCAGTGTAAGTAAAGTTGAGAAAATTACAGAAGATTGAAGAGCCCATTGAACACCAGTGAAGCTTTTATAAACTCCACAAATAGTCCCTTTCTTCACTAGATAAAAAGCATCCTTATCACCATCATCACCCATCTTTCTCAGCAGCTTCCGTACAACTGAAAATCACTGAACCTGATAATCAGAATCAGTGGTTTAACAGAGCCTATTCGATTCGATCATGCACGAGTGATAAATCGGAAACCCTAATTAGCAACGGCATTGAGCAAAACGCGAAAATATCGGGGGGGTTTTAAAAACAAAAAACAAAAAAATAAAGTTAACAAACAAAACAACCAACAATTCAAAATTTCGAAAATTGAAATCACTTAGGATTCAACTTCAGAAATTGAATGCTAATTGAAAAAATACGGATGAATCGAGAAGAAAAAGAAAATGAATTACCTGGTAAAATTGAAGTCGATTGAGAATTTGGTGACTGCAAAATGTGTGAGACTGTGACAGAGAGCAAGTGAAGAAACAAATTGTAGAGTCTAATTGGGCCTCTTGGCGGGAAAGGAGGGAAGAGGATCGGTAATGGGCTGTTGCACAAAGCCCAATCTATATGATCTTCAGCTTCTTTGCCTTTTCCAAATTTTTTTAGATAACTTTATTTCACTTCAATGTTCAAATAAATTCAATTCAAATTTATTAAATTGGATTCAGTTCTAAAAAACACCGATATGGATACGAATACATCTATGCGTCATTAAAAATAGTTGGATACGAATATGTGACAGATGCGTTTAATTTTTAAGAATATATTCAATATGTAAATTTTTTTTTTTTTTTTTCTAAACTAGATAACTAAATAGATGATCCGACGCGGCCCGAACATATGTTAATTCAGAAGAAATACGAACATAGATGGAGGAAAACATATCGGTGACGAATTGGTATTGAATATATATCGAAATGAATACGTTACATATTTTAGAGTATTGATGCTCTCTAGGTTAAGTTAAGTTTAGTTCAATTAAGATCAAACTAACTTATTTTGATTCTGCAGAAGCTAAAGATCTTTCCCGGGTAATTCTGTGAACTCGATGCATTTGGTTCACTTTGCTTCTCATAAAAAAGGCATTCCCAACAAGAGATCCTGGTATTACATGTAGCTCAACGTCATTTGTGGTCAAAAGTATTATTTCAAATGCTTGCCAAGTATCATTTGAACCAGGAGTCTTTCTAGTTTCTGCTAATTGTTGTGGGAGATGTTTCAGATACATCCTGGTGTTCAAAAGAATTATCTGAACAGGAAGAAAGCGTAACTGGTTATGGAAAACTTTATTAAAACACAAAGATCTTATACAGGAAGATGTTACTACGTACTACAAAGTACAAACTGCATCTGGAACATCACAATGCACTGAGATGTATGCTATATTTAACTTATGATATAGCATACATAAGTTCAAATGCCAACCAGTTACAGAATGCGCAGTTTGCCAAATTTTCTTTTTTTTTTTTTTTGAAGAAAGATAGCTTTTCATTCCAAGTATGCCAATAGGCCCATCGTCACAAGTACAAAGAAAACAACGAAAACACAAACAAACCGAAAATTAAGCCATAACTAAGCTAATCTAGGGAAATCAAACAACTGACTACAAGTGAGTCCAAGTTTCTGAATCGCCCAGCACCGTCCTAAAGACTTGCGCACAACCTCTCGCAACAGTATGTTCCAGTCTTGTGTTTTCTCCTGAAAAACTCTTCTATTCCTCTCTAGCCATACCGCATAAATTTCCATATTTCTGAGTGTTGAACTTTTTTTCTGCTGCGTACCTTACTAGGTTCTGTGACCTCGCCCAACAACTTCTTTTCTCGGCAACAAATTTGAACATTTCCCAGCCGGGATGGAGTTGATGTATCTGTTCCCTAAATATGGCACTGTAACTCCATTTCAGACTCTCCACGAGAAAAATCCAGGGCTGCACTGAGCCTTCAGTAGCCTCTGTCAGCTGGAACTTGCTTCAGTAACTTGGCAAGCTCGTACGACTTGAAATCTTTTCCATAACAAAAGCTAAGATCAAGCGCTGTTTTCCCATCCTGTAACAAATAGTACGAGTGAGCTCCATGCACAAACAGACTTAAATTACATACAACCTACAAGCAGTCCATACAGTACAAGTGAGGTCCATGCTTTAAGGATTAAGGGTGTAAGCTTCAGATGCAAAGACTAGACATATGCCAGACGAAAGCGTAAAATTTGCAAAAATTCAAGTAAAATTAAAGATAGGAGTAGCCTCTACTTTACCTTATTCATCATAGTTTTATCCGCACCATTGACTAATAATATCTTTGCTGCATCTCTGTTTCTAGCTTGCACTGCCACATGCAATGGTGTCCATCCTTCCTGCATAAAAGTCACTGGAAGCTGAAAAAGAGCGGAAAGCAAAAGTACTATATGCATGTACAAAATGGAGTGCAGTAAACACAGATCGAATACAGTTCTGAAACAGGTTACTCACGCTATCAGCCACATTTACGTCAACTTTGTATTTTATTACCAACAATTTAACTGTTTGCAAAGCCCCTACTTGAGCAGCATAATGAAGCGGTGTTGCACCATCCTGTCAAAGGGGCAAAGTCTATTTCAATTATCCTTGTAACCGAGAAGTGATATACAGAAGGTAAAAAGTTATCATACCAGATCTCTTGCTTCAGGATTAGCGCCTTTTCTTAAGAGGTGACTAATTACGGACTCTTTTCTACCTATTACAGCTTGATGCAGGGCAGTTAATCCATCCTGCTCCACCAAGTTCACTCACAATAAGTATCACGTTGATAATCTTTCGCAAACAGAGTTATCTGAGCATACATTGTACCTTGTTCGTGAGTTCAATATCATGTCCACTTTCCAGCAGTGCATCCATGAACTTTATTTGTCCGGCTTGTGCAAATGAATGAATAGGCTTCCACTTTGCCTGGTCAGCAGAATTATTTAGTCTGATGCCTCGTTCTGATCAAAGAAGTACATTCGACAAATGCTCTAAATTCTAATCATCAAGTTCGGGGCCACTTAGGCAGATCTTTTATGAACATGAATTCATGAAACACATAAATAGAAGCATACAAAACAATGCCGATAACACATTGTTTCGCTGACACAACTTACTGCAACAACGACACATAAGAATAAACTTACGGTTGATATTTTCTCAAGGTTAGGAACTTCATTCTGTTCCAAAATTGCTCTTTCTTCAGGTGTCAACAGCTGCTCAATCTCTACAAGATTAAAAACCGAAATACGAACTCAATGAGACATCATCACATGAAACACAAAACTTTAGTTTCTTGTATGAAAATAACTCCATAGTTTTGGAAACACAATCTTTTCATGCAAACTAATTAGCTCTAAAAATCAATCTCACAACTACAAAAACCAAGAAACCTTTGTAATATGAACAAGCACAGACCTTTAATAAAATCCTCCTCCTGCTCCGTCATGGCTAACTTCTCCGCATTACTAACAACCACTTTCACCTTCTTCTCATCCTCTTCCCAATCGCTCTCGTAATCCAAGTCATTGTCTTCCATTCCCTCACTCTCAGCATCAGACTCTTCATCATCACTTCCATCATCAGGGTCCTCCCACACTCCTTCACCGTTCGCCACCGAGCAAACTGTTCCCTTAGAAAACCCATTTGCACAACGAATATCACGAGTCCCTTTTCTCCAACACCTCACTGGCACAGAGTAACTCAGGCTGTAGCCAGGAACAGGACACGCAGCTGTGCATAGCACACTCAGTTGCTGCTTCGGGCAAATCGTTGCATTACCAAATGAAACTATCATTTTCTCAGCTCTTTGCACAGTCTAGAATAGTAATAAAAAGACTTAATGCGGACAGAAAAGGGAAAACAAGAATGACTTTTCTTCAGTGAGGTATTTCGTCGAACAGCTGGTGGCTTTCACGGAATTCGGAAATCACCTTGCAAGTTCTTATTTATACTTCAGAGTCTTCAGGTACTCATGCAAGGAGCAGAATTTGATAACGTAATTGACAGAACTAGTAGTCTATAGTAATCTGTTTCAGTGAGAAGAGTGAAGAAGAAGAAGATGATGTTGGTTCCTCCTTCAGTTTATTATCATGCAAAAATAATAAATATAATAGTCGCAGAATGAAATCAGTAGTATAACACTGTTAATTAGTGGGCTAATGGCCATAATCTGAGCTCAGGCCCAATAAGCTTATCCACGATTGGCCCATTTAGTTGTCAAATCCACTAGCACGCGCCCCCTCAGTTTGCACATGTTTAAAATTTAAATAGGTGATTTTGTGATTTTTGAAATACTAAAGTCTAAAAGTAAAAAAAAAATCGAAATAAAATACTAAAAGTAATAAAAATATTTAACACTAACAATTTTTCCTTAAAACCAACTCTCTTCAACTTTCGGTAAAAGTAAGTCAAGAGTACATACTAATATAATATTTGTTGCAAACACACTCAATTATCGAGGAAAAGAAGTAATTTAATTGGATTTAACATGTACTTCTTCCGTTTCATTAATAACTTTCTCATTAATAACTTCCTAAGGTCATTATTCATCGCGACCTTTGACCACGTATAACTTTTAAATTAAATTGTATCAATATAAATTAAAAGTTGATTATGAAAATATACTTCATTTAATTTCATAATATAATTTTATTATATTTTTCTCTAATGTAATTTTGGAGTTATACGTGGTCAAAAGTCGCGATGAATAATCTCTTAGGAAGTTATTAATGAAATGAAATAGTTTTTTGTTTGAAAGTTAACAGAGGAATTAATGCACTACTACTTTTTCTTTTAAAATTACTTTTTACTGTTTTAGAATTATTCGTAAAACATAACAAACACAAGCCCGGCCGGTGGATTTTAGAATTCAAGAAATTAGAACACGAAAAGGATTTAGAATTAACACAGCCTTAATTCTTCAAACTATAAATACACCCCATGCTTGATGCTTCTTCATAATATTCATTCTACCCACGAAATAGTCTCAAAGTTAAGAATCTTGTTGAAGATTGAGCTACAATAACAAATCATGAGAACTTCCAAGAAACACTTCCAGGTTCGTTCCATAGGCGCATGTTTATTAATGTTATGCTTGCTGCTTCGACCACTACAGCCAGTCGATTCGCACACCGCACCCGTGGATGATAATGACGAGGAGCGAACTTCAGAACAGGCGCATACCTTACCTCGCAAAATCACAGACGGCCTTTACTTAGGCTCCTATGCAACAGCTAGTGACAAGACCGCTTTAAAAAGCTTGAACATCACACATGTACTGACCGTGGCCCATTCGCTACCACCCTTTCATCCTGACGATTTGATCTACAAGTTTATTCAAGTTGATGACAGTCCAAGCGTGAAGCTGTCTCAGTATATCGATGAGTGTTTTAAGTTCATCGATGATGCTAGAGCGAGTGGAGGCAGTGTCTTGATTCAGTACTGCTTAGCTGGGATTTCTAGAAGCGCTACTGTTACAGTTGCTTATATGATGTCCAGGTACGGTATGTGTTTAGGCGAAGCATTCCTGCATGTGCTGAAAAGGAGGCCTGTGATATATCCCAACGCGAGCTTCTGGTTACAACTCAGGGAGTACGAGAGATATCTTCAACGACGAGATGAACTGTAGAAGCTAAGCACATTGTTTTGAAGTTTCAGATCGTTTGATGAGGCAGCTACGGAAAGCAGGCAAACCAATTTGACAGAGAAAAATCGAACATTAGTCCTCTATATTCAACACTATACTAGTACTCACTCCATTCCTTGAGAAGTGTCTCACTTCTCCTTCCGGCTCAAGTTTAAGATCAATTATTAAAATAAAGATGCAAGTGGAGTTGGAGTTGTGACCATATTGTTGGATCAAAATAAATATGTTTGGTGGAGTAATAATATTATTTAATGACTTGGGACCATATAGTATGTATATTTTATAATATGTGTGAGTTAGTATTATTTTCAAAAAAGTAAACAGGACACTTCTAACGGAACGCCCAAAATGAAAAACAGGACACTTCTCAGGGAATTGAAGGGAGTATTACTTATTTGAATCAACTCTACTTAATTTCGATCTGCTACTCTCATCTCACACATTCAGCCTGTAGCCAGGAGCAGAACAAGCAGCAAACCATAAGTCTTGATAAGGAAAAAAAAAAAATCAGAACCAAAATATGATTCAATACCCATTAATCAAGCAATACTATAGGATAGTACTTTCTCCGTTTCATTACAAAGTTCCTGAGGGGACTATTCATCGCGACCTTTGATCACGTATAGTTTTTAAATTAAACTATATCTATATAAATTAAAAGTTGATTATGAAAATATACTCTATTTAATTTCATAATATAAGTTTATTATATTTTTCTCTAATATAATTTAGGAGTTATACGTGGTCAAAGGTCGCGATGAATAGTCCCCTTAGGAACTTTGTAATGAAACGGAAGAAGTATGATTTATCATATGTTCCGACAGATAATCAACAAACAAGCGAAAGTTACTTAATTCGGAATAACATGAATTCCACGAACTACATCTTTGATAATGCACAAATTCAACGCAGTACACACTATAGGACTCAAACAATTTACAGAGCTGCGCGGAAATACTGAAACAAGAATTTTGATAGTTACAACATTACATACTTAACGACTTCACATTACACAAATGCTAAAATTTAGGATATTGGGAAGCAGTAGCCTAATCTGAATCCAAGACCACATAGCTTCACATGTATTTCATGACTCATAGTTATCTTGATTATGCTTGTTGAAATGTCCTACAACGAAGCCCTCAAATGCTGCATATATAAGAAACCAAAGTAAATTCAGTAAAACAAAGTTAAGTAATGTTTTCATGACGAGGATGACAAAGAAAAATATAAAGTAATTGTGTCTTTAGTTGAAGGTGCATATATAGTGCAAGACGCAAGGGACTTCAAATGAAAATATATCATCTTCATGCAACTCTTGAAATCAACAAGTAGAAGCAGTTTCATTTTAGTCCTGACATAGATAATGGCAGTGTTCAGAGTGATTAATTAGGGATGTGGTTGATGACTTACATACACCAAGAACTTCACTGCACTGATACAAAAATAACTGGCGCAATCTTCAAGATCGGAACCTTATCTACTCACATACTCCATAGATAAAATTCTATCTAACTCAGATTGCCATCTTGATTATGGATTTGCAGAGGTTGGAACCTTATCTAATCCTGAATCTTCTGATAATTTCTACCTTTCTATTATATTAAGGAGCCGTTCTGTAAGTTATATTATGGCAAATTATGATATATTAACATAACTAATTCCTCTTAATATGATGTTCAGTAAAAGCTAATTATTACAGGGTCAAGAGCATTAAATCCAGCTGACCCGCTATTATTGGCAGATATTAATCTCCTTTAAAAGTGAAAGATTAGTGATTATGATGGATGGATTAAATTACTTACCAATTTTGAGTTTTTAACATTCCAAATTCAGTAATAACGCATTTAAATTTGTCAAAATATATCTTTTTCACTTATCATTACATTTGATTTTAATGTATACCAAACACCATAATATATACAACAATATTTTTAAATCTTTCATTTAATCTAATCCACCACTAATCCCATCTCTGATAGAGAAGAGCTCCTAAGATTAAGATGTGGTCAAAATTACAATAGAAAGTGAATGAATGAATAAAGAACAATTCTAATTAGTAAGGGTAAGGTGACTAGTGTTGTTTTTCTAAGAGAGAGATTGTGAGTACACAACGTTGTATGAAACAAGATCGTTCTCAGTGGTTTTCTGCCTTGACTGGGCATCAAGTGGCTATTCAAAGCTAATTGAGAAATTTGGCAAACACAGATTCTATTTACTTTCCGCTGTGCATTATACTTTTGATATATATATATATATATATATATATATATATATATATATATATATATATATATATATATATATATATATATATATATATATGTTTGTTTATTTACTTTGCAGAATTAACAGTACAGGTCTGCAGGGTTGATTGCACGATTAGCTTAACCTTTAGCTAAACTGTGTTGTATAGGCGGTTAATTTGTCCTAAAATCAAGTTATATCGATCATATATTCTTTCATACTACTTGTTGTTGGTCACTCCTTGGATGTTGTTGGAAGAATGAAGCTGGTGCAATCCGTACGTGACTTGTTTCATTCCCAAAGTGTGCAAAGGATCGACTTAGGGCCGAATCAATATTCAAATACATCATCTTTTATAAGATATTTCAATTATTTGTATATTACTCACTCCATTTCATTAATAAATTCCTAGGTTTCTATTTTGGGCGTTCTCTTACAACTTCCTAACCCAAATATGAAAAAAATTTCAACCCACTTACTAATTTTTTATTATTTCTATTTCCTTCTTTATAACAACTTTTTCACTCTCTATCATACTTTATCACCCTTTCACAATTAAATACTCATACAAATCAATTCTTTAATATTATTTCTTAAAATTGGTCATTTTTACCACTTAAGAATTAAGTAAAAAATGGAGGAAGTATTATATATATATTGTGATTGTTATTGTATCTCTACTTATTATTATTATTCTCGTCTGAAACTCTTGCTTATGAAAAAGTTTTACGACGTCTCCACAAAATTCATACTTACCATTTTATATATAAAACTTATTATAAACTACTACACTGACATAACCAGGGGCGAGCGAGCGCACAGAGGGCAGATTTTTTCTGGGAAATTACTTTATACCCCTGGTATATAATTTATTAATAAAAACTTATATTTTGACCTTCAATAAGGGAGAAAAATATCCAGAATCTCGGTTGCCGCTCGCAATTCCCAGTCACAAACTTTTCGGCGTTTGACGTTGTTCTTAGATTTGGGCGAAACTTTTGTGAAGTTCAACGGCAAGAAGCATCAATTGGTAAGAAAGTCCTAATTCTAAATTTGATTTCTGCGAAAATTATAAACCCTAGATTAAATCATTAAATTTCTTTATAATTGAAACCCAACAATATAAATATGCTAGATTTTGATACATTAAACCTCTCTTTTACCTCAAAGCCCACCCGTGGCTTCAAGTCTTCAAGCTGTGACCTGTGATGAATGCAGAATGATGATGATATTTTGTTACTTTGATAGTTTGATTACACTTGATGCTAGATTTAGGGGAATGAATGAATTGGATGAGGAGAGTCACGTGGTGTTGCTGGATGGAGTATTATTTTGATTTTGTCACTTTATGAAGCAGTAATTTTTTAGTACTAGTATTATTTTTGTCAGTGGTATTAGAGCACTCGATATGAGCTTTCGTATGGAATACCAACAATCGAAGTTGAGTTGTATGTTTACGTTAAATCTTTATATGGATGCAGGATTTGGCAATAGAAGCAGCTTCATAATTGATCCTTTCATTGTGGTTATTTGCGCCATCTGATAGAATATAATGGACCCTCTAGAATCATCAAACCTTTATGTGCCAGATAACATACTTGAGCCGTTGTTAGTTGCATCCAGTGCATCCACGTTAACGGATGCACTTGATTGTTTAACCAAAACTGCCAGAACCGCTGATGGCCGGTCAGAACTTGCTTCCAAGCGTATCCTCGTGTCAGTCGTTGAACTATGCCGATATTTTTCCTCCCCTTTGCCTAGGGATCTTCTTGTATCCTCCTTGAGGTTACTCAGAAACTTGTGTGCAGGAGAAATCAGTAACCAGAACATGTTTGTTGAAGAAAATGGTGCTGGAGTTCTGTTCAAAATAGTTGTATCTCTGGGGTTACCATCTGATTCTGAAAACGTTATTGTTCGAACAGTTTTGCAAGTTTTGGCGAATGTTTCATTGGCTGGAGAAGAACACCAGCTTGGTATTTGGCACCAGTTCTTTCCTTCCAGATTCCTAAAGATTGCTAGAATCCGAAGCAAGGAAACCTGTGACCCTTTGTGCATGGTAATTTATACTTGCTCGGGAGGTAGTTACGAATTATATGCAGAGCTGCTGGGAGACTTGGGGCTAGAAATTGTGTTAGAAATTATACGAACTTCTGCAGCAGGTAAATGCATTATCACTGGTTGGTTTCACATTACAATTGTGTTATGCATGTTTACATGATTTGCTAGTAATCATAGGCCTTTAAATGTTTTCTTTTATTTCCATCTACAGCTGGATTCACCGAGGATTGGTTGAAATTGCTTCTCTCAAGAATTTGCCTTGAAGGTTCTCTTTTCTGGTCTATTTTCTCTAGATCACCTCTAGTTGTTGCTGTCAATAACTGTGACACTCCATCTATAGTGACTGATTTTGGTCTGGAGCACGCATTTTTGCTTAGTGTGATCTCGGAAATATTGAATGAACAAATTGGCAATATAGCGCTGTCCAGAGATTTGCTTTGTGCATTCTTGGGATATTAAGAACTGCGGTCACAACTGTTGATTTTTCCACAAAGGCGAATTCAAATCTTCCGACTGGCTGTGCTAATATTGATGTCATGGGATACTCCTTGACCATCTTGCGAGATATTTGTGCGGGTGATTGGCCTAAATTTTCTACTCAGGATGAGGAAGCGTGCCCCGCGGACGTGCTAGTGTCAGATGGACTCATTGAATTGCTCCTGACATTGCTTCGAGACCTGGAGCCTCCTCCAATTATTAGGAAAGCAGCAGCTCAGAGTGAGGCTAACGACGGGAAAACTACACACTCTTCCAAGTATTGCCCTTACAAAGGTTTGCGAAGAGATATTGTAGCAATCATCGGGAACTGCTGCTATCGTAGGAAACATGTCCAGGATAAGATAAGAGAGCTTGATGGCATTGTTTTGTTGTTGCAGCAATGTGTAACTGATGAAGAGAATCCTTTCTTGAGAGAGTGGGGTATATGGATGGCGCGTAATTTATTGGAAGGAAATGTGGAGAACACAAAGTTTGTTGCTAGTTTGGAGCTTCAAGGTAGCATGGACGCCCCAGAGTTGACACAAATGGGCCTCCGAGTGGAAGTCGATCCAAAAACTCAACGAGCCAAGCTTGTAAATCGCTCCTGAAGCTACTGAAAGAAAAGTTTCCCTATTGCTGCAGTGTATGAGGCTAGCGGAAGTATTTCACTTCCAAGGGATGCCAAGGTGAAATGTACTCTATAATTCCTATATTTTACAAATGTGCCCAGATTGATATAGCCAAACTGTCCTGTTTCTGTACGTTTTTGTTGTTAAATAGCTGTCAACACAGTGAAACATACTTTCCTCCACATCTGATGTTAATTATTCATTATATATGGATGTGTTTCCTGTTTTAGTAAATAATGCTCCTTGGGGACATGCTTGGAAATTACCAGTAGTGTTTAGTTTCAAAGGTAAGCAAGACTGCTTTAGTTTAGTGATAGATAAAGCTATGAATATTTGAGACCCGGCTTTCTCAGAAGTCAGAACAAAGGTGTTGTTAGTGGTTTTGTTACACGACTTTAGTTCATGAGCTAGTAGCTTAATTCTGTAGTGGCTTACTAGTAGTTACTATCTCTCAAGTAGAAGCAAACAGAAAGTATTTCAGGTCCTCTGGTTCTTTATAATACCGAACCTTTTCATTCTGTATTTCATGCTGGCTATTTATCGGTTCATTGAACATCAAGTTCTCATTCTTCATTTTTCTTGTGTTTACTCAAATTCCAGGACAAGGAGGTCGGGTAAGCCGAATGTACAAGTAAAAAGCGACTCTTCAGCTACATCTTGGACCGTCAAAGTCAAAATACCAATGCCCCATACTGCATAGACATGGCTGATGATGGAGTTGATGAGTACTTGCTGAAGACTCCATACCAGTGGAACACTGAGATAGAGAAGATGTATTGCTAGGGCCTACGAGATGTCACTATACTATTTATCGCAACTGAAAAGTAGACGGAAATTGCCCTGAGAATGATACTACAAGACAAAAAAAAATGTATGAAGAATGTCTAGCACTTGTCTGATATGTGAGCTACCTTACAATGCATCTTCTCATGGGCCATTGGAGGGTATCCCTGATAATTTGTGGCTTCTCTGATATGGCTCCTGCCGCTTGGTTTGGTCCAGATTCCAGATGGCAATAATCTGAGCTCAAGCCTAATTAGTTTATCCACGATAGGCCCATTTAGTTGTCCAACAAATTAGACCACGAGTAGGCTTTGATTGCACTTACTCCTCCGTCCCATACCAAATGTTACACTTTATTTTGTTAACTTTTTTAGCCTCATTCTCTGCCCCCTTTTATCATGATGATTTCATCTACAAGTTTATTCAAGTTCATGACAGGTGGAACGTGAAGTTGTCTCAGCATTTCGATGAGTGTTTTAAGTTCATCGATGATGCTAGAGCGAGTGGAGGCAGTGTCCTGGTTCACTGCTTGGCTGGGATTTCTAGAAGCGCGACTGTTACTATTGCTTATATGATGTCCAGGTACATGTATGAGTTCAGACTTCTGGTTACAACGTACTCAGGGAGTACGAGAAACAACTTCAAGGACGAGGAGCTGAACTATAGAAGCTACGAAAAGCAGGCGAACCAACTTGACAGAGAAAAATCGAACATGTTCAACAAGTTCTTTATATTCAACAGTATACTAGTATAACTTATTTTGAAACATTAACAGTTCTTTGTAAAATTATACAATTAAAGAATCAACTCTACTTTCTGCTACTCTCTCATCTCTCACATATCCAGTTCTGGTTTATATATCTGGACAACTCACTTTCATCTTTAACTGTATGCAGTACATGCTCATAAACATTGTTTGAAAAAAGGAAAAAAAAAAGTTCAAAAAAAAGATATTAACTTCTCACCAATTCTTCCCATCTTAGCTGACTTGCTCCCCAATCAAGTCCAATCCCACTATTAAAAAGGACAGGCCTTGAAACAGCAAGTAGTAAAAGTGAATCCCGTGTGCCGATAACAGGCTTCGTGTAGCCGCGGTAAGCAAAAGAAACGCGAGTGCAAGTTCACTTCTGTAGATTCTGTTCTTCTTCTTCTTCTTGCTAGCAATAGGCGCAGGTTTTTGCTCGTTTAGTTTGCTGAGCATTTCTAGTCCTGATTCAGAAAGCCGCCTCTGAATCTTCTCCTCGGCAATGCTTTTTGTTTCCCTCTCAGCTAGGCTTAACAAGTCTGACTCTGATGCCCTACCGGTTTTCTTTGTCACAACCCATTCGTAGGCGCTTCCTAGCTGAAATAGGCCTGAGATCATCGCGTTGAACTTTGTGACTGACATTGTGTTTTCAAAGAGTAGGTATGGCATGAGGAAAGGGAATGATTTTGGTGCGGGTAGAATGTTGAGAATCGACATGATGATGGGGACGTAACAGATCACCCACGGTGGTAATTCGGCTTCAGGAATGAACATAGTCAATGGAAGTATAATGCAGAATAGTGTGAATGAGTAAAATGGCAGGATAAGTTTCCTTAGAAGAAAGAATAGGAATATCATATTTGCCTTCTTCCAAACTGATATCTGCATCAACAAGAAATAAACACCATGTCAAATTCGCAGCCTCTTGCGTACATTTTTCGATTGTACATCAATATACAAATGTGTGCAGGAAAAAGAAGTATGTAGTACCTTGGCAGTTATGATTGCAGGGAAGCACAGCCTAAAGAGCTGCATTGGACCCGAGTGCCAACGATGCTGTTGCTTCTTATAGGCTTCGTATGACTCTGGTAACTCGCATAGTACTCTAACATCATTAAGAAAGATCATCTTCCACCCATGCAAGTGAGCTCTTACGGCGATATCCATATCCTCAACCGTTGTCCTCTCAAGCCAGCCACCCGAATCTTCCAAGGCCTTAATCCTCCAAACTCCTGCTGTTCCATTGAACCCGAAGAAATTCAAAAACAGACCATTCACTTGCTGCTCTACTTCAAAATGGAAGCACAAGTTGATGTTCTGGAGTCTGGTAAGCAAGTTTTCGTCCTTGTTCACAAAAGTCCAACGAGCTTGAACTAGGCCTAAATCTGGCTTTCCCTACAAAATTCAACAGAAGTCCTCAATAAAACATACTTCAAGAGCAAAGATATCAATACTGAGGCGATTAGATAGATATCCTCCTTACCTTGAAGTGTGGAACAGTGAGCTTAAGAAAATCGGGATTGGGCTGGAAATCTGCATCTAGTATAGCAACAAACTCGTAGTCTTTAACATAATCACAATGCATTGCAGATTTAAGGTTCCCGGCTTTGTATCCGGTTCTGTCAAACCGATGTCTGTAGATTATGTTCACTCCTTTTTCCTTCCAAGACAAGCATTCATCCCTTATCAAATGCTGCAATACTTCATCATCTGAATCATCCAAGACTTGTATTAGGAACCTGTCTTTAGGCCAATCCAGCTGGCATGCTGCACCAATTGATTGCTCATACACCTTCAATTTCAGAATGGCATTATATCAGATTAGCATACATCAATCATATAACATAAAAAACTAGTAAATCTCAAGATTATCTTAAAATCTTAAAAATCGGTTTTCTGATAAACCACTTATCAGAAGGCTGCTACAAGTCACTTAACCACAAATCTACACTATCTCATTACAGATTCTGGACTCAATAACACTTCTTTTCCAGTTTGCTTTATAGACAGCTAAGCCACTTATCTGTTTACGCTCAACACGAAATTACCGACACATGAACTTCACCTACCTTGCTGATCTTTTAACATCATTTGCCAGATTCAGTCCAAACCTACATTAACCTGATTCTACTTCATTTAACCACATTCACAGTAATACTCAAAAAGCAGTAAAACAATTCGAAAACAGGCCTAATTCAGATATCTAAAAAGTTCTATCACATTACCTCTCTCTCATTGCACATAGGAATCTGAACAAGAACCATCGGAAAGCTCGACCCATCCTCAAGATCGAACGCCTCCCCTTCGATTTCCGGCTTCAAACCCTTAACCTTAACCCAAAAACACCCCAAGCACTGCAACATCCTATCCACAGACTGAACCATAAACAAAACAATACAAAACCTCGACAACGTGGCGATAAACGGAGCAATATAATCCACCCTGAAGCTCAACCAAGCCATATAAGTCCACTGGACCACATTCTTCTCCACCTCCCATGGACTCAAAACCATCAAATCCCACTCGTTAAAATAAGCAAACATCTCAACCATCAAAGCAACCACAGAAACCGCAAGAAACACTTTTATGAACCTGTACAACCTCCCTCTGTACTTGGGATCCTCCTGATTCTGATCCGACTGCGCAATGCGCTTCTTCACGGACCCGAAAACCGCGAGAGAACCCGAAACTAGCCATGGAATGAACGTCAGGACCCTGTGAGCTTTCAGGAACAGCACCCAGGTGAACTGCTTTGGACTTGCTAGCCTCTGCTTCTTTTCTTGGAACGGTTTGGCGTCGGTTAGAGATATTAAGGCGATGTTCTCGGGTTTTTCGAGCTTTACGACGACTGTGTTTGGCGCCATTGATGGGGTGGTGTTGGTTTTGAATCAAGAGATGGGAGGAGGAAAGGTGTATAAGAGTTGACCTTAATGTGAGGATTTTAACATTTTGTGACAGAAAGGTGTGTTGCCTTTGTTTGGTTGATGGACAAGAATGTGGATCTGAATGGGCACAGAGTTCTGAGGAATCAGTTAGGACTATGTTGTTGTTATAACAGAACTGGAGAGGTGTAGAGAGAGAGAGAGAAGTTTATAGAGTACAGGTTCCGGTGTCAGTGGTGAGGCAGATGGAAGGTTCAGCTAAGTACTTAAGTTTACAAATCTTGTCAAATGATGAGTCTTCTAATCTAATTAATTACGTAATATATAGGAAAAAATACTTTCAAGATTTTGTCTTTGCCAATAATATGGTATGGGTAGTTTCACTAATTTGTTACATTGTGTCCAAAATGGTAATTATTTGGGACCAACTAATATTATTATCTGTTTTCTTTTTTCAAATTATTTCCAATTTAATTCATTTTCATAAAATAACATCCAGTTTGTGCAAACTGAACTGAAGTATAAAACACAACTAATTAAATTTAAATAGAACTGAATGAACTTGAATTGAACTGGAAATAATGAGTTTTAAGGCTAAAAGAACCGAGCCTTAGGTGAATCATATAATTCATGTCCAAAGTTTTTCGGATGAATCATAGAGAGAATTACTTTCTATGATATGGTGAAATTCACCTGGTAGATGCAATCATAAAGGGACTTAGTTTCCGTCCATCTCACCTTCAATTCAGTTCCATTAAATTTTATTCGGTTTATATGTTTTAGTTGAACTTAAAATGTATATTCCAAATAAGTTATGTTCGGTTCAAATTAATTTATTCATTTTAGTTTATATTTAAATTTATTAAATAAGTTCGAGTTGGTTCAATTTAAAAATATTTTGATTGACGTTGGAAGTTAAAATCTTGTTTATGAAAATCACAACAAACTATTAAAGTTACATATTTCCTCTCCTTATTGAATTAGATTACAATTTATCATGTCAGTCCTACCGCGTGTTAATATACTAGTATCATCTATATGTAATTTCATTTGATGAAAAGATGACTTCAATTCTCTAAAATAAAATATCAAGGTTAAGTTTAATTTTTTTAAATACACTACTTTGACTTTGAGGTTCAAGTACTGACAATGGTTTTAGTTACCCACTTACCCCTTTCTGTGCCCAATCTACTCGAAAATGAAACATTATAATTTACTACTACTACATTTGTTCGATTAGTGAAAAAAGACCTCGAGATCAAATCGTTCTGACTTCTGATTAAAGTTACACCGCTCAAATCCGACATATTCTTCTTGCTATTAAAATAAATATATAAATATAAATAAAGAAGTTTTAGAAAAATATAGCGTGAAGAATCAAAATTAGGACAATGTGACTACTGACTAGACATGAATAATAATGAAACAAGATCAGAAATTGAAACTTATAAGTTACAATATTGACTTGTAGAAGTTGATGGAATTTAAGGGAATGTTAAATGTGGTAATTAGAAAGTTATTATCAACATGAGGTTCAAGTCAAACTGAAAATGGCTGTTCAATTTTTGTTGTTTTGTTGAATTTAGAATAGATAGCTATGTTTTAATTTGATTTTCTCCAACCTATTTACTTAGATTTTCCTTTTTCATTTGTTTCATTCATTTATTTACGTATTATTTTAGTTCTTTTTTTATTCATATTACTCTACCTTTTTACAGGTTTCACTACACAAATAGTCCAAAATATAATATGACACATTCATTAAAACCGTGTAAGAAACAAATACACACTACTTATTGGACGGAGTTGAGTATTAAGTTCCAACAACGAGAAAGTTTTTTAGATACTACATATCCACGTACAGCAATCATGTGGCTGCAGCTTAAAATAAGTCACAAGATTCACCACTCAAAAAAAGTGTCGGTGTCAATTAACAGTGGAAGTATTACTGGAAAAAAAAAGTGTACTTACGAAAATGACAACCAATTACACCTAAACTAATCCATTAATTAAGCTAAAACAGATAGGTTAGTTAGCATGGTAACAATAATTAATAATACTAGTATTCTGTTTATTTCAGATGATACTTCTAGCTCATTCCTAGTCGGGAACCTTCATGTCTTGTCTGGTGTGATCTGCTGTTGTAATAATAATAAGTTAAATAAGTTAGTAAGGTCGGTTCAGTTAGTTAAATTGATGATTATCGTTTTCTTAATCAAGGTGTTGAATTTTCATAGAAGTTGAATTTGTGATTATAACAATTCTGAGTCGGAGTATATTAGACTTGTGTTGTTTAACATAAATTACGTGATTTTCAAGTTATCATGTGGATATGTTTAGTCAACAATACACATTTAAAGGGTAGCGACTACATGTTCCCAACGTTATTAAATAATATAGTTGATTAAATTAACTTGGGTGTAAGAAGTTTTTTTTTTTTTTGGTTGCCTTACTATGTTTTTCCATTAGGAAGGTTGATTCTTTAATTTTGAAGTGGGAAAAGAGAGGCTCACACGTTGTTTCTCCCGTCCTCTTGAAATTCTCTTTCACCTAATCAATTTGAACATTGTGGAATTTTAAATTTTAAAAACTTATAGAGATTTTCCATTTTAAAATAGTTGTATGGTAAAGAATACTCCATCTGTGCAGGTTAGAAGTCTCATTTGGTTTGGGCATTCAATTTTTTAAAACTAAGGTAAAATGTTATAAAATGTGCAATCCCACCATATATAATTATAATTAAGGACCTGCGTCACACTCTAAAATAGAACGCTGAATCTTATAACGTGTAACAAATGACTAAGAAATGTTAACGAAACATTGAAAATATGATACATACACGATAAAGATTAAACCCCATTAAAAGTTTGAAAATGTAGAAATGTTGTCCCCCTTTTTATAAATTCCACAAGTTGAGTAGAGCATATCATCCCGTCAATTTTAAAAGTTGAGTAAGTGGAAGTATCAAATGGTAGCTTTCTTCCTCATAATAATGGAAAACAACTAGAAGTGGATTTATTTCTTTCGTTCCCTTTCAGTATTATTTTTCTCTTGTGAAATATACTACTCAGTACAGATAATTAAAAAGGTATTTCTCATATTAATACGAGCTAGTACAAAGTGTATGAAGCTTAGGTAATGTCTCATTTTCATTTACATGACCACTCATGTAGTATTATACAAGTTATACGTGTGTATATGATTCTATATTTGAGTGGTCGATATCGCTAAAATGTACTACTAATTAATAACCTTCACGGATACATTTTAGAAGTTAATTAGCTTTGTGGAATAAAGTCGGCACAAATTAGTTAAATTTCATGTTAAGAAAATGACGTTGTGCTTCTAACTTCTAAGTTATCTGGTGATGATGGTGTGATGAGTTAGTTCATGTTACTTATTAAATGTGAAGAATAGCATCGTACGTGATAATAATAATTTTTTCTGTTTTTACTCTACAATAATAAAGTTGTGATCTCTTTTCAACCGCTTGTTAGGTTATTCGTTTGGTTAGAAGTTGTTTTCCTGAAAGTTTATCGGAATTTTCGTTTGGCCAAGTTTTATCTGAGGTTCAAGATCGTTGCTGAAGGGTCCATTTTAGCATAGAATGGAATAGTATAATCTGATGGGAATATGCCTGTGGCCATGGACACCCTTTTTAGGTAGCACTTTTGGCGCCATGATTGACGAATTATCCACCGAATTAAACGATAATGATTTTTCTTTTTCTTCATTTTCACCTAATAATAAGTTTGAGATCAACTCAAAATCATGTTGCCAATTAAAATCAGATTTCGATCTACGAATCACAATCATTTCAATAGTCAACTAAATGTAATTATAATCATTAAACAAATATGACTTTCTACGGTGTTCAATGAACTCAGAGCCTCAGAGTACTTTTATATATCATTTTGACAATTAAGGTTCTTATTAAAAATTAATTTACTTATGTGTCTCTGCAAATATTAATTAGCCAGATTGCTTCTAGTTGACTATAACCAGAATAACACTTTAAAACATTTTATTCTGATCAGTAATATAATTAAAATTATACAAAGTTTTATAAGAGACAGTTTACACTTAACTTAAAAATAAATTGTGTTATATTCTTAATAAAATCATATATATTATTAATTAAAACTCTTATATATGTTGTTAACACATTATATAGTTTTTATTTATAAAAAATATTTACACTGTTAAGTATACACCATACATTCTTGATAATGGCACATATATATATTTATCTATCTCGTAAAACATTAAAAAGAAAAGAATTAGTTAGAAATAAGTCCGACCTAAGATAGATGTTTTGAACCTAGTCCGAAGAACATTTGTTCGGTGTAGTAATAATGCATGCCCACTAATTAAACCCATAAAATCAATGAAATGGCGGGGTCTTGTACATTTTTTTGGGTAGGTTTTAATGTTGGCGGGCTATTAGTGTTATCACACTTGAGTTTCATTTAAAATTTAAGAATTCTAATTTGTAGATGAAATTTAGACTATATTATTTTCATCTCAAGAAGCATTTCAATTTAGCTCCATTCATATTTTTTAGTTAATTTTTTTATATAACCAATGAATTTAATTCATTTAATACTATTTCTATACTTCTATACGAAGAGAATAGAACCAGCTTACTCATTTGTAATAGTATCTACTTGGATGCACATTGGTCCTTTCGTTGCTAACATTCACGATACGTATAGTACATATACTTGAAAAGAAATTGAACGATAGTTGAATCATTATAATTTCTGTATATATATCCAGGATCATTTCTACTGATTATAGTTATTATTAGTACTTATAAGTTATAACACTAAAGAAGGAAACAAACTTAGGAGATTGAACAAATAAATAAAAAGGCGAGATACTACGTATTTCAATAGGATTCGAGAAAAAATTTCCCAAGCAAGATGTATGAATACGTCCACCCCAAAGAAGTATCCCTTCTACATATAGACATATATCATCAAGCAATATCATCTAATTTTTTCCTTAATAACATGGAGAACCCACAACCATGACCATTTGGGTGCACATTGGGTAAACCTCACGAGCTTACATAATAGCCCGCAAACCATATGAATATCACAAATTCTCCACACATGAGATTTCAAAATTTTATTTTATTTTTGTGTCAACTATCAACCGTCGACCCTAAAATCCCAAATCAATATAATTATTGAGTTCTCCGAAAGAGTAATATATATGTTATCATATATTCTACCAATAATAGGTTTCACACAAGCGTGAAACCACGTTTTTGGTACCTCTCTATAAAGCAAAATCCAATCATATTCTTATCTTATAAGAAAGAAAGTGTCACTTTCGGGAAATGCCAATCAACAAATAGAGCAAGATGGCGCCCATAATTTATGAGACTAAGTGGGTGATGCGCCCTACCGACCCTACAACCGAACCACACGACTCGAGCCCACCGGTGCCTCTTGGCTCATCCAAATTCCAAACTACATATTTTTTGCAGATAAGAAAAGACCTCTCTGGTCTAGTCCTACATTTTATCATAATAGGTAAATAATCCTTCTGAATTGTTTTTATAGGTATATTAGCCCCTGAATTTTATAAATATGTACAAACTGGAAACTGCAATATTGTGAGTTTACAAATCTTTCTTTTCATTTGTTTTTTTGAAACGGCAAAAAAACTTTTATTTATTATTCAGCATAAGAAATGCTCGCCAACGTAAAGAACTAAGAGAACAAAAATAAATTTTACTGATTCGAATAGAAAATTTATTCTTAGTATAAAAAATAATTAAGCAAATCCGAACTAAATTGTACTGAATCTAATGAATTTGATCATAATAAAACTAAACTTAAATTTATATCAGTTCAATTTAGAATCATTCATTCATAATTATAACAATTCAGTTAAGTGAAGATTAATTAAGTTCATTTTTTCAGCCAATAAAAAAATAAGACCGTAAAATTAAAGTTTAAAATGAATTACTTATAATAAGTATTGCATTAGGGCGACAGTTTGCAGTTGTTCATAAACAATTTCAGGGGATAATATGTACATAAAAATAAATTAGGGGGGCATATTAATAATTACCATAAATTATGAGTATAATGGGTATAATACGTAAAGAACCGTACTCAGAATAATATTCCCATCCCACGTGATGAACCAACTGTATAACTGAAGATATTTAGAGATTAGAATCTAATTAATATAATTTTTATTAATTAATACATAAAATTACATAAAACAACCACTCTACTCTACAACATCTAATTGCTAAAACAACCACTTTAAAAAAACTCTTACAAAAAAGGTTATTCTATTTTTTGGTGCCCTAAAATCTAATCAATTAATCTTCAAAATCTCTCTATATTGGATATGGACTCCATTTTTCTCACTAAAATGGATTTTGAAAGTGTTTTTTACATCCATTAATATTAATTAATTACTAACTAATTATATTTGACTATTTTTTTCTAACAAATTAATATTTATATACAGAAACTAATGAAACTAGCATTTGTGTTGCTGAAAACTAATGAAACTAGCATATGTGTTGTTGAATCCAATGAAAATAGCATTTTTGTGTTCACTTGTGATGCCGAAACAAATGAAATTAGCATTCGTGTTTGCCGAAACTAATGAAACTAGCACTTATGATGCTTAAACTAATGAAAACAACATTTAGTCGTTGAAACTAGCATTTAGTTGTTTGAAACTAGCATTTATGTTGATGAAACTAGTATTTTTGTTGCTGAAACTAGCACTTATGATACTGAAACTAAAGAAATAGCATTTTTGTTGTTGAAACTAATGAAAATAACATTTTATGATGTTGAAACTAACATTAATAGTTAATTTCAACTAGTTTCAGCCAGTTTATGAAACTAGCTTTTGTTTGAAACTAACTTTTTGTCTAATAATAGCTTCTGAAACTAGCTTTTATGTGTTGAAACAAATCTGAAACTTTTTTTTCAGTTACAATACTGATTTATATTTTTATAATTATAGTTTCATATTTTTTAATTTTTTTAGTTTAGCATAAATAAGTTTTAGAGTTAATTTAATCATTTTATAAAATTAAAAATTAATTTTAAAGGTTAATTTCAGGAAAAATATAAAATTAACCGTTAGTTTAAACTTTTTCCAGTCATTTTTAGCTTAGTTTCAGCTAGTTTCAGTCATTTTTTTGCTAGTTTCAGCTAGTTTCGGTGGCTGAAACTAGCTTCCGGATTTCAAAATATTTATTAAATCTACTGTAGCGAGTTTTTAAAATCCGGATCTATTGTAGCGAAATTTTTGTAATTGTTTTTTTAAGATGACTGTTTTTACAATTAATGTTGTATATTGGTTTATATATGTATTTTTCCCTAATTAATAATCGATGATCATCATGAGATATTGAGAGACATAAAAACATAATACTACTTACGTAAGCATTTGAGCCAATGTGAAATTATGAATTTGATAGTGTATTATAAATGCAAAATACCACATATTGCATTAAATAAGCACGTTGTATTGTTCGATTACGCCTTCATAACACAAAGTACACAACTATCAACTTCACATGCATGTTTTTTTTTTCCTTATATGTACAAAATTTTAGTACTATGTTAATTTCATCATTATTATTTATTATTTAAGATCATATCTTTCCAAAACAAAAATTAATAATAAAAATATTCATTTAAGAACATATAGTATGCAATTTCATAAATCTATAAATCACTTTACCTTCAACTATATACTCGTCATACGGTAACATATAGGGGATGTAATCGCGGGATGTTTAGTTAAAAAAATTTAGAAATAGCAAGGTGCTAAAATTTAAAATTTATAAGAGAATGTAAAACCAAAACTGGGGGTGGGTGTGTGCGGGGAACGTGCCGTTGTAAGTGATTGAAGCCTAACGAATGTTATTTGAGACAGCTCTTCATTTCGTGTCAAACAACACTAAGCGTAGAATTATTATTATTGTTATTTTTCTAAACAACAAAATACGCTTATACCAACCTTATAATTCTAATTATGCTTGTACCACGTTATATCTTCATTAGGGCTCGAACTCCAACCTCTTCACTCCTACTTTAACACCCTTACCACTTGCGTTCGCCACCCTTAGAAGTTATAAGCTATAACCACTAAATGTAGAATTACTTTATCTTCCGAATACATAAAAGGAGAATCCAATACCACCTATTTATTTCGTAGTAGTGGTATTATTATGATTTACTATGACATTGTTTAGCACTAGGTTATTATTTATATCAATGAGCTTATTTTAAAAATAGGTATATTACATTAACGCCTACCTGATAGCTTATAAGGCTATTCTCTTAGTTTGAGAAAATATAAATTTCAGCACCATTAAATATAATTCAGATGCTTGGTTATTTTTTATATTATAAATAAACTCAATTCACATTTTAACATAATAAATAAGCTGATTTAATAAGCTACTTCAGCTAGTTTATTAAAAACAAAGAAGTTAACTTGATCACTTTTATATGTTATTGACCTATTGTATATTTACATACCTCGATTTTATCTTCGGTGCGGATCATCTACCCCACAATATACCCCATAATTTACCTCACTTTTTTTATTGGTCCACATGGTATCATTAACTTAACTAATCCAGAACTTAAATTAACCATGGTCATGTATTAAATTGACGAATTTTGTTGCTAAATCTCCATCTTTAATGCATTTACTAAAAATAAGATCTCAATATTTACTAAAGATAGAATCTTAATATTACTTTTGAGTTTCGCATCAAATAAAAATTGTAGAACACTTATCATTTTGACTTGTATAACAGAAATTCTCAGAAGACGATCAGCTCAAAACTCATCACTATGCATGCAGACCTGAGTTACAAAATCACCTACCTGGATAGCTATGCTGAATGTCCAAACCAGGGACATGCGAAAACTCTCTTTAATTACCTATCCAATTAACTTAAAAGTACTATAACTATGAAGCAGTTATACTAATATCTACTCAAACATAATCACATGAAAAGTTATACTTTGGCAATAAAAGAGTATATCATAACTATGACAAAAGAGAGTACTATACCATGGAGTATATAATATTTTTTATTTTTTTTATTAAGCAGCAAAAGTGTATTAATACTGCAATCAAAATTTACAAAAAAATTGTATTAATAATAAACTGGTATAAATCATTATGAAACTGAAAGAGTAAATGTTTGCCGCAAAAAAGATCGGAATTGGCCTGAGTATTTTGTTTTGCCGCAAAGATCAAAAGAAAATATTGAGATCTTATTTTTAGTAAATGCATCAAAGATGGAGATTTAGAAAGAGAATCCCGTCACTTAATACATGACCATGGTTAGTTTAAGTCTTGAGTTAGCTAAATTAATGATGCCATGTGGACCAATAACAAGAGTGGTGTAAATTATGGGGTAGGCGATCAGCACCCGCACTTTTTATATGCTATTGACCTATTGTATTTTACATACCAACTACTAACTACCCAATTCTCTATTATTAGAAAGTTTTGCTAGAAACATAAAAACATCAAAAGCATATAGGGGAGCCCAGAATAAGATGTTCAGGTTAAGTCTACATTGTACTAGTTTGTGAAGACTGAAGAGATGCCAACCTTTTTTGATAAAGAGACCACCAGAGCATTTATGCCATAAGGTCCTGTAGATAGAGGCACTGAAACAACCTTTGTACTGATACAAATTGGATCAACACAGACCAGAAAACCAATTCAGTGCTGTGCCTGTGCTCCATTATAAACACAAAGTGCTCTGGTCCTTGTTACTGTACATGTATGGAGATTGAAGACCTACAACAGTTAGGTATGTCTAGTTTTAATCAGCTCGTAAACGCCAAATTCAAGATGGTCCATGGATGGCAGCAAGGAGGCCTCATGAGTCATGACCAAGATGTATTAGTTATGATCACATGATTCACATCATAATCCTGAGGGAAGCATCGAACTGTGAACCGTAGGACTATGACACAAATTCAAGATGCAGCATCGAATATCCAAGAAATTTCAACTTTCACATCATGAATGGAAATCAAATTTGACGATGATACCCGTTTAGCCACAACTTAAGGTGTAGATTTGCTCATTAAGGCCTCTGTCTCCGGTAGAGCTCAGCTGGAAAGTTCTGGTCCAACACGTGAATTCAAGAACCTCGACTGATCATAATCGTCACAATCTTAACCAAGATCTGGAGGATGTGAAAGGGCAATGTAAGACAAGGATATATTAACAGGGACTGCATGAATTGTCTTATATGTCACAAATGCATTTGGACCAACCATCATTAACTTGCAAAGTTTAGTAACAATCAGCTGAATGTAATAATGCAGATCTGGTGCTGAGTGCTGACAGCATCATATTTCCAAAGATAGAGTATCAGATATCAGATAACTAGATCAGATTCTTGTTTTACCAAATATAAAAGATCAGATCATATCACATGATGGTCTAGTTATTTTAGTTTGTTCTTGAATTTCTCCATGTCACCTATTTCTTGTTTACTCTATTCAACCGAAAGATCTTTCTTTCGTCCAAGTCATTTCTTTAGGTAGGCCGATTCAAATCCCACAAATCAGTGGAGTCGAACCGATGGACGATGGTAGTGAAGGTACTTTCCCTTGACTCACATCATCAGTTCATTTCTACAAAGTTGGACTTGTAAGTTGCATAGGATGAAAAAAAAACACAGACACAAATGCGTTCACTATTAACTGCAACACCTACAGAAAACAGTGTCTCAGGGCTAATATAAATGAAATGAGATACAAAAGCAGCTGAAATGAACTCTATGGCATGAACATAAATGTTCAACCAGACAGATCAACATTGATTTAAGGACCAGCAGCTTGACCGAGTACGATACTGGTCATTCGCATTAATGGAATAACTAACAAACAGTAACTGAATAAATGAGATTCAGAGCACATGTATTATATTTAACATATATTGTTGATACCAGTAGTGAAGTAAATGTAGACTAGTAGTACCCAAGAGAGGCCCTATATATCTAAAACTAAAATGACCAAAAGATTAAACTTTGGCAACTAAGAGACTACATAATGTTTTACCAAAAAAGAGCCAGAAATCGTTCATCTCATGCAGGGTGGAGTGTTTTTAGGAATATGATTACTCAGAAGTTAAGGGTACGGTACTGACATGTGATTTAGCCAACCACATTTTCTAACAGTTGCTGAGCATTAATTTATGAGTGTTGGTCATGAAATTAGAACATAGTTTAACTACAGACGCATTCTAGAGCAGGCTGCTATCTGGTCTAAGTTCCAACCCGGAAAATAATATCTCAACAGATAGCCATGCTAGACAATTACATGCATCATGAATGCAGATGCTATCAGAAAGAAAATGGATAGGATTATTAAACTTTTCAATTCCTAAATGTAAAAACTAAAAAGTACTAGAAGGGCCTGAAAGCATATAACCACCAAGTGCAGATCAACCAACTCCAGATTAAATTACACCACTCTCTCTGAAGCTACAAATGCAGAGCAATTCAACATAAATCTGGACTGTCAATAATAATAGAATGGCCAAGATATGCCTTTTAGTGCTAACGAGCCATCTCGTCTACCAAGCTGAATGTTTCTTTGACATCTGTCTTTCCCTTTAAGGGTAGTCGATAGTACTACATCTCAGATTTCAGCATTAGCCATTTGGCTTGTTCAGTTCTTACGATAGTGCTAGTTTCTTTGGGATTGGCAACTGGCAAGGGGATGTTTTGTTTTCCAGCATAAACTTGGACATGTAAATAGCATGATCCTGACAGCATGGAAGTCCCACTTGGATTCAGACTCACCTGGTATCGCACTGCGAAAGGACCATTATCCACAATAACCTTCGCACATTGTTTCATTTGCTCCCATGCCTGCAAGATGATGCAAATACTTCATTTACTAAACAATCACTGAAATTTCTAAACAAGTTTGAATGTATACAAATATCTAGTTGAATACTTGCATTAAGATATCATCCACGTCCTCCAAGATCCATGGATTGGTTTTAGGAGCCAGAAATTGATTGCTTTGAATAGGCATGGCTCATCTGATTCTTTTGCCAAGTTCTCCATGCTGCTTGGATTTTAGCAGCCGCAACTTCCTGCCACTGAAGACTGCAATAGAGTAGGCAACGCAGTGTTAAGACTGTTAACATGGTTTTTTCCAAGTATGGTTCAGACTACTGCCACATAGTATGGACTTGATATTTGATCCCTTGATGCGTATTCCTATAACCCAGTTACTGGTTCAAATTGCTGAACTACTACTATGATTGTTTCAAGGTTATAAAAGCATATATGAAATTCCCAGATCAGATAGCTCATGATAATCGATCTGTTGGTTATCATCCTCAATATGTATACAAGCACATCAGACGTACAAGCCTTGACAAACACACAAACCAGTCTCTAAACAAATGGCTTTCTTGACCAATAATAGTAATATGAGCATCTTGAGCACCATCTCAACAACTTGGTCCCCATATCAAATAAAATTTATTCCAACAGCACTTGAAGTATATGAAATAAATGCGAGATGTTAACAAATATGAACAGATCATGCAATAGTGTATGAAACAAATAGTATTCATCGCCAAAAAGTACTCACCTCGTAAACGGTCTGTCAATGACAACTTTAAGGTTTTCGTTACCCATATCCTGTTGGTCAGCTTGTATGTTCTTGGCTGAAATCCCAAGTGATGGCTCACAGGAAAACAGCTCAATCAGTTCGAGTGCATTATTGTCCCCAATGCCGCTAGGGATCTCTGTCAGTCCGTTCGACATTTCCTTGAGAACCAGGATTTTAAGGCTTGGGAAATGCATACTCTGAGCTTCCAAATGGGTCAAAAGAACATCGACAAGTTCCAAATATTTTAGTTTCAAGAACTGACCCTCAATTGGATTCCACTCTCTGCTTGTGCTCACCCGTCTAAGTTTGAGCACTTCAAGATTTGGCAAGGAACCGACTAGGTTCATATCTTCCCAAGGGCCTATAGTACCATTCAAACTTAACTTCTTAAGACTCTTTGGAAAAGCTAACTTCAAAGGCCATAGAAGATTGTCTCCTGTGCATGTATCACAACTGATTCTCAACTCTTCAAGCTTTTGCAGACGAATTAGATTAGTGAGCTTGAATTCATCACAGTAACTCCCTGGTTTAACGAGATTACTATAATACAGAAAATAATTGAGGCCCAGTTTCCTCACGTCGCCAAGCATTATGGTTGTCCGCGTAGTTATCTTCATATTCGTGGCTCGTGAAAATGTTTGCAATTTCGTTCTGCGAGGAATCTCATACTTTGGCAGTTGCTCGAAGTAACAATTTCCTAGAACAATTACATGCCTTAATTCTGGCATCTTCCAAATTCCCGCGGGTGCACATCTTTTTTCCCAAAGCCGAACATCAATAGTTAAAGTCTGAAGGTTTTGAAACTTGAACACTGAACTTGAAAGGCTCTGAGCAGTACATGTAATAGCAAGACACCTTAAAAGGACCAAGTTTTCTGGATTGACTTCGACCATTGTGTCAAGTGTATCTAAAACGCTTAGGTGCCTGAGCCTTTCAAAGGAAGCTTCTTGATGACCAGTAGAAAACTTTGAATGATATGGAATCAGAATTGAGCGGATTGTTGGATTATGTACTGAAAGGAATAAATGACAGTCGATATACTCAGTGGTAACTCCACGGTGCTCAGTGGTAACCCATGACTTGCTTTCACTAAGTACATCAACATGACGATGAAATCTCTCTTCCTCAGCCTTTAGTTGCCCAATTTGTCTCAAGCTATCATGGATCTTAACAGCTTTGATTTTACTTGGATACTTCTTTTTGGAGGCTATAAGAAGACTTCTCCCAATAAGATCTTCCAGATACCCAATTGCCACCTCTTCCAACTGTTTCGATCCACTTGGCCTTACAAGTCTCTCAGCCATTCACAATCTAATAAGTCTATTAGCTTTAATCTCGTAATCTTCAGGAAAAGCTGTTGCATAGAGAAAACATGGTTTAAGGTAGAGCGGTAAGTGGTCATAACTTAATGATAACACTTTTGAGCAGTGCGCCATGATATCTGTATGTGCTGCAGACCTAATCCTGTATAAAACACTCCTCCAGTGTTCTTCTGTGATTTTCTCCTTGAGCAGACCGGCAATGACCACAACCATGAGAGGAAGTCCTCGACAGCATTTGGCTATTTCCCTTCCGGTCCACTCCAGTTCTGAAGCACAAGATATGTTCACCAACGCCCTTTCCTTAAGTAGGGTCCAACATTGATCTTCACATAGAAACCCAACTTCATGTGGCGGGCTAGATAACGATCCAACATAATCAGCAACATTTTGTAACCTTGTAGTCACCAAAACCTTACTTCCTTTGGTGTCCTTAGGAAGCGCCCGGCTTAAAAAGTCCCATGCTTCTTCACTCCACACATCATCCGCCACAACAAGATACCTCCTGCCAAATAGCTCTTGGTGGACAAGTTGTAGCAAATCCCCATCGGAACATTCTTCACTGGGAGACATCTTCATGGATCGTAGAATTTCCCTAAGTATTTTTCTCAAAGAGTAATCTTGGGACAGCATTATCCATATAAAAATGTCGAAGCATTGCATGCTTATAGAGTCTATGTAAAGTCTTCTAGCTAAAGTGGTCTTTCCTATGCCGCCCATCCCAAAAATTGGGATTACCCGGGAGCTAAATGATTCTTGGTAAATCCGATCTTTAATCACCATGAAATCATCATCAAGCCCTACCGTGGTATTCACATCGAAGGTAGATGGAGGTGCATAATCAGAAAAAACAGGTGATGAAATATGTCGTACCTGATCATTATTCTGCATCTCCATCGCCTCTTGTAAAATGGAATAAATCTCTTGCATTGCCTTGTACAAGTACTTCCGCATCATGGTCTTAAACTCACAATGTAATAGCTCGAGCCCTGTGATAATATCTTCCGCTTTGCAGCCTGCATAAATAATTCGGATTTCCAAGGGATTGACAGCTCCCCTGTTCTTGTTTGAATAGTCTTCCAGAAAAGTAAGTAAGCTGCTAACATTTCCATGAAGGGAAACTAGTTTCCTTTTCTTAAGAGATAAAGTAAACCTATCACGAATCAAGATCTGATCAAGTGTTCTGCAAAGGGAAAGTAAAGCGCCCATAAGCGCCCATGGTGAATTCTTGCTGATAACATCACTGTAGCTTTGGTGAGGAAGATAAGGTAGAGTTTGAGATATGGGGCTTTCAGAGAAAGTTAGGAGCAAATGAAATGTTAAATGCATAGAAGATAGGAGATAGGACCCCCTTCAATGAAATTAAAATGTGCACCAAATGCCTAAAACAAAATAATTCCCCTCAATTATGATGATCTTCAAGTCAAGAGTCAAGACTCAAGAAGTGAAAGTTACATTGCCCCTCACAAGTGGCCAACTTTCAGATATTTTCTTTCAGAATTCAGTTGGAGCCTAGAGATATGCAAACACAAATCACACTACACAAGCTAAGAACTTCACTAAGCTTAACATGAAATCTAAATTCTTTTTGAGCAAACTCGAAATCTCAATTCAGTAGCACAGGAATCAAGTAAAAAGTTCCCAAAAACTAAATCAATGAACAGTAGCTGGAAAACATAATTAGCTCAGGAAATTTATTTAACACCTTGCGTTCAATAAAAATTCGTCCACCTCCAACATAACCCAGCTCAGTATGGAGCAAGAACTCATCAAAATTCAAGCTTGGGAATGGATGAAACCTTATGTTCAATAAAAATCCATCCACCCACACCACATGGACATAAGACGGTTGAATATATTATTCCAGATGACATACAAAAAAGTTAGAAATGGGTTAAAACATCAGAATGGGATGTTCATTAATTTGCCACTTTAGAAAGGGATGAAACCTTTTCTTCAAACAAGTACAACACCTTAAGAAACCAGCAGAGAATTCACGCCACAAGGCCCTGCAGAGAGAGACATTGAATATCAAGCTGTAAACTGACAAAAATCGCATTGCACTAATCAAATCAAGGAATCTGTGCAATGCAGAAAGCTAAGTTAGCTCTATCATAAACACCGATGTTAGCCATGCTGATCCTTACTACTTTACATGTATGAGGACCTCAAGTTAGGTAGGTGCCGAAGCTTATAGGCATTATTAGTGTCAGATCTATGCGTCAGTGGCCCACAAATACTATACAAAAAGACAGTATACCAGGTAGCAATGAGCCCTCAGAACCAAGATTTATTCGAGAAAATCATCAGAGAAACATGCAAGAAACATTTGGTATTCAAGATGTGACATTGATAATTAAGGAAATGTCAACCTTCCACTCCCTCAAAGCACGCAAATGACATATCATGGTGTTACTAGTTTAACTACAAAGTCAGATGAAAAAAATTCATATAAACACTTCTACTTTAGATACATAACTTGTTCCAGGTTGTAAAATTTTCAGCAAAAAATACACCGTGCCACCTACCAACACAGTGGATTTCTTTCCTAATGTTTAGGAAAAACTAGTTTTTTCTTTTTCCTACGACTTCTCTGAATACAGATTTAGCTGGAAATTAATGGGATTATAACATTTTATGTTAAATATACGTACATAGCAGTACTAGAATCAGGTTCTAACATCAAATCAATGGAACAAATTACCACCAAGTGTTCATATACCAACTCCACATTAAGTTTCACTTCATATGGGTGATTCAGTCAGTCCCTTAGTAAGTCTCAAATTGGAACCTTATAAATGTAAAAAATCACCTCTCGAAGAGCCGCCTGTTTAAGGCCTGAAATGAATCCAGATGCAGAGACTAAAAAAAGGAAAAAAAAAAGGCTATAACACATTTTTTTCGGCAATTTGGATTATTTTAAAACAAAAACATAGCAGCATTCAAAGGCTTATGACTCTCTTAAGTAACTCATATAAAAAAAATTCCATAGTAGTTGTGAGGAATCATAATCTCAACTCCGGGAACAAACTAAGTCATCAGCAAATCTGAACTCAAAACATTAAATCCTTCTAAATCCTCCTACGTAGCACAAAAATAAAGTAAAAAGTTCCCATAAACTCAATCAATGAACACTAGTTTCATAACATAAATTAGGTCAGGCAATTTATCAAACATCTTGCGTGCAATAAAAATTCGTCCACCTCCAACGCAAACCAGCTCAGTATGACAGCAAGAAATCATCAAAATTCAAGGTTTTCCACATTAGACGCCTTTGGATACTCATTACACACCGATTTCATATTCAACGTAGCATAAATTATCCGAAAATTAAGCCTCAATGAATCTATTATATCCGAAACCGACTCGTTTTCCGGGTCAGAAACCGGGTAGTTGTTAACCAGCTCCTCCATCTTCTTGATTATCTTCTGAATTCGGTGTGAAAAGCAATTCGGGTCGGCCCGGATTGCGGAATTGAAGACATGAATGCAACCTCTGTAAAAGCCGAGCTCCTGGCCCACTTGGAAGCCGGTTTTGAGGCCAACTTCTCGGCCGTCTTGTTTCCCGGAGACTAATCCATCGGAATAGCCTTCTTCGTAGCCTTGGTTAAAGTGGGTTTGTTCAAGATTTAGTGAGGATTCGAACATATCTTCTCTAATTGAATCCATGCAGAAAGATGGAGGTTTGCTTTGCAGCTCTGTTTTGTTTGAGACGAAGCGTTTAGGATTGGTGGGAAATTTACACCAAAATACCACCCATATATATATGAAAATTATCAAAATGTCTCAATTTTCCAATATATTAAAATGGAGGATTAACACATAACTGTATGTTATGCGCGACCACTCGGAATCTACGACAATTTAGAAACGTACATAAAAAATTTACGTGACTCAACAATTACGTACCTACCTACATTCATGGGAGATTCCTACATGAGAGAACTTATGTGGCTCAACAATTACTTATGTCATGGAAGATTAAAAGCCAAGGTTAAGAATCAATGTCATACATACATAAGATATGATGCCATCAAACCACCAAAAACCCATGAATTTTTTTTATTTTTTTTATTTTTAACGGAAAATATTACAACTACTCCTACATTACTACTATACAACATTTTTTTAAACCACCTTATATCTCCACACCTAAACCGCCTTATGTCTCCGCCAGGGATCGAACTATGCACCTCTATTTTCACCATTTCAACTCTCTTCCACTTCCACTGAACCACCTTATAACTCATATAGTTATTGAGTAACCTTATTGAGCCATAAATATTAAATAGAGACACAAATATACTAATAGTTGGAACACTTGAACTATTTTGAATTACCTTTTTATTCTTTATGTAAAAGTTTTCTCTTTATTTTTTTTAAATCCAGCATAATTCAAGATTTCAAGTCAAGATCGTAGAAAAATATGATATATAACTCGAAATCAAAACTTTAATTCATAGTGAAATGAAATCACCTTGTGGGATACTAGTATAGTAAAGTAAAGATGTATTTTCAAATCAAAACTCAAATAGAAAATTGATTAAGAGGTTAGGTCGAAACTAAAACCTAACAAAGACTTTGAAGTCGGTCGGTCAGTCCATACAGATCTATTAACCACAGGATCTTGCCATTGCCAGTGGTTATTACAGTGATTGACGCCAATTAATATTCATTCTACTGACTAACTCCATAGATTTGATTTAATTGTTGTTGTTTTAGTCTTTCAAGATTAATATTCATGTTAGTGTGTCACCATTAATAAACACTGCCTCACTGGTTCATTGGACTAATTATTTGGCAAACTCAACTTGCTAGTCTATATACTACTCCTAGATCTCTCTTATTAGCTTACTTCAATAATCTATATCAAATGGCGTTGAAAATACTCTTCTCATATGATCAAAATAGCTTACTTCAATTAATCTATATCAAATGGCGTTGAAAATACTCTTCTCATATGATCAAAGTGGAGTAATTAATGTAGTGCCTAATTGTTAATGCAGAAGCAAGACTTGTGTGCCTGTGTAGTAATGAGTAATGAGCACACAAAGGCACAAAAAATTAAACCAACTGAAACTATAACAGCAGCAAAATACATTAATTGCTCAATTAATCAAAGATTTCCCAAAATATCACACCACAAACCAATTTCTCCCTAATTTGACTAACCAAATCCACTTGTCCTCATCTCATTGTTTCCATAAACATGTTCACCAGAATCACCACATTATTTTTTCCCATATTCATAAACCATAACAATAATCATCCCCAAATCTCCCACTAATTAAACTCTCTTTCTCTCTCTATGACAAACAACAGAAACACAAGTATGATGAAGCCACCACCACCATCATCATCATCATCTTATTACAAGGGCAAAAACAAGTTACAACAACTCTTCAAGAAACAGAAATCTCACATTACCTTTCTCCCAATTCCACCCACCATTTTCTTCTGCACATTAGGCCTAGCACTCATCTTCACCTTTTACCTCCTGCACAATCCAAACACCATCCATGATATCCAACACAATCCCACACCACTCCATAGCCAGACCCTAAAACAACAAGGTAACTCAAATTTACTACTACCACTACTACTACATTCTCTCCATTAACATGATTAACTAACAGTGCTGTTCTGTTTCGAGCAGGTAGCGAAAAATGCAACTTGTTTACGGGGCAGTGGATATGGGACACGAGAGGGCCGTTGTACACGAACTATAGCTGCGAAACAATACCGCATAAACGGAACTGTTTCTTGAATGGGAGAGAGGATACAGATTTTCTTAACTGGAGATGGAAACCGGACCAATGTGAACTCCCTCGTTTTAGCCCGGGAGAGTTTCTTGGTACTCTACGAGGCAAGACGATGGCGTTCATTGGTGATTCGCTTGCTCGTAACCAAATGGAATCGCTTCTCTGTCTCCTGTCGACGGTTTGTACTACTCATTCTTAATAGTTTGTTGGGTGTTATAATGTGTTGTACAGTGTAACATAGGCATAGAGATTTGTTTTAAGTTACTAAACTACAACTCATTCTTTTACAACTAACCGTTTGGGATTAGGCCAGAATGGTATTGGATGGATACCAATAGTTCTTGAAAACTTCAAGCATTGATTCATGATTAGTATGTCAAATTGCTTGCACATAAATGTGAATAAAATAATGGTAGGAAAAAAGAAAAAAAAAAGAACATTAAAATTTGGAATCTAATGGCAAGATTTGTCATGAAAGAAGCATATTGAAGGACAGAATGGAAGCATTTGTTATGAAAGACTCTTCTTTTCCACAGAGTTTGTACATGTTTGAAAGCCACTGTTTTGTTTCTTTGTGACAATTTCAACATTCTAAAACTTGCACCAATGAAACCTTTTGATCACATAAAAGTCTAAATAGGATTTGACAGTTTCTTGAACTAGTATAGAATTGTGTACTATGGAAGCAGAAAACATGAATGGAATGAGTTAGCTGCATTAGGCCAAGTCTTAAACCAACAGCTTCAAAATATTGCAGGTTGAAACTCCAACTGACGTAAACAAAGACCCGAAAGTCCCATTCGCGACATGGAAATTTCCAAAGCACGACTTCACACTGATGGCTCTGCGGACAGAGTTCCTAGTTGCAGCTACAGAACGTATAGAAAATGGCTCGTCCACAGGTGGTTTCAACTTGCACCTTGACAAAATCGACACCAGGTGGTCAGAGAAACTACATTTGATAGACTATGCTATTCTCTCTGATGCACACTGGTTTTTCAGACAGAATTACTTGTATGAAAATGATAATGTCGTTGGCTGCGTTTACTGCCAAGTGCCGAATGTGACAGATATGGGACCAGGCTTAGCCATAAAAAAGGCTTTTCGTTCTGCATTTCAAGAGATTAACAGTTGCAAGAAGTGTAAGAAGATTCACACTTTTTTGAGAACGTATTCTCCTGGTCACTTTGAGAATGGGGCGTGGGACAGTGGAGGGAACTGCAATCGGACTAGGCCGATTGGGAGAGATGAGGTTGATAAGAATGGATATGATATGAGTTTTAGAAAACTTCAAATGGAGGAAATCGAGATTGCAAGAAATGCAGGGGATAATGAGTTTGAAGTACTTGATGTTACAGAAATGATGTCGATGAGGAAGGATGCGCACCCTGGTTTGTATTGGGGGAATCCTTGGATGAAGGGCTATAGTGACTGCATACATTGGTGCATGCCTGGTCCGGTTGATACTTGGAACGAACTTTTGTTAGAGGTTATTAAGAGACGTGCGATATAGAGATATGGTAGAATACACAAATTTCATGTTGCAAAGTGACACTTTGTGGACTAATTCACAGTGCTGTGTAATGCGAAGATCACGCATTTACGGTGCATCTCGATGCAACTATGAGCAGTTAGGCAGGTCAAGCCAAACCAGAGAGGAATCGCGTGAAGTTATGCAGTTGGCGACTCACTAGTTTAGAGCTTTCCTTTCTGCCAGGTTTTGATGCAGTCACAGATTACTGTTTTATTCATATCATAAACATTCAGATCAGTTTATGAACAATCAGTTCAGGTGTCATGTCATGATTCTTTTTTATTTTTTCCTGAACAAATTCGATGATTTACTGCATGTCCTTTGAACTTAATGACTTCTTCTTTGCTGATATCTACACTACCTTGCATCATAACCTTCACGTGGAGTTGATGTTATCTCAACACAGAAACAGAAACAGAGAGAAGGTGTTGAGGTAGGGGTTGTCAACCTCTGGTTGAATCTCCGAGTACGACAGCAGACAGGAAATGGAAATTCTCCTTATTAAGGATTTTATTCCTATTCGATTTATCTTAGGTTTTAGCTGTGATTTATATGCTATATAAAGAGATGATTACTGTGCTTAGACAAGATCTTAGAGACATAACAACACGGCATTGAAGGCTTGTTCGACTACTTCGACAAGTTATATATATTATCGATATTATAGGTGCTAGCTAGAGAATCTGTTTCTTGTTATTGGTTAGTGACTTGTAATAGCGGATTGTGATAATATAGTGGAAGCTGGTTTGATCTCCGTGGACGTAGGTTATTTAGAACCGAACCACGTTACACTCTTGTGTCTTTCTTGCTTATCGTTCTTGCTCTGTTTTCTGGTTTGGTTGCGTGTGTTTGTGTGTTTTATTTGGTGCAGCAGGTTCTTGGTGGTTTAGTTGTTATTGTGAGCTTTGTGATTAGGTAGAATCGACTATTGTTGATACGAACTCAACACTTCAAATCTTCAATGACTGAAAGTTTTTATCATTTTACTGTTTTCATGATGATCAAAAAGAAAAACATGCATTAGGCAGCTACCCACCAAGAACACAGTTATTGATTTGTGTCATGTACGCTACAGCTCTTATCGCAGTTGAGATGAATGCATCTGTGTTGCAGAACTACTCTGTCTACAGAAACAGATCAGCAAATGTAACATAAAGCACACTCCATAGTAGGGATGGCAATGGGCTGGGCTGGGCCGGGCCGCCAGAGGCCCGGTCCTGGCCCGGGACATTTGGCCCGGGACATTTGGCCCTGGCCCAGGCTCGGCCCAAGCCCGAGAACGGGCCTAAAGTTTAGGCCCAAGCCCAGCCCATCATGGGCCGGGCCGGGCTCGGGCCTGGCCCACTTAAATTTTTTTTCAAAAAATTCAAAATCCACACATTTTAGCAATTTTTTTTTTAAATTAGATATTAAAAGATTTAAGAAATTAGAAACCAAAAATGCTTCAAAAACTTATAAATTATTGGTTGTAGTGTATATTAAAATATATGATCCAATAGAAATTTTTTATAAACACATAAAAAAGTATGAAAAATGTATAAATCACAACTTAATTTAATAATACTAGTATATATATAACAAATTAAATAGTCATATTTACATATATTATATATAATATGTAAAGAAACATATATATACTTGGATCGGGCCTGGGCCGCGCCGGGCCAGCAGGCTAGAATTTTTTGCCCATGGGCCTATATAACATGCCCAGGCCCAACCCAATATTTTGAGCGGGCGGGGCTGGCCCGACAAATTCGGGTCGGGCCTGGGCCGGACTCGGGCTGTCCGGCCCAAATTGCCATCCCTACTCCATAGCATGTGATCTCGTATATAGTTGCTCCCTCAGTGCATCACATTCGTGATGATTTCTCTCATACAACTGCATTTCACTTAACTGTAACCATAAGAGGATCATTTCCATCATCATGGGATAATGATTCTACATTATGTTCCTTCTTTTCTTCTTTCCTTTTACCCCATATAACGGTGTAGAACCCTACTGAAATGATCACTGATCCAACGACACTGCAAATCAAGAATATCCAGTCGTACTGGAACGTTAGAAAAAGAAGTTTCAGTAAGGAAATGTGAAAACTGTGAAGCAAATAGTAATATATACCTGCCAAGATAGAGATTCTCACCAAGGAACAAGACACCCAAAATGACTGCAATCGCAATTGACAGTGGCTTGAACAGTCCAACTTAAACAGGCCCTTTCACGTGTAACCCCCACGTTCGTACCATGGTACTGAATCCTGACCCGATTGTTCCCTGCATATGTTAAGATTAGTTGTCAGATATGTACTTAACTAGACAATCTCACAACACTTAATGTGGGAATGGCCTCAAAACGCGACAAATCATTAAGCTCTTACCGAGTATAAGATTGAGTACAGTTCTACATTAGCCGGAACCTTCCATGCTCTAATGTTTGGTTCTGTAGCAATGCCAGCTGCTAGCGATATAAAACACGAGGATACGTCGTAGAAAAACACTACTACCGTCTCTGCAGGATATTCGTTCACAAATTTAGCCTACAAATGATTGGAACTTGCTTAGTATTTTCAAACATAGTACCTTCGTACGTGTCATGGCCTTAAATACACCCAATACATTGCATTCATGTGTTGTATTGTACAGTACATTAGTTCGTAAGGGCACTCAAGTCGACATTGTACCTGGACTGTGTCCCAAATGGACAGGACAATGTAGCTTGCTGAAAGGAGGGCTCCTCCTAAGATCCATTGTGATTGGGCGGAAATTCCCAATGGTGATGATTGAACTGGAAGTGTGAGTTTATGGGCCTGGCTGTTCATGTTGATGAGAATTGGCCCTTCGTATAGTACTGCCACTAGAGCACCTGATATTGATAACAAGGTACCAAGTATCTTGGCCTGTCCACTTGTGCTTCTTATATTTACCGTCTCCATCCTACAAAACAAAATGTAATTAAAGTTTAAAGACATAATCTTTTAACTCAATATATACAGTATACAAATTAAATGACTTTCTTCCCGTATTAAGGACTCTTATGGGTATGTTGACCGATTATGATAGACATTATTCTTAAAAATTTAACGAATAAACAACATTATTATTATTATAAGAGATTATCAACCGATTCATTAGGTCCAATCAACTAATAACATAGTAGTAACACCCTTCAAACCGACATCATTACTCATGGCATGGCATGCATCACACATATCTTAGCAGTAAAATATTGTCCGATTTAAATTTAACATGCACGAATTTACTTCTAAAATTACAAAATGCCTCATAACTCATAAGTCCAGTATGAGATGCAAGGTATTACAACATTACGGTTAGTATTGTTTTTTTGTTTTTTTTTTGGCGGCTTGGGTTTGTGGTGGGTGGGTTGAGAGAAGATTTAGAAGCACATTGATGACTGATGAGACAATTTTGTTGCACCAAGCATAGAGTACGGACGGACGTGTCAACATTGCATGTTTGACTCATGTAGATTACTCCAAGTGGCTCAATGGGACACAAAAAATTCACCTACTGTCTTGGAGCCGATTATTCCATATTTATTTTAGGATGATGTTAAGTCCGCAAGTATATGGAAGAATTCACCAACTCCAGTTGAAAATGGCAAACTGCATTACTTCAGAAGACGCAACATCTGGTTGTGAGTAATTGGATGAGTCAAGATATGGGAAATCAACCACAAAGCAACGTGGACACACTATGCTACGTACGTATATTTCCGCTGCTACTCTGCGATGCAATATATCGGCCGGACAATTATTACACATGACATTTAATTATGGTTTTTTACTGCCGATAGTTTTTCTCAATATTGCAGCCGAACACGCTGTAGAAAAGTGATCATCTTTAAGTTTGATGATCTGTACATTTACCCCCTAAATTGTTGACGTATGAGCATTTACTTAATTGAATGGATTTTCTATAAATTTTTTAATCCAACTATACTCGAATCAACTTAAAAATTAAACTATGTAACGGTTCAAGCTAGCCGGTTTTAGTTCAAACTGGTCAGATATTCGCACCTCACACCATTTAGGTTCATAAGTTCTCGAGACATGTAGCTAGTTATACAACTTGAACATCAATTGTAGCCTATTGTATTATAGTGTATTGTAACCTTTAGTATTTTCACAACGTGGGACAAATCAATTATACCTCCAACTTTGATCAACCCTTCCTCTATAGGTCAAAGTTCATTTTGGGCATACAATATATCAAATTGAATCTCTCATATTTTATTTTGTTACTTATAATTATGTATTTAGTTTTCTCAGTTGAAAAATTATTAAGAAATAATTTTCATGTAAATATGCTCCACAATGTATTATTTCTACGTTGTTTTCTTCAAATTTCCAACAAAAATCACTAATTTTATGGTTGAAAATGATTTCTTGACTTATGTCAAAACCAAATTTGGGACGGAACAAATCCAATCACGGCATCGAAACTAACCTTCAGTGAAAAGAATTTATCAAATCAAATAATGTCGCTTCCAGTAACACCTAGTAGCTAGTATACTAGTAATAATAAAGCAACTCGAGACATTATTGATTTCTAAAAAATGATGGTATAGCCTATTAGGTTTTTTCCTCCCTTTAATGACCCTGTATTCAGGGGCAGAGGTCCATATCTTGATGATGCATGAGACAATTCTTTCGTTCTAATTGAAGTCGCAATATAATACTACTCCATGAAATTTTGTTTTCTCTAAACTAGAAAACACTACCATACCATATTGTTTGGCTTTCTTTTATTTTTTTTATTTTGGAGAATCAAGTTCTAAAAATATAAATTAATTTTGTCTCTCTTTTTGAGCCACTCTCAACACTATTCACGTTTTTTAATTTTTAGACTTTTCTCTTTACGTTTTTTTCATACTTTCTCTATCTCTATATTATTTCTCAATCTATAACTAATTATCTTCTTTTCTCTCTCTATAACTACTTTTATACATCATCATTTTCTTTTATTTACTCTACTAACTATCCAAAATGTTCTATTGTTCTCAAACAATATTTTTATCTCACTCTCAAAACAATTTCCTACACCTCCTCTGTTCCAAGTACATCCTAAAAATAAAGTTCCAAAAGAGATCCAAACGCTCCCATATAATAGGCGGATAGACTTATTTATAAACAAAACAATACCACATACTATATACTAATATAGTAAATCACTAATAAGATTTATCGAAATATAACTATACTCCCTTATTATTTACGTATGTTTTTTTATATTGTTTTTAAGAATTGTGTTATATTGTGAATTTGAGTAGTGAAACCCATGATAATGAAAAACAAATTGAATAAAAAAATAAATATGAAAAAAATGAGTGAGACAGGGGAGTGATATTTTCCATCATCTCTCCTTTTCCTTCATCCAATGTGGTAATGAAGGTTACATTTTTGCTTATCTTTGTTTAGAGTAAATTAACCTGTTTTTTTTCTTTTTACAATTAATATCATGAATTACATTATATATGGAGGCATTGATCATAAATATAATATACTTAGATTATACAGAGGCGTTAAAAAACTAATTAAGATTACCAAAAAAAAGAAGAAGAAAAAAAAGTAAAATTGCAGTAATATACCTGAGGAGAATAGCAAGGATGAAAGTAGTAGCAGGGGTAAGATTACACAAGGCAGCTGCTAGTGTTGGATTGCTGTACCCAATCCCACTGTACGCCAATACTTGAGATGTAAACCTGCATAATTCAAATTAATAATACCATATAATAATATAACTTTTAAACTTCCAATAATTAAAATAAAATTGCAACTTTTCTAACATACCCAAGTAATCCAAGAAGAAAAAATTTCGCAACGAACATAATTGTCAGTGGTGGATGAGCTTGTTTTCTACAAAATCAAAAAACCGAAAATGATCATGGCTAAAGTCGTAAGAAATTTGAGTTCAGGTCTCGTGTTCCATCCATGTGGATGTTAAAAAATCCATAGATGTTGCTAAGACTGACTGACCTTTGAGAAATGTAAGCTAGAGGGAGAAGAAGCAGAGTGGAAATGGCATAAGAATAGAGCATGAACATGTGGTAGCTTAATCCGTCCGATACGGCTGCCTTGTAGATGGTGGTTAGGCCGACGGTGAGGCACTCCGACACCACCATAGCCGCGAAGGGGAGGAGCTCATTGGAACAATATTCTGCTCTCCGGCGAGACATTTTGGACTGGTCTAGTAGTTTAGTATGTACAAAAAGACTTGTGTTTGTGTCATGTGTCATGTTATATAAGCTGGCTTTTTGTAAAATACCACTGAATTTATCATAATTGTCATATACCCCACCTTCATTATTTTTATAACCAGATGACTCCAAAATTTCGTAAATATGTGCAAACTGCACCTCATCAATTTTTATTTTATTATTATTAATTTTTATTTTTCTTGAAACAGCTAAAATATATTAATATAGTTCAAAAATTGTACATAGGTACGTGCACAAGTGTTGCACTGAAAATAGACCTATACCCAGCCAACCAAAACCTACGAGAACTGCTTCGATTATGTTTAGTGGTGTGTTAAATGATTGATTTCACCTTATTTGATTGTTTGACTATATAATTGTATATATAATTGGATAAGTTAATTGATTTGGAAATTTGATTGTAAAATGGCTCCCCTAAATATTGCAAGTTTTAAATGAAATAATGTAATCCCATGCCTTTCTCATTCACATAACGTATCTTTATATACAATTACGTGAGCCTTATCTTTAGCCTATATACGAGGACTAATTACAGCAGAATATTTCCTATTCTATCCTCACATCTTACTATGTATACTACATATACTACGTATTCTAACACTCCTCCTCAGTCGAAACGGGAGGAGAACGAATGTTGAGACGACCGGAGCGAAAATCTTCAAACAGTACAAGAGGCAAGCCCTTTGTGAAGATGTCCGCAATCTGGTACCGAACGGGACATGTCGCACACGTACTTCGCCCCGTGCAACTTTCTCACGCACAAAGTGAATATCCATTTCAATATGCTTCGTACGCTGGTGATGAAAATGGTTCCCGAAAAGATAAATAGCACTCACGTTGTCACAGTAAACAAGCGTAGCCTTACTGATCGGAGAATGGAGCTCGAGCAGCAGATTGCGGAGCCAACACGATTCCGACACGACGTTAGCAACCCCACGGTACTCAGCCTCGGCACTGGAACGGGAGAGTGTGGGTTGTCGCTTAGCCGACCAAGAGATCAGATTATCACCGAGAAAAATGCAATATCCTAAAGTGGAGCGGCGAGTATCGAGACACCCCCCCCCCCAATCGGCATCAGTATAGGCAACCAGAGAGCTGAGGGAAGAAGGAGAAAGGTGAAGACCAAGGTCCAACGTGCCTTGAACGTACCGCAAAACCCGCTTGAGTGCATTCATGTGCTCATCGGTCGGAGAATGCATGTGTGAACACACCTGTTGAACAGCATAAGAGAGATCGGGACGGGTGAATGTAAGATATTGAAGGGCCCCTGCAACACTGCGATATAAGGTGTGATCAGCAAACGGCTTGCCAACATTCCCGCCAAGTTTTGCTTTTGTATCGACCGGTGTAGGACTCGAGTTACGCGAACTCATGCCTGCACATTCCAAAATACTAGCGGCATAGTTGCGCTGAGACAAAAAGAGGCCACCAGGCTGATGTATAACCCGGATGCCAAGAAAGTCGTTCAACAAACCCAAATCCTTCATCGCAAATTCAGCATGAAGCTGAGTCATCAAGTGTTGACGAAGGGCAGGGGTGGATGCCGTCAAGATTATGTCATCAACATAGAGAAGAAGATAAGCCATAGCGTCTCCATCTTTGTAAATAAAGAGAGAAGTATCGGACTTACTATTGATGAAGCCAATAGTGGACACATAATCAGCGAAGTGTTGATACCACGCTCGAGGAGCTTGTTTGAGGCCATATAGTGATTTGCGAAGCCGGCATACATAATCAGGACGAGAAGAATCCCGAAAACCCAAAGGTTGGTGCATATAAACAGTCTCCTGTAAATTTCCATGTAAGAAAGCATTACTTACATCAAGCTGATGAATGGACCACCGTCGAGAGAGTGCAATGCTGAGAACCAACCGAATAGTGGCCGGTTTTACCACGGGACTGAAAGTTTCGCCACAATCAATTCCCACCCGCTGAGTTTTGCCATCACCTACAAGACGGGCTTTATGCCTATCAAAGGAACCATCAAACCTGATTTTATGAGTAAAAATCCACATGGAACGAATAATATTAACCCCAGAGGGACGAGGAACTAACTCCCACGTCTTATTTTTAATAAGAGCATCATACTCATTAGTCATGGCCATTTTCCAATTCGAATCACGAAGTGCATCTATGGGAGAACGGGGAATAGGAGATGGTGTAACCAATGTAGTGTGAGCTTCAGAGGGATAAAAAATGGTCTTAGTTTGAACAATCCCGTGTTGACTACGGGTGACCGGGCGTTGTGGAGGATAAACTGTATAGGTACGAGATGGAGCCGGTGGTTGTATGGGAGAAGCCAACGGGATGGGAGATGGGGGACTGGAACGAGACACAGACGGCACGGACGAAGGAGGAGAGGTGTCTATTGTAGTCGAACGTGACGGACTGTGGGGTGGGGCTAGTGGGGAAGGAGGAGCAGGCTGGTGGGGTGGCGATCATGGGGCCAGCGAAGGGGCTGGAGAATGAACCACCGGGGTGGAAGGAACAGGGGTGGGCGGTGGATAAATGAAAGACGAAGGAGAGTCCAAAAACTCATAGGCATTGGAAGAACCAATAGAGTTATTGGAGAAAGGAAATACGCCTTCATCAAACTTAACATGACGACAAATAATAATTTTATGAGTCGTTAAATCATAACACTTATACCCACGATGATTGTCAGGATAACCCAAGAAAACACAAGGAGTGGAACGAGCTTGTAATTTGCGTATAGTGGTGGATGGGAAGAGAGGAAAACACAAACAACCAAACACACGAAGGTGATCATAAGACGGCACACGACAATAGAGAACATGTTGCGGCGACTTATATGGGATAGGAGCTTGCTAGGTGTGATGTTATGGAGATGTGTGGCCATGCATGTGCAAGGCGTGATGCCAAAATGATGGAGGAATGGAAGCATGAAGCAAGAGAGTTCGCATGATATTGTTGATGGAACGAATCTTGAGTTCAACTTTGCCATTTTGGGAGGATGTGTATGGGCAAGAAAAACGAAAAGTGATACCTTTGGAGGCGCAAAATTGATGAAAACGGCATTGTTAAATTCGCCGCCATTATGACATTGAAAAGATTTAATGTTTCGTTCAAACTGAGTTTGTATGAAGGAATGAAATTTCGAAAAAATAGTGAAGACTTCGGATTTATGAGCCAAAGGAAAAAACCCAAAGAAAATTCGTAAAATCATCCAAGAATAAAACATAAAACCGATGACCAGATGAACTTAACGTAGGAGATGTCCACACATCACTATGAATAATATCAAATGGCATACATGTTTGAGATGAAGAAGAAACAAAAGGCAATTTTATATGTTTGCCAATTAAGAACACACGATTGACAAAGTATAGAACTAGAAGTACTTTTACAATCAATCAATTTATTATGCTTAAGAATTGCTAAAACGGAATCACCGGGATGTCCTAAACGATCATGCCAAACTGAAGAGGCAAGGCATGCGGCTGGAGGCTGATCCGGGAGTGAACTCGAAGGAAAAAGAGGATATAGTGGGATGGTACTATTACATCGCACGATACGTTTTCCCGTCTTTAAGTCAATCACAGAAAAACCATATGGATCAAAATTGACAGACACATGATTATCAGTGGCAAACTTACGTACAAACACTAAATTCTTAATAATATCAGGGGTGTGCAATATATGATTGAGTGTTAAAGGCTTTGTAGGGGTGGGAATCGAAGCATTACCATAACCACGAATTGGAATTGTTTGACAACTACCAACAGTAACACCAGATAAGTTGCTCGAATTAAAATAAGACGTAAGAGTACCTTTAGAGTTCGTCATATGAGACGTGGCCCCGGTATCCATGTACCAGTGTGGATCAGGCTGAGATAGCGACATGGTGTGCATGGCAGCCTCAATGTCCGTGGGAGCCCAGGCCTGGGCCGCATGCGCCTGATGTTGTTGCGGGCGGGGGCCTAAGATACCGGGTTGACGAGAGCTACCAGATTGATCTCATTGTTGAGATGGGAAAGGACAGGGAGGCACGGTCCATTGAGGTGTCGGCATCCATGCCCAGGGCGGTGGTTGCATCCACGGTTGCTGACCCCAGGATGAGGAACCGGGAGGGCCAGAACGAGAGCCAGAGCGGCCAGAGAAAGAACCACCCGAGGGACGATTGTTGCGTTTGTTATTCTGGCAGCCCTTCAATTTGCCAGAGCCGGGATCTCATTGTGAGCGGCCCTCCTGTGGATCAGCAGGCTCACGAGCAACAATCAGAGCCTCATCCGGAACAACTTCCTTCAGAGCAGTCTCCTCCAAAGTTAACATAGATTGGACCTCATAGAACTTAGGCAAAACCTTCTTGTGACGAATCACAGAAGCAACGCCCTTATACGCCGGTGTGAGGCCTCCAAGGATACGAAGAACAATCCGATTGTTGGTAACCGGGGCACCAACGTTACTCAACTGATCAGAAAGGGACTTGAGACGCTGGCAGTACGCCGAAACCGAAGGAAAATCCTTCAAATTCGAGTTGTGAAACTCTTGTTCAAGGATGACTGCCCGGGAGTTTTCATTGTCCTGAAACAAGTCACGTAGCCGATCCCAGAGATCCTGAGTAGTGACATCGGGTTCAATGACAGTATGGAGTAGATCGGTCGAGATTGTGGCATAAATCCAGCCAACAACGGCTGCATCCAACGTATTCCAAAGCTCCTGCTCGTCGTCAGAACGTTTAGGTTGAGGCTTAGGATTGCCTATATACAACTATGTGAGCCTTATCTTTAGCCTATATACGAGGACTAATTACAGCAGAATATTTCCTATTCTATTCTCACATCTCATACTATGTATACTACATATACTACGTATTCTAACATTAAATATTACTCGAGTGTGATCTGTGAGCTTGTGAAGGAGCAGTTTACACTTGTTTATACTAAAATCTGGAGGGGTTGGTCTATAAACCCGGAGGTAAGCTGTCAAGCATGCAAATATTATACTAGTAAAGATGTTGGATTAGGAGTTAGGAACTTAGGATTAGTCTTGGCATGATGTTGATTCGGGATTTGTTAATTGTAAAGGTACTTAATCGATTTTTGTTGCTAATCATTCCTACACTTGATTGCGGAGCTAGAGGGAATTATTATAGTTATCTTACGTGCCCTTTGTTTTCACCTACTATATGATTCAATTCGATCGATCCTAGGAGTGTTAGAGAATCTGGTTGATTGCATCCAAGTCAAAGCACAAATTGAATTCAAGATCGATGAATTTTCGAGTTTGAATCAATCATTCCGAAAATATAATTGTAGCTCCCAAACAGGATTGTGAGCAACTAGTTAATTTAAATATCTCATATTCTCATCTCAACCTTTTCATTTTCTCCTTTACTAGCATAAGTATATAAAGTTTTGGAATAAATAAACTTATTTCCGAGCCGAGTGCTTGCGGCAAACATGAGACGGGCTTTTTTAGCAGCTTAGGAGCAATTCAATAACTTCACGAGTTGAGCACGAGCTGACCGAAAATTCTGGTGATCACTGATCGACAAAATGCTATATGAGCCAATCTAAAGTTATGATGATCATTGATTGATAGAGCCAAAGCTCGACTCTAATTGGCTCGCTAACATCGTCCCTATTTTTTCGTGTGAAAACGTTGAATTGGATTGAATTTACTGAGTTTATTGACTTGAATGGAATGGACTTTGTTTGCAATATAAAAAGAAGAACTATAACAAGTTCCAATTACGTGACAATTCCAGTGGATATTCTTGCTGCTGTAAGTGCCTCAATTAGACTTCTTGAAAACTTGTGGTGCCAAAATCGATAGAGAGGCAAATAGTTAAGACTTTTACAAATGGAAGGTTTTCAAATATTTGAAATTTGGAGCACTTTTCACAATTGCGCAGCAAATACTCAGCTGGTCCATAATTTACCAAAATGCTAATGTATCATGTTTGGCCCAAATTCAATAATCTTAACAAACAGCTAGCCCTATAAAATCTGGGCCCTATAACTCAATTGGTTTGTCAACCCAAACCAAATTTGACCGTTCCTTGCACAATGGATTGAAGTATTTATACCAAAATATTTACAGGTAAATGTATTTTTTCTTGGACAAAATAATAATGCGTTCCTCTTGCAATTCGGCCGCTACATTTGCATCTCCCCTAGCTAGCTCGAAACGCTCTTGTTCTTTAGCAGAGGTGCTAATCCATCATTGCTGGTCGATGATTCTACGTCTCCATCACTCCATGCTTTCTTTATCTCATCTTTCGATTTTCCCCAAATAACGGTGTAAAAACCCATACAGATAATCACAGATCCGATAACACTGTAAAAGTAACAATTGTTTTATCTTACTGACATCATAAATTATGAAATTGACATGTCTCATGGTGCTTAAATTGTTATACAAACCATAAATGTATTGTGTGTTTATGTGTTGCAGTGTAAAACACATTAAAACATCATGAGACACTATCATATATGTTATTCAAAGATTAAAACTGTAATGAGAATATGCAATCTAAGATGTCACAATAATATATGGACCTAATAGCTTGCGCATGCGTACAAGGAAGAAAATCAAGAAATTAATGTTACCTTCCAAGATAGAGGTTGTCACCAAGGAAAATGACACCCAATATGGCCGTAATAGCAATCGACAAGGGCCTAAACAACGCTACGTATACCGGGCCTTTAACGTGTAAAGCCCATGTGTGAACGATAATTACAAATCCAGATCCCACCAAACCCTATATATATAAAGAAAGAAACATGTTAAAAGTTTGAACACTACGCTATTGTCTTCGTATTTCAGTTGCATTCATAATAAATTGAATTCAGTGTAGTTTTGTTTACGAGTATCTTTAAGTCATTGTGATTCTACAAAATATCTTTAGTCCATTTTAAGAATAGTGTATGTCACTTACAGAGTAAATGATGGACACCAATCGTACGTCTGCTGGCACTATCCAAGAACTCCAGTTTGGCTCAAAGACTAAACATACCGGTAATGCTATAATCCCCGCCGATAAGTTATAAAAGAAGACTATTACAAATTCCGCTGGATATTCCGTCACAACCTTAGTCTGTTCAAGAAAATGTTACAGTCAGGAACCTTTATTCAAATCAACTAGCGTATCGTATTGGTTTTTAATTTCAGTAAAATTATAGAATCAGCTAACTTATCGACCAACTTAATAGCTCGTTCTGTCAACATAACCCTAGCATATTGTATGCAACAACTCAATATGACTTTTAAAAGTTGGAGCATATATACCTGGACTATGTACCAAAAGGAGGATAGGATGTAGCCAGCTGCAAGAAGGGCACCTCCAGCAATCCAATTCGAGCGAGAGGACAGTAAACTAACGATGCTCCTGAGACTAGGTGTGGCGGAATTCTCATCGACGTGTGTGATTAGTGTCGGCCCCTGGTATAATACGACGATGATAGCACCACATATTGTTACCAGTGTCCCTATGATTTTGGCCTGGCTGCTCATACTTGCCAATTGGATTTTTTCCATCCTGTTACAGGTCAAGAATACAAGTTTGTTTTTCTGAGACAGAGTTCTTGGATTTACAGTAATAGAGACATCTAATAAGCCCATTGCCTAATCAGTTTTAACTTGTATGTTGTAATTCATGTAATGAGACTAGTTTGATTGATTTCAAGTTATGCAATTTGTGAAACACTCTAATAGACAAGCATAAGTTCTTGAATGGACCAGTGTTGGAGGAACGGCTAGAGATAAATTAAGGTCAAGAGTGCATCAACGGAAGGGACGAGATAACCGTTCACATTAGATGCAAATCGGTCGACCCAACCCAAAGTCCAACTACGAGTTATTTAATTGCAACACCTAAAATATATGCTATTGGAGCTTAAATTACCGCGACTTCCGACACACGACTTGCCCACAATGAATCTTGTTAAGAGATTTAAATTGTACTTGATGCATATCTTTGTTCATGTAATATAATATTTTGATTTTTCAAAACCTAAAAGTAGTGGTAAGATAAAGAATCTACAAATGATGTTTATAAAGTATGGGACACTTGTGATACTCCATATGGCTAGATTGTTGAAAGTGTGCAAAATTAATCAGGTAATGGACCATACATAACCTTATCTTGAAAATATCATTTTCATGGGCCAGAGGTTGCTTTATTAAGACTTAAATTCACCTTTGAAATATTATAACAGGTGACCTCAAAGAGAAAACAAATTACTACTTGCTACTAGTAGACTGTTAGACTGTCTATTTTTAGGACAATTTAAAAACAAATAGGATAGGTGAAAAAAAAAAAAAAAAAATTAAGTAACTAAAATACCTGAAAATAACAGCAAGAACAAATGTAGAAGCAGGATTGAGATTGCTCATGGCTGAACCAAGTGTTGGGTTGCTTAGTTCAATCCCTTTGTAACCAAGAAATTGTCCTGAAAATCTGAAAACCATTAATCCCGTCAATTAATCAATCTCAGATACTAACTAAAACTTAATTAGAGATCTTATCTTATCATAAACATTGAGTAAGCACCACATATACTTATAATAATAATATTGTTTGTAGAATTTAAAAGGCAGGCAAGTGTAAACGGTAGTGGAGTATATTAAATAACACTTCTATTACACTAAAACTAATATTTTATTCTTTTAAATAGATTTAATTCAATTGACTCGAAGTGAACTGAAATGATCTAAAATTGGATTGTTGATTTCGTACAAAATCTATACTCCATCTATTAAATTACATACATACATACCCCAAGAATCCAAGAATGAAGAATTTCCCTAGCAAGACCAAACTTAGCGGTGGCAGCTGTGATTTTCTGCAATTCAAAACATATTACTGCAATTTAGGAATTGAAGAAAAAGTGTCGCGAAAACAGGAAATGACTACACTTTTAATCGCCGGAAGTCGAAAATGGAGAAACAACAGACCTGTGGAAAAAGTAGCTGAGGGGAAGCACAAGGAGAGCAGAAATGAGGTAAGAATAGACCATGAAGACATGGTAGCTCAACCCTTTCGACACGGCGGCTTTGTAGAGGATGCTTACGCCAACGTTGGTGCATTCTGCCGTGACGAGGGCGGCGAAAGGAAGAAGCTCTAGGCAGCAATTGTTCCTACTTGATGATCTTACTGCCATTGGTTATTGTTGAACAGAGCACAGCAGAGCAACTAATGTTTTTTGGGACAGTATGGAGTGTAGACTCGTGGAGTATTTTCTTTATTGAACTTGTGCATTTATATACTACTACTCCATTGGTACACGATTTGTTTATGCTATACCTTTTTTTTTTATCAAAAATAATAAAAAATTGTAAGAGTATAGAAATATATTTTTATAATATAATTTTTTAAATTATTTTTTTATTAGAGTTTATGAATAATTTATGGTCCAACGGATTACAAGTAAGACTCTGTTCTTTTCATCTGAAAATTGATGAAAATAAATTCAGATCAGTTCAGTTCAGTTCAGATTTGGCTAATATTATTTTGTACTACAAATAAGTTCAGTTTAGACCCATTCAGTTCAGTTCAGTTCAGACTTTTTCAGATGAAGAGAACAGAGCCTAATTTGTGATTCATTTTTTTACCTAATTAAGCAGATATAAAAAGAAATAACAAAATAAAGTAATCGTAATTTAAGATTAATTTACTGTGGATTATATAAACTGATAAACGGTATACTATAAACAAAAGGGAAAATTAGATATAGGTGCCATAAATACTAATCTATTAAAGTGTTAAATTTATTTGAGGATAGATCATGACCGTCTAAAAATATTTGAATTGAATTGAACATATTTATATTTGTAGTAAGAAAAACATCTAAGTAATTTTAAATGGAAATAACAGAGTTTAAATATAATACTAATATCTTTCGTGGTTGTTGACGAGATGGGGATTTTTGTGATTGTGCTTTTCTTTTATCCTGTTTGTACTTTTCTGTAAATTGGTTGAATTAATGGACAAGCTGATCAATGCTCTTTCTGTTGTGTCCATTGACAAGTAATTGCCCATACGCACCGGCTGTTTTTATTGGACATCTTCATGTTCTTCGCTATTTGTTTTTGAGTCACGTTTAGTTTGTTTAAGATTTACAAAAAAAGAACAAAATGCTGCTAGATTTTGGAAAAAGTACCGCTAGACATAGAAGTACAATTAAATGACTATCTGCAAAAAAATGGATTATTCTACTATAGTAGAGTATTTAACAAAGAAAAAAAACTGATACGAGATTATATAATAGATTAGGTTATTTAAAATTGATAAAATGACTGATAATTGATCATTCAATTCCCTTCACTTTTTGAAATTCATATAAAAAATAAGAAATCAGGATATATAATGTGCATATTCCTTTCCAATAATTGAAAGAATGAGGAGATTTTAATAGTTCCTCCATACCAATAAAATCTTACTATAAAGTTTCAACGATTGAATCGATTATGACGTTTATGAACTTTATTTATAAATTATTTTTAGAAAGATAAAATAAAGTTATATATCAGGAGAAAAATATTTAATTTACTTTTATAGTAATTTTAGTGTATCTTTTGTTGAGTAGTTTAGGACTAATTTTTTTGTGATCATTTCATCATTTTTATTGGGATCTTTAGCGGGAATGAAAGTGACAAAACATGGTCCATGCTCAATTATTAAATACATTTTGTAAATCAGTCACATTGTCAATAAGGAACGGCACATCCACACGAAATGTTGATTTTTGTAATTTTTTTTTTTTTTATTTTTTTTCTTTTCTTTGGGAGGTACCGCAATTAAGCTAGTGATAGATAAGATAAGACATTTGCATATCTTTTTTGTTTTTCTTTATCAAAACCAAAGTTGCGTACATAAACTAAATTAACTTTATTAGAAATATCACTCATAAGAAAAAACAAACATATTTATTGGGTTGGGTGAGGTAACTGCAACATAATAGTAAGTGCATGAATTTGCGGAACCAGATTGACCGGATATATAGATCAGATTCCGACCCATATACCCATTCCATTCCATTCTGGCTCCGCATTATCCAAATCCGCAACTGGACTGACCACAGTTTTTAGCCATTCAAAGTTGACTGTCATATCCCCCCACGCTCCCGCCAATATACCCCGACCTCAAATTTTGGAAGTTGCGCAATTAAAAATTAAGCTCAAATTTGAAGTCCTTCGTCTAGATTGCATGAATGTAACAGTATTAGATAATTTAAAACCTAAAACATAGTAGTATTATATTTATGAAAGAACAAAAAAATCTAAAACATTCTATAAATTCAATATAGTCTGATCTTTGTTAATTAATTCATGTATGTTATAAGTTGAGTAGAGGCATCTGCTAACTAACTGATCAACTTTGGCGGGCACCATGACCAGTTTTCTCGTGTTAAGCATCATCACTTTATTCAACAAGACAAGACCATCTTCATTAATTTCTCAGTACACTGGATAGTTTCTGAATTGTGGCTTTACCCCTTAGCTTTTAATGAATATTTTGAAATTAAGATGGTCGGTTTTCTAGATAGGGGTACGTCCCACAAACCATTTTCAGGCGGCTTGACTGTGATCACAGTCCGTTTTCTGCATCACATACAAATAGAATGTAGCAACAAAATGCCGCACCACATACACAGATACAGTTATGATCGCAAAAAAGACAGGCCTAATTGCGCGCCTAAGATTAAATATGCATATCAGCTGTACAAATTTTACAGCATGGATACATCTTCATCATCATCATCCTGTAGAACATATCACTTTGTTCTTTCTCATTCACATAGTTGGTGCAATAATTGACTGGTCAGTTTCATTATTGGCACAGTTTAGGTTCTTCAGGAATGAACTTCTTCGTCGGGCTAGATGTATGCGTACCATCTCCATTCGATCTGTCCCGTTCATCCTCTTCAGCACAAAATCCACCACCAGACTGAGGATAATCTTTATCTAATTCGCCCGGATATTCAATTGGACTAAAATCAGTTTGCTATCATGTTCGTACGTATCATATGCATGCTCATTCTCTCCCACAAAAAGATCAACTTCTGGCTGCCGGAGGGTGTTTTTAACAAAAAAAATTAAGGCCGTATATACAGCTCAACGAAAAATTAAGACCGTAGCTCCCGGAGGGTGTTTTCAAATTTTAGGCAACATGGCAGTATAGTTATAACAAATTTGCAATCATACAAGTAGTAAATAACAAGTGCAAATGCACTCTTATTTGTTAAAACTCTGAAATCACACACTCATGACACAATACAAGCTTCCACGATACAGACAAATCACACTGGCGAAACACAACTGCAATTCTGCAAACACACTCTTATTGGGAAAGACACTCTGGAAACACACATGATAAAAAAAATAAAAAAAATAAATAAAAAATTCCAATCGCGGCCAACACAAAAAAAATAAAAAAAATTCCAATAGTACAGTTGTACACACTCTTATTAAAGATTGAAACACACTGAGACATTTTCCTGCTGCTGCTGCTGCTGTTGGATCATTTAAGCCTTGCATTAATTGTATTTGGGTCGAATCTCAACCCCTACAACAATAAGACATTTCTGCCCGGTAGTATTAAGCCCGTCGAGCTTCATCCACAGAACACTATCATCATCATATTCATCACTATTCACAAAATACTCCCCCAGTTCGACTTCAAAACACGAGTCCCCTCTCCGTTTCGGCAACTTAACATTAGTACCTAGCTTATTGCAGGAATCATTAGGTGGATCCAAGTAGACGACAGTTGTAGTATTGTTACCCCCAACTTTTTCAACGTAAACTTTGAGTTGTACATTTTTGAATCCGCCGAGGGACTTTGGAGAGTAGACAAGGTAAGCTGCATATCTGGTTCCTCGTGATAGCGCCCTTATAGAAATCCCGCCACAAAAATGAAACCAGGTGGTACTTTAGTTGAATTAAGATAATTGGTGATTAGTTTGATATATACCCATTAAATATCACATATGAAAAAGTTGCACAGATATAATTCTATATATATAATTTATTACTTGGTATATATTATCGCCCTGGGAGCTATGAGAGTGTGGTCTCGTTTTCAATTGTTTGAATCACAGATTTTGTTTGGAGTTTGATGGGCCATCAGTTTACCGTTTGAGTTTAGGTTTAAGATTCTCCGGGGATCATAGCTTGACTAGAGTCTCTTGGGTTTCGTGTCGTTTTGATATTCCATCAGCTTCTCTGGCTTTTTAGACCCTCGTTTGTACTTGGACCCTCTTATCTTGTACAACTTTTTGGGCTTAATGAACTCTTTTGCTGTTTAAAAAAAAATTATTTGGTATAATCGATCGCAGGCCATCCTACTTTCATATTTTCTTTGAATGATCCAAATATTGCTACTCCTTTATCTCCCACTTTTAATTTCTTTTCAATCAAATTGGTACTCATCGATCCTACTTCTTTCTAGCATTTATAACAAATACAAAATACCTAGCGCACAACTAAAGGATAGCGTCTCCAACGATATGCAAAATAAAATAGAGGGGAGGGGAAGGGGAATCATACCTACTCCGTCCAATAGTGTGGCGCTATTTTGCCACTTTGGGTCCTGTTACAGTTATATAATTTCATTTATTTGTCATTGTTTAATAAATTTATAATAATGTTATATCTCATCAATTAACCCCATTGGATACAAATGTTAGTAATAAATTAAAACCACATCCAATAATCAATATAATTTAAAATATTTAACTCGTTTCGTTATTTTTGTGTATATTAATAATCAATATAATTTAATATTTAACTCGTTTTGTTACTTTGTTTGTGTCTAGAATCAAATAGTACGAGTAATCTGGAAACGGAAGGATGAAGGACCGAGGGAGTATATCACAATCTATCATATATGATATGCCCTATCTATCTTTGTCATACTTCACTTTAGTTTATAAGGAATTAGTCATTTGGTGCTTCTTTTATTGGAACTTATTTCCTACCGTTATGAAGTTTTGAACCCTTTTGCCATTTCTTGTTTGTTTCTTCGATGATGAAAATTCTTAGCTGCTACTTCTTTCTAACTATAAAAAGATAAAACAAGGAAATCATATCTCACAAGTCGCAATCTATCTGTGTCAAATCATTCATTTCGTGCTTCTTTAACTGGAATTTATTTCCCTTTTCATTGAAGTTTTTAACCCTTTTGTGGGGTTATTTGTTATACTTATTTTCCTTTTCTTCATTTTTTTTAATGACGTTGTGTTGTGAATCTGCATTCGCTACCATTTGTGTGAATATTGGGTAATTCCACGTGATGACATACATAACCAGGTAAACCAAGTTGCGACATACTTAAACTCAGAAGTCATAAATTACATAAATCACATAAGTTTTCTCCCAAGTAAATCTAAACATGTGACCAAGAAAATATATTATTCCTCTATTTTAACTAATTTTGTCACTATATATTACCGGATTATATGTATGTCACCGGGATGTAATCAACTAAGAGGGCATTACAAACAAAAACATACAAATGTCGAGCGCATGTTGTTGCCAAATTCAGGGTAGCTGGCGAGAGAAAGGAGTAAGCATTGTGAATGACGGATAGAGTAACAAAGAAGGCAAAAAACGAAAAGTGAATTCAAGTAAAGCTTTCGGCAGATGGAGTAGAATTTAATAAAATTCAGTTTATATATTAGATATATGAAAAAAGAGCAAACGTTCCCGTACCTTTCCGGTTCCTATTTTTTTAGATTTCAGCGTGTCCGCATTTCTGTGCTTCCTGGTATAGTGGTATACAACATATACAACATTTCTTCTTCTTCTTTCCCCTGCAATTTTCAAGAACCCCAAGTAATCAATCTCAAAATATATATATATATATATATATATATATATATATATATATATATATATATATATATATATATATATATATATATATTATTAGTAACAATGATAAAGTAAAATTACTAATAAGGAACGAAGATTAGAATACCAAATCAATCCAGGAAGTCCTCATTCCTCTCCATTCCGATCCTCCTACATGACTGAATCATCAATCATGTATGTTATAAGTAGCAGCGACCAGTCAGTTTTCTCGTGTTATACATCGCCATTCAACAAGACCATTTTCATTTCTCAGTGCACTGGATAGTTTCTGCCTCTTCCAATGAATATTTTGGAAGTACCATCATCGGTTTTCTAGATACAGTGCACGCCCTGCCCCAGAAACGATTTTCAGGCAGCATGACCATGATCACAGTCCATTTTCTGCATCACATACGATGAACTAAGAGAATGTAGCAACAAAATTCCTTACCAGTTACAGTTACCACATACGAAGATAGAATCTTACAATCGTGATCGCACAAAAGCCAAGAATAACTGCCCAAGAGTAAAGCATGTATATCACCTGTACAAAATTTACAGCATGGATACCTAGCAATCCTATACCTACCTATTAACCAACTTCTAAGAGATACGTGCGAGATCAAGTAAGCCTCCTTTTCTTCCTCAGATTAGGCATTGCGCGCAGAGTTCCTGTGTATCTAGCCTCAGGTTCATTGAATACATCCTCATCATCATTCTGTAGGACATCATCACTTTGTTCCTTCTCATTCACAGTTGGTGCAATAATTGACAGCAGGTCAGTTTCATTATTGACACTGTTAAGATGACTAGATTCTTCAGGAATCAACTCCCTTGTCGGGCTAGATGTATGCGTACCATCTCCATTCTGTTCATCTTCTTCAGCACAAAATCCACCACCAGACTGTAGATAATCTTTATCTAATTCGCTCGGGTTGAAATGATCTTCAATTGGACTAAAATCAGTTTGAAAAGTGTCAATCATGTTCGTATCATATGCTTGCTCATTCTCCCCAGAAAAAAGATCAACTTCTGCCTCATTAGGTTCGCCTTCTTCAAGTTGATCTGCACTAGTCTGAATAACATCAACTGCTGGTTCAGCTCCGATGGAGTCATTTGCAGTTGAACCTTCATTGACAAAATTTTCCCTCTGCACTTCTAAGTCACCAAATTCATCGTAGTTTACAGACTTCCGCACCCTTCCAGACTAACAGATGCATGAACAATATATTAATAACAAAACATTAGATGAACAAAATCCAACAATTCAACAGAACAAACACAAGCAGCATGCATAGACGTAAAGATGCAATCTCAAAATAATTTTCTTTTCCTTACCCTTCTAACTTCATGAGGCTCTGACATGTCACCGAACATGACTCCATCTCTTTCATGGCTTGTTTCAGTATCTTCACTAGAGAGATTATTCTCCTCTCTACGTCTTCCACTTACTTGACCTCGACCTCGTCCTCTTCCTCTCCCACGAGTTTTGGAGTTAAGACAGGTACTTGGATTTGAACTGGCCTCTAAAGCAACCTTTAGTCTCTTTTCTTTAGTTAGTTTTCCTTTTGACTGTTTTGTAGCTGGTTTTACAGTGGCGCTCACCTGATTACCAGTATCAGTACTCTTCAGTCCACTCGAACTAACTCCCGACTGGTCAGCTTCATTTGCAGATGGCTTCCCTTTTCTCTTCTTCCCCTTTCCAGATTGAAGCGGCACACCATCCACCAACTCAGATGATTTATCCCCTGTTATTCCTTTTAGGGCCTTCTTTACCCTCTTGCTTTTAATCTTTGCAAATCTTTCATTGAATGTATAAAATGCTTCTAATCTCAATTGAGTCTACATAAATCAACCAAAACCAAAAAAACATCTGATCAGCTCTTTTCTCCAACTACGTTTATAAAGGAAAAAAAAGTTCAATTCAAAAGATAAAGAAAAACAATGACCTAAGACAACTAGAAATTCAGCAGAATAACTCTTAGGACTTTCATGTCCAAAGCTGTCTCTCTTAAAGCACTGTCAGTGTGATTCATTCGCAATTTCTAGTGAAGAAAGATGGCATTTAGATGTATGCATCCACTACGTGTCCGTGTGTGTGTCTGTGTGTGCGCGCGTGTGTGTGTGCATGTGTGTTATGGGAAGGAGAGATTGGGAGAGACATTAACCTCATGTTTATTGTATTCCTTCAAAACTGGAAGCAACAGCTCATCTGCTTTTGAGGTGGCCCAACTGAACTTCTCCCAACACAATCTACATGCACATAAATATCTTTCAGTCATACAAGTATTTGATATGTAGCAACTGCAGATGAGAATAGTAAAAACAAGGATAAATCCATTATACTAGCACCTATATTAATTTTCACAGGTAACCCCTAAAGTTCCACCTTCAGAAAGTTTTCAACTAGCATGTAGAAACAAAATATTTAGGCCCAGTTGTTCAACAAAAACTTAATGGTGTGCCCACTCTTGTAACAAACTGAAATTACTATGCATCAGCGTGTAGTAAGAAAGGATGGTGATGAAACTTTACTATATCACATCAGTATTCCACGTTATATAGCATTAATCTATTAAACTGCAGAAATTGGTTCTGAGTAACCAACTTCTATTGCGTGATCCACTAATAGAAATGAGTACAGCTTCCTTCTTTTTTAAATTAATTAATGATAATGTAGTTATGCAAATTCAGGGATCCACTCACTGCACGATTGACACAATGTGAAGGGAAATTCTTAAACAATTTACAAGTTCTCTATTATTTAACTGCAAAGCCGCAAAAAAGTTCATGCTATCAGCAAAACCGTAGAACCATATAACAAGACGAAACTCACTTGCGAAGTATAGACAGGTCTGGCTTTCCCCATGCAAATGGTTCTGTTGATTTGTCCACTTGAGGTGAAGCATAAGCCGAGATCACAGCATCACTTGGAAAGGAAGAAGGAATATGCCAATTTTTGCTCACATTTCTCTGTACATCATAAATCAGGTGTCAATTTAAAACACTACAAATCAAAGATATAAATAAGACTAATACATAAGAAAATGGTAATTACATGTGTATCCATGAAAAGCTGTCGTCTTTTTGCAGCTTCATCTTGCGGCTCTCGGGCACTTTGATCGCTTGGAATCTCGTCTAAGTTGCTACTCATAGCAGCCTCACCAGTTTTCGGCAATTTTCTTTTTGAATTACCTCCTTTTACGTTTAATTTTCCTAGAATGGTAGGATCTGGTGACTCAATCCACTCCCGAAATTCCTGAAGACCATCTTTCTCAGGAAACGCATTTACAACCTCAATTGCATTGACAATGCCAATACCGCTGCAGCATTCATAACACAACAATATATGCACATCATTATGTAGTGCTTAAGGTTTATGGCCATCTACACACAGTATTCACATGAATGGTAATGATTACCTAACACCTTCTGTGTAGTCACTTCCAAGAAGCAATGCCATGTGAATTAGCTTTTCCCGATCCAACCCAAGCTCATTCTCAATATCCTGGAAAACATGGTAAACCTCATATTAACAATACAATAAGTAAATGACCAACATGCATTAGCACAAAATATGGCCAGAACACTAAAACAGTGTTGGCTCCGTTTGCATTTATTTCCATATCACGATCACAGCCACACATGTCACAAAATATGGTCGGAGGGTGATCGATCCTCACATACAGGATATATCTTCCCATTGCCAGACTTGTTTGCACATATAACTGTAAACAACGATATTCTACCAATAGGATATATTTTCACACCCAACAGAGTCTTACTGACTATCAACTAGGCAACAACCATAAAGTACTCCAAATTTTAGTACAGCATATCCGTAAGGTGGATATTATTACACTTCAACTCCAAGTAGCAGTAAATTCAATTTCTTTGAAAAGAGATACCAAGAATGCTTTTATAAGACACTCTATCTAACAAAACATCCCATGAAACATCAAATAGAACTAGATATATGTTCCAAAGTTTTCTTGAACACTTTTTATGAGTACTAAGTACTAACATTATTAATTCAATAGATGAAATTCACATAAATATACATTGCTTGTGTGTAAATAATTTTTATAATAATAAGATTTACCTTCATTAGGTATGTCTCAACATACTTGCGATCATCAAATATGTTTTTGTAAACACTTCGTGCACCAAACAAGAATGCATCAGAGTCATCAGTGACAACACCATCAACAAGGTTTGAAAGTTCCATAAATGCACATTGAGCTTCAGCTTCCATTGGTGCAATGATGTATGGTAAACCAAACATTTGAAGTAACTCCTAAATTGTGTTGAAAGAACCGAATTGTAAATAATGCAAAATGAAAGAGACGAGAAAAAGGGAAAACAATATAATTCAGATATAAAATCCATATAGACAAACACTCCAATACTTATTCGTGTAGAGAACCAGAATACAGTATCAGAATAAACTAGCTGTTTAACTCTTTGCTCTCATTCTAGGCTTATTAGACATGCATGTTCATCACTTATTTTCACATGAAATATTTATTTAGTCGGCTTGACATGGCTTTGAAAAGTAAATTTAATTGGTTTCTTATATCTGTAAGATTCTGAAAACTAGGAAACTTTTAAAAAACCAACCAATTAATTCGGTTGATATACCTGACATTCAACGAACATCTCGCTGCTTACTGATTCAGCATTTCTTTCAAGTTTCCGTTGCTCATTTCCAAGATCATCGCGTTCCTTATCTAGAAACAACATTTCTTCCTCCAGTCGAGCATCAATATCCTCATATTTATCATCAGTATCCAGAGTAGGAGGTTCAACTGTTGACTCCATTTCTGCTGAAATATCATCATGCTTTTTCTCAACAAACTCACCTGCCTCGGCCATTAAATCATTTGCAGAAATATTTCCAACACTTTCAGTTAAAGCATTATCACCTAATGTTGCTTGAAAAGCATCTTCAGAATGTGAAGGATCAGAGTTGACCAAGCTTCCATCTAACATAACCACCTTTCTGGTCAAAGAGGACGATCTTTCATCAGGCAGTGTGTCTAAAGGTGAAAGTATTTCTCCAACCAGAGTTTCAGCTTCTCCATCTTGGCTCAAAACACCTCGATCCAAATTATTTTCCTCATTGCTGACATTCATAGATGCGTGAAGCACTTCTTTTAAATTGTTGGTCTCCAAAATATTTTTTATGTCAGTCGGTTCAACTGGTTGGCTTATATCAGTCACTGAGGCGTCAAACTGAGGCACCTTTTCCACTTCAGAGAGAGGTGCCTCTCCAATATCCAGACTACCTGTTTCTCTAGCTATTTCAGCTTCCTCATCCTCAGGCAGTTCATTCATAGACTTGCTATCCTTTACATCGCTGAGACTTCTTCTAATTGCTTCCTGGAATGCAGCTTCTTCTTCCATAGCACCTCTTGAAACAATATCATGATTTTCATCTGGATAAGATGACTTCATACAAGTATCTTGATGTTCCTCCTCCCACTCAACTTCACTCTCATCACCATTCTCAACCTTCTCATCTTGATAAGATGTGATCTTCGGTTGAGAATCTGGATCTCCCTCCTCCCACTCAATTTCACCTTCATCAGATGTACCCCCTCGGGTAGTTTGTCCCTCAACTGTGTCTTCAATAGCTCCCTCCTCCCATTCACAATCAGAAGTTGACTGCGGAGTTTTCTTTAGGGAGGTGGATTTATCAACTGAAAAATCCATTACTGGCTCTCCAGCTACAAGTTGAGCAAACAAATCATCATCTTCATTGCTGGACCTACGATCACAAGTGTCTTCAAAGGATACCTCAATGGATGTTCCCTTCATTATCACAGGCTCCTGAGTTGCGTCAACATCATCATTTGACCCATCATTTATCTTATCATTAAATTCTTGAAGCAGGATTCTTTCAGGTGATTTGACTAGGAGATTAGCCAGATTTCTAGGAGCAGTTGTTTCATTATCTGTCTGGTTTGCATACGTCTTCTCCTGTTCAATCTCCTTCATCAAGTCTAAATTTCTCTGCAAATCTCGAGTCATTCGAATCCCCAGTGCTCTAACTCTATTGACCCGTAGACAGCCTCTCTCATCTGTGTATGTTCCAACATCATCATTAAATTTCTTGGAAGTTTCAGGCTGAGTAGGTCCGGCTGCAGAACCAGAAGTCTTGGAAGGTGAAAATTTACGGGAGTTATTGCTATTCAAAGTCACTGGTGAAGGATGACTCTGGCCGGCATTGGTTTGCTCTTGCCCAACAGATGTGAAGGCTCTGACATCAAGAAAAATATATCAATTATTTGATGCATACCATGAGGCATGAAATTAATTCTGGTGTAAAAGTAAAATTGTCTAATATTACACACTGTTTGTCCCCTGTAAATGATGAGGAGAAAATGAATTCTCTGTTGGCTTCAGAAGCAATCCGTGAAGTCTGAACGCCGCCTATTCCTCGACCTGCAGCAGACTTCTGGACCCCATCAATCTCTCTGCGGAAAGCCACTGTTTTCAGGTAAGCCTGTATTTGGAGTTCCGAAAACCTTGCAGGGGCCTAAACAATCCAAAAGAATAATTACGAAGAAAAGCAAAATAAAACTGCAATTATATAATCTCCATAATTCTCTAAAGTGTGTTTGAGAGTTGAGACCATACCTTTTTCACCTTCTGATACTTTTGCCTGTTCTCAGCCATTAGTCTTTCTCTCATCTATAAACACAAGAATAACACATCACAATATGTATGAAACACAGCATGACTTATATCTTCCACAACAAAATGTACTAGCTGATTAAGGTTATAGCAACAGTTACATTGTCATATTAAAATGAACAGAAGAGTGTGAAGGTCAACTACAAGTTAAAACTTTTATTTTGCATAGTATATACTGCAGCATACATATAACGATGATGGTGGAAGAGAGGAATGAACAGATATTAAAAGTTACAAAAAATCACCTGGACAAGGAGATCAAGTTGCATTGAAGGTGGTAAAGAAGCCAATATGGCAGGATCAATGTTCCCATTCATCTCGGGCTACAAATAAAATATAAAAGGAAAAAACTATTTAGCTAGATGATTTGAAGGGAATAGACAGAAGATATGTAACAAACGTAAAAAAGGAATGGCGAAACTACACTAATTGATAGTGAGCATATATATTTTAGTTCACATCGAGATAAACCCTTACTATTATCAGTTCTTCATCTTCATCGTCATCGTCATCCTCCTCCCCAAAAACTTCTTCAAGTGCAGCACCTGCACCTGATGTTGAAGCATCACCTCGAACGCCCTCACTCTCCTCTGCAGCAAGAGAGGCTGCCAACCTTGATCAATTCACAAACAAATGTCAGAACCCATCTAAAACAACTTCTTTAGAAGAAAAGAATCCAGCATAAAACTCACATCTCATCCAATTCTTCTTGATTTAGACTCATAGCCCCCTCGTCATTTCCTTCACCGCCCTCTTGCACAGACACAGGTTCCTCTACAACAACTTTTTTCCCTTTCACATCATTACTCTGTCTCTGCTTCTCAAGATCTTTAGCCAGCTCTTTCAATCTCATTGCCTTAAGCTATCAACAAACGTACAGAACAAAGAAAATCAATACCACAACGTCTATAACGCCAGCTCGAAATTACTACTAAATTACCAAATCACAAATCCTTAAGCATCTAATACTGTCAATTCAGTCCATTCAAAGTTAGAAACCAGAGCTCACATGATTAAGCAGCAATTTCTCAGCAGTCTTCCTGATCTTCCCCTGGGCATTCTCCCGCTGCCTACGCCGCGCAACGACTGTCCTCCGCTTAAGAGCCGGCGTACCGCCATCGAATACGAAAACCGGCTTGGTCCTGAGAAAAAGCAGCTTGCAAATTCGACGGAAAAACCCCAAAATGTGAGCATTACGGACCATTTCACCCCTTTCGTCTCGCATTGCCTTCATAAACTGTATCATCCATATACTCGCATCTACAAATCGAAATTAAATAGACAGTAAGTCAGATAATAATAACATAACACTATGTGCAGTGCAGTGCGAGTGATAGTATTAGGGTTAGGGTATACCGATTGCGAGTTTCTTCCCGGCGAGGGTTTCAACGGAGACACGGCGGCCCACGGGGGCGAGGAGTTCCCACAGGCCGTGAACACCCATGGGAGCAGCGGCGTCGTTTTCTTCTTTGTTTTGACCTTTGGGTTTTCAGTGATCGATCGATTGATTGATCAGTTACGGAACAGTTCTACTAATTGCCGCCAATTAGTTTTCTTTCTCGATTTATTCTTCTGCGCGTGTCGGTTCGTATCTTATTATTGTATATAGTCGTCGTCTCCTATTTTTAGGAGTACTTTTATTATTGTTGTAATAACGTTCAGACAGCCTAAAATCGTGCACCGTGTGGATTGTGTCTCAATTTTTTGGGTCTTTTGCATATGATACCCCTCTTAGTGCTCTTAATTACATATAGCCCCCTCTTAGTCCGGAGATTGCATACATACCCTTGTTAGACGAAACTAATTACATCTGGATCCACGACCTTGACTTTTGGCGAACTAATTCATTGAAAGTACTTTTTTGCCCTTGGTCAATTATCGGATTTTTTCGCTGACCAAACAGCTTAAGTAGGAGACCACGTGCATAACATGTGTGGACCGTGATGTAATTGAATTTGAATTTTTAGGTGTTAAGTGTAAAAATCTTGTGCCGGGAAATTTTAAGTTTTAATAAAAAAAAAAGAAAAACAAAAAAAAATACAGTTCCGATCGGCTCCAAACCGGAGCTGTTAAACAGCTCCGATCCGGAGCTGTAAAAGCTCCAGATCCGGAGCTGTTAAACAGCTCCAATCCGGAGCTATAAAAGCTCCAGATCGGAGCTGTTAAACAGCTCCGGTCCGGAGCTGTTACAGCTCTGGATCTGGAGCTTTTACAGCTCCGATCCGGAGCTGTTACAACTCCGATCCGGAGCCCCTATTTCGCCCAGCAATGGAGGTCTATCACACACACTTCTCTTCTAAGCCACGTCTTCTTCGGATTTCATCTTAAACCGATGCTACTGCGATCGAGGGAGAAAGGCTTCAGCCAAGCAGCAAGCTCATTACAAAGGTTATTTCAGGTGCCTTCTTTTTTCCCTTGCTTGCAAATTCTTTCTTTTCCATTTTCCTTACTAGACTAAGATGGAAATCTCTCTTCAAAAGGTCTTTTTGGTTATAGGTCAAGGGCACGCCCCAAACTTGTATCTAGTCTATGTGGACCACCACACCTCGCCCTCGAAGATTGCCAAAAAGAAGGGAGAAAGCCCTTCAACACTGATCGGAGCTGTAAAAGCTCCGGACCGGAGCTGTTTAACAGCTCCAAATCGGAGCTATACAACTCCGGTTTGGAGCTGTTAACAGCTCCGATTTGGAGCTGTTTAACAGCTCCAAATCGGAGCTGTACAACTCCGGTTTTGGAGCTGTTAACAGCTCCAACAGCTCCGGTTCCGGAGCTGTTTAAACAGCTCCAAATCGGAGCTGCTCCGACGCCGGTACCGGTAATTCCGGTACCGGAATTGATGAAGAAGAAGATGGGAAAAGAAAAAATAAAAATAAAAATAAGAAGAGTTAAGGGTATTAAAACTTAATTTTTGTTTTTTGGAGCTAAGGCCGCGTTTGGCAAGACTGGAATGAACAGTAATTTTTTTTTTTGGTCAACACAAAAAAGGGCTCATGGACCTGGATGTAATTTTGGGACTAAGAGGGACGTATATGAAAACAGGTGTCCCAACAGGGGTACCATATGGAATTTACCCCAATTTTTTTGGTTTATTTATTTACGGTTTTGTATAAACACAGAATAAATTTAGGTGATGATATTTTTTAATTTCAATTTTATTTTTATTTTTATTATAATTAACAAATTGTATATAAATAGGAGTAAATAAAGTATACTAGCGGATAGCCGATGTATAGTGCTAATAATTTTGTCTCGAAGATATGGTAACTCACGTCTCATCCAATTCATCACAAGATCAACAAGATTTTTAGTAGGAGTACACCGATAGCCAATTAGCCCGTTGATGGTGCTGGTTACACTAATCTGTTAATGCCTTGAAAATAGGGTAACTAATTCATCAGAAGCGACGCTAAGTCATTATCCTTGTAACTATGCAAGTGTATGGTTCTTCGTTCTCGATGCAATAGTCCATATCCCTTAATGCAATGGTCCTTCGTCCTAGGCACACTTGACCTTCGTCCTCATACTTGTCTACCTCAAAGTGCAATACAATTGATCGACTTACTCTTAAATCAAGTCGGATAATACTTTACTAAAAAGGGGATTTTCACTCTCCTTGCGTATGTATAAGTAGTGTAATAATTGTGTGATTAAGACTTACATTGTTTAAGAAGGGTTAGACTATATTTATAGGAGAGCCTTGCTGCCTCATGGGCTGAGCCCATAGGCCTTTAATGGACTAGATACATTTAGGTGACGGGCCATGTTGTAGTTGTAGCATTTGACCATTCTAAACCACTTAGGACGCTCTTTAAGGAGAGTACATATTTTAGTATCATCATCGGTGCTATTATCATATTCCGCATCCGATTGGTACCAATATTCGGTTTCAAATACAATTCACCATTTTATGTATAACATAACCAATAATTTCTTATGGTACTGATTGGTACTCGATCGCAAATGTTGATACTTTACCACATGTTGAATAGAAGAGTATAATGAAATTTTATCATAGGTGTATTTTTAAATGGGATAATGGAGAACTATTCGTTTAATAATTTGGACTCAACAGGATTTAGCCATATAATTTTTTATGAGAGTATGTAGGTAGAAGGTGATTAATTTGGAATGGTACAATATTTATTAAACATGTTGTTTGTTAAATGTAAATATTAATCTAATATTTGTTCCCCTCTTATTCAAAATACCTTTCTTTTCTTTTTTCCGGAAACTCTTATAATTAAAACACTTCAATATCAGTCTACTTAACTATAATAAACTTTAATAAACTCGTTGTTATAATATGACTGATTGAAATATCAAACATCGACCATAACAAAATCACAATTTCACTTTATGAGTTTCAAGGTACTTGCTATTCTGCCTAGAAATACAATTTTAAAGGGATGAAATGTCAACTAAATTCTCAAAATTAGGTACATACCTATCCTCTAAAATCCTCCAATATGGTGAAAAGAAGTTATTACTACATACTACCCTTGTATAAATCAAGAACGGAGAGAAGAGTAAAACTCGGGCCTAAAATTTTTACCCAAAAATTAAGAGTTCTTGCCGTTTGTTTACACTCTTTCCCTAACAATGAGGTTTGGTTTGTTTTAAGTTTTTTTGTTCGGAGAGTATCACAAACGAGCCACTTTCCTTGTTGTTGCATCTTCTATCTCACCGAGTTTAACAAATACAATTCAACGTATCAATTTTGTACTATTTGATACTTGCTAGTTGCTATTGACAACGAAGCAAAGCTGCTTCACCTCCAACCAATAGGTCGGAGGTTCGAGTCACCATTTAGCCGATTAAAAAAAATAAAATATACTTACTATTTTACTGGAAAGGACAACATTAAGGGGATAAAATGTCACCAAACTGATCCAACATGATTTAAAAAGTTACTACTACTATCCTTTTACTGTATAAATCAAGAACCTACATGGACGGAAACGATTAAAACTCGGCCCTAAAATTTTTACCCAAAAACAGGGAAGTCTTGCTTCTTTCCTCTTTCTTATTACAGGGTGTTTCCCCTACCAATAAGGTTTGGCTTTTTATTAGTTGGAGTGTAAAACGCAAAGGAGAGCCACGTTGCTTGCCACTGCACCATCATCTTACCGACTAGCTCATCATCCATCAGGCACGTGCCTCTGAAACCCCAATTCTTGAAAAAGAACCGATTTTTTTCTACACCATGTCGACACCTTTCCACTCATTCTCCATTATCTTTCTCTTATTTTTGCACCCTCTTTTTCTTTTCTTTTCTTTTCTCATTCTTATTACCCCCTTTCAATACAGATCGTCTGTCTATTCTTGCTTGGTTGCTGTCTCATTTTATTTTTGCGGTTAGTGATGATTGGTGTTGTTATTATACTTGATCCTTGCTGATCTTGATTGCTTGTGTTGTGCTTCTTTTTTCTGATTCAGTTTTGTTTTGTTTTGTTTTGTTTTGTGGGATTAATCAGCTCATTGGATTGGATTGAATTCTGGGCTGATTCTGTTTTGTGGGATTGATTAATTAATCAGATCATGTGTGTGGATGATGATTCTTCTTGTCTTGGATTGTTTTCTGTTTTATGATCAATGCCTATTTTGATCTTGTTTATGGCTTTAGTTGCTGTACCTTCTTTCAGATTGAACTATAGTGTATGGCTTTAGCACTTCCATTTCTAGGCCTTTGAGCAAGTAGCTTTTATGGTGGAGTGTAAATTTTTCACATAAGAACTAAACTGTCATGTCCTGTTTGGTAAAAAGAAACGAAAAACCGAGATTGACCGTAGGCGTAGGCGCGTAGCTCACTAGGATTTTGTGCAGATAAATGATTAAGAACACTAAAAGCAGAAGTGATTCCTAAGTATGATGGATTGTTTTACTAGCATTATGTGCTATATTCCCTTACTAGTTAGCTACTATGAGTCGTTTATGCCGTAATAGTCTTGGTTATGCATATGTATCTGGAGGTTGAGATTTATCTCCTTCATATTCTTGCATCCTAGGGCTAGCCTTGGTGATCCTGTATGAGTTATATGCTTGTGAAGCGCAAGGGGAGGCTGTAAACAACCACCATCTACTATTCCGCAATTCCATCAGAGCTGGAGATCACTTAACACACCGGGTTTTTATGGCCGAAATAGACACTTGTTTTTTCATTGGATTATGAATCATATCCCTAAAGTTTGCTCAAATGCCTTCATAGCTACAAATTAATGACCCGGAGCTCCATGTTTTTTCGTTGGATTATGAATCATATCCCTAAAGTTTGCTCAAATGCCTTCATAGCTACAAATTAAAGACCCGGAGTTCCATTAACCTTGTAGAAACCTATCGGGGTGACGTTTCCGACACACAAAAATTTACTATGTGAAACCTACTTTTGTGAGTGGCATTGCCAGATACTATGGTTGAATCAGAGAGAAAACACTGCCTTAACTATTCTACCAGTTGCCTCTGGCTGTCAATTGCTTCTGGAATTTCCTCCCTCTGGCCAATTACCTGTCTCCACCTTCTAGTGCCAAGTAAATGCTGGACATAATTTGTCACTTCCATTGTTCTTTTACTGTTGGAGTGAGGCATCATCACAAAGTATTTCATCTGAAAGTAATATGTATGCACTATGACGACTATAGCATCTTAGTTCTTGTCATTTACCAAAACACCTTTCTTCATCAGAATATCCACCAAATTAAATTCCTTAGTTTTGTAGTTACCTAATAGTGATGGATTTGTGGGGTGTCTCTACACTAACTATATGATGTAAGATGTTTTCATTTGGATATATTGACTTCTTATTTCTTTTGTGGGTTTTGGACCAGTATATTTTGACATACACTTGTTAGGAGTAGGAAGAACCATACCACCACACACCTAAGTGTCAGGCACATTCCCTAATTTCCACCCGTCTAGCACAAGTTATTCTCCTATATAAATGGATGGTTTCTATCAGTCAAAACTTGTTTGAGCGAGTTCTGTGGTACATTTATATTTTTGCTGATGAACTTGAACCACGTGGAATTTGATATCTTCCTTCTCATTTCTCTTCATCTATGACCTGTCTGTCCTGCATGGTTCTTCAGTCATATTGTGCTATTGTTTTGTGACTATATTTTATTTCTCCATTTGCTTCTATAGGCCACATCAACAATAATCCCTTGGGAAAATGTCTTCCCCCAGCAAGAGACGAGATATGGATGTCATGAAATTGTAAGGATCTCTCACATAACACTCTTCAGTTTAATGTATCTGTTCTGTTTCATCTCTTAATGAATGGTGGATTTGATCAGTGTCCTGACTCCTGAGTGGCTAGCCTAAAATTTTTGTTATTGCTCTATGCTGTTATTAGTCATTAGACCTATAATTTTTAGTATCTTAATTTTTGCACTCATCTAAATTTTCCTTGGTGCTTCTGCAGAATGATGAGTGATTACACTGTGGAGCCTATAAATGATGGACTCAACGAGTTCAATGTGGAATTTCATGGCCCCAAAGAAAGTAATAAAGCTGATTGTTTGCAAATATGATTTACCACTTGTGCCTTTTCTCTCCTTTATACTATTTTCTATTTGCAAAATCTTTTCCGAACTGTATGTTTCTTTGTCTATGCTGCCAATATAAGTTAAGTGTGGACAAGAATTTTGGGGTGGGAGGTGTTCATGAACAATAAAAGGAGAACTTAACTTTTTTTTCACACTCCAAAATTACGCTCAGGTAGTTGAACTATAAGGCACTGAATTTTATCAACTTAAAATCATTTTAGGACCGATATTCAATATTGCAACTGAACAGTAAAATGGAAATTTCTATAAGTTTGTACTCCCGAAGTTGCTGCTTGACTCCATTTCTATTTATGCGGGTTTAAGTAATTAATATCATGTTAAATACTCCCTCTGTCTCAACAGGTAGTGATATTTGCATTTTTTACACGGTTGTCTAGGAGAGTTTGAAATATATTTGATTATTAGATAAAAGATGGGTCCGGGTATAGAAGTAATTGTAAAAGATAATGAAGTGAGTTGTGGATAGTTTTTTTTAGATGAGTGGGGCATCTTTGTTGTTTTTCCTGAAATTGTTGGGCGTATAGTGTTCATTTTTGTATCCCCCACCAAGCATATATTTCCAGTTTTCTGTTTGCATATATAAGGCTCCATAAGTTTGTTGTTTATGTAACTTCCTGACTGGTGGCAGGTCCATATGAAGGTGGAATTTGGAAAGTCCGTGTAGAATTGCCCGATGCTTATCCTTACAAATCTCCTTCCATTGGGTTCCTCAACAAAATTTTCCACCCAAATGTTGATGAGCTGTAAGTATTGCTGTTTCCTAATTATAAGACCAATTGAGTGTAGTACAAGGATCTATCTACTTGCAAGAAAACATAAAATAAATGCCCTGCAATTTAAAGTGTATAGAAACCCCTCAAAACATGTAATTCTGTCGACTTCCCCAGCTAGAGTGTTCTTTATATTATGGTATGCATCAGTGCATGCATGTGAATGCTATATAGCTATTTGGTTGGTGTAAGAGAAAACACCTAACGTAGTCGTTTTGTAATACTCTCAAGAGGTTTTGCATGTGATGTTACCAGGCCTATTATATGCATATGAACTCTTAGTTTTTCTAATAATGTATGTGTATACTAATGAGCTTACAATTTCAATCTTAACAGGTCAGGTTCTGTATGCTTGGATGTCATTAACCAGTCATGGAGCCCAATGTTTGGTAAGTTCAATCATCCATTGGAGGAAAAATAAACTATAACAAATGAAAATCCCGTGCTTCATATCACACAGTTCACATTAATTGGCGATCAAATTTTCTTCATACCTTTGGCTCTCTCTTTTTTAATTTGATTTTTATCTCCAATTGGCAAACTAGTTGCAGCCTGCTTCCAGCAGCAGTCAACACCGCATCCTTGTATGGTTAATATATTTACAGAAAGGTCTGTCACATGAGTACAAGTATTTTATGCATTTGAGTAGTGGGCAATAGTTTAACTTGTGTAATTCTAATGTGTACCTTTCACGTGTATGCTTGGAAGAAATGGGTTTAAGCTTTTTGAGGATTTATATGAGGTCTCTCACAACTGTATAATAAGTGTATGTTGTATGTGCAGATCTCTTGAACGTATTTGAGGTTTTCCTTCCTCAGCTTCTACTTTATCCAAACCCATCAGACCCATTGAACGGTGACGCAGCATCTTTGATGATGAAAGATCAGGCACAGTATGAACAAAAAGTTAAAGGTGACTATTTCTATTTAACTCCCGTGTGCACCTAGGCCGGATGACCATTTTCTTTTTGTTTCCTTCCTGTTGTATTCCACTGAGACACTAAAAATATAACGAAAGAATGGTAGGAAAAATGTAAACCTGTGAACTATTTGGCTTACTATGCATTGAAAACGGTGCATTGTCTTGACATTTTTCTTACATGACCAGAGTACTGTGAACGCTATGCAAAGAAGGAGCACATTGACAATAATCTATCAGACGAAAGTGAAGATGAAAGTGATGAAGAGGCTTACAGTGACGGTCGAAGTGCCAGTGATGATGAAGTTGCTGGACACGTTGATCCATAGGCTAAATGCCGGACATCCATCATTGTTATTTGTATGATTGATGGTTACTCTGTAAATTAGGACTAAAAGACAGCTTTGTGGACTTAAAGTTATTCCGATGCATCTTTTACTCTGTCGGTTAGTGAACAGTTGAAAGCTTGTAATATTTGCACAATCTGTCCCATATTCCTGGCTGATTGTTTCTCAAGTCCCTTAAAATTTATAACAAGGGGAGCAACTTGCTTTAATAGAATGTATTCCGAGTATCACTGTGTCATTTTAGCTTGTGAAAGTTGCGATTCCGGCGTTGAAATTTGGTTCCGTATACTGAATGTTATGGTATGTTTTATGCGAAACTAGAGATAGCAACTCAAATTATATCTGGTAACTGTTTCCTTTGATGTCTAGTGCATATTTGGCATGTTTTGGGAAATGAACTGTTAAGCTGGCTGGTAAAGGTGCATGTAGCATCATACGGCATTTATCTTTGGTTCATCTGCCGTTACAAAGATGCTATACACAGCAAGACAGCAACAGGTTTGTGATAAAATATGATACTGAAACAAGTCTCTTTCATTTTCCCTGTTATGGATTTGTCTAGTGCCTATGTTTTTAGTTCACAGTGGCATATGATGTGTAGAACTGTAGATCGATTCCTATATCTGCGCTTGACAGTTGACACAGACAGTATCACTACATTGTTACATGGCTGCGTCATCATTGATTAAAATACACCTGTTGATTACTTCAACTTTGCCAGTTTTGGAAGAAAGTACAAGAAAGAAAGTTCCATTTCAGTTGAGAAATCAAGAATCTGTCAGATAGCAGAGTCGGCATCACAGGACGGCTATCAATTCTGTATCGGTAACTTATTTAAAGCTGCACGTCACTAGACATTGCATGTTCCGTCATTTAAATTTGTACTTAGCGTTGTTCACTTTCTTATTATCCTAATGAGCTGCTGAAATGAAATTTTTATCATCTGTTGATACTTGAAATTTTGTTTACAGTCTAATATGAGGCGAATAACGATCTTGGCTTGTGTAATTTCACTGTTTTTCCTGTTACAGGTAACAAATTCTGATGAAGAACAAGATAGAAGCACGCTGCTTGAGTTCTTCTCCAAGCTTGCCAATGGCAACAGCAGCGTCTTACCTTATCCGCTTTCAGGCTGGGATAACAGCTCTTACCCATGTAGAGACCATTGGCATGGAATCACATGCTTAAATGGTCAGCCTCTGGAAATTCTTCTCGGAGGGCTCAATTTGGTAGGAGCTCTGGATGCGAAAATCCTCTGCAACGAGTCATATTCTCTTGCTGGATCCCTGTTACTGATCGATCTCACAGATAACAGTGTCCAGGGAGAAAACTTGGAATATATCGCTAATTGTACTCAACTCACTCACTTCCATGTCGGGTTCAACAAGTTCACAGGTAACTTCCCCAGTTCGTCTTCTCAGATGAAGAACCTGAGGAGTGTAGATTTGTCGCACAATGAATTCTCCGGTCCATTGCCTGATATGTCTCAGGTATCAGGTCTGACAGTTTTTACGGTAGAATATAATCAGTTCTCTGGTCCTATACCGAATTATCCATTTCATAGCATGTCGGTGTTCAATGTCTCGTACAACAACTTAACCGGTGAAATCCCTTACGGTGCTGCTCGTCTCAAAGACAGCAGTTTCCTTCACAACCCTGAACTATGTGGGACCCCTTTGCCGAACAACTGCTCATCAGTAGTAAACGCCATAGAGGTGGAACCTCCACCTCCTCCAGTTGCTCCGCCCGCAGTGAAGCATAAAGGTCACTCACATCAGATCCTGATATATGCCGGTTATATTCTAATTGGATTAGCGATTTTGCTCGTTATCCTCATCTGGGTTTTCAAGAGAAGCAAAACAAAAGATGAAAGGAAGGAGGCTTCTGATAACAAGGTTTCTTCTCTTGATGATAGCATGATCTCCAAGCCTAGTTTCTCTACAGTAGAGTTGAAACCACAAAACATGTCGAAAACTGATGCTTCAGCCGACAACTCCATGGTTTCAACGTCTCTGGTAGTTCTTACTAGTCCTGAAGTGAACGGGCTGAGATTTGATGAATTACTTAAGGCACCTGCGGAGTTGCTCGGGAGAGGAAAACATGGTAGCGTGTATAAGGTCGTGAATGGAGGGATGACAGTTGCTGTGAAGAGGATTAAGGATTGGACTATTTCAGGCAACGAGTTTAAGCAGCGGATGAAGACCCTCGACTTAGTGAAGCATCCTAACGTTTTGCCGGCCCTAGCATTCTATAGCTCGAGGCAGGAGAAGCTGCTGGTCTATGAGTATCAGCAGAACGGTAGCCTTTTCAAGATGATTCATTCCCATGGTAATTTCTGTTGCTCCAAATATTCCTTCCTTTATTTGTTTGTGACAATTTGATTTATACTTCTTCTATGTATTCTATATTTATTATGCTTTCAGGAACCTCTAACAGCCAACGATTCGACTGGAGTAGCAGACTCTCTGTCGCTGCTAAAGTCTCTGATGCATTAGCCTTCATGCACGAGGAACTGCAAAACGACAGAATCCCTCACGGGAACCTGAAATCCTCGAACATCTTGCTGAACGACAACATGGAACCATGCATCAGTGAGTACGGCTTGATGGTTCAACTGAACGCTAATGCTAGTCCTTATGCAGCCCTTCAAGCATCCCAAGATGCTCCAAACTCGCTCTTCAAGGCTGACACTTACGCTTTTGGTGTTATTCTTCTCGAAATGCTAACCGGAAGAATGAGACTGAATGAGGGAATAGACCTTGCCAGTTGGGTGCTTGCGGTTGTCAGAGAAGAATGGACAGTAGAGGTATTTGACAGGAACCTGATACGTGAAGGGGCGAGCGAAGAAAGGATGGTTAACATGTTGCAAGTCGCGATAAAGTGTGTTAACAAGTCTCCCGAGGCTAGGCCTAGTATGAGGCAGGTGGCAGCAATGATTCGCGGGATACTGGAGGACGATGACAGATCAATGGACGCGTCGGGATTGTCTGGATTGTCGACTATGACTAGGTCATTCATTGACATCTAGAAGAAGAGGTTTAAAGGTAAACCAAATGGACTGCATATCTAATACAGTGAAGTGGCCTGTTAGCAGTTGTTTGTAGTGTTATACTTTTAGATGTATTGATATGTAATTGTTTTGCTTCTTAATTGTGTTTTTTTGGATAACCAATTCTCATTTAGGAAGAACATGTTTTGGCCCAACTATTGGAGCCAAAGCTAAGCTTTGAGATTGAGTTAAGCCCTATCTGATTAATAAGTCCATTGCAAGTGAAGGGACTATACTATACTGCTGTTGAGAGATGCTTTCTACACAACTTGAATAGAGAGATAAAAACTTTGAATCTTTTGTGTAACATAGTGATTACTGGTCGAACACCCGACCGAAATCAGGCAAAATCTTGATTCGGAGAGACCGGACTTGTTTTGGCCCAACTATTGAACTAGATATTCAATATTAGGGGCAAGATTCAATGTGCTTGTGTCTGGTGGGCGCATGTGGTCTTATTTCAACATCAACCAAATCCTATCGAACACTCAGGGTCCAAGCTCGATTCAACACGGAGTCGTCCCTACCTACCTACAGTGGACCCAATTGGAGGCATTGACAGAAAGAAGAAGGTGGTGGGAAAGGAATTACTGGTACTTTTGGAAATCAGTACATTCATAACCTAGACTAAAAAGGAGACTAACCAGCTGATATTGGATTATATGGTGGTAATAATACTCTAGTATGTACTATGTAGTCCTAAAATTCTGAATTGTCCCTTTTGAGTGCATATAAAGTTGGCAACTTTTGGTGTACCAAAATATAATGCGCATTATTTTCCAATCAATTCTTGATAGTAATTGCTAAACCTCTTCATTATCCACAAGAAATACTACATACTACTCGTACCTATAGATCAACAACAGAATGATGATGGTGGTGTAATATAGCTAGAAAGAATTTGCTAATTTCCTATTGGCCATCATGGAACTTTTTTGTTTTTCTAAAACACCGGGGAAATTTAACCGATAATGTTTTCTCAAGTGTTTCGGGAAATAGTCATATATTGGATATAACTTCATTTATGACTATTTTTAAATAGGAAAAAAGAGTCAAATTCTAAGCAATTTCATTTATGACATATTGCTCACGAGTTGAAATAGGTATTCATGTATGACTCTATACTATGATTCAGTGTAATTGATTGAAGTTGGAACTTTTGTTCACTATATGTTGCTTGGGTAAGATAAAGTAGTACTACTGGTAGAAGTAAGGAATAATACTACTTCAATTGTTGCTTCCTTCAATGGATCAAGTGCAAATGCAATAAATTGTAGGAGTACATACGTAGTAGTCATACACCCAGGATTTTTTTATGATTTTAAAAGCAACCCGAGAGAATTTCGGCCCAAACGAATATACGTTTGAACTAAGTCATGAATATATAACTATGCTGATCCAAATGTTCAAGTCTCAAACTAATACTGGACGGATTGTTATCGGATTAAATAAGTATGTTGTGTCATAGTAGAAGAAAATAGAAGTTAGACAATAAGTTATGAAACAAATGATTAGAGAGAATTTTGTGCTTAAAGATTATCACTTGTCTTTTACGACTTATTGCATGAATTTTGTTGTGTATTGCAGTTCTATCCACACATGGCACAATCAAGCATTTGTACCTAATCTGGCCTTAATATCAAAGATTAAGATATGTAGTTATCATAGACTGCAACGTTTTATTCTTCTTCCAAGACACGTCCAAATATTATCCGTAAGACGAGCAAGGCAAAATATGCTTAATGTGGGACATCCAAAAAATATGACGCAAATATATACTTCTAATAATTGAAAAAAGATAAAAAAAAAGAAAAAAAAAAAAAAAACTTCTAAGATCCATTGATAGTCATGTCTTAAGACGCCTTGTGAATTTTAAAGCGTAACTCCGTAAAATGACAGGAAGACCCACCTTATAGCATTTTATATTAATTTTGTTTTCTTTTTTCATCTTTTTCTTTTCAATTTGTTTGTTTCTTTTATTTGTTTGTTTTCTTTTTAGTGTAAGATGGACTTGTGAGTTTTATTGTTGTAGTTGAATAGTTTGAAGTGATAGATTTGAGTTAGTGGAATGATGACATGACGAGGTATATGGGCTTGAGAGCGTTTCATTGATTCTTCTGTGAAACGAGAGAAACTTGAATTTATACGAGGATAGTTTCGCAGCAACTCGATCCATCACTTTCCAAAAAAATTGTTTATATCTTTCTCTCCATAAATATTGCATACCTTGTTTCAATACATCACAATATACTGTCTTTAATTACTTACATATGATAGTAGCATTTCACGCCACACACACTAGAATTTAACTTGATCTTGAACACTTGAATTTTTTTTCGACACAACGACTCTATCTGCCATTTTCTGAAAACTTTTTTATGTCTTTTTCTCCTTAAATATAATTGTGCATGCATATCGTGTTTTTATACGTCATACTGCAATCATAATCGGATCTTTACTTACACACGTAAGTTCCTCATGAGACACTCACTAAAATTTACTATGTTGAAGTCTTGAAATCTTGGAAGATTCTTGACTTTCTAGAAGGGTAGTTTGGCAGCAACTCTATCCACCACTTCCCGAAAAACTTCTCTATGCGTTTTCCTATCTCGTTTCGATACATCATAGTGCAATCATAATCGGGTCTTTACTTACACATATCAATATCTCATACAACACTTAATATAATTTACTATGTTGAAGTCTTGAAAACTTTTGAGTATGCAACTTAAGGAATCATATGATTCACATATTTTGAATTTAAATTTCAATTACGTCTTATCATCATTCTCAATATGTGGCGTGAAAATATTTCCTTAATCTTATAATTCAAAGACTACATTCTCCCATGTGATAAATGATAATTTTTCCTTGAGGCTCTGTTCTTTTCGCCTGAAAATTGATTATTTTAAGTTCAGTTCAGTTCAGTTCAGATGCATTAAATCCAGTTCAGTTCAGTTCAGATTTGCCTAATAGTATTTTGTACTACAAATAAGTTTAATTCCGATCCATTCAGTTTAGTTCAGATCAAATCAGTTTAGTTTTCAGACGAAGAGAACAGAGCCAATCTCATAATAATTCAAATATTGCATTTATTAAACTTTTTTGAATCTAAACCATTGCCTTATTTTTAATAAGGTTTTTATTTTGAATAAACTTTGACCATGTTACTCTTATTAATTAGAACATAAAAATGGAGCATGTATTATTTTCTCTGTATTGGTCAAACTCAAAACTTCTCGTTGAATTCTTTTTGTAAATTAGTGCTAAATTATATCGAAGATAAAAATTATAAAAAAATTATAGTTATTATATTTTGTTAATATAATTTTTTGATTATTTTTTTTAAATTCATAATGTTAGAGTACTTTGCCATATAAAATGATTATTAAAACTAAATGAGAAATTTTTACCCAACTACGAGTAAGAATTAATGAGTGCCACCCTTTTTCTTTGTACTTGCTCAGTATTGATTTTTGAAGGTTGCGTTTTCTGTTTTGGCAATACTGAACCCTTTCACTTTGGAAAATAGCGACATCCCCAGTTTGTCCTCTAATGGTCTCCAAAATTTTCCTGTCTTTCTTAAAAAACACACCCACTGTGTGTGAACATCTTAATTTCCTTTTTCTCCATCTCCAATCTGTATAGTCACAAAATAGAAAAAGGGAAAACACTGTCAATCAAAACCACTGTGTATAAATAGAGAGCTCAAATCTTGGGATATTTAATTTAATTATTTTATACCCAAATCCCTCTTTTTAATTAAGAGAGAGAAAGAGAGTGTGTGTATTAAACTCTTCATTTTGGTGGTATAAGTATACCAAGAATCCAGAGGTGTGTGCTTTATTAGGGTTTTGGTTTTGCTGCTGCAGCTGTTGCAAGAAGAACAAGATGAAGATGAGGGTCCATGTGAATTTGGCTTCTTGAAGTAGGTAAAGACTCAATCTTTTTGAAGTTTTCTATGGTGCTGTCATCTTTTTGATCTTATTGAACAACCCCCATTTGCCTTTTTGGATGCCATGCTGATTAGTACTAGTACTTTATTTAAGCAAATTAAGCCTAGCTGTTGTGTTGTTTTCTTCTGAATGATGTCATCATTGATCATACCACAAATCTGAGGCCTTTTTTTTTTTTGTATTCTTGAATTGAAGAGATGATGATGATTTGTGAGTGAAAAGAAATGGGAGTGGAAAAAAAGTTGTATTCTGGGCATAGGAAGCACTTGAAAGTTTCTTGGATTCAGCATCAAATCAATCTCAAAGATGATGTATTTTCATACCCACCTCAATTTTTACCTGCACCAGTTGCTAGCACTAATTCCCAGACAGAATCAAGCCATACACCACCATCATCAACATCTTCAGGAGGGATGAAAATTAGTCCTGCTGTGCTTTTCATTATAGTGATCTTAGCTGTGTTGTTTTTCATATCCGGTCTGTTGCACTTGCTAGTTAGATTCCTCACCAAAAAGCCATCTTCGTCGCAATCGAATAGAAACTTGGAGGATTCGAGCTCTGATGCCTTGCAGAGACAGCTGCAGCAGCTCTTTAATTTACATGACTCTGGTCTAGATCAGGCTTTTATCGATGCTTTGCCGGTTTTTTCGTATAAGGAGATTGTTGGCCCGAAAATGGAGCACTTTGACTGTGCTGTGTGTTTGTGTGAGTTTATGGAGACTGATCAGTTACGGTTGCTCCCCACGTGTAGTCATGCTTTCCATATAAGCTGTATCGATACTTGGCTTTTGTCGAATTCTACGTGCCCTCTTTGTAGAAGTACTCTTTTCAATCCTGGAGAGAATCCCATGTTCGACTATGATGATTTTAGGGAAGATGACTTGTTTCCTGGTGAGAGTGTGATCCCGAATGTTCAGAAAGGGGTTGAGATTGAAGAAGTCCCTACGCAGAAAGGGGTGTTTCCTGTTAGACTTGGAAAGTTTCGCAAGATGGACAATTCTGTAGCTGAATCGATAGCAGAAACTAGTACCAGTAGATTGGATGCGAGAAGGTGTTACTCAATGGGTTCGTATCAGTATGTGGTTGGCGATGCTGCTCTTCGTGTGGCCTTGGCTCGTGATAAAGGTGCAGGAGATGGGAATAGAGTGACATGGCAAAACCGTAATTCTGCAGTGGACGAGGGCACTGAAGGGAAGAAGCTATCTATTGGCACGAAGACTGATAGTTACTCAGTTTCGAAGATTTGGTTGTGGTCTAAGAAAGGAAAATATGGAAGCTCTATCGACGACCATTTAGATAATCCTACGTCTCCTAATTTGGATTTGTCATGGATGAATAGAACGCAAGCCAACTGAAAAGGTACTATATTATCTGTTTATTGGTCAATCATCCATCGATGAAATTTTTGGTGGTTTGGTTCCTTCTGAAATTTCAGTGACCATGTTTTAAAGGAACTTGGTGATGATTATGAATAGCCCCCGTTTTTTTGTTTTTTTTTTGGTTATGCATAGATGCAATATACATTGATGCAGAAGTCTCAGCGGTTTGCTGCTTGTTTGGTTTGATACTTTGATATCTATCCGCCGTTTCTTTTACTTCTTTCTGCCTTTTTTGTCAGATATTCGACGTACATTTATTTTGTCTGGGATTCTTGATATGACTATATAGTTAGATTCTAACACCACTAAATGCCTCGAAGAGTATTCTCTAGAGCTAGATTAAGAAGTTAGAATTATTTCCTGCGCCGAATCTTTGGAGGGCCAGGAACATGAGGATTGGATAGGCACTAAAGTTCAATTCTTGTTTTTTCATTTGCATCTGTTTATAATTATAGCCAAGAAGATGCAGCCAAAGAATTGCTGCCGTATCTTTCTGTATGATTGCTTTGAGAGATTGCCCTGTGCTGTACTAACTAGACTTCAACACTTCATTCACATGAAGACACTCAAGATTTAATATAATCTTGAACCATTTCCCTCAACACTTGGCATTTGGCAAAGAAATAGTACTTGAATATGCTAATTTGACCATGGCTTTTCACCAGCTAACTAAAGTAGCAATACAGTATAAGCTTCATCATAAACTTGTTTTTGTAGATTAATTTTTCACTAATTTTTCCCCTCCAATTTCTTTGCAATCATGTTGTTAACTTTATTAGATGTGTGTACTTTGGGGAACTTTTTTGTGTATGTGGGGTGTGTTTCTTTTGAACTGGGACCATGGTGGATCCAAGAAAGAGCAAGTAGTAGTAGTTTCAGTCTTGTGATAAGAGCTTTTTCTGTTCAAAGTTCAAACCTTGGCTGTGGCCACTTTGCAAGAGCCATATGTGTGTGATTAGATCTAAGCGTGATGTTATTCCCAAGTGGCATCTTTTCTTTACAAGCACACAAGATCAATAATCAAGGACAAAAAATGAAAGTTGCTCTTTTCTTCCCTTTTCTTTTTCCATTTTGTTAACCCAATAAATGTATTTGCTTGATATATGTAGTCAACACTACTTTTGTATCATCAAAACCTACTTTGAGACCATGTGGAAGCTTCATCTTGAACCCAACTATTATTAAGCAAGAGTGTTTGCTTCAAATGACTTTCTTATCCTGGGTTAGGGTAATTACATTACCAAACACATTCCTTTTTCTGCCTCCCACCCCTGCGCTCTTATCCGTCTCTCTGTCGCCTCATTGCAGAGAGGGCTCTTGCGCTCTCTTCTGTGTATCTGCATTATTGACGCAATAGGAGAAACTTCATATAGAGCCTATAGGAGACGAATTAATCATGGGATGAAGTATCAGCTACGAGCCTTGTGATTGTAGTAAAAATTATTGCTAGATGAGGTATTCTTACATAGAGCCTGAATAGACCCAAAACTTCATCAGTCGAGTATAGCTTATAGGTGAGCGAAAACTAGAGTAGTTTATTTGCATTGAGCTTTCAATCACTGGTGAGGAGGGAGAGGAGATTTGGTTTTAAGCTCCGGTTTGAACCTGAGGTATACTTGAGGAGCCACGGGTGGGCATTGTGGAGTGGCCCCCTCCGAATCCTAGGTCAGCCCTACATCAAGCTAATGTGCTTTAGATGCGATTATCTCGCTTTAGCACATGGCCGGATATTAGCTTAGTGGCAGAGCGCGCTGATTCCATGATTGTACATGGGGTGTGAGGACTCTCAACCAAATGAACCTGAGATGTGGATCGTTCAAGACTCCAAGGCACATTAATTTGATGTACGAACCAGAGGCTGAAAACCAATACAACAGCTTGGTCACTAGGAACTAGGAAGACAATGTAAAAAATCTCGTGATGGATGTTTGGAATCGGCCCAAAGAATGAATAGGTACTTGCACTTGAAAACAAAAGGTTATATATTAAATGTAGTTGTCTAAAGAAGATTAGATACTCCTATACCTATACGGTGATGGTAGGGCCAAAATATAATAGGTGAGGTGTCCAAATCAAACTATATACATCAATCAATCACACCCCACTGACAGATGAATCTCAAACAGGCGCTTTTGTCTCTATCACTGCACTTGTATGATCCTACAACCGCGTGTGACCCTTGGGTCTTTAATCACCCAATTGCTGGTTTAGTACTATACCAACCGTCCCATGTTATCTTAATCTACATCTGTGTTTCGGCTGTAACAAGAATCTTATGATGATGCAAGAAAAGAGGACGGGGTTAGTCCATTTTACTGGTTAACGTTGGCAAATGTGGTGTGAATCAACGTGATTCAAAGGTATGCATAGCTGGTTACGAAATATCTGGTTCGGTTCAATGTGATAAATACGTACCTTATAAATGAAATTGAAAGAATTAATTATAGTACACTTGAGATGACACAATTATTAAGATCTATTGATTTGGAAAATTCTTTTATAAACTATGGTATATGAGTATGTTATCGATCATGTGATCTTAAATCAACTACGTCATTTGAAAAATGTAATGTTTTTTATTTTTTAACCATATAGTTTATAAACTTATAAATGAGGTTCATAGAAGAATTTTTCTATTGATTTTATAAGCAGGTTGTCGTGGACGATCGTGTGAAGGGTTTTTACCCTCTATAGATGCCTAAGCCTCGAAGGCTAGGTAAACTTGGATTTGAAAAGATGTTGCTCGTTTGAGCTCCTCTAGAGCATGGGCTGGAGAAGTCTCTCCTTAGCATCTGAGTTGGCTTGTTGTTGAGGAGGTATTGCTCGATCTAACCTGTTCGAGGTCCAACTATGGGCATCTAGTCTAGATCTAAAACTCTAGATTGTATGTTATTTCACACATTATTATTAGTAATATATGATTATATGGGTGTTTGCAATAGTTTCAACTTAATTTAAGAAGTTGGTAAAGTTGGATTATTAGATAATTTGATGGGTGTTTGTAAAAAACTAATTAAAAGTTAGATAAGTTGTAGAAGTATTGTTTGCAAACTAAACTTTTTGGACAAAACAACTAAAATCCAGCTTAATTTAAGGAGAGGCTGTTGAAGTAGGTACAACCCAGCTTCTCCAACTTCAACTTATCCAGCTTAATTTAGGATAAAATTGATCAAACCCCCTGAACTTTACTACAATTGAGACATTACCCCCTAACCTATTAAGTTTGAGACTTAACTCCCTCATCTATTTAAAGTGTTACGACATATCCCCTATATAATATTTTCCCTTTAATTTAATATTTTTCATTCAATTTAATATTTTTCCTACAATTTAATATGTCAGTTGACTCCAATTAATCCTAATTCATACCGAAAAATAATTTTAAAAATTATATTATAAAAATATAAGATTTTACTTCTATAATATAAGTTCAAATCTTATTTTTCCAATACAATTTATATTATAAAAGTGAAAAAAATAATATTTTCATTAATTGTACCGGAAAAATAATATTTGAACTTATATTATATTATATTATATTATAAAAGTGAAAACCGTATAGTTTCATATTATAATTTTCAAAATTAATTTTTCGGTATGTATTATGATTAATTTGGAATCAAACGAAAATATTTAATTGAAGGGAAAATATTAAATTGAATGGAAAATATCAAATTGATAGTAAAATATTATATAGGGGGTATGTTGCAACACTTTATATTTATATAGGTGAGGGTGTTAAGTATCAAATTTAATAGGTTAGGGGGTAATGTTTCACTTGTAGTATAGGTCGGGGGGTTTGATCAATTTTTTCCCTTAATTTAATAGAGTTTATAAGCTGTTGCAAACACAAAAAAAATTATTTCTAATTAAAATAAGTGATAAGCTAGATAACTTAAACCGTTGCAAACACCCATTTCGGCTCATACAAATTACGACCTTTTGTTTCCTTACGCGGAAGTGCAACCGAGACATTTGAAGTAACACCTCTCATGGAAAAATTGGCTGAAGTTCTCAAGGTCACATCCGTGACAACGAATAGGCAGAATATTTTGTAAAAAAACCAAGGGTATACTTGGTTAGTTATGAGAAAACGGATGATCATGCAATTCATGCTTATAATAATAGAAGACCATAAAATCAGGGCGAAGAAGTGCGATTCTGCCATTGACAGCTACGAATCTTTTCCTTAGAGCATTGCACGACCCCTTGGATTCCTTGTTAGATTTTTCTATTGCAACAAGATCAAGCCAACAACAATCAACAAACAGGGGGCTGACAAAAACTGTGGCAATCCTACTACTAATAAATAATAATAATATCCCAATCATTTATGTATTTTATTATTGTTTTTCTTTTTTTTAAAAAAAAAATCTACTACGTATTTATTTACGTTTCTTTTGTGTACCCTTTTTCTTATAACTTTATTATATACGTCTCACTAATCAAACATATACTAATACAAATTCATTAAAACATATGAAATGAAAGACTTAAACATCCTCTTTATTGAGAATTTGAGATGGACAATGATATCCGTATGATGTTAACGACCCAGGGAGGGGGTAGCGCGAGTGTCCAACCCTAGGGTTGAAAAAAGTCACTAATATTATTGAAAATTACGAAAGACAATCTTCGCTATAGGAGATGAACTCAAGGTATATACATAAATGATTCTTCCCGAAGTTGATTCTGTTGTATAGCAACTTGTTTTCTTCATCATTTTGGAACAAATCATTGAATGACAGTAATGAAATTGATATTATTCTTAAAAGAGGAAAACATAATATTACCTGTTCAAAACTCCCAGTTCCCACCAATAAAATCTCCATAGATAGATAGATAGATAATCATCATTTATTTTAAATTGCATTAAATCAGATTTAAAGAAAAAACCAATTACACCTTGCACCAGCCAGCCTATGAATAATTCAGTTTCTTTAATGGATTATTATTATCAATGAATAAAGGAGGAGGAACCTTAATTATGAGATGGTAGTATTAACAAGTAACAACACTGTCACCAACTATTAAAGGTTCCGGGTCCGGATTAGTCCAACTTGGGCGATACCTCCGCTAATCATTTTTTTACTGCTAATGTAAGTCTGTGACTCTGTAACTAGCTGTAAAACAATGAGACCTTAAAAAATGTTTGAATTCCACTTGGTTCCAGAAAATTTTCATCAAAAAAATTGTGTATGAACAAATTTGGATGTAAACAACAAAACAATCCAGCCGGTCGGCCGGCCACCATATAAACCACCACCACCACCGTATCTCCACCGCCAAACATCTAGCCAATCATTACGCAAACAGAGTCTCCTCTCTGGGCAAACTATTCTGCTGCCCCCTGATCGCAGCATACCTCGACGAAAAATCTCTAAAAACCCTATCATCATCAAATTGACCATTCTGCCCCGCTCCGTCATCGAAATTCATAGCGTAACTCATCGGATCGTACTGAAACGTCGCCGATTTCGACTTGCTCCGGTTAAATCGGCGTATGAACGTCTTCCACTTCGGTCCGGCAACGAGCTCCGACCATTCCCTCACCTTCTTCAACGCCGTAACACCTTTATCCACCCAATTCGCACTCACACTCTCCTTCAGACCGGTCTCCGATGTGGAAATTCGCTCCCAATTATCCGGCCGAGGGGAGCTGAAACAGGGCATGTGGATGAAGAAGCAGCATCCTCTCGATACCAGCGGCGATTCGTGGAGGTGATCTTCGTCCATCGGAGAGAATTCCGGCGTTGATTGCGTCATGGTAGAGAGAGAAAATGGAAATTGGGGTTTTCTGAAACCCTAATTTCGTTTTCGATTATCTCTCTGTGTATTTTACAGAGGTTTATGTGACGATTGGATATTTTTTTGGGGTGTTATATATAAGAGGAGGAGAGAGAAGGGAAGGGGAACGGGAACCGGGTAATGCCGGTGAGTGGGGCGGTGTTTGGTAACTGTTAACAACTGGGAGAAACGTACAGCTGGAGCCAACCAGTAGAGATGCCAGGTGGATCGGGTCAATAACAAGTTTTTTAACGGTCGGATTGGGATTAGTCAACAATACTCAACACTCAATACTCGATACTTAGCTTATGTGTAAAAGAAGGATATACTGTACGAGGTGAACAAGGTCATTTTAGTAATTCAGTATTCCCTGTGGCTCTCTCCCATTATAATTTGTATAGTACGGTTTTTAACTTTGACTATAAAATTATTTAATTAATAGTCAAAGTCAAACATCATTTTGACAAAAAAAAGAAGTAAAAGTTGATAAATTATAGTGGGACAGAGTAAGTTTTTAATTTACACTCATTCGTTTTTTTAGAGATTATTTACGTTTAATTTTTACACAGGTTTCTAGAAGGTTGGTATAATATGTGTGGTGTTCGATTTAATGGTAGAACAATAATAAAGTCGTGAGATAAAAGTTTGCAAAAAATAAAAATAAAAATGTAAACAATTTTAAAAAGCAGACGAAAAAGGAATACATGTTTAATCTATAAAAACAGATGAGTATAATATAGTGGTATTATGTGAGTCGAGCGTTATGGAGTACTTAGCTCGACTCGTGTATAAGGCTTGAGCTCGGCTTGCTCTAGGGTAATGGAGCCGAGCTTGAGGCTAAATTTATACTCTTTGTATTAGCAAGACGGCTCAATCCTAAATTTATGCTCGTTTTACTAACGAGCCGCACTCAATTTACTCGAGAGGCTCATCACGCATTCATACCCTTCGTACTATAAAGACTACATTTTTAAGCATATAAGTCCATCTTGAATAGTTTAGGTTTGTCTTTTGTTTTATTTTGATAACTTTATCATTTGGGACGTTGATTTGTAATGTGTAATCTTGAATTTATTAACCTTAACATCTTATTTTATATTTTTCACATTTTTTAAAATTATCATGAGTTAGGCTCGAACTCGTTAAATAAGGTTTTCAAGCAGAGCTCTAGCCTAAATTTATGCTTGTTTGCTTAACGTGCTCGACAATACCCAGCTCGGCTCTATAACATCATTATACTTACTCGAAATATGATTTTTGGCGATAAAACAATCTCACAACTTTGTGGGTACTTTCACTAAACAAAACACCACATACAATATATCAACTTCTAAAAAAAACTATTTGAAAAGCAACTGTAAACGGTTAAAAAGGAAAAAAACAGAGGGGGAGTATGTTCTAAGTTTTAACGCACGAGTAGTAGGTAATACTGATTTTTGTGGGATTCAAAGTCCAAAATTGTTTTAAGGAGTTGAAGTTTGGTACATAATGCTCCTGTTATCCATCTACTTCTCCATCTTAAGGAGTACCAAATTGTTAATTTTCATTTTTTTTATGGAGTGCCACCACCACAATCCTAATAATTTGTGAGTCAATATATCTGTACACCTTTGATCACTTTCCAAAAGATACAGGCATACATATCTAGTGATGAATTTCATTAGTCCACTCAATACAAGTGTTAAAACAGACACTTAAACTAATAAAATACATTATCATCATAAACATAATTAGTCCAATTTAGCGCAGTTGCATGAAACGGAGGGATGCAACTTAATTAGTTTAAAGTTGTTGGTAAAGAGCATATGATATGATAATCAAGAATCTTGATAATTGATGGTTGGTAATGCAACTAATGAAATGCTTTTTTCGGCTAGCATTAGGTAAATAGTGTTAATAATCTTTATTAGATTTGATTAAATTTTGCAAAGCTCATTACTTTAGTACTTCTAGAACCAACACATACATTTCTGTATTGTGCTTCTCTTTTTATAAGGAGCCATTCTTTTAATTTTCCATTTTTTCTATTCAAACATTATAATTTTTTATAGTTTTATCTTTTCCATGTTAGAGGTATTATGAAATTTTTGTATCTCATACAAAATTAACCAGTCAATAGAGCTTTTTACAAATTTAATGGAGGTAATTAGTTGTAAATCGTAACTAGAGGATATCTCAGATTTACATGATCATAACTTGAGAGAATAAATGTCAATGCTTTATCAGAGAACTAGCTTATGTACAACGAGAAATGAATCTAGTGTATGCTATTGTAGCTAAGCTAACTATGTACTGCATACAAATATTTACGATACAAGGAGCTTGTTTAATCCGCACTGCTTACTTCTTCTTCATTTAGAAGCTCCTTGCTCTTTCTTTTTCTGTCATATATATGAATCAATCATAAATCGCTTACTTATAAGCTCTTTTTGTTTGATAGGATTGATAGAAGAAGGCAGACAGAGATCAGAGTGAAGGTTACATAGCTTCGTCTCTATCCCCTGTATTTGTACTTGACATTCTCGCATAGTCGATTCCCCTTCCCGTGGACGTAGGCTACCAACTGAACCACGTAATTGTGCCTTGTTGATTTTCTGCTGGTTTCTCTTCGAGGTCGTATTGAGTAATTAGTGCAATATGAACTGTCATAGCGAACCAACACACTGACACACGGCCGCTTGATCTTGCTAATTCAGCATATGCTACTCCATTAGAATACCTGACTCAACCCTTAACCATCAATTCCACATCTTAAAAAAATATCTTAATTTTGCCGACTTCTGCAGAGCAAAAAAAAAAAAAAAAGTTATCAATTATAGCTTTCTAATTCCTGTGAGTAATCATAATAATTTTAAGTCAATTTCATCATAAAAACACATTCAATTGATCAGCTAAGTACTATTTTACATTAAGAACAGGAGTCATGAGATGCCAAAGTACATGATTGTGAGCATATATGCAAAGAAAATCTTCGGCATGCATTCTAAGAGTCAAGATAAAATCTTTGATATAATATTTAGCATAGAAACTTGAAGATCGATCGAGTTTATCATATCGTACCTCCTAATCCATCTGAAGCTAGTTTTCACGGGCTGAAAATGTATTCTCTTCAAGATTTTCTTTGTTCTCCATATTCTCCAATGTTTTCAAGATTTTCTTTGGTTTTCGAAGAGTTAAAGAATTAGTAATCTTTTTCGAAATGGAATGCATTCGGTATCGGGGAGATATACACAAGATACAATGTTCCAAAAGTTCCAAGGAATAAACCATCTCAATATGTATATCTTTCTAACTATATAATCTCAATTCTCAAGTCAATTTCCAAAAAAAAGAAAGAAAAAACAATCAATTGAACCTTAAGTATTTCACATTAACAACATGAGTCCATGAGATGCGCGCAGATTCAGTACAGGATTGTGAGCATATACTAAGAAAATCTTTAATTAAGGATAAAATCGAGCTAGACCCAATAAGATACAATTAAAGATTTTATCCTTGCCGTGTGACCGAGCTCGTATACAAATAATTAAGCGAGCTAGACCCAATAAGTTCCAATTAAACTCGATTCGGTCTGTGGCTAAAGGGCGCTCATTGTATTAACCTTGTACGTCCAATCTGATCATAATTTTATTTTAGTAGGAATACATATGCAATAAATTCCTGGTCCAATTAATGTTATGTTGGTGAAAGGTTACAACCAGAAACATATATCACCTCGTTGTAGGGTACAGATGGACATGCAAAAGGCCTATGATACTGTAGAATGGAGCGCCTTAGAAGGAATCATGAGAGAATTGGGTTTTCCGGCACAATTTGTCAACTGGATAATGATCTGCGTTACATCGGTTTCCTACAGGTATTCTATAAACGGTGTCCCGTCCAGGTTACTAAAGGCAAAGAGGGGTGATGAACGAGATTGTCAGACTCGAACAATCAAATAAATTTGTTTGAAAGCCAAAGGGCAACTCACAACTACACAAAACACGTAGTGCAGAGGTAAGATGACCTCGAGTGTCGATCTCTAGGGACTAAACAAGCTTTAACTAATTAACTAAATATAATTTCAGAAAATAAATTTATCTCTAACTTAACTTAACAATATATGGAGAGAGCTGGTGATAGTATGCTCGTTCTTAGCATCAAATTCTAATTATGCATGAAAGTGCAACTCGTACTGCCTTAAAAGTAATTCGATTTACAGACACCAAAGACAGATTTGTAGACGTGTATTTTGAAAGCTTCCTATCTATACTAATACTTGGCTAAGGTTGTCAGTCTTAGTTCAAGCAGTACTTGCAAATTATATGTAATCGAATCGATGATCTTGAATTGTCCTAGTGTTTCTAACACTTTTCTACGAAGATATATGGCTTAGTCGGATCAAAGAATCGAATTAAGACAATTAAACAAGTAAAAGACTAAGAAACTCAATCATGCATAATACGAACCCTAGCTACGAATTCACATACTATCACCAACTAGATACTTAGCTACTCATATCAATAACACAATCAACAATCATAATTGAAGCAATAATGAATGAAAACATGGTGAATTGAAAGATAAATAGCAGAATTGTGAGATACAAAGTTACCAACAAAGGTTGTCAATCACCGGTGAATTGCTAAACTCACAAAGATCTAGCAAGGTGAGATAATTCGATGTCCAAATCTCTCATCTAGCTCCAAATTCGCTAAGTTACAAAGGTTCTAAGAGAAAATATACCCAGAACAAGCTTTAGGGTTTAAGTCTGTAAAATAATGATGAAAGATATGAAAATTCGCAGATTTTGGAAATATATATAGTTGTTGTCGGAAGGCACCCGGCGGTGCGCCCCGCACGGGCAGAATGCGGCCCGTGCCAAATTCTTCCTCCGGATCTTCGATTTCGGCCCCTTGCACGGTTTTGAGCTCCGAAACTTGGTCTTTTGGCCTTGAAACTCATCTCGGTACTCCTTGACACACCACGGGTGATCTAGTTGCACCAAAACATCATTGTTTCGCCATGAATTAAATCCAAAAATGCGATTTCCACCTAAAACCTGAAAAGAACAAAAGAAATGGAAACGCGACACTATTCTAACAAAATGCACTAAAATGCATGCAAGAGGATAGCTAAATTGGTGAAAAAAGACTCGAATGATAGTGTAAAAAACACTGTCATCAAGGTGCTTGAGACAAGGCGATCTGATGTCCCCGTTGCTCTTTGCTTTAATTATGGAGTACCTATACCGCTGTTTACAACAACTTGTTGATATCCCGGACTTCAATTTTCATCCAAAGTGTGAAAGGTTGAAGATTACTAACCTTTGCTTTGCGGATGATCTAATGATATTTATGAGGGGGGATCCTGAAGAGTTCGATATACTCATGAAACAGTTTGATAAGTTCTCTTGTTCCACAGGCCTCAAAGCCAACATGGGCAAAAGCCGGGTGTTCTTTGGAGGTGTGAATGCGGACGAGCAAGAGCAGATCTTACAACGCACATGCTTGGGTAAAGGCGACCTTCCTGTGAGTTATCTTGGGGTGCCGCTTTCCTCTAGTAGGCTAACAATCAACCAATTTCAACCGCTTATTGAAAAGTTCTTGCTGAGGATACATCACTGGACATCAAAATTGCTTAGCTATGCCGGTAGGCTTCAAGTGATCAAAAGTGTCATGTTTTCCATTACAAACTACTGGATGCAAGTCTTTCCCCTTCCGAAGCATGTTATACATCACATTGAAAGTGTTTGCAGGACCTACCTTTAGAGTGGAAAAGATAACAACTCTCAGAAAGCTCTTGTTGCATGGGATAACTATACCTAAGGGGGTAGTGCATCAACTGGAGAAAGTTTGTAGAAATTACTTATGGTGTGGCAAAGATGAGGGGAGAAGGAATCTCTTAGCTTGGGATAAAGTTTGTCAGGAGTTGGAAAGAGGAAGGTTACAGATAAAGGAAATCTTGAGCTGGAATAAAGCTTTGTTGAGTTCTATTGTGATAAAGCTGGGGGAGCCTAATAGAACAAGAACTGTTTGGACTGAATGGGTGATGGCATATAAGCTTAATAGGGAAGATTTGGAGTGTGGAGGTTAGACCTGCTGATTCTCCTTAATTGGTGGAAAAGGTTGTTGAGCATAAGATATGATTTGAAAAACAGATTTCCAGTGCATGATTATGTGGTGCTGCTGCAGAAAGGCTATCCTGGCCTTGTCAATCAGGTGTATGATATGTATCATGTCAAAGAACCAGAGGTAAAGTGGTATAAGCTGGTATGGAACTCTTTATCTTTGCCTAAAAATGCTTTTATACATTGGCTCGTAATGCATGATAGATTAGCTACTAGAGTTAGGTTACATAGGTTCAGATTGATTGATGATAGTACATGTGTTATGTGTGGAAAATATAGTGAAACTGTCAATCATCTATTTTGTACCTGTGAGGTTACTTCACAGGTTTTTCGGAAAGTTATGCTCACTGTGGGTCTGTATGATGTTAACATGACTTTGGGGGGATGGATTGATATGTTTTGTGAGTCCCAAAGACATGATTCCATAACCTTTCAGGTCAGAGCTGCGTGCTTTGGTGCAGTTCTTGCAGGAATATGGAGGTGGAGGAATGCACGGATTTTTGAGGGAGTGGAGACTCCTGAGCAGGCTGTGAGTAAGGAGATAGCTGAGAACCTAAGACTAAGGCTTGAGAGTAAGTTGAAAGGAAGAAGAAACATGTTTGTTAATAGAGTTTTAGAGAATCTAGGTAGAATTGTTTAATTTGGTTTGTTTGTGAAAGAATTGGACTCATGCTTGATCTCAATTGCCTGGCGGGCTGGGTTGTTTTTGCTTGTGTGATATGCAGATTTTGTAACAAAAATGGATGCAATACATTCTGTTGTAATTAGAAGCTTGGTACAGAGAAATTTGAGCCATAGTTCCTGTAAATGGTGGTGAAGAGGTATACTTGCTGACCCTTATACTCTTTCCCTCTCCTGGAAAAGTCATGGGATCAATGAAAGAAGCACTTAACACTCTGATTAGCTATTTGGCTAAGAAGACACTTAGACACCAACATGGAAGGCCAGTCAATCTGCTCGGAGAAGTACAGTCACAAGAGAGTGATCCTGGAGCTGGAATAAGGAGTGGGTATTGACTACTTCAAGGCAATTCAAGAGTTTCCCGGATTAGATTGTAATGGAGTTGTTTGTTGCTTGAATTTTGTAAGGAAGGTTGTCTTTCCGTGTTAGGCTTTATATGGGGTCATAGACTTGTTCTAGAGCCTCGTATATTCCAAAGGTGGTGTTAGGCATTGATCCTAGCGTGTTTGCTATGATTTCTATTCGAACTAATGTGCTAACTTCTCTTGGGGTATACCCCTCGTATCTGTGTAAATACTTTTCTGGGTTCTATGATTTTTAACATTCGTGCAAAAAAAAGAAATTAAACGTGTCATTTTAATAAGTAATCATATACTATTCAGATTCGCAAGTTAATTTCGGCGACATTTGATCGTGAGGTTTTGAAACGCAAAGAATCGATGGACTTATTTGGAAACATGTACCGGAGGTTATGCAAGAAGATCTTTAATTAGCAGCATACCAAGAGTGAAGAGAAAGCAATATTAAAATTCAAGTAAATTCTACTTAAAAAAAAATCAAGTAAATTGTATTTTACGTATATGTATATATCAGAGTTGTTGATTATTATGTAGAAGTAATAACTATTTAGGGACTAGGGTCTATATTAAGTAAAAGAAAGGCTCTGTATTCACTCACATATGCAAAGAAAATCTGTAACATGTCAAGAGCAAAAATTAAGATTAGGAGCGGAGTAAAACGTATGTTAGAGACATTTCAAGTGGAAATTCGAAGAGTAAAGAATAAAGTAAATATATTTGTACCTCCTAATCCACTTGAAGCTAGCTAGCTAGTTTCCCCAGTAGACACAACATGTAAGCTCATACTTTTTTTTTGAAACGGCCAAATTTTCATTGATAAAAACGAAAGAGCATAAGAAATGCTCGAATACAATGCGATTACAATAGTTCAACAAAGAAAAAGAAAAATAAAAGAAACAACACAAACTGTAAAGGAGCAGCCCTTAACCGTGAAGAAAACCACACTAACATGCCAAGGAAGCTAGTTACACAAATGAACAGGAGGACCCAGAAGAGCTAGTAACCAAAGAGAAGTCAGCAGCAAAGGGAAGGGCCAAAGTAACACCAGCGCCAAACAAAGACCAAGACAAGACAACCCAGGAGCAAAAAAACAAAACTCCACCGGCCAAACTGTATAGCCAAACCTTACTACGAGAACCAAGGGAATCCAACCAAACTTAAATGAACACGCTCCTACATCCTATGTCGGTACATGAACTTAAAACGAGCAACTTTCAGATAGGAACATGCGAAACTCCATCAAACGTCAAGGTCCATCCTTGTTAATGCGGGATGGCTACGACTTATGTTAACACTATCCCTCCTCTTAAGTTCACAATACCAACAAGTGGTAAGAAATTTAAAGCTAAGAACAAATAAGAAGGCGGATTAAAGAAAGAATAGGAGAGGGGAGGGAAAACTCCAAGATTTTAAACTAAAATCACAAAGATTAAAGTACTTGGATTCAAATTTAGAAGGGTTAAAACCAGGAGGATTAAAACACCTTCCAAATCACTCACCAGTCCAAACGCTTGGGGGAGCACTAACATGCCTAGTTAACCAATGCCTCCAATAACAACCTGCCAAAAAACAGACCACAAGAGCTGCTGCAAAAAACAATCACAGTGCCCAAAGAAGGAATAAAAACGACCCAAGTAGCATATTTCGAAACTCTCCTTTAAAACAATGAGTGGACAAAACGTCCCGGCGGATTTAACATGTACCCTCACCACTACTTAAAGAAAGGTATCATGAAGAGGAAATAAGGGCACAACTTGGAATAGTCATGTAATCCTTATATTATCAACATAACCCCTTCTAGTAGCATTTTAAGGCTAGGACACAACACATAAATCTCGTAAACAGTCGCTCACGAATTTCGGGATAATTAAGTTTGAAAATACTACAAAGGCCGACAGTAAAACCGCAGACAAACAAAGGCACAGGTAATACAAAAGTAATCTTTGCTCTTCGTACTCTTCAAGATTTTCTTGGAACATCGAAAGGTTAAGGATTTTAGAAATTGAATGGATTAAGTACACCTAGTCGGAGATATAACACAACACAATGTTATGTTACATAGTTTACTTGGAGAAATGGAATTGTGTTCTAATGTTATGCTCATATATATAATGGTGATGGTCTGATTGAATATTATGCAGTAAGAATCTCTTCTTTTTTGTCTGATATAACTAAATACAACAAAATCAAACTGAACTGAAATGAATGCAATTGAATGAAGTTGTATTAAACTGAACTGAACTTATTATTTGTAATACTTCATAAAAGAAATACTAGTAACTAAGCAAATCTAATAAATTTGTGGACTGAACTGAACAAAACTTCAATTAATATATTTTTGGACCAAATTAACAGAGACTAACTCGTTCAATTCACCTTTAAAAATCCATATCCAACATTCGATTTGAAATCTTAGTTTGTTGGAACTTCTAACTAAAATGTACCCCATGCCACTAGTGCTTCTTTGACTGACTACTAACTTGAAGTTTTTGATATTTTCTTCATCTAGATTCTACACCCATTTTTTCATGAAGTAACCTCGTTGATCATTAGGCATAAAACTTTACAGATTAATTATAACCCCAATCATATTCATACTGATGAGTAATGGCTAGTCATTAGTGAACCAATCTGTGAGCTTTTCAAACATGTGGCGGGAAGTCGAGATCGATTTTAAAGCTTGTCAAGCTTGATCGAGCTCGTATACAAATCAGCGATCTAGACTAGCTTCTAGACTAGATAAAGGGTGTTCATTCTTCATTGTATTAATCTGGTTCAATCTGATCATAATTTGTTATCATCATGGTATTTATATGGATGATACATTATCGGTCAATTCATATAATTTGTTATAATAATTGCATTGATGACTTTATGTACGAGTTGGGTCGTTATTTTGCGTTACGGTCCATTTACTTGATAAATAATTACACATTGAGCACAAAAAATTTATTTGTACAAAACCTTCATTCCATACTACTCCATTTTATCTTTTTATAAAATGGAGTTTGGTTATATATATGTATATTATATATATAACCAAAGAAGGAAGAGCGTGGAGAGATGATTAAATTTGTCCAATTTGATTCCGATTTTTCCTGTTGTTTTAGTACAATTCTTCTAGACCAAAACTTATTTTTCATTTATAGTATGGATATTGGATTGACACACAGAAAGCACCAGTTGCAGTACAGTTTCCAGCCGTGGTTTGTTTTATTGGGCTGGTAGCCGAAATAAAGCAACAATGCAGTTTTCATCTGGCGCCGCATCATCCTTTTTGCAACCGGCAAGAATTGAAAAGCGATATACTAGTTGAATTGAAAAGCGATATACTAGTTTTGCCGAATCCTGTAGGGGCTGTTTGGTTCTGAGTAGGAAAAGGAAAAGTTTCTTTTCCTAGGAAATCCGGTTAACTCCAAAAGTAGAAAAAGAAGTAGGAAAAGTTAAAATTCACTAGGAAATCTGGTTCATCCATTTTACCTTTAAAAAAAAAGAAAAAATAGATCTTTGGGTGATGACATAAAATGAAAGAAGAAGATTGGTGAGGAAGAATAAACCAAAAACACTCTCTCAGTCATTTCATCAAACACCTTACCTCCAACTCCACCATGAACACCACCACCAACGCCAAGTTCATCCTCCTCCACCCCACCCTCCACAGGCCCACCCCACACCGCCTCTGGCTGACCGTCTTCCTCCTCTTCCTCTCCACCTTCTACTTCACCACCACCAAACCCTCATCCCCTCTAGGCCGGCGTGCTGATAGGAGACGTCCTCCACCTCTAGGACGGCGGCTTGAAGTGCCGTTTCGAGCTTAGTTTTGATTCTGCTTGCCCTAGAAATCAGAGCTCGAGACGCCATTGATATGAGGTAATTGTTTGCTGTGATAATGATGGTGGAGGGGTGTGAAGGAGATGATGAAAAAAAAAATGAATTTTATTTGGGATTGGAATTGGAAGGACAGAGAGAAGGTCTGTCGATTGATTAATGAAAGAGGAAGAAGAAGAAAAAATGAAGAATGTGGTGGGTAATAATCTGGACTAATGAGGTTAATTTGGAAAATAATCTAGTGTTTTCAGGGTCAAAATTGTAACTACGAAAAGTTGGAACTTTTCCAATATGGAATACATGCTCCCCCATGTAAAAGAAGTAGGAAAAATTTTGCATTTTAATGCACAAAACTCCATCAACATGATTTCCGGTTACATAAAAGAAAAATATGGTCTGACCGGATTGAGACATTTCCTATATCTTTTTCTATGAACCAATCAAGAAAATGTTAGACAAAATCACCAAAACTTTTCTTTTTCCTAGTGAACCAAACAGCCCCAGAGAAAACCATGTCCTCACTATTTAATTTGATTCATACGGCATAAAAACAGATATATTACACCATTAAATTAAATAAACTAAAATGAATCATTGTGAGTTTTCGAAACACAAAGAATCAATGTACTATGTAAACACCAGACCAGAGCTTAAGTAAGAAAATCTTTTTTTTTTTTTTTGGTAAAATTAAGAAAATCTTTAACATACAAAATAGTAAATCATATTTTTACATAATAGTAAATTTTACCTCCTATTCCACTTCGATCAAATCAACTTTCACGGGTAGACAAACGTACGAAGATATGTAATCTCTTCTTGTCCATATTCTCCCAACTCTTGAAGATTTTCTTTGGACATGTATTTATAAGAAATATAGAATGCTGCTGCAAAAACTTACTCTTTAGTAGTAGAGAAAATCTAAATATAGCTAGACAGTAGACATATATAGGGTGGATGAAGTGAAGAGTTGTTGAAGTCTTTGGGTTGTTGCAACTGAAATCTTAGTACACACACCATTTTAGTGCCTTCCTTTTTACTTCCTTGGGGTAAAACTCATTTTACCCACTTCCTTGCCATTGTTTTGTCTTTACTTTTCTAAGTTTTCTTCCTTTCTTTACCGCATATTAATTGGTGTAAAATTGTGCATTTTTGTTTAAAAGGATCCGGTTGGTTGGTAAGTAGAATTCGTCAAATGTACAACTTAAAGTGTTTCGTCTTTCTGATAAGAACTAAGATTGTGACTCGAATTGCATTTATGATGATGCACAATTTAAGACGCAATGGAACTCGGGCGAATTTAAAGACCGCTCATATATTGGGCCAACCGGCCGAGTCATATTAGTAGTAGTTATTTAATATTCTATATCTTATGTTAGTAATTAGTTAATTAGTCTTGTTTAGTAGATTAGCACAAATATTCTTATTTTACATTATTTAGGAGTCTTCATTAGTTAGGAGTAGTAGTTAGTACGTAAGGGGTCACCGGCAACGTAAGGCTCTATATATGGCTGGGCTGCGAAAGCATTAAATCAATTATTAAATATATTATCAATAAACAAATATTAGGGTTTATACTCTTCTTATCGATTTTCAATACTTATCACTTGCTTATGTTTTGATTATCAACCTTTTAACGAAGTGCATGAGCCTGGAATTAGAGGTGAATTTACGAGTAGCGCCTGAGCGAGCGAGTAAATTCATCTATCCAAAATCGCGGAGTCTATCACTTTCGTAGAACTCGTGTTGTTGTGTTGTTTTGATCACGTCTATTACTGAGTAAAGAATGTCTATTACTGAGTAAAGAATTTGGTGGTCGTCTGATCTGCCATAGAATTCATTCATTGAGCATTGTTCCGAGGAGATCATGTTAGTATAAACTTTTAGGCCTTGGATAGGATAGGATCGGACTTCATGTAATTTATTTGCATTTCAAGTTTCAAGACTTCTAGACCTTGCTTGGGTATATAACAACACAAGCTTGCCCAAATATCACGCAAATTCGTTTTATTCTACACCAATACACAATAATTAACAATTAATGTCACATGAAAATGATAAAATACATGGTATGGTATAACTGCGATACAACATTTAAAACCATCTTAATATTGGAGAAATTGGTTTTAAGCCCATATTATTTGAACTAATAACATGAGTTAAGTGGAGAACTTTAAACATTAATTAAAGATGGTTACACTTTACGATTTTTCATATTCTCTAGCTCGTTGTGAAGATGATTGCGCCTGCTTCGTGACGATATAAGACATGCGAGTAAACTAATTCTCGGTGTGAATGATAAATTGACTCAAATTGGTGTGGTTGGGACTACTTTTTCCTACTTTGGTATTTTTGTCCCACATTGGAAAGGAAGGTAGAATGACACTTGCTCATTTGTCCCACTTAGGGATTTTTGTCTCACTTGCTCAAATTTTGTTGCTAGTGTGCTCCAGAGATGCACGCAGGGGTCTGCAATTTCATATTATGAAAATATAGAATCTAAATTTTTATAATATAATTTTATTAAATATTTTAATATTATTATAGTTTAAAAATAATCGAAATTCAAAGTTTAAAATTATTAACCGAAAAATCAAACTAATTTAAAATGGGAGGTATTACTACTCTAGCTAGGCATAAAAATGGTTTAATGCACTGGTATGGTGTACTACAGATCTTTAGCCCTGAGATTGTGTGGCTCGATGGCTGTCATATCTGTACCAGAAAGAACAGACCATTCATTGCTCAATCCTAGCCCAAGGAAACAAACAGCCACCAGATCATGCTTGTCCTTGTGATATTTACTCTATGATATCTTCTTAAAACTCATTCATCAGTTCAAATCGTGTTTTTTAATATAAATAAGTTCAAATATTTTCCGACAAAAAACGCTATTACTTGTTAGTAGAACTTAGAACACGATTTCTTGCTGACATCAAAGTGCAAATGCATTAGTGATATCAAATACAGTACTTAGTAGTAGTAGCCTAGTAGGTACTTCATCTGTACAAGATTGAGCCATTTGCAAGTTATACAACATGACTAATGGTTTAATTAGTACCCATAAGAGGAGGAATAGCTCATGTAGTTGTATCTTGATCTAACATTATGGCTGTTGTTATTGTTGTAACAAGAAGGATCTGCAAAATCCATAGCCTTTATCACCACTGCCTCCCTGTGTGCACCCTCTTCTTGGACCGCACCAAACACGATCTCATTCGTCTCACAGTTTTGCTGCTCGTAGACTGTCTGTGAGCTCGACGGCTGGTGCATCTGGTGATGTTGCAGCTGCTGAACATGGCGATGTGGTTGCTGCTGAAACTCCCCGTTCCATCCACCATTGTTGTAGTAGGTTCGGCTCTGTTTAGATTGTCTTGGCTTCGAGTGGTCCATTTCTTTGGGCATGAGTGGGTAGCTTCTACGTGGAGTTGGATCTCTTTGGTCAAGGGGTGGTGGTTCGTCTTCGTTTGGAATCACGAAACTCTCTTGTAAAGGCCATGAGCTAGCATGCCTAGACGGGTGTTGATAGGCATGATGATTGGGATGAGGGGCAGGGGCCTTCTTTCTGAAACCCGAGAATAATCCACCAAAAAGCTCGAGAATGGATGAGCCAGTGTTTGCAAAGAGCTTCCCCATTGAAGTAAACAGTCCCTCTTCTTGTTTCTCGTAATCGTCTTCTGTGGGGATCAGAGGTGGTCTGACGGACTTGGTAATGTGCTTGCGCTGTGGTGTGGGCGGCATGCTCTTACTGTACGAGCTCGAGTCCTTCAAAATCAGGAAAATCAGTGAAATTGCTTTATAAAATTTACACTTGATTCTGATGTGATATGACATAGGAGGGCATTGCACTTACACTGTTATAAGAAAGCATTGCACCGATCCAACGCTGTAAAATGGCCAGGATGTAACCAAACAAACAAGCTGCAGCAAGCACGGCCATACCTGAAGTGACAATGTAAAGAACCACACATGATCATTGTAAATCCAAAATGTCAAAAAGCTTTGTAAGATGACAAAAATGTTACAGTTTACCTAAATGAAGATTGACGTCTTCTTGGGTAGAAGAACAATCATCTTCTTGGAGTTGGATCTCTCGAATGGCTTGATTACCTCTATCTACGACCAAAAGAGAGCAGCTACTTTGAACATAGATAACGTCAAAATCATTCGAAAACCTGGCATCTTCACTTGGACCATCGACATGCCTGCCCAAGCTTTCTCTGCCTATCCTCCCACCAGCAATGGTTACAACTCCTGCAGAATACAAAAATAGATACAACAATTTTAGCACATTTCCCAATGATAAACGAAGAGATACTAGCAATTATACGTTCTTTCTTTATATTACCCGTATCAGTAATTTTCCTTATTGCCATGTTCATGGTGTCGGCAATATACACATTGCCGCTATCATCAATAGTAAGTCCTTTCGGATGGTTCAGTCTCGACTCTCTGAACTTCCCATCCACATGGCCTGTATGCCCTTCAGCTGATCCCGCAACCAACTTTGGCCTACTGTCTGCAACCAGCAAGCCATTCAAAATCACACAGTTAACTTCAGCACCGCTACGTCTTATATTAAGCAAGTAACTAAACAATTCATTTCATTATCCACTGTTCATATAATTTTCACTATTGACAAGAAAACTGTGTCAAGGTGGATACCAATAAAACCAGAAAAGGACCAACTCAAGATTTGGGTTTGCAAATTAAGAAGTCAGATAACTTTTCCCTGTAGAAGATGCAAAGTTGATGGCTTAGGACAAACAAAGTACACTGAAGTCTGACTAATAGAGAGAGTTTCAGAGAATAAAGCAATGGACCTGTCCAACATGGTGGGATGGTCATGGAGGCAAAGTATCACAAACTAACAAATTTTTTTTTGAAAAGAGAATCAAATCCAGACAAAAAGCCATTACTGTAACTAAGTTATATTCTTGTATTCAAAAGCAACAAAAGAACCACCCATCATCAACTATTAAGAGTAAATACCAAGAAAGAATTCAACTACTAGAATCCAAGTAAAAGCACATCTTATATGATCTTTGATTCAGTTCTTACAAACATTCTGATTTGTTCCATTAACACAAGACTCAAACATAACTCTAATGAAAAGAATTTGAGTACTACACACATTATACGAACCTCCTAAAAAACTATTTAAAAAAAGAGCAAACGTTAACAATCTAAAAAAACGAATGCGTAATGATGAGGACTCACATCTGGAAATAGGAGTTGAGATCCTGTGAATGTTACTATTCTCAGAGTCCAAGATCAAAACTTCACCATCTTGAGTGACTTGCACAGAATAAGGCTCAAGTCCAAGCTTGCTCCCATCAAACACAGTCTCCACTGTATACCCACTCTCAAATTTCATCATTGAAGGGCTTGAAACAGCTGCAACCACAAAACCCACAAACCATTTCAGCTCCAAATTAACCAATTCACAACAGAATTAATTCTTGAAATCAAAATGTGAGGTGGTTGAGTTAATCCTTTACCAGTTTTGGTTGTTGATTTGAGAGACCAGACCCATTTGAAGACAGTAGAAGCAACATTTGTCACCAGTCCAGTCACAACTTCTGCAAATAAGAGAAATTTTTTTTAATCAAAATCTTTGAAGCTTATCAAACAGCTTATGTGCACAATTAGTACTACTTACTTGAAGCAGGAGAAGCAGAGACTGATGAGCAGCCAGCAAGAAGTACAAGGAGGGTTAGTGGAAGAAGAAGTATCTTTGCCATTTTTGCCATTAGAAACAAGAAATGGTTGAGGTGGAGGTGGAGATAGATAGGTCAAGAAGATCAAGAACATTCTGATTCCACCGCCATTTTATATGACAACAAAGATTAGATTGTGCTATGGTGAGTATTAGTACTAGTTAAATGAGTTGAAGATGAACATGATGAGGTGACAAATGAGGGAAAATAATAAAGGGGTGGAAGTGAAGTAGTGTAGAAATGAAGGGAGCTCTGTTCAAGGTAACAAAAAGCAAGAACCAAAATGGGGCATTGAGGTTTGGGCAATAAATTATGTAGCAGTAAGAGGGTTTAAAGCAAAGCACATATGCTGTTTCTTTGTCTTAACAGCAAGCAACAACTTTGTCTCTGAAATTGAATTTTGGTTTTGGGGAATGTGATTTGTACTAGGAGTACTAGTACTTAGCAGGCATGTACATGGATGATTTGATTCGGTGGTGATGAAGAGTAAATTTGAAGAGACAATTTTGGCAGAAGAAGAAAGGTGGTGGTTTTGTGAGAGATCACAATATTAACCTAAGGTACAACATAAGAAGAAGAAAATACAAGCAGAGAGTAGTCTGAGAGAATCCAAGTCAAAGTTTATGGAAAAAACAAAAAATGTATGATGTGTAAACGGATAGTTTTGGTTTATTTCTTGATGTAGTGTCGTATGATGTTTTAATGTGTTATATCATGTAACTTATATAAACTGCACGATATAAGTATGATACAACATTTTAAGCACCATGAGACACAACAACGTGACGTAGCATAGAAAAATTTGATATTTTTTGTATGACAGAAACTACGATGTTTAAGCTGAAATACTCACATAATGTTTACTCGAAGAGTCTAGATTGTATTTAGTAAAAACTATTACATAACAAACGCAGACAAATTATCTCAAATTACACGGTTCAAGTCTCTAGTTTTAATGTTTATTTCCAAGAGTTTTTCTACATGCTTGTTAGGCTATGACATCTGCAATTATGTTTTCTTCTCAATAGACGAATTCAACTTCATCAAGTATCACCTGATGTCAGATATCGGTTGCATCCCTCTTGTCCATACATGACATCAAATATTAACCTGGTTGATTATGGCTTTCCTATCTTCGGTTTGCTCGATACCAGTAGAGCGCCTCCCCACTGTGGGACTTGCATGCACATAGACCCTCTCGATATAATTTCCGCACATCTTCATAGTATATGCTTAATTATGTACAAATAGTAGTAGTTGAACTTGAACATAGATGGGATATGTTGGGGCCAAAACTCAGCACACACATTTCACCTAACTGTATAATCATTATGCTTCATCAATAGTTATTCACGTGTTGTCAAGTATAGCTGTTCAAAGACAACTGCAAAATCATTGCTTGTTTGGCATAGTGAACTAAAGCAACAATCATCCCAGAAGAAGAAACGTGCATCTTTTACCTCATAAAAACACACATTAATCTTTCTAAAACATAACAAGAGTTCCATTTATCTCTTGGAACTTGACAATTTGTATGCGGTGACTCGCAAACTAGGAGACACTTTGCACAAATATATCAACTTTGGATCGTAAATTGATCCTGCAAAGTTTCAAAACAATTCGCACAAGTGTTCAAGCTCCACGAGTAAAATGTTTTTTTTCCCTGCCATTTACAAAAGATACAGAAGGGTTGTGCATGTTTCGAATTATACACGAACCGAGAACCGAGTATTGACGGAACAACTTCCCAAAAATCTTACGAACATTCAGTTCGTTTACACACCTACAAGGCTACAAATACTAAATGATTTGTTTTGGACCTCCACATGACCACATGTTACCCATTGACCCATGAAAGATAGGCTAGCTGGTGGGTATAACTGTTAATGGGCTAAGACTTGCAGAACAGAACTACAACCCAACCCAAATTGACAAAGCATTAGAGAAAGCCCAATAAATGGGGTAGCCCGGTTCTTTTCCGGGGCGAAATGCTAATTTAAAAGTTCACCGAGCACAAAATGCTTATTTTTTTATTAATAAAAAATGTTACGAAATCAGAAATACGGTCTCCGCCACTGGCCAATTTGGCAAACAGATTTAGTCCGGTACGATTCAATTCCTATACATTCGAGGAATTGTCACATTCTCATTACTAGTATGAAATACGCGCTACTATTTACACATTACACTTTACGTATACAAGTCAAGGAAGGAAAAAAAGGGTACAGTCAGTGCAATCAGACATGGTAAACCATTCCTACCTCCAGTGTTGATGCCTGAGGAAAGCTAGATGAATAAGTTAATGCCCTGCAGTTCCTGCTCAAGAAATCATATCCCACATTGATCACCAATCTCTTGATCAAACCTGAACCACTCTTTGCTCTAACATGACAATGGCCTAATATGAATGCCATTCCGGTCTCCCTTGCTTCCATCAACTCCTGTAGTTCCGCTTGCACGGCCCTGTCCATTACCGGGCTCTCTGGAACAAGAAACCTCACCCTCTTTCGCTTGACAATCGGTGAAGTTATCTCACTTGCCTCTTCGCTTCCATCCCACATTTTGACACCTTTTGCGTTAGTCGAAGAAGCCCCAATAACAACCATTTTATCTTCTCTCTCAGATGAGTCAGTAGATTTTGGCAGCTCAGACCTAATAAACTCAACTATACTACAAACCAGATCCTTTTCAAATTGCACGTCATCCACCAGAACGTCATGATATCCATATCGAGCTATGCATCTATAAACACGGTATTCTTTTGGCCCAATTCTTCCAACTAGGAATCTCTCCTCGGGTTTTACGTGTGGGACAGGAACGTATTTGATGCAGAATAGTACTAAAACCTGGTGGAAGGCTGGGAGATTCGTGACAAAGTGGGAGAAGATGGCAGGTATTCCAGAGACGAGTTCCGTGTGAATAAGGCCAATGCCTTTGACACGGACAATTCCTAGGTCAGGACCCAAACCGAGGAGCCACGTGATGGGAACTTTGTTCTGGACATCAAATTCGTATCTTTTCAATGTCCCATAATGCCAAACGTATGTTATGGCTAGGAAAAAGGAAGAAAGCACGACAGGAACCCATGCCCCGTCGCGGAACTTGATCAGAGCAGCTGAGAAGTAGAGCGCTTCGATGGAACCGAAGAATAACAGGAAACAAACTGCAAGAATCAGCATTCTGTTCCAGCATAGGACTATTACAAGAGACATTAGGCATGTAGTGACCAACATGACAGTTATAACTGCCATTCCTGATCCAGCAAAAATCGATATCAAACTCAATATGAATACAGAAACTGGAAAATATTACCAGATCAAGAACTGATGTATATATATATGTATGTACCTGATGCATTGCTGATGTGCTTTGTGTCTCTAAAGCCTACTGTGACAGCCAAACATAGCAGCATCAGCATCCAGTTGACCTCTGGAATGTAAATCTGACCACATATTTTCGAAGACGTGTGGATTATTTTGACCCTCGGAAAGCAACCCAACGCAGAACACTGCTTGATGATGGAAAATGTCCCAGTAATTATGGCCTGGCTACCAACAACTGCAGCAAGTACCGCGATTCCAAGAACAGGCCATCGTAATTTTTCTGCACAGCAAGGGGTGCACAAACATGAAGAAGCAATGCATAATGTAATCATATCGCAGTTTAACACCGTATTTGCATAAAAAACAGGAACGCCGGAACTTGCAAAATGAACTTCTAGCTTATCTTCTCAAAAATCAATATTTTGATACTGATTCTAGTTTCTCTTCACAAAAATTAAGCATCTACTCTATACTAGCACTATTCTGCGTACCAGGTACTGAGACGTAGAATCCAATCGGGTAGTCATTCTGGATCATATGATGCTTCGAAAGATAAGCAGCTTGTCCCATATATCCGAGGATTAATGCCGGGTACACAACAAAGCTAAACGCTATCTGCCATGAGAAAGATTCAGTTACATCTAATATGTATCAGAAACCGGGTTCTGTATATTATTAGAGAGCGAATTATAGTATAGTTTACCTTGATGGATAACTGTGAAAAGTGTCCAAGATCAGCAAACATAGCTTCAGAACCTGTCATACATAACAAGATTCCGCCTAACGACATCCATCCTCCTGATCGGGTTTTCTTCAAGAACTTAAACATGTAATAAGGGGACAGTGCCTCGTAAACGTGAGGATTCCACTTGATGACGTTGTACAATCCGATGGAACTGATGCAGAAAAGCCACAGTATCACAATTGGTGCGAACAGAAATCCTATTCGGTGTGTTCCGAAATGTTGCAGGTAGAATAAGAACACCAGAATCACACAGGCAACCGGGAGTTCTATATCTGCAAAAGTATGTCTTTCCTTAGGCCTTGTTACAGTCATTTGTTGGCAAATTTCAATCATTTGATCTTGTGAAACTAAATACGAAAAACACTTAAAATGAAGTAGCTCAACACAACGCGCAGTACTTAAACGAAGCTAAGAGGCTTACATTCATGATGATGTTTTGATACAACAAGCTCCAATCCAGAAACAGCAGAAAACACTGCAAACACAACCAAAAAATGCTAAATACAAACTTCATCATCACCATTGCTAAAAAAGCATCACAAACAGCCAGAATTCCCACCTGAAATCGCAGGCGTAAGGACTCCATCTCCGATCACCATACAAGTTCCAATCAGAGCCAAAACAAGCAATACTCTCTGCAACACCTTATGCTTTTCCAACACTGCTCTCAGTTTCACCCCAATTCCTCTCTCACAAGATTTAATCTCATCTTTCTTGTACTCATACAACTCCTCATCGATAAGTTGCCCGTTTGGCAAGGTACTAAGTCGGGCATGGCGGCACAACAAAGAGTACAATGCAAAAGTTCCACCTTCACCATTATCATCAGCTCTGAGCACTATGAATACATACTTAAGCAGAGGTATTAGAGTCAATGTCCAGAACACGAAAGATAGCACCCCGTATATCTCTTCGTTTGTTTCTGAATGTCGAATGTCCTCTGCAAAAGTACTTTGGTACACATATAAAGGTGAAGTGCTTAAATCTCCATAAACCACACCTAAGCTCTGGTATGCCAATGTTAGTACAGTTCTCCATGATTCTTTCTGCAACATCCACATAATAAAAAGCCAAACCAAACCATCAATTATCATAAATTAAAAAAAAAAAAAAAAATTCAATTTAGTATGATTCTTTCTGCAACATTGACATATAACAAAAGGCCAAGAAAACCATCAAGAAATTTCCAGGAAAAGTACATTTGCAAGCATAATTAAAATTCAATCTCATATTTGCAGCCTAAAACATAACCTTTCACAGCCAAAACTCTCATCTTATACTCTGTGAACAACCATAAGTAAAATTCATCTCAATTTTTTAGCTCACCAGAATAAAACTCGAAAGACTACGAAACTGTTTAGCATCCTAAAACACAACTGAAAAGGAAAGTTTTAGCGAAGGTTCTGACCTTTATGGAATATTCCGGGCTCCAGCTCTCAATATCCATCACAGGACTACTCAGAATCATGAGAAAATGATCAGTTCTTGACAGTTTTTTTAGCCCTGTGGCTTTATGTATAGATAGACTAATACTTGAAGGTCAAGATTGTGGGAAAATCCGAGGGTACTATTTTACTACCGGAGAAAGATACTGACTATAAGAAAAGTTGGTGGGAAAACTATGGGGAGAAAAAGTTGAAAATATAATTAATAAGAGACAGGCAAAAGATTTCTTTAATAATACTCGTATGTATTTTGAGCTGATTAGTATATACATGTGTGTGGTCTACCAGTAAAAGTCCTACTCATATCATACATATATGATATATGATATATATCTGTAGTATTGAAGATCAAGAAAGTAACCTGGAATTAAAAGCAAAATGTAACGTGCCATAAAGGCATGCACCATTTTCTTTCTTTTAATAGTTCAAAAATATGTTTATGGTTTCATCAAGTTTGTTGATTCACACTCTTTTTCTTTCTGTCCTCATCTACTTCACTTTTCCTTTTTTTCCTTTCAATCGGTGGCTAGAAAGCCGGATCAGCTAGGCATGTAATGTCACTCGCGATATACTCTAGTACATTATAGTGTGACATTTTTTTTAAAGTTTCCGTTACATTTTTAAGTTGTTTAATATGACTTGTAATTTTGAAACTGATTAGTCATTAATTAAATCGTCTTTTAAACGGTAAATAAATTTATTAAGACAAATCATAAGTACAAAGCTTGGGTGTGTAGAAGAACCACGAAACTTGGGCATTAGCCCTAACCCAATTACCACCTAAATTAATAGTTAAGGCAGGAACTTAATTTTCACCACCCCACCGTCTAGTAAGGTTAGTCAAGTGTTAGAGGATATGAAGTGAAAAATTGACTCTAACCATGACCGTAAGGAGCTCTAGTCAGTTTTTTATTTTTATTACCCTGGATTTCCACGGGTGTCAGCTCGTGTGATTAATTCGGCCGAACATTGTCGGTCTCTTTGTTAAACTTTGTTAAGGGACGGCTTTCCCATCATTTTTTAGATTAACAAGACGCAAACCCGACTCAGACTTTACTTATTGAACTCAAACCGATTAGAGCTTAAGCCAACAATTGGTCGGTCATACATAGTCAACTTTGAGGTTCGGACTTGGGACAAAGTTTAGTTTCAAATTTTGATTAGAAATTATCTGTGGGTTTGTTTGATTTGCATATGCACGCACTACACATCGCCTTTTGCCGTCTTTGTGAATATTTTTGTTGGGATGAAAGCTGTTACACCACGTAACTAACTACTCTTTGTTTCGGATTTGAATATCCAAAGAATTTTGTCAAAGGAAAAAAAAAAGAAAGAAAGAAAGCTATGAGCTTTTTCATGGAATCTGATTCTTTTATTCGAATCTGATCAATATTGTTTCCAGGCCAATTATTTGTTTCCCATCTCCTGTTTTAATCAACTATGGCCGTCTAATTAATTCAAGTGCGGATTAAAGTAGGAAGGGTTAGCGAAACTTAAAAGTACGAATCAAACATTCTAAAAGTGAGTTCGGCATTTTGAAAGAATTGGCCTTGTACAGCGTGAAACGTTGGCGAATGTAATGTGGGAGCTTTAAGATCTCTATCCATCCTTATTTTTCGAATAACATTAGATAAGGTAAGGACTCCTACCCGCAGCGGATCTTCTATCTCACTTTTTTGTACCCCATTTCATTTTCCATTTTTATTACCTAGAAGAACTTATTTAATTACAAATGAAGTAATTATAATAAAATAATTTCTCAACTATACCATCTCTAACTTTTAATAATTAAGAAAGCGTAACAGTTTAAGTTTAATTAGTAGAAAATCTAGAGATGATCTTGGATAATTGTGAAAAGGAGAAGAATAAAGCTTATATAGTTTTTTATGTTACATTTTACTGGTTTGGACTTCATAGTTATCAGACAAAATTACATCTACCACCCCCACTAAACACTCACTTTTCATTCTAGTCCAACTATAGCGGTTAATTACATTTTAGTCCAGTCGGACCTCCGGTGTTGACTCCGGTAAGTTGAGTTTTCTAATTTTCGCTCAACCAAACACGCCCTTAACTATATAATTTCTATTTTTTCTTTCTTTTTGTTTTTTCTATTTTTCTTTTTTCTCTTTCTTTCTTTTCTCTTTTCTTTCTTTTTTTTTCTTTTACATTTTTTTTAAATCCAACTCCGGTACCGGAGTTTACAGCTCCGGTACCAAAGTTAGAACTCCGGTACCGGAGTTTACAGCTCCGATTGGAGCTGTGTTAAGCTCCAATCGGATCTTGGCACAGCTCCAATCGGAGCTGTGCAAAGCTCCAGTCAAAGCTCCGGTTGGAGCTTTGCAAAGCTCCAATCGGAGCTTTGTTAAGCTCCGATTGGAGCTTAACACAGCTCCAATCGGAGCTGTGTTACACAGCTCCGATTGGAGCTGTGCAAAGCTCCAGTGCAAAGCTCCAATCGGAGCTTTGTACTCCGATCAGAAAGCTCCGATCGGAGTTACTGTTCATCTTCTTCCTCTTTTTTTTTTTTTAATTTATTTTTATTTAGTATTATTTATTTTTATTTAATAAAGAAAAAAAGAAAAGGTAAAAAATAAAATTTGGGACTCATTTTGAAATTCAATTTTTGTAGGGGTTTGTTTTAAAATAATTTGTAAACTATTTTGAAATATAGCTAAATTATGTGGGTTAATTTATAAATTGTTTGTGTTAATATTGTAAAATTCAAAACATTTGGGGTGAATTTGTAATAAACGAAACTTCATGTTGTTTGGCGTAATTCAGAATCTGAAATTCTGGCGAGGGCATAAATATCATTTCTAGGGCTTAGAGCGCAGAAAGTCAAATCCGTGGGTTAAAATGTAATTACATTGGTTTAGTAAGGTAGTCTCGTGTAATAAAAAATATAGCTGGACTAATCTGTAATACTCGACAATAGCAGGGGTACCAAAAGTAATAGCCCCTAGTTATCATGATTAGTGTACCTTGTTTTTTTCAACTTTTGTTTACAGTACGTAATGGACGTGGGCAACAGTGAGATTAAAGGAGCAAGAACCTGATCAAGAACTTGTGTAGTGCTTATTTTAAGGAAAAAAATAAACGAATAGTATAGTTAAAGAATATTTTTTTTCTCTAGTTACCTAGTTAAATTTCTAAAAAAAAAGTTAGTTAATTCATGTGTAATTAAGTAAGTAATTAATTATTTTAGATAAGTGAAAATAGGATTCTACATGTCACATGTAGGAGAGCGGGATATGAAATGGGACACGAAAAATTGGGATAGAAGATCCGCACCCACACTTGGAATTCGGTGTGGATCTTCTATCTCGCTTTGTGGTGTCCCATTTTATGTTCCACTTTTATTTACCTAGAGAAACTTATTTAATTACACATAAATTAATTATAATAAAATAATTTCTGAACTAAACCATCTCTAATTCCTAATAATTAATAATTAAGAAAGCCTAGCAGTTTAATTAGTGAAAAATCTAGAGATGATTTGGGATAATTACGAAAAAGAAAAGAATAACATGATGTAAGGTTTATATAGTTTTATATGTTACATTTTACTGGTTACTATTTTGGACTTCATTATTATCATGATTAGTATACTTTTTTGTTCAATTTTTGTTTACGGTACGTAGTGGACGTGGGCAACAGTGGAATTAATGAGCAAGAACCTCATCAAGACCTTGTGTAGTGCTTCTTTTAAGGAAAAAAATCGAATAGTATAGTTAATTTTTATTTTTTTTACTCTAGTTACCTAGTTAATTTTCTAAAAAAAAAAAAAAAAACTAGTTAATTCATGTGTAATTAAGTAATTGATTTAGGTAAGTAAAATAAGAATGCCACGTGTCACATGTAAGAGAGTGGGAATGAAATGGGACACAAAAAAGTGGAATAGAAGATCCGTACTTGCCAATTGAATTACTTTTACTCAGTATCATAGGAGTTACACAGGTGGTTGAATGGAACTATAGGCTAAAATTGGACTTGGAAAGTATTAAAGGTGGCGGGATCGCTTCCCCCTTGAAAGCACTCCGAAAAAAGAAAAAAACCATTTTCTTTTGCATCATGCCTTATTCTGAGCATTACAGTACTAAATTATGAATGTATGTGATTCTTACTCATGTGCATACCGGAAAACTTCTAAATTCGAATGGGTCATCGATCATTAATTCATAAAACTGTACGCAATTAATTCTGAAGTTTTTAATAAAAATATTTAATTTTGAAATAAAAAAAAAGAGTATTTTATCGGTATGATCAAGATTATTAATAATTTAAAATTCTCTTAAATTTTGAGGCATTATAAATCGAGTGATTCTAGAAGCAATATTCTTTCGTTTGCCCCATATGATGCATTTTCTCTACTTTCTGGAGAAATCTCAACGATTTTTGAAGGTCCATGTGTATAAAGTATTATGAATTATGAAATTGAAAGAGACAGTTTACCATTTTCTGTTTTGTATCTAATTTATCTTTTGTTTAGTGACAAAAACAGAGAATGGAAATTTGCCGGAAGTATAATAATTCAGAGGTCGCCGCCCAAAATGAGAACGGTCATGTCTTGTACTATTGTCAACCTCCGATCCTTCACTCACACCAAAATAAAAATTATTAAAAAGGCTGCCGATCATTAAACTAATATTAAATTAATAAATTATGAGAAGACTACAATTTTTTGACTATGTATGTACTTAGTCACCTGGTGTGTCATATGTTGATCTCAATCCAAGTTACTGTCAATTTTATATGCATGGTTATACTTACTAGCTAATATACGTACCCAGAAATTGACACGACATTATCATAGTATATTAGATAGCGATACTACATTATCCTACAATTCACAATATGAAGTTAATATGAAGTAACATAAAAAAACTGAAAATCCATGCCGGCATGTTGCAAGTGTAAGATGCTATGCAGATTTAATTATAAATTACAAAGAGTAATTCCTACAAAACTGATTTTGCAAATTGATTCGTAAAATCAGCTTTTTCTAATCAAATATTGATGAATATTTTGTTAACTAGGTGGGTGTTCAAGTGATGTAGTTGGTCGCTTATACTTCGTATAATTCAAAGTAAATAAGTTTACATTAAACTAGTGTAAAATTAGTTTTTTCTAAAAAAATTTTTAGTTACAAATCAATTCAATTTTCACTTTAAACATGCATTTATAGAAGTTATAAAATGTGTCCAGACTTGCGTGATGGGAACACATTCGTTAGGTCTGTTACGATACTACCACTTGATACGACACCGTTTAGCTTAAGAATCCCCAAATCAATTGAACGATATGAATCCTAAGATATCAATCAAGCAAAATCGTATGTAATCTAACGAATAAGGAACGCACAAGTTTACGTGGTTCGATTCAGAATGAATCTACGTCCACGGGGAAGGAAGAACACTTCACTAATCACCAGAAAGTAGCTTACAGATTACAAGCTCACACAGCTCACCAAGCTCTCTGTATTCTCTCTATCTCTTTGTTTCTGTGATTGAAGAACAACAAGAATGAATCTCACAAGCGCTAAAAGAAATAAAATTTTGATGATTATTTTGAGAACATAAGACTAAATCTTAAAAGAAAATTTTATTGAGAGACATTAAAACAGTATACAAGTTTAACTTATTTCGTGTCATCTTCAAATACCATGAGATAGTTACTTGGTTTTAACTTTCTACAAGTTTAGGGAGGGGGTCAAAAATAATTTTTTAGTGAGGATGCAAAATGTAATATATCAATAAATTTAGTACTAAAAAAATTAAGTGAGGGCAATTGCCTCCTCTCACCCATGATTATCTTCGTCTCTGCGTGTACGTCTAACACATGTTCATACATTTATACGTGTAATAATTGTCCAATAAAACACTTTCGATTTATAGGTGTGCCCTGCATTTTAGCTTATGAGCAGTGACAACATACGATCATGATCATGATAAGTTGATCAAGAAGTTGGGAGAATGAGATAAATAAAACTTTAATGAGTCTAAAGAGTGAGTAGATCAGAAATCAAGCTTATTATTAATTATCATGTCAAGATCATCTGTTTGTCTTCTTATAAAAGTTGTTTAGGAAGAAATTGATTGAAAGTGAAGTTGGCATCCACGCATGTCACACAACATAATAAACAAATCTAGAAATCTCCAATGTCCACTTCAACTTTAAGTTTTTTGCTCATAATCGAGCTACACGTATGTTCCCTTTTATGAGTGGGTTTTCGTTTTTCCACTAGCATGGCTTACGTTCATTTGCTATACTACTTTTCTACATGGCTCAAACAACAATATTCCAGTACCAGAGTAACCTTTTTTTTTTTAAATTAATTTCTCTTTGAAGCTTTACAATGTGAACGGAGTGTTAAGGTTATTAACCAGTCGAGCCGAATATAAATCATATTGAGCAGGAGAGGAGCCGGGTGGACATCGTGGGGTGTCCGTGTGACGCCCCACCCGCTTATAACACCCGTTTAATACAAATGCAACAGGATCTTGTCTGGAATCCAGGTAAGAAGAAAAACAAGATTTCACGGGAACAGATACAAACTGGATAGAAAATGAAAGGAGAGAGAGAAGTCTCTGGAATCCTTACCTTGCATCAATTCATTCGCTATTTAACATGCCAAGAAAATATGTTGCTAAACCGAAACAAATCACAGTGAAAACTAATTTTTATAACATATATGCTATTGTGGTTTTTAATAATAATTGTATTCTGTCCAATTTATATGCTATTGTGGTTTTAATAATAATTTATATGATCAATAAATTGGACAGAAATTGTATTCTACTAGTATCCAATCTATATGCTATTGGACAGGTAATAGAAATATATGCTATTGTGGTTTTAATAATAATTTATTGTTGTAAGATTTGTGATTTTTATTTTATCAATTCCATCAAAACACAATTGGACATAAATTTTCCGGACACCCAAGTGTAATATACCCAATAGGTAATAGGCACGCAGGAGCCCAGCCCACTTGAAGTTAGGTATGGGTTGACACTATTTCAAGCACAGTCGGGACTGGAGGCGCGACACATAGAACACGTCGGATGTGTATCGGCAATATTTCGAACTACAAGATAACAAGAACTCCGCGATAACTTTTTAAAGAGTTGGAAACCGCAAGAGTATTTATTTTCCTCTCAATTTCCAAATTAGTCTACGAATTTGCTGCAATGACAACAAAGTTTTCCTAATCAAAAGCTACTCAATCTCATCTACTCCTATAAGTTGAAACATGTTGAGACTTTCTTTTCAAAATATATTTTGAGTGTCCAAGTTATCATCGATGATTCATGCAACGATTAGCAGCTTATAATTTGCTTCATTTCCTGTTTTTTTATTACAACTGGGCACTATCAGTTTCTCCAACTTGTAGTCCAACTCCAGTTTCTCACCGTATCAGGTTTGAGAACTAATCCAACTGGGGACTATCAGATTTTTTCAAAATGCAGTTCTCACGGCGATGTTGTTTTTTTTAAACTTAGAATTCGAAACTTTACTTGAGTGACCTCATGTAAGTACGATATCGCCCTCAACTAGTAACTTCAAATAGTAACATTGTTATCATAAAAGTAGTCTATAAATTGGAGGATTAATTCGTGCAAGTATCATTTACTATAAAATTGGACATACACAATTTTGTTCCCCAAACAGTAACAGCTATATATACTGGCCTGTTTCTATTAATCATCTTGGAATCAATCAATACAAAGGGTTGAAGAAACAGCAAAAACAATTTCAAGAAACAATGCATGGCAGAAGAAATCATTTCCTCCATGTCCAAACCACACATAGTTCTATTCCCATTCATGAGGAACAACGGACTGGATCGAGCAAGAATCGAGTGATGCATTTGAAAAACGGGTGACAGAAAGAGGACTCGTCGTGAAATAATGGGTAGATCAGAAGGAGATTCAGCTGGAGCATAAAGCAGTGCAGGGATTTTTGAGTCACTGTAACTGGAACTCCGTCTTGGAAGGGATTTGCGCACAAGTTCCTATTCTGGCATGGCCGATGATGATAGCCGAGCAAGGCAAAAAATGCGATAATGATAACAGAAGAGATTAAAGTTGGTTTACGGGTCAAAACGGTTGATGGGTCGCCTGAAGGATTTGTTACAAGAGAGAGCTTGAAGAATTCAGTGATAGAGCTGATGGAGGGTGAGAAACGGGCGGAGTTGAAGGCAAACATGACAGGATTGGCTGAGGCAGCAAGGCGTGCTGTGGCTGATGGTGGTTCGTCATCAAATGATTTAGATAAGTTGATTGAATTAGGTACACAGGAAAAAACACAACCTGTAGAATTGAGTGTCTAAGTTTGATTCACAATGCAGAATGTGAATATCTTTGTTCATTCGAAACCTTGTCATGATGTAGGATTAATAATATAAACTTTGTAGTTTGTGCAAATCGATCATTTTGAGGGGGCGGACGCGTACTCCCAATGACTAATATCACTCAGTATAAGATGAGCTTCCATTGAACTGATAGATTCATGCATAAGCAGAGATCATTGTAACAGGAAATGAACAGCACTTGATAGACATCCATTAGATTTTAGTAGAAAGATTTTCTAGAGCACTAATTAATGTGCCCTTTGCACCTGATTCTTGTTGATACGATTCCAACTGCTATATTTGTTGTTTTGCTACAATTGATGCTTATTCTCCAATGCTCAATATATAGACATCCATTAGATATTAGATAACAAATTAATTCTAACACGTGTTGATGAAGGATGGATAAAACTAATAAAATCCACTAATATATCTCAAGCGATCTAGCATGAAAGCTTACAAATATGGTATAAACTACAAAAGACATAAAACATCTTTAAATATAAATGAAACTCTAACAAATAGGTAAAAATTATAAACTAAAAGATAAGTATAAGCCCAAAAGGTCAAACCTGCTATAGGGTCTTGGTGTAATGTTTAGTTGTGGCGAACCTTGTCAAACTCTCATTGGAAATGTTGTCTATTATTGATAAAAAAAAAAAATCCGTTCCCAAATAAAAAAAAATTAAAAAAGAAAATGAAAATGAAACCCAAAAAATGCAGTTTCAAAATATAATAAGGTACCCCACCTGGATATTCTAGAGCAAAGTTACTCCATCTGTCTCACAAAACTTTATCTACTTTCATTTTTGGGTGTCTCACAAAACTTTACGCATTTCCTAAAATGGAAGCTACCCCACACATTAAAAACATTATTTTATACACTTTATTTATTATTACAATTTTACCGCTACTTTATATTTCTACAACTCCAATTCAATTAAAAAATGAACATACAAAACTCTCATTGGAAATGTTGTCTATTATTTATAATTAAGCTTTGTTTTACAAAGTTTAGCCAATTTTGCCTTCAAAAGTCATCACCATTCATCATCAGTACATGACATGGAGTGTGACATGTCATGTATTTATCCATTTGTACGCGAATTAGACGAAATACGGAGCTCTGTACGCGATCTATACATGAAAAAAGGACTGAATTCGCAAAGAGCGTGCTAGTGCGGACCAAAACTGCTAGGGGACTGGGGATCAAAAAGTGCAATTTACCCATACAGTAATAGTCTAACAAGTTGGGTACGAATCAGGGCAGCAAGTGGGAGTTCTTCTGCAGCTCATCAAATGATCTAGACGACATGCATCGATCTTTTACCTCAGGAGGACTAGACTAGACTAGACTTGTAACGACCCGACCAATCCAGCCGGCGTGGTTACTCCTGGACGGACCCACACACGTCCCCACAGTATGATATTGTCCGCTTTGGGCCTGAGCCCGCACAGATTTGCTTTTGTAATCACCCAAAAGGCATCATACCATGTGAGAGTGGTGGTCTAACATATATACCATTTATTCCACTCACTCTTAAGCGATGTGGGATGTGGGGTATTACAAACTACCCCCCTTAAAGCCTCGACGTCCTCGTCGAGCTCCTTAAGTGGTGGGAGTGACAAACTGACAATAACCTTTACCAACCGTCCACCCGGTGCGGGCTTTGGGTTGGTCTAGGCTCTGATACCATTTGTAACGACCCGACCAAAAGGCCTCATACCATGTGAGAGTGGTGGTCTAACATATATACCCTTTATTCCACTCACTCTTAAGCGATGTGGGATGTGGGGTATTACAAACTACCCCCCTTAAAGCCTCGACGTCCTCGTCGAGCGCCTTAAGTGGTGGGGGTGACAAACTGACAATAACCTTTACCAACCGTTCACCCGGTGCGGGCTTTGGGTTGGTCTAGGCTCTGATACCATTTGTAACGACCCGACCAAAAGGCCTCATACCATGTGAGAGTGGTGGTCTAACATATATACCATTTATTCCACTCACTCTTAAGCGATGTGGGATGTGGGGTATTACAAACTACCCCCTTAAAGCCTCGACGTCCTCGTCGAGCGCCTTAAGTGGTGGGGGTGACAAACTGACAATAACCTTTACCAACCGTTCACCCGGTGCGGGCTTTGGGTTGGTCTAGGCTCTGATACCATTTGTAACGACCCGACCAAAAGGCCTCATACCATGTGAGAGTGGTGGTCTAACATTTATACCCTTTATTCCACTCACTCTTAAGCGATGTGGGATGTGGGGTATTACAAACTACCCCCCTTAAAGCCTCGACGTCCTCGTCGAGCGCCTTAAGTGGTGGGGGTGACAAACTGACAATAACCTTTACCAACCATTCACCCGGTGCGGGCTTTGGGTTGGTCTAGGCTCTGATACCATTTGTAACGACCCGACCAATCCGGCCAGCGTGGTTACTCCTGGACGGACCCACACACGTCCCCACAGTATGATATTGTCCGCTTTGGGCCTGAGCCCGCACGGATTTGCTTTTGGAATCAACCAAAAGGCCTCATACCATGTGAGAGTAGTGGTCTAACATATATACCTTTATTCCACTCACTCTTAAGCGATTTGGGATGTGGGGTATTACAAGACTAGCATGAAAAGTCAGGTTAGTGATGGATTGGTGTTGTCACTCTGATTAGGTAGATATGCTCCTTGTGAACCGCGTTGTCCTCGTGACCATGTTCGCCACTCAAGCGAACGACCCCTTTGTCGCTGATTCTTTCACTAGAGTGGATGCATCGAGTATTAACTATTAACTTTTCATAACATACCCCCAGAATCCTTCTGGTGGTTGAAAGCATTAACAATGTCTATCTTTAAGCCATTCATCAATAGTCTAAAAGATATAATGGTATGTCATAATAAGCAACCGCCTATTGCTCTCACAGGATGAGCCGCCTGATGATATTTTCGCTCTCCCCTGTTTCCCCTGCTGGATCAAGGTTACAACTTACCAACCAAGGTACAGTATTCAGAAAAACTAATTTAAAAAAAAAACCTGTGATCAAAGTGTAGCCATGAATTTATAGGAGGAAATTAATTGTTTTCTTGATTGAAATGATCTCTTATATATGAATCATGAAGCTACTACATGCTTCCTCTGTCTCTTATAATACTAGAAAGTAAATTATTGCGGTTCAATTGGTGCTTATTCTCCAATGTCATTGTTACTAAGCATATTAGGCCTATTGATCTTCTTTAGCTCATGCACCTCCTCGATCATCTGATCCAAACTGTTCCATGACGAACCACCCTCTGCCATAGCATTCCTAGCTGCCTCAGCCACCTCCTTCAATCTTTCTTTCAAACCCCTCGCCTTTTCAACCCCCATTAGCTCTATCACCGAATCCTTCAAAAGCTCCCGGTTGACAAATCCTTTAGCCGACCCATCAACAGTATTAACCCCCATACCAACATTAATCTCCTCAACCACCATCTTTGCATTAAGCCATTGCTCGGCCAGCATTGGCCATGCAAGAATAGGTACTTGAGCACATATCCCCTCCAGGACAGAACTCCAACCACAGTGACTTAAAAATCCCTGGACGGCCTCGTGTTCGAGAATCTCTTTCTGATCAACCCATTCTTTCAACACGATTCCTCTTTCCCTGACTCTTTCCTCATATCCATCAACCAGGCCTTCCATCGCATTTTTCCCAACCACCCACAAGAAGCAAACTTTTGAATCCTCCAATCCCATGGCAATTTCGTGAAACTGCTGCGGTGATATTTTTGCCTGAGAACCAAATGCTACGTAAAGAACACATCGATTTTCAGCCAACTTTCCATCGAGCCAGTCTATCCATTTTGGCTTTTTACCATCAACCAGTCTCACCTTTGGTTGTGCAAGACAGAGAGGACCGACAGGCCATGCTTTAGGTTTACATTCACGATTATAATAATCTGCAAATGTTTCTTCAAGCTCGTAGAAGCTGTTCACTAATTTCCCGTGGCTATTCATGGTCGCTGTTACCGACTCCATTAGGAAATCAAGATGAGGTCCTCTAGGGTCACGTTTATCAAACGGTTCATCAAAGTGGTTCCTGGTGAGACGGATCCAGGGGAAGTCCGGGACAGCGAATGGCTCGTCAGGAGACTCGTGTAGGTGTATCAAGCCGGCTTGTTTTAACGCAAGGAATACTGTTGTTGCGTAATAGTTCATCCCGATAAAACTTACTCGAGGGATACCCAAGCGTGATGCTGATTGCAGAGTCCAGTGAAGGAATTCATCCGAGATGATGCAGCTCACCTATATACACACGCACACATGACAGGCAAATATTTTAGGGGTGGACAAGACAAACCATTTTTGCCAATGTATTTACAGTCAATTCATCACAATAAGTTTGATATTTGTTCAAATTATTCACTGCTACTTTCTCAAACTTTTTTTTTTTTAATCAGAAAAATAAATTTTATTAATAACCGAGGTAATTTTTTCATTTTGACTTTGATTGGTCAACGGTGTTCAATTATGATTACAATTACTCGTAAATATGATGAATAAAAATTTAGTAACATTATGTTATAAAAATATAGATCTTAAATTCTCATAATATAATTTTATTATACATTTTACCATTACAGTTTAAGAGTAATTTGTAGTCAAAGTCAAACCTGTTAACCGGTTAAAATCAAAATAATAACATTACTGATGGTAGAGCTGGCAAATGGGTTGATCAGATCGGATTGTTCAGATCAGATGATTTCGGGTGAGTAAGTTTGTTTCGGATGATTTCTGATCGGGATGGATTCGGATTCGGGTGTGTTCGGATTTCATGTTTTTATTGGATTCGGATTTTATTCGGATTATAAATTTCAAAACGTTTTTGGATCGGATCAATTTGTATCGGGCCAATTCCGATTCAGTGTTGATTGAATATTTAAACGCAAAATTATTTTTATAATGAAAATTTATGAAATATTACAACTTCAAAATATTAATTATAAGTTAGTTATATATGATATATATTTTGTATGAAAATAATTATGTATTCCCTATAAATTTAATTCGAATCAAATGAATTTCAGATTGAATTTATTTGGGAGATTTCGGATTGTTTAATTCGGATAAAAATTCGGGTGCTTTCGGGTCAAAGTTCAGATGTTTGACCACAAATTTTCGGGTGAGACTTCGGATTTCGGATCCAAACTCTTAAGTATTGTGAAGTGTGAACATACAAGCTAAGTTCAATGTCATCTCATCCCTGTTATTAGGAATGTGAAGTGTGTTCCCTTTTTTTTTTTTTTAAATCCATATAAATTTTAGAAAATCTAATTTGTTAGACTTTTATACATATTTTGATATTTTTATACTTCCTCCGTCCACAATCAAACTTCTCATTTGATTTCGTTGATTTTTTTTAATCCCTGTTTGACTCCGAATTAATCCTAAATCGTACCGAAAAAATATATTTAAACTTACATTATGAAAATATAAGATTTTCACTTTCATAATATAAGTTCAAAATAATTTTTTTCAGTGTGATTTAGGATTATTTCGAAATCAAACGTAGTCTAGAAAAAATTAATGAAACTAAACGAAAAGTTTGATCGTAGAGAGAGAGAAAAGTAATATTTAAAAAAATAATCCATTTTAGAGACTATATCATCACAGGTTTAACATGAACCCGAAAGAATGCAGTTTTCAAAAAATATTATAAAGTACCCCACCTAGATTTTTCCTAGCAAAAGCTAGATAAGTACTGGTACTACTTTTTGAATTGGAATCAGCGACCACACAATTAAAATGAATATCTCAAACAAGTACTCCCTCCATTCCTTGGATCAAGTTTTAAGATCTCCCTCAACACAATTAAAATGAATATCTCAATTTTAATTCCGGCTCAAGTTTTAAGATCAATTATTAAAATAAAGATGCAATTGGAATTGTGACCATATTGTTGGATCAAAATAAATATGTTTGGTGGAGTAATAATATTATTTAATGACTTAGGACCACAGAGTATGTATATTTTATAATATGTGTGAGTTAGTATTATTTGCAAAAAATGAAACATGACACTTCTAACGGAATGCCCAAAATGGAAAAACAAGACAATTCACAATTCTCAGGGAAGGGAACGGAGGGAGTAAAAAAGAAGAAGAAACCTTTTCGAGTCACTGTACGTATACCTACACATGCTATAGTGATAGTGAGAGGGATTTAATAGAAGTTTAGTTATGTTAATCGTGATTAACTCTAATTACTAATTAGTCAAATAATAAAGGAAATGGATGACTAGCTAAATAATGAAGTTAAATAAAGGCCTACAGGTTTTACAAACTAACAAAGATAATTGAATTAAAGGACAGGACTTTTTATACGTAATATTCTGAACAAACCGACAAAGGGAGTGTAGTGAGTAGTATCTATATTAAGTCACAATGATTAATTTACCTTAGAATGAATACTCTGAAGCGCCTCTTCAAAATGTGGCTGCATCAGCTTGATGCCATTGACAAATGGAATAAACAGAGACATGGATGGGAGCTTCTCCGTGCTTTCAACTCCCTCCGGAATCTCTGCAGGCATGTTTTCCGGAAATGGCAGATCTATAATCGAAACATGTTCGACTCTGGTAAGAGAATCAGCAACGAACGGATGGTTGGCAGGGGTGGTAAAAATGGTCACGGACAGGCCTCGGTTTACAAAGAGTCGGGCTAGTTGAAGGAGAGGAATCATATGGCCTTTGGACATGAATGGGAAAAGAACTATACGAGGCTTCGAACCACCAGGGACTGAAATGTTACTAGACATTGTTTTCTTCTTGCCAATTATTGTTCTATGTGTGAGAGAGAAATGGACTCTGTAGCTAATCACTTTCAGGCCTTGTTTATGGCTTAGAAAGTGTATATTCATGTCTTCATCATCATGGAATGCATATGTACGAGTATATACTACTGCTTTTGTCGGTTTGTTCAGAATATAATTAACAAGTCTATTTTTAAGTTAAGCATAAACATATATTCTACTTTGTGTATAAATATATTTTTAAAAATGAGAAACCAAATGAAGCATTCCGAAAGGAAGCCCTAATTAATTGGCAAATAGCTAGACTGGAAGATGGATGGGGAAATCCATCCAATTGCTGCCATGGTTCATGGATTTCAAACATTTAAATTGTAGCATCAAACATTAATTTCACAAAAATTAAAACAAAGAATGGGTTACACCACTCAGACTAGTGAACGAATGAATGCATGCCCCATCAAGAATTGAACGAAGTAAGCACATGCAACCACATCTATCTGGTTTAATGGTTTATAATATCATATCAGTTTTAATTTCAATTCAATAACAAAGTCAAACTTTTTATTATGAACCTCAATATTTTTGCAATCACATAGTTAGTGATTTTTTAAAGTAATTTTTTATAGCTAGGACGTATCTTAATATCTTAATAACGGCTACTACCTCCGTCCCAAAATACTTTACCCATTTTGACTTTTTGTGGTCAACATTTTTCGACTTTGACTACAAATTACTCTTAAATTGTAATGGTAAAATATATAACAAAATTAGATAATGAAAATTTAGGAAGTAAAGTTTCATAATATAATTTTGTTATATATTTTACCATTACAATTCAAGAGTAATTTGTAGTCAAAGTCGAAAACTGTTGACCAGAAAAAATCAAAATGAGTAATGTTTTCTGGGAGGGAGGATGTAAAATATTGTTATCATAAAATTAAGTAGTCTATAAATTAGAGGAACAGTTAGTGCAAGTACTATCATTTATATAACTGAACATACACAACTCTGTTCACCAAACAGTAACAACATCAATATATATATATATATATATATATATATATATATATATAGACACACACACATGTTTCCATGAATCATTTTGGAATATGTACAAAGGTTGAAGAAACAGCAAAAACACTTTCTAGAAACAATGGCAGAACAAGTCATTTCCTCCATGTCCAAACCACACATAGTTCTACTAGGACTTTTGGTGTGGGGGTAGTGAATTGAAGATGGTAATGAGGGCACCGCGGTTGACAAGGATCAAGCTAGCTAAAACGAAAAACGAGACCACACATAGTTCTACTAGGCTTTGCTCCTTGTGAATCGCAGTGTTCTAGAGACCATGTCTGCCAGTACTCCAGTGAACCACCCATATTCATTCCTGATTCTTTCACAAGAGTGGATGTTTCGATTATTAACTTGCTGGTCCTTGATAACGCTTATTTACCTGAGTATTAATCCCTTTGGTATATATTGAGAGCATTAACAAATTAAATTATCATCCATGTTAATTATCTTTAAGCCATTCATCCAACAGTCTAAAACTAATGCATTTGAAGAAGCTATTGCGATGGATTCCTCCACTGGACACTAGCACACTGAAACTGCAATTGGCCACACGATTTGGTATCCCAGTTTTGAGTTATTACCGTATATATAACTAATTATGCAACTACTATAATGGTGTGTCATAATAAGCAACGGCCTAATGCTGTCACAGGATGAGCCGCCTGATGATATCTTCGCTCTCCCCTGTTTCCCTGGCCTGCAGGACCAAGGTTACAAGCCAAGGTACAGTATTCAGAAAAATTAAGTGGACTAAATTGATAACCTGTGATCAAAGTCTAGCCATGAATTTATAGGAAGAAATTAATTATTTTCTCGATAGAAATGTTCTTTTATGAATAAACATGAAAATACTACTTGCTGCCTCTGTCTCTTATAAACTATTGCGGTACGTACAATTGGGGTTATTCTCCGATGCCATTGTTACTAAGCATATTGTCAGAGTTGCGAGAGGAAACATGATGATATGATTGTGTAGATTATGTATATTGAGATACGAAAGCTATGTACAAATGAATTACAGATTGCTGCTATATATACTAAGCTAAAGTAGAGTCCTAATGCAATTAATCTAAACTGATTCTACAGATATATACAAAGCTGTAGGATTTTCTTTAATTAACATAACTTCAAACATATTTCTAGGATATAGCATATTCCTTCTACCTGAGATAGAATCCTTTCCTTCTTCTCAAACTCTTCTGGAGTTTCCTGATGAGACCTGGACACTCTTAATCTGGTAAAGCTGCACGTTCTCTTGTCTCGAGTCTCCTCAAGCTCTACTGCGTTTTCCTTAGCATCCAGAGCGTGCGTTCTCTTTCTTTATCTCTATACTGGCGGTGTTGACCAAGGAGTTAACCTGTTCTGGTTTAACTCCTATGTGCTGTCTGGTTCAACTCCTATGTTCTGCTCTTGTTCTCGTTCTCTTTCTTTCATTTCTTGAGACTCCCCCTCAAGATGAACATAGATGAAATCAATGTTCATCTTGGACATAAATGATTTCCATGAATTACTAACAAGAATAATATAGAACTTGCTTATAACTTGGAAGATCAAGACCCTTTCCGGTGATAACACCATGATCAAAGGTGATTCAATTGATATAATGGCCCATTCTAGGTTCCGACACTTACATTATTGTAATGTAAGGTCAATCGTCATTCTGATTTTAATTCTTCAAGATCTCTTCTTGAAGCTTGAAATTGATGATGGAACCCTTTGGCTAAATTTAAAAGCTCAAGGTGAATATTTATTCATTCTTCAAGTCCTTGAAGGTAGGCAAATAAATAGTGTAGACAAACTTTCAATTTCAATGAAAGCATTACTTACACTTTAACCTAAATCTCATGGATTTCAACCATAATTAAAAATCTCATATTTGTGAGATCAATCAAAATTTCTTAACATGACAGATTTGAAAGAATCGTTTCTCAAGTTAAGTAAACTCTTATAAGTGACTCCGAGTTACAAGATTGCAACATGAAACAAAAGACTAATTTTAGTCATATTGGCTGTTGGTAATAAAACAAACATATGTTTTATCAAATAACGTGCTCAAATGATGAATAAAGACAGAAAATCAAAATGCTAGTTCTCACAGGACATGTATCAAACACCTTGTAGGCATTACATCTTTAAAAGATTTCTACACATAACCATTTCCTTAAATGAATCCATTGCAATCAATTACTCGAGTATTGCATTGTCGAGACACTAAATGAAGAAAAATGCAAGAATAGAGGATTCTAAATAAAAGAACAACATTTACTTCTTACTCAAGAACAGAGAATTTGAAACCCTCTTTGTTAGATCAACAGTAACTTGCAACCCTCCTGCTAGATGCATTCGATCAAGGAAATGGGTTCGTCGGTTCAGTGGCGAAGCCAGGGAGAAAATTTAGGCGGGTGCAAGTTAAAGATATAATTTTTGTAAAAACTTTTAAAAAAATTATAAATGTCAGATATAGTAATCTAACAAAATAATTTGAAAAATATTTTTTTTATATATTTCTAACTTTACATATACATTCAAACAATACGCATAACTTAAATCTTGAATTTATGCGTATAGGATTTTAAGCATTAAACATGCCACACAGATAAATAAATTAAAAAAGATATGCACATCTTGATTTAAAACTAAAAATGACAAATTTCAAAATGTAAGATAAATATGAAAATGATTGATAAAAATGTTAAAATGATTGATAAAAGTTTAAGTGAACACACAATACATGAAAATTGAATAAGATTAAAATTAACATTTGGGCACCGGAGGATTCGAACCAGCGCCAATAAGGAGAAAAACAGACCATTCCACCACTGGGCTATATGAAAATTTATAATTATTGCTACTATATTAATAATATTTTGCAAAATGTCAGTGGGGTCAACTGCCTTCACTGGACACCCCCTAGCTCCGCCACTGCGTCGGTTGCTAAATCAGGGTGAGCAAATATGGGCAGTGTTCTATCTGCTGCAGTAGCGAATTCCGCCATGGGAGAGACTCGGAGAATTAGGCATCGTTTTCGAATTAAGAGGTTAAATCGTGAATAATTTACTGAGAGGCCCATAATTCTTGATTTATTACAATTCTACAGCCAAATATTATAATTTACGCGTTGACCGAGCCGCAATGACCTTACTCAACTTTTGTTAAGGCCTAAGCCCTAAGGGTATGATATATTCGGTCCGTATTAGTGTTTAATGAACAACACACTTGTGATCGTTCCGTTAAGATATTAGGAATTTTGTGTTCTTTCGTTAATACTCATTTTGTTAGTGGTTAAGATATTAGGAATTTTGTGTATGTTTGTTAATGTTCACTTGTTAGTATTTATTCGCGTTAGAACTGTTTAGTTCATTTGTTTTGCAAACACACACTATTTTATCAACTTCTTTCAACTTTTACTTTCTTGCATGGAGAGGTATGGGAGGGAATTCCTAGCATGATAACGACAAAAGGAAGGGCAAGCACCTATAAATATCCATGACCACCCCCCACCCACCTCTATATCCAATTTCAAATAAAAAATTAATTTATCTCTCATCCACATACCCCATCCTTCAACCAACTCACCACAACACCAAAAACCACATTTATCCATGACCATCCACCATCCAACCAATTCAATTTATTTCTTTTTTAATTTTCTTATTATCATTAAAAATTATAATATAATAATTGTATATTATTATAAAATTACTGTATTAATCTAGAAAATTTCTCTAATTTTCGGAAATAACAAATTAAACATTATTATATTAATAAAGTACAACCATTACTAAAGGAAAATAAATTAATATTACAATATTTTTATAAATTGATTAGGAGAGAATGAGAGAGAGAACGAGAGTAATTTAGCGTTTTTATAAGTGTGTAAAATATACTGAAGTAAGGTTATATTTATAGATGAAAAAAAATTATGAATTTTAATATACATTTTTTTAATTAAAATAATAAAAATATCAGATAATATAAAAGATAATGATAAAATCTAAAAAGATAATTATAAAATTTAAAAAGATAATTAAAAAGATAAATAAAAAAAAATTAACTAATAGGAGGGGGACACTCCATATATGCCACCAGCCACCAGCCGGTGGCTGGTAGCATGATGGGACGTGCGCCCATCCTTTTTTTATTTTTTTTATTTTGGGGGGTGAGTGGGGCCCACTAAATAGTGAGCCCCCAAATAGTCACCCCATGACCGATAATACAGGTCTAATGAATGGTCTAATGGGAAATTGAGTCATTGCTCAACTTGATTCACATCAAATAATAACTCGATATAGTTTTACGTAAGGGGTGTCTCCTCAGTTGGGTAAAGGGATGAGTATTTTTCATTAGTCAAAGACATGTCACATTTGTGCGGTAAGTGAACTTGTGAGTTTATTCAGTGCGCACCTGAAAGAACGGTTGCGAGTTTCTATGTTATACTTATTCTAGACTAATTAAATTTGTTTATTGACAGAGGGAATAAATTGAATTTGTTTACTGAAGCAAATTTTCTCCAGCGATAAGAGAATTGCAGCACCAACAAACTTTCAAAATTAGAAATCTAAGGAATCAACTTTAACAAACTTTCAAACTTAGAAATCTAAGGAACCAACTTTAACAAATTTTCAAAATTAGAAATCTAAGGAATCAACTTTAACAAATTTTCAAAATTAGACATGAATGAACAAATAATCTTATCCGAGATTATTCCAGTTTAATTCATTTCAAGAAATGTAATTTGAACCAAATTGAAATTATTTGAACGTAGTAGTATAAATTTCAATTAGCTATATAAACTCAACTATTATTTTATTTTATTTTTGGAATAATTAAAACAAAGACCTAAGCTAAGTAGTGCAACTTTAAATTGGATTTTTTTGAAAAAAAATGGATCAAACCCCCTCAACTATTTTTGGAAAAAATATTTTGGGATCACTCATGGTAAGATAGAAGATAGCTAGCAAAATATTCAGAATGAGCCAGTTTGAAGAACCCGCACAAACTTACTTATACCCATCTGATTTTCTTTGTTTAGTTTGTTTATGTATTTCTTTTTGCATGCCTGTTTAGATTTTTACGTTTCAATTTTTGGTAAACTTTTATCTTGCCTCTCAATCAAACACCACACCTTGTAGCCACTTCTACATCTTAAAAGATTTCTAAACTTCACCAGTCACAACTTCCGTAAATGAATTGGTTGTAATCACTTACTCAAGTATTTCATTGTACGAGTAACTAAACGAAGAAAAATGCAAGAATAGAGGAGTCTAAATGAAAGAGCAACATTTACTTACTCAAGAACATAAATTTCAAAAACCCCTTAAATCAACAGTAACATGAAACCCTTCTTCTAGGTGCATTCAATCAAGGAAATGGGTTCGCTGCAAATACCGGTTGCTAAATCAAGGCAGCGAATTGCCATGGGAGAAAAACGGAGAATCAGGCATCGGGTTCCAGTCTTACATGCCAACATATTCTTGATTTATTTCAACTATATTTTAGATTTTAATTGCGGGTCTTTTTTACCTGCGTTTTGGAGGCCGGGTTTGCAATTTTGTTGCAGAACTTTAACTTATCCAATTTCATTAACGTAATAGGATTTTTCTGCTTATGAACGGTTGCAAATATTCAAAATTCAGTTTCCTTCACTGAATATTCAAAATATATTCAAACATCAACTTTATTTGTTTATTTATGGTGGTGGATATGATACGTTCATGAGCTTATTCAAATACTACATTTCACACCTCTGATTTACTTCTGGCTTCAAACACTCTGGCTTATAGTGACATTGTTCTGAAGTTTACCGGTGAGCGCAAGAGTACGAATATCGTAGGGATAGGCATCCGTTGGAAACTTTGATCTGTATGCTCTTCCAGCTATGACTTCATTGAAAGCTTCAACAGGGTGAAGATTATCAAAAAACAGTGTCTGTCTTCTGTTCGCGCAAGGAGCTTGGTTTCGAAGGCATACTCCGTCCTTTCCTACTTTGCAGCACGGCAGATTTTTCAGATTAAAACCCAATTCTGCAACATTAATACGGACCGTGATGATTTCTCAGATTAAGATTCGAGCTAGACTACCTGTCCAATATTGAAGCATATTATAGATTGTGCACTTACCATCTAGAGAAAGATTGATACCAGTGGTGTTAATGTAGATAAACTGTGCACCATTTAGATTGTTATTGAGAGAGTCGACGAGAGGCCTCAATCTGCTATTAAATAGTTGCACAGCATTATTGATGTGATCGACACAAGGCGATGCATGTCTTGGAAACATAGCAATCTGTTGAGGAAGGCAGCCAAGTAAACCAATCCCAAAGATTGCTACTTTTCTTGCCCCATGGTCGTAAAATGTCTAGCAAGAGCATCAGTCAGAAAAAACTCAATATAATCCTGAACTACTTTACTAAGATACTATTGGGTTTGGGCAGATGGACATGCAAGAGGTTAGTTAAGTTTCAGATGTACTAAACTTTAGGTGTGTTGAGTATTCTTGAATCAAACGTTCAGCACATATTGTTCTGGTGTGAACAGGCGACTTGATGAGTACGTTTGCGGTAGGAAATAGTTTTTGATATAATCATCACTGCCAATGTATACTGCGTACAGACACTTGTTGAGATGGGCATCGAGTGTAGTTGCACCGAGGGGTCCGGACATACTTGCAGAACGTTTCATGTTTCCGTGATTATTCAGCTGACTGAATAAAGGGTACCGCCCAAGGCCCTGTTTAAATCGTTGGCAAATTATCACGCGTCCTAATAAGTAGAGTATTAAAGAAAATGTAACATCTAATTGGAGTAGCTGAGGATAGCAATACTTACTGAAGTGTTGAATAAAACTAGCTTATTATGTTACATATCCGAAAATACATTATTGTACTATGACTATCAGAACAAGTACCAGATACTTTCCAGTCCAAGACGGGATGGAATTCAGTAGAAACTTAATGAAGCTTGTTATGAAGGAAGCTACTGATCTAGCTGCTATGTTGCAAGAAAGAGAGTACTGGGAGTTGAATGCTCAAGAGGTTGGTTAGCCTCTGTTTGTGTGTGTGTGTGTGTGTGATGCTATCATGATAGTCTGTGTTTATCAACGTATAGATCTAACTGTTTCATATTGTCACCAATGGTCTTAAATCCATCATGCAGAGGCTGTGCTTGTTTAAGCTTTTCGGGGATGGGAGTTTGGACATGGAACCTCTACGGAAGCATGTGTACAGCAAATGGAATGAATGTAGGAACAATTTCTTGGGGGTAGATTCAACAGACAGGTTGTATTGGAAATTGGATGTGGGTTCACACCGTTGCATAATTGTTGCTGAAAAGAGCAAACTCCACCCACAGAGTGTGATTTCTCAGGATTCTGGACCAATTGATGTTGAACATCCTTCCCTACTTGATGATTCAAAAGTTGTATTTCCTCCCGACTTTGAGGAAATTTGTTGTGGAGGGATTTCAGCATACTCTTCATGGGTCTGTTATCAATCGGAAGATGAAATTAAAAGGATTGTGAATTTCATCAAAGGTGACAAAGTAGTTATCCTTTGAGTAAAGCAAATTCATTCCTGGTATCCAAACACGGACCTTTTTCTGACCTTGTGACAAAGAAGTTGTCACCAAGAGAGGTCATGAAGGGAAAAGTGGTTCCAAGAGAGGATATGTACAGATGCAAGTGCTTAGAACCAGTTCTTCCGCGGCGATTGCACTGCCCTGTCTGCCATAGAACTTACATTGCTGGAAAAGAGCTCAAATCACATGGTGTCGGGTTATGTGACACATCTCCAGTGATGCCATTCAAGGACAAGGAGATGTGCAGTACTTTGGAAGGCGAGGGCACATCAAGAGTGCCTGATAATGAGTTTCAAAAAGGTAAAGTAATTATCTATACAGAAAAATGCTACGAAGTACTATTAAATTCAACATTTTGAACTTGATTACAGCTGACCATAAAACAACATGAATATCCTGCATCTTTTGTATTGGCAGTAGCTATGATTTATTGACAAAGCTGGCAAATGAAATGTGTGTTTTCCATGCCTGATTTTGCAGAACAAAGCAAGAAAACTTGGCATGGGGATATTGAAGTAGATGAAACTAAAAACATAGCTTTACCCTCACATAAGGTCGATGCAAAGTTCGACATTGATAACAAGGTTCCAATATCTTCAAGAAGGCCATTGAAGGACAGCAAATCTTGTGATGTTTTGAATCATCTTAAAATGAGTCTACTGGACATGGAAGCTGCAATTCCTGAAGATGCTTTGAGATCAACAAGAACATGACTCGACAGAAAACATGCCTGGAGTGCCTATGTAAAACGCGCCAACACAATATATCAGGTTAGTTAAATCAGTTGAAACGTGCTAACACGACCTAAGATTCAAGATCATCAAAATATTTGTATATGTTCTATCTCTTTGCCAGTATCTTCTGTCTATATTATGGTCTTTTGCTCCAACTTTGCTAAGGAACTGATTCTTTTCAGATGGTTCAAGCAACACTTGTATTTGAGGATATGATTAGGCCGGCTTGCTTGGTTAAGTCATGGAAAGATTGGGCTTCTACCGTGGAAGCTGCCAAGATATCTACCTTAGCTGCTCTGGGTCTTCGCATATATGCATTGGATGCAGCTATCAGGCCCGAGCCACAAAAAGGGGAGGCACAACAACAGGAAATGCCAGGAGGGAAGAAGCGACAGAGAAAACTGGCCTGAAGGATCAAGTCGCCCTGCTCATATTTTTCTGGACATGTTTTATATTAGTCTCTGTTATGAAATGTGAATGCTAATTTGCAAGCCTGTCTTCAATGTTTTCTTTGGAGCAAAAATCCAGTTAGAAACTGTTCTTTTCGTCTGAACAAAATTGAACTTAACTGAATGAACCTGAACATAACTGAACTGAATTTATTTATAGTATAAAATATAACTAAGCAAACCTGAACAGAACTGAATGAACCTGAACATATTGAACTGAACTGAATAGAACTGAACATAATTTAAATTAATGAGTTTTCATACGAAGAGAAGAGGCTTTATGATACATCATTACATTGTCTTGGAATTTCTTCATATAGACATTTTTTTAGTCAAATTGTTGCAACATGTGGAGTATCTCATATTATAACTTAACAACACTACATAGAATACAAGCAGAGTCATTTACTTCTTCTGTCAATGACCTTAATTATTCTAGGTGCAATTCTTATAAAAAAAATCCAGTTTTTCCTTAAAATTAGGAAAAACTCAACCGTCAATTATGACGACCACATGAACCATCCAACAGGCTCCTGCTGCTCCGCAACTGAGAAGACGTTCGTGAAGTAGCTACCACGGTTGTCGTCGCTGCCATCGTCTTCCTCTGAATTGGTCCTGTCAAATCTTGCCACGAAGGCAGGATACTCGTCATTACTTGGGAAGTATGAGTCACCACTGTCCACGAGCTGAGGGCCCTCATCGTCCACAACAGCACTGCTGCCATCACTGACGCGGTCCTCCACCTTCACTGCCAGTTCTAGGCTTGGCGGGGCGTCAGGTTGGATTGGTTCTGTTTGCTGAAGCCCAATGGGCTCCCCAACTGATTCTTTTGGTTGTAACTTCTCTGTCAAGGAAATGAGCTGCATTATGTAGTCAAACTGTTAATATTCTGGTGGAAGAAAGAATCTTCAGATGTCAATATGATTGTGATATTTGAACATAAATATTCTCACAAATCACAAGATATATACAGAAAGAAGATGCACTGATGGATTCACAACAATTGGCATATATGTCTAAACCTCTCAAGTCTTAATATGCCAACCTTCACCTGGAAGTAAAATGGGATCCATGAAAAAAGGTGCTAATATCAAGTTGATAGTGATCTTTGCGACTTACGCACACGCCCCTTATGGAGCGATTGCTCTGTACCTGCCCCGCCCTGGATCCGCCCCTTACTGTTTCATATCCTCAGTAAATAAATTTCAGAATATTTATGAACTCAAAAATGGTATATTCCCCAGGGAAAATGAAGTTTGATTTTTTATTCAAAAGGGTGGGGCAAAGTTATTTAGCTGCCATATTTATTTGACCAGTGCAGGTAAAAGAAAAAAATTGTTGAGAACGACATGTAATGTGTTATGTTTGTTTTTCTTTCATGGAGTAGCTAAGAACGAATCTTCCTGTATGAGGGTAGGCCAGAACAGGTCCCTGTCACCTTCGCCTCCTAATCACGACGGCCCAGGTGCCCATGAATGAGACTGAACCTGGATCCAACAAGCAACAGCTAGACCACCTTATATGCCTACTCCATCTGCCACTATTCCATGTCTTAAATTCCAGTACTTCCCACTATCCAGGGCCGTAAGTTGCAAATATTCGACTTTACAGCTGAAATTCGATTCTGGCAAATTTCTTTGATTGTTTTCTTGGTTAACTATTTCTCTGATCGAACCCTGCACCCCCTTCACCACTCCAGCTCCCTTCTTCCACTGCACCATCTTATAACTCCTTGCATACTTATTACTTAGTAGACCTCAATACTTAAGAGTGATGTCTAGTGTAGCCTTCTCACAGCTATGAGGCACAAAGTTGTATACGATTATAACCTACCCGGATTTAGGCTACATATATGTATTGGTTACTGTTTAGCTTCAAAAAGACCAAGGAAAGCTGATAGGAAATAACCGAAGCACAAACAAACATCAAAGATAGTTAAATCGAAAGCTCCTGAAACTGTGAAACGATCTTTATGACACAGTTAGTAAGGTTCTAACGTAACAGAAACGAAAAGTACGTACGCGATTTATTTACCTCAGCTTTGAATATGTTATTTTCCTTGAGAATGGAGTCATAGTTGGCCTGGAGGGAGTCATAGGCAGCTTTGAGTTTGTCATAGTCTCTCTCAAGCTGCTTGGTCTTCCACCTAGCACGGCGGTTCTGGAACCAAACTGCCACCTGCCGTGGCTGCAAGCCCAACTTCTTAGCCAATTGAGTCTTGCGATCAGGCTCCAGCTTGTTCTCCTCCTCGAAGCTCTTCTCCAGCAAATGCACCTGCACATCATAGCAGCACAACAGCATCAGTCAAGACAAATGATCAGAATTGAATAAAGTTGAAATCAATTGAATTTCTTTGTAGTATAAAAACAACTAAATTGAATTAAACAAAACTGAAATGAATAAATGTTTAGATAAAGAGAAGATAGAATTACATTATTTTATCAATTTTTATAATTTCAAATGGTCATATAAACTCATCTATAACAAATTCAACTACATATTAATCAATTGTTAGTTGTCAATATAACTTGGCACTGATTGACCAGTGAATACTATTCATTTCTGTTATTCCATGTTCAAATGTCCAAATTATACTTAAATCTAACCTCAAATTACTCTTAAACTAGACCTCGATCAATATTTAAATTCATAGACAAAAATGGTGAGAACGGAATAAGACCTGATCAGAAGTAAGACGGCGTTTCTTCTCCGGCAACTGCTCGTCGTAATACTCATCGTCATACAGATCTTCAGCCGTGCTGAAGAACGGTCGTCTCTTCGAGCTCTCTTCCATTCCCATCATCGGCCTCACTACTCCTAATTCCAATCAAATTACTCAATCAATAAAAATAAATTACACACTTTCAAAATGAAAATTCACGAAAACAAATCGAATAGTACCTCGAAAAACAGAGTCTCCTCCGTTCCCTAGAAACAACATGTTGCTGCTGTTACACGAAGGATCGAAGAAAATCCGACCCGATTCCATCACTTCACTATCAATCACTCAAACAAAACCAGACCAGATGTGTGTATGTGTTTATGTGTGTGTATATATATATATATATAAGTTTATTCAGTAAACTACTTGTCCTAAATTACGATTTACGAAGACGAAGAAGATTGATGTAATTCTGCAAAATAGAGAGGAAATTAAGGACGATTAAAAGAGCATGAGCTTATGGCGGAAGAAACTGGTGCTCCAAATCAACCTCGCCGGTGACTCCAACGGACAAATGCAAAATCCCATCATGCACCAATTTTCCCGCCGAATGATCAAATTTCCCGGCAAGTTCAGTTGAAACACCGGCAGGGATAATTTGGTAATTCTACAGGTTTGTTATTGTTTTTGTGTGTGATTTAGTTGCTGTGATTTTGCTGCTAAAGTTACTCAATAGGTGACGCTCTGGGTATTTATAGTGGTTTGTGTCTTTGTGAATGGTGGAATGACTGTTTTGCCATAGTGGACTTTGGAATCTTGTTAGATGGCGTGTTGTGATTGGCTAGGGTGTTTTTGGGGAATTTGTGTGGGGCAGGGCTGGGTTGGTGGATTGGATCTGGGCCGTTGGAGTCATTGGGAAATGGTGTAACGTGGACAGTTGAGGATTTAAAGGGCGGGAGAAGAAGAGGAAATATCAATCAATCATAAAAGAGCCCATTCTCTACTGTCGAGTGCGACGTGGCGGTTTAATAGGTTTGTATGTTTGACAAAACGAACTTATAATTATAAAATTATAATGTGACTGAAAATTAATATATTGACTTGATTAGTCATCTTATTTAAAAAAAATTATTTGTTATGATCAAATGGTCTGATAAAGTGAAGTCACCTTATATGGTGACTGATAATGTAACACCGAACACACATTATGTATTGTAACACATAAAATACATAGTATACATATGATGCAACAACATTTAAATCATCTTCGAACACTATACTATAACATCTTGTTTCAAAGAATAAATGGTAATTTGGACCTCAAAGAAGTTTGACTATATCTCTAATGGTTATAGAATTGATAGTATTATATAAACCTAATAATATATTTCTAATTTAAAAAATATATAAATATTTGTCAAAAGTTTCTTAAAAGAATAGGGTCAGGATGCATTATTAGAAATACGAGTAGAAATACATATGGAAAGTTTGTAAGAGCTAGTGCAACCGTTTTGGAAAACACTGATTTGCAACCTTACTGGACCAGCACCGGCGTTCTTTTCTTAGTTCTAGGGATCGATCATAACACGACAAAGTTCCAAGCTCTCTTCGCGAAGCAGCTGGCGTGCACTTGCAAACTATTTTGGAGGAGGCCCTTGAGATGCCGGAGATATGAAAAAGGTTGAAGTGCGTTTTGTCCATATAGAAAGCAATGGTGATGTTGATTACATTGCAAATGAAGCTAGAACTTAAAATGACTTTTGTGAATGTAAAAGACGTTGTTGGGAGAGACGCCATTAAAAAATGGTCCGACAAAGTTTGGTTGAATTAATCGTCAAAATGAATACCAGTTTTAATCCAAAAAAGAAAAAACACATAATTGCTGCTTCGGTGCTTCGGTAGCGTGTCACAGCCCGTTTTTTTTCCTTTTCCAAGACAACAAAGAGGATGACATTTTTAGATAATGAAATTTATTTGCTTAGTTAATATAATTAGAGTCTAATCCAAGTGTCATGGGGCTGAAATGTGGAATAAAAAAAGGGTGCTAGCTTCTACATGTAAGCATATGCACATGCAAGTACACACTAGTGATATTAGAAGCAACACCAACTCTAATCTCTCCCTATATATTAGTTCAGAAGTATTATTATCCTTGCAATAGAAGTTGATATAATTATCATTAATTGTGTTACGCAAGTCCACGCACTCTATATTTATGTACATGTTGCCAGTTGTTGCACAGTTACACTTAACCACACACTTCAGAAATCAGAACCGGAATATATATAGAAATACTGAGAGATCATATATGTCAGCATAAACTAATCACATTGCAATATAGTGATAGAGTATTTAATATAAATAAGTGAATTTCACAACTATTTTATTTTTAAGTTTGGAGTTGTAGATAATAAAAGAGTGTTTAAATCATGTTTATATCTGGGTGAGAACACAGTATCATTAAGTTTAGAATGTTTTGGACTTTATTTGACAATCCACCAACTAGTCATATGTATACGTGACTAGGAGTGGAATCATAGATGAACATTGTGGGGCTATCCAACTTTCGAAATAATCATATAACTTGGTAAAAAAAATTTAATGTCTAGGTCCGTTCCAAGTGTGTGACTGTTGCATTAAAAGAACCATACTGCTTCCTAGTAGTACTATATATATGAGGCTCCAAAAAATTCCAAAATTGTAAAAGAAGTAAAAGATTTTTCCCCATGTATGAAGGAAAGGAACTTCACTTGTTCCCAAAAGATAGTGAACCCAAGGGAAGAGAATCTCTTGTATGGCACAAAAAGGGTATTAGGCGTTTGATATACGTGTGCTAATCTAATCTAATCTGATCTTTAAAGCATCGATCGATCGATGATTTGGATCAATGGAATCAAGGGGACAGCTTACCATGTTCCTTTGTCTTCCAACGCATTCCACTTTGATCAACAAAGAACCTTTTCTTTCACTTTTATTAAATCTCCTAATAATAATTCATTATACATCCCCATACAAATTATCAAATTATATACTCGTATATAAAATAATATTTACTTTTTTCCTTCTTTATTGATGTTTTGGGGTTGAACCAAGGTACATCGTATTGGACTTTAAAGTAGGATTAGGTCAATTTGAATACAAGTCTAGTAGTAGTATATGTATTATAAATGAAAGTAGTGATCTCTAGTTTAAAATTTCTCGGAATTTTACTTAATTAATTATCAAATTTTAACTTGCAAAGTTATATATAATGATTATAATCTAATTGCAAATTTATTTAGGTGCTTGAACTTGGTGTAGGGAAACAGTTACATCGTGTGGTAAACTTCTTAACAAGTGCTTAACTTAAGGAGTTAGACTGGTGTGATCTAGTTTAGATTTTTCCCATTCACCCCATGGTAACTCGAACCCCCGACTTATTAGTTGGAGGAGAAGCAACTTACTAACTGAGCTACGTTTCGTTGTCATAGGAGATCGATATTAATTGATCGTGTTCTATGTTGCACAGTGTTATATTGTGCATTTGTACTACTTTTATGCTTCAATTAATTTAATTATTGCATCACAATTGTATTATGTGTTTTCATATACTGAACGATATTTAAAAAATCATCTTGTTGTGGTATCATAGTGTAATTTGAGCATACATATTTGTTAATTTCTACAATCTTTCATTTTCATACGCAAGCCATGTGACATATATAGCTAGTTGCGAATCAATTTTGTGATAATGAGAAAATAGAAACTTGGTTATAGAAAAAAACAAAGTGGGAAAGTTGATAAAAATATGATCTTGCCAATACATGAACAAGTGCTCATATGAGAAAGACCTACGTGAAAAAAGGGAAGATTCCTTTTGGTTGGCATGCAATTCAATCCCTTTGTATTTTGGTAAGTGGAGGATATTAATTACGTGCGTGTGTAGCTTTCCTTTCACCATAGTGTTCGTGAAAGAAGATTTAAAAGCAAATGAAATACTTGTAACACGAGGGTCGATCGGGATTCGGGCCATTACTCTAAAACTCGTGGATATATCGAGGAATGGACCTAAAGATCGATCGATGATGGGTACGTAGGTGAAAAGCAAAGGCACCCTGATCATCATCAGATATTGGTCCAATATGGGAATGCTTTTTTTTTTTTGCAATAAAAATAGATATGGCGCTTAGTGCTGCTGCTTTCTTTTCTTTAATTGAACTAAGTGGGACTCAAAAATACACACTACTCTAGTAAGTATATGATGACTTTAATTGCTTTGGTCGCCCATTTCATTCAATAATTCTCAATTTTGTTATAAGTTATACTATGTACTATATTTTGCTACTTGACTTTTCTTGTGTATTGTGTCAAAATGAGAAGATTCGATCAGTGGAACACTAAAGGCAGGAAGCTTCGCTTATAAGCTGAGCTTTATTCCATGCATCTGTATAATCCAGATAGCATTTGTCTTCAGTACTCAACGGTAGTTGCTCATGCACTGCTTCTATAGCTTGAAAGTTTGATCGAACACTTCTTCAGTACTCAATGGTAGTTGCTCATGCACTGCTTCTATAGCTTGAAAGTTTGATCGAACACACCGTCAACCCTGACACTCTCCAATTCTCCATCACCACTTCTACTCATGCCAACTCAGGAATTTGATCCATTAAATTGTTAACTTAGATCAAACGGATCAAAATTAATCTATACGGATCAATCAGATAAACTAGACCGGATACATGTTATTAAGATAAGAAATAAGTAACTGATACTTAATCAATCAAAGTATGTTTAAAGAAAAAATGAATGAATGTCAAAGTATGGTTACTAGAAGAGATTGGAAGTGGGTAAAAATCTGGCAATAGATCTGCTTCTAATTAATCATGAATATGGAAGCAGAACTTCTGCAATCTGCAGCAGGTATAGTTGAAAAAGACTTACTAGACTCAATGGAAAAGCAAATAGCTTAATCACAGGTCAAGGAATAATATATACTATATGACAGATTAATTCTTCCATTTATATCACTAAGAAATAGATCACCCAACTACCCAAGTGTATAAACATGCGACGCCTAAGAAAGACCGATCATAACAAGGAATTAATACATGCTGATCCGATCTGAAGCCACCTACTAACAAGAAACGCACTCATCCCACACTGAATATGCTAATATGTATTCTAAAAAGTAACTATCAGCATTGGATAATCAGCATCAGAAGATTCATACTAGTGAATAATAGCGTACATCGCCTTAGTTACATACCCAAAAGAGTGATTAATATTGTAGGATAAGTAGCCTAGGTTGGCTTCAACAAGAACAGAAATATGAGTCCACCAGACATGATTCATGCTTCTTATGTGTTATGCTCCTACAGTTACTAAATTACCTATCCATCTTCTGAAACACCACATTCTGAATTACTTTTGCCTCCCTAGCACAAACCTTCATCTTCTCCAGTAGACCGATAGCTTCCTTCAGGAACTTTTCCTTCGGGAAAGCTTCTTCACTCTGTCCCATTCCTTCAAGGCGTTCAACTACCTCCTTCTGAAATTCTATTGCTCGTTGAAATCTGGGTAAATTAGGACATATGGGCTAATTAAGCAAATCCAATCCATGATGTATGTGTATAAGAATATTATGTAAACCAGTAACAAGTTGAGGTCAAGAAAGGGATATGTAAACCAACTTTGAGTTAAAACTTGTGCATTTGAAGTATACAGACATCGACTAAACTTCATGACCTCTTTTATCTATTTCTATACTTGACTATGTACATATCTAATAGTGTCTATCTAATAGTGTCTCTAACTAGTAACTGATAGAAACCAGAGAAACTAAAGATAAAATAACAGAAAAACAAGACCATCTTGCATCTCATAAATCTTGGTCCTTGGACTGTTTTTAGCACACAGCTAAAGATTAAAAACACTGGCAAGCAGTAAGTAGCAAATTGCATGCTATATAAAGTTATTAGTTATTACCTTCCCATACTGGCATAAGTGAGAGACAACTGTTGGCCTGTTTTTAGTGACTCCAAGTGATTAGGGCCTATCGTGGCGTCGAAAATATCTTTTGCGATTAAGAAATGTGTCACAGCTGACTCTAGCCTATCTAATTCCTCGAAAGCAACTGCTAACTTTATGTGAACATAACCCACTTCATAGTGCTCCGGCCCAAACTTCTTGGTTAATATTTCCACCGCATCTTTCATATATGGTATCCCATTTATCATCTTGCCCGAGTGATAAATCAATTGGAAAAGTCTTTCAGAAGCTCGTATGACCATCTTTCCAGGAAGCTCAGTAAGTGCCAGTGCTTTCCTTGTCACGGTTATAGCATTTCCATAATCATTCATCATCTCATACACGTCCGCCAATCCTGCAATTCCACAAGCAACATGCATAGGTTTCATGTCTTTCTTCTCAAGAATGTCCCGGGCTAGTTTCACATACTTCTTCGTGTCAGCAACGTTCTTAAGTTTCCAAAACGCCTTAGCCAGGTGAGTATACGCCATAGCTCGTCTAGATCCCACTACATCATCACGAGAAATCATACCCTTCAACAAACCAACAGCTTCCTCATTCCTACCCAAATGCATCAGCATACACGCACGCTGAGTCTCCATGCTACACGAGTCATCAGAACTATGATCTTCGCTCTCCAACACTCTCATGGCCAACTGATTCTGTTCAAGCGCCTTCTCGTATTCACCTATAGCATGATAAATCTCCCCAAGATTCTTCCTAACCTGAGCAACCTCCAACGAATCATCACCAAAATGCTTGGAGTATATCTCCGAGGCTCTCAAACAGAACGGAAGGGCTTCCTTGAACTGCATGTCCCCGAGATAGGCCACATAAACATCCTTACAGGCCTGACCCAGTCCCAAACTCCCATCCTCCATGTACTTCTCCTTAATCCCTAAAATCTTAAGCATATGAGAAGCAGCCTCATCCAATCTCCCCATGGCTACCTTGACCCCAAACAGTTCAAGCTCAGTAGCATGTAAACTATGCAAAACACATCTATCAGGACAATTCTTATCCTCATCCTCTAACTTAGCTAAATTCCTCTCAGACCAGTTCAAGTAGCTCAAGCTCTCATGATATCTATTCAACTTAAAACACGCAGATCCAAGCAAGTGTAAAATATGACCAATGAACAAAGGAGACCCGTGAATACCACGCGCGTGTGAAGTGCCGAAACAGGGCAAGTTAGCATTGTCATTGTAAATGAAAATACTCAAAGCTCTCTTACCGTAGGAGACTACCTCTTCCGGATCTCCGTCTTCTGTGAGGAATTTTTCAGCCAATTTCCAGCACTCGAGACCTAGCTCATTCTCCTCGGAGCAAGTTTCCAGAACCTTGAGTAGTTTGATCATTTCACCGGTGGACTTGGCGGACTTGAAAGCGTTCTTAGCCTTTGATTTTTTGGCATTGGTACTCATTATTTAGGGTTTGAACTGAGTTTTTGTTTTGCTCCGAAATGTGATTCACAGGGGGGAGGGAGAGAGAGAGTATGAGATTTAATTGGAAACGTGAAACTAAAAGGGTAGTGAGGATATTTTTGATTTTAGGGTTTGACAGTTCAATTTTGTTTCATCAGAAGGAAAGAGGATCAGAAATTTGTCTCTATTGGTTGAATTCAAAATCTGTTGCAGACTTGCAGCAGAGAGATGATGCATTTTGCACAGACGTGAAGTGTACTGTTTCAAAGAGGAACCGTACACGTGTCGTCCGTGATGGTTTCAGCTTTGCCTCATTTATCGATTGTTTTTTAACCGTTTATGCAAATTATCTTAAATTAAATTCGATAATTTAAAATAAGCTTAAATGGAGCTATTATGTAACGCCCCGGTCACTAATCGGCCAAAGGTTCGACCCTTTGGGCCGGCGCGATTACTCCTGGATGTTCTCCGGGGTTATATGCTGTCCCCACAGATCAATACGTGTTCTTACGCACTTTGTCCTCACTCGTGCGCGCATCGGGAACATCCCAGTAGGTCACCTATTCTAAAATTGCTCTAGAGCAAGCACGCTTAACTTTGAAGTTCTTCTAGATGGATTCCTAAAATGAAAGGTGCACCTTGTTGACATGAGTAGCGTTCTCAACCCCTTTAAGCCTCTAAATTTCTGGAACGTTACATATTAATCAATTTTTCTTTAAATTAAGTTGGATCTGAATTGTTTTTGTAAATAAACCTGAGTTTGTAAACATTACTCGTGCAACTTATTTAACTTTTTTAAATTGATTCAAAAAGCGATCAAATTTTCTACTGATCAAACATTATTCACTTCTCCTTAAATTAATCTATTCATTTTAATTGAAATTATTCAAACACCCCTTAGAGCCACCGATTTGGCTAAAATCACCAAAATTGTATTTTTAATTAAACGTTCTGTTTATTTTTTCAATAATATAACCTTTTACTTTTAATTGGTGCTGGAGAGAATTTCGATTTAATCTCAATTCATCAAAATCATACTGAAGTGAAGGTGAAACATGGATGACACCACTCCCAAATTAATTCGATCTTACCAAATAAAATGATCCCTCCCTCCCTTTAAATGCAAAATTATTCGTTCAGTCATTAGTTCGATTTTACCATAGTATAGTTGTTGGCTTGTTGCACATACGAATTATGAGTAATGTATGTTGTGATACTTAGACAGAAAATGAAAATTTACGGTTGGGCCTGAGGTGACACGGCCCAGGTCAAGCCCATCCCATGTGGTAGCTTCCAAGCCCAATCCACACCCGAAACGGACAGCTGTCTCAGAATCTCAAAGAAGAAATTTAAAGATTATCTTCTTATCTGTATTGTGAGGTTGACTTCAACCATTTCCATTTCTTCTTCCACCTCACCTACTTCACTCTTCTGTGGATTGTATTTCTCTCTACTCTATTAGAATGACACTACACTATTCTAGATAGATTATTTTATCCTATCAGATACTCCTGTTGCAGCAAGCTTGCTTGCTTGTCCATCAACCAATGGCGTCCACTATTTCATGCCACCACTATTCCTTGTCACAATTAACCACGACGCACAGCAAGTTTACAAGTCCCAAACCTCAATCGAAACCGATCTACATTTCGCCTCTCAGTAGCGCTCTTGCTCAGCATTTCAAGCCTCTGTGTTGTTCTGCTAAAAAATCCGATGAGCAGGCAAGTTTCGGTTCTAGAATTGGTTTCCTGTTTCGCGTACTTGAAGAATTGTTTTGTTGATTTTGCTGTGGTTGTTGACTTTTTTATGTAATTTAGAGTCTAATGATACTCTAGCTGAAATTGTGATGCTATACAAGCTGATTAAGCTTATTTGAGAGAGGTTGTTTAGCAAATTAGCTTATAATGTAGCTTGAATTGAGAGGTTTTGAGATAGATGATCTGATTTGAATTATCCTGCTTCACAAATGTGCTGGAATTGAGAGGTTTCGAGATAGCTGATCTGATTTTGCTAATAATGTAGCTGGTCTGTTAAGAATGTACTGTAGAAACTTATTAAGCTAGCTGGAATCAGCTAGGTTAGGCATTCACACTTATTTGCTCGGTGAAATGTGGAAATAAGCTGATTGAGCTTCAATCTAGCTGATGAGGTGAAGCTACACAAATGTTGCATGTTTAAAATTTGATGATAATTTTGTTATATTTTGAACAGAGAGATAGATTCTCTTCAATAAAGAAATGTGCTATTTCTATAGCCTTGGCGGTTGGATTAGTGACAGGCGTGCCTGCATTTGGGACATTAGGGGAGGCCAATGCTGCTGTGATTGCTCCAGCGTTGCCGGATGTTTCAATTTTGCCCCCAGGGCCACCAATTAAGGATCCTGGGGCGTTATTGAGGTATGCGTTGCCTATTGACAATAAAGCGATAAGGGAGGTTCAGAAGCCACTTGAGGATATTACTGATAGTCTAAAGGTCTCTGGTGTTAGAGCTCTTGACTCCGTGGAAAGGGTGAGACAGATTTGTGTGATTCTAGTATCTTAAGCGATACATGATTATCTTTGTTTGGCAATGTGCTAATATGGCTTGCATGTTTCACTTGTTTGAACTGCAGAATCTCAAACAGGCTTCAAAGGCTCTTAAGCAAGGTAAAACCTTGATCATAGGTGGGTTGGCACCATCGAAGGCTGATGACGGGATTGAATTGCTTAATAAACTGGAAGCTGGAATGGATGAGCTTCTAAAAATTGTGGAGGATAAAAATCGTAATGAAGTTGCACCTAAACAGAAGGAACTGCTTAGTTATGTTGGAGGGTGAGTATTACTAATAATTTCTATCTCATGTCTTTTTATAAGATTTCTGACCAAGCTGATGCTACAACCAGGATTAGAAAGACTGGTTCTAGATTGCATTAAGAACTTCTCCACATTCAAAACAACTTTCTAAGTGTAGTTGTGAAGTTGATGGAATTCCTGTGGTCTAAACTAAACCATTTAGAATCCATCGCCTTCTCGTTTCAATTAGAAGAGCTATAGTGATTGATTACTGATTAAGGAGTGGAAAGAAAGGTTACAGGGTTAACATTCACATCGACCAATTGTAATTTCCTCTCTTCAATGATAAACATAAAACAAGTCTGATTGTAATATAGATGTAAATTGGATCATTCCATAGTCACACATAGTAGTACTGCCTGGAACTGTTACAAGTAGTGATATCATCCCACCCAAAAATCATTGTACTGTAAATCATGCAGTGTTTGGAAGGTGTCTGGTGCACCCAAGTCATTGTCCATTCAGTTTATGTATTTATGAGCTCCTTGCCTTACAGCATGCCACTTGGTTCTTGCTATTCAATAAGCTTTCTTACTCAGAGTGAAACTCTATAAATCAAATTACACTAACATTGGCTTTCACGAAATAATATATCAAAGGCATAGATTAAAGTGAGTAATACAATCCTCTGTGATTTCGGATTCGCAGATAGAATTTGATAGTCTGGTTGTGACTAAGGTAAATGCAACAGATAAGTTGGCCCCTTTTAGGACTTGTACTCTTTTAGTATAGTGTTCCCACATGTCTGAGCCTTAAAAGGTATTCAATAGCCTTGGTACTGTGCTGCGTCAATCATGCGACTTGTCAGGGTGAAAATATTTATTGACATGGGAAATTCTTTTACAGTTGTCAATTATACCTTTTAAGTCGAACATCTTAAGGGGTTCAGTTGATGATGACCACTCAACTTGCTTCATTTCTAAGTGCTACCCGGAAATTGCAAATTTACATAAAAGACAGACAGAGTGTTCTTAATGTGGAAGAGATCGCACTCTGTAATATATGTAGAAGTAGGATTTGTAAGCTCATGAACTCTGGAAAATATTGTCCTTTCCGCATGACTCCTGCATAAAGAAAAAGGATCATGCAGAAAAAAGACATGTGTACATGTTCTAGTGGACCAGAATCCTTCTTCCTCTAACACATACCTCATGGGACCTAGGAAACGGGAAGAATGAAGGAAAAAATGAAAAAAGAAGAAAAAGGAACGTTAGTCATCCTAAAATATGCTATTCTCATTTAAGCCCTTGTGATTGACTGCAGCTGAGATCTTCCTGGGGCATTGGGTTTCTGCAGTGTTGAAGAGGATATGGTGGGTGGCTTTCCTTATGAAGTACCTGAAGAGTACAAAACTATGCCATTACTGAAAGGAAGAGCAACTGTGGATATGAAGGTGAAAATCAAGGACAATCCTAACTTCGATGAATGTGTTTTCCGTATCGTGCTGGATGGTTACAATGCTCCTGTAACTGCTGGAAATTTCATTGATTTGGTGGAAAGGCATTTCTATGATGGCATGGAGATCCAGCGAGGTACGTGTATTTATATCCACAATGTTCTCTGCTTGCACTAGTCCATGTAATTAGATACTTCAGTTCTATGATGCTCATAGATTTTGTTGTTTTTCTTCCACAGCGGATGGTTTTGTGGTGCAAACAGGAGATCCCGAAGGTCCTGCAGAGGGTTTTATTGACCCAAGTACTGAAAAAACGCGAACAATTCCTCTGGAAATTATGGTGAATGGGGAAAAAGCACCCTTCTATGGAGAAACACTGGAAGTAAGTTTTCTAGCCTAACAAATTAACCTTTCTTTTATACTAGTATCACCAAACCTCCTCAATGACTCAAAATCCCTAAAGCTGTTTCTATGGGCTTATAAAGATTGTTGCTAAAGTTTATGGTAGAAATGCATAAAAATAAGTCAAGGCATGCAGCAAGGAATTGTGGTGCCTAGGTTTACAAAGTACTCAGACTCTTCATTTGTCTCCCCGTCTTGAACAGGAAATTGGTCTTTACAATGCTCAAACAAAACTACCATTTAATGCATTTGGCACCATGGCCATGGCTCGAGAAGTAAGAATCCTTAACTGCATATGTACTGTGGGTCAGGTTTTGTGTGGCTTGGAGTACTATCTAAATCTCTCTCTTTTTGTTTTCTTTCTGAATTTCAGGAATTCGAAAACAATTCAGCCTCAAGCCAGGTGTTTTGGCTACTGAAAGAAAGTGAACTGACTCCCAGCAACGCCAATATATTAGACGGACGCTACTCAGTATTTGGTTACGTGACAGAAAATGAGGATTTGTTGGCAGACTTGAAGGTTGGAGATGTTATAGAGTCAGTGCAAGTTGTAGCAGGCTTGGATAATCTGGTCAACCCTAGCTACAAGATAGCGGGCTAGTCAAGTTTTGAGAAATTTAGATTTCCACTGTCCATTTGTCACAAACTTCATGGAAAATAAGTCCCTCCACTTCTTTGTATTTGAGAATGTTGTTGCCCTATTCAGCTCTCAGCTATCATAAGTAAACGCATGAGGGCGTGAGTGTTCATTCGAGTTGTAAGCAATATTAAACCCCTCGATTAATCTCCAACTGTGAAACCACCACCAAGTTGCTTTCTTCACATTGATCTCCACTTCCCAAGGCGAAGTTGACACGCCTCCGACTCTATGATCCACAGTGTTGCGTGCCTGATCGATAGCAGACACTTCCCATTATTCTCTCTTGCTTGCCTCGGAAAAATTTGCAGCGTCTGTTTCATGTTATCTTCTGTACCCAACTGAACCTGGACCCATTTCCGACTAAATTCAACACATGATCCTTTGCCATTTTACACTGTTTTCAAAAACGGGTTGAGCTGTCCGGTCGGACCGTGGAAACCGGAGCTCAACGGCCTAAAGCCGCCATATTCAGACAGACATTGATCAAAATTCTTTTATCGAATAGATCGATAATTAATAGAATCATACCAATAGAATCTCTAGGATAGAATTGAGATAACATAGGAATCTGGATTCTTTTTTACTTTCACTGGAATGTGTCATACAGTACTAGGCTTCCGGCCATCACTTTATGTGAACGATACAGAAAGTGTAATATGATGTTGGTTGCCTTTTCTAAGACAATTTAAAATCTAAACTAATTAACCACCATATTGTTTGCATGAATCCGTCCATCTTGTAGATTATTTGTCTCATCGGTGAGACCCAGTGACACGACCTCAGTTCGTAATATTTAGTGCGTCCCATTCACATTGACACAATTTTTTTGAAATGCAATGGGCAATCACTTGATGACCATGTCTACGGATGCAGGTATCTTCGCAAACAAGTTCCGTACATGGAGGATCATTCATCACAAATTGCTCGCTCTGCCTCGTCATAGCTCCACCATTGTTACCTATACGTTTTTAGTTGTCAAACAAGAAGTAACGATAAATTACTATATGTGGGTAGACAATATTAAAGTTGTAAACACATTACCTCCAATAAGAACCAGAGCAAGCAGAATGAACAAGTAAGGTACGTTCTTCATACTTTTGGATTGTAAAGAATGCTAAGAACTATTTTGATCTTTGTTATCTTAGTCAGTAGTTGTTTACTGATACTTATATATGCAAGTGGCATAACTGATATTGAATGTATGAAATAGTTAATGACATGTTTAACACCCATAAATTTAATTAATGAGCAAAATACACAAATAAGTAGTAACTGATATTTAGTTTATGACATTTTAACATAACAGAATTAATGACATGTTTAACACCCATAAATATAGATAATGATGAGCGAGATCCACAAATAAGTAACCGATACTTGCACAAAATTAGTACTAGAAGAGATTGTAAGTATATATTAGGCCTGGCAAATATTTAATACTTTTTGCACCATGGCCATGGCTCGACCGCTCGAGAAGTAAAAATCCTCAACTACATGAATGTTCATTTGAGGTTTGGATGCACTGGGCAGTGAGCACCAAAGTCGAGCAAGATGGGAGCTTGTCCAAATTTGAGACTGTATTACAAAAACTATTAAAAATCGTCCATTATATTTTATATTTTATGCTGACCTAAAATCTAATCAAGTCAAGTGGACTCCAAATCTCAGCTAAAATGGATTTGATGGTATTTTTTTCCTTTAGTTATGTTAAACTATATATTTTCATATATACTCATCTAATTAAACTCCTAATTAATTAGTAACTAGTTATATATATATTAGGATGACTACCAATAAAATTAAATAACCAACTTGATTTCATCTCAAACTAATTAAACTAATACTATTTATCATTGAAACTAACACTAGTGTCGATTATAATATAATGTCAACTGAAACTAATGAAACCAACGTGGATCCCAGAAACATTTCTGTTCAGGAGCCGAACATGGGAATATGTTGCTCGTATGCATGAGGATATCCAGTATAAGAGCGCTGCAAGTCTGTTCATAGACGACAAACTGAATGAAGCATTGAAATATAATGATTGGCTATTTCCTGTGTGCACAACTAGAACTAGATTACTAGAACCTCACACAATAACTCCAGACCGCTGGCCGACAATGCTACATTACAACGTGTTGGAGTTGGACAATATTTGGAAGTTCTACAACCCATTGTCTCTAAAACAGATAGAAAATGATGTTCACCTGAGGGCTTGCAATGTTCTTATGGAATATGTTGAGAGCACAGTGCGAGAGTATCCGTTGTTCAATGGAGCTGCGCGCCCAGAATGTAATTGATCTTGCTACTCCACAGAAGTCTGTCCAATCTTTTGACAGTGATATTATCATATGTCATATTATTGAAGAGATAATCAATCACAACCCACTGGTTTATGAAGACTGGACAAGAGATAAGGCTGGAAGCATGCGTGCATATATATATGGTTAGCACATTTCACTCTGCAATTGTTGAACGCAGTGGAGCTTTGACACCAGGTAACATTGGTGTAAATTGATCTGAGTATTGTCCTCAGAGTGTGCTACTATTTCTAGGTTGACCTCAATCTTTCTGTTCTTCCACATGGTAAGCTAATTCACCTCCAATCAATAGGTCGGGATAAATGGGAAACCATTTTTTATTCTCGTTTTGCTGGTTAAAAATAAATAAAAACAAAAAAAAATCTTAACCTAAGTTACACAAAATAAATAAGGTTAATTTACTAATTTGATAGGAGTCTAACTGTCTAAGATATCATAAAAAGTTTTCATATATCATTAATTTGATAGAAACTATTAACATTATTTCCTGGTGGTGGAATTTGGTGTCGAAGGTGGCTGAGGCTCGTTGGTCTTTTAATAATGTTAAGAAGGTAGGTGGTGTGGGGGAGGATGTTCAATTTTGGAGTGAGTCGTGGATTGATTATGGTGTCATTTTACGGGATGCTTATTCGCGTCTTTTTAGTGTGGAGCGGGTTCGTGATTGCTCTTTGGTTGATTGGGTAGGAATTGGTATGAATTGGGATTGGAGACGGAGATTATTTGCGTGGGAGGAGGCGTTGGTGGAGGAGTTACGGTTACGGTGTCAAAATGTGGTGCAAAGTGTTGGGGGCCTGGCTGGTTGGCGTTGGAGGGGGGCGTGTGGGTGATCAATATTCGGTTAAAGTGGGTTATAGGGCGCAAGAGGTAGCTCGGGAGCAGGATAGGGGGGTTGTGGATGGGTCGTTGTTGGATTGGAAGGATGGGTTTGGATGAAGTTTGTACCGTTGAAGGTGAGTGGCTTTGTGTGGAAGGTTGCCTGGGGTAGAATTCCTACTTTGGATAATTTAAAAAGGCGGAATATTTTACATGAGCTGGTAGATTCTATGTGCAAGGTGTGTAACCAAGGGGAAGAGTCGGTGGATCACTTGTTTCTTTCATGTTCGTTTGCGTTGGAGGTATGGAGGCTCTTAGCATTGTGGTTAGGTTGCGATCGACAATCTTGTGCTTCAATAGTTGAGTTGTTGGAGGGAAAGGTGTTTAGTTCCCTGATGATGAGGGTCTTGACAGGAAACTCAAGGTGTTGATTATTCAAGGAAGTGTGTGTAATTTGTGGTGTTTACGGAATGAAGTGATTTTCAGAGATAAAGTAGTGTGCGTAGATAGTTTGGTGGAAAGGATTAAGGTTGTGTTGTGGCGTTGGGCGGTTGGCAAGGGAGCGATTGATAGGACTTATATGTTGAGCTCTTGGTTGCTTCATCCTAAACATTGTTGGAGCTCAAGAGGATGATTGGAGTTGTGTGTCTCAGGGGTAGGTGGGGATGTTCGGTATTTTCTCTGTCGCAGTTTTGGTTTGCGTTTTGCGTGCAGGTACGGCAGGAGGAGTTGTTTCTCGTTGGGGCCAGCTGTTACAGTATTTTGTATACAGTTTCTGGGCTCGGCTGCTGTCTTTTTTACGACAATTTGGTGTTTTTCCTGCTGTTTTTGGTTCGGGAGGGCCTGTTTTGCTGTGTTGCTGCGGTATAGATTTTACCGATTCGGGTTGCTGCGTTTGTGGTCTGTTTGACCGGGCTGTGAGTTTCCACTTTCCTTGTTGTTTTGCGACTCGTCTACGTTTGTATACTGTCATGGTTTTGATGTTTTCAGGTTGGCAATTGAGGCTTGTGGATTTAAGTGTGTTAGTGGCAGCGGGTTGAGGTGAGAAGTTGGTATGCATGCATGGTGAATTTGATTTCGGCATCTGGACCTTGTGAATGCGATAAACAGGAAGTGGAGGATTTTTACTCTTTCTTTTTTTTGTTTCCTTCTTGTGGTCTAGTTGTGCTTGCTTTAGATTTGCCTTTGATTACGTATTATTTTGGAAGTTTCTTGGTTGGCAGGGACGGACAGGATCGGTATGCGATAAGCTTTGGAGCTCGTATTCGAGGTGTGTTTTGGTTGATGTTGACTCTTTCCTTTGTCCACTTAACTTGAGGGTGTATTTAAAGCGGAAACTGTTTTTTCGACTACCACTCTTATGAGCTGGAAGTGGGGTTATGATGCTGCATCATCGTCCTGGGAGCTATGGGAGTGTAGGCTCACATTTGGTTTCGGATCACAGAGTTTGTACTGGAGTTCGAAGGGTTGTTGGTTAGTCGGAAGCTCAGTATTAGATTCCTTTAAGATCATAGCTTAGCTAGAGTCTGACGGGTTTCGTGTCGTGTTGGCTATTTGGACCCTCTTATAGCTTAGCTAGAGTCTGACGGGTTTCGTGCCGTGTTGGCTATTTGGACCCTCTTATAGCTTAGCTAGAGTCTGACGGGTTTCGTGCCATGTTGGCTATTTGGACCCTCTTTGTACGTTGATACTTAGTGATATTTCTTGTATCACGATTGGGGTATGTCCCTCTTACTTTTGTAGTTTGAGTTTATTGGACTTTTTTGGCTGTTAAAAAAAAAAAACAAAAAAAAAACATTATTACTAATTCTAATTAACCCTCATTTGTTCTTTCAAAACTTAAAAAAGAGTTGTTTGGAAGCTTGCTCAAACACCTCCTATATCTACGTTGTGTAGTGTATACACTACTTGTACTTGAAGTATACGAAGAACTGTGTCTCCTTATTAAAATAAACTTATAGTAGCGTGTTAAGGAAATTGAAATATACACCACAGAGACGTCTTAAATTTTATGAGATTTGAAATTAAACTATATGTTTATCATAGAAAAATGATACATTAAACTTCAAATTATATGTTTACCATAGGAAAAAAAATTGATACATTAAACTTCAAATGCGAATTTCATGCAAAATTCTAAATCAATATTCGAACTTTTTTCCTATCCAATATTCAAACTTTTTTCCTATCCAAAATTTCAATTTTATTGTTTGTATTATGTAGTTAGCTATTGGTTAATTTTCCTCGAGAATCTGATAGGATATACGTCTCCATACAAATACGTTAGGGTTAAAAAAAAACAATAATGTCTACTACATACAGTATTCAAACAGACATTGAGATTGAATTTTAAATTGATCCAACCGTTGATATGGTGTACTAAGTCCATTTTAATTTTTTAAAATACCCGTACATGCGTCCTAACTTACATGAATCAAAATAAACTAAGTAGATGTACAAAAATCAACAATAATGTCAATCAATATTCAGACATTGATCAAAATTCTTTTATCGAATAGATCGATAATTAATAGAATCATACCAATAGAATCTCTAGGATAGAATTGAGATAACATAGGAATCTGGATTCTTTTTTACTTTCACTGGAATGTGTCATACAGTACTAGGCTTCCGGCCATCACTTTATGTGAACGATACAGAAAGTGTAATATGATGTTGGTTGCCTTTTCTAAGACAATTTAAAATCTAAACTAATTAACCACCATATTGTTTGCATGAATCCGTCCATCTTGTAGATTATTTGTCTCATCGGTGAGACCCAGTGACACGACCTCAGTTCGTAATATTTAGTGCGTCCCATTCACATTGACACAATTTTTTTGAAATGCAATGGGCAATCACTTGATGACCATGTCTACGGATGCAGGTATCTTCGCAAACAAGTTCCGTACATGGAGGATCATTCATCACAAATTGCTCGCTCTGCCTCGTCATAGCTCCACCATTGTTACCTATACGTTTTTAGTTGTCAAACAAGAAGTAACGATAAATTACTATATGTGGGTAGACAATATTAAAGTTGTAAACACATTACCTCCAATAAGAACCAGAGCAAGCAGAATGAACAAGTAAGGTACGTTCTTCATACTTTTGGATTGTAAAGAATGCTAAGAACTATTTTGATCTTTGTTATCTTAGTCAGTAGTTGTTTACTGATACTTATATATGCAAGTGGCATAACTGATATTGAATGTATGAAATAGTTAATGACATGTTTAACACCCATAAATTTCATTAATGAGCAAAATATACAAATAAGTAGTAACTGATATTTAGTTTATGAAATTTTAACATAACAGAATTAATGACATGTTTAAGTTTAACACCCATAAATATATATAATGATGAGCGAGATCCACAAATAAGTAACCGATACTTGCACAAAATTAGTACTAGAAGAGATTGTAAGTATATATTAGGCCTGGCAAATATTTAATACTTTTTGCACCATGGCCATGGCTCTGGCAAATATTTAATACTTTTTGCACCATGGCCATGGCTCGACCGCTCGAGAAGTAAAAATCCTCAACTACATGAATGTTCATTTGAGGTTTGGATGCACTGGGCAGTGAGCACCAAAGTCGAGCAAGATGGGAGCTTGTCCAAATTTGAGACTGTATTACTAATCTGCAAGTTAGTAGATTCTATTCTATTGTTCATCACTCAGTGATCAGACAAGCAGAAAATGCACTGTAAAAATGTTGCCAAAAAGGTATACAAATCCGAAATGACGTTGTAGACTGCCAATTGGCACATTAATATGAGGTTTCAAAGTAACTATTCTCATCAAGCTCAGGTTTTAGCAAGCATCTACGGGAAGCTAGTAGTGATTCTACCAAGGTTATATGCATATAAGAGCAGCGGGAGTAGAAGTGACAGTATGCTGCAGCAGCCTGCAAGCATCTCAATTCATTGCTCTGCTGTTCAATGTACCAACTAACTCTCAAACTAAGGGCTTTCCAGCTTTCGCCAAATTACAAGAGAAGTATGTGAAGAAGTATATAATGTGAGCACTGGAATGTGTGTTCTACCAAGTACCAAGTGTATATGTCAACCACGTGAAGAAGGGGCAGAGGGGAAAAGGAGGGCAACATGTTGCAAGCATTAGAATCGGCGTTTTTTCTTCTCCGGTGTATCATGTACTTGTGTTTTTATCCCATACGTCTTCAACTGGAAATTTTCAAAGGCCTCTGATACAGCTCCAACCTGCAAAAGCATAAATTACTGAGCATGCGAGTTTGCTGACACAAAACAGCCCGGAATGTTAAATATCAAGAGCTCATATACCAGTTTGGGCTTTTTTGAGTACACTCTCACAATAATGTCCTGACAGCATGTTGGAAGCAAGTGGCTTATGCTTTCATCAGATATAGGGATCGTCTCATCACTCTCATAATCCTGAGAGCAGTCAAAAGTTTAACAATTACTAAGAAAGAACAGTAAATTTGAAAAGGTCATAACAATAAAATCAAGAGGAATAGCTCGTACCTTAAAAAACTTGATGCTGGTGCAGCGAACGCATGCAATAATCAGAAAGCTATTAATTATCCATATAATCACTAGCAGAAGATCATAATTATATACTGCAATAAGCCAGAAGTACCTGTTAAGTGGATTGTGCTTCCCCCGAGTCAAGTCTATTTTTACATTGCTGACCACAACATCCTCCTCTCGTAGAGTCACCCCACCATTTACCTGCCAAAAATAAATGTAGTTTTTAGTTTCTTGTATGCTCAACACTGGTAAAGTCATCTCAAAATAAGCGCGCCTGCAGCAAATACCTGTGAACAGACAATATCTTTTGCAGTGATATTCTTAAAGTGCTCCAGTTTGTTCTTTGGGACAGTATATTCGTTGCAAAACTGTGAAATAAGATAGCAAAAATGCAGCAGAAATTTGTAGTACTCGTATGATCTAACTCGTGTAGAATAAGTAACACAAGACAGAAAGTTACAATGCAGGTGGATGACAACACAGAAAGCAAAGAACGGTATAGGGAGAAACATCATATTGGAGAGTGGTAATATTTTCTACATGAAACAGACAGGCACTTGAAAGTAATTTAACCTGATATAGGTCTCTCCTGCGAATGCGAAGGATTAAATTCCTAGCTTCCTCAAGTTCTTGGTCTGGTGCTGTCTCGATAGTCTTGATGATGGAATCATCCAACTATACCAGCAAAGGAAATATCTCACAGCAATCGAAAATTAGAACAAACATGTAATATAGACAGAGAATATTCATACCTTCCAGTACTCGGTGGGATCATGAATGTAAGATGAAATGTTTAGATACCCATTGGCGCTCACTAAGGCATCTACAACCATCAGCTCTACTGCCTGCACAAATTGTTGCCAAACCAGTTCATACTGAAATGTGGTAGAACTTGCAGCTTGAAGTACGCAACAAAGGAATATACAAACATTGTAACGGTATGCACCTTTACTTTTGCATGAGTATAGACTGTTCTATATAGATCAGCTCGAGATGCAAATAGTTTGTGGATTGTCAGATCTGAAATAAGTATCATCAGCAGTATACAGTGGGAATGAGATACTGACAAAAGAGAAAAACCAATCGTGGATTTGGAGGCATACAGTCTTTGGACCTATAACATATATCATCTCCCATAACTCTCATACTCTCCATCAACCTAACACATGGAAAATCAATCAGGATAGCAATCATATTAGAATTATCCTCACCCAAATGATTCATAATTTTTGCAATGTAACTGACAGTAAAATCAGAAGGAAAGTTTAACAAAACCTTTGAAACTGAAAATTACATCCCAAACCACATGCTCGAGAATCGCGGACAATGTAATCAAACCTGTAGGCCAATTATTAAAAATGTTTTAACAGTGTATCTCATGCAGCAAAATTCCATATGGAAGTATGAATTTATAGCATGGGAAGCAGGGCATTCAAATAGGTAACTAATTCCTAGAGTCAGAGTTACTAACTTGTCGACATCAATGCCATTTCGACCATTTGCCACTATATCATACAGAAAGCGCTTTTCCTTAGTACACTGGAAATGAATACAATTTTGAAAATCAAAATTGTGATTAGGCACATACTGAGGAGACAACCCAGTAATAGGAAAAATAATTTTTTAGCTCCAGGTTCATAATAGGACCTACATTGAATGTGGCATACTCTGAACTGGCAAGTATCATCTCCTGCCAAAAGGAGCAAAACATTTACAAACAGAAGTATCTTACAATACCCGTTGCAATAGGTATTATATTGAGAATGAATAACACATCAAGAAATGCACAGAGCTCAAAATCAAGGGAGTGTTGCATAATGCACATAAATGAAATAGACTTCCATCAGGTTGCCGACTGCAATTTACAATGTTACTATTTACTTGCACCTTAAGTTAGATACCCAGGAGAGGTTGTGATTAACTGATTGCCTTAGATACCCAGAATAGGCTGTGATTAACTGATTGTCATATGAAGATCCGTATAATACTTCCTAAAATGATGCAACAGATTAAATGACTAAGAGTTCTATTTGTTAACTAGTTACAGTAAATTTGAAGTTAATTTATTTCCTAGTCTAGTTCAGTAAGCAACCCCGTATTTAGTAGTTTTCATTAAGTAGGATAAAACTAGTTCATTTGTGCTTCCTACTCTAGATAGAGTTGCTGCCAATATCATAAACAAGGATGCCAAATAATTTATTTATGCCTCCTACTAGACTATAGATAGAGTTGATGTCATTATAACATAAGCAAAGAGGCTCTTCGTTGCTGACTATAACATAAGCAAAGAGGTAGTGGCTCTGATGCTGAACACACCATTCAGACTATGATAATCTGTGTATGAGTTGTGAATTACTCATTTCAGGTTTTAGAGTATTTTTCCATCTCTATTTCTTCTGTAGTTCTATATTTGTCTGATATCCTCGTTTTGTCAAATTCTGATGTTTCACCTGATTCCTTTCTCATTTTGTCTTTCATAGTGAACCCTTTCTGCTCTATCTCAACACTTTGTTCATCATCATTTATTATGTCTGCTATCACTTGATAATATCTAAACATCAACATAGAATTGACACAACTTAAGAATCTGGGTTTTTTACTTTCACTGGAATATGTTATACACAGTACTAGGCTTCACTTTATGTGAACAATACAGAAAAGTAACATGTTGCTGGTTGCCTTTTCTAAGATAATCTAAACTAATAAAACACCATATCTTTTATAATGCAGATAAAATGCCAAGTAAGATCAGAATAAGTAAATAATAATAAAATTCAGCTCACAAGATTCACTAAAAGTTGCTGTATGATAAACTCAGATGCTACAAATTACAAAGTCTCTCAGCACACAGGAATTATGGTAATTCTATAATGTAATTTTTTCAGTGACATTTGAAATCAGTATTACTAACTATTAAGGTGGTGTTTGTACCTTTAAGAGAACAATGAAAAAAAATATATGTCAAGGAGACAAGGACAACTAAATACATACAACTAGTAACTCACCTTTACTCTTTTCACAGTATCAGGATCAATGTCAATATGATGCTCATCCACGATGTTATCAATCATGTCCACAGACATTCGCTCATGACACCTATAACGGGGTAAAAACAAATTAGCTCTTTATAACAGTTGAACCCGCGAAAAGTAAATAAATAATCTTAAGATGTCTTCCTGGCGACAAAAGAATATGTGTATTTTGGCAGATAAACTTGTTATCTGCCATATATGTGGTTCTATAATTACGTGAGCTTAAGGCAGGTTAAGTTAAGAAGAGAGGATTCTTAAGATCTCTGAAGAAATGCCTCAAAATAAACTTGGTTATAAAAACGTCAAGGATCAGATGTATGGAGTACAAGTAATTTGCTTGAAATTATGATAAGTGTATGAAAATTGCATCGAACTGTGTGAATTAATATAATTTGCTTCCGTGATTATGTTTGTTACGATACGTTGATACATTGGATATGATAGATAAAAACTTCTAGGAAATATGCATTCCAGCCGTAGAACAGATTGCAACGGCCAATATACGTATTTGCTACTGTAGTTTCCTGGATTTTTTTTCTTGGACATCATACTTTTCCCAAATAAAACAAGTTGGCCCTTAACTACCAGTAGAGGAAGAAGAGGAAGTATAAGAAAAGCGAAAAGTAAAGTTGAAAGAATGACAAGAAAAGTAAATTTCTCCCAGTAAAGATTGCCCGAAAGAATTAAAAAGGCATAACTAGCAAAAAAAAAAAATGCAAACAGGAAATCTATGTTTAAGAATGCTGGTATGAAGACAAGAATAATACCATTCTGATCCAGCTTGAACTCTGGGAAGAAATTCACGTTCAAATAAATGACTAAAAGGCCCATGGCCTATATCGTGCAAAAGCCCTGTATGTGAAGCACAATCGATGATATCAACGATGAGCACAGACACTCCAAAATAGTCAAACTGATAATGTCTCTCAAGTACATACCTGCAAGTTTCACCGTGTGTAAATCAAACCGATCAATTCCAAGTTCTTGCCCCTGCACAAAGGTAATGATTACAAAATCAACCTTATAATTTAAGTTTTACTCAATTGGTTGATGATTCTGAGCAGATCTCATACTTGCTGCGTCTTGAGTTTATTTACAGCCTCATAGGCCAGCCAATATACACCAAGTGAATGTTCGAATCGGGAATGCACAGCCCCAGGGTAAACCATGTATGCCATTCCTGCAAGTTAGGAAAAGAATGAGAAATGAAACCACAACAGTTTGTACAGTAAAGCAATGAGTGAACTAGATGAGCAGTAAATGTAAAACAGAAAAGAGAGAAGTGCAACGACTGAAGATGACTAGTTTAACCATTGAAAAAAGAAATGTGATGCAAGCCATAAGTCATGATACAGCAGCACGAAGTTCCGCGGGGGAAAGGGTGGGGTATTCTATGAAAGGAGAGGAACGAGGATATGTATCAGGCATTGATCAGGGTACCTTGCGTCCTCCAAAAGGCTGTCTACTCTTAACATATTTCATAAGGATAAAAGTTTCAGATTATGACAGTTTTCTTGCATTATAGTTTCACGAATAGACACAATTCTTAAGCCAAATAAGAAGAGTTTACAAGATCATGATACTTAATAATCTTGAAAATAGCAATAGTTAGCCACGGAATAGATCCTGGTTTACAGTGAAAATAACAATAGGTAGGGCAATAAAATAGGAACCTCTAGATGCACCATAACATATTTATAACTCATAGACTCATAGCCCAAACTTACAAATACCAGATAACTTTTCTAGCAACTCAAGTATCACAAAGAGCAAACATAAGAAATGACAATACAAATTAGAATCACCAAATCCTTAGAACATAAACTATAACAAACATGTGGCCTTCTACTTCCTTCACCACATGATACCACTGCATAAACAACAAGCACCTGGACTATCTTATGTATAAAATGTACTCACCAAGTTGCTTAAGATCCCGCAGCCTGTCACAGAACATATAACACTATATTAGACAATCAATCAGGAGATATAGATGAACGTTCATGCACAAGACCACATACGCACAGTCGAATTTTTGCAACGAGTTATAGTTTACCTCTGGTACTGCTCAGTGTCAATAAACTTCAGGAGGAGCTGCACACACAAACAAAAAATACATTCAACATACAATGTCTGTACTATGAAATCTACACACGGATGCTTGTACTAATGAATAATTCTCCCTAATACACTTCAATTATACAGACTGTAATGACTGGTACCTGAATAAACTTACTAGTGAACAATTCTTCTCCCTAATACACTTCAATCATATAGACTGACTACAGTACCGGTACTCAAACGGAACAAACATTGCAGCACAGCACGAGTCTAATCCTAGAAACGCCATTTTAAAGCACAAGGATCAATTAAACGAAGAATACTAGTAGAAAAAGTTACCGGATCCAGGTAAATGTTGCCATGGACATTGTCATGGACCTGCTTAGAGTATCGCAGATCCTGACTAGTGGCGAGGCTGTGCACATATGAGAGGTCGCCAGCACAAAGTTCACCCATATCTCTCGTCTTCTTTTCCTCAGCTCTCGAGCTAATACAGAAAAATGAACTTGACTGAATATCAACACATTTCGATAAACTACAAACGCAAAACGATGTCGTAGATACACGAATTTGACATTTACTGTTTGTTTATGTGTTTGTGGCGAAAAACGACTGAAATTGGAGCTGCAGAAAGAGTAACTTACCGATTTTCTCTCACTGAGAGTGAAGGAGAGGTAGAGAGACGAAGAGGTTGTTCGTCAGATCCTTTACTTGCAGAGCAATTCGAAATTGGTGAACTCAACTTTTGTAGAACAGCAGAGAAAGAGAGTGAGGTGAAATAGTGCCGCCAAACGTGGGTTTTGCTTTTCAGCTAAAATACTGTTTTTCCACTTTTTGTTTTATATTGGGGCAAGGGTAAACTGCCTATTTTCCATTTTCCTGGAACAGAATGATGGAAACAACTTTAAACTTTTGATCATAGTCTTCTTCTAGGGTTTTTCCACTTGGGTCCATCCATTTTTTATGATTAAATTTAAACTGGAGCTCAATCACGTCAGCATTTCATTAACTTAATTCTCACTTCATTCAAGATACTCTAACAGTTGATCCGTCATTTTTATTTATTTTATTATTATTTTCTCATTAGTATTTTTAAATTCATTATTCATTTCATTTTTAAAAATCCAATAAATTATAAAATACTTCAAAATGCAATAAATATTACCATAAATTCTTAAATAAAAATATTACAATAAATTTTCAACAACAAAAAAAAATACGATCACAAAAAATCAAAATTAAACAATAAATATAAAATATTACATAAATTGAAATTATAAATTAAATAATAAACATAAATATTACATAAAAATGAAATAATAAGAAAAATAAAAAAGGAAACAAGAAATAAAAATAAAAAAAGATATGGAACAAGAAGTAATGAGATATGTTAGAGGGAATACAAATAAAGAAAAAAAAAACAAGAAGTAAAATAAAATAATAATAATAAATAATGAGTTGAGCTTGAGCTCAACAGTTGAGCTCAAGCTCAACTAAAAGTTGAGTTAAGCTCGGTTGAGCTTTTGTTGGAGCTCAATATGAGGATCAAGTACCCATGATGAACTTCTGTTGGAGCTGGCATTACCAATTTTGTGAGAAGATGTCACTTATTACTCATGCCAAATTGTCAATGCACTTGGTAAATTACTAAAAAGAGAAAATTGATTATAAGGGATCAGTATGAAGGCCTTTTCTCATAAAGGACCCTTTTGTGTTATCAATTACATTTTAGTCCAAACTCAATTACATTTTAGTCCATTTGAGTTGACCAACAATTTAAACACCTTCCAACCAAACATGACTTAAGAAAAATAAATATTTTCAATCAAAAAATTAATTTAAAGATTTAAAAAATCTAAATCGAATTATAAAATAAATTAAAAATTAAATATTTAACAAGATCCATCCATCTTCTTCTTCGATAAAGCTTCGGTACTGGAAAATTTTGGTATCGGAGCTCCGGTGCCGGTAACGATGGAGCAATGGTGGAGCTGCTGCTCCACCGATCTGGTGGTGGAGCAAGCTGCTTGATGCACCGTTAATGGTAGTGGAGCAGCTTGCTCCACCGTTTTCGGTGCTAGAGCTCTGGTACCGGAAAAAATTACGGTACCGAAGCTTTGGGGATGATGAAGATAATTTTTTTATTTTTATTTTAGTTAAGTTTTTTTCTTTAAAATTTATTTTATTATTTTAGTATTTTACTTAGTTTTTCTTTTAATTCTTTATCTTTTTTATTTGAAAACACTAAGGTTTGTTTGGTTTCATCAAAATCCAATTTTGGAAATTTTGGAATAGTGAATTTTTGTTGACTTTGGACTAAAATATAATTGATAAACTAATGTGGTTCATTTCGTTATTAGGGACGCTAAGAGGGTATAAAAAAATTAATGGACCCAAATACTAAAAATAAATATTAAATAAATAATTTTTTTAGTGTTTATAATAGATTTGATTACACTGTTAAATGATCACAAAGATAAAAAGAAACTAGATTGATAAAAATTACTCCACATAACTATGATATATCAACTTTATTGATTAGGAGTTTTTGTCATCGGAATAGACATCAACTAATCAGAACAAAATTATCACAAAACTAAATTATAAACTTATGAAGTTTATTTTAGAGTGAATTTAACAACTAAATATTAAATACAATCTAACCAACCATAAATAATTTCATCGGCATCACGAATCAACTAGTGAATTGGAACTTGGCCGACGAACTATGTAGCATCCATATACTATACTTAATGTATACGGGTTTAAGGGCTTTTGCGTGTGTAATTACCATTGTATTCCATTCGTCACATAAAATATTACCGATTGAAAATTAAAGTACCTATGATAAATATTTTTAAATTTTTTTTAAAACTATCTATCCGGATACCATAATCTACTTTTAATAATAAAATCTTGCACCCATTTGAAACGAGAGGCCAGAATCTCACCACCCGCAAAAACACCATCAATGGTGGTTCTATCCTCCACAACCACCGCCCACAGTCACTGCACCTGCAAGCTCACTCAACCCTCTCTACTCTACCTCACTCAGCTCTACAAACCTTCGCGCACCAGCAAACCCAAGCCCAATGGCTACGGCTTGCTCCTCGTCAAGTCTTACATGGAAGAATCCAGCTCCATTTCAGGCCTTGCCAAAAAAATCATCGGTGCGATACCGGTTATCGGTCTCCTTGCCAGGATTGCAAGTGACGAAGGAGGCGTAGGCGGTGATATAGTCGATTTCGCAGAGTTCAGGAGGAGAGTTGGGAATAATTGCTCTGTTAATGATTCTAGAGCGTTCTTCGATTTCCAAGATCGCCGTGGCAAGGTAAAATTTTATGTTTATTCATCTTCTCTTCAAATTCGATTGAACGTTAATAATTGATTGTTTGTTAGCATTGGATAAGCCAGCTTAGTTTTCAGTATCTTGTACTATCAGGCAGTGATTCGAATATTGGTTAAAAGTACAAATAAGATCATTTAGCTTATAGCATTGTATGTGAATAGCAAGGGGATCCATTGTATGTGTTGCTGTGCTGCTGGCTAGCTGCAGTTGGAGCTGGATTGCTCAAGTCTGAGGAGATATTGGAAGGAGTAGCAAGGCTTAGGATTTCTGACGATATCGAATTTGAAGAGCAGAGTTTTATTGCCAAGATGAATGATTCAAGAGAGGTTGGGTTTATGTTCTTGCGTCAGTTTTATACTTGTATTAAGTTTTTTATGCTGTGTATCAATATAGCATTGGTGTTGAACTTACAAGATAATTTGGCACTCGTACCTTGCAGAGAAGAGCGAAACTGAAGTCTCCTGCACCTAGTATTCCTATGGTAATTAGAGCAGAGAAAGCTCTTGAAGCTATCTACGTATGTTGCTTTGGGAGAGATCCTATTGAAGCAGAAGACGAGGAATTGCTTTCAGTTATGCTGAGTGCAGTCTTCCCAACAGTTGGACGAGCAGAGACGGAAAGAATGGTTAGAGAAAAAGCCAAGAAAATCGCAGATGGAACAGATGAAGTCAGAGTCCCAGAACCAAAGCCCTTACCAAAAGAAGCTGTGCAGCTGCAGATGAAGGACTTGCAGTTCCTCAGAGAGGGCCGTGAGTCACTTTGAGTTGGTATTTTCTTCCAGAAACATGGTTTAGTACTTAAAGCAGAGGCCACGGTTGGAGAGATACAAGAGAACTCAAAAAACCTTTCAGACAGACGAATATGGAGATGCTGTTTGAGTTGGATTGTAGAACTGCTCATGCGATCAGTATGACTGTATAGTGGTGCTAGCCGAATAGCTTTTAAATATGGGTTTCCAGGTGAGGGTACTGCAGAAGAAGATTATACAGTGTAATGTACTTATCATGAATTCGTTCGAAGCATTTATATGCATGGCGAATTAAACTTATCAGCTTGTGATGATTCTGAACAATTCAATTGATCATCTGAATGACATGCAGTTCAAATGAGCTATATAGGAAAGACATTATTTTTAGCATCCCAGGGTCAGAGTATTACTACTAGTTACTATTACTACCACTTTCAGGATCTTGGGGCTCATGACATGAGAACATCCAACAGAACTAGAGGGCAAAATAACTATAAATATGACTTCATATATCATATATCCAACACAGTTGTTCAAATGTTTCAACATAGATAAAACTACAGCTAGTAAGGGATCAATCTGTTTGTACGAGCCACGATAATCTTACTTAGCTGCTGCAATGCAAAGCAGCGAGTAAAAACCAAAGATCCCACCATAAAAGATGACTTCAAGATGCTTCTTCCTAGAGCAGAACATTCATCTGCATCACACAAAAAGAGGACTTCGGAAACGATATAAGTTGTCACATGGCCAATCTTCTAACACAAAATCCATATTTTCTCTCTTCTTGATTCATTAAACTACGGCCCATTGATTCATTTAACTATGGCTCAAAGGAGCAGAGAGTAAAGGGTATTGATCACTCTTCCACAACATTGACCAACTCATACTCAACAAGAGAGAGGTTATTATCTTCTTTGACAGTGAAGCTTGCAGGTTCGGTCACTTCAACACGTCCCCATTTATCCACAGCCAGCCTCATTGATCCCTTGAACATGTCGATTTTGGCATTTCGCAGAATTACAGTAGCATCAGCCTTCATCATTTCCACTAGAAAAAGAAAAAAGGAAAGTGTCACCAAAAACAGAAAAATGTTTGAAAGAGCAAGGAGAACAGGAAGATATATATCCACTTCACACATGACAAAGTGAGTCAATATATGATCACACGATCATTTTCTTACCGACATTGGTGAAAAAACAAAGAACATAGATTAAATTGTTTTAATCTAATAATACCCCCGTGTGTTATTTTTCTCTTAAAAGTGGCATACTAGGTATGCAAATTGGTGTGCTTCTCCTCTCTCATTACTTTGTCATCTCACTATGTCAATTCATAATTTACAATACAATGTTCACAAAGCTACACTATGCATGTTCAGGCATTCAGCTAAATCATGCACATACGTGTTGCACAAGTACAGATTGATTCTTACTGACAGTGCTGAACAGACGGAACATAAACATAGATCACAAGGTCCAATCATAATAATACTCCAGCACATTATCTTTCTCCTAGAACCAAGTTTACAGGAGTATGCAGGTGAGTGGGCATCTCCTCTCTCAGTACTGAATGTGAATTCGTAATTTTTACAACTTAATGGTTATACAGCTACAGTAAGCATGTTCAAACATACAACAAACAAACTGCATGAGGAGAGGGTGAACTGAGAAGGGTATTCACTTTGAAGTTTGAACTAGGATGCAGGTCATCAGACATGCGGAGGCTGCAGTGAAGAGATTATCAAAACATAACAAAACATGTCTATACACTAGATACATTTGAAGGTCCCCCTTCACTTATGTCCCACCTTTTGACCATCTTTTTGTACTTAATACAACCCTTTACATACCAAAATGAAATTTATTAATAAAAGATATTATGACCAGTTGAGTTGTGCCAGAAACAAGACAACTGACAGAAGCTACACTTGTCAGTCACTAAATCACCATTAAACATGTATCGATAAAGTTCCCTATCTACAAGTTGCACGCCAACACAAGTATCTTCACAGAAAGTCAGTAGTTTCAATACATAAACCAATGGTAAATTACCTTGCTCATTCCTTGCAGTAAACACAATCACCCCAGTCTCATCTCCCACCACACACTCCGCGATTCTCATTTGGCGAACTTGAGGACCATCTGGTCTGCCCTTTTGCAGAACCATCTTGGAACTCACAACCTTAACAACCAGGTTATGACCATTCGTTCCAGGACGGAGCTGATCCACCTTGGTAAACACTGGCTTTCTCATCGACGATTTTGATTCAGCCATTGCACCTGTGTAAGCAAATACAGTAGTAAATCAACACCATTCCGCTACTTTAAATCGATTTTAGTTTCCCTTAACCTATCACACCATTTTACAAGGTGCAATTATAATTTATAACCAGCAAACAACATATCCTCTTTTTTTTTTTTTCCTTTAAAAAAAAGAAAGCAAATGGATAATCATAATCCAGTAAGCCATAGTTTCTTTTTTTAGACTCAATATTACGATTACAATGCTAAGACAGTAAGACTAGAAGGAATTTGTCATCAATAAATCTCCTAGGATGTATGATTGCCAATTTGCCACTAGGCTACAAACACTTTGATCTTAAGACATCTTTCTACATATATACAATTGCAGCAACACAATTATACAAACAAATCATCCAGAAGCAATTCAGCAAACATAAAATCATAACTAGAAAAACGAGTTTTTTTTAGCAAAAGAGGCTAAAATCAAAATCACACAGCGATCAAAACCCCTAATCGGCAAACCACATCTAAACACCGAATTGAGCTAAAAAAACAGAAACAAATGAAGACGATCAGATACAGAACAGATCTAGTAATGAAAGAGATGAAAATTACCTAGCAGGATGAAAGAGCAAGAAGAAGAGTAGTAGAGAAATCGGGAAATTTTGTTTCTCTGCTGATTTCTTCGTTGTATAGTGTGAATCTGTTTGGGGGAGCTGACCGTCGAAATCGTTGTTGAATGGCTAGTTCGTCTACTTTCGGCCGTTGATCTTCCACATTTTCTCAACCAATCTTGGCCGTACGTTTCTTGGATTAGAATAACTTGATGTCACATTCCATACGGAGTAACATTTAATTTTAGCACGATTAGACGATAATTAATTGATTAATCAATGGGCAATAAGTTTTGATCAAGTTATGCCGTATGAGACCATCTCGGAGATCTCCAACGATGAGTCTTATGTGCATAAGACTCTCATAAGACACATGGTTGAGAGAGTGAAAAATTGGATCTTATCATCTTATGCAAAAGGAAGACTCATCTTATATAATATTTTATTATTATCTTATTATTTTTTTCCTTTTTCTTTTTCTTTTCATTTAGTTGTTTCTTTTATTTGTTTGTTTTCTTCTAACTTTTTTCTTTTATTTTTATTTCAGTTTTGTTTCTGTTAATTTAAATTTTATTTCTTTTTCATATTTTTATTTTTATTTTCATCTTTTCTTTAAATTGATTTATTATTTAATATATTGTATAAAATACCACTATGATAATACTACAAACTCTCAAACTTAAGATCAAGTATGAGAAAAATATTAGGGATGGTATAGATCCCGACGTGAGTCTCAAAGTGGTACGAGAAAAATAAAGACTTGGATTAGTATTATTCATATGTAGCATGTGGTTTTAATATAATTTTCTATTTCAAGTATTGTAATTTTTCAATTTCAAGTATTGCAATTTTTATTTTCAAGTATTGTAATTTTTCAACATTATTGTAATTTTTTAGATTTATTTAATGTTATTTTAATTAACTAACAATTTAAAATAATATAAGATAGTAAGATATTTTACAAAAAAAAAATAGAATAAAGAATAATGTTAATGAAAAAAATAAGAATAAAAAATGTATATTTGAGTCTTATGGTTGGAGATGAAGAAGGGTTTGGGTCTTATGATTTTATGAAGGAAAGAATAAAAAAAATTGAGTCTTATGGTTGGAGATGGTCTGAGTGTGTATGGAAACTCCTTAAACGGTGTATGAGCTTTACGAAACTTTAAGAGAATTTGATACTTGTAATCACAAATTAAAAGTTTTTATAAAAATATAAATTGTACAAGTAGTAGTTGCTTTTCGTGACTTTTTTACATATTGTAAAAAGTTTCATTAAAACCTCTCTTCAAAGAACGAGGAAATAACATAAAATTAAACTACGATAATGATAATGAATATGTTTATTCCACTCATTCCGCCACACTATTACGTTTGTTAGGTAAATAGGACGGATTAAAATTCTAATGTTATGAATTGAATGTATACAATCTTTGAGTACCAACTTCTACTTATTTTTACCAGTTTCCAAACAACACCAAGTAAATCAAAGCACCAAGGTTACAAATTTTCAATGATCTGTTGTGATCTTAAAGAACAATCTTGTTAAAGTAGAGAACTTGAATTATTTTGCAAAGTGTAACAACCAACTATCAAAGCTTTATTCATTTTTAGGAGCAGAGCATGTATATAACAAAGCCGACGTAGTATTCATTTTGTATAGGAACAAATCATGTATATCAATTAGGCTTCCAAATGGGTTGGATCATTGACATGTATAAGGGTAGTCAATCCACCGAACTAATGCTAGACATTGACGAAGATTAGGAGGTTTTGTTGAATGTTATTACAGCACATATAAATTCTCCACATTAGTTGATCAAAATTCAGAATACAGAACCAGTGTCCTTAGTTTTGTTTAGAAGTAAATCCTTAGCCTCGTTAATCTTGGAAGCAAGGTAATGACTTCCACCAGCATCGGGATGGTTAGCTACCACCACCCTCTTGTAAGCCTCCTTGATCTTCTGGTTTGCGGTGGCCTCCCTGGCAGGAAAACAGTTAACCATTAGAGAGACGCACATATAGTTTTAACATATTATCCTGATAATCAGGTAGATCAACACAAAAATTGCTGTTTTCTTGTTCAAAGAGAACAATGAAGTGAATATGCACAACATATGCACTTGAAAACGACCTAATATGCAAGGGATCTAAGCAGTAAAGCATACAGGTGTTTTCCAGATGTTATTTACCTAACTCCAAGAATTAATGCTGCTTCTCTCCTTGTCATGGTCGGCTGAAATCCCCCAGGATAAAATTTACGGAGACGGGGTGCTGCAGGGCGGGCCTTAAATACTTGCCATGCTCTTATCAAGTATCTAGCCCCCAAGGCAGCAGATCCAACAGCAGCACCTATTATAAGAGGTGATGAAGCCTACATAAAGAAGAAACACAAAGCATAAGAATTCGACTTTGTTAACATATTATACAAGGTATTTTTCAAGTATCTTGTTCACAAAGTAAATTTATGCTTCATCCTTTTAACAGAGCAATATAACGAAAGCAGCCTAAGATGAGACTAACCAACATACTCCTTTGTAATCAATATTAGCTTAAGCTTGGCCGGCTGTTGATAGTATAGGCCTGATTATTCTCAACTTTAATATCCGAAAGAAAAGATAGAGACGCATAATACCCTGGTTTGAATACCTTCTTGCCCTTAGATTTTCGTTTTGGCACATAAACTAACAGGTTATATGCAATGTGCAAGAACCTGGAAATACATTCTGCTAAGCAATTCAGTTTCGATTTTTTTATGTGGAAACATACATTAGAATGACTATCAACCAAATGCATTCCTCTATAATATGCCAGAAAACTATTCCCCCACCAGAAATCTACCTAAGAGTACGCGAACACACAAAAGACGAACTGCTCATCTAATTAAGCAATGCACATGAGTAGAGTAACCATAGTCCATAAACAATCTACACTCTACTCTACTGTACATCCCCAATGTTCACAAAATCGATTCACTAACTATTTTCTTATTGCTACCTAAAATCCAGAGTACTATACATGAATCAATATCGGATACCTGAGCAAGTCTAAGGTTAAAATACAATCACCATGTTACTGCTTCACAAACACAGATATATAGCTTTAGCCTTTAGCTAATTGCAGTATCAAATCAAATAAGAAGCTCCATCTAAACTAAAATCCAGCTCAATAAAATTAAACTCCAATGCTTAGGTTTCTACAATTAACATTACCGAAAAGTCCAAATTGCAGAAACAGAAAAAAAAAAAAAAAAGGATAAATAATACTCTAAGATTAAGCAACACTTGACACAACATACCATGTAGTTTCGTGTGTTTCTGCCTGTATAATGAAGTAGAAGATGCAGATCTCAACGCAATAGCCCTTCTCTTTTTCTGATGAGCTGTTGAGTTTTTGTATATTTTTTTCTCTAACTCTGCTATTTTTATCCATCGAGGAAGTGAGAGGAATGGCCTTTTTATTGTGGCCGGAGATTTTGTGACTTGTAGACCAAGAATAGGATTCGGTTGCATAACTTTTTTTTTTTGTTTTTTTTTTAAAGGAATTGCATAACTTCTTGAAGCATCGGGAGAACTGAAGAGGAGTAATTAAAGAAACGGGATATTGAGTTATTGACTCGCACAGCTGGATCAGTCAATTATCTGCATATTGGACTAGTCCAATAATAGTCCAAGTTGGGCTTGTCCATTAAGGAGTTTGTGTTTCATCTGTCGGTAAAAAACATGAACATACCTAATTTGAATTTATTTGTAAAGTTGAATTTGATCTGAATTTAATGGATATAAAAACAATTAAGTAAAATTGAATTGAATTGAAATAAACTGAACCGATCTGAATTAACTGATATGAATTTTGTATTTTGTATCATAAAAAATAACCTAAGTAAAGTTTGATTGGTCTGAGTTGTCTTATTTGTATTATGAAAACAAGTGAGCAAAGTTGAACTAATTTAAATTTGGGTTAATTACAATTGATATTCCTAATACTATTTATGAAGTTAGTGATACATGCTAAACTTATTTCAAGTGGCTAATTGTGTTGTGACTAAAATTAACCTTACACCATTTAAAGAACTAATTTAATCTATTATCTATTATACTAGAAATATTGCAACTAGCGTGTTGCTGCATGCTTGCATGCTATTATTAGGGATTTTTTTTTTTATATTTAATTTTAAATGGTTATTATCGAGTTCAAAACTTCAAATGAACAATGAGATACTCACACGTATTAGACTAACACATAATTTGGGTTTAAAGTTACAATCTGATTTTTATCCTCATTATAGTTTTATAATTTAATTTTCTCTATGACATTTTCTATATGAATTAAGACTAACACGTTTAAAGAGGATATGAAAAGGCATCATCGAAATTAAAACTGAATATGTGGAACTTTAACTTGGACAGAGTTGTAATTAAAATTGTGATTTTCATGACACACAACTACTCAAGCAAATGGCATTATTGCCCTCAACGTATAGAATCCAATCACTGTGGGCTTATCCATTTTCAGAAAGATCTCTTTTCTCATTTGCTTGAATTCGAATCACAGATTGGCCGCCAAGAAAGAGAGGAGTCGATCTTTGACCCTTCTACTTAAACTTTTCATGAATTCCTTGTATAGAAGAACCCTGGAAGAGAAATGGTTGAAGTGTGCGAACTATGGAATAGAAGATTGATTTCGGGATCCAAGTCCTTTCTAAATACTTCGAATCCAGGACTTTTCTACATAATGAATAAGAAAAAAGAGAGAAATGTTAAGCCAACTGGATACGAACTCAGGACCTTTCTACATAATGAATAAGAAAAAAGATAAAAAATATTATGCCAACGGGATTCGAACCCCATAACTATACTTAAGATTGACACATGTGCGCATCAGATTGAATTGAATAAGATTAACGAATTAGATTCAAATTGAAATTAAATTCAACCAATTAATGACTGCTCTAATTTTCTCAGTGTTTCGTTATATACTACTATTAAAAATAGTATGTTCCTATTATTAATTAATTTGTTACAATGAGACATGCATCCAAATTTTAATTTAAATCCAAAATTAGTTTAAAATCTCTCAGATTCCTTAAGTCTCATCTAATATATCGTTAAATTTAGCAATGTTCACTCATATGATCAATTTGCAAGCATCAACCGATCCCAATTTGCAAGCATCTAACAAGCATCCTAACATAATTTGTACAGAAAAGTTCCCGATTCATCACCAATTTACAAGCATTTCAAAGTACAACCAACATCACAAATTTACAAACATCCCAACATCACAAATTACAAGCAACGTCATCAATCTACAAGCATATGATGACCGACTCTTCTTCAATTGGCAAGTGACAAGATATCATCCCAATTATTGCAAGCAGTTCGGAAACATCAACGAAAAGCATCCAAATCGTTTGGAAGCATTCATGTTAATATCCTCGCATGCATCAATTGATTCCTGGTGAAATTGTGTACGAGTGAAATTAATGACGTCAATTTGCCAATTAAGACACTAAATTGAGTTTGTAGAATATAAAATGACATCTAGATTGATCTCAAATATCAATAAGTTCGGCAACAACTTATATTGTTGTCAATATAAATCTGTTTCCATCCATTTGAAATTGATGTGGCTCAAATTTGTATTTGTGACAATGTAAGTAGTTAGTTGGAGAAAATTTGGGAAGATAGTTTAACTTATTAATACTAAAATTAGTAAAATTATCAATTTATAATAAAATATTCAATAAATTGATACCCCATACTATAAAGTTTTAAAATTATTAATTTGATAGAAAGTTTAAAATATAAACATTACTTTACAAATTCTCTCAGAATATGGCGGTGCTACTGCAATTCTATTCCTCCCCATGGAAAAGAAGCGTCACTACTTATTACCATATCACGACTCTAGACTAAAAAGTTGCCACAGCAACGCGACTTTAATGACCTCCCGCCCTTTTTCTCCTCTCTACGCCGCTGAGTTACTGAGATCGATAAGCAGAAATTGATAACACGCCGTGACGGTTCCAGAATTCTAGTATCTTCCTCCTCCTTTTCTCTGTTAGGTTAACTATCTTCTCTTCAAAATCGACAACTACAGCTAGAACTCTAGAACAAGTGCTTTTCATACCTGCTATTCGTCCAGTACTTTTTCCTGAGATTCCATGGAGGCTCACAGATGGGTGTTCAATTTGATTCGGATTCCTGAGCCGAACGAACGCATCTACACCGAGGAATGTTGCGTTTCGTTCGATACTCCGGTATTTCCTTTACTTAAGTGTTGATTGCTACTTACATAAATGAATTTTCTGTAATCGATTCACGCGCTGCTTGCCTGCTTCTGTTTTTATCTGATTTGGAGTTTATCGGTTGATATTTGAGCTAGGGTTTAACGTATGAATGAATTGCGTCCGTCTTTGTGATTTCGGATAGTTAGTGGTTTTGTTTTCATTTTTCTCGAGTATTTGAGATAGCTTCTCTGTTTAATTGCGTTTTGGTGGTGGATGATTCGGATAAGGCATGAGGTTTTTTAGGAACGGAATGGTACTCGTGATGACGGATAAACCGAAACATTATTTCTGTATGTATAACTTTTATGTATGCAGAACCTATGGCAATGACATGTAAAAAGGTTAAAGGTGTAATGTAATGACATGTAAAAAGGTTAAAGGTGTAATGTATAACCTCGTCGACTTAATATACATACACTTGTTAGTTACTCTTAGACTAGTTTATAAGGCACTTCACTTTTTTTGTTCATCTTTTGATGAAACCTTGGTGAGTTGGTTCTGTATAATGTGGACACTGATCACTGAGTCTTGGATGACTTGATATGTGGCGAATGATTTGAGTAGTGCAGTAGAACGGAGACCTTTAAAGTTCTCATTGAAAATGATCGATGCTTTTTTTTTCTTTTTTTCTTTTTCCTTTTTCTTCCCTGCATTTCCATAACTCTATTGTGGCATGTGCATTTCATCTTTAATTTTGTTTTTGTTGTGTTTGCTCAGAAATCACCTGGTGGACTTTATGTGGATATGCATACGTTTCTAGCTTTTGGGAAGGAATATGTTGGTTTGCACTATAATAAGACCAAACACCCGGTCTACCTACATATTGAGGAGAATCAGAAGTCAGTTTCTGAAGGTTAGTTTTCCAAGTGGATAGCCTCTATAACATTAGGTACACTAATAGACTTGCAACTTTAGCGCACTACCAAAATAGGTGCCAATGAGTAACATGTTGAATATTCTGTACTTTTATGTCTTGTATCTGTCTGTTAGAAAGAAATTACATAAGGGCACATGCCACATATTAGGTTCAACATCTAACTATCTTATAGTCTTATTCAGTTTCCTAAAATGTAGTTGGGCACATGTGGATGCTTTAAAAACTACTTTTCATGATCTCTATGAGTGTATAGAATCCAATTTCGACTCCCATTTTTCTTGACAGAAAAGAATAAAAACCACTGAAGTTGCGTAAGGGAAGAGAATTGAGTAATGTGGTGATCTTCTTGGATGTGGAATATATGTATCAATATACTTTACAATCAACATACTTTTCATTGCTCATTGCTGTTTGTAGCAGTGACTACAAAATTCATGGTTTCTCAAGTTTGGCCTGTGTATACTTATAGGTGGTTCAAATAATAACGATCCAGAATATGAAAGGAACTATGAACTTGTCATTCTTCCTGGTCATGTCACCATTTCACTTTCATCTGAGGAGTTGCCGGAGACGGTAAATTCTACGTTACTACGTCTTGCATGCTCACAAGATATGTCTAGATACTTTAATTAAAGGGATGCACATGCTTGTAAGTTCCTACATTTATGCCTCACTTTCAATATGGCAGGTTAGATCAGCTATCTATTCTGTTATTTCAAGCGCTGAATACAATTATCAAGATGCTGTCCAGACTGACGATGAAAAATTCATTTGTGAGCATGCAAAGAATTTGAAACAGCTAGACAACGCGGTCATGATTCCTCCATCCGGTTGGAAATGTGAAATGTGTAACAAGACTGACAATCTTTGGTTGAACTTAACCGACGGATCAATCCATTGTGGTCCAAGCACTTGTTATAATGACTGTGCTCTTAGCCATTACAACATGACTAACTATCCCCTTTTTGTAGAACTTGAATCAATCACTGCTGACACTGCATCAGCTGGTAATGCTTTTTCTTCTCCATTTTCTGCAGCATACCGAATAATTTCCTTTTCAATTATCTCTGTCAATACCTTGATATCCTGGGGAGAATTGGTTGTGAGAGTCAGCTTTCTAGAAGCGTCTTCCTGACTTGTTTGTTTCATCTTGATGACATAAAATCCAAGTTCAGTCAACACAGTAATTTTTAAGTTTCTTTCCTTTCTATATTTCAAATACCATGATTTTCTAGGGGAGGGTAGAGGGTGGTGTTTGCCATGATATTTAGATTTCTGGGAGCATATCCTCGTATTTACATTCAAGGGTAGTTCTAATAAATTGTTTGGGGGGCCCTGAATGACAATAATATAGTAAGAGGTTTGGTTCATATCTACCACACGTTCAACGTTTTGAAATTTTTGTATATCAGAGGTTTTCTGCTATGATGAGGGTTCCGTTGTGCTGGATCCACTTCTAGCACAGCATCTGCAACACTTTGGTATTGACTATACATCCTTACATAAGGTAAAGACTCAGAGGTAGAAAATAGTTGTTGCAAATATGTCGTGACTTAATTCTTGCCTGGACATATCATGATTAGCTAACTTCATGAAGTAGTATATATGAGACGTTATTTTATCTATATGTTAACTCAGGTTCCTCATACTTCTCTGTACCATTCGACGAACTGAGACTCTTTACTAAGTTCCTGTTTACATTAGCTTCCTGTTCATTTTGTTTTCTTTCTTCAATGGATAGTGTTGGTCAATATTTTTTTAATATCATTAATCAGCCTCAAAAGGCAGGTGTCTCTTGTGAATTCATTATCATTGTCAAATTTGTGTTGATTTACAGAATGGGTCATTGTTCTGAGGATAGAATATCTGAGTGTATTTTGCAGTAAAACTTCAAGCAACATAATTAATTCTTGAATTGTTCATGTATGCATCAGACTGAACCAGCAACTGTTGAAAAAGAGCTTATTCAGGATACAAATTTTGACACAAAATGTATTAAAGAGGGTGTTGAGGAAGTTCAGCTGCTGTCCGGACGGGGCTACAATGGCATTACAAATCTAGGCAACAGGTTTACTCTGTACTTCTCTAAAAAAAAAATCACTAATGGTCGTACTGCACTCTCTGCTGTTTTCTTATTCTGATTTCATCATCACAGTTCTTATTTGTCTGCAATTGTGCAAGTCGTGTTCTCCACAATTAGCTTCTGTTCAAGGTCAATTCCTATCCCTCACTTGCATGTAATACTTAATTATGGCATAAATTCAGGCAGTGTTATTTTCATTATTAACCCTCATTTTCCTTTTTATGTTTTTCACCTTTAGATACTATTTTAAACAACCTCTGAATGCTGCTTTTGCTGCAAGCCCAGTTGATCCGACTCTAGACTTGAACATGCAACTGTAAGTAACTAACAATAGGGTGGGTGGTTACATCTATCTTGTTCTGCTGCTCATTTGCTAATGTGGGCAATTTCTTCACAGAGCGAAATTAGCTAATGGCTTGATGTCTGGAAAATATTCGATGCCACCTGCCACGGTATGGCACCATGCAATTTTCTGTCTAAGTCACTTTAGTTTCTCCAAGTAACAGTGTGTTATTATCTTTTCCAGAAAGTCAACGGGAAACAGACAGAGACTGTAACTGTTGTAAGCACCTCCTCATTTCAGTATCCACTTCACTTATACAATTTTTGCCACAGCTTGCATACTCATTTTAGGAATATAACCCCTCCCTTACCTGGGCTTGGGACCGATATAATGTTTAAGCTTCTTTCTCCTTGAAGTTGTAGAGTTTGCAGCGGTGCGATGTTAAAGTACATCAAAATGTTTGGTTGGGATTCATTGAGATTATAAACCGATGTTTTGCTGCTTTTAATTTTCAGAAACAAAATGGTATATCTCCAGGAATGTTTAAGTCGCTAATTGTTGGCAACCATCCTCAGTTCTCGACATCCTACCAGCAGGTTTATTTACATCACATCCATGTGTGTGTGTGTGAGAGACTGTTCGTGCTTTTCTCTTCAGTTGATGAACTATTAAAATATTTTGATTATATGGGTGCAACACTGAACAACTTCTAAATGTATTCATTCATTTGTTGATAGTTCATGTCAGAAATGGTATTTAAATTGTTCACCAAAGGAAAGAAAGATCATATCAATCATCTAAAATTTGTTTTAATTGTCTTTCTCATACATGTTGCTGTGTCTTAGAATATTTACACAAACATAAATGCAGGACGCTTTTGAGTTTTTCCTACATTTCATTGACGAAGTTAAGATAATCAACGCCATGAACCGTGATGCTGACCCCACTAGATGTTTCAAGTTCTGTATTGAAGACCGATACGAGTGGCCCAGTGGCAAAGTTTCTTATTCTAAAAGAAATGCCTATGTACTTTCAGTAGAAATTCCTCTGCATGAAGCTGTAAACAATAGTGAGTATTCTCCTGTCTCTATTCTATATAGATATGCACTTGGTAGATCTTCTGATAGTTCTGTTCATCCAGTGCTACCGTTAATGCACTGTCTAGACTGCTTCACTGCTCCAGAGGAGAGTCATGATTATGCAAGCACTTCCTCAAATGTCAAGACTACTCCAATCAAGTAATTTTCTTCCTCCCCAATGATCACTCCTGGAGAAAGGAGGAGCAAGCTCCGATTTCTCTGTTCTTCTGTCTCTTAGACTCAAGCCCATTGTAAATAGCACAAAGTTTTAGTGGACTTGCTTAATATGATCAAACATAAGTTGTCTTAGGATTATACTTTATAATTGTTTTACTTCTAGGAACCACATTAATTGTTGCCTTTGCAGAACTCTCGGACTGGCTTCATTTCCCGATTATCTGGCAATACAGTTGCAAAAGTTCGCCCAAAAGGGAGACTGGGACCCAGTAAAACTAGGCATGTACTAATCTACCTTCACATTATTTTCTCATAAAGTAATTTGTGGTGAATACTGAGTAGTGTGGTGATTGTTACTTTTGGGATTGATTTTCTAGATGTCTGTGTTGATGTTCCTGAGAGAATTGATATCACTCGTATGCGTAGCAAAATTCATCTACCTGGGGAAGAATTGTTGCCTAGCCCTGGTATGATCATATCTTCTTTGTTCCTTTATGATTCTTCATATATTGAGCCACCATTAACTGTGATTTTTTGTTAAGTTTTAACCTGTCAACAATTTATTTTGAAGAGATGGAAAATTTTGGGAAATACATTGATTATATTAGGTCCTTGAAAGGCGTATACGGAGTTTGTCTTGTTCGCTTCTTAAAGAGTTTTCTTTATTCAATATCTTCTCTTACAAGCATGCTTTGTACAAACCTCTTGTCTTTCTTCTATATACTGCAACTCTGCTTCCTACCATCTGCAATTATGAATTGCCATCTCACTTGGAAAGAAATAATGACGAGCACTTTTGTTCTTAGTCTTGTTCTTCATTACCCTGAATTTGGTCTCATCCTGTTAGGACGATACTATTCTAAGATACTTACATGATCATCACCTCAACACAGAGTGGCTTTTTAGATGCTGGATTCTGTTGTCTGCCAAACATACCTTTATACAATTTTGCTTTGCGTTTTCTGCCTTCTCGTCCAGATTCTATTGAAGATACAGCTTCACAACTTGTGTCAATGGGAGTTCCTGAGCTTCTTAGTCAAAAGGCTGTTATGAATACCTCAAATGATGGAAAAGAGGCAGCAATGGTTTGGTTGCAGAACCATATGAATGATATAGGTAAGCTCATATTTTATTTTATTTTCATGGAGATCTATAAGTTCATTATTGTTTCCATGATCTGCAAATGACAAAGCTTTTCATTCTCCTTTTCGTTCCAGATATCAATGACCCTGTCATAAAGAAGGTGGAAGATGATCTGCCTGATGGAGAAGGAAGTTAGTTTCCCTAAGAAACTGTTTGTGCTTTACTGCTGTTTCGTTTCTTTTTACGAACTACACACCCACACGGTGCCAAAATCTTTGTTCATGGAAGACAAACTCTTTAGCATTTTTGCACACCCACAGTTCCTCATTCATGTTCTCGAACTTAATATTATATGTCAATCCTCTAGTCTCTGGTGCATTTTCCTTGATTCATAATATTCTGTCTAGCACACCAGGATTGCTATAGGCGTCCAAGTGTTTTGTACTAAGACTCTAACATTACCTTGCAGTATACCGTCTCTTTGGAATAGTGAGCCACATTGGTGAAACGTTGCACACTGGGCATTATGTTGCATATATCCACAAACAAGGTAGGTGGGTGATTTTTGATGATGAACGAGTTGCAGTTGCTAAGAATCCTCCAATGAACACTGGCTACATGTACTTCTTTAGGAGGAGTGGATGATTTACTTGTAAATGTAGTTGACTAGTTGCCATGGCCTATAGAAGGAATACAGAATACCGGAGGTTGTTACAAGTACATGGATCAATGAAATGTCCGAAGGGTGGGGCATACATTATGCAAGGATGTACTAGAACACATGCTTTTCTACATCCTTCACCAATCAAAACTTATTGCATGAGATAGAGAGTAGTGACAAGAAAATATGTTCATGTTAAAATAGCATATTAACATAAAAAAGAAAAAAAAACACGCAAGTAAATTACTAATGTATTACGATTAAGAATAAAGAGCACGTCTCATCTAAGAAAAATAGTGAAATTACTGGAAATATCAAAATATGAGTCAAATCAATACTGTATATTTTCTACCCAAACGTTGGGTGTACTACTATACTCTCCTAATATATGTCCATAGTGTTAATTTTTTCTCTGTTTAGAAAAATCACAATTTTTACAAAACTTACTTATAAACGAAAAATACATTTTGTTAACAATATGTGTTTTTCTTAATTACATCTATATTTTTTAAAGAAACATAAAACAATTTATTTTTAATTTAAATATATATGGTCTTCCACAAGACAACTTATTGAAGAATACAAATTCACCTCATAATTCACTCCGAAGTCAAGGATTGTACTCTAAGGCTTTAATTTGTTTTCGCGATGTGGAATAGGAATATTGAACAAACTCTTTTGAAGTGTTGATAGATGCATTTGCCTCGCTTGATGAATAGACCACGTACTTAGACCAATACGCTTGAGAGCGGACCTAAAATAACACTTGTCCCATCTACATATACTAGTCCACAACACAATCGCCCATAAGATATAATTTCATGACTAGTCACTTTACCATACATTCATTTTTGGGAAAAATACATTAATAATAAATGGTTTCATAGCCTTTTACTAACTATTGGAGTAGATTTTTTTATTGAGTTTTATAAAGTAGAAAACTGATGCAGCAAGTGGGATAAGGTTTTATAATTTTATTATTATTATTATTTTTTTTACCCAAATCTCCCATTTTCTTTTTCTTTGTTTTTTTTGAAAACGTCAAATCTAACTACCTACTTCTATTCCTATAGTCCTATACTACTCCCTTACCTCCTTATACCTCCATCGGGATTTGAATTTCCGACTTTTCCTTACTACTCCAACACCATAAACTAATAACTCCATTAGTTTTTTATATTTTGACTCCTCTTTAGTAAAGTATTACACAAATAGGTCCTACCGGTAACTTAGAACATTTAGACCCCTTGGTGATATCATTATCATCGAGATTAATAATAAGTTAAATAATAAAAAAAAAAATACTGTAGAAGTTAATGTGAAATTGATACGGAGAGTATCTAGAATTATTTAAAAGTAAAATTGTGTTATTTGTAATTGTGCCCATAATTAATCTGCAGTTTTGTAATAAATGAAGATAAATAAAAGTAAATAAACAAAAAATGAAAGTGGCAAGTTGGAAATATCGCAAATACTACTAGTACAGAGTACTGTATCCTCCCCAGAGAAAAGTTGCTACCGGAAGGAAATGCGACTTTACTGACTCCCGCCATTTTCATCTCCTCTTCGCCGCTGTTACTAAGGTCTATATAAGATGAAATTGACAATGGTGACGGTTCCACACTTCGAGTATCTTCTTCGGTTCTTCCTCATTTCCTCTCTCTCTTTTGCAAAATTGACCATACACTGCTACGTTTCTACTTTGCCTCTACTTTCTAACCTACTTTCTCGCCGTGTACAGATTAGATTCAAATACCTTCTTCCAGCACCAGGAGCAACCGTGATACGGATTTTGTAGAGGAATTGAGATCAACTGTTTCGTATTTACTTGAGTCTGAATTTATTGTTGAATTCGTGTGCCTTCTGCTCCTTGTTGAATTTACCTGTCTTAGAGTTTGATTCGTTGCAATCGTAGTGTTGAATTTGCGTGTCTGCTGTTTATTGTTGAATTCACTTGTCGTAGAGTAGATTTTGTTTCCGATAGTAGAGTTGAATTTGTGTTTCTGCAATTTGTTCTTAAATGTACTTGTTCTAGGGCTTTATTCGTGTATCTGTTGTTTCTTGTTGAGTTTACTTGTCGTAGAGTAGAGTTTGTTTCCGATAGTAGAGATGAATTTGTGTTTCTGCTGTTTGTTGTTAAATTTACTTGTCATAGGGTTTTATTCGTGTATCTGCTGTTTATTGTTGAGTTTACTTGTCGTAGAGTAGAGTTTGTTTCCGATTGTAGAGATGAATTTGTGTTTCTGCTGTTTGTTGTTAAATTTACTTGTCCTAGGGTTTTATTCATTGCAATGTAGAGTTGAATTCGTCCATATGCGCGCTGTTTATTGTTGAATTTACTTGTTGTAGAGTTCGTTTGCAATTATAGAGTTGAATTCTTTCTGCTGTTTGTTGTTAAATGATTGATGATCACCAGTAGTTGTAGAGATTGATTCGTTTGCAATTGTAGTTGACAGGCACCTGAACCTTAGGAGGGATTTGACAGGTAGCCTTCCAAAAATCTCGGCAATCATATCAGACTTGGAAGGTTTGGGAAAATTGCAATTTTAGTCCCCTAACTCAACATTCTCCGCAAATACGGTTTCAAGTCTATTAAAAAAAATGCAAATACAGTCCCAAATTGAGTTAAAGGACTATATTTTTCGCGATTTTGGTCCCTTTGATGACTGGATCAAATGACTAGGCATACATGTGGACTAATGTGTTTTTCAGTCTATTATTTTGTTTTTCGCGCGCGATTGTAGTCTCCAAACACGAATATATTCGCAAATTGTTAAAAATTCTCATATTAAAAATCTAAGTATCAATTGAAAATCCAAAATTGAATTTTATTTAACTCGTAAAAAGCTTAAAAATATCATACATAAAGTTCCGTTAATTTATTTTTAAAAAAGAAAAAGAAAAAACAATAGTATTATTTTTTCATAAATATATATTTATCACTAATAATATATATATAGTACATTTTTATTAATAATTTATGTATATTTTTAATATTTATATAATTTTATTGAGTATATGATTTATACATCACTAATATATACTCCTTTGATATGTGAAAAAGTTAGTCTTACTTTTATAGTTTTTTATAGGTGAATATACATATATGCTTTTAAAATTTTTATAAAGTTGGATATAAAAAAAATAAATTTTTTTTTTAATTAACTAGAAAGACCATCCATACTTTGGAGAAGGAAGAAAGACTGCCTTTTAAGAACCGGGAGCTCTGACCGGTCGGAGACCGGCCGGAGCTCGGCTCCGATCATGGACAGAGCTGTCCAGATCGGAGCAGCTCTGTCCACACCATGGACAGAGCAGTCCAGATCGGAGCTTCAAAAGCTCCGATCTGGACGGGTCAAAAGCTCCAAATCGGAGCTTTTAATTTGAAGCTCCGATCTGGAGCGTCCGCTCCGCCATGGACAGATTTCCAGGCTCCAGATCGGAGCTTTAAGTCCATGGCGGAGCTTTACAACTCCGCCATGGACAGATTTCAGCTCCGATCTGGAGTTGACGGAGCACTCCGTCATTGACGGAGCTTCCGTCAATAGCAGAGATGGAGCAGAAAGCTCCGTCCACGGCAGAGCTAAGCTGACGGAGCTTTCTCGCTCCATTCCGTCAATGGCTCTCTATCCTTTTTTATTTATTTATTTATTTTTTTATATTTATTTTACTACTAATATTTTCTCTCTTCCCTTCCACCTCACAACCCAAATTCCACCTCACAAGCCACATCTCAGCCACATAAGCAAAAACGTATAAATACATGGTCGTATTTGCCAAAGGGACGTTTTCTGCATTTCCGATTTCACGTGGGACCAAACTTGCGAAGGATGTCGAGTTAAGGGACCAAATTGTAATTTTCCCTGGAAGGTTTTCAGCTGAGTAAATTTCTTTTAAAACCTTGTAAGATTTGCTGCAAGCAGCAAGTATTTTATCGGAAACTCTATCATAAGATACTTTCCGTTTCGTGTAATCATAGGAATGATCATCATCATGGATGTTGGGACATCTAGTTATGCGTTTTGTAGGAGTAGAATCCGTATCATCATATCTAATGTGGTTTTCTGGAACCACTCTACTACTACTACTACTCATTACTCCTTGGGGCTGAGTGGACATACCTAGGCCAACCTTAACTCTCTCGTTTATACCGCGATATGGAACTAGAGTTAATGCACCAAGAGAGAGTTGCCCAAACTACCAGAAGTAGAAGAAAGCAGGTATATTGTGATTGGGATGGACTGTTATTAAGTCCAAAACACAATGAATCAAACAAGATGCAACAAAATCTGATGATACAAGGTGCCAAGAAGTGAGAATGAGCTTAGAATAGGAGCTGTTATTCAGTAATCGAATTTTTTTTTTCTGAAACGGCTTTCAGTAATCGAACATGAGAGTTAACAAAATCTATTTACATATCTTGTTAAGTAGTAACAAAGCAGAGTTCAAAACACAATCAATCAATCATATACGAATTCTATTATTCCAACTTCCCAATATATCGAAACTAATATGGAGGAGGTGCGGAATCTATTCATCTACTACTATATTAAGTTAATATATATTATTATTAATATTCTCGAAATCGATAACTAAATCACACACAAATCGAAATCAGAGGTAGATTATTACTATTGGTATTTGTACTTGCTAGAATTGATATCTTCCTTTAGTCACTAAGCTAAACACTAAATCTCCAACAAGGAAAAAAAATAAAAAATAGGGAATTTTACATCCAATACCCCTACTAGACACTCTAATTACGTCTAACCCCCTCTTAGTCAATCTATTACATATGTGTCCAAAATCAGTTTATTCCATTGACCAAACTAAATGGAAATTTAGACCAAACATGACATTAGCATTTTTATTGCAACTAGGCCCTTTGTTTCTCCTTTTTAATTTCATTCCTCTTCCTTCCTTGTTCTTTCTTCTTCCTTCCTTTTTTTCTTTCTTTCCTCTTACCTTCTTAAGAACAGTGGTCGGAGCTCCGGTCAGTCGGAGTTGTACACTCCGATTGATCGAAGTTGTGACTTGCTCCGATTTGATACATCTCCCATCGATCGGAGGTGTGACTAGCTCCGATCAGATCGGAGTTGCGCAGCTCTAATCTGATTGGTGTTGTTACCTGCTCCGATCACATCGGAGCTGCACAGCTCCGATTTGATTGGAGCTGTGGCGGCAGAGCAAATCAGAGTTGTGCAGCTCCGATTTGCTGTATTTTCTTTTTTTTATATATATTTTTTTAATTTGTTTGAGTGATATTTTAAAAAAAATATTTATTAGGGCTTAGTTGCAATAAAATTTGGGACAGATTTAGAATTTAAAGAAGTTATATGCTTTACGTTGAATTATTAATTGTCAAATTGGTAAAATTAAAACAATTTGAGGCTAATGTGTAATTAATGAAAATTGGAGTTGTTTGGTCAAAGTCAGAATTCAATATTTGACCAAGGGTAAAAATGTCTTTACATTGATTTAATTCACCAAAAGTCAAATTCGTGGGTTTAGGTGTAATTAAATTTATCTAACAAGGGTGTTGGATGTAATTGTTTGACTAACCGGAATCTATCTGTAATAAAATGAACTAACAAGTCTAATATATGTAATAAGGCCTAAAAAATAATAAGCTAGATTTAAAGTCCATAATAACCATCAAAATCTCCACACGCACGGCTATTTTTTCGGTATCTATCCTATTCCCAGCTTCCTCTTCGCCTACAACTTCTTGCCTCTTCTTCTTCTGGCCGTCGCTCTACTTTCCCCAATATACAAAGAGTCTCCATTCATCAACATCTTCTAAAAACTGTGTCGACCTTATTTTAATTCAGTTTCATCATCTCGGTTCATCTTTTCCCAAATCACGAAATACTTGGTTGGGAGTTTAGAGAAGTAAAAAATTGATCAAACCCTCCAACCTATACTACAATTGATACATTACCCCCTAACCTATTAAATTTGATACTTAACCCCCTCAACTATATAAAGTGTTGCAACATACCCCCTATATAATATTTTACTATCAATTTAATATTTTTCATTCAATTTAATATTTTCCCTTCAATTAAATATTTCCGTTTGATTCCAAATTAATTATAATACATACCGAAAAACTAATTTTGAGTATTATAATATGAAACTATACGATTTTCACTTTTATAATATAATATAATATAAGTTCAAATATTATTTTTCCGGTACAATTAATAAAAATATTATTTTTTCACTTTTATAATATAAATTGTATTGGAAAAATAAAATTTAAACTTATATTATAGAAGTAAAATCTTATATTTTTATAATATAATTTTAAAAATTAATTCTCGGTATGAATTAGGATTAATTGGAGTCAAACTGGCATATGTCGTAACATTTTAAATAGATGAGGGAGTTAAGTATCAAACTTATGGTAATATCTCAATTGTATTAAAGTTCAGTTGGTTTGATCCTTTTAGAGAATTGTGTGGTTTGGGTTTGATCCTTTTAGAGAATTGTGTGGTTTGGGTTTTTCTTTCACAACCACCGTCACCGTGAAAGGTAATGCACCGTGCTCTTCTTCTTTGACTCTTTCCTAAATTCTTATTCTCCACAACTGGGGAAGGTACAAATCTTTCTCTATTCAGCTGACATCGTCGGAAGAAGAAGAAGACATAACTGGTAAAGTGCTTATTTATTTGTTTTTGGTTCCAGTTTGGTCTGTAATTATGTGTCTTGATTCATCAGTTCAATGTTTCTTTCTTGATGTAACTGTGAGATGAGTGTATAATCTTGCTGCGATAATGTAATTTGGAAAAGGGAATTTCAAATGATTCAATTTTTATGCATAATAGTATGTGCTTTTTGCTGCTCTACTGGATAAAGGTAACAAGAAAGAAAGGATCTTTTTGGTTTTGCGATTTTTGATTTTGCTTACATTCCTGTTCAGGTTAGTTAATTTTTAGTCTTAATACGTTACTGACTGGAATATTGATTGCTGATTTTGATTATCATTTTCGAAGGCTATAGGACGGTTAGAGAACTTTTCGTGATGGCCATGTTCTTTATGTGTAACAAACACTATTCATGTTTGAATGTTTTCAATTTGTGAGTTCAAGATAATCTATTTGGTATGTGCATTGTGCTTATCCAGCTTACAGGTTTTCATTTATTTGTTTGGACTTTAGACAAAATCCATTAGTTATAATTTACTACTTTCTTTTGGTTGGATTTAAAGTGTTAGAATCTCCTAAAGGAGGCGAAACTGGTGTAAAACATAGATTTGTTGATATGGCCATCAGGCTATTCTTTGTTTTGTTCAAGGCCTGGGTTACAGTTGAATATTGATTTGTATTGCAATGTTAGTGTATATTTAGTAATTTTCCTTTCCTGTATTCCAGCATCCAGGCATAGTTTCTTCTTATAGTTTATTATTGCTACTGTCTAACTATATACACCTGCACATTGTAAATTTTCAACTTGTAAAAATGCCATGGGATGATGAAGTGTAAACTTGATTGACTCTATGTAGTACTCTATTGATTTTACACAGTGCAATAGAGCAGTATTGAATATGTTTATGTAGTCTTTTCTTGTGAGAAAACTAACTAGACCTTTTATCCCAATAAATCGGTGCAGATTGATTGTGCATTTGAATTTCTGTTCTAGATTTAAGAAGAAACATGGGTGAATTTGAGCCGGTCAGCCGCGCCTGTGTATAATTGCTGGAAAAGTTTCAACCTTCTTACGGGTTCTCTGCAAATCTATACTGCAAAGTTGCCGCATTTGTTGAGCATGTGGACTGTGGTCATCTTTCAGGAGTTGGTTACTCACTTCGGGAAATTGTTCAACTGTTACAGGTGAACAATTCCATGGCCAGGACCACATGACTTTCATTATGAATTTTGATGAAGAATGGCGTGTGATCACGTGGTATTTTAGTTTGGTGTGCTACCTTTATGAGCTGTGATATATTTGCAGACTGATTCTGTTCTGCTAACGCTCTCTTCTACCTAGGATTTGTGCTTCATATAGTTTAAGGTACTGGTTATTTTATGTCATGTTTGCCACTTATATGAAACTATGTAGTTGTGGATGGGATTTTGTGGGGGAAGCTGGGTACGGGAGTATGGATGGGATTTTGTGGATGTCGTGAATTTGGTGGGTATCAACTGTGTTGTTGATTACGGCTCTACCATTCCATCATCGGTTTTTCCGGTTGGCACGGAGGTGAGCATCATCGGTTTTTCCGGTTGGCACGGAGGTGAGAGCAGGATTGATTGTTATCATTTTATTGTTTTTTTTATTAATGTTTTGTTAGGGATTTTGATTTTCGATTGCAAGTGTTTGAGATTTTGATTTGCGATTGTGTGTTGATCTATGTCTGAATTTTTAAATGAAATTGCAAGTTCACCTGCTTAGTTTAGTAGAATATGAAGTTTTTGGAGCTGTTTAGATCATTATTAGAAGCTCTTTATACTTAAACTGTTTGTCTGTCGGTGAACGCTTTACCAATATTTGTGAATCAAATCACAATTCAAGTATTGCATCTCTCTATGAGCGATTGTCATGGTTGAAAGCTTCATATGAAAATATAAATATAGAGGTGGTTGTTTTGTGTAATACCCAAACTAAATGATACTCCATGCACTTTATGATGCATGTAGAATGAAATTAAAAATAGTTATACACTTTAATATTTGACAAGGTATCTTAAAATTGAGTTTGATGAGCCTAATTTTGTTAAGCTTTTAGTTGGTCAGCATGTGAATTATTCTTTTCAACTCATTTTGTTTGTGAATTCTAGCAATAATTTATTAGCTGATACGAAATCAACATAGAGAAACACTACAAGAGATTTACTTTATGTGTTTATTCTAACAATGTGAGGCTTCTGATGTGGGACAGGAGTGTTTCTCTGCCGTGTTGTCATTTATATTGCTTCCGAGTTTTTATACAGGTGGCGGTACTATGTTTACTTGAGCTTTTGTTTCATTCCTACTGTGTTTCATATCGGGTTTTTGAAGCGGTGTCTCAGAGACTTGACTGGTTTTGCACCCTGGTGAGTGGTGAGTCTACATGGAAGGGCCGATTGGAGTGGAGTCTGGAGTTGTATGCTTGTGCTTTGCTGCGATTCTGTCGGGTTGTGTATTGTTGTGGCTTATGAGGTTAGTGTCCGGCCATCTGGTGCGCATGTGTTGTGCGGTCGGCTATTATTTTGATGGCTTACAAATGGAATTTTCAAAATTTGGAGGTGAGTTTCGTTTTCTAATGTTTGAATGGCATACATTAGAGTGTTCTTTTGTTTCATTTTATTGAAGAAGGTACTGCTCGATTGATGCATAAATTTCTTTCCTTTTACTTTCATAAGGATTGAAAATGTGGATATACAAAACCATTTTCGCAAGAATATACAACTACATACTTTGGGGTTGCTTGCAGTTTTAGTGGGGCGCTGCCCCTTGTCAGCTGACCTGTTGTTAGCCATCTCTTGTTCCACAGTCTTATTAAGTATGAAGTTTCTTGTCTCTGCTATGGGTCTCTGAGGTGTGATGAGAATGTAATGGAGCATTATGATTGTATGGCTTTCATACCAGTTGGAAATCATAACACCTTCAAGGAAAATTGGTGAAGAATGAGATAAATTAAGGAGTTTGAGAAGTCAACTAAAATGTCAAAATTTAATCCAGTGTTGTATCTAGAGAACAATTTATCCATGTTCTATTTGAGACACTTGAGAATGAATAAATGAAGAGGGGGGGGGGGGGGGGGGGGGTAACGCACTTACAATTGTTTTTATGCAGGACTTCATTAGTTCCGCGTGCCTCAATTATTTTCCATAACTTGCAGTGGCAAGCAGGATCAAGGCAGCAAGGGACAGCTGCTGGTTTTGAACCAGATAAAAGCAACTGGGGCTGGAACTGGTTGGAGAGATGGATGGCTGTACGGCCATGGGAAAACCGCTTTCTAGACACTAGCCTTAAAGATGGAGTGAAGATTTCTGATGATGGTCCAACTGAAGCCAATAATGCACCAGCACCTCAGATAAAGTCCACCTCGAAGAAACCTTCATTAAATATTGCAAATGGGTTAATAGTTCCTCGCTCAAGCAATAATACTACTTTATCGAATGGCTCCAGTACTTCACCCGGCAGGTTAATTAATGTTCAAGTTAGTAGTCAACCTGCTGGGCAAATGAAAGTGAATTTGGATACTTCCACACGCTAATTAGCAGGAGCAAAGTTGTGTATTGTTTTAAGAGAGATAAGGTAAATGCATGGACAACTAAAGTCATTAAGCATATTCATTTCATGATCTTGAAGTATTTGAAGTCCATGTTGCACTGTTGGCAGCTGAGCTCAAGTAGCAAATAAGTTACACTTGGTCCAGCCATTCATTGAAGGAGGAGGAGTCTGGTTGTGTTAACCTTCAATTGTTATATGTTTTCTATTTTATTGTAACATTGATCATTTTGTAATTGCATCATGGCATGTATAAAATTTCTGGTGTGACTTGCTATCTCAATTTCGTGACGCCTTATTGATATCTTGAAGTGAATTTTCTTTTACTACTGAAATCAATAGGCCGAATCTGTCACGCAAGCATCATCTCTAGCATTCTTAACGTAGGCTTCTCTAGCTGTGGAGAGTTATTTGGTTCTGGTGTATTGTGTTGAGCACATTATAAAAATAACACAACAAAATTCAACCATACCTAATGGCTAATAACTCCATCGAGCATATTTTGTCATTAACAAAATTTAAAAAAATTATAATACTAGAAATTATCTCTTTGTCACGTGCAGAGCTGCATTGAAGATTTCGAAATTGACTGTTTCGAGAGCCTAAAGATGTTTCAGATGGTTCTTATCTCATCACAACAGGAATACTTTTCGTATGTCTAATATCCTTCAATTCAAAACTATTCATTGCATGACTAAATAAACTATATACATTTAAATGATATCGTTTATGTTAAAATTAATTACTTAATTAGTTATTTATAATTTTTCAGTTGGTGACGTTTAAAGTTATTATGTGAAGATTACATATCTATTCGGTATACGTACTCCATTCATTTTGTATTAATATAAGACAGATTGACTATAAATATATCAAATTGTTGACTGTTAAAAATGTGAATACAATTGCACATAATTACATTTACATTACACTCGTCAATTACAAAGAAACCGTAGCACACGCTATAAATTCTAGTATATCATAAACCACAGTTCGGTCAATCAACTGAATTTCATGAATGAACGAGACCACATATACATAATTAATATATGAAGAAGCAATTAATAATAAATCAACAAACGTACAAACATGAATGATCATTGGGCGAATAAAACACAACTGATAGATAGATAGATAGATAGCATCGATCGAGTTTACCTTCCAAACGAAATAGCAAGACATCAACTGAATTTCAAGCTTACAGTGACAAGAGAGAGAGAGATTCTGAGCTAAGCTAGATAAAAAGGTTCTAAATTTATACGTCTATGAGAAAATATGAGAAAGATCGTCAAACAAGAAGGAAAAAGACTACTGGCCCAACCGAGAGGTTATTCCTCACCGACCACGTACATCTCCATGGTTTAATCTTGTGCGCTTCGGCCTGAGTCTGTACGGTCTTTTTCTTTTTTTTGTATGATCGAAAAGGTATTTTAAGATGTTATATATTGGCCCACTTATAACAACATGACTAAATGGTGTTAACAATATATGTGTTTATCTTAATTACATCTATATTTTTTTAAGCAACATAAAACAATCTAATTTTGATTTAAATATATATGGTCTTCCGCAAGAATACTTATTGAAGAATATAAATTCACCTCATAATTTACTCCAAAGTCAAGGATTGTACTCTAAGGCTTTAATTTGTTTTTGCTATAGAATAGGAAAATTGACCGAACTCTTTTGAAGTGTTGATAGATGCATTTGTCTCGCTTGATGAATAGCCAACGTATTTAGACCAATACCCTTTAGCGAACCTAAAGTAACACTTGTCCCATCTACATATACTTAGTCCACAACACAATCGCTCCTAGGTCCTTAGATATAATTTCATGACTAGTCACTTTGCCATTCATTCATTTTTGGGAAAAATACATTAATAATAAAGGATTTAACTATTGGAATAAATTTTTTGTATTGCGTTTTATACTGTGAAAAACTGATGCAGCAGGTGGAATAAGGTTTTATAGTTTTATTATTTTTATATTTTTTTACCCAAATATTTCATTTTCTTTTTCTTTGTTTTTTTTGAAAATGTCAAATCTAACTACCTACTCCTTCCCATACACTACTCCCTTACCTCTTTATACCTCCACCGGAATTCGAACCCCCGACCTCTCCTTATTACTTATCGAACACCATAAACTAATACTCCATTAATAAATATTACACAAATAGGTCCTACCGGTAACTTAGAACATTTATACTCCCTTGGTGGCATCATCGAGATTAATAACAAGTTAAATAATGAAAAAAAAAAATTATACTAGTAGAAATTTAATGTAAAATTGATACATAGATTAGAATTATATGAAAATAAAATTTGTATTTATTTGTAATTGTACCCATAATTAATCTGCAGTTTTGTGATAAATGAAGATAAATAAAAGTAAATAAACAAAAAATGAAAGTGGCAAGTTGGAAATATCGCAAATACTACTAGTACAGAGTACTGTATCCTCCCCAGAGAAAAGTTGCTATTGACGGAAAAGCGACTTTACTGACTCCCGCCATTTTCATCTCCTCTCCGCCGCTGAGTTACTATATAAGAAGAAATTGACAATGGTGACGGTTCCACACTTCGAGTATCTTCTTCCTCATTTCCTCTCTCTCTTCTGCAAAATTGACACATACACTGTTACTTTTCTATCTGAGATTCATACTTGCCATTCGTCCAGTACTATTTCCTGAGATTCCATGGAGGCACGGCACAGTTGGATTCGCAGATGGATTCGGACTCCTCAGCCGAACGATCGTTTCCACACCGATGAATGTTGCATTTCGTTCAATACTCCGGTATTTCCTTTACTCGAGCGTTGATTGTTACTTTTAGAATTGTTTGTAATCGATTCACACGCTGCTTCTGTTTTATCTGATTTGGAGTTGATCGGTTGAAATTTGAGCTAGGGTTTAACGTATGAAGGAATTGCTTGTGATTCCGTGAATTTAGTGGTTACGTTTTCATTTCTGCTTGAGTATTTGAACTAGTTATCTGTTTTTGTTACGTGTTTGATGGTAGATGATTAGATTGAGGCATGAGGTTGAGACTTGAGCACTAAGTTGTGTAGGAATGGAAGGATACTTGTGAATTGTGATGACTGATACAATGAAACATTCATTGTTTCTGTATGTATAACTTATATGTATGTAGACTCTACGAAAATGGCATGTAAAAGGTTAAAGGTGTAGTGTATGACGTCCTCAGTTTTATATGCGTACACTTGCTAGTTACTCTTAAACTAGTTTCTAAGGCACTTCACTTTTTTGTTCACCGTTTGATGAAACCTAGGTGAGTTGGTTCTGTATAATGTAGACAGTCTGATCACTGAGTCTTCCATGACTTGATATGTGATGCAAGGTTTGAGAAGTGCAGTAGAAGCGAGACATATAAAGTTCCCATTGAAAATTATCGATGTTTTTTTGTTTCTTCCCTGCATTTCCATAACTCTATTTGTGGCATATGCATTTCACTTCAACTGTAATTTAGTTTTTGTTGTGGTTCCTCAGAAATCACCTGGTGGACTTTATGTGGATACGATGACGTATCTAGCTTTTGGGAAGAATTATGTTTATTGGAACTACATTAAGACTGAACACCCTGTGTACCTGCATATTGTGGAGACTAAGAAGTCAGTTTCTGAAGGTTAGTTTTCCAAGTGGATAGCCTTTTTAACATTAGGTACACTAATAGAATTGCAACTGGAGCACAATGCAAAAATAGGTGCCAATGAGTAATGTTTTGATTGTTATCTACTTTTATTTCTTGAATCTGTCTACTAGAAAGGAATTACATAATGGCACATACTACATTTTGGTTGTAGGTTCAGCATTTAAGAATCTTATAATCTTATTCAGTTTCCTGAAATGCAGTTTGGCACACATGTGGATGCTTTAAAAACTGATTTCCGTGATCTCTATGAGTGTAATAGAATCCAATTACAACTCCCATTGTTCTTGACATAAATACATAATAGAATAAAAACCACTGAAGATGCATAAGGGAAGAGAATTGAGTAATGTGGTGAGAATGAGCATCTCTGAGGATGTGGCATATATTGTATGAACATAATTTACAATCAATCCATGAGTTTGTTTCATAAGGTTTTTGAATGAACTGTTATTGGCTGATGAGCAATTTTGTACCTTCTTCGTTTTTTATTTATTTTTTTTTTTTTTGGATTCACCAAATCTTTTTCTTTAGTGCATTCATTGCTCTTTGCTGTTTGTAGCAGTGACCTATGAAATTCATGCTTTCTCAAGTTTGGCCTATGCATACACTTATAGGTGGTTCTAATGATACCGATCCAGAATATGAAAGGAACTATGAACTTGTCATTCTTCCTGGTCATGTCACCATTCCTCTTTCATCTCAGGAGTTGCCGGAGACGGTAAATTCTATGTTAATACGTCTTGCATTCTCACAGGATATGTCTAGATACCTTAATTAAAGGGGTGCACAGGCTTGTAAGTTCCTACATTTATGCCTCACTTTCTCTATGGCAGGTTAGATCAGCTATCGATTTTGTTATTTCAAGCACTCTTCCTCTGCCTGGGATGTTGCCGGAGACGGTAAATTCTACCGTTACTACATCTTGCATGCTCACATGATAAGTCTAGATATGAATTAAATGGACGCACAGGCTTGTAAGTTCTTACATTAATGCCTCACTTTCTCTTGGCAGGTTGAAATGGCTATCAATGCTGTCCGGACTGATGATGTAGGCGTAATTTGTGAGCATGTAATGAATTTGAAACAGCTGGACAATGGGGTCATGATTCCTCCATCCGGTTGGAAGTGTGAAATGTGTAACAAGACTGAAAATCTTTGGTTAAACTTAACTGATGGATCAATCCACTGTAGTTCAACCACTTCCTTGAATGACTGTACTGTTCAACATTTCATCATGACTGACTATCCACTTTCTGTAAATCTTGAATCAATCACTGATGAGACTAAAGTAGCAGGTAATGCTATTTCTTTTCCATTTTCTGCAACCTACTGAAAAATTTCCTTCTCAAATATAAATCTCAATACCTTGATAACCGGGGTGGGTAGAATTTGTGGTGAGAGTTGGCTTTCTAGGAGCGTCTTTCTCCCATACAACTGCATGACAAAAACTTTTTACGTATGTTCCTGACTTGTTTGTTTCATCTTGATGAGATAAAATCCAAGTTCAATTAACACAGAAATTTAAGTTTCTCTCCTTTTTATATTTCAAATACGCTGATTTTCTTGGGGAGGGTGGATGGTGGTGTTTGCCGTGACCGTGACAGTTATCTTGGTGGGAGCATATCCTTGTATTCAACGGGTAGTTCTAATAAATTGTTTGGGGGCTCCTGGATGACAATCATTTAGTAAGAGGTTTACTTCATTTCTACCACATGTTCAACATTTTGAAATTTTGGTACTTCAGGGGTTTACTGCTTTGAGTGTTCAGACACTCTGGATCCACTTCTAGCACAACATCTTCAACACTTTGGTATTGACTATTCATCCTTGCATAAGGTAAAGACTCAGAGGTAGAAAATAGTTGGCGCAAATATATCGTGCATTAATTCTTGCTTGGACATATCATGATTATCTAACTTCATAGTATGTATGAAATGTTATTTTATCTATATGTTAACTCGGTTCCTCATAGTTCTCTGTACCATTCCAAAAACTGAGACTCTAACTCTCTTTACTAAGTTCCTCATAGTTCTCTGTACCATTCTCTATGGCAGGTTAGATCAGCTATCGATTTTGTTATTTCAAGCGCTCCTACTCTGCCTGGGATGTTGCTGCCTGGGCTGTTGCCGGAGACGGTAAATTCTACCGTTTCTACGTCTTGCATGCTCACATTATAAGTCTAGTTAATGAATTAAATGGACGCACAGGCTTGTAAGTTCTTACATTAATGCCTCACTTTCTCTTGGCAGGTTGAAATGGTTACCAATGCTGTCCAGACTGATGATGAAGACTTCATTTGTGAGCATGCAATGAATTTGCAACAGCTGGACAATGGGGTCATGATTCCTCCATCCGGTTGGGAGTGTGAAATGTGTAACAACACTAAAAATCTTTGGTTAAACTTAACTGATGGATCAATCCACTGTGGTTCGATCCCTTCCTTGGACGACGACTGTACTCTTAGCCATTACCACATGACTAACTATCCACTTTTTGTAAATCTTGAATCAATCACTGATGAGACAGCAGGTAATGCTATTTCTTTTCCATTTTCTGCAACCTACTGAAAAATTTGCTTTTCAAATATAAATCTCAATACCTTGATATCCTGGGGTGGGTAGAATTTGTGGTGAGAGTCGGCTTTCCAGAAGCGTCTTTCTCTTTTACAACTGTATGACAAAAACTTTTACGTATGTTCCTGACTTGTTTGTTTCATCTTGATGAGGTAAAATCCAAGTTCAATTAACACAGAAATCTAAGTTTCTCTCCTTTTTATATTTCAAATACCCTGATTTTCTTGGGGAGGGTGGATGGTGGTGTTTGCCGTGACCGTGAGAGTTAGCTTGCTGGGAGCATATCCTTGTAGTTCTAATAAATTGTTTGGGGGGCTCCTGGATGACAATAATTTAGTAAGATGTTTACTTCATTTCTACCACATAGTCAACATTTTAAATTTTTGGTACTTCAGAGGTTTACTGCTTTGAGTGTTCAGACACTCTGGATCCACTTCTAGCACAACATCTTCAACACTTTGGTATTGACTATTCATCCTTACATAAGGTAAAGACTCAGAGGTAGAAAATAGTTGGCGCTAATATATCGTGCATTAATTCTTGCTTGGACATATCATGATTATCTAACTTCATAGTATGTATGAGATGTTAGTCTATCTATATGTTAATTCGGTTCCTCATTGTTCTCTGTACCATTCAAAAGACTGAGACAGTAACTCTCTGTACTAAGTTCCTATTTAGATTAGCTGCCTGTTCATCTTGTTTTCTGTCTTCAACTGATAGTGTCGAACAATACTTTTTTAATATCATTAATCAACCTCAATATAGCATATGTCTGTTGTGAATTCATATTATTGTCAACTTTGTGCTGATTAACGGAACATGTTCTCTTTCTGGGGATTGAATTTCTCCAAGTGTATTTTGCAGTAAAACTTCGAGCAGTATAATTAATTCTGGAATTGTTCATGTATGCATCAGACTGGACCAGTAACTGTTGAAAAAGAGCGTATTCAGTATACCAATTTTGACACAAAATGTATTAAAGATGGTGTTGAGGAAGTTCAGCTGCTGTCCGGACAGGGCTACAGCTACACTGACTCAGAGGTAAAAAATAGTTGGCGCAAATATATCGTGCATTAATTCTTGCTTGGACATTATCATGATTATCTAACTTCATAGTATGTATGAGATGTTATTTATCTGTATGTTAACTCTGTTCCTCATAGTTCTCTGTACCATTCCAAAAACTGAGACACTAACTCTCTTTACTAAGTTCTTGTTTAGATTAGCTTCCTGATCATCTTGTTTTCTGTCTTCAACAGATAGTGTCGGACAATATTTTTTTAATATCATTAATCAGCCTCAATATAGCAGATGTCTGTTGTGAAGTCATTATTATTGTCAAATTTGTGCTGATTTATGGAACGGGTTCCCTTTCTGGGGATTGAATTTCTTTAAGTGTATTTTGCAGTAAAACTTCGAGCAGTATAATTAATTCTGGAATTGTTCATGTATGCATCAGGCTGGACCATCAACTGTTGAAAAAGAGCGTATTCAGGTCACAAAATGTATTAAAGAGGGTGTTGAGGAAGTTCAGCTGCTGTCCGGACAGGGCTATACTGGCATTATAAATCTAGGCAACAGGTTTACTGTACCTTTCTAATTTTTTTACTAATGGCTTTACTGCACTCTCTGCCGTTTCCTTATTTTGATTTCAACATCACAGTTCTTATTTGTCTGCGATTGTGCAAGTCGTGTTCTCCATAATTAGCTTCCGTTCAAGGTCAATTCCTGTCTCTTCACTTGCACGTAATAATTAATTATGGCATAAATTCAGGTAGTCTCATTTTTGGTTAATAACCCACATTCCCCTTTTTATGTATTTCACCTTTAGATACTATTTCAAACAAACTTTGAATGCTGCTTTTGCTGCAAGCCCAATTGATCCGACGTTAGACTTGAACTTGCAACTGTAAGTAACTAACATTAGGTGGGTGGTAATATCTATCTTATTTTGCTGCTATTTGTTAATGTGCGCAATTTCTTTACAGTATCAAACTAGCTAATGGCTTGATGTCCGGACAATATTCCGTGCCATCTGCCAAGGTATGGCACAAATGCAATTTTCTGTCTTAGTTCACTTTTGTTTCTCCAAGTAACAGTCTGTTATTATCTTTTCCAGAAAGGCAAAGGGAAACAGACAGAGACTATAACTGTTGTAAGCACCTCCTCATTTCAGTATCCACTTCACTTATACAGTTTTTTGCCACAGTACTGCGTTATACAAGCTTGTATACTCATTTGAGGACTATAACCCCTTCCTTAACTGGGTTTGGAACCGATATAATGCCTCATGCGATGTTGAAGTAGATCAAAATGTCTCACTAGGATCCATTGAGATTATAAACCAATGTTTTGCTGCTTTTAATTTTCAGAAACAAGATGGTATTTCTCCTGGAATGTTTAAGTCGCTAATTGTTGGTAGCCATCCCCAGTTCTTGAAATCCTGCGAGGAGGTATAGTTACATCACATCCATATGTATATATATACTAAAGCTGCTTTGAAATGTGAACATGTTAACTGCACAACTTGGCTGCATAATACTGTTTGTGCTTTTTCTCTTGAGTTGATGGACTATTAAAATATTTGATTATATGGTGCAACACTGAACAACTTCTAAATGTATTCATTCATTTGTTGATAGTTCATATCAGAATTAACCATGATTCAGAAGATAAAAGGTGTTCTTGTTGGAAAGAGTATTTTATTTGTCATTACGTATGAACTGATTACGAAGTGCTTAGAAATGGTATTGAAGTTGTTCACTGGCGAAAGGAAAGATCATATCAATCATATAAAATTTGTTTTCTTTTGTCTTTCTAATTCATGTTGCTGTGTCATAGAATATTTACACAAACTTAAATGCAGGACGCTTCTGAGTTCTTCCTACATTTCGTCGACCAAGTTAAGAAAATCCATGTCTTGAATCGCAACACTGATCCCACGATATGTTTCAAGTTCTGTATTGAAGACCGATACGAGGGGCCCAGTGGCAAAGTTTCTTATTCTCAAAGAAGTGCCTATGTACTTTCAGTAGCTATTCCTATGCATGAAGCTGTAAACAATAGTGAGTATTCTCCTGTAGATATTCCAAATAGATATGCACCTGGTAGATCTTCTGATTGTGCTGTTCGCCCAGTGGTACCGTTAATGCGCTGTCTAGACTGCTTCACTGCTCCAGAGGAGAGTCATGATGATGCAAGCACTTCCTCAAATATCAAGGCTACACGAATCAAGTAATTTTCCTCCTCCCCAATGATCACTCCTGGAGAAAGTAGGAGCAAGCTCCGATTTCCATGTTCTTCTGTCTCTTAGACTCAAGCCTATTGTGAATAACTCAAAGTTGTAATGGACTTGCTCAATATGATTAAACATAAGTGGTCTTAGGATTTTATACTTCATAATTCAATACTTCATGTAACCACATTAATTGTTGTCTTTTCAGAACTGCTGGCCTGGCTTCATTTCCTGATTTTCTGGCAATACAGTTGCAAAAGTTTGTCCAAAAGGAAGATTGGGACCCAGTAAAACTAGGCATGTACTAATCTACCTTCACGTTATTTCCTCAGAAAGAAATTTGTGGTGAATACTGAGTAGTGTGGTGTTTGTTACTTTTGGGATTGATTTTCTAGATGTCTGTGTTGATGTTCCTGAGAGAATTGATATCACTCGTATGCGTAGCAAAGTTCATCTACCTGGGGAAGAATTGTTGCTTAGCCCTGGTATGATCATATCTTCTTTGTTCCTATATGATTCTTCATATATTGAGTCAATTGACATTGATTTTTTGTATAGGTTTCACCTATCTATAATTCATTTTGAAGAGATAGAAAATTTTGGGAAATACATTGATTACATGAGGTCCTTGAAAGGCGTATATTGTCTTGTTCACTTCTTGAAGAGTTTATTCAATTACTTCTCGTACAAGCATGCTTTGAATGAACCTCTTGCCTATCTTCCATATACTAAACTCTGTTTCCTACCATCTGCAATTATGAATTGCCACCTCATATTGAAATATATAATGACGACCACTTTCGGTGTTAGTCTTGTTCTTCATTACCCTCAATTGGGTCTCACATCCTGCTGGTAAGATACTAAACTAGATCGGTCAGCTTTACGAGTCTAAGATACTTACATGATCATCACCTCAACATGGAGTGGCTTTTAGATGCTAGATTCTGTTGTCTTCCAACATACCTTTATACAGTTTTGCTTTTTGCTTTGCATTTCCCGCCTTCTTGTACAGCTAAAGAAGCTACAGTTTTACAACTTGTTCAAATGCAATTTCCTGAGCTTCTTTGTCGAAAGGCTGTTATGAATGCCTCAAATGATGGAATACAGGCAGCAGCTGATTGGCTGCTTGAGCATCAGAGTGATATGGGTAACTCATATTTTATTTTTTTCCATGGAAATCTGTAAGTTCATTATTGTTTCCGTGATATGCAAACGACAAGGCTTTTCATGCTCCTTTTCTTTCCAGATATCGATGACCCTATAACGGTGGAAGATGATCTGCTTGATGGGGACGGAAGTTAGTTCCCTAAATCTTTTAGAAGCTGTTTGTGTTTAACTGCTGTTTTGTTTCTTTTTACAAATTACACACGCCCACACGGTGCCAAAATCTTTCTTCATGGAAGACAAATTCTTAAGCATTTTAGTGTAGCCACAGTTCCTCAGTCAATTTCACAACTTATTATGATTTCTCAATTGTTGCCTCTTGTCTCTTGTGCATTTTCCATGATTCATAATATACTGCGCCTAGGACACCAGGCTAAGACTCTATCTTTAGCTTGCAGTATACCGTCTCTTTGGAATAGTGAGCCACACTGGTGAAACGTTGCACACTGGGCATTATGTTGCTTATGTCCACCAAAAAGATAAGTGGATGATTTTTGATGATGAACATGTTGAGGTTGTTGAGAATCCTCCGATGGACACAGGCTACATGTACTTCTTTAGGAGAAGTGAATGATGCACTTGTAAATGTAGTTTACTAGAGTAATTGCTATGGTCTATAGAAGGAATACAGAAAACAGGAGGTTGTGACAAGTACATGGATCGACCCTAAAACTTGTTGCTTTATGTCTTCTCTGTAAATGTTCACACTTTGCATGAAACTGAGATTATCTTCTGCCATGGTGTGGTTCTGGCAGGGCATTTTTGTATTACCACAAATTTTGATGTTCATAGATACTACTGCGTTTACTCTAATATACATGCTCTATTGAATGCCCCCAACCCCCAAGTTGTTTACATTATGAAGTAAACCAAACATTATATGGTGCGCAAACAACCTATCATAGAAGAAATAGGGTGGGCAAACATTATGCAAAGGTGTACTTCATGCTCCATCAATCAAAACATAGTGCATTAGTGGCAGGAAAATTTCATGTTAAAATAACATGTAACATAAAAAATAAAAAATTTACTGGATCATTAATATATGTCACAAAGAATAATAAAATGTAGATTCACCATAAAACAAAAAATTATCCTTAGAAATCTTTTTGCTTTGCGATATGAATATGGAATAGGAGATATTAACCAAACACTTTTGGTAGATGCATTTGCCTCTTAGATGAGTAAGTTACTTAGACCGAGATCATTGAGCGGACTCCACACTCATCTTGGCTACATATAGTCCATAGTTACCCCTAAGGTATGAATTCATAATTTGCCAATTTAACATACATCTATTTTTTCAAGTATTCAACATAAAATTGAAAGAAAAAAAAAACATAAAATTGAAAAGTTGACCAAATCTAGTTAGGTGAGTAAACTAGTGTTCATGGATTTCGCTCACAAATAAACACCAAAAACTTCACTCTCAATGAGTAGGACTTGTGATGTGAGGGACAATTGTTTCGATCCATTTCACTTTCAATTACTTCGATTTCTTTTGTGTAGTAAAAAAACCTTCAAAAACCAAATTAACTGGAGTTATAAGGATGGTCGAGTGGTAAATGTGCTAGACTATCACATGAGAGGTGGTTTAGGTGTATTTTGAGTTATAAGGTGGTAAAAGTGTAGTGTAGAAGCAGAAGTAGATTAGTTATATTTGACCGTTTAAAAAGAAAAACAAATTAACTAATTTTAGGTTTACCAATTTCCCTCAAGTCGACAACTAATATGTAAGGTGAGTTTCGGGTTTAGCGGTTTAGGGCTTGACACCTACTTGTATGCGTCCCCTCTTTAAAATACTCTTCTTTTTTTTCTTTTTTATTTTATCAAACTTATATTATGCCATTATACTCTGCAGCATTATGGTCCATTTTGCCACATGCAGCAGCAGCCATAATAAAATTCGCTCTTTAAAATACTCTCTGATCGAGTAAAAACTAAAAAACACAACTTCAATCAAATTAAAAAAAGTAAACGCAAGTTTACGTCACAGGTAAATAAATTAAATGAGTTGACCATATACTCTAATTCTAATTCAATTTCTATTTTCTACTTGCGAGCCAACCGGAACAAACCAACTCCAGACCACTGCACTCTCCGGAAACAACCGTGATGGCGAATCCAGCTCCGACCGTTTCTGAGGAAGAACAATGGAGAGTACAGAGCCAAGTCTTCCAAATTTACCAACTCGTCTTCAACCTCCCGCCTCACGCTCTATCTGTCCAGTTATCTATCTCCTCACTATACAACACACTCTTCAATTAGGGCTTGCTTTTACTCTCAATCACCTCTTATTTACCTTACTTGTTTGTTTCCTGCAGCTTTGAGCTTCGTCGCGAGAATCACATCGAGTATCTAGTCAAGAGCCTCAAACATCTCGGCCCTAGCTTTACCGTCTTAGATGCAAAGTAATCTTCATCACTGACTGCTATCTATTTGTAGTATTATTGTCTGATTTTTAGGTTTTCGATTTTATGTATTCTGAATTATGTTTTGTGTATTTGTTGCAGTCGACCTTGGATCTGTTACTGGATCATTCACTCAATTGCTCTGTTAGGGGATTGCCTTGACGATGAACTCGAGAACAGTGTTGTCGATTTTCTTAGCCGTTGTCAGGTTTATAGCTCTCCACTATTGTTTTTTTTATCGGGTGTATAATGTACCTATCGAATCCAGTAGTTTATGGCAAATATGATTGGAGAGATAAGTGTGTAGAATAAGTACTTGTTGTTGTTGTGTTATGTGTTGGAGTGGTGGGGACTATAATAAAGTAGTAAGAAAAACTGGACAAAAAGGGAAAACGTAAAGAAATGAGTGGGATGGGATGGAGATGTTTGTTTGTATGCTTCGATTTATGTTTGCTTGTGTAAAAATTCACTTACACTTAGAGATAAGTGTGTAGAATAAGTACTTGTTGTTGTTGTGTTATGTGTTCGAGGGGCGGGGACTATAATAAAGTAGTAAGAAAAACTGGACAAAAAAGGAAAACGTAAAGAAATGAGTGGGAGTGGGACGGAGATGTTTGTTTGTATGCTTCAATTTATGTTTGCCTGTGTAAAAATTCACTTACTCGAGTAGTTTAAGGCAGCTAGTGATGCTTTCAGATGTAGTTGTGTCATAGCATGAAGTTTGCGGAATTGGCATGTTTGATGGTTTCATTGTAGGCCAACATTTCTTAGGAAAGTGTCTGTAAAACTTTTAAAATTTGACATGACGTTGTAACTGCTAGGTTTGTCATTCGATTCCTGTTTACTAGTGTATACTTCACTTACCAAATAGTTTCAGGCAGGTAGCCATGGGTAGGAGATGTAACTGGGCTGTAGCTAGAAGTTCCTAAAATTGTTATTTTTCGATTGTTTCACTGGTGGTCTTCATTTCTTAATGTGCTCTAGAAATTTTAGTCTCTCATCTGCTGTGTGTATCTTAAACATGGCACAATGTCACATTTAACTTGCAAAAGTGCTATTTTAATTATTTTGCTTCCTATTTTAGATTAGATAAGAAAACAAGCAGATTCATACCTGGCCATGCAATTCGGGATGCGAACCTAACTTAGAACCTAGGGAAGCTGCTAAAGTATTCTCTGGTGAGACTATAGATAAAAGTTTGATCATGTGCGCGCTCTTGATGGCTTAAAACCATGTTATCCAAGTTTGATTAAGCAACTTTACAACAAGTTGTTCTACTCATTGATGTACGGTTTGGTTCCTCCTAATTTTATATCCGATCTACATTTATCCAATAATTTTACTGAGACAACGGTTTCAGGATTTAGTTTCCAAGCTTTTCTAAGTATCCAATTTTAGTTCCTGACGCTCATGTTAGCCTAGTCAGATTATAAGGCGATCTGTGTTAAGGGTCACTTTAAATGGGATTCGATCACATGGGGGTAGGTCAACTCTAAATTGTCTCTAATCATGGTCCTGTTCAGTGCTGTACATTTTCAAATTACAGGATAAGTAATTTCAATTTTCTTTAAATTGGCAGGATAGACATGGTGGATATGGTGGTGGACCAGGTCAGGTGAGCTAACTAAATGTTCTGTTATTTTGTAAATATAGTCGATACTTGAGAGTAGTTCTTGCTAAGTAAAGAGTCTATTCAATTTCAAATTTTCAATAGTATATTATTCCTCTCTCTGTTTCTGTTTTTTTTTGTTTTCCTCTATCCTCCCGAAGCTCTTGATTTTTTCTGAGCTGCATCATTGAACTTTACCAAACTATATATGTAGATTAAATCTGCTAGAAATGTCACTTAGAGGTATAGTCGTATTGGTCTGAAGCAATTACAGTGCTTTACTAACTACATATCTACCTCTTCTAATTAAACTTTTACTATCTTCAGTTGCCTCATCTAGCAACAACTTATGCTGCAGTCATGACACTTATTACTTTGGGCGGTGAAGTATCTCTGTCATCTATTAACAGGTTGTCTACCTATTTTCTGCTGTACTATATTTACATGTATATGTTTTTTCGATTTTTTTAATGTAAATTTCTCTTTATCTTCCAGGCAAGAGCTGTATGGATTTTTGCTAAGGATGAAAGACATAAGTGGTGGCTTCAGGTATGAAATACTGTCCGCCTACTTTGAAATTTGAATCGAGGTGTGTGTGTTTTTAAGTGGAAGTGCTCATGTCCAATTTATATTGCATGTAACATCTTTTGATGGTTATTCCACTCTTTTACATGCCTAGCTTCACCGTCTTTTTTCCTTTTTTTCTTTTTCTGTGATGGGTAAATAACTAAATATGAAAAGCTTAAGTCACTCAGAAGGCCACCTGACAAATTAATGCTTATGATGCAATCATGTGCAAAGTATGGTATTAGAGGAATACAGATTTTTTGTTCTAGCTCCATCTAGCATTATCTCCCCACCCCCTCACATTGATGCCCTCAGACTAAAGCATCCTGTTCTAGTCCAGTGATCATGTTTGAATATATTCGGTATTCTATGACTAGCTTCAACCATAGAACATTTATCCCAAGTACATAGAGATTAAGTAGCCAAGAACAACTAGTTCTATACTAGTTATATATCTATCTAACAAATCTCCATGATTCAAAGTATTGTGTATGATTTCTTGTGATCTCGAGTTGAAATTAAGAAGTTCATGTCTTAATACCATTCAGGATGCATGATGGTGGAGAGTTGGATGTCCGTGCTTGCTACACTGCTATATCTGTAAGTTGTGAGATCATCAAGTTAGTTTGTTGTTGGTCATAAAATTGAAAATTTTGATTCAATCAAATAACTGGCAATGGATACTCCGTCTGTTCTGCTTGGAAGTCCTATTCGGGTGGGGCACATGATTTTAGGAGAGTTGGATAAAATATTAGTCTAAACTGTGAGTTGGTGTATTGTGAATAAAGAACGAATTATCAATTATGAATAGTGAGTGGTCGAGAATGGATAATGAGTGGCGGGGATATAAAGTGATTGAAAGGAATGTGAGGTTTTTGCATCAGGACCTTCAGAAAAGTAGTGGGGCAGATGGAGCATATACTTAAATATATTACATCTGTTGGAACTAGGGTGCTGGTTTTTCCAGAAATGATTGTATACTTGGTTATACTTGAAAGTGCCATATCTGCAGAGAGGAGCTGATTTATGTGTTAATTACTTGATATACTTGACAATTGACATGCACGTGTTTATCTGAAGAAACTTGCTGGTACATCACGAGATTGATGATTAGTTTGATTGTGATATAAAGTAATTAAATTGTACTCCATAGTGTGGGATTCGTTCGACTTTATTACCGGCGGCCTTTGTTGGATGTCATGGATAAATTAGGCCAATTACTGATGTGCTATGCAACAATGTTTTCCTGTTTTTGGTTTATATCTGGATGAAGTGCACTACTTTTTTTTAATTAGTGCATTTGACAATGGTTTTTTATGCTTATATTTCCTGTTTTTCTTACCGTTCGATTATCTTGCAACATTTAGGTGGCTAGCGTGCTTAACATTTTGGATGAGAAGCTTATTCAAGGTGTTGGAGATTACATCCTAAGGTTTGCCGCTGCACCTAAATGTTTTTATTCAACAGTACGTATGTGTGATGTGGAGTTTGGTTATATTTTCAGTGTTCTACATTAATGTAGGATCATCTAATGTTATTCGAGTCATGTGAATTTTGATGGTCCCTTTCACATTCTGTGCCTCTTTTATTGTTCGGGGGCCCGGGGCTCATTTTACTTTATCTTCTCTTTAGAGAGAATTTTTTTACTTTAAATGTGATTACATAATTTTATAAACCTTGATATCTGTAATTGGTGTTACCGTGTGTTTGTAATATTACTAAATGCAGCAAGCATGTGTGTGTGTGTGTGTGTCTGTGCATTTTTTAACATGCAATAATCTTATGAAAGCCCAATGTAATGTAGCTGCCAGACCTATGAAGGTGGAATTTCTGGTGAACCTGGTTCAGAAGCTCACGGTGGGTAAGTACAATGTCGGATGAGATGAATTTTTGTTTCTTGTACTCAGTCTGTAGTAATCTCTTGCTCTTTAGGTGCCCATAAGTATGATGCATTCATCCTTATCCTTGTATGATTCGGATCTGTTAGGTACACCTACTGTGGTTTGGCTGCAATGGTTCTGATCAATGAGGTCAATCGTTTGAATTTACCTGCATTAATTGTAAGTATATGGTCTTTTAAGTTATTTGGTTCTTAAAAATCATCTACTATTAAATACTCCATCCGTCTTTTTACAAGTGATGTTCCTTTAGTATCAATATTTCCTTTATATATTTTCTTTTTTAATCGACCATATCTTACCACTTATCCAGAATTGGCTGGTATTCAAACAAGGAGTGGAATTAGGGCTTCAAGGAAGAACAAATAAGTTGGTTGATGGCTGCTATTCGTTTTGGCAGGTGAATGTTAGATCATTATTTTATATGTCTAGATCATAATGCATAGACATGTAATGACGAGTGCACTCATTTCACTAGGGAGCAGCAGCTGCAATAATTCAACGACTAGATTTGATTGTTAATGAACAACTGGGAATGCCCAATGATTTCAAGGATATCTGTAGTACAGACAGCGAACTTGATTCTACGAATTCCAATTCATCTGGAGAAGAACATCAGGAGGCAACAACCTCTGCTGTAAATGACACCTGCCAACTTAGTAAAGAAGGTAGATTGAACAGCTTCAGTACACTTTCTAAGAAGACATGAGGGTTTTGTTATCTTATTTCGTAGCAAAAATATTTGATAGTTGTACCCTGAAGTTGAAAGTATACTGATATATATTACACCATGCTAGTATTGATAAAAATCATTAACCACATATCTGTACCTGGTACCTTTGGAATATCACAAGTTCGCAACAGTGGTTAGTATTGATAAACAAAGACTCCATGTTAGTGTCTATGCTTTACCGTCTGCTGGTAGAGGGATAATCTCATATACGGTGATGGTTCTAATTAATAAGCATCTATGATCTTTCTTGTACCAGGAAAACATAACACTTCTCTTCCTACAGCAACAAATAGTACTGGTTTTGATTTTATCAGAAGACCTGTGGGAACAAGACCTTTTATCAACACTATGGCCTTGCAGCAATATATTCTCCTCTGCACCCAGGTAATCTGCAGCACCTTTCGTTAGTAGAGCAAATTTGTGCAATACCATAACGTGACCTCTAAGCACCCTGACAATGGATGAAAACAAGATTGAGGAAAAAGATCGACATGTCAAGTTTAGTGGTTTACTGATATGGTATGGTTGATGCAGGAGGAGGCAGGCTTCAGAGACAAACCCGGGAAACGTAGAGACTACTACCACACATGTTATGTTCTCAGTGGACTGTCCTTGTGCCAGCATAGCCGCGTGAAACACGCGGACTCTCCACCTTTGCAGAGGGATGTTATGGGACCTTACTCCAATTTGCTAGAACCTGTACACCCTCTATATAACGTTATCTTGGACAAATATTATGAAGCCCGTGAGTTCTTCTCTGGATAATAGCAGTATTTCTGATTCAGTGGGTGTTTTGAAGAGCTTTCTGAGTTGCTTTCTGCTGCTTGCATTGCCTTGCAAACATGGTTATGGGCTTTCCTCCAAGCATAACAAGAAGTTTTCTTGCTCAAACGACTTCTATGTCTATGTTGTACTCTATCCAGGGATTTGCTGGACTATGGATTATAACTTTTATGAACATTGAACAAGTATAATAGTACTGTAGTGTATATTGTTTATTTTAATAATGAGAAGCAATTGTTAGTACTTATCAACATATTCTGGTATGTGTAAATGTCCTCAATTCATATTATTATTGTTGTTGTTTTTTAATAATCGAACCATTACAATTTCACAAGTAGCATTACAAAGCTAGTAATAAATTATAAATATCCCGCACTTGGCGAGAATTGAACCTATGACCTCTAGTGTCATGACATCTCAGTCTAATTATTATTGATGTTGTTAATTGTTACTATTATTCGTGTTTACTGAGTCAGGCTCTGTTCTCTTCGTTTGAAAAAATTTAAACTGATCTGAATTGAATTGAATGGATCTGAACTGAACTGAACTTATTTATAGTATAAAATGTCATTAATCAAATCTGAACTGAACTGAATGCATCTGAACTGATCTGAATTGAATTTAAAATAATCAATTTTCAAATGGAAAGAAACCTCAAATCATGCGGAAAATATATGAAAACCTCTTTCTAAATAGAACACTAAGGAAATATATGAAAACTTTTTTTTTGTTTGTTTCCTAAATATAACTTGACACAAATGCTTAGGATTAAAATAAAATGAGACGATAAGTACATGGACATATGCAAAGCAAAGTTTGTCATATTAAACGTGAAAATTGGATATTGTGATTGTGAAGACAAAAGCCAATAATATTAGTGTTGTGGTACTAATTTTGTAGTGTTGTTGACTTAAATTAAAACAGAATCCTCCAAAACCATCGTAATTGTTATGTTATCGGCTACCACCGCCCTGGACTCCAGGGCCTCGAGCATAACTGACAAGATTTCCACGTCTGGGACCCACAATTACCCAATCTAGATTCTAGAGTCCAGTGTGAAAGTTCCATCACCCATACAAAACCACCGGACATTTTCTCACCAACCAAAAAGAAAATTATTTGTACCAAAATTTATTAGTTCATGTGAAAGTGTCATGTGTCAACGTCATATGATGGCTAAGTCGGGTTTCTCTGGTCCAAATGAACTTTCAAAATATAATTTGTTACTACTATAATATATTGTAATGATAATTTTTCTTAAAAATGATTACATTAAGGAAAAGATGATAAAATATATTTTTATATTAAATTTATTTACCAACAAAATTTACAAATAAAGTTCAGATCGGTTTAGTTTCATTCAATACCGTTCAATTATTTTCAACCGAAAAAGAGAACAAAGTCTAATTCACGTTAGAATTTGAGTGGTAAAATGGAGTATATGTATATATATTTGATCTGACGTGCTAATAATGTGTAATAATGTGTCGTTTGATTTATCGACGTCGAGATTGGCAAAATATTATTCTTAAATTATAATAAAAAAATATTTATTAAGTTTTTTATATTATAAAAGTACATGAACTTTCACAATATAATATTTTTAAATATTTCCATTTAAAAGTAATTAGTGCTCAAAGTCAATTTTAAAAACTCAACGGCACATAATTAGGGGACCGAGGAAGTATAAAAATATACTTTGGTGGGTGTTAAAGTTGGTTACAAATTTTATTGGTCAACTCTCGCGAGACCTTAAAATTGCGACACAAGTTTTCTCACGATTAAATTGAATAAATTTCAAACATAATTTAGAAATATGAATTTAACTTAATTTGAAATTAATGTGAGTTTTGAAATGGAAACAAAAGAAGCTTAGAGATTGTTTGGAGCTAAGTTAAAGAAAAGTAGTAAACAGATGAATAGTGACCTCAACTAAAGAATGAAGATAAAATTGTGTTTGATGTTATTTTGGAGATAAATAGGTGTGTAGAGTAGGATAATAATTAATAATTATGAGTATAAATGAATATTTTTTTAGTTGTACTAGGTATGAAATTTGAGGAGAATGGAGGATATGGATGATATGGATATGGAGGATGAATGAAAAAGAAATGAAGAATGAAAATTTTATTGGAGTTACATGCTAGAGATAGAAAAGAGGAAAAAAAAAAATGGTAAAATGAGGGAGGAGATAAATGAGGAATAGTGAGGGTCATTCTGTTTCAGCCTTTAATCTATCCTCTTGGTGGATGCGCATAGTACTCGTAGCTCTCTCTCTTTAGGATCCATCAGAATTCCCTTTTCTATAATTTTCTATAATAAAAGTCCAAACAAAAAGGGGTCTTTTTCAGTTAGTGTTTGTTTTGCAAATGATTTTGAAACATTGATTCTGTTGAAAGTTGAATAAAATTGATTTTAATCAAAAGTCATCGATGTTTGCAGTTTTAATAAAAAAAGTCAATGTGTGTTTTTAGAACCCAAAAGCATCATTAGAGATGTTTCTCAAATTTTGACGGTTAAATGATTCTTTTAAGAAAAATTACCGCAGAAGTTGACAAATCAAACACTTAAATTTCAATTTTTCTACTCCAAAATCACAAAATTAATTTTACTTAAATTTCAATTTTTCTACTCCAAAATCACAAAATTAATTTTTTTTAGCATTTACACAGTCAATTCAATGAGTAGTTTAAACTTAGCTCCAAAGTCCAAACAGTCTCTTACTCTGCGGTCCACTCTGCGACCCCGCTGAAAACAAGAAAAAGGAGAAGGAAAAGTAAAATGACTTTTGTTGCTGAAGTCCTCCTCCATCCTCCATTATAGCAACAAGTCCTCCTCCAGCTTCAACTCAACTCAACTCTTCATCATCTACTACTACTACTACTACTACTACCGGTTAACTAACATGACTACTACTAGTTCACCAGAAAACCAAACCAATCACCATTCACCACCAGAATCACCACCACTCCAACTCATGCTACAACAGCAACAAAACCACACCCCCAATCAACTACGCCAACCACCACCCCTCTCCGAGTCCGACTCCGACCCGGACTCCACCAACCACATAACCCTCTCACCTTCCCAGCTCGCTTCTCCACCTCACTCCGACCACATCACCCTCTCTCCCCACCACTCGCCGGACCACTCCGATTCCTCTTCCGACCACACTTCCGTACTAGTATCTCACAGACCATCACTCGAAAATCAGAACCAAACGCCTCACTCCGACCACATCTCTTTCTCTCCTCCACCTCACCACGAGAACAATAAGCCGACGGTGTACAGGAACGTGGCGGAGCAGCCGGTGGCGATTCGGAGCAGTGTTTCACTTGATAAGCCCGTGCCGGTGGTTGAGAAGACCGGTGCTGGTGGAGATGTACGGCGGAGGTTTAGTCCGAAGTTGTCGATATTGAAGAGAGGTGGTTTGGGGCTTAGGGTTTTGGGGTTTCTGTTTTGTTTGGTGTCCTTTGCTGTGATGGCAGCTGATCGGAACCGAGGATGGGCGGTTGATTCCTTTCACCGTTATATTGAATTCAGGTAGAATAAATTATTCTAATTCGTTTTCGAAATTTCAAATTGGTGTTGCTTAATTTCATTTCTGGTGTTGGCAGGTATTGTATGTCTGTGAATGTGATTGGGTTCGTTTATTCGGGTGCTCAGGCGATCCATTCGTCTTATAATTTGGCGACTGGAAAGTATATTTCGCAGCACCAGCAAGTCAGGCGGTACTTTGATTTCACCTTCGATCAGGTGAGCGGTGAGCTCTTTTATTATGTCAGCTTAATTGGCGAAATGAGTCTGTGTTACATGAACTCGCTACCTAGTAGCTTACCTCATTTTGACCGTTCGAATGAAGTGAGCCTGTTACGTGAATTAGCTTAGTAGCTTAGCTTATTTCACTGTCCGAATGGTACATGGTAATTTAAGGGCTGGTGGTCTTGGTTTTTTTATCAAGAACAAATTTGATTACAAACTAGTTTAACATATAAGTGTTTTTTCCTGTTTAGGTAATAGCAAATGTGGGATGTGTATATATGCGAATCCTCGTTGGTGAATTTACTTCATTGTTTAACTTTTGCTGAGGGACACCTTTTGGTTATCCAATACTAGTCTCCTTTTTGGTTGTTTCTTGGATAAATTAGGAGTTGTTGATTAGCAGGGACCACAGGTTAATGATTTTACTTTCACTTTCATTATACTAATAATCAAAGTCGTAACCTATTGCTAAATCCAAGGTCTTTATGGTTATGATTGCTGAATTCTTGCTGCTTAAGGTACATCATAACAAGATTCATTTAGGTTGAAGGAGAATTTAGTGATGACATAATGCCTTTTAGGCTTTAGCTGTCTGTCAACAGTTGATGCTCAGAATCAGAAGCTTTTTTGCCAATATTCTGTTCCACTTCCCCAGTTGCTTGCTACTTTTGTGAGTTTAAGCATCTAGTGAAGAAGAACATTAAAAAAGAGATGCGAATTCTCTTTTCTGTGAGCACTATGTCTGTCAATGTAGAATAAAGAGAGGAATATCTAGTACAGTATACTTCTATTCATCAGTCGATATTTCTTCACTTATGACCCTATGTAATGTCCATTTTCAATGGTCTCACTTTCGTTTATTTTAAATATCTACGTTTCCTTTTCAGATTTTATTCTTTATCCATCAAGCCGTTATTGCTTCTTGGCCGTGATAATAATGCATACAAGAGTTGTGTATCAGTGTCTGTAAATGAGGATCTGAACTAGGTTTCCATCATCTTATATATGAAGTTTTTCACCTACGTATGTGTTCTTAATGAACAAACAAATGATACACGATTAGTGAGTGTAAAACCAAGATTTGTTTGGCACTATGGCTCACCACCATATGAGATTCGATTAAGCAATCTACGCTAAATTTCTTGAGATGTCTGCTGTTCGGCGAGGGTGCTGTCAACAGCTTCTGCGTAAGTCATAACTTTTTTGTTCTAAAGTAGCTTATCTTCTCGAAAATCTAGCTATTCGAAGCAGAAAAGAAGTTTGTTCATTACACCAGCTTCTAGGTCCTGTTCTCTAGAACTAACAAGTAACAACATTGTTTGTGCACTTTTTATGGCGAACGCTTCTTAAGACGTTGACTTCGTGCCTTAAAATCTTTTGTATTATGTTGCCCAAAGTTGATTGTGATTTACATACATCTCTATCTTAGTTGATCATGCATGTTATTTGCTTTCGCAGATAGTTGCTTATCTACTGATTTCAGCATCTTCATCAGCAGCCACTCGAATAGATGACTGGCAGTCCAATTGGGGGAAGGACAAGTTTCCAGATATGGCAACAGGTTCCGTAGCAATGTCTTTTCTCGCGTTTGTTGCTATTGCCTCGAGTTCTCTCGTTTCTGGCTATGCTCTTTGCACATCAAAATCTTTGTAAGCTCGCCCTCAGCTTCCTCATGAAAGATGATCTATTTTTTTCCCCCCTTTTCTTTCTGAGCACGCAAGAAAGCGAGCCACATGTACCGAGTCATATATATGTTGCATTACTACTTGTAATATTGGTTATAAGTTCTCTCCAAAAATGTAGTAAAAGCTGGTGTATGTTGTTCTAAGCTAGTCACATCACTACGCCATTGGTATATGAAATTACAAGCAGATTTGTACTATTTAAACAATTTAAACAGTCACTGAGATATCTGCTTATCAATTTTGTTGGTGTACTGAGAGTGTAAGGATTCTGCTTATATGCGCTGTTGAAATGCAACGGTCCAATCTATTCTCAAACCGGACTTTACTTTATATCGGGTGCCATACGGGTTTGGGGCATTACTGATTACAGTTTGGATCTGATAGTATATGGACTCCGGGTAAGACCATGCCATTGAAATTTGAAATCCTTGAGAATTTTGAGAATAATGATTATTTTCGATAAGATTAATGTATTTTATTTTAGAACAATTATTGTTTAAGAGGTCTTTATTGTGCAATTTTCTAAAAAATAGAAAATGAAATATATAAAATCATACTTGCTCTGTTTTTTTTTAACAATTGTTTTACTTGATTTTTTCAAATATACTTTAGTTATGATTTTTTTTAAATAGACATTAACAATATATAATAAAATAATATAGTACTTCTAAAAGTATATGTTATTTAATTATGGTTGAAATTCATTTGGAAAAGTGAGGAAGTTTAAAAATTTCAGGAAGATTGTAAGAAAAACATAATAATAGTAGAAATTTTTAGATAACGAATAAAACCCATAGATTTATTTCCTTTTTTTTTTTAATATTCCTTTCGTTTTTTTACAATCTTACCATTAGAAATACCCAAATAAGTATTTTCCAAGTAGGATTAGAATTGAATACCTTGTGCTTGAAGGAAAAGCAATCTGACCCTATAAATAGGGACTAATAAGGAGCTCATCAAGTCTTTTCTACGCTATTCTATTGCTCTACTAGCTCGTACTTCTACTTCTCTGTCCCTCAAGAAATCTCGACAATGGCCCTAGCTAGCCCGTTAAACTCTCAAGAAATCTCGACAATGACCGATCTACGTCAACTGTGAACCTGGGCTACAAGCTTCACCTTCCCAAAATCACCATGCTCGCTCGCAACGCGGAGTACAACCCTAGGCGATTCTCAGCTGTCATCATGAGGATCCGGTTACCGAAAACCACCGCCCTGGTCTTCTCTTCTGGAAAGATGGTGTGCACCAGAGCTAAGACCGTAGACGATTCAAAGGTGGCCGCAAGAAAATACGCAAGGATTCTCCAGAAACTCGGGTTCAATGTATCCTTCAAGAACTTCAACATTCAGAACATAGTGGGATCTGCAGACGTGATGTTCCCTCTCCAGCTCGAACGTCTTCAAGTTGCTCATGCCGCGTTCGTGAAGTATGATCCGGAGATTTTCCCTGGGTTGATATACAAAATGAAGAAGCCATCCATTGTGATTCTGTTGTTTATGTCTGGGAAGATGGTCATCACTGGAGCTAAGGCGACCGAAGATATATTTAATGCGTTTAACAACTTATACCCGGTTCTCACCCAGTTTCGGAAAATTGTACGCAAGTAAACTAGATAGATCAACTAGCTAGTAGTATGTTTTTTCTTGTTCTACTAGTGTAATGTACAAAGAAGAATTTATTCGATCGGAAATTATTCATGATTGAATTTAATGTTTGTGGATGAATCGATTTTACTATAATTTGACTTTGCTACGTACGTCTTAGCTAGATTTCCTATTAATTAATCGAAATGTTATTTTGAAATTATTATTCACTTAGATCTCTATATATTTTGTTAATGATCTATCTATTCGACAAAAGAATTAGGAAAAATTACTATGATCATCAAGCTCGTGTTTGAATACTGAAGTAAACATTAATGTTAGTTTTTGTACACCTACTTAAGCATGTATGAGTATTTCATATAGAGGAATAAAAATATTGAGCAATAAAAACTTGTTTATTAAGTTGGCCTCTGTACATATATATACTATACTCTTTTGAGCTACAAGTTGAAGATAAATACAACTCTATACAATATCATGATTAGATGATTAAAAGAATTTTTGTACTAATGAACATCCTTAATACGCCCCCGCAAAATAGACGTTCCATCAGCAACGCAAAAGCTCAAAACGGAGTCGAGAAAGCGGCTTCGTAAGCACATCAACAAGCTGATCAAGTGTGTTCACGTAAGAAACAGAAAGAAGCCCTTTGGTACAAAGATATTGAAAATAATCTGTGACATTTTTCGATCCAAGGGCATGACGAGACATGTCCACTTTCAGCTGCATGACACGAGACCGCGACCGGCTAGCAAACATAGTATTCAAGGTGGTCCAAGCTGCGGCAGAGGTGGAGGCGGAAGCAGGGGGCAGACCCAGCCCTTGGGCTGGGCTGGGCTCCGGCCCATGTTGCCCCAAAAGAAGAAAAAAAATTGTATATTAGAAACTGCTATTTTTACGGACAAATTTTTGAACATTTAGCCGGTAGGTAACATTTAGCCGATGTTAATTAAAATGTCTGGGTCCGCCCCTGGGCGGAAGCAACCATAGGTATGATAGCTGGACTCAAGGACGACAAAATGCAGGCCAATATAAGTTGATCTTGTTGAAACCAAAGTTCATAATGAGGAATAAAAATATTGAGCAGTAAAAACTTGTTTATTAACGTTGGCCTTTGTACATATATATATACTATACTCTTTTGAGCTACAAGTTGGAGATAAATACAACTCTATACAATATTATGATTAGATGATTAAAAGAATTCTTGTACTAATGAACATCCTTAATATTTCACGTATTCATCCTATAGTATGAATACGTAAGTCACAGATCGAGTTAAAAATAATCATTATATATTTTTACAATATAACTTCATAAAAAACGTTTTTGGTATCACTAATGTAACTCCGTGAATATAATCGGCAAAAAATCCGTAAATATAATCGTTATTACATTATAACCATTATATATTTTCACAATCTAACTCCGTAAATCACATAATACAACTCCGTAAATCACTATAATAGACATTATTGTTGATTTTTATATTGTGAAAACATACATTTTTACAAAATAACTCCGTAAATTTTACGGAGCAAAAAAGGAAAACAAAATAACAAAAAAAAATAAAGAAAGAAAAATGAAAAAGGTAATGAAATGGAAAGCTTGATGATCAAGATGGAGATGGAGGAAGTATATAATTTAAAAAATACGAAGTAGTAAGTTCTCAGTCGGGACAAGGTCTACTCCTAAAATATAATTAGATTGACATACATACGAGTTTTTAGGAAAAACGTAGAGTATTTAACCAAGAACATAGATATTTTTGTCAACAAAAAGTACATTTCTTAACAATAGTAACTAGTCGTTTTCTTAAGAACGTATCATGATTATTTTTAAATTAAGTAAAGTACGGCCTATGAATCATTATGTTAAAAATAAACATATCAGAAAATATATAATAAATACAAAAAGACTAGAATACTGCGTGAAAATCTCAATTTTGAATGTTTGAGCTTAGACCTCCTGCATCAGTATGCAGGAGGCGCGGCTAAGCTGCCGAAAACACAGCTTAGCCGTGTTCCGTGTTTAGTATAAACGCGGAACAGGTTTTGGGCGCCAGCCAACAGGCTGGCGCCATGTGGAGTCCACAAAATGTGGACTCCACTTGTTTATTATTATTATTATTATTATTATTATTATTATTATTATTATTTTTTAATATCTTTTTCCTTTTAAATTTAAAATCATCGTAACTTTTAAAATAAAAATGCTAAAAATAAATAAAAATTATCAACGTTCATAATTTTTCGAGATCTATAAATAGACACTAATCTTGGATATGTTTGTTCACACCTTCTCCAACTCATTTTTCCCTTCATATTCGATGAAAGTTAATGTAGTATATTCGTAATTTTCATCTATAAACTTCATTTCGTACAACATTCTTTACAACAAATCTTCATTCCTTTTTATCAAAAAATAAAAAATGAAAAAATTAAAAATTAAAAAAATTAAAAAATAATGACGTGGCAGGACTTAGCCTCGACTTAGCCGTGTTTAAGCAATGACCGATGCGGACGAAAACTGCTTAAATGCGGCTAAGACCAGTTTAAGCCCTTAAACTAACCTTAGCCTTAAACCACTGATGTGGATGGTCTTAGTTCTAATACTATAATATCAATGATTATTTATGTCGTGTACAAACCCGACCTGGTCCACATCCGAAATCTAGATTAGTGTTTTCAATCGCTAATTTGAAACCATACCACACTAGCACATAAAGAAAAAAAAACGCACAAACACACATGTTCTGGTGAAAATAACTAGTATCAAAACTAAAAACATTGCAAAGTTTTAGGATCTTTCAATTTCATGCTATTTTCTTATATGATTGTCGTGTAAATTTCTCAGACTCTTTTCTTATATGAATGTCCTATAAATTTCTATTGTATCATCCCTAGCTAAATAACTCATTTGTTGTTACCAAATTAACAAAGGGAGTTACGTACGGCGGCATATGTTGAAGAAAGAGTGCTTGTTTTGTTTTCTATATAAAGAGAAGAATTACGTACGGTGCATGTCGATTTGTTTTCTATATAACCTCTAATTCCCGCTCATCCTAAAAAACCCATATCTCCTCCTTTAATTAATGAAATGAACTTCTCTCCTACCCCTCCTCCTGTTCTCTCTCGCCAACGGAGCACCCAACGATCCCTGCCATTCGGCATGTGGGAACATCTCCATTCAATGCCCGTTTAGATTGCGCAATGACCCGGGTCATTGTGGCAATAAAATATATGAGTTGGACGCTGGTATGCAAAAACAATACCACCTTTTACCTCCACTCCAAATACAAATATGTTGTACGGTCTATAAATTACCGAAATTACACAATTAGGTTTTCCGACCCATTCATAATTTATGACCCCTCATGCTCTTTCTTCTCCCGGAATATGATAAATCCCTATAGGTATCCCTATAGTATGTCTTACCCAACTCACACCCCATATAGTTTTATGCATTTTGATAGAAAGACAGTTTTAGCCCAACCATCGACTTTCTTAACCTGTCCACGTCCCCAACCGTCGTCTTTTGCATCTCTTGATCACTTTTGTGTAAGCAAGCACAAATGTATAAAACTTGGTCCGTTGAAATCATCCGAGATAGGGGATCAGTGTAGAATAGAATTGTCTGTTATGACAACTATCTGCTCGAAAAATATAACAAAACTTCCCTCGCACAAATCCGTAGCTCCCTGTCGTACGGATTTGAAGTCTCGTGGTTCAGTGGATCCTGTGGCGGCCGCTGCATGAAAGGAGAATTCGGGTATCATTGCAAATGGCAAAGCTAAATAAACCACGTTGTGCATATTTGGTAAGCTTCATTTTCTAATTCTTGTCATTAAAAAAAAAAAGCCTATTATTTGATTGACACATGCAAGTAACAATTTTCTTTTCGTTCTCTTTTACAGTGTATTTGAAACTTGATTTAGTATTGTACTACATCAGCAAATGGCGGAGTATGTGTGTTTACTCTCTTCTTATTACAAAATCTATCTAAAATTCCTTTCTTAATTCTCCTGACTAGACTGACTATTGTGGTTTGCAGTTCTTACGGTGCTAAAGTTTGTCATAGGATGGCCACTTTTTCTAATATGTATAGTTATGAAAGTTTCTTACATTTAACTCTTTAACATATAAAGGTGAGAAAATATAATCAACTTCAACTATCAACTATGCATTTTGTACAAATTTCTAATTCGATACTCGTACTATTTTTTATCCAAAATTCGTAAAAATTTCTTATTTGATATCCGTAATGTGTTTAACTATTTATTAATTTTAGTAGTAGTATAAAACTTAAGGTCCAAAAAATTATCGGCCCTATGTGGTTGTACATATCGCATGGACGTACTCAGAACCGGCCCTATACACCACCACTCCTATTTTCAAATTATGGCCTCGCCCCTGATGTCTAGACTGATCACAAAATTATTTAAATATTAACGAACAAATAGTTTTGATATTTGATGAATACAGACACAATTTGAATAAACACGAACATTTGAATGTTCGTTAGACGTTAAGGTAACATTTTGGTTTGAAATGCACTCCTATGCAAATCGTAATTTTTTGGACATGATGTAAATTGGGATGAAAAACATTTAATATGAAAATATGTTTTGTGATCTTTAATGAATAGTCTTGGAAGAAATCATTGTTTATTTTTTTTTTAGTTTGATGATAATGCGGAATTTACTATTTGAACTCTTGGATCATAGAAAAAATCGACCCGACTTGTTGACACTTTGACATGAACTAAATTTTGGTTCAAACAATTGATTTTTGGTTGATGAGAAAATGTTAGATTATTACTTTTTCTTTTCATTTTATTATTAAAGATATCATTCTCCGAAAAAAGTATTTGTCGAACTAACACTCTCATAATATTAATTGGAAAATTTACCAATGGTACCAAATGTCAGCATTTGGAACTCTCCCAAAATTTGTTACATTCTTCCCATTTCTTTACCATGTGGTACTAGTTTTGTCCCCTACTCTCTCAATGACAACCCATCTTAATAACTTTTAAATATTTCACAAAATCCCTCAAAGTTTCACACCAAAACATTTGGGCTCTTCAATCATCAGAACTAAACCGGCGAAAAGTTTGATTTTGTAGTTGTTTGTTAGGTGTTTGGGTTGCCTGGATTGCTTTAACTCGGCTTCTACGGACCTGGATTTGGATATATAAGATTTCTTATTCGTTCCAAAAAAAAAATAAAAAAATATTGACATATGACAATGATTGTTGGATCGGTACGAAGTCAACTTGAGATTAGTTGAAATCAACCTATGGCGACTGGGTGCTCCCTCGAAAAAGTCATTTACGAGTATGTAATTTCGCAGCCCATCTCAATTTCTTGTCCGTCCGGATTGAAATTTACATTTTAAAAAACTTTAGTCCGTCTCCAATTCAAAGTAACTTTAAATTCTCAATTAAATTTAATTCGAAATTGTGATTTTTACTAAATAAAAAAATAATAATAACAACTTTAATATATAATGAGGGAGTATGCTTTTGAAGTTTTAGTAACACTTTGTACCAGATATACATTGATTTTTTTTACATACGTTCATGAAAATCTTAGTATTAATTTTCACAATAATTTCACAAATAAAAAATCAAACTGGATTTCTCAATTTCGATCACGGAACAAAATTAGCTTGTCTCATACATACTCATTCAAAATTTCAAACACTCCTATCGAGAAATTCACTCACTCCATTCCGCTTCATTCTCAACAGGATCGATCATACAATCGGAGCTAACTTCAATGTTTTCTGCCAATGTGAACAGTAAACAAACAATCGACATGAATGGCGATCGCAACAAGCACAGATAGATATTGGCTTTCAAGCTCACCGATCGGTAATTCTCTCGTTGATTCGCATCTCCGTTTTTGCTTTTACTGTCTCTCGATCTGCTTATCTGATTATTATGCTGTTTTGATTATTGATCTGAGTTTACTACAGCAGTTTACTCCAATAGTAGTGACTACTACTATATATCATACTCTCTTCTCGCTTTAAGTAGCTGTGTGCGAGAAGTAACTGGAATGGTTTAACTGTGTGTAGGCCAATTATGGGGATCTTTCTCCTTTTGGCATCTCAGAATAGTTACTGGCTTCAAGTGTTAGCTACAGCAGGTTAATCATTTAAACATGGATTAGACATTTTCTTAATCAGGTGTGGTACCTGCTGCCTATCAGAAAGTGGAAAAAAGTTAAAAAGACATGATAGATAACTTTATTATACATCAATCATGTGTAATATAGTACTAGTAATTTATAGCCGAAGTTCTGAAAATAAGTCTGAGCTTTAGTAAGTTTGATTTGGAACGGAGGGAGTACTATTCTATTTTCTCCATAAGCAAACTCAATGGCACTTAGAAGAATGGCTGCCATTTCTCATAATTATCTTGGAAATGGAAAAGCAAAACCACCATTTTCATGTAATCGCCGTTTATTACAGAACTACTGTAACTACAATGTGTTCTTCAATTCCTTTATACAATCAACTTATTACAACCATCTAAATTGAAAATTTTAATTTCATTAATAAGCTCATAAATCCTATTCTGATGTATATATGTTTCATATCTCCCTCTTAAGATAATAAACACTGGATACCAGAGAATCAAACTCCATTTTCGTTGTAGCCTCCTTGAGTGATTCGGAGTTATTCATTGACTGATTTATTTGGTGTCCAAGCACCAACAATAATAATCGGATCTTGAGATTTCCAACATCTTCTCTGGAGCCATCTTCTCAAGCTCGCTTTGACGCCATGAAGCAAAGTTGTTTCGGTTTTGTGGGTCTGAAGCCATGGGATAGTCTTCCACCTTATGAACTTGTGATCTCATTCTCATATACAGCTGCATAGTCGCAACACAGTCTTCATAGGGATCTTGTATACCATTTTGAATGTCATATCTATACATACATCTTTTGTCAGTTCTTCTGATAATTTCAAAATAAATGTAAAACATGCATGAAAAGCTACTTACCCAAGGTATGCTCTAGTTAAATATTTTAGAGAGTTGCTGAGCTTGCTTGTTTTCATCAGTGGAGGATATTTTGCTGTATCCCTGCAAGAACATTCTGCATTAATGCTACTGAAATCTTTTCATTCTTGATTGGTTAATACTGAATGCACCGAAGTTTTTTACTTGAAACATAGTATTTATCAACAGCTTTATTTTTTAGATTCTGAAAAGCTCAAATAATAGCCGGAGAAGTAATATTTTATGACACAAAAGCCTTTATAACTTTGTTTGTTCAGCTTGCCTGATCAGTAAAGCTGGGTACTCCGTCTCTAAACACTTCAAATCGTGATCCAGTCCATGGCCAACTAGGATTCTAGCTTTTCCACCTTTAGAACGGATCTGCCATATCGATTCACCGTTGCACAAATAATCTTGAATCTTTCTCTGGACTTGCTTAATTGACATTGCATCTCTCAAATGTTCTGGTCGTATGCCTGTTGTTTCATATCTGAAGAAATGTTCATGTTATGGTTGGAATGAACTGAATGTGAATGATAATATATTCTTATTCTTTCATGATAATATATTCTTATTCTTCTACGAGAAAAATTATTTACCTGTAGTTGGTGACATAGATGTTTGGCTTCACATATGCATGAAATATAATCCTTTCATACTCATCAATGAGACAAACCCTTGCACAAAGATCCAGGGAACCATCACTGCCACCACCAACCATTTTGCATGCAAGTGAAACCGCTTTTCCTCTGCTATTATCAGTCCTCAGATCATCCTGAATGCCCAAGTTAGCCATGCGGTACAGCAGTCCCTACATAGAATAATTATTAGGCATATTTTAGTTAGTTGTCATAATTAGAGGAAAAAGATTATGTCTATTAAAAGTGAGAGTGAGCCTCTTTACATTGTTTCCACGTGAGAGTTGACATGCCCCTCGGTGAAGCTGAAGAGCATAGCGGCTGTTGAAAATAGTTAAACATAGGTCACATCCTCTTTCCTTAAAAATCCTTTCGCATTCAGCCTTTGGCAGAGGTCCTAATAGAAGAATAGTATGCATTAGAACATTCTGATCCTTAATTAAATCCTATAATACAACTATGTAATAGATTTAAAGTACCTATGAGATGCTCCCTCAGGGACTCAAATGAACGACAATGCTTTTGGCAAACACCACACTTGGGTTCATGGTTTGAATGATATGATATCCTCATGTGCTCGACCAAGTGCTCCATTTTGTTGAACTGTCTGTAGCATGCAGCACATTTGTTCCTGGGCATCAAGTAGTTCACATATTATGCATTAACACAGATTAACATAGAAGACACACATTATTGTGTTCAATACAGCAAAATTTATATGAGCGACATTGATGTTGCATGAAATTATATATACCTGCTATCCATGATTAAATGATTGGAGTTCTCCTTAAGTATAGACCCTAACTTGAGAGCTTGGAGCACCTTGTCAAGCTTGTGGAAATGCGGAGGTATTTATATATGCAATGGGGCACCTTTCCAACCCAAAATTTCAAAGATTCCCCGAGGCCACATTATGTGCTTATGTTGGTGTTTTCTCTGTAATTCTCATGCTAATATTACCAGATCAGGATTTAAGCTGAAATTCTTTTTTGCCCTTGAAATCTTTGGTCCACATTTAAGCTGCTAGAATATTTTCGATCTCATGTGTCAACATTTACACATCAGGATGTCGCAGCTTGATCTTATTTTTACGCTACGTTGTCCATATGAGATTCGCTTCTGTTTGGTCAGGTAGAACAATTGGTTCGCTCACTGTATTTGTAATTATAAAGTCACTATTATGCATTTGTGACTTTATGTTCTGTATAATCACTCAGTAGTACTTAAGAAGCATTTAATGGTTTGCAGCAAGCAGTTCTTTGTCGATAATTAGCCAAGCACTATTTTTAATCAAGGATAATAGCTCTTGGTGTCATGCCCTGGTTCCTCTAGCAACAATAGATGCTAATGTAATACTATAGTTACTGTGACAAACAGAGTCAACAATTTAATTGTTAGTCTGCCTATCAGACTATGTCAGTCAGCCGCAAACTTAGATTAATGTTGTGTGGTGAATTGGACTCTGTTTAGCTATTCAAGGTAAGATGTGAAAATTAAGTATTGTTTAGTGCTCCAGCGCAGAGTATTCTGCCTACCGCTGACATTATTGTTACTCTTTATACATCCTTTTTATTTGTATTTCATGTATTTCAATTGCATTTGGGTATAATGCTTATTGGCTTCTGTGGTCGATTCCTTGAGCAGTTGGGCTGTGATGGATTGACTCAACAATTGATTAAATATTCAATGTGGAGTGGCAAGTGTATAACAAGATAAAAGGCATATCATGCCTACAGAGAGAAAGGTTTTATCCATATCCTTTCAGGCAGGAGATAAGGCAATCAATTAGCTGGTGGAAGGTAATCTCTTGTGTCTTACATTCCATTGTCACTGTGTGCATTACAACTGAGATGAAGAAACGAGAAGAACGCTCTTTTAGTTTGACCTGTGAAGTATGGGGAGGTTATCTTTTGACCGCCGTAGGACCAAAATATTAGATACCCTCTGGAAACTTCAGAATGTAAAGATTCTGGCCCTCCACCATGTTTATGCTTCTTGCCTCATTTTCAATAATCTTCTTAGGTTTTTATTCAAATTACAGGACTACTTAAATCTTGGCCTTCAGCATGATATCAATTCAACCTGTAGCCGGAGAACATAATGCTGAATTCAATAGAAGAATCTCTCATTTGATGTCCTAGATTCTTTATGAAAAAAAATTACACCTCAGGCAAGAATCACAGTCAGCGTGGCTATCTTTTTTTTTTTGGTAAGGAATGCAGTAAACTAAATTACATCTAAAGCCAAAACAAAAGTGGCACAATATCTGGAGGAGGCCTAGCACAAAATATTCCTTCACACCCAGAGCTTAACAGTCGACGTTTGCATGGCATAAGCCACTGTGTTTTACAGCTTACACGCGTATTTTATTTTCAGTAGTAAAGGAGAATAACGTCAAATATCTTTGACCAATAAGCTTTTGACCTCATTCTTGTCATGTTTCCTTCAAATATCTTTGACCAATAAGCTTTTGACCTCATTCTTGTCATGTTTCCTACTTAATTGCTAGTGGCTATTGCTGTAATATCCAAAGTAACTTGGCAAATTGTGTACATAATGTACATGTAATTTTGTACTTGGTACATGAAGAATAATTAAAACTACCCCATTAGAGGCTATGAACCTTTTTATGCACACAATTACATTTTAGTCCATGTTCAACATCAAACCACCCTCCGGCCACTGTTCATTTTTCTGATTTTCCAGCCGTCAAACAGCTTTTAATTATTGATTATACTGTAATTGTTTAGTGACCTTTGGATTTTAAAAGAATGAAAAATATTCGTCTCTCACATATAGTTCATTCATTCCCTTTGGTCTTCGTCTTCCTCGAGACTAGAGAGAGAAAGAGAGTTGAACCCTAGTTAGACCATCTCCAGCAGGGGCGCTGGAGATGGTCTCGAGCTGATGGCCAAACTGGCCATCAGCTGCCCAGACCGGTCTGGGCGTGTTTTTATTTATTTTTTTTTAATTTTTTAAATTTTTTTCTTTTCTTTCTTCTTTTTATCTTATTTCCTTTCTTCTTTTTCTTTTTAATTTTTTTATCTTATTTTCTTATTGGGTTTGATAGTTTTATTGTTGGAGATGAAGAGAGTTTGAGTGGGTTTGAGAGAATAAAAAAGATTAAAATGTTAGTGGAATGCTGATGTGGCAGGAGAGAGAGGGTTTGGGAGGGTTTGATGTGTTGGAGATGGTCTTAACAGGCTCGGTGGTACTACCCAATCAAATTTGTTATTTTGCAGTTCTAATCTATTGAAAAAACAACAATTGGATCAGAGATGTTGCGAGTCGTCGGGAGGAGATTCTCGTCTCTTTCATGGAGGTCCGGTCAGCCTTCATCGGCGGCATTCGCCTCCAGGAATCCAATCACTGCCCTCGAAATAAATGACCGTAACAATGGAATCATCTCATCACCGCCTAAATCTTTTTCCATCACCAATTCGTTTCTGGATCAAATCAGAGGTAAAAAAATAAAAAATTGTAAAAAAAAAATAAAAATTTAATCCAATAAATAGTTGGATTAAATTCGGCCTCAATTAACATCCAATTTTGTTCTCCATGATTTATTTTAGAAAATAAATTACTTTGTTTATTTTCTAAAAAATTTAAAATATTTGTTCGTATGAGTTTATTTTCATTTCAGGTGAATTAATCAAGTTTTAATGAATGAATTAAGATGTTCTGAGGTCTAATTTGTTAAATTGGGGATGAATTAGACCAAAAACCCTAATTTTACCGAAAAAACGACCGGAGTACTAAAATTAAAGTTGATGTAAACATGTGATACATAAATTAACAAGTTAAAAGTTATGGTACAAAAACTAAAGTGAGGTAAAATTACGGTACATAAACTAAAAATTTTTCATTATACGTTGACAGTTGCATATTCGGAAATCTGTTCTGGTACGAGAGTAAGATGGGATGTGACTGTATTTGTGTTTTGAATCATTGAACATGCAAATAATAAAGGAGATTATTACAGGGTCAAAACTTATGTGGCATATAGTGTTCTTTGTAAATAATATGAACGGATCTTTTCTTCATCTTACCTTTTCTTTGTTTTGTCCAGATGGGAAAGGAAAGCATATGATTCTTCAAACCTCAAAATGGTCAAAAGGTGGGATATGTGCACGTGTGGCTGGAAATTTCCTTTATACTTCCTAATCACAATGCTCTGGATATTCCATGCATGTTTGAATTTTCTTGATTTGTTGAAAATGATTCGTCTTAGGATTAGGATTGATCTTTACATGATTATGTGAAGATTCATGGACTTCCTTATCTTTCATAACGGTCGGTCTTAGTTGATAATATTTTGAACGTTCGAACTTGAGGAGTGTTGTTGAATCAATTGAATATCCTTAAATCACTATTAGCATATCTGAATCGATATTAAATTAGGGATTTGGATTTAAATTTGGAATAAGCATATAAAAAGAGATGGTGAAATGTTTGCCAGCTCTATGATTTGCAAATTTTACGTTGGGTTTTTTACTAATCTATGGACACTAATGTGAAGCTTGATATTTTAACCACTTGGGCTTGATATTTTTCAGATGCGTAGCCCATTTAATTGTACGAGTCCAGTTTTTACATGTTAATCACGGGACCCGTTAATCACACAACAGATAAACATCTAAATTGTAATCGAATATTTACGACGAGAATGAATAATAATCACAAATTCCCCCAATAATTATTTATTAATCTGTTGTGTGATTATTATTTATTCTCGTCGTAAATATTCGATTACAACTTTCCATTTAGCAAAAGAATGTATATATTGGTGTTAACACACTACGTCGAATTGATCGAAAAGAGTCTTCACTCGAACTTTGCAGTCAACATCGGAGCATTTCTTAACGCAATCTGCCATTTGCTTTGAATCTGCAAAACACACATATATAATCGGTGGGTGTGATATATTTGATCCATACTCTTAATGTGGAAAAATAAAAATGATGTAATATGATGCAATGATAACTATCTTTCTCAGAGCTAAAGTGTATTTTGAAATTTATATGTGACAACTCATATCATGTCACAGTGAAGCAATAGAAAATAGTACCTTTAATTTTAGCACATTTACTGAGTCGGCAATTAATATTGCATTTGATTTGGGATGATATAGCGTTGATTTGATTTTTGGGATGGCAACATTGGAGCCCACAACAAATTGAATGCGGAAGGGCTATACATTGGAAAAAACATTTCACTCTACATTTAAGAGATAGCTTATTTGAGCTCACATATGAAATCTGTTCAGACATGGCTATATATATTGGCATAGTCAGCACTACCAATAATATCGGGATAAAAAACTTTCTTACACTTAACATTTTAAGCTTCTTTCTCTCTTTCTCTCTAATGAAACCTCTTAATGATTTAATCTTTGATGTACTCGCCTATTTATATAAAACAAGTAGCAGATTAATTATGGGTAAAAAAATGAGAAACCATATTATTGCATAAATATTAAAGAAGATTATGATTTTTTTTAAATCATGTTTTGCAGCAGCTTAAATAAATATTAAACAAATAGCAGATTAATTATGGTTAAAAAAAAAAAGAGAAACCATATTATTGCATAAATATTAAAGAAGATTATGATTGTTTTTTAAATCATGTTTTGCAGCAGCTTAAATAAATATTAAACAAATAGCAGATTAATTATGGTTAAAAAAAAAAAAAGAGAAACCATATTATTGCATAAATATTGAAGAAGATTATGATATTTTTTTAAATCATGTTTTGCAGCAGCTTAAATAAATATTAAACAAATAGCAGATTAATTATGGATAAAAAAAAAAAAGAGAAACCATGTTATGTACCCATAGAATTAGTCGCTACCATTTAGACAAAGTAGTGTTCACTTTATTCCTCCTTTGATTAAGTAATATAAATATTTTCTCTTAAAAAAAATAGAGACTAAAAACGATTATTGTAATCATAATCAATCAGCTCTTTGAACAAACACATTGGGGTCAAACCGTCAAATGTGCTTTTCGCAACAGACGATTGTTGGACCCCAAAGGTAATTGCCAAATGCCAAACCACATCTAAACTTGGTACTATATGATATTTGTCTTATAAAAAGGAAAGAGGTTGTTAAACCTCGTCACTATTTTACGTTCGAAATTTATTTGCAATTTGCAAAAGAATTTTTATTTTATAAATATTATAAATGAATTCCAAATTTATTAAATTCATACAAATTATCATAAACAATTGCAAGTATAATAAATTCATTAATTCTACTTTATCACAAACACTCTCTAAATTAAATACTCTCTTAAATATAAATTATTAACATGAAATTGCCACTTAAACAAAAAATATTGAATTATAGTTCCGAACATTCAAGAAGTGATCAATTTGGTACCAAATTCAAGTGTTTCGAAAATTGACGTTTAAATTCGAACGTAAAATAAATTGAAAAAAGAAAAAAGAAAAAGAGGGCGGTAGTAGCAGTTGCTGCAACTGCAAATAATTTGCAGCTGCTCTAGAGTAACAGCAGCGCGGCCTCCTACTTATAGTTTTAATTTTTTTCCTTCTTCTTTTAATTTTTTTAATATATAAATTTTATTTATTTATTTATAATACGGATGGTTGATTTTCAAATGATAAATAAAAAATTACTATGAGAATTATAATTATAAGGTAATAGTACTTTATTTAAATTTATTAGTCGAAAAGTTATACAAAATTTATAATTATACCGCAAGACGGTCTTTAGAAAATACAGGACATGTTTGCAATTAACAACAACATCTTATTATTAGTAAAAATCTCGGTGGCATAATTGTAATAAATAACAAATATGAGGTTCTTTTAGCAAATTTCATTTTCTCTTCTAATCTAAGTTCGGGTTTTCTACTTTCAGTCAAGGTGTCGCCCGGACTAACATCAGTCAAACTATCGGTGCATGACACGTGTCATCGCACTATATCGCTCTAACCTCCAACTTTTTATTATATTTAAAAATTAATAGGGAAACTTACATATTAGTGCTAAAAACAAACATGCATTACAAAAAAAAAAAGACATTTTAATAACATTATATCAATTAAGTCCAACTCTCTAATATCATTACATATTAGTCCATTCTATTTTTATAAAAATATATAAATTAAGTAGGAATTTTCTAATGTCAGTCGAGTTGTTGCCCTGACTAACGTCACTCATGGTGTTGATGCATCACATGTGGCACGCCCACTATCGCCCTTACCTTCTACTCATTACTATATTTAGAGAGAATCAAAAAAAAAATTATACTCCAAAGCATCCTGCTATAAACATGACACGTAGTTCTTAAAATATATAATTTAATAACCTTCAAAATTTAATTTGATTATCAAATTTTGATTACTTTATTATATGGTTGTATTTATAGCTAGTATACACGTGTGTTCAATTGTTTACTACCGTAGAAAACATCCTACTACTAATATTGAATTTTTACAACCTCTTCAAATTAAATAGTGGCAATTATACACACACAAAAATTATAAAAGAAAAATAGTGGTAATTCTTATTGCTTTGAGGACGTTAAGAAATACTGTAGAAAAGCTAGCAAAGTACAATTAAATGAACTTATAATAATAATAATAATAATAATAATAATAATAATAATAATAATAATAATAATAATAATAATAATAATAATAATAATAATAATAATAATACTCTAATATAATGAATATTTTAATTATCAGATTTACAAGAAAACTCAAAATGATAAGTGTTGTGAGGTTCAGGAGGTTAAATGATTTATTTATTGTCAAATATGTAGTGTGCAATGCAAAGAGTTTAAAATATTAATTAATTAACTAATACTTCGTATCATATTAATATGATTCATATTTGTAAGACAATGGAGATAGAGAAATTAACTCATCATGCGACTAATGATGGATGGACGAATTTTGATATAAATTTATAAATTTTATTACTCCGTAGCTAGGATAATAATTTTATAAATATTATTATCCTATAATTATTATACGATCAAATAATATTGTACTAGACTCTTCTATAATTTAGCGTATTGGGTGGAAATTGTGTTAACTACTTGATAGAGTCTATATTTAGTACTAGCAATATAGAGCGACAAAGGCGACATCTGATTGCAACACTTAGTGCAACATGTAATTTGGTCAACAGATCTCCACCGTTAATTGCGTCGAAATTGTTGACCCAATGATCATCTAATGGATTATAATGACTGACTGAGGCCGACTGACGGTAGAGAATCCAATTAAGTACTATCACATCGTTTAGAAAATTGGAAGAACACAGTTGCGCTGCGCACACGTTAAACATTGCCCATACGCACAGCTTCCTGCTGTTACTTTCTTGCATGCAAAAGTTGGACTTATAATGAAATAGAATGGATTATATTATTCCAACATATATATAATGCATGTAAATTATTATTTTCAATGAAATGATATAATAGAAAATAAATCATATAACCACTAGCTAGCTTATTACTCCACTAGACAAAAGATAACCAGGACTATGCATTGGCCTTTTCCCGTCTTTGTTTATATCAATCATTTTTAAGTAATATGTCAAAATAGTAATTCCTCCTGACACTAATAGGTTCGCTTTTTTTTTTTTAAACTTTTCGATGTCCGATTTGACCTCAAATAAAATAATAACTCTTTAAAAAAAATAATTTTAAAAATTATACTATAAAAGTATACTTCTTATATCTGTATAATATAACTTCTAAAATTATTTTTTCTTAATCAATTATGATTAATTTGAGGTCAAACCGGACATAAAAAAGTCAACAAAAACAAAATGCGAACTTATTAAGTTTCCGGAGAAAGTAGCGTTGCATATATGCGTGTGTGGATATATGATAGATAATTTCACGGTATATTACCTTCATTGACCAATGTTCAAGTGATTTCAACAAAATAACATACTTCAACATCACATAGGCCGGACATGTAAATATCCTAAGCATATAGAGTCATAGACATCGATATTCTAGACAAAAACTAGACTTCAGTTCACAACCGTAGTCGCACACCCATTTTAAATCTTTTTTTTTATCTCCAAGTATTGTTACATATTTCTTCACATTTGTTGTCGAGTAATCTTCATCCAAATAACTCATATCAAGTTTGTAACAAATCTATCAAAATAATAAATGTGTCAAGCATGTTTCTTTTGGTTCAACTTAGAGCGTGAATTTTCTATCAACTAGAGCGTGTTTTATAAATTTTTAGAGCGCACTTTTTGCTCTAAGAACGCCACAACGAGATTTGAGCATAAATCAAAGAGGTCGGAGAGCACTCTATGCAAGGATCTACAGTAGGTTTTAACTTAATCTTTGCAATGAACGTTTTTTCAAGGGTCGCAAGGACTTGATCTTTAATATGGGGAGAGTTCTTGCTTCATCTTAATTAAACGAGTACCTCCACGAGCTTTGCTATGGAGTTCGATCCTCTACCAGTGCTTCTTAATTAATTGAGGGGTTGTTGACACTTGTTCTTAAATTCGCTAGTGGTATTGCCTTAACTTTATTGAAGAACTACAAAAAGTTCTTACTTGAGAATTTTAGAAAGGCGACTCTGATCTTCTTGGCGTTGTGTCGGCTTCTTCACTTATAGTATATGTTTAAGCTATGGAATTCTTGCCTCTAAATTGTGAGTTTCTTATTTGTGTAGAATGAGTTCATTATACAAGTGTGAAAAACGTAAAGGATCAAATCTGATTGATCAATATCGATTAATTTGACCATATCGGTATTTTTTAGTTTGCAATTAATAATAACTGCATAAACCAGTTCAAATATTTTCAGACAAAAAATAACATATACTGAACAAGTATCGACAACCCCTAGCTTGTAACTCAAAATGATCACCAAGAACTACTTGCACCATGAAACGGACTTCTCCTCCAAAACTTTATTGCAACAAACCAAATGTCGTGGACCTTGATCATCACCGGATCATTTCTACACTATTGATTAACTCTTGGAGTAGATGATGCTAAAATCATGGTACAATTGGGAGTAGTATTATTAATACTCGCTTATTACAAATTAGAAAATAAGGTAAGAGCGAGAAATCACCCGTCACAACAAATTGATTTCATGTGATATTTCAATGCGTGCAATTGAAGTAATTCAGAATTTGCATTTATTAAAACTGAAAATTTCATAAGGATCGGGTATTTCAAAGAGAGTGAAAAGAGAAATTATGAAAATAAATTAAAAATAAAAGAGATAAAAAAGAAGAGAATAATTAAGAGAGAACAATAATCATTTTCTTGTTCTTGTTCATGTTCATGGAGTTAATTAAATGGATTGTCTTGATGATGGATCAATGTAAACCGTTGTGTTTTAAATAAATTTGATTTATTAATTTTGTATAAATTTTATAATGACGTTCTTTTAGTATATATTATGTAATCATACATATTTTTATTTAAAATTAACTTTAAAGCGATAGAGAGCGATAATTAAAGGCGACACCTGATTGCAGCACTTAGTGCAACACTTAGTTTGGTCAACAAATCTCCACCACTAGTTAGGTTGACATTGTTGACCTAATGATAATCTAGTGTCTCATGTTGATTGACTGACGTTAGTCAGGGCGACACTCATCTAAGTTACAAATCGATCCCCTTCTCAGTTACAGATCAATCCCCTTCTTCTCTATCTCTTTCTTTCTGAAAATTCTATATCAACACGGACTAGAATCACGCACCGGAGTACCAATCGGAGTTTTAGGGCCTGTTTAGCCTTGGATAGGTCGCCGTGGATGTCTTCGATGGCGACGGCTGAGGGGAAACTGTGGGGTTAGGAGATGGAGGTGGTTGCGGGGAGAGGAAGAGGCCGCCGTTGACATTGAAATCGATGAAGGTGTCGAAGGAGGTGGAGACTAGAGATGGGAGGGTTCATGTTCGCCATTGTTGTTGGAGCTTGAAGTGGACGAGTCCAACAAGGTGGGTTTGATACTTTGATTTGTTAGGACTTGTTTGTTTATGGATTGACTTGCAAATAGACCATTCTACCTCTATATGTTTGAACTTTTTTAAAAACTTTGGTGATGGCTTGTATGGTTCTGGTAGAGTAAGTATAGACCTTGGTGAAATTATTGAGATCATAGGACATATTCATAATATCATGAGACATATGCCAAAGATCTTGGATAATAATATTGAGATCATGGGACATATTTATAAGATCATTGGATATATTCTTAAGATCCTGGGTAAGATTATTGAAATCTTGAACCTCTTTCACTTATCTTGATAAAAAAAATTTAGCAAAGGTGAAAGGTATGGTCTAATATGATGATTGCCGGTGTTGGACAGTAGCTACTATTGTCATGCTTTGTTTTGACCATATGTTAATTCCCAACTAATTACTACTACTAAGACTAGTAATTAGTAGTGGTAGTAGTAGTACTAGTTAGCAGAAGTAATTATTTGTAGTAGTGGAATTGTGAGTTTTGTTGGCTTTATTCATCTATATAAATTGTGTTGAAGAGGTCCATATTATTGAGATTATGGGTTCTTTGGTTAAAATCATGAAATATTTGGTGTAGATCATGGGATGTTTAATTTGAGATTATAGGTACTGTGTTTTTGAGATCGCATAATCTTAAAATTGTGTTGAAGATGATCTATATTATTGAGTTCATGGGTTTTTTGGTTGAGATCATGGGATTTTTAGTTTAGATCATGGGATGTTTAGTTTGAGATAATTATAGGTACTGTGTTTTTTAGATCGGTATACTGTTTTCTCACTGTACGTAGTTTTTAACTTTTTTTTTTTTTTTTTTTTTTTTTTTTTTTGTAGTTCTATCTATTTTTTGAGATCATGGGTTTTTTGGTTGAGAACATGGGATATTTGGTTTAAATCATGTGATGTTTAGTTTGACATTATACGTATTGTGTTTTTGAGATCGTATACTCACTACAAGAAACATCAAGAAAGGCGATGGAAATTTAGCAATGGATGTGCCAAGAAAGGCGATGGAAATTTAGCAATGGATCACATCCATTGCTATTTAATGACGGAATTAATAGCAACGGAAATATAACGCTCAACGGATTACCGACGGATTAGCAACGGACTGTCACTTTGTATAAAATTATTCAATATTCCGTCACTATTCCGTTGTTAAAGTAACGGCGGAAAGTATTCCCGTCGGTATAGTACCGACGGAAAACTATTCTGTTGCTAGATCAGCAACGGAATCCACATTCCGTCGCTGAATAGAAACGGAATCTATATTCCGTCGGCATATTCATTTAATTAAAAAATAAAAATAAAAATATTATATTAAATAGGTATTAAAATTATAAACTAATCCAAAAAGATAAAAAGAAATTGAAATTTAAAAATAAAATAAAATTTAGGTTGTGAACTCACACCGACGGAATTGAGATTCCGTTGGTGTTTAGCAACGGAATATGAATTTCGTTGTTGAATAGAGACGGAAGTGTTGTTCCGTTGCTGAGTAAATCAGCTTTAGAATAAAAAGAAAAAGAAAAAGAAAAAGTAACAATAAAACAAACAGATCAATCTCTTTCAGTCTCACTCTCAAGTCACTCCCTCACACAGAGTCACTCCACCACCGCACTGCTCGCCGCTGTACCACTCCGGAAAATTTGACTCCACCGTTGCCTCCCCATTGTCGTATTTTGATCATGGCATCTCCGAGTCTCTTAACTATCTGCTCTATCAAAGGTATGTTCTATAACCTAAGTTTTGAACCATTTTCAATTTTTCCAAACAATTTGCTTTTGTTAATCAGTAAATGGTGATATTGTCATGGTTCAACTAGTTCTTGGGCTAAATTGCAAAAGAAAAGGAGAGAAGGGATGGGCTTTTTTATGTAGAACGATGAAACCCTATATTCTACCGGTGTTGATTCTACTTCTTCATGTGTTTCATGCTATTCTTGTTAATTAAAGCAAAGGGAGAGTGATTGTGATTGTGAGAAAGACAAATTACACAGAGCGGGGAAGAGATAGTTAGACGAAAGGGGAAAGTGATTATATTTTTCTTACTTAATGTAATTAAACATGTGAAGTGTTGTATAATATAATAATGTCTTTCGATAATGGTGTTCGACATGTGTTTTTTTTTTTTTTTTTTTGTATTAACGATAAGTAACAAACTAGATATGCATATTAAATATCAAAGTTACATAGCTAAACTAGTTTTTCTACAGAGAAAGCATTCAAGATGACAAGTCAGAGCAATATACACGCCCTTTACATATTAATCCTTACAAGTAACTAATTAGAATACTGCTGGACTTTGTCAAGGACCAAGACCCTTCAACTTTGTCACTTTGAAGAATGATATTTCTAATTTATCTAATGTGTAAACCACATGTGGCAGAGAACTAACAACCCAACTTGGTTTATCAAACCACTAACCTCAACTTTATATTTTATTATTTTCAATAACCATAGTAGACAAATTCATTAATTAAACAAACGTGACATCAATCTGGCAATTAAAAGTTTCAAGCCTTTATTTTTATATTATACTAGCGTTTAATCCATAGTATACTTCTTTGGTTAGGACTTAGACGAGACTTAATAAAGGTTTAGTTTTTAATGTTTATTTTTAGTGTATATCAATAAATCTGACGCTTTTGTACTGATTGCACAAATACATTCACATACTCCATTCTATGCATGTTTCATGTTCATTGTGAAATTTATAACCATAAGGAACTAAAGGAGAAGTTGAAGTCATACAAGTTCAGAACTGGAAGTGATTGTGAAGTTACTGCGCTTCATCTGGTATGCACTTTAACTTGTATCAAGTCAATAAATTACACACATTTTGTATTTTGTAGTAGTGTTAGTAGTATTAGTAGTGTCTGTAGTAGTAATGCTAGTAGTATTAGTAATATAGTACCCTTAGTGGCACATAAGTCTCGAGTATCATATATTTTCGTACAATATATAATCTTGATCATATGTTTTCAGCTTTTTTAACTTGTTAACAATGGTTATTAGGAGCTCGGAGCTATTGTTGCGGCTGTTGCTGTTCTTTCTCAATACACATTCTGATTTTCACGGTAAGAAACTCTCTTCGTTATCTTGGTGTAGTTGGGGCATTGCCTTTTCAAAAGTACGTTGGTATAAGTATCTTTAGTTAGGTTTGGGGCATTGCCTAATGCATAAAGCATTTTATATGTGTGGTTAGCTAGATTGGGGCATTGCCTTTTATATGAGGTTTGGTACTGATTTGTTGCAGTACCTAGGGAAAGAGTTTTGTATATTAACCAAGTAGGCTTATAGTATGCAAGTGACATGGTATGTTTAAGGGCTGGATAATTCGAAATGAATCTGGATCATACGTGGATGTATCGTCGGTATTTGAATAGTAGGCTGCAATCCACATTTACAACGGGGGTTGAAAGATTTGTCAAATCTGCACTTAGTCATCCTGAGATTGTGAATAGGGGGATGATTAAATGTCCTTGTAAGCTTAGGAGTTGTCGTAATTCTACACACAGGGATATAGAGACGGTGAAGTTGCACTTGGTGAGACATGGGTTTGTGAAGAAATATGAGGTTTGGAACCATCACGGGGAACAAGCTGTTTATAATGAGATTCCATCATGTAGTCAACATGTGGTCAATGATTCTAGTGAAGCTCATGATAGATTTAGACAAATGGTGCATGATGCTGCAGATGCTGCAGGTGTCGATTTAGAGGGCACTTCTAATAATGTTGAGATGGATATTAATGAAGAACCCAACCCTGATGCCAAAAAATTCTATGACATGTTGGAATCTGCTAACAAGCCATTGTATCCATGTTGCAAACACACTGAGTTGTCCCTCATATCCAGATTGCTAAGTTTGAAGGCAGAGAGTCAAATGTCAGAAAAAAAACTTTGACAACATGGCTGAACTGGTGTCGGAGATTGTTCCGGATGATAAGTTAGTTCCACAAAACTTTTATCAAGCAAAGAAGAAGATGCGTGGGATGGGGCTGCCCGTGGAGACAATAGATTGTTGTAAGAAGTTGTGTATGATATTAGGGGAAGATGATAAAGATCTCAATGACTGCAAGTTCTGTGGTGAGTCTCGTTGGAAGAAATACAAGAAGGGGGCTTCGAACAAACGACAGAAGTGTAATTTGACGATAGAAGAGACCGATGCTATTTTCTTGAAGCATAACCCAATCGACAAGAAGCAACGCCTTTATGGGGGAGGAAGTGCTGCTGCATCCCTCATAAAGGGAAACACCCGCTTGAAAGGTACTTCCTCTAGGTCTCATCCGGACTTTGAGAAATCGGTGCAAGAAGCCGTCCAACAAACACTTGGACCAATGGAGGAGCAGATAGAGGCTCGATTGCAGACACAGATGGAAGCTAAGATGGAGAAGATTTTGCAGGCTCATATGGAGGCCCTCACAACTCAAGTTCAAAAGCAAGGCATGCCACCACTATCAGGTTGATCAGTCCTCAGCCTATTATGATATCTTTTGGATCAATGTATTTGTAGGATGACTTGATGAAATTAGTCTTCGATAACTTTTGGATCTTCGTATTTGTAGGATGATTTGATGTTTAAATACTTTGGTGTTTTGATAATGCTTTTGTTGATATTAAATTTTATGCATATTTGGATGATATTGACTCCCGACTTTCTTGTAGTTTCTACATTAAAAAAATTAATTTAAAATTAATTTAAAAAAAACAGAAATAAATACAATTTCATTGCTGTTCCGTTGGCAAATAGCGACGGAAACATACATTCCGTCGCTGTAAATGTTCCAGGAAATAATGAAAACAAATGGCATTCCGTCCGTAATCCGTTGCTATTTAGCAACGGACTTTAATTCCGTCGGTATAATTTTTTAAAGAAAAAGAAAAAGAAATTATATAATAATGAAAATCCGTTGCTAATCCGTCGTAAAGCCGCAACGGATTACGAATCAGTCGGTAATTGTACTGTACGCATTCCGTTGTTAATCCGTCGGTGAAATAGCAATGGAACAGAAATTTCGTTGGCAAATTTTACCAACGACACATTCAACGACGAAATTCCATTCCGTTAGCAATCCGTCGCCCGTGTCTTTTTAACAACGGAATTGGTCATATTCCGTTGCTAAAGTGCCGTCGCTGAATTTGATGTTTCTTGTAGTGACTGTTTTTCACTGTACGTAGTTTTTAACTGTTTTTTTTTTTTTATGTAGTTCTATCTATTTTTTTAGATCATGGGTTTTTTGGTTGAGATCATGGGATATTTGGTTTAGATCATGGGATGTTTAGTTTGAGATTATAGGTATCCTTTTTTCTAGATTGTATACTGTTTTCTCACTATAGTTTTTAATTTCTTTTTATTATTATTATTATTATTTTTATTTTTTTGTAGTTCTTTTTCCTGTTGATATGTGGTAAGCACACTACATTGCTATGTTGTCAACATGGAGATGAGGAAAGTGCAGTATCTGGATAATGAGGTTGCGATTCAAGCATCATTGTTGGATGGAAAATTGAAAATCGTGCAAGAATAAACTGTTTCTGGATAAATTTGTTAGTAGTAGTAGTAGTGCGTACAAGTTAATAGTACTAGTTAGTATGATTAGTAGTAGTAATTAGTATAAGTTAATAATTATTTGTACTATTGGAATTTGTTACCCGTTGATTTTGTAAGTTGTAATTACTCCTATCATGGGACTTATTACTCATATCATGGGACATATGTCAGAGATCATGGGTAATATTATTGAGATCATGGGACATATGTCAGAGATCATGGGTAATATTATTGAGATCATGGGCCATATTCCTGAGATCATGGGAAATATGTCAGAGATCATAGGCAAAATTTGTTGAGATCATGAGATTTATTCCAGAGATCATGAGATTTATTCCAGAGATCATGGGCAATATTTGTGTGTTAATGGGACTTATTATTGAGATCATGGGGAACATCACTGAACGTAATTTTTTCATGAAATCTACATAAATCCACATCTAGATGCAAAATCTAACATCTATCACGAACAAACTTCGACTCAAACACAGACCTATGCAAATAACTTTAACAACGTCGATTCAAAACCCATATAAATCTAGATGCAAACAACTATAAAAAAATAGAGCATCGCAAACATGTGAGATCATGGGATATATTGATGAAAACATGGGATATATTGATGAGATCATGGGATATGTTTTCTCAATGTACGTAGTTTTTAACTGTTTTTTTGTAGTTATATCTATTTTTTGAGATCATGGGTTTCTTGGTTGAGATCATGAGATATATGGTTTAGATCATGGGATGTTTTTAACTGTTTTTTTTTTTTTTCCGTTGATATGTGGTGAGCACTACAATTGCTATGTTGTCAACATGGAGATGAGGAAAGTGCAGTATCTGTTAATAATTATTTGTACTATTGGAATTTGTTACTCATTGATTTTGTAAGTTGTAATTACTCCTATCATGGGACTTATTACTCAGATCGTGATACATATGCCAGAGATTATGGGACATATTATTGAGATCATGGGAAATATGCCAGAGATCATGGGTAATATTATTAAGATCATTGGACATATTCCTGAGATCATGGGTCATATGCCAGATATCCTGGATAATATTATTGAGATCACATGACATATTTTCAGAGATCATGAACAATATTGTTGAGATCATGGAACATATGCCAGAGATCTTGAGCAATATTGTTGAGATAATAAGGATAAATAAACCAACAATATTTGGTTTATTTATCTAGGGTTGCCACAAACAAGGTGGTTTTGCTGTTGCTGTTATTGTTGCTTGCTGTGTTTTTTCTCTTCTTCATACTTCCCTAGGGTTTTGTGGTTTTGTATCTCTCTCAGCTTTTCACTGTTAGTGGTGAAATTTTCAATTCCAAGATCGTTTGATTGGGGCTTAATGAGGGAAGGATCAAGGTTTAATCAACTGGAATGTTAATTACAAGTTGTTGTCCCTCACTAGAAACATGCATTTCGCTAAGCTCGATGATTCTCCAATGTTCCGTAAACAGGTCGGTGGTTGTTCGCTCGCACTGTGAATTGAGATGCTTGCTTAAGATAAATGTTGCTGATTGATTCAGTTTGCATATTAGAATTCATAAAGAAAGAGGAGAGAGAGAAAGAAATAAAGAAGGGATCGATCTGTGTGGTATAGAAGGAAGAAGAAGGACTAATTTGTGAAAAGTTCCCTGCATTTATAATATATTACATAATGACCACCGAATTTTTGAGTTTTTTTTGACGTTATTTTGTAGCTTCTGTTTGGGATAATTTTATAATTTATATAAGTTGGTCTATACTAGAGACCGTCTACTATGAGACGAACTCTTATTATATAGTACAAAAAGTAAAAAAATAAAAAATTTATATACATGTCCCGTTATGAATGTTTTATTGATTATTCACCCTAATGATTATGGTGATGGAAATGATAATGAGGATGATGATAAGGACTCGGGAGGATAATCTCTTAATATTCTCGATGGTTTGTGATTGTGTTTTTGTAATTAAATTAATGAAATAATCATTAAGAAATTGAAATTAGTACATTAAGTTATTTAAATAGGAGTTTTGTGTTGATTTTAAAAGTTTATGAGTAACTTTTTAAATTATGAAACTAATAAAGGATTTTTTTTTAATTTATAAATAATTTCCACTTTAGTAAATTTGTTTTCCAACATTTGCAAAATTGCAAACACCAAACACAAAGCTATATCATATTCGAGTGCAACTGTGCCAGCACAAAATCAAATCACAGGGGAGACGGCTAAATACAATAAACCGAAACAATTCCACGGAAAGCAGCTTTCAATAGTTCCTCAAATTTTAACCAACTGTTAGTATATGCAATAAGGCAGACAATATAGACAGGTTCGAAACGAACTAAACACATGTAGACAAATATTATCACTACAAAACTCTTGAAAAATGTACCAGTTAAGTACTTGGCCATCAGTTTTAGGCAGCTAGTCGAAGTGGTCTTCTCTAACCCTCACCAAATTCACCCTCTTCCAGTTTGCTGAACTCGAGAAAATGCGTTGGCCGATGCTCCTCGTGATAGAATTCCCGAGGCGATCCCAGTTTCAATCCATAGCTCATGCTTACAGTATGCTTTACACCCATAAAATTGTAGTTCCACGGACCTGTCAGGTATCTGCAAAAACACAAATTACAAATCACAAATGAGAAGACTGTATACGGAACGAAATGCAGAGGAAAGAAAGAAAAGAAGAAAATTGAACAATGTGCAAAAATTTTCAGAAAGTGGGAGATGATCATTACCATGTAGAAACCGAGGAAACGGTCACTGAGCAGCATCTGGACTTTTTCATAGTAAGTTGGCAAGTAGCTGTGGGGATTGGCTGCTTCTACATCGGTATTGCTTGTTCACCATTTGAATCCTGAGGGGGTCAACTTGTATGCAGTCAAAGAGCAGGAACCTGAAGTGAAACTGCATGTCAGAATAATGCACTTCTCGCCATCCCACTGTGGGCTGCTCGACAACATCTGAGCATGAGCAGCTAGATCCTGTGGTGAAAGCTGGGGAAGCTCGTTCGGTTGAGTGTGCAACCATCCAAGAGGCTCCAGGCCATCCAAGAAATTATGATTAGGAATTCCTGATGGAAGATGAACACGCTGATGTGTTCCCCGTTGTGGTGGCATGGCAATGCAGCGGATCTCCTTCACCTGGGGATTATCAGGAGGGCTTACGCCATATAGGTAACCAGCAATCTGAGTACGAAGATCAGCTACGAATATGAACTTCTTCAAGATATTTTTTGGCATGACGTAGGTATATCCGGTTTCCTTGATGTCTTCTGAGTTAACAAATATGTGGTTAACCCTAAGGTGGAGGTTTGTGGCAGATACCGCTCGAACACGCCAGTTAGTTCTGCTGATATGTGAAGCTTGCTCATAAGGACTTGTATTGCTAACAATCAACTCTTCTCCATGCACATTCGTTGTCCGCGTGGTTACAGCCGTAATCTGACTACCTTCTTTTGCCTGTTTCTCAATGTCAGCAATCTGTTGGCGCTGCTGCGAAGGCGGTGTGATCTCGGCCCCAAGAATTATATCGCGAATCTCAGATTGAGTAAGTGCAGCTGTATTAGCATTGTTCTTCTTGGCATAATCCGAGAGTATCAGGTCTCTCAGGGCAACTTCAACTTTCATCCACTGTTCATCAGAAAGAGAAGGCCAGATGTGGTGAGGCTCAGTAACAATTGTCTTGTCAGGCTTCAGCAACATTTTTGCTTTCTCATTATTAACGTGTAGAGCTCGCAAAATCAACAACAACCTGGAGAAAGCTGTATAGGACGATATACTCTTCAACCAATCATCATAAAGGTTGAACGCAACCATTTTTTGGCTCTGTTGCCTTCAGTATCAGGTCACCAAATTTCTCCATCTTCAGGCAAGCCTGGAATGGCAACTGCAACTCACACCCTTTGATCACAACATTTGGAAAATCGAGCAGGTGGACCTCAAGAGGATCCAACATTCCTTTTCGGGTCGCAATGATTTGCTTTGGTTGCTCTTCGACTGGCAATGACCTCACCAATGCAACCACTTCCTCAGAAGCTTTCCATTTTGCCAGCTGAGCAATTCGCTTTTGCCCAGCCCACACGTTCTTGTGGATGACCTTTAAGAACAGCTGACCTGTTCGAGGGTTGAATATGAAGACTGCACCATTAATAGCCTTTGCCGTGAGATTTCCCTCAAACGTCTTGTGTGTAGTGACACGATATACATTCGTGTCATCAACAAACCAAATAATCTGATTGCTGAATATCTCTCCATAGTTCTGAGATGATAAATAAGGCTCTGTAGGTTCTGAAGAATACAGTTGCAAATCTTTCCTTATCCGTTCTCTCAGCACATACAGAGCTGGATTTGACTTCATAATCTTGTTCATGGCCTGTCAAAGCAATTCTTTTGACCCTGGGAACCAATTTCCAAATGCAGAATGCAAATTATATGCTAAATCAATGCCAATAACGACCCCAGTAGGTGACGGATAGATAGACATGTTATATCAGTTGTGTAATCCATAAACTTTGCCCTGGTATATCGCTCAATGTCATGAGAATCATAATCACCCCATCGCAGCTGCACATCTAACCAATATTTATACTAGCCTTCTTCTCGTCAAAGAGGTCCTTTGTCTCTGACACAAGACTGGGCTTTGACATAGAACATCTATGAGCAGCAAAAAGAAGAATATCAGCACACGAGCTATTCATTTTGTAACTCTTTCGAGGATGGATTGTTTCTTTTTCAACAGTCTCAATTTCAAGACAATCCAATTGCTGATTCAAAACCTGGCAAAGATCCATAACCACACTTTCATGTATTTTCTGCCACAAGTGGGCCCGGAATATCTGAATTAGAGATATCTTCAAGGTAGGTATCTTTCCATGCATAAAGATTCCAGTTAGATCAAGCTGCACTTGGAAACCAACATAAACGTTTGCCCTGTTGATCGTTGGTGACCACCACAGAGTAAATCTCCGATTAGGAATTTGGTTGAGCCCAGATCTTTGAGCATTTGTCAGTTTCTTATACTTCATGGCCTCCTCAAAACCAGAAGCCTTCTCCCAGAAAAGACCCTCCCAGGTCGGGAAGTATGTTCCCTTGAACAGTGTATGCTCGAGAATTCCTTCAACTCCTCCCAGGGCTTGGATAACATCAGTTCTGTAATTATTCAAGTTCCATAACTTCCCATCACGTCTTTGGTGTGTCCACCAGAATGGATTCTGTTTCAAAACTTGATATTGGTTGAAGTCTGTTCTCACTCGCCAACCTTTGTCATATGCAAGTGTGTTACGGTCTTTCTGAAACAAAGTGTTGATACGAGGTATACCTCTATCCCATGAATCTTCCAACTCTTCAAGAGTTAATCGCCTGTTTAGTGCTTGAGCTTCTTGCCTCTTCAATGCATATTCAGCCCAAACACGCTGTGAATCAATGAACTCACTCTCCCATGGCTGTATGTAACGATACAAGTTTGGAATCAACTGATCCTCTTCATGACCCATTCCACTCCTGAAATGTGTCACACCAACATCTGTCTGTTTCATATACCGAAGGTCGCTTTGAGGAATCAAAATGTGGCCCATCGAGAGCATTCCAAGTCCTCCGATTTCCTTCGGTGTGTAGAATATGACAGGAGGAAACCTGCTAGGCATCTTTGAATTCAACCCAATCTTAATACGAGTCTGTATCTTGTTTTCACATTTGACAAGTAGATCTAAGAGTTCTTGCATGTGCACCGTTGCTTCACGGAAATATGTCATGAGACCTATAAGAGCTGTGTTCCATTTGTTCACAATCTTCGTGAATGTTGTTGAACCAGAAGACATAAGAATCTGCCTTACACGATTCTCAAACACCTTCATATGTTCATCATCTACCCGCAAAAATGCAACTGATGTGCGCTCTTTGGTCTGCTCATTCTGCAGATTCCAAACCCAATCTTTCATATTGCTGAAAGCCTCCTGAGTCATTCTTATCTTTGGTAGAATTCGAACTTCAAATCCACACATGCTGAAGAGCAAATTTGGATTGTCTTTACTGTAGACAGAAACAAAGCTATTCTCCCACTCCAGGGTGGTAATGCTACGCGGAAGACGGTTCTTCATATCCCAGAAAACACTTCGGCCGAGGTTAACATCGTGTTTCATGAGACGCATTCTAGCATCTCTAGGCCAGCATTTTTTGTTGTTATAACCAACCATATTTTCATTGTTAGGATCTGGATGCTCTGTAAGATATCTCTGAATAAGGTCCCGCGCTTCTTCATGAGTGAACCGAAGTAATACATGCACCTTATCAATATATCTAGAGTACAGGCGAATTGGATGTCTAGTTTCTACTCTTGTATCATGGAAAGTAATGAACTCATTTGGCATATGCGGAGGACCGGCAATTTCGCTTGCCCGAGTCAAACCAAGAAGGAGGAGGTCCTGGACAAGACCATAATACTGCACGACAAATGAAGCAAACTGAAGACGGCGAATGAGCCCATAAGAATTAGTATGGCTCATGTCCTTGTATGACAGAACCACATTATTCTTTTCAGTGACATAATCAGCAATGTTATGATCAAGAATCAACCGAAGAAGCCTGTTGAGCATGTCAGATCAATCTTTTCAAATAACTTTTCAAACTTCGTCTGAAGCATCACGACACACTGTCCGTCACCGGTGTCCCATATGCCTTGCAAATTGTTAATGCCCTGACACCATTTGTAGACAAGAAGTGGTGGTGGCTCAGAATCAGCAGGCTTGATCCAATTTGGGAACAGGTGTCGTTTATCTCCCTCATACCACAAATATTGGTCCAGGTATGCATCTGTTATCTTTTCAAGCGGATCTATCTCATAAACAGGAATCAGATGGCTGTATAGATCCATGAACTGAATACCTACTTCCTTAAAGGAACGCTGTGTGAGTAGATGCCGTTTAATACGTGACAAAGCCTCATGTGGATTGTCATAAGCTTGTTCAATCAACCCCAATTCTTCTCTTTGTAACTGGTTCAACCTAACAGTCTCGCTATACGATTCCTTCAATCTCTCCAGCGCCAAGATGAGAAGCTTCGTATCATGCTTATAAGACAAAGGAGGAAAGGGAATTGGCGAAAAATTTCTAGATTCCAACCAGTGCACGGTTGTAGAATATATAGCAACTGCTTCTTCAGGTGTCACATATGGACCATCTTTTAGGTAGTTGTGTTGGCGTTCCTGTTCTGCTTTCATCCAAAGACGGGTCAATCTTCCAAGATTCTTCCTGCAGACAGTTTTGTCAACTGTTGCTCCTCTTTTAATACGTTCCCGATTGTAAAGAGCAACATTTGTCCACCAATCAGCTTTTGACTTCACATAACGAAGTATCATGTTTTCGATGGGGACAGGCAAACCAGGTACCTTCCAAGGAATATTAGCCTTCCAGCAACGCCATGCTTCACTTAAATGCTGCAGGATGGGCCTTGCTTTATTTTCCTTGGTACCCTCTGGCATGGCATCAAGCACATCATGCATGACCGCAGCACGAAGCTCCAAGTCATAGTAGCTTTCTACCCGCTGCTTTGTCACAGTTTTAGCCACTCCCTTTGAATTTCGCCCTTCAAACTGCCTTGCAAGCAAGTTCCCCAACCACCTTTCCAGTAGAGGTACTACACCACAAAGGAAAAACAACCATACCCTCCACATCGGTGCCCAAAAACCACATCCAGGACCTTTCCCAACAGGCCCAGTGTTAAATCTATAATATATCAGATGCTTCAAGTCCTTGCACATTCTAATCTGGGGCATAAGCCTGTACTTATACCGGTACATACCTGTCAACTGACCAACATGTGAAAATATGTACTGTAAACCATCAGCCAACTGAAATGCATCCACATATCCCAACCGGTACTGGATGTTTGTATCAACAAGAAGTTTTGTCAAACGCAAAATTTCACGACAGAGATGGAAGGCATTACCGAACCGAGATTTTTTACGTTCCTTAGTGGTAAGGGTCTTCACAGGCTTTAAGTTAAAGTTATAGTCAAGGTGAAGGTAGTTCAAGTTTTTTCTATGGATCAGTAGATTCAGCATATTGTATCCCTGTTTACAAACTTGCAGCCCGCCTCAGCCCAATCAAGTTCAGTTTTCAGAAAAAACTTCGTAGATTGTAGAGACCTAAATAGGTGCTTCTTCTTTTGAGCCTTGGGGGGTCGGTGATGCAGCTCATTCAACACAAAACTTTTCAACAACTTCTGGTAGCTGACACGGACTTTGACAGGGTATGAAGGAGGGCAGTGTTCTTTGAACCACTCGGACACAAGAGGAATATCTTCAGCCCGTCTCGTCCGACCAGAACGGATATTAAACGGGCGCGGTGCAAACAATAATGAGATACCAGCAGCAGTTGTGTCAGTGTAGATTGGCGTGCTGGTAAGTAAAGGTTCGACATCCTCAGGCAACACAAAACCATCATCATCTTCTTGTTCAGGATTCTTATCTCTCCCATCTTTCTTTCCACTTGTGATGGGGTGAATTAGCGGATCATAGTAGAATGCTGGCAAGTCAGGATCCTCGGTTTTTATGTACATTACCATTGGAGTGTGATAAACACTCAGCCTCACTTTCCTCGGCCTGTTGTTATAAAGATGAGGAAAAGCAACCCTGTATTCCGTCCTCAGAGGTGATCGGATTATAAGCTTATTGATGTCGTTAAACTCATTCCAGTCCTCATCCCCTTTCTCCATGTCACGGTACAACGGTTCGAATTTTGGACCACCTGCAGAAACAAGGAACAAGAATAATTGCAAAGATGTTCCATGAAAGCTTCACATGATTGATTAACTGAAACACAAAGCAGTGCTTATGAGTAAAAGTGACCACATACCAAGTTATAAAAGGTGTCCTACCAAAGCTAACATGATAACTGAATCAAGAACAGGAACACATCAAAGCATATGAGTAAAATTAACCATAACCAGCAAAACTAAGAACCAAGCAAAACTAAAAATCCAGAAAAACTAAGAGTCAAGAACATATACCAGGTATGCAAACACTGAGTGCTTTCGCCGTGAAGAACGACTCCATATCGAAAAGGTAAAAATAGTTCCCATCAGTCATATCAGAAAGCAGCTGTCCAGCAAGACAGGTTCCAGTTCCTGTAGCTAGGCCCATTAACAAGCTTCGTACGAACCAGAGGCTTATGATCATAGAACCAATCATGTACAGCCTCATCTTCTTCTATATCCAACTCCAACTGAATAGCCTCCAAAGGCTCAACATCAAGTAAATTCTCAGCATAGTCCAAAACAGGCTCCTCATCATCAAACGGAGGAAATCTCATCCTCTTAAAGTGCCTCCGATCTCTCTTCTCTCTCCTCATCATAATCCACATAGTCCCCCACTGCGCCAAGTAAATCGGTTCCACAACCCACGGCGTCTCGTTCACAAACGTAATCGCACCGGTGATATGGTACAGAACCTTGACCTCACGGACCTGCTCCCATGGCATTGGCATGTTCTCGAGGAGTTTGTAAACAGCGTGTGGAACGAATTTAAGAGCTCCTAAATAGACACGCTTATCGTGACGGAATTTATTCGTCGACAAATCGCCGAGATCCTTGATGAGTTTCCTAACATGTTCAGGTGGCATATCCTCTTTCTGAGCTTCTACGAAGCCGAATTTGCGATTGTCTCCGTGCCGCTTCGAGCTGAGCTGCATCCACTTCCTCGCCCTTTCGTCGAGCTCGGATTCCGAATTTGAGCTTGTTTCCATGGCGTTATGCATGATTGATGGATTTTACAAGCGCCGTGACAATGCTGGAGAGGATGTGAGCACTCGAATTCGATCAATCGTGTAACAGAGAAGAGAATGGGAAATTGAGCTAGGGTTTTACAGAGCTTCTCTCTCGGTGGAGAAGAAGAGTTAAAATTTGCGAAAGAGGGCTTTGGAGGCTATTTATAGATGTCAAGGACGGATTAAGGCGGTCTGTTTGGAAACTTGGGACCGACTTTGGTTATTTGGGCCTGTGAGCTAATGGGATTATGATTTGGGAACCAACGGTAAGATTGGGTTTTTCTTTTTCTTACTTCTTTTTGAAAACATCTTAAGCCTTGATATTTTTGAGAACCATAGCCCATTTAATTATTTAATTGTATGAGTCGAGTTTTCATTTGTTAACCACACTAGAGATTGACATGCATTCATATTTAGTTATTTACTCATCCATTTTTCTAGATTGTTCATGTGTGATATAAATTTTTAAAAAAAATCTATAAAAAGAAATATAAACAATTTTAAAAATAGACGACAATAAAATACGTACACAATCTAAAAAAGGAGGTTAACAAAAGTAAAAAAACTACTTGGAGATATTTAAGGGGAATTTGCCAGCCATTATCATTCATTCCTATCATAAATCTTTGATTACATATTTCTATATGGCAGAAGAATGTTAAATATTGATCCAAAACAGTCTTCTGTCAAACCTTGCAGTCAACATCAGAGCATTTTTTAACGCAATATGATTTTTTTTTTGAATCTGCAAAACACATAAGAGTATGTAATCAGTGGGAGTAATATATTTGATCCACATTTTCTCAATGAGGAAAAATAAAAATGATGTAATATGATGCAATGATAACTATTTTTCGCAAAACTAAAGTGAAAACATTACAGTTTTTAAAATTTATGTGTAAAAACTCTTATCATGGTGAAAAATAAAAAAAATATTACCTTTAATTGTAGCACATTTACTGAGTCGACAATCAACATTGCATTTTGCTGAGGATGCTATAGCGTTGATTTGTTCTTCGCTATAGTTTTGAATAGACCCCTCGCATCGCATGGAACATTTGTCAAAGCAAGTATCAGGGAGAACAAAATAACATTTGAAATAGCATATGAAAGCACATTTAGAAGTTGTATACCTTTCAGACATGACCATATGTATTGGCACAGTCACCACTACTAATAGTATCAAGATAAAAAAGTTTCTTAAACCCAACATTTCCAGTATTTTTTCTTTTTCCTTCTATGATGAAACTAGGTGATGTTTAAAATTTGATGTGTTCACCTATTTATAAGAAAACAAATGAAAGGTTAGGGGTTTAAAAAGGAAAAGGAGACCACAATATTAATGAAAAATACAAACAATATTGTTAAAGTGAGTAAATTATAGTTCTCTTAGGCATTTAACAAAGTGTTCGCTTTTATTATATGGTCCATAAAAAAAATGTAAAATGAAAGATAGGATAACACAATATTATAACCTAGTAAAATATTAATAAATAATACAATCAATATTGCTAAAAGTGAAAGTAAATTATATTTCCTAGGATTTGTGATTTTTTGATTATGTAAAAAAAAACATTGTTTTTATGTTTTTAGAATTTTTACAGCCACATGTTCAAAAACAAGAAAAAACAAAAATGATGTCATATTATATGGTAATTACTGTCTTTCTAAAAGTTAAATTGATAACATATTTTAAACTTTGCAAATACTACTCCTATTAGAGCCCAGTAATAGAAAGTAGTACCAATAAGCGCATTTACTTGCGATTGATGACAGTTCTAACTCTTCGATCTTACCCTTTGTATCACCAAAGATGATGATTGATTGGTTTTGAGTATATGATGATTTTCTCCTCAGATGAAAAAAAATAAATTGTAGTACATTTACTGAGTCGACAATCAACATTGCATTTGACTGAGGATTATATAGCGTAGATTTGTTCCTTGATGTAGTTTTGACTATATCTGTCACAATGCTTGATAGTTGATACAATCATGCAAGCATTGAAGAAGGTAAAAACCATATGATGGAACCATACATTTCATAATACATTCACCACTTGTCATCTTTATTTGAGCGCACATATGAAATATCTCCTGACATGTATAACGTGTCCATTAGTTATTGGATTGTTGGAGAGGATGTTGAACAATTTGTTGGAGGAGATCTGGTGTCCAACTACAACTACAACTAATGAGATGAGATCACCTCCAACAAAGCCTTCAACATCTTCTCCAACAAACAAATAATTACATGACACATGGTAACCGAATAAAAGACTTTAACTTTTTTATTTCTTTCTCTGAAGAAACATGGTGTGATGGTTTAATTTTTTTTATGTCTTCGCCTATTTATATGAAAAACATTTTGCAGACTATGGGTAATAAAAGAAAAAACAGGGAAAACCATAATATTACTACTTAAATATTAAAAAAAGTAAACGGTGTTATTATTATTTTTTTATTGCGTTGAAAACTCACAACCGCTACCTTTTGAATAAAATTTTACTTTATTATATGGCCTATGTAAAATAAATATATAAAAGGGAATAACACAATATTACAATAATAAATAATATTAAAAAATTATATTTCTAAAATAATTTACTTTATTATATTATAATTTTGTTATATTAATATTATTATAATAAAATTATATTGGTGTCAACTCAACCATCCCACTTTGGGTTGCTTGACAACATCTGAGTCCACAACTACTATTGAGCTAACAAAATTAATGTATTTTTATAATTTAATTTCTAGCTTTTTTCTAAAGAATTAACACATAACTTTTTAATTACGGAGTGTTTCAACTCACTACTAGTACAGAGTATAAATATGACCAACGGATTGATTGAGATAGTAGAAATTTATTTTATAAAAAGACATAATAGAACTATAAATATAAAACAAGAAAATAGTACTTATTCCATAGTAGTAGTAGTAATAATAATAATAATAATAATAATTATTATTATTATTATTATTATTATTATTATAAAGAATGGCGACAAACCGCACGCACGAAAAAGCCAGGAAACCTCTAATCATCAAACTGTTTCCACCTAATTAATTGTACTTATCCCAAACTCCAAATATTGTTGCCATATCTTCTTTGACTTGTATATACTCTCCTGTACTTCTGTTAGTTTGTGCAAATAATTCATCTGCAAAAACTAAAAGGGGGAGATTAGATTTAAAAAAAAAAAAATTGGAAAGGAAGAAAGATGAATCCTGAAATATAATGTTAATTTTTCTATTCTATATGATATTTTTTCAGCCCTTCAGCTTCGGTCACCATGAAAATATATAAAATGAAGGGTTTTCTTCTTTTTCAATATAGGGTCACACACTGACACTCACACGTTATTTTTAAATTGTGCATATGCTTAAAGCGCTTAAGAGCGTAATCAATCATGCCTGAGTAGTAATTAGACATATGAGCTAGCGTGGCTCATAGAAATTAAAGTAATTTGATTGGTTGGTGTCTTGGTGAGTGATGAGGTCACTTCTTAACTCCCACATGACCGGGGGTACACACCGGAGAACATGAACCCTCTGACCAGCCAACCTACTCCGGACTAGGGTAACTTGAGAGAGACGAATTTTGTATCGAATGAGGTAAATTTGAGTTGTATTTACAAGAATCAAACTGAACTATATACACTACCTAATTGTTAAGCTAGCTACCTAACAAGTTGCTCTACGGTCTATTACCTCTTTACAACTGCCTAGTTATCTAAGCAGTGGTAGTGGTATTTTGTGGTCAATTATTGACCGTTGACCAAGTTTAGAACGGATTCTCTGCTCCAACTGATTTCCTAGTAGTCTGGTACATATAGGAACAGGTAACCCGACTTACCGTGTTCCCTCCTATTACAATTTACAAAATGAGGGTGAACAATTTGACCCCATCGGTGAGTTTTAGAAGTATAGAAAATATATATAAACAACCCATACTCAATTAGAGACTTTATTGTCAATTTATATAAGATATGTGTCCTCCCATGATGATGAACTGAACCATCGAAAATACAACCACTTTTAAAAGGCTTCCATGGACCCGACAACCCAAACCAAGCTGAAGGTTAACTATAATAATAATAATATTCTACTTGCTCTCGGGTATTTGTTGGAGATGTGTTTGGTGATCATACGGTGTCGTGTGCTGGGTGGTGGGTATCAAGCACCGACATAACCTCGCTCGTGACACTCTCTTGGATGTCTGTTTCCGATCTAGCATTTCTGCTAGTAAGGAAGTGGATATTGGTTTGAGTGGCGGGAGTGACAGGTCCCTCAGTCCTGCATACATGCTCCTTTATGCTTGGGATAGGGGGCGGGATGTATGTGTAGATCTGACCGGGTCTTCCCCTTTGACTCGGTCTAGGATGGTGGACTTTGTGTCCGGACATGCGGTTGCTGATTCTGCCAAACGCAAGTGTGCGAAGTATTGGGACTTGTGTGCAGCTAAGGGATATGGATTCCTTCCTTTCTCTTTCTCGACACTTGGGGAGTTGCGTGTTGATGTTATTGAGTTGCTTGTCAGAGTCCGGGGTTTCGCTTTGGCTCATGATATTGGAGCGGGTGCTGCTCATCATATTTTCACTACGATTAGTTTTGTTATTGCTAAGGGAGTGGGGGCACAGCTTGTTTCTCGGCTGCCCTCTAATTTCGTGTAAACTTTCATTGTTTTTATTTATTTATTATTATTTAAAAAAAATAATAATAATAATAATAATAAGTGTGCAGAACACGGCTACTCTTTCATCCCGTTTGCCTTCTCCACTTTTGGGGAGCTCGACGAGGAGGCCTTGGCTACTTTTTCGCGCCTCAAGCGCTTGTGTGTTAGTCATTCCAATGATGTTAGGAGTGGTGTTTTTCTTTTTGCTAGACTTAGCTTTTGTATTCAGAAAGGGGTGGGAGCACAACTTATCTCTCGACTCCCTTCCAATTTTGCGTGATTAATAAAAGTTTAGTTATTATTAAAAAAAAAAAATAAAAAAAAATAAAATAATAATAATAATAATAATAATAATAATAATAATAATAATAATAATAATAATAATAATAATAATAATAATAATAATAATAATTTGGTAGATACAAATGATTGCTAGTGCATTTGGTAGCAAATTAGCAATAATTTCATTATCTTGTTTTGTTGGTGAGTCGCAAACAAATTCGATTCTTCCCCTCATGCTATAATAAAAACTTCTATTATAGGATCCATGTCTTCTTCTTGGACTGAACTGAATGTTGACACTTGAGATCTTCTTTTCTACTTTCTTTTCTTTTAATGACTCAGTAAAATATTAAGAGGGGCTGTTGAATTTATATTAGAAAAATGCCTAAAAAGATAGAAGTGTACAAATTAAAGAAAACAGTTTAGCAAGCCTGAATAAACAAATGACGTACCAAATTTTCACAATGATTTATGCATTAGAAATGTATATATGTATCCTCATTGCAGGCACCAACTAATCAACTAGTCCATTTCTTAATTTTAATTTGAATAAAGACAAACTTTTCCTCAGCATCTCTCTTTGTGTTACTACACTTACCGTTGGAAACCATAACCTCTAACTTTTTTGGTGCATATGAAATAAAAATCTAAATTTTTTATGTAATATTATGTGAATCACGTAAATCAAATAAAAAGTTCACACTATTTTAAAAGATATTATTCTTTCATTTTAGCCAAACGATTCACCCTCACGGACAAACAATTAAACATTATTCTTATAATTTTTTGTTAAACTTTAAGTACCAAGTATACCTCAATATTCTGAGTCCATGGACCCGACAACCAAACTTAGCCCGTAGGTTACACCCTCAGAATATACTCTAGCTATATGTATGGTATAGTAGATACAAATAATTTAGCAATCATTTTCTCCAATTTAGCTTCTCCTCCAATCATTATAATAATTTAAATAACAACAAAACCCTCCGAACCAAATTACTTATTATCCTTTCGTTGGTAATCAAGTCACAAACAAACGAAGTCGATTTAGTATCCATGCCATATTGAACTTGAATTGAATGTTGACACTTGCAGAGTTTTGTTATTTAGGGTATTTTAAGGGTTTATTCTTCTTTATTTCTTTTCAATATACTTTCGTTTGCAGTACTTTCATGTCTATAATTTTTTTTATCCCGCTACTTCAAAATATTCCACAATATATGAAGAAATTCATCTATAAATTCAAAATACCAAAATTATAATCGAAAATTTACTTTATACAACTTTTTGACTCAGAACTGGAGCCCAATCTACCGCGACTTTCATGTGTTGTAGTAGTAGATCATATATTTTACAAAACAAAAGAGGAACAAAATGAACATGATGAGGAACTCATATCATGTGGATTATTAGTTTATATTAATGGGGTTGGATGTAATGTTGTTATCTCATCGTGAATAGTGCTATATCATAGAAGTGCTACAATTTTGATTCGATAAGGAACAAATGTGGCGTTACTTAGGCTGCAATTAAATTAACCAAACATTGTTGTTTCTTCCATCAACTGAGAATGTGAAGTTTAAGTTGCTTAACTCATAAACTAGCTATGAAATCTTCTTTCACTTTCCGAAAGTTATCTTGGTACCCTTCTACATGTGAATATCGTCCCTTTGTGTGATTTCCAAACAAAACCATTCTTGTATGCTAGTATTAAATTTGTTTACAACTATATAAATAATAATTTATGTATGAGAATATCATCACTTATGTGGTTCAACGTACACACATGCACGCTTCTATTCTCATGAAACAAATGATGTGCACTTCTAATTTCTACTCCATCTTAATATTTCTTTATTTATTTTATTTGGATGAAGTCGAAACCTGTAGCTGCTACTGTATTTAGGTGCGTATTGGAAAAACTCCAAGGGCCGATGCAATATCTTACAAAGCATGTAAGTCAAGTTAAACCGCCATAAGTTGCGACAGGCTCGACTCAGAAGGCATGAGTCCCAGAAATTTCGTACCCAATGGGGTTAATTTGAACTTATGACCAAGAAGATATTAACATGTGATCGACTGAGCCAACCTTACGGACCCACCTCAATAATTAACGCAAAAGCTAGCTATTGTAATTTGACACTTTTGGACCTTTCATTAATTACTTCTCCTCATAGATAAACTTGTTTTAGTGTAAGTTTGACATCATCTTATCATTTAATTCCATCTCATTTGACTGTTTGATCACAATAAGTATGTTCATTCAATACCAACAAGTTGACTATTTGATGTATTTTTTAAAATATAAAATGATCGATTAGCTACTAGTTACTTTATTAAGTAGCATTTACCTTATCAATTCATTTTGAGAAACGTAACAGACACTTAACTATTATCGAACCAAATGCAATAGAGTTTGAACTAACAACATGATGTGTTCATGTGCCACGAGCAACAAGCAAGAATTTGGCAAGACGAATAGACCAATGCTACAATGTTCATTTCAAAGATAGACTAGTTAAGTTTGCCAACCCTATCATCATCATCGTCATCTTCTTCTTCTTCCTCTACATAATATATTCCGAAAATGGTCCCAAACTATAAATAAAAGCTGTACATTACAGCTTGGTGTCCTACGAGTCTTGGGAAAGTTCGTCCTTTCCTCAATCATTGCCTAATATCCAGTTTCATAAGGGGTAATGTTACACCAAACTGGGGATCCCACATAAGCCACGGCTCTTATTTTTTGCATTTCGATCGAGCAATCAGAGGATGCCACAAAATTGACAAGTTATTGTTTTGCCACCCGTCGACGCGTGAGTGGGTTATTAACTCGTGGTAGCTTCATGTTAATTGCAGCAGATTTAACAACGGTGTAATTCCACTATGCCATTATTAATATACGCATACCCTTTAGCCGCGGGAAACTATTAAGATGGCGGGTGACGAGTAAATATATGACCCTTGACTTCTTAAAGAACAGTCAATGCAGTGTAAAATAAGGGCAATATATACTTAACGTTATGCTATTATCTCCAACTATTCATATTTGATGTGAAAAACATAATTCATGAACAAAAAGAATACTTAAAATTTTAGGGGGATGTCCCATAATATAGCATTTGGTTCCACCCCCTACTTGAGAATTTATCAAAGATGAACGGACATAAATATATTTTGTGATATCTAAAATTATGTATTTTAATATACAAGTTTATTTTACCGTGAATCACTTATCCTCAAACGAAATTAACTCAAAGTAACCATTACAAAACTCAAGATCTTGAATTCACAATCACATCCTACATCAATTTCCTCCTAAAATGATACAAACACTACATTTAGTTGAAATATCCTTTTAATACGAAGTAAAAAAGAAAAAAAAGAATGGCACACAAACAAATAGAATGTCAAATTTTGAATTTAAGGACATGACACATTATATTTCACAAAATCACACATACATAGAAACAAAAATTCCAAAAATGGTACTTGGAAGCAATTTTTTCCCTAATATTTATCTATTTTTCCATTTGAGATAAAAAGAATTTCACCATAATATATTAGTAATAAAATAATAACAATATGTGTCTCAAATCTCAATATCAAAACATTAATGGATGCCATAAATGTGACAAAGATAAAGTACAGAAATTCTTCAGAAGTTGAAAAAAGGAAGAAAAAAAAAACACCAAAAAAAACAAAAGTGAAATTGAAAACATGACACACACTATTTTGACGGTTACTGAAAGAAAAACAGAGAGAGTATTTGCAGGAAGATAATAAGTCTCCTTCATCGCTCTAACATTCCACCTATACATACAATCTCATCCCATAATCATATTACAATATATTATATACCCATAAACTTTTTTGAAGCTTAAATCATTTGATTCTCTGATTCATCTTACCAAATTTCTCATAGTTTATTCAATTTTGATTTGATTACCCATTTCTGCCCTTGCTCTGTTTCAATTTCATCAACCAACCATTAATCTATCTCTCTCTCTATACATCTATATATATATGCTGTGTAGCCCATTAATGTACATACATACAGATTAGAATTAGGAGGGTCCAAGTACAAGTAAACACAGCATAACGTACTAGCAATCTGCCTATACTCTTGAAAGATTACTAAGGTATGCCCATGTTTACAGTTTTTCTTGTTTCCTATAATTACATTTGTGTTTGAAGACCTGATAGAATTTGGATTGAATTTTGTAACTGTAAATGATTATTCTCTTTGTTTCTAATTTTTGTGGGGAATTTTGCAGTTGAATTTTAATTTCATGTTTTAGAGTTGAAAATTGAGATGTGAAATTTTCTGTTAGTTTAGCCATGATTAATTTGGTGTTGTATGGAAACTTGTGGAGTGGAAATTGGTGTGCATGTGGTCAGGGCAGGGGCGGATCGAGGAATTGGGGTAGGGGAGGCGAAATTACATATACATGATTATTTCGAGAGTTCAGGGGCCAAATGGTTTTGTTTTAATATACTGTTCTGTAGACTTGTATACTCTGTGACATAATTTGTTACTGAATTCTTTAATTTTGTGTGTTTTTTGAGGTGTTGAGGCTTTAGTTTCATTCATAGGCTTGAGTTGATTTCATAGGGTAGATAGAGATTCTGAGGTTTTATTGTATGTTGATTCTTGACCAGTGTCACAATGCCTGGCGTCATGAACGGATCGAATGGAGATGATTTCGCAGCAGAAATCGAGGAGCATTATGTTCCCAACAAGGAGAATTTCACTGAGACGTCTCCAAGAAGTCCATTGAACCCGAATAGTCCTCCCATGAGCACGCTGAGCCCCGAGAGTGACTCTCTTGATTTAGCCATAGATGGGATCATGGACACGTCGATTGAGCAACTGTATCATAATGTATGTGAGATGCAAAGCTCGGATCATTCACCATCGAGGCGTAGTTTCCTGTCATACGGTGAGGAGTCACGAATTGATTCTGAGTTAAGGTTCTTTGCTGGTGGAGATTATGTAACCACCGAGTACAAAACAGAAATTGTTGCGGAACAAGGTGATGATACTAGCCCTCCTGTTGGCGAAACGTCGGATATCAAGTCAGTTTTTCCAGTACAGGCAGAAGAAGCTCCTAGAAAGAGTATGTCGAAAAGCAAGAGCGTTCAGGGTAGGCCGCCTAACGGCAAGCAGCAAAGTGTGAAAGGTTTGAAGAAGTTTGGGCTGGTTCCGTCCATGAAGAAGGAAAAGAGCCCTCCTGGTGCTGGGATGAATGAGGATCATGGATATCTTGGACCTTACTTGCTTAAACAAGCTAGGGACATGATAATATCGGGGGACAGGACTCAGAAGGCTCTTGAATTGGCTCTTCGAGCGATGAAGCAGTTTGAGATGGCTGGTGCTGGGAAACCAAATTTGGATTTTGTTATGTGTCTTCATGTAGTTGCGGCGTTATATTGCAGGAATGGACGATACTCTGAGGCAATTCCTGTTCTTGAGAAGTCGATTGATATTCCAGTCATGGATTAGGCCAAAATCATGCTCTCGCCAAATTTGCCGGTTGTATGCAGTTGGGTGATACCTATGCGATGCTTGGACAGATTGAGAATTCTGTACTATTCTACACTGCAGGGTTAGAGATTCAGCAACAAGTGCTTGGAGATAAAGACCCTCGATTTGGCGAAACATGCAGGTATTTGTGGCCTAAAACTTCTCCTTCATTTCTTATCTCTGTCAAATTTTTTATCATCAGTGTTTATACATTTGAACAAACCGAACTTTTATCTGTGCAGGTACGTAGCTGAAGCTCATGTCCAAGCAATGCAATTTGATGAGGCGGAGAAATTTTGTCTTATGGCTCTTGATATTCATAAAGAAAATGGGGTGTCTGCTTCTCCAGAGGAAGCGGCAGATAGACGCTTACTTGGACTTATTTGCGATGCCAAGGGAGATTATGAAGGTGCACTTGAGCACTATGTTCTTGCAAGCATGGCACTGGCTGCCAGTGGTCAAACTTCTGATGTGGCTTCAATAGACTCTAACATAGGCGACGCATATTTGTCTTTGGCACGGTTTGACGAAGCCATTTTCGCGTATCAGAAGGCCTTGAATGCATTCAAGTCGAATAAAGGAGAAAATCATCTATCAGTTGCTTCGGTTTATGTTCGTTTGGCTGATTTGTATAACAGAATAGGAAAATTTTCTGATGCCAAGTCTTATGCTGAGAATGCTCTCCGTATATATGCCAAGCCGACACCAGGAAGTCCACCAGAGGAGATTGCAAGTGGTCTAGTAAACATTTCCGCAATCCTTGAGTCTATGAACGAAACTGAACGTGCTTTGCAGTTGCTGCAAAAGGCCATAAAAGTGTATGGCAATGCACCGGGTCAGCAGAGTACGATTGCTGGCATTGAAGCCCAAATGGGGGTGCTGTATTATATGCTGGGAAGTCATTCCGAGTCTTATAATTCGTTGAAAAACGCCACTTCAAAGTTCCGTGTATCTGGAGAAAAGAAATCTGCCCTTTTCGGCATTGCTCTTAACCAAATGGGGCTTGCTTGCGTACAACTTTTCTCCATAGATGAGGCTGCTGTTTTGTTCGAAGAAGCTAGGGACATTTTGGAGGCTGAATGTGGACCTTACCATCTTGATACGTTAGGCGTTTACAGCAATCTAGCAGGCACTTATGATGCTATGGGCAGGTAACTAACATTAGTATATATTTACGTACTATATATTTACCATGTTTATATTTTAGGAAGTTTTCGATATTTAAGACTTGAATGTTTGGAACTTCATCTGTTCAGGAATGCTGATGCTATTGAGATCTTGGAGTACATTGTGAAAATCAGAGAGGAGAAGCTTGGAACAGCGAATCCTGAAGTTGAGGACGAGAAATGGAGATTGGCTGAGCTGTTGAAAGAAGCAGGAATGGTGAGACGCAGAAAATCAAGATCACTTGAAACGTTACTCGACAACAACTCTCACGACATTAGGCCTCTCGACATTGAGGCGTAGTGAAAATAGGCAAAAATGTGGATCTTGCGGATTTCTTGTTGTTTGCTTAGACTTTTAGTTTGTGGGTTGGTTTACAAATTCATTGTGTACAATTTTATTTTTTTTAGTTTTGGCTGAATGAGTTGATGTGATTTCTGTGTCAGTTTCCTGTATATCTTGTGGTCTAATCAACTAAAGATGGAACTTCATTTTCCATTGTAGCTGCAATGGCACAACAAACTACTATTGATTATAGAGGTTGAGCTGCAACTTTTAACTAGTCCATTTTTTATCAGTTGAGGCTGATGGATCTTGATTTCTTGATTGCTCCTTACTCTGGAATGAGATGTCATTTTCGATTAAACATCGTCGAGGGGCCTAATCGTGTGAACCTAGTTTAAGAAGATCAGTGTATGGTAACTTGGAAGTTGAATAAGAATGATCAAGTGTTGTAGTACTAGTAGTTAAGAGTACAATCAAGAACTGGGTTTCTTTTTTCTTCCTGAGCCATGTCCCTTTCAGATTCTACTGAAAATAACATATCCCTACTCTGATAAATGAACAGTTATTCAAGGACTTGGATTTTCAACGAACCAAACCATATTGGAATGTTGACTATCAAACATTTATTGATCAAAGAAAACTTGTGTGGTGTTGGTTGAAATGGATTTATTTGCACGGCAAGGAACTTGATGGCTTTGTTTTAGGCTTACTTAATGAACAGATTGGTCCTTTTCTACTTAATGAGACAGAGAGATTCTGTACAGAACTGTTTGAGTGTTAATAGATAGCCCATGAACTGTTGTTGCTTGTAAAAGATATATTGAACAACTAGTAATTAATGCCACCGTTTGTAACACTGTGTCTTGGTGAGATACCTCACACAATTTTGATGAGGTATCTTGTGAAGTATGCAATTTCCCGCAATCATCTAGGGAGCTCTTCTTTACCAAGATGGGATTAGTGGTGGATTAAATTAAATGAAAATTTTAAAAATATTATTGTATATATTATGGTGTTTGGTATATATTAAAATCAAATGTAATGATAAGTGAAAAAGGTACATTTTGATAAATTTAAAATTCTTATTACTGAATTTGGAATGTTAAAAACTCAAAATTGGTAAGTAATTTAATCCCTCCATCATAATCACTAATATTTCACTTTTAAAGGAGATTAATATCTGTCAATAATACCGGGTCAGTTGGATTTAATGTTCTTGACCCTGTAATAATTAGTTTTTACTGAACATCATATTAAAAGGAATTAGTTATGTTAATATATCATAATTTGCCATAATATAACTTACAGAACGACTCCTAGTGGTATCCGTAGAACTTGGACAAAGTAAACATGGGAATATAACCTTAAACTGAATGATATTTTTAACACTTTTTTCCATAGAAATATACTTGAAGAGTTAAAGTCGACCAGTTAAATCAGGTAAAATTCTATAATATAACATGTATATATAATAAAAATAACCTATAAATGTCTTGTAAACAGTTGAACAAGACAATAATAACATTAAGCAAATAAAAAGTACAAACTTAAAATAATAAGTTCAATAGAGAATATTTAATTATTTTGACATAAAAAGTGAAAAATCAACTATAAAATGCACTCATAAAGCAAAAGTTCAAAATATACATTTGATAAATGGAAGTCAAATAGAGCGAAAAAGAAAAATCAACAACGTAAATGTTAAAAAATTCCATACGATACCGTTTAAAACAAAATTCAATAAACTCATTTCTTAAGAAAAATATTTTGTCGACTTTTACATTGGATTTTTACTTTAACATATCTTCCTGTTCCCCACCGGCCAGCACCACCAGCCCCCACTGCCACCCTCTTCCGCTTAATCCTTCGTCGCAACCGTCACCTCGCTCACGGAAAGCTTAGAGTTCGTTTTGGTGAAGTTTTTTCCATCGGCGAATTAAAAACCCTAATTTCTCTGTTCTGCTCAACTCTAATTTCCGGCATCATGAATTCTAGCGTACGACAGCCTGGAGGTAGAAAATCAGCTCGTCATCAGCAAGGTAACATCCCCGATTTACTCAGTGAGTTACCTGAATGTTTGATTGCTCGAATACTTTCGTCATTGGAAATGAAAGATGCTGTCAAAACAAGTGTACTTTCTAGAAGATGGAAAACTCTATGGACTCAAGTTGATAACATTGTTTATAATTTTACTGAAGATAGTGTTGGAGAACCGAATGCCGTGGATGATTTTATCGCCTTTGTTGATCACACACTGATGCAGTGTACTTGTCCCAATATAAACATGTTCAGTTTCATAGGCTTAATATATGAGCGGATGAATTTGTTCAATGTGAAGGCTCATATTGATAAATGGATCTCGTTTGTTGTGGCGAAGAATGTCAAGTGCCTTACGCTCGATTTACAGGATGAGATGAAATATGTTGTCCCGGATTGCCTGTATCGTTGTTCGTCACTTACAGAGTTGAAATTATCTGGGATAAGCATGTTGGGTGACATACTGTCCCCTGTGAGTTGGAGATTGTTAACTAGTTTGTACTTGTCCCATTGTTGGCTTTATGAAGATGACTTTGCAAACATATTGTCTGGTTGTCCGGTGTTGGAAACTATACTTCTTGATTGTGTTGCTTATATTAGCAACCTTGATATTACGTCTCCAAGTGTTAAGAGACTGACAATGTGGTACATCGAGTTTGCTGGTGTTTATGAGGATATGCACATGACGATTAATGCTCCTTGGCTAGAAGAAATAGAGATTATGGGCTGGTTTTTTATCCCTCGGTGCAAGGTGCTTGACGTCTCTTCCTTGAAGTACGCTATTCTCCATTTCACCTATTCTTATGAGACAAAGGATTCAGAGTATCCGTACTGTGTATGGTGGAATGATATGGTTTATGATGTACTTGGACGTTTCAGTCATGTTAATGATCTCATAATTGGGGCAGAGGTTCTTCAGGTGAGGATCTTTAGTATCGCTGCTGCGTTTATACTTCGTATGTATGTTCTTAAGACATGAGCATCTGAGCTGTTTTGTTTGGTTTGGTTTGGTTTAAGTGAGGACTAATCTATGGATTTGCAGTCATGAACCCAATACGAGTATGTGTGATTTTATATCTGCCAGTAGTGATATGATTCATGATACAATACAGTAATACACTATCTGTTATTTATACTTTATAGCCCTCATTCTTGCCACTATCTGTTATTTATACTTTATAGCCCTCATTCTTGCCACTATCTGTTATTTATACTCTATAGCCCTCATTCTTGGTCTTTTGTTTCATCACAGGCTTTGGCAGTGTCACAGTTATTAGGCAAACAGTATCCGTTATTTAAGTGCAAACAACTAGAGGTTATTTCCCCTATGTGGAAAAATGACCTGTACGCTATAGCATGCTTGTTGCAAAATACGCCTTACTTGGAGAAGCTAGTCGTAAAGCTGAGGAATTGCCAGGTTTGAATTTTATGCAATTGTTTCTTCTCATATGTTTGTGCATCATCCATAACTAAGGAACCAACTTCATGATTTTGTTGCTCCTTTTGCGTTATGCTTGATGGTTTTATGATCTATCATCAAATTCTAACAAATTGATTTAATATGTTACTATTGTTCAGTAGATTGGTCTTTTCCTGAATCAGTTTGGCCTGTAATGGCCTATTTGAACTTTGAAGTTTCTCTTGAAACTGAAAGAATATGTTTTTGTGATACATTATGGTTCAGTGGTTTACTATTGTATTCATCCATTTATAAAAATTGCAACTGTATAATATGTAATTGTGTGTGTGTGTGTGTGTGTGTGTCTCTCCAGCGGTTTTCTGTCATGCCCTACGCTAGTCGTAATTTAGATGGCAAAGATCTTCACTTGTGGCTGCCTCAGGCAAAGTACTTGAATCTAAAAATTGTTGAATTTGAGTATGTCGTCGAAGGGATTCCAAAAGTGATAGGGTGTTGTGACTTTAAACTTGTGGAATATATAATGAGCAATGCTGTCAGTCTGGAGAAGTTACTTCTCTGGACAACTGGAGACGATTGCTATAACTGCCTGGGGTTTTGCATATGCCGAAATGCGCCTCGCTTGGCTTCCAAATTGGTATCGTATCATCTGGCTGACAATGAAACTATGGATTGGATGCTGTGGAAAGGAGGCTATTTCGAGTTCACTTTTCATAATTATAAACCCATAGCTCGGGTTGCTTGAGGTATGTACTGGTTGATTAGGTCAAGTGCATTGTTTCCATTGACACTCCACAAGTTTCAACTTTCTCTGCATAGTTTCATGCTTTTAGGAGTCTTTTGTGTTTTGTTTCAACATTTCAATGGATCGGTACTGCAAGGCCAAAAGCTTAAGACTGTGTTAGTTTTCTTTGTCACTGTCATTGAGACCTCCATTGTCACTGTTTGCGTGTATTTACAGAACTAAATCTGCAGTTTTTTCCTATTCTCTTTTTTATGATGCATGCCACTTTTGCGTTAACTCTGGGATATTGTTCAGTGACCTGTTGATCATGTTAGGTTACATATACCAGAATACCAGATAAGGAAAGTAAACTTGCTATCAAGCTCTGGTAAAAAGATAAATGTAGTAACTTGGAAGGTGAATAAGAATGATCAAGAGTGTTGTATTAGTACTAGTTAAGAGTTAGAGTACTATATATCAAGAACTGGATTTTTTCCAGATTATGCTCAAATGAATATAATGTTTCTGGGCCATGTCCCTTTCAGCTTCTGCTGAAAATAACACATCAATTAACTTGGATTTTCAACTAACCAAACCATATTGGAATATTTTGACTATCAAACATTTACTATTGATCTAAGAAAATTGTGTGGTGTTTGGTTGAGACTTGAGATGGCCAAGTTGTACTTCAGAATAAGGACCACATATCAGAATAAAAGAGGTTTTGCAAAATTGTGGTTTGTTCCCTTTTTAATTGATGAGAATATGAGATGAGATGCTCTGTACAGTTTACAGAACTGTCTGAACTTTGAAGTAATAGAGAGCCCATGAACTGTTGCTTTAGAAACATTATTACTTCATCAGACATAGACATTATGTAAGAGCTGTTTGAGTAGAAAGCTCAGAAAATTTTGCTTCCAGAAGAAACAAGTTAGAACCAGAATGGAAAATTGCAAGTGACTTGATCTTTATTCTTTCTTAGAATAAATGAATAATACTACATCACATGCACACATTTTTGTGATATTGAAACTGCTAATCATCTGTTCTTCTTCTGTCCTTATTTTGCTTCAATTAGGAGGTGGAATCTTTTTAAAAACAATCTCCTGATTTGGTCTACTTTATCTGATCTCGTTTTTGTTACTGAGCTTCCTAGCAAAGTTAGATTAAGGGCAGTTCTTTTTTGTTGGTTAGTATGGAAGCACAGAAATGACAAGTTGTTTAGGGGAGAGGCTTTAAACTTGTTTAAGTTCAATTTGCTGCTTACTGATCTGTTTAAAAACTTGTGTTGACTCCACCTGTACAAGAGTCCATTCCCCCCCCCCCTTGCAATGTATTTGGTCCCCACCCCCGGAAAATTTCCTTTGTCTAAATATTGATGGATCTGCAGATCCCATAATGGGGAGAGCAGGTGCGGGGTGTATAATTAGGAACTCTAATGGTGCCTTTGTCATAGCTAGCGCCTCTTTCCTAGAAACACTGATCATAACACAGCTGAGTTCCAAGCACGTCTGCTTGGAGCAAAACTTTGCCTGACTATTGATTGTAAAAATTTGATTATCCAAACCAATGTTAAACTCGTCGTCTCTGCTCTTGGAAGTAGGTGGATAGCACTTGTAAACTATTTTCGAGGAGGCCCTTAAGCTGGTAGAGGAGCTGGAAAAAGTGGAAGTTCATTTTGTGTATAGGGATTGCAGTGCGGCTGCAGATCAGATTGCTAATGAAGCTAGGAAGCTAACTTGACTTGAAGAACAAGCCCGATGGAAAACAATTACCATTTTGTATGGGACATGTGCCCTCAGTGGCTTTATGTTATTTGATTTCAGACTCTATTCCTACTATTCGGCATGTAAAACATAAGACCTTTTAATTTATCGTAATATCTTTGATCTTTCAAAAAATAAAATAATAATAATAATAATAACATGCACACATACACATCCAAAAAGAATCCTACTACCCTTTTCTGGGGAAACTTCTCGGGGTTTAGTGAGTTTTGGGACTCAAGATCGTTAATTTCGCCTGAAAACCTTTTGCTAGGCGAACTCAGGCCTATAAGCTTCAATACCATGATCTCCAAATTAAGGAAACCAAAAGAACAATACATGTGGTCTCTGACTCTCTATAATGATATTGCACAACAATCAAAAATCTTACAACAGACTTCAGCTTTTCAAGCAGAAGCTAATATAGTTAGTACCCTGCCTTGGGTTTTGACAGGAAGAATTGACAAACCAATCTTTAGTTGACTAACTAGCAGATTTGCTGCTTTTGTAGTTGCCTCGAACTCCATGTGCTCGTCAAAGGCGAACCAGGAAGTATAATCGTCGGTAACCTCTTGCTTTCCACAATATCTGGGAAATCGGTAGTGTAATGAAGCCCGCGGCTCTCATGCCTTGCAAGAGCACTGCTCACGACAAGTTTGGCACAGCAGAACAAGTTCCTCATTTCACAAGCCTCTAGCCCAACCATAGTCGGTTCCCAACCCTGTTGAAATAAATACGCTTCCCATTCCAATTCCAGCTCTCCGATCCTCTTCTCAGCCGTTTGCAACCTAGTTGTTGATCGAACAATGCCAACATACTCCCACATGATCGACTGAAGCTCTCGCCTCACTTCCTTTGTCCTGCGGACAGTGTTGTTCAGCACAGTGTTTCCCAGCAGCTTCGGCATTATGGGCCTTGTCCACGAGTTTGAAGCCCCACGGTCCATTTGCGAGCTCTTCATATGATCAATTGACGGACCAACAGCTCGTCGAGCAAATACGAGCGCTTCGAGTAACGAGTTGCTAGCGAGGCGGTTCGCTCCATGCAGTCCTGTGCAAGCAACTTCACCGGCAACGTAGAGGCCCTGGACGTTTGTTTCACCTTGGAGACCAGCACGAACACCTCCACACATGTAGTGGGCTGCAGGCACCACGGGTATCGGTTGTTGGGTTATATCTAACCCGTGTTTGAGACACTCGGCAGCTATGTTTGGGAAATGGGAGAGGATCTCTTCTCTGGGCTTGTGACTTATGTCGAGAAGAACGTATTTCTCGCTTCGCTTCTTCAGTTGGTCATCTATGCTTCTTGCGACAACATCTCTTGGGGCAAGTTCAGCTCTTTCATCATAAAAGGGCATGAATCTCTCTTGGGATAAATTATATAGAATGCCTCCGTCTCCTCTCACGGCTTCAGTAATAAGAAAGGCGTTTTCTCGAGGGATTGTTGGTTGGATCGGAAGGCCATCATCAGCCAAAGCTGTCGGGTGGAACTGCACGAACCTGGAAGGGAAAAATATTCAAGAATCCAGTTAGCGTAGACGATTCAGTGGACTATTGCATTGCACAGAAAGATTAAATGAACTCGTCAAAGCTCTAATATCTCCATTCGCAGTTGAGGCTTTGTAGAGAAACAGCAGGAGAATAAAAATTGTGAACTGTCAAGTGTCTACAGCACATATATCACTTTGAGCTGGCTTTAAGCTAAAGAGTTTTCACATATTATTTATGCCTTAGTGAACTGATCCAAATTACATAGCACAAGACCAAGACTATTTGATAATAAGGACATCTCTGTCAATGCATAAGAAACTTACTCCATATTGGAAATAACGGCTTCAGCTCGGTGAGCCATAGCAATTCCATCCCCTGTGGCCACCTACAAGACATGACAAGCCAACAAATTCAATATATCTCAGATTCTCAGTTGGACAAAATAAGTACAAATCAAGCAAACATTTATGTGTAAGGTACTGACAGAAGTTACGGAACCAACTTTTCTTCCAAAAACAGGTATAGATTGACATGAATTAAAAGAAAATGAAGTCTTACTGGAGGATTGGTGGTACTAGGATAGATATGTCCAGCCCCTCCTGATGCAAGCAAAGTTACCTTTGAGATGAATCTCACCACCTATAAGTTTAGAAATGCAAAAGAAAGGTCATCAAATTTGGTTCTCAAGATTACTGTTAAGGTATGATTGATCTCTGTGTCTCCACTTTCTCACCTCATGTGTCTCAGTATTCAAAGTGTCAACACCATGACAAACAGTGCCAGAATCATCCTGCAATCAAGGCATAAAATACAATTTTGAGACATAGGTCGCGTTTAATGCCACAATCATTATTAGGTATAATTGAATCTTCCACATCGAAAGGAAGCAGATAAAAAGAAGTGTACCTGTGAAGTCAGCAAATCTATAGCAAACTGGTGCTCAAATACGAAGATGTTAGGATCCTTCCGCACTGCCTCCAACAGAGCCCTTTCTATCTCTCGACCTGTCATATCAGCAGCATGTACAATTCTGCGATGGGAATGGCCCCCCTCCCTGGCCAGGTGCAAATTTCCATCCTCCCCGTGATCAAATGAAGCGCCCATAGTTATCAATTCTCTGATCCTCTCAGGCCCTTCAGTACAGACTACCTGTCAACATGTGTGAACTCTTATAAAACGTATCAAGCAATTTGTTAATAACATAAATTCTTCTCACATGACTATACCACATATACATTCTACAATAAGTAATGTTCTAACTTCTAATACTCACCCGAACAGTCTCCTCATCACATAAATGAGCACCAGCAACCATTGTATCATGCATGTGACTCTCGACTGAATCTTTCGGGCATAGTACAGCACTCACTCCACCTTGTGCGTAGTTGGTGTTGCTCTCGTGGGGCTCAGCCTTAGTTATCACTGCAACAGTTCCATGCTTTGCAACCTCAAGAGCATAACGGAGGCCAGCTACTCCACTTCCAATAACAGCAAAATCAAAATATTTGGTATAACCGTCTCTTAAGCTACACCTAATCGTCGATTTTCTTTTATAGTCCGCCTTTGTCAAGCATTGAGGATAGTTATTATTATGAATTTGAAAGGCCTTAGAGATTCCATGTGACCTGAGAAATACATAATCAATATCAGCACTACTTATAAGATCCTCTAAAATGGCAAACATACATATAATTTAACTCCAGTAGGTACTTTAGCGTGCTATCCAGTAACCATGTAGAACAAAAATATGTTTCCTAGGCATGATCTGACTAACCATAAGTCACGTAATGATACGGTGTGCAGGCTGCGTTATATCTCAGTCAGCCAGGAGCATCAGACTGTTAATAATCATGTGTACAGATCATTTCTAATACAAAACAGTTGGTCAAATCTACTGAACATTATATTGACTTTAAGCGAGTAGTATCAAGACTTAATGTCTCCACATCCATGGCAATGAACTTATCACCGGAAAATCGACTAAAATCTCATGCAAACTACCAAGAAGTCCCAAAAATCTAGTTTTTTTTTCTGCTTTTGTAGATGAAATCAAGAAAACTCTTTGAAGCAGTCAGAAACTTTTTGCTCATTTATATGCATTGATACATATTTGTTCCTAGGGCCAAACCATAAACAAAACACATCCTAAAACAGAGATTTTGATCCATGCACCAAAACTGACAAAAACAAGGCCAAAAAGGGCTCAAAATCACAAACCATGAAAGGTCATTCCGGAAGCACTTTGAGAATGGTATATTGTGAACCCAATAGCCCTTGTGGTGGTTTTGTCCCCTGTAAGCAAACCCCTCCTTGAAATGCAGCCTGCCGTTTCCGGTAGCTACACTTGCTGCCATTACACTATTCTGCTAAACAAAACAAAGAAAAAAAATTAACTTGTTATATATAATCTTGAATTCTTTACTCCACCCAAGAATTCTAAAACCAACATCATACATAAAATTGAACCAAACCAAATTGGCGCAAGCATACAAAGAAAATAAAAGAACACAGAGATAGATAGATAGATACCAATGGAGATGAAACAAACAAATTAAAGGCAAATCTGGGGATGGGAAACTGAGGACTATAGAACAGTATAGAAACCTGAGATCACGGAAGAAAGCAAAAACAAAAAAACAAAAAAACAAAAAAAAAAAAAAAAGCAAGCAGGCACGTATTACGAGGCACACCAACAAACAAACAGATCACACGGTTCGAAAGTTAACGAAAACCATGGATATGAAGAGAAAACATACGGCGGCTTGCTCACTCGATTGGATTGTGGTCGTGCAGCAAGCTGGCTGGCTGAATTGTGGGTTTTTGGTGTGTTATGAAACTCTCCTTGAGAATCTTGTGTGTCTTGTTTGTATTGAATATGAATAGGTTTATTTAGCCAAAAAAGATGAATTTTTATAAGCAGAAAAAAACAGGGGTGGAAAAGAAAGAATAAATGAGGGGAGGGGCATGCCCCACATCTCCAGCGTAGGTTGTTGGGATTGTGTGACTATTATTATTGGTACTATGTGCTTGCTTGCTCTTAAAATGGCGCCATGCCAACTTTAATTAATTACACTCATACGACCCCGAATCCAAGATTATTGTATTTTTCTAACAAACTATCGTAATTTTGGTTGGTTTAGATTTAATTGTGATTGATTTGGAGTAATTTAGAATAGGTGACTTATTAAAAAATTCTTGTTAATGTTGTTATTATGCTAGTTGAGCCTTGGCAATGGGCCGGGACGGGCTTCCAAAGGCCCGATCGACCCGGGAAGACTAGCACCAAGCCCGGCACGGCCCATGGCCCCGGGTCGGGTCTGGACATTAGGCCCAATCTCGGATGATCTCGGGCCGGGCGTAAAGTTTTTCAAAAAAAAATCCACCAAATATTTAGTAATCAAAATATGTTCTTTTTTTTTTAGTTATGTAGTGTAGTATTAGTTGAATGGTGAATCTATTTAATATATATCTTTTTGGTTGAGATAAAATATTTTGATATCACTTTATATCATTTGAAATTTATCATAAACTTCTTTATTCGAGTTATAGCCGAACTCACATTAATACTCAACCCAACTCGGCTCATTTAACTGCACCAGTTCTCGATACGTGAAAGAGTGAGAATAAAAAGTACTAGAAATAACATGTATTTGGTATGTGAGACGAACATATCACCCATATTAAACACACATATTAAAGGGCAATTGGTATATTCATCACAATTCACATATATGCCATGGCCAAGGGACCTATCATAAAAGTAGAGGCGAAAGAACAAAAGCAAAGGGCAATTGGTCTACGGCTACCAATAATATTTAGGGAAGGAGCTCCACGACTGCATAACGAACTTATTCTTAACTTGGGCCCAGACACTGACGAGTCCGATCATATCGTCCAACAGTCCAAGTCCATTACCTTCTTTTTCTCGGAAGATTCTACGCAGAGGTCAGCACTTTTTCTCTTAAAACAACTATTTTTATATAGGTTTAGTCAATTCTACTACCATCATCCTGTATTCCTGTTCTTCTTTTTATCAAGTTCTTTTTATCAAGTAAATGGAATGGAATATCATTCTCTATCTAGAATATTATATTCCTCAATTAGAATTATCAAATAATCTTTTATTTATGCTAAATTTATTAAAAGGATAAAATGGTACAATTTCAATCGATCACTAATCTTACAAATGTATTTGGACGCAACTCTTTATTTGCATTATGATTCGAACAACAACGTATTGAACATATTTTACCACAATTTTCAAAGTAACTAGTAGGCTCTAGTATAAAAATTAAGATCTATGTACCGGCCAACAAATAAAATCATCATAAAATTTAAATGTCAATTGAGCGCACTGAAACTTCAACCACAATTTATGTTTTTTTTTTGAGAAATGGAAGTACTTCGATAAATAAAATTAGGTTACATGCAATATACGCATATCGTATCTAACATATTTTGTCTCAAATCTGGTCTGCTTCCTTCTCAGGTGATTTAAAGAAAATGCATTAACTATATAACAAAATTAAAAATTAAATCAATAAATCAAACAAATGTTGTACATGTCTACATACATGGGTCCCTTGTGCTACCTGTGTCCAAATTCATCATAAGATCGGATCCCATCATTATATAGTACTCATCTGTTTTTTTTATTCTATACGTTTACTTTTTTATCGGAGTTTTAAGAGGTTTATATAATGAGTGTAGTGTATTGGTTTAGTGGCAGGACCCATAATAAAGTTGTGAGATAGAGAATTGCCAAAAAATAGAAACGTATAGAATCTAAAGAAACGGATAAAAATGAAATACGTATAGAATCCAGAAAAACAAATGGGTATAAAGTTGGCGCAGAGTCTAATGGGAGGACCAAATGGATACAAAGTCCACTAATAAAAATGCTACTAGACTCTAAATATTCGAATTTGCACCTACCTTTCAAACAATGCACTTTCTTTGAAATATAAATATTCCTGGTATTTTGTCTTGTAATTACAAAATAAAAACTTTAAGAGAGTTTGAGACAATACCAAATCTAAACCGAGTTTGAACTATAATTTTAATCAAAGTGATTTGTTTAATTTAATCGAAAATGAATTGAATTTAACTTAATTATCGTTGAAAATGATCTGAATCACAACCTCATGTTGATGAACAAGAAGATATATGGGTGGTCGAGTGGTAGGGGTAACACATGAGAATATGAGATGTCGGGGTTCGATCCCGACGGGGTCACAAAGTTGGTACGGGTACGATGGTAAAGGAGTTGTGTAGTAGATTAGATTTTGTCATTAATTTAAAGGAAAAAAAAAGTTGATAGAACATGTAAAAAATAAAATGAATAAAATAAATTAAAAGTAAAAGGAAAGCTTTTGAGTAATGGCGGCCCATAAATAATTATAGCCACAATATTGAAGAATAAACACAAAAACTGGTCATAGAATTGGGATTGGACAAGTTTCAGGTGGGTGGTCTTATTGCATTGAGGTCCCAATGCATTTCCCACTATTCCATCTCCATCATGAAGTTGCCTCTTCACCTCTTCCATTACACTGCCACCAATATACCTCAGGTCCTTGATGTATTTCTAAAGAGTAAAGAATGTCGATTCATCTATTCTAAAAGTCTCCTTATAAGGAGAAAGGTGACAAGCTAAATCTGTCAAACAGTGTGATGATGTTGTAATTTATGAAAATAACCGTGTTAGAGATTATGTTTTTTATATCCTTCGCTGTGTTTTCTAGTTCTACTCTTCATAACCACAAATGCTCTTATGGCAAAATTATATCCCAAGATTCTATTTATTTCCTCCTACCTCCCCCAAGTCAAAAGTTATTCACATTGATCTATAACAATTACGCTCTGAACCCAACTTTAGGGACTATGCTTCTTCATCCTCAATCTTGCTTTCTAGTTTTGCTCTTCATAACCACAAATCCACAAATGCCCTTTCACGTAATTATATGTCAATAATTTATTTCCTCCTATCTGTCCCCAAGTGAAAGTCATTCACATCACGCTCTAAACCCAACTTTAATTGAACAAAGCGTGTGATGTGTTCGAATCATGAGAATCACAATCTTATTGTATCGAGTAATATTGTATGACTCTAACTTCTCACTTGAGTTTAATTTTGTAATCGCATAGAAAACTTCACACAATATTCAAGATGAATTTAGATATAGTACAAATACATTGTGAAAAATTTTTACTTCTCCAGTAATTTGTGCCATTTTCTCCTTTTTTTTTTTTTTTTTTTTTTTGGTCAAGATGGCAATGGACCTATCTTGATCATGTACGACACGAGACATTTGTCTCAAGCCCAGGCTTGACACAAAGGGACACAAAGGCTTGAGGACGAACTTGATCGCCAAGCCCAGGCCCGTCATGGATCAAGACGATGCCATGGGCGTACTTATATGCACAAGCCCGACCTATCCTCTACTCGTGCGTGGGTGAGCCTAAGGTCCGGTGTATCTGGCCGGGTAGCATAAATTGCCATTCATCTCATAGTCCAACGGCCCAATCCATATTCTCAATCACTCCCAAGCACCCATGACCCAACAACCCGTTGTCATATGGAAAGCCCATTTCTCCAATCAGCCCAAAATAATTCTCAAATACGGCCCAACCACGTGCTTTCCTCCTCGACGGGACGATGCCACGTGCCCACGTTGCAAACTTCTGTCTAAAAACAGAAGGTAAAAATGGCGGAAACGAGCGCTTTTCGCTTCCATACTAACAAACTCCCGCCATTTCTCCTTCTCATCACTCCATCGACACTCATGTCACAGGCTTCCTCTCACTCTCATCATTTTCCCTAATTCTCCGGGAACTTCTAGTAGCAAACCGAAGAAATGGGAAACTTGTTCTCCGTCACAGCTCCACCGCCACCGCCGCCGCCGATGGTGCTGGTTCCGCCGCTCTTCGATTTTCCTCCCCTCGCAGCTCGAACGAGGTCGTTTTTCAGCTTGTTTTGTCGATTTTTTTTTGTCTTAATTTATAGCGAATCGAATAGTTGGTTTGAATTTAGGGTTAATTTTGTACAGAATGCTGGAATCGTCGTACAATATGTTGTTCGGTAAGCTGGCCTTGAAATGTCTCTTCGAAGACTATTTCGAAGACGCCAAGCAGTTCACCACCAGAATTATGCTCAAGCCTCTTGATGATCCGCATGTGGATTTGATTGCAACTGTATCCATAACTTGAAAAATCTTAAATAATACCTATATTTTTTTGTCTTACAAATTTTGTGTGTGTGTGTGTCGGGTTATGATTGGGCATTGGTTTTTTGGTATAGTTTTTGTTTGATATACTGTGGCATAAGAAACATTAGGTGGATCAGAGAGATTCATGAACTGTTCAAAATTGTGTTTATACCGACAGGTTATAGGTGTTAAATTGTTCGCTTGAGGATTTTGGTTTTCCTAAGCCTGTTCAGGTGGGTGGTCCGTATAACCAGACGTCTGAAAAGAACATTGTTGGAAATGCACAGTTTCGCTGGCAAAGGTTTGGTGCTCGTGTAGCTTGTTTTTATGTCCATGGTGCATTTCAGTTATTACTCGAGGATGTTTATGTTTATGTTTATGCGTGGGTTTGCATTTGCTTGCAGTGATGTTCATGATCCTCACACATTTGTCGATCTTAGCGTATCAAACACTAAACCGTAAGAACCTATTCTTTTGAGTGCCTTTAGGTACCTGCAGACATTGTGTTAGGTATTAATTCTAATGTTTTGTTTTTCCTAATATGTTTCTATATAGGGTTTTATTGATGAGATCATGTGCATACTACCCCAAGTATGGTGTCGGAGCATTTGGCATCTTTCCACTTCTTTTGAAGCAGAGGTTACTTCCTGATTTTAGTAATTTTGTACCAAATGAGGTGCATTTATGTGACGACATTTGTCTTATATCACATCTTTGAACATGCAGAATATCTCCGGAAGATTATGGCTTCATTGGCTTAAGATATGGTTCTTCAAATTTATCTGTTGGGGCTACAGCTTCTCCATTCTCATGTATGTCCATATGTCACTTAAGTTGGTTTCTACTTTTATTGTTGAATTAATTGAGGTTATACGTTTGCCCTTCATAGTTACTAGTGATTTTATGATTGTGTATAACTATAGCATATCCATGCTTCAAAATTCAAATAATAGTGGTGTTCTGAACTTACTGATTGCTCTGGTTCTGCACGCACATCTACAAACATACATCCTCATTCTGCAAGATGCATCTGTAACGTTGTGACTTTATTTTGTTCCTTTGCAGCACGAGATGAACTCCCAAGAAGTGCGTGGCTAGTGAGCAAGATAGGAAGATTAACAGCTGGAATACAATATGAGCCAAAATGTAAGTCTTTCCAGCACCAGTAATTTTTCCACCAAAATCCTGGAAAGCGTTATTTACTAAAAATTAGTCTAGCCTAGTATATTTTTCTATGGATCATTCCTCTATGGACTTTGTTCCTACTGTTTTAGAAAAGCATGTTAATTCTATTCACAATCTTGCAACATCTATTCCCTCTGGCAATATTGAAGAAAATCTGCTATCCCTTCTTTCTAAATATCTAGATTCACCAATGACCGCTCAGATTCCTTTTCCTCTCAGACATGGTTGTTCATAATAACCACCTGTTGGAATCCCCGTATCATTGTACTCCTTTCTCTAGCCCGCGCATGTTTGTTTTGTACTGCTGTTGTTGTACTTGTTCTATGACACAAGTGAACTTCCCTGAACTTTAAACCCCCGGGCTGGTAGCTTTTTCTGACCTGCTCAACATTACCAGTTTAATAGTCATTCTAAGCATGCTGTGCAAGCGTTGCTTATTAGACGTGTTTCTAGTTATAGCACTTCAAAAGAATGAGAGATAACTCTAGAAATCAGATAGTCAAACACAATCAATTGTTTCATTTCTATACTTTTAGATAATGAGGCTTCAGTAATTGTGATTCTTCGGGATGCTTTGTAGTTGGAAGTAAGGGTGATGCAAGATACAAGACCCTAGAACATTGGAGCTGTGCAGTCGGTTATGGGGTGGGATCAGGCAGCCCATTGAGCCCATCCTTCAATTTTGGACTTGAACTTGACCGAAGCTCACAGGTTGTATTTGTTTAACTTTTCGCCTTACTTAATCAGTTACGTTCCTAGCAATTGCTTTCTTCACACCAAGTATTTAGTTCTTGTTCCTGCACATATTGGACCATAGAATCCATAATGAGTACTGTTTCAACAATTAAACAACGTTGGACCCTCAATGAGGCTTTTCCTGTTACTGTGCCCATGTATTTGTTCATAAATTTATCTTGATTTGAATTGTTATATACACCTATCTCTCAATATGCAGTCAATAACACCTTATTTTCTATTTTATCTACAGTTCATTGCTTCATTCTACCAGCATATGGTGGTTCAGAGACGGGTACTACTCCTCGCTTTTAGTCTATTACTCTGTACATGTGGTGCCTGTGTGTACGGATGTGTTCTTCCAGTGAAATGTGTGCACATTCATATCATGGTGTTTGAACAGATCCTGTAGTGTCATAGTGTGTTATAAAGAAGAGTACATCTGGATGTGAAATTGGTAGTTTTTGTCTTCTTTTTTCTTTTTTAATGCCACTCTCATTGATGTGAAATTTAAAGTTGGCAAACAGTTAGCATTCAAGTGAATGAACCCACTAGTAAATTCAACCCTGGAGATCCTTGTTTCTTTTAAGATTTTCTACTGGAGGACAATTTACATAACGACTCTTGAGCCTTGAGGCAGTTTAAATCGCTGGTTTAGGAAAATCATTGCACTCTTGGACAAATCCATTTGAATAATGTTACTTGGAGGAGTATATCATATGGGAACTTTCTTTGATACCTTGATTAGCATTGCTTTGCTCTATTTACATTTTGTAGAATCATGGGATTGGTAGAGGATTATGATTATAACTCATGCAAATGTGTTTCAAAATTATATAGGTGAAGAACCCAATCGAGGAAGATGAAGTAGTTGGAATCACTAATTACATAGACTTTGGTTTTGAGTTACTGACAAGGTATTTCCATCTGTCTACTTTTATGCACAATCCAATGATAATCAATCTTATTATTACAAACTGATTTGTTCATTGATTTTAATGCCTTTTAATAGGATTGATGATGACAAACCGTCAAATAATCACCACGATTCCAGCTTCCAAGTTGCTGCTTCTTGGCAAGCCAACAAAAATTTCTTGATTAAGGTCATATATGATTTATTTTCTTTTTTTCTGTTTCAATTAAGGTTGCATAAACCTTTATGCCTGGTTTGAATAGTACTGTTAAAAAAATGTGGGCTGAACACATCACATGCCGTTTCTTCAGGGGAAAGTGGGACCTTTTGCTTCATCACTGGCTTTAGCTTTCAAATCCTGGTGGAAACCTTCTTTCAGTTTCAGCATGTCAGGTAATCCTTTTCTATAAAGGTTTATTGGAGAAACTCTGTATTTATGCTGTATCTACGAAACTCGGGCTAAATCCATAATGCCTTGACTTGCTAATGTGACTTGGCTAATTTACTCTGCAATCCACTTTTTTTTCTGGTTGATGCATATTATATCAAGCATGATAGAATTTGTTCTACATGCTCATTTTGCCAACAATGAAACATCATCTAAACATGAATTTGGCACAAAATTTACGACAAGGACCATGAGTAAGTAGTAGACCAGGTCCATGTATAAATCTCTAACTCGGTAAAATATATATGCATCAAACGATTTCTTCAAAAGGTACTATGAAGGATAAGCTCAATTTAATCAAAGATGTATATTTTATGCGAGTCCAGCGAGATGTCACTTTTAAAGTATTCCAGTGTAATTTAGGTAAATGAAGCAAAATATAATCCTCTTTATTTTTATAGATTATGTTTTACTTCAACTTTATGATAATTACAGTGTTATGCCCCACATCCCTTATGATGTTTTAAAACTTTAGTTTATGATAATTACATTGTGTTGTGCCTCATGTCTCCTGTATTAGTTCATATCACCAATTTTTAACTCAAGGTGATCATTATTATGTCATTTAAACATCAACATTCCACACACCGGTGACTTGCAGCTGTCAGAGATCGAATCAAAGGAGAGACAGCCTATGGATTCGGTATTCGCGTTGATAATATCAGGGAAGGAAGGTTAGTGATGTAGCTCTGCAGTAGTCCAGCTTTAATAAATCCATGAATGCTTCAGTCTCTTGAAACAAATAACTGATACCACTTATTATCCACAGTTATCAAAGGGCTGATCCCAATTTTGTAATGCTGACCCCAACCAAGGAGCATCTTGCGGAAGGCATCCACTGGAAAATCGGTAAAAGACCACTGCTCCAGTCGGATGTTAACTCTGGAAATTTTGATGATGTTCCCCGGGAATTGAGACCACTTCACAGAATATTGTAGATAATCATTAGAAGATTCTCACTTCTGATACATGTCCAAAATGTTGTTTGGATACCAATACCATCCTCTTTTTCCTAGTTAATCCGGATTGCCCCTATAAAAGCTGTAACTTCACACTTTGTTCTTACGGGACAGTTATGTAGCTTAAAGACTTTATTTATTGTTCTCTTCCATAATGTAAACAGTCAAGGGACTTGTAATTTCGCTAACTCACATTTCATGTAGTGAATGCGTGTGTATCTACTGCTACCAAACATTTTCTTAACCAGTTCAGCAATGGACGTACAAGGGACTTGTAATTTCGCTAACTCACATTTCATGTAGTGAATGCGTGTGTATCTACTGCTACCAAACATTTTCTTAACCAGTTCAGCAATGGACGTACAACATTTTAAACTGACATTTTCCATTACGTGAGACGAATAAACTGACATTTTCCATTACGTGAGACGAACATAGTTAGAAGGAAAAATAATTTTCCGAGGTTCTAAAAAATAATTTTCTTCTAAAAAAAAACACATTTATAATACGTATAGTTAAAATATTCAAATTTTAGTTAATTCTCTACATATTTAAAGTGCGGTTATACTATAAATAAAGGATGATAAAAGCTTCAGCACACAACCGAACAATGAGCAAAATCAAAAGTGATGTGCCAATTTTAATGAACAAAACATCAAGATTCAGTGACATAATAAGCTAAAGGTAAACCATTCGACAGCGCTCAAGTAACATTTGTCTTCTACATAACAAATATGGTGCCATAAAGAAAATTGTTTAGCAGTACAGCCTAAGCACCACCTGCACCCTTTCCCTTCTTCTTCTGGAGTTTCTTGACATAAAACTCCAACTCCTTGCCCTCCAATATGTAACTACAAGAACAAAATATTACACGTAAGTGAAACTGTCATGCTACGAACACCAGTATGTATACAAAGATAAAAACCGACAGTATGAAGATAAAGAAATATGGCAAAATCCAAAGAATCATATTGCAGACCCATCAAAACCACATCTAATTATGTGTGTATCGGTTTAAATTTATTTCCATAATCTAAGATATGGGACTCCCATGTTTAAGAAACTGTACAATAAGTTTGGACTATTTTGAACAACAGTTTGATTAAAAACAGAAGAGATCACTTTGACATAGAAAGTACTATATAACAATCGAAAAAATAATTACAAAGTTGCTGCTAAGGTAAAAGTTAACATGATCAAGCAAATGTATGTTTAGCCAAATAATGAGATATCATGAGCTAGAAAATAAGATAAAGTCATATAAAGATTTCCAGAAAGTATCATCAATAAGGGACCAGAACAGACATATCATGCGAAATACAGGTATGTAACAGAAAATACTAAACTAGATTACATACCCATCAGCACGGCCACACTGTCCTGGGCGGGATGAGATTGCAGCATAAAGGCGACCACCACCAAATTGCTCCTCAATATGCGAATCAATTTTTCGATCCTTTTGGCGCTCTTCTAGTTTCCTCTGGACATGATTCGACTTCTTTACCTCCTCAGCTGCTGGGGCATCAGCTTCCTACAGCAAATCAAAACAAGAAATGCATTGCACCAGTCAAAAAGATATGCATTAATATCAGAAATTAACGAATCAGACGATCCATAGTCTCTTATAAGGCTGTTATTGCATACTCCTCAAGTTATTTACAATACTGTATCATGCATACTCTTCAAGTTATTGACTGACATGGAGTATTGGTAAAAGATTCATTAACATCTGATATTATTAAGTCAGACTATCAATAGTCACATATAATGCTTCTATTACATACTCTGGAGCTATTTATTACTATATCATGCAGAAAGATTTGTCTAGTGGAGTGTTGAAAAAAGAAGAAAATAAGGATGGTTACCTCCCCTTCCTTCTTAGCAGCTGTCTTTTTCTTGCGACCAATCTCAACTCCATAGTGCTGGAGGTACCACTGCTTGAATGGTGCGGCATCCACTTGGATAATAGCACCCTTCACCAATGTCTGGGTCCTGACTAGTTCATTGTTTGAAGCATTGTAAACAACATCAAGGATACGTGTCTTCCGGGTCACAGCCTCGCTTCCCCAGGAGAAATTACCAGTGTCCAACCTTAAAGCACGCCACTTAACATTGCCGCCCCTAACTCTGACTCTGCGGACAGTTTTATTGCTGGAGAGCTTGGTGTTAGCTGGCTGTCTTCCGAGCTCATACCTAAAATCAATCAGATAAAGAACATTGTATCACCAACAGTATCTAGAAAAGCTACTAACCACATCATATCTCTGGCATTAGTAATTTCTGCTCTCGATATATCAATAGCCATCTCTAAATCCTAATTGCCATCAGATATTGAAGCTATGCATAGTGGTTAAAACAAGCAGTTTACACCAATGCGTTTAATCTTAAGAACTCTACAAAGAACATATCAGCAATAGTTCAATATGCATTCGAAACTAAATACAAAAACACAGACACTACCATTTTATCCAGCACCAAGCAAAAATTTGGAACACAGTTACCAGAAAATCTAATCTGAGATTTGTTGTTAAAACACAATAAGAAAGAACTGCTATCGAATTTGATGAACATTTCATATATCGTGAACGGATCGGTGAGATTTGTAAGCTATTATTGGACCGAACGGAAAAATCAAAAATGAACTGAAGGTTTTGTATTCGATTGAAAGAAAAAAAAAAACGAAAACGAAAATTTCAATGAATACCAAATCGAAATCAGTAAACTTACTTTCGCTTCTTCCTCCATGCCTTCTTCTTGCCTCCAGTGGCACGCCTCTTGTGCATGGAATCCCTAGAAATACCTGAAAGAAGACGTCATTTGATTGAATCAAATCATCAATCGAGCTATCAAGGCTAACTATCCCAGAGTATACAGCATTTTCAGAAACATAGAGGAGAAGAGGATTACTTACCCATGGTTGCGGAGTTTCGTCTATCGACGGCGGCTGCTCTGCTCTGGTATCGACTAGGCTAATAGGTTGGAGGGGATAGAGAAGATGATATACATTTGTTATTAGGGTTTATACTTTAGTCAGGCCCATTAAGCCCATCGTGATGCAGCTGGATTGGGCTGCTGGTATATTGGGTTGAAATGGGTATTTCCAACTCAATAATTACGGATTACAAATTATTTTAAGGTAAAATCCAATTCTAAAACTCTTACGAAAATGTCACAGTTTGTCAACTATGAAAGATAATTAAACATGAATTTCGCAAAATTTTTACGACAAGGTCCATGAGTAAATTACAAACCAGGTCCATAATCCATATATATTTTCAATTCGTTAAAATATATATGCATCAAACATCAAACGGTATGAAATTTCCATTTCTTCAAAAGGTACTCTGACGGATAAGCTCAATTTAGTGTATATTTTATCTCAATACAGCGAAGTGTCAATTTTCAAGTATTTTAGTGTAATTTAGGTAAGGAAGCAAATGTGTATCCTATTTCTTTGTATATACAAGCTTTTACCTCATGTGTGCGACTTCATGTATACCATATGTATTCAAACTTTAGTTTATGGTAATTAAAATGTGTTATGTCCCATGTCTCATGTATTAGTTCATATTACCACGTTTTTCAATCGAAAGAGATCATTATTATATCATTTAAATATCGACATTTTACAAACTGATGACTTGCAATTGTTACCTATCAATTTAAAGGAGAGACATACTATGGATTTGGTGTCTGCGTTGATAGTATTATGGAAGAAAGGTTAGCAAAATTATAGTTTCGTAGTTCCTTTTTTTTAATAAATACATAGATGCTTCAATCTCTTGAAATAGTTAACTAACAATCGTATCACTTAATTATTCACTGTTATCAGTGGGCGAATCCCATTTTTGTAATGTTGACCCGACCAAGGAGCAATTTTTTTTTTTTTTGATAATGAAATGCGACCAAGGAGCATCTCATGTAAGGCATTCACAGGAAAATTACAACAAAATCACTGCTTCAGTCGGATATTAATTATGGAAAAAGACCACCCTTAAGATAATATGTAAAAATTCAGTGCAAGATTCTCACTAATACATACTCCTTGTGTCCCGCTATAAATTACTCATTTTGACTTTTTCCGATCAACAGATTTCAACTTTGACTCCCAACTACTCGCTCTTAAACTATGATGATAAAATACTTGATAAAATTATATTATGAAACTTTAGGTTCTATATTTTCATAATATAACTTTTTAAAATATTTTATTATTATAGTTTAAGAGTAATCGTGAGCCAACGTTAAAAGTTGTTTACCGAAAAAAGTCAAACTGGATAAATTGTAATGAGACGGAGGGAGTATATGTAAGAAATGTTGTTTGGGTATCATCCTTTTTTTTCCTAGTTAATTATATTTGTCCTATAATACTGTAATTTTACACTTTATTCTTACTTGACAATACTACAGCTTAGATTGTATTTATTGGTTTCTTCATTAATGTAAACATTTTGTGACTTGTTGGGAGTACATGGATAAAGAAGCCCTTGGAGAATCAACTTATTCCTAACATTTGTGTGCATTGGTATCATCTTATAATCTTATTATAATATAAGTTGATTTCATTTTATTTAACTGTTTGATTAAAACAAGTCCTTTTAATAAATGCCAATTAACTCATAATTAATGTGATCAATTTGAAAAGTTTTTTTTTAACAGCAAAATATATATAATAGAAAAAAAAAGAGTACAAAAGGTTCAAAGTGCATAAGAAGTGCACAAGAGTATGATAAAAACTAACAACCAAGAACGCTAACCGATATTAAGAGAAGCGTAAAAGCATGCTCGAACCACCCACCCGTTATGGTCATATCAAACCTTAATCACCCCGTCATCTAGTATGTCTAACCCACGAGCGAGTAGCCAAGAGTAGGGGGTGGCGAATTGACCCAACAATTCTAATTAAAGCTAGCAAAGTAGAATAACTTTCGTTGCAAGTATAGGAAACTTAGCAAGAAAACGAAAGTTGATGTACTCCTAGGATACAAATCAATCACGAATATAAGAAGATACATGATACCCCTCCACAAAATACGGAAAGCGAACATGAACAAAACACAAAAACAGCAATAAACAAGATAACAACCAAAGCCAACCACACCCATAAACCCCACGACCAAAGCAACAACAACCAACAAGGTCGCATAGAGAAACCAGATCACCATCACCAATTTAACAGTAACAACAAAGAGTATCAGCAACAGCAAAAAGTCCCCAAACCGAGCAGCAACCCTATAAACAACACACACCCGAGTAACACCAAAAACAACAGCAAAACAGCAACACTACTACCGAACCGACACAGCAGCAACTAATATATCCAACATCCGTAAGGTGAGCACAACCAATCCATTAATGAATAGCCTTTGTTTATTTTCCTTTTTGCTCTCAACCAGTTCCAAAGAGTTACCTTAACAAACTCCACCACCCCATCCACTCTCTGAGTTTGATTCTTAAAGATAACATTGTTCCGAGCTTTCCACAATTCCCACAACGTACCTTGAGTTACCGTCGAAATGAAATCACCCTTCACCACACCTTTAGCCAACCACTCGCCATTCACAATGTCGATAACGGAGTTCACATCACAAAACAGGACCTCAACCCATGTCACCATCCTCCCCCACACAGCAGCAGCAAACCTACATCTGCAGAAAAGATGCATGGCATCTTATTCATCACAAGAGCATAACTTACACTCAATAACCGTTTCAGCATGAATAACAGCCCTTTTCCGCAAATTATCCAAAGTTGGCAACCTATTCCAAGCAAGTTTCCACACAAAAGCATTTATTTTCAACGGCACAAAGTTAATCCAAAATTTTCTTTTCCAAGCTACCTGAGAATTAGACAAAACAAAATCATTTACCGAAATAAACAACTCCATTTGCGAGTTATAACCTGTTTTCACACTATAACAATTAGACCCACCCCCACACCATAACCAACTATCATTGAAAAGTTACTCTAGAGGACTTGTTAAAAATTATATACTGTGAATTTATCAAACTGTGATTTGGATAAGCAAGATTAATAGGAAGTGAAGTGAAGTGAAGTGAAATAATTCAAGTACTTATTACGGAGTGTTTAATACACTTGAGCATAGAAGATTCTAGCACACGACATCCACATAAATAAAATAGTTAAAAATTCAAAAGAAAAATTTTCAAAGCAACTTCAACTAACCAATCAAAACAGGAAATTGAACACTCTTCTACACAGCAGCAAGCTCCAGTGTACTGAAAATGGCAGCATCTATGGCTTCCACATTCTTCTCTTCTTCTCCAAAACCCTCTCGCTGCTACAGTTCCTATCCAATCCCCAAATTCTCGCTCGCAAAACCACTCCCTCGCAGTGATCGCCGTGCTTCGATATTAGTTTCAGCTCTCAATGACAGATTGGTTATCACATCCGAATTGTCAGATGAAGAAGCTGCAAATTCGTCTTCAGTTAACAGGTTGAGGAAGATTGTCGATTCGTTCTTCGTGGTCTGTGCTTCGGTGGCGTTATCGGCGTCGATTTTTGTGACGGATGTTGACTCGGCGTCGGCGTTTGTAACCTCTACGCCTCGGAAATTGCAGAACGATGAGCTCGCTACCGTTCGCCTATTCCAGGAGAACACTCCTTCCGTTGTGTACATCACTAATCTCGCCGCCAGGTAGTTTTATCTATCGAAAACCTCGAAATGTTAATGTCTCTATACAACATAGTAACTGGAAATGAAGCTCTAGAGTCTAGGCGTTGCTGTTAATACTTAATAGTGTAGTTTTCGATTTCGAAATTCGCACTGAGTATATATGTTCAGTTTGAAGCTTAATATTAGTCACTAAAGCGATTAAGCATTCATTGATGGTAGAATGTTTAGTTTAGGATTTGGTATTCATCTTATGTGTGCATTAACTATTGATGTTACTAGTGTAGTTTCCGATTCTGTTCTTAGATTGTTCGTGATTGTGTTAGTTTTAGTATCCATTAGTTTGTATGTATGCAGAACAAATATGATCACTCGGTGTTTGTTATTGGAATAAGTAAGATTTTATTGGTATATGCTTGGATTAGGATTTGGTGTTGATGGTATGTGGTTTTGTTATAGGCAGGATGCTTTTACTTTGGATGTGTTGGAGGTTCCACAAGGTTCCGGATCCGGATTTGTATGGGACAACAAGGGCCACATTGTCACGAATTATCATGTGATTCGGGGTGCATCCGATCTCAAGTAATTTTGTCTTCCCTGGTTTTGCTTTAGTGTGTGCATTGTTGCAGTTTCTCTACTGATAAAGTGTTGACTGTTAGATGTCCATGCAAGTTGTTTAGTTCTTTTTCCACAATGCAACAGATGTGTGATGATGCAGTTTATAATTCAACTGACCTTGACAGTGGACTGGATTAATACAACACTCCTAATATTTGATAAACATTTCCTCATGTTTATGGCAAATTAAGCTCTGAACAGATATATTGTAAAGATTTTAGTGCATATCTTTGAACTTATAAAATCCGGAGATGTTACTACTTCTTTGTTGATGAAGAATCCTGTTAAAGAAGTAGATTCTTCACCTACTCTTTCTAAGTTTCACAATTTCCTTCTATCTTACACACTGCACTAAAATTCTTAGACAGGATTGATTAATCATTGAGGAGATTACAAGCTGTTTGTTGAACTTTATGATTAATCTAAATTGTTTTCTCTTCTTAGGGTCACTCTTGCAGACCAGAGCACATATGATGCAAAAGTTGTTGGGTTTGATCAGGATAAAGATGTTGCAGTTTTGAGTATCGATGCACCAAAAGACAAGTTGCGACCAATACCAATTGGCATATCCGCAGATTTACTTGTTGGTCAAAAAGTGTTTGCAATAGGAAATCCTGTAAGTACACGAACATCCACCTTATCTTCTGAAATACATATCTTCCTTAATACAGCTTACTTTACATTATTATTTCCCCTTCAAAGTTTAGAAGTAAACTGAGCTTGTTCCATAGACCACGACATAAACATTCTTGGAATTGACAATAATATGTCATTTCAACCCACCCACTCCGGATTCCATATTCCCTTATATCCACACCTAATAAACATGTGAATCGAGTAACGTGGAGGCTTTCGTCCTTTCTCATTCTCACGTATCCCTCAAGTTTGACGTCATCACTTGTTCCTAACAGATTTGGGTATTTTGACAAAGTAAACTAAGCTTGCAATCATTCTTCTATCAAGTTTCAAAATGTTAATTAAATTATGTTGTCAGGCCTGATTCTTTGACAACTGGACATGGGTTATTATGACTTCAATTGATGACATGCACTGTTGTAACTCATATTGTGTTCTCTTACTCATCTTCTTTTGACATTATATTTCTGCTCTGATGTAGTTTGGACTTGATCATACGCTCACAACTGGAGTCATCAGGTAATCAACATAATAGGAATTTCATTTAAGCTGATTGTAGTGTTATCACTGTACCTGCTGGTGGTTATACTGTTTAATATTAAAGTACTTGGTATGTGATATGCTGTGCTCTCTCGCTCTCTTTTTGTGTGTTTCGGGGGGGGGGGGGGGGGTGTGGTTGGTGTGTGTGTGTGTGGTGATATCACAATTTATCTGCTCCTTGTCTTCATGATGAATACTTACCTATCATCACCATAACCTATTGGAATGGATAAGTTAGAGGCTACATTATCTGTGTATGTTTGCTTATTGGGTTATCGAGGAGCTAAATTTGTAAAATTAGAGTGTAATAGCTTCATAATTTTGTAGTGGGCTACGAAGAGAAATTAGTTCGGCTGCAACTGGACGTCCCATCCAAGATGTAATCCAGACAGATGCTGCAATCAATCCAGGAAATAGTGGAGGGCCACTTCTAGACAGTTCAGGGAACCTTATTGGGATAAACACAGCCATATACTCTCCTTCTGGCGCCTCGTCTGGTGTAGGATTCTCGATTCCAGTAGACACGGTTAGTATCTACCTCATCATACTTTCTACCTTGACTATATCTCAAACTGTTGCTTCGGGGCTTATAATATTATATTCTGCAATCTGCATAGAATTCTGAATACAATGTTCTCTCAAATTCAGGTAGGTGGCATTGTTGATCAATTAGTACAATTTGGGAAAGTCACCAGACCAATTTTGGGAATTAAGTTTGCACCTGATCAATCAGTGGAGCAACTGGGTGTTAGCGGTGTTCTTGTCCTGGATGCTCCCCCAAATGGGCCAGCAGGCAAAGCGGTATGTTGCTTGTTCACTAAATTTAAGCACAAATCTAAATCTGGCTTCTACTTTTTTTATAGTGAAATGAACTGAAATGAAATTTAAATCAATCTTAATGTTGCAGGGTCTTAAATCCACCAAACGTGATACGTATGGAAGACTGATTTTGGGTGATGTAATTACATCTATAAATGGCAAGAAGATATCCAACGGTAGCGATCTTTATAGAATTCTCGACCAATGCAAAGTTGGTGAAAAGGTAAGTGCAAATCACAACTTTTTTTTTTTCTCGAAACAAATGTGAAACCTTGCTACCTATTTATGGTTGTTTGTCTCATATCAGTGTCATGGCTTGTTGTTTCACCACCAAGTGTTCTTCTATGAATTATTTCCATTAAATTTGTATGGTTAAGTCCAAATTTGTTTTCACTACAGGTGACTGTTGAGGTATTGAGGGGTGATCATCTGGAGAAAATCCCTGTAATCCTGGAACCCAAGCCTGATGAATCCTAAACTTTGATCAGAGTCCATGTAAGCATAGAATTGTTGTTGTAATCCTTACTCGTACTCGTGCTGGAAGTGTTCAATGTTTCTGCATTCTTTCTCCAACCGCAATATGTGTTTTGCGGAACTGTAAATAGTGACCACATTGAGACTTATTAGGTCCGGGACGAGCCTTATGCAGGAAATGCAAATACATACCAATATAAGCTTGTGGTAGGTTCTGTTGAATAACTGTTCTGTTTATCAGTCTTGTGCCAATATGCCATGAACCTATACGTTTGAGCTTGTAGTGAATCTACTACGAGTTTACTTGCACGTCTACTTGTTTGAATTGTGATTTTATCTATATTTCTTACGCATCTTCTATCAAACACATCGCACCCCCAGCCCTGTAATTATTTGCCCTTTCGTAAAATAGTCTCATGATCAATACCAATATACAAGAAAATATTTGATGATGTTAAAAACTTAAACTGTCACAAGACTTCAGAGGCAATTTGGGACAGTTTAAACCTGCCAAATGGCTAGGATGATACCCAAGTGATTCTAATCAAGGATCATCATAGAGCAAAGTGGTTTGAAATCTACCTAATGGGCCTAGTCCATTAAGATCCCACAAACTTAGATGATCACTGTATAAAAACAATGTCGAGTTTAGACTCGTCACTCATTCAAGGAGACATGCTGCACTAACACTTTCTATAAATGCCATTTCGCAAAATTAGAATACAAGGTTAATCATTCAGTCCACCTCCTCTCTAGATTCTACATATGCTTGAGAAGTTTGGCTTTTAAGCTAACAACTCCAAACAAGCAAGTAAATCCGCCTATCAGTTTGCAAAAGCGAAACAGTATCCTCACCCCCCCCCCCCCCCCCACCCCCCTTTTCTTTCCTTATAGGTTCCAGTCCACGAGAGTTGCTTGGACGATGGAGAATCCAAGACTCCGAGCCACAAGAGTTAAAAGACCCTAAGTTAGGAGAGTTAGTTGGACGATAGAGTTTCCTAGACACAACAGCTTAGATGAAATTTATGATCCATTTTGAAGCGTTTTGAAGTTCATCCTAAGCAGTAGAAGTAATTACCAAAAATATCCTAGCATCAATATTAATACTGTATGTGAGTGAAACATGAGCCGTCGCGAACACAATTATGAGAAATCGAGAGATTATTAGGTCAAATCGATAATTTCCAGGTCCGGCTGACAGGCAGGAAATTATTATCCGTACACGTAATAGCAACTTTCTCAAAATCTTGAGACTCTGTAAGCCTGATGTTCCACACTAACGGCAACGTCCTTCCACTAATTGTCCTCATCATGCAATGCCTAACACCACTAACTAATCCATTCCACAAACACGTGGAAAATCTTTCAAATTGCAAACACTCTTCACTTATCATCACTCGTCACATAATTAATTTAAAATGTGTCAAATCTCATTTAAATTAGTTTGAGGATTATAATAATGGTATTGATTTCTACCTTAATTATTTTAGTTCTCATGTCAGTAGCCTTTTATATCCATGCATGGAAAATCAGTGAAGAGAATCTGGAAGATTTCTGTCCACTCCATGGAGGAGAGGTCACGTTTGAGTTGGAATGATTTGTTACACCAATAAACAAAAAAAGTGAATTCTGAGAAGAATAAGCAAATCTAGTCCAACACTCTAGTATGTTACTTATCTTTTTAATTCATTTCCATTCCGTTTACATGAGTTTAGTTTTAATTTGTTAGCTGAAAAATAAGTCTAAATCAATACAGTTAAGAGCTTTTAGACGAATCAAAGAGAGTGTAGATCACTGTGGTGAGAAAACGAATTGAAATTTGACCATTTCTGGCCGGTCACTGAGCCTTCCACGCATGCAATTGCAGTACTATTCAATTCAATTTACTAATTTATGTCCGGTTCAAATTTATTCGGATAAATCAAACATGGCATACCTTATGGTTTAGATTTTAGAATCTTTTGTCCAATTAAGGTTTTTTTAGTTTCTAGAATGAATGCAGTGATTCTTGTGAAATATTCATGGGCAAATGGGTCACATGGTGCAATTAAAGCATACTACATCACGTAGTATTTCAGAAGGTGGTAGTGGTACGAGGACAGGACCAAGTTGGGTGAAATATGCTCAAAGGGGATGAATCTCTGAAAACATCGGTTGAGGTTTTATAACCCGAATTAGTGTACTACCTAACCTAAGTAACCGTGTTACATACAAGTGGTCCTAAAACATTTTCGAACACCACTAGACTAACAAGTAAAATAAATATTATATCTCACTTCCATAATGTATAATGTTTGATGAATTTAATATAATTAAATTAATTTCAAATATCTCTATTATTTTGAACTTTTTAGGAGAATTATTATATTATGATTTTAGAGCTATATAACTCACATACACATGGCCTGAGTTCAAATTTATATCGGAGACAAACTCCTGAATTGAACTGAATGGATCTTAACTAAACAAATTTATAGTATTAAAAAACATCTAAGTAAATTTGAACTGAATTTTATCTTATTGCCGTACTATAAGTTCTTTCTATCTGAAAAACGCTATAATTCAATTTAGAGCATATTAGTTCAAATTTGCTTAATTTTTTATATACGACAAATATGTTATGTTCCATTCAAATCGTATCAAATCAATTTTGTTCGTACCTCAAAAAATAAAAAACCAATTTTGTTCGACGTAGATAACTTGGTCTCAGTTGAAATTCTGATCATTACCGTTCATTTCAGATCAAGTTGTTTCAATTTCTTCCACACCAATCAAATAAGGTCCCAAATCACTAGTTCTAATCCACCTAATTACTTAAGAACGACATGCGGTAGTTAGGAAGTAGTAATTTAAATCTCTTGGCTGTGATCGAACTCATAATCAAATCGTCGATCCTTTTCCGGACGTCACTAACAGTGATGCATCAACCGTAAATAGGAAACTACGTGTTTCCGAACGTCACTGCTCCCTACTCACTAGGATAAGTAGATTACTTAATCAACCTACTTAAGTATAAAATTAATAGCAACATATATACATAAGTATAACGGTCCTTCATAAATATATTAATTAATGCACCAATCAGAGTATTAATTAATCACTATATAGAAGGTGAAGTATCACTCTCAACGCCATATACAAGCACAAATGCGTCGCCTTCCTTCTATAAATCCCCATCTGATATTTGATCCATTTTTATGTTGTCTGGCCTACTTAAAGGAAAGATAGGGACTCAAAACCTTAGAGCATGAATGCTTTTGTTCTTTCCTAAATAAATTGTTGTCATTGTTATTCACCCGGACTTACCTACCGCGTAATGGATTTAAGTTATTTTTATATGAAAACAAAATTAAACTGAATTAATTAAAGGATACGAATAATTATTAGGGAACTGTAGTTCAATTATCGCAATAAACAATTTATCGTCTAAGTATATACTCGTTCTATTAATGCGATTTATCTTTCTTATGTGGTTCATGGAATGTTGCACAATAGATTCGAATCGAAGCCAACTGAATCTCATTTAAGAACGTTCTACATTTTGTTTCCATATATATTGGAATATTTCGATTTGGCAAATAAATACAATACTGAAAAATGGTATGATTAGTTCAATTATCGCAATAAACAATTTATCGTCTAAGTCTATACTCGTTCTATTAATGCGATTTATCTTTCTTATGTGGTTCATGGAATGTTGCACAATAGATTCGAACCGAAGCCAACTGAATCTCATTTAAGAACGTTCTACATTTTGTTTCCATATATATTGGAATATTTCGATTTGGCAAACAAATACAATACTGAAAAATGGTATGATTAGGTGAGAGCATATCAAATAGATTTATTACGGTCAAACGTTCAAATAAGTTGAAATCATCTTATAAGGTGTGTTGATAAAGTGGTGTCAAATTCACACTAAATATTGTTACACATATCTCTAACATGAGTTTATAATCAAAGATATTCTGATATTTACGAGAGACACATGATTGGACAAGGATGACCAATTTATATGAAAATCATAAGAGATCCTAAAAATGGGGAAAATGATTGGCTAAATTCGGAAAATAGATTATGGGATGGGCATCAATATTGAAATATTAAGAAAACGCAGCTAAAAAAAGCAGACGCTGAAATAATGCATCGGAGAAAACAAATGATGAATCTTAAAATATCCAAAATTGGCATTTATTTTCCACTCCCATTACTCCAACACCGCCCAACTAACACCCAGAAACACCACAGAAACTGCTTATTTGGAACCTGCTTATTTGCGTCTTAATTCTTACTAATTCGTTTGCAATCCAATCCCCCATCTTCTTCGCTCTTTTCACATGATCATTCCTTATTCATGCATCCACCTTCCTTTCTTCTTCTCTTCTTTATTTAATTCAATACAATCACATGTATATGCTTGCTTCCTTCTACCTCTACCATCTTTTCAAATTTAAAAACCTTTTCCAATTATCCGAATCGTTATTTTACAATGATGATGATATCGTACACTAATTTCATCACGCAAACACACTCAAGCGCAACCTTGTGTAACTTCAATACCTCAAAATGAAATCATTTGATACATTTGTGCGCAAAATTCAAAGTGAATTCTACTTCAATGTCAATATTTTATCGCAATGTTTTGTGTTTTGGTTCACACTTAAATTACATTTTAGTTATTGCTTGTTTCTAATTCTACCTCTACCATCTTTCAGATTAATTTAAAATAACCCGAATTCTTATTTTACATAGGTATAGTACTTTGGGATGGATCCATGGGCTTCAATCCGATTTGGAGCAAATCTGATCCAAAAATATTTATTTTGTCGGATCAAATGGTCAAATTTGAGTGGAACTACCACAAAAAGTAGCTTTATTTAAATTAAGAATCACGGGTTTGATCCAAACCAAAACATATCGGATCCAATTGTGGACCAATCCAATTCGAACCAATTGTGAGGTCTAATTTAATACTAATATCATATATATACGTACACTAATCAAATTGCGCATGGAGGAATTATTGTAACTAAAATTACAGCTGAGTTATGAGTAACTTTAATAACTCAAGAAATGAATTCATTGGGTATGTATATTCGCAAAATTTAGTGCCACTTTAATCAGTATTTCAGCGCAACATCTTAATGTTTTGATTGGAAATGCCTATTCTAAATTATTGTAAGCATGAAGAAAACATAAATATGGAGGCACTTGTCTTTCTTTTCTATGTACAGTTTTTTTTTTTAATTAATTTTTTCAAATAAACTACAAGTAATTTCCCTTAAAAAAAGAAAAAAGCTAAATCTAAAAAACTAATCCCCATCAGCGTACCACCCGCACAGCGCAGGGTACAACATCTCCTCGCCTGTTCTAGAAATGCGGGAAACTTTTACCCAAAACGCTGACGTTGGCGAAAAATCCAACGAGGTCTTTCCTGTACGGTAGATACGATTTCCTCCTATTCCCTTCCTGCACCGCCCTATTCCGTACATACAGCGCCTCATGCGCCGACGGCGTCCACCGCGCTCCGCCGGCAGATCCTCCTCCTACCGCTCCCTTACCTTTCGCCGCCACTGTCTTCGGCGACTCCTTCTGCTTCGGAGTCAAAAAGACAAAACTGTCCTTCCCATCCGAATTGCTCCGCCTCATAAAATCGCGAAACTTCCACCTCTTCGACGCCGATCCAGTCGACTTGCTCTTCTTACACCTGCTCGGAGACGGCGTCTCCGCCTCCCTCGGCCGCCACACACAGTAAGTTCCTGCCGGAATGTTCTCCAATTCGTCCTCAGCCTCAGATGAGGAGCATGAATCGTTGTTGTTCACTCGCTCGTTCTCATCTCGAGCTTCCAGCAAGAGCTTCCCTAGAGGCACAACGACGCTCGATTCGACTCGATCGCTATCACCATGCCCAATCGCTAGATCTCGATTGAACACAGGGAAAACCGGAACTGTACGGCAGAAAGCTTCGCTACTGTCACTAACAAAAGAGAACTCGATCTCGTCCTCACCTTCTCCAGGACTAGTATTGATTCTGCTCTCCGCCGCGACTATGGCGGCGATTTGAGCTGTGTTAGCTGATGAGTAAAAGCTGAAGCTAGGACAAATGTCTAAATCTAAATCCTCCTCCTGTTGAGGTAGAGAGTGTTGAGTAGTATTAGTATCTTTCTCTATCTTCTCCATAGCTAAAAAGAGCTGCTGAGAAAGAAATTGGGTGTTTAGAGAAAGACAAAATTTAACAGAGGAGGATTTGTTGAGTGAGATGGAAAAGGTGTAGTTGAGGTAGGTGCTTTATATATGGGCCTCTTTACTTCCCTTCTAGGAAAAAAGAATCTGATAATAAATTGAATAATACTACTCAATATAAGGAAGTCAATTATTATTTAATTATTTTTACCATGAAAATCTTACTAAAAATTCTGTACCTATTCTAGCAATTCCATTTTACTAATTTTTAAGAAAATGCCTAAATTACATTATGATTATTTTCAGTTTAATTTTATTTTTTAAATGAGTTTTCTATTTTTGGCTTATTTTGAAGGATTTATGTTTTTAATGGAATATATATGCAGTCAAATATTAATAGGATTACTAAAAAGGGGTACGATGAGTGTACAAGCGACAAACGTAATATTCGTTTATTTTAACGTATTTATGTTTATAATGGAATGAGTGGTCGAATGTTAAAGGGATTAGTAAGAAGTTAGAGAATAAAGCAGTGCGCGTACACGATACGTGGACAAGGCGACAAACATAATACTCGCTTATTTTAGCGTACTTATGTTTATAATGGAATGAGTTTGATTAGTAAGAAGTTAGAGAATAAAGCAGCTACGTGGACAAGCGACAAACGTAATATTCGCTTATTTTAATGTACCTATGTTTATAATGGAACGAGTGATCGAATGTTAAAGGGATTAGTACGAAGTTAAATAATAGAGCAGTGCGCATGATATGTGGACAAGGTGACAAACATAATACTCGCTTATTTTAGCGTACTTATGTTTATAATGGAATGAGTTTGATTAGTAAGAAGTTAGAGAATAAAGCAGCTACGTGGACAAGCGACAAACATAATATTCACTTATTTTAATGTACTTATGTTTATAATGGAACGAGTGATCGAATGTTAAAGGGATTAGTACGAAGTTAAAGAATAAAGCAATGCGCATGATATGTGGACAAGCAACCAACGCAATATTCGGTTATTTTAACATACTTATGTTAACTCATCAGTCCCAATCATTTACGTTTTTCTTTATGAATTTTTGTATTCTGGTTGACCTTCGTTTACTCCTAAACTATAAGCTAGGAAAAATCAATTTATAATTTATAAAAGTATATTATAAAAATATAGTGTCTCTACTTTCATTATATAATTTCACTAATTATTTTTTCATTAATATTTAGGATTTATTGGAGGTCAACAAAACTAAGAAAAAGTCAACAAAACAAACGTAAAAAATTCATCGCAACAGAGGGAATATAATGGAATGAGAGTGATCGAATGTTAAAGGGATTAGTAAGAAGTTAATGAATAAAGCAGCGTGCGTGATGCGTGGACAAGCGACAACCATAATACTACTTGGATCGGGATGTAATGTTTAGAAAAAACTTTATGTTTTTCGTTACTTTGTGTGCGGCTAATTATGACATATTGTACTTTTATATAACGGGTAACAAACATGACCCGTGTGCAAGTGACAACCATAACTGTAATATTGTTTTTAAACGACGAATCTAATTGGTCTAGTTTCATATACTTTTATACTACTCATACCACCTTATAACTCCAAATACACCTATACCCTTATGCCTCTGTCAGAGTTTGAACCTTCAACCTCTCCTTACTACTCAAACACCCTTATCACCATACCACCTTATCACTCATGTACCAAGACTTTGTTTGATTCGCCTAAATTGAACTTATTAACTAAATGGACATGAGCTAAACTTATTTGAAGCATAAATTTCAACTAATTAATTAAGTCTATCTTTCCTTTCTGATAACTCATTAAATCTAGTCAGTTTAGTTCAGTAAGTTCAATTCAGATTTGCTTAATTATTTTTATATTACAAATGAGTTAAGTTTAGTTCCACTTCACTCAGATATGTTCTAATATTTCAAACAAAGAGGCCTAAGGCTTTGTTCCCTTGTCTAGACTGAATTGATCTGAAATGAAATTAATGATTTTTTAGACGAATAGAACAAAGTCTGAGCCAATATGAACTTAATAGAACTGAATTTAAGGTGAGAAAAACATAGCCTAAAATATCTTACGTGAATCGGCTACAAACATACTTCTAATGTCTGTATTCATCGTGATCATATTGAATTTTCAATCATATATGATGTGATTGATTTACTTTTGTAAACGTTTACATAACTTTTTCCTTTCGTCATGTTTTTTTTTTCTTATTCTATCTTTTTTTGGGTATATGTGTGTGAAGTTGATTATAAAACACTTTACTTTTAGATAATAAGTGACAAACATGATACATGGCAAAGAGACACCCATAACGAGTAGGATGTATCACATGATTCAGTATCATAACATACTTCGTATGTCTTTATTTATTGCGATCATATAGAATATCAAAAGCATGTATGATGCGATTAATTTACTTACGTAAGTTACCTTTACATTTTATTTTTTAATTATTGTGTGTGTGTGTGCGCGAGCGCAATTGATATTGGAATGCTCTACTTTTAAATAACATGCAAGAAACAAGATACGTGACAAGTGACAACCACAACGAGTATAGAATATGTTGAGTGAGTCTTTTACATAACATACTTTTGATGTCTCTAGTTACTGTGAATTGTGATCATGTTAAATTTCCGAATCATATAATGCAGTATGATTTATTAATTTGCTTAAAGGATTTACATGAGAATTATTGTCACTATAGATTTCTTGTGTTGTTGAACGTGGAACAACATACTTTCACATAACGTTTTCCTTTTTTTAGATAATAGGCAACAAACATGATACGTGGCAAGCAACAACCATAACAAATAGAATATATAACGTCAATTAGATTCATAACATACGTCTTATATTGCGATCATATCGAATATCCGAGTCATGTATGATTGGATTAAATTACATAAGTTTACATTACATTTATTCAGTTACTTATTTTTTTTTACTTTTTTTATATTTTTATTTATTTTTTGTAATTGATCCCGGAATGCTATACTTTTAGATTATACACAACCAACATGATACGTGGCAAGTGAAAAATCGACAACCATCAACGAGTAGAATATGTTGGGTGAATCTTTACGTAACATAATCCGTATATCTTTATCTATTGTGATCATGCTAAATTTTTCGAGCAACATAAAACGGGATTAATTTTTTTATTTATGTAAATGTTTAAATATATATATATTTTTTATGTCACTATATTTTTTGCAATTGATTATGGAATGCTCTAGTTTTAATAACAAGCGACAAAGCTAATACGTACATGGCAAGCAACAATTATAATGAGTAGGATATATTACATTATTACGTGAGTCAGTTATATGTACGTAACATATGCATGATGTCTTTGGTTATCCTAATCAATTGGATTTTGAAATCATATATGATGCGATTAATTATTTGGATAAATGTTTACATGACATTTGTTGTCATTATTTTCTATTTTTTGTGATGAGCAACGTGGAACATCAAGCGTCAAAACATAACAAGTGGTCAAGCGACATCCAAAGTATATCATATATGAGATTCATACATTTTTCTTAGATTCTCAAATTAAATGATAAAAACTTTTCTCCGCAAAATTTTTATTTTTATTTTTTTAAATAAAATTTAGTTGAGAAATATCTTGTGCGGAGGAAAAAGTGAAAAGGTTGACAAGGCGGCTTAGGTGTCCCCATTTGGTTAGGTGTTACTTGTGGGGCACGAGAGTGATACACACGGTACACGTGAGCTTCCAGAACCAATGTTTAGGCCACTAACTTCCACCACTTATATTTTATGATTATTACATTGTTGACCAAAGTTTTAAACAATTCTTTCGTTTTACTAGCAACAATCAACGAACCATCATATTCATATGATTAGCCAGCCAATATTAAGCGATCCAAGCCCAAGACCCGACACGAGGTGGCTAATATAGTGGGCAAACCACCCACTATGTTAATTTCCTAAAGATGTTTAAGTACGATAATTATGTATATTTAATGGTATGATTCTATGTACAATGGCTTGGAGAAAATCACAAGAAAGCGACCAAGCTGTCCTTGTTAACGTTTGGCCGATTGAAATACAAATTTTGACAATGTGAGACGTGAACAAGAAACGAGATCATTATTTTCTTCAACGGCAGTTGAAAATGTAACGGATTCAAAGAAATGAACAAAAAGCTATTTTGAAACATATCGGAAATAATGTCCAATTCTACCCTAATAAACTCTTTATATGTTGGATAATCCTATTTCCGGTACACGAGATGATGGTCAGCCTTATGTTTCTTTAGAAATAAACTTGTAAATTGAAATACTAGGTTTCACTAAACTAGATAAGCCCCTGGTTTGTTGCAATAAATGAGAAAAGGGAGATTATTTTTTCATCTTGGATCATCATGCACATTGGGTGATATTATACTTTAATTACAAGGCATGTGACCATTTATTCGCGATAGCAAGATGTATTGGACACAATAGCATTTGACCATTCTTATTATTGAATATTACATCATAGCTTTCGTATTATTGCAACAGAGAAGAAGAAGAATCCGAACTCTATATGTTGATAGTAGATTAAAATTTAATTAGCATTCTAACATTTTAAAATTGACAAATACATGATGATTTATGAAGCTAGCAGATCACTCATGAACATCTCAACAGTAATCAGGGGCGGAGCCAAGATTCGAAATTGGGGGGCGAACTTTATGTATGTAAAAAAAATATTCGGGTGGACTTTAACAGGGTCGGGTTTCGAATACCCAAATTTTATTAAAACACCAAAAACTAAAAATTTATATAGATAAACTAAGTTACAAAGTTCAAGCATATAAGAGTCATAACATAATATTTCCCAACGCTGTCTGTGAGAGACGGATGTGGGAGTGAGATATTTGGGAATTGGGGAAGAATAGAATAGAATAAGACTAAAGAGAGATATTAGGAATTGTTTGCTTGTTTATTAGTCTAAAAAAGAATACTAAAAGTCAACGAAGAAGTCAATGTATGTATGTTTCTAGGAAAAAACACGTTATACCATATTAAAATTTTTAAATTGTATGAGTTGCTTCTCTATTATATTAGTACTACTAAAATAAGTACTACAGTATCTTCTTCTGTTTTAAAGACAAATGTCTATAACTAAAAAAAATAAAAATTAGATGCATATATATAAAAACTATATAAAATTTTTGGGGGGGGGCCATTTAAAAAAAATTTAAAAGGGCTTCTTACATATACTACCCTTGTTAGTTCATTTTATTACAGATAGACACTCGTTAGCCAAACAATTACATCCAGCACCCATATTAGATATATTTAATTACACCCAAACCCACGAATTTGACTTTTGGGGAATTAAATCAATGTAAAGACATTTTTACCCTTGGTCAAATATTGAATTCTGACTTTGACCAAACAATTCCAATTTTCATTAATTACACATTAGCCTCAGATCTTTTTAATTTCACCAATTTGACACTTATTAATTGAACATATATAACTTTTTTAAATTTCAAAATTATTATTGCAAACTGAACCCTAATAATTTTAAATCTTAAAATTAACCCAAAAGGATTTTCAAAAAAATAAAAAAAAAATAAAAAAGAGACAGCCGGAGTTGTACAGCTCGCCGGCCGAAGCTGTACAGCTCCGACCTGATCGGATCTGTAAAGCTCCGTTCAGGCGAGAGTTGTAAAGCTCCAACCTGAACGGAGCTTTACAGCTCCTCTTTGAACAGAGTTGTACAACTCCGACTAGATCGGAGCTATAAAGCTCCGATCTGAACGGAGCTACACAGCTCCTTTCTGACCGGAGCTGTCAGATCGGAGCTATCAGCTCCGACTAGAATGGAGCTTTACAACTCCGATCTGAACGGAGCTACACAGCTCCGTTCTAATCGAAGTTGTACAGCTCCGATCAGATCAGAGAAAGCTCCGATCTGAACGGAGCTACACAGCTCCGTTCTGATCGGAGCTGTTAGCTCCGATTCCAATTAAGAAGAAGAAGAAGAAAGAAGAAGAAGAAGGAAAAAAAGGAAAAAAATAAAATAAAAAAATGTTAAGGTCATGTTTGGTATGAAGATATTGAACAGTAAACCTTAAGTTGGTCAAAACAATTTTGAGATTTTGGACCTAGATGTAATAATTTGACTAAGAGGGGTGTATCTGTAATTGGATCGTCTAGTAGGGGTGGTAGACGTAAAAACCCCAATTTAAAAATATTACATATATACTAAAAAAAAGAAAAATCTGGGGGGCGGACGCCCCCAGCCCCCGGCTCCGCCCCTGACAGTAATTACCATTAACGAGAGTGGAAATTAAATCATAGTGGACTCACTAATGAGACCCCTTACACACAATACATATTGAATTCACAGTGGAACCTACAGTAAATATTGATATGGATTCTCACTCGGGAAACGTCCATGATGGAATAAACCAACTAGAGGGTAGAATCTCGGCCATTATTGACCTGGGCTATACATGATTATACATTAGATTAAGTATCAGTCTCTCAATCAGTTATTCTAACTTTGACATGTAATTCAAATCAATGAGACACAGTAAAATACCAAATAAAATCAATACGAGACAAATCCTATCTGGGCCAATAAACACATACTGTACATATGAATATGTCTTATCCGGTGCCCCAACTATTAAAGTATTAAACAATATTAGTACTAAACAATGTACTCGTAGTAACTAGTAAGCATGATAAGGTCAACTTAATGAGGAAAATTTGATATGGAAATAAAATTAAGAATCATAAAGATATGGTAGGTGAAAATGATTAGTAGGTGTTGATATTATATGATATTAGAGTCTAATATTATTCCGCATGTTTAGTCCTCGTACCTTTAGAATATTTCCTCCATTTATTTACGAACTTTTTAATGACACTATTTATCACGATATTTGACCATGCATAACTTTTAAATTAAACTGTATCAATATAAAATAAAATTGATTATGAAAATATACTACATTTAATTTTATAATATAATTTTATTATATTTTTTCTAATATAATTTATGAGTTATATGTGGTCAAAAGTCGCGATAAATAGTTTCCTTAGAAAGTTTGTAATGAGATCGGTTGGATTTAATGCGGTTTACTATCTTTTACCTGCCTACTGAATTTGAGTAACAGTACAAAAAAAAGGGCTGTTCAAGCCACAGGACTTGCGTTGTTGTTTGACTTGTCTCTGGAGTAAAACTGTAAAAGCGTAAAACGCTTGGTCACGCCTTGGAAGGGAAGAAAGACCTTAAGAAGTCATATCTGCATATAGTCTCATAACTCGTACCAATACATCATCTCATGATCTTAAACTCAGACAAAAAAAACCTCTGTTTCTGTACAACATATTTGCATTACAACTAATTAAGAAAAAATTTACATATACTCCACCAAACTCTACTACTACTTTTCTAGCAACGAATCTTCATCTCTCAAATCACTCTTTAACCTATCTATCATCTTGGATCTACCCAATAGTATCCGCTGAATGGTATCATGGATCATAGGATTAAACTCGGTCTGAAATGCCCGGTATGAGAGGTAAGGTAACAACGTTGAAACGACCACTAGAAGTGTTACCAGCCAATAATAAGGACTCAGGGCACATGCCTCCACGAAAACTTGATAAGCTGTCCCGGGTAGTCTGGGATTAGGCGGAATGGCACCATAAATCACTAGAAATACGTACCAAAAAGCGATGCTCCCCCAGATGAAGAAATGTTGGATCCAAGTAAAGTAGTTGATGGATATCGCCATTTGGCAGTTCACTGTCCATACCACGCAAGTGTACATCATTACACCGAGGATTTCTAAATCGAGAACAAAGCCATCACTACGGAAGGGTTGAAGCATAACGGCTGTGGTTGTGACGAAGAAGATGATCATGGAACAGATTATGCCGTTCAACATCCATCCAATAATGCGTGGCCAGCTGAAGAGAATGTTTTGGACTCCCTCCAAGTATAACACAGGATACTGTGAAATGTAGAAAATGGAGTCATCTAGGACTAGTTCGAAACGAAAAGAGGGGGAAGGGGGTGCAAACTTGTATTAATAGTGTTTTTAACAGATTGAAACTGACCACAGTTTTCAGTGCTTTTAGTGGAAAAGATGCTGCTCCAAAATAAACAGTAATCTTTTCACCTAAAGACAATTTTGAACAGGATTTACCTTAAGGCAATGCCGAGCAGAAACATCTTGATCGAAAACACCAAGGGCAATCACAGGAAGTGAAGTGAAGAAGACATTGTAGAATGCCATATACCAATCATTATAAGCTACTTGGCCAGAGAAGGAAGCTCGGGCCTCGAACCAGAACAGAGTGAACCCAAATGTAATATTCTTGTAGAAGAAATAGCATATCTGCAATCAAATTAAAATAAAGGGCGTACATAAGTGAGCTACTCAGTATTCACAATGGCATCACCATGTGAAAATGACCAGAGGCAAATATGCAACAAGATTATAATAGACATTGAAAAAAATTACCATCAATGATATTCTTCTGTAGCACCAGTGTCCATGAACCAACAGCAGCCGTTCTAGAAACCGAAACTGTGCTATGGCAAAGTCACTTGACATTGAAGCCTAGACAAAATTGGTATTAAGAAGTTGGTCAAAATGCCCCACCCATAGAAACATTGAACAGTCAAATTACACAAGTTGAACAGCACAGTTACACATCAACCTAGCATCTTTAAGTCTTGCACAGAAATTTGTGATATATATATTATGATGGAATCATCCACATTGAAGGTCCAGTCAGGTTTCAAAAAACAAAAATAGGATATACTCCATGGAGTAGGTTTTATGACTTTATCTACTGGAAGCCACATACAAGATACAAGGACAGAATCCTTAAAATTGGAGGATATTTTCTAAAAGCCCAATCTATACATTGCAGCTAAAAGTTCAATTAGTATGATATGTGGAATTAAATAGCCATATTGGCATAAAATGAGGGCTGACCTGCATCCCTTCCACACCACTGATGCCAACTCCAATGTCAGCTTCTTGAAGCATACCAACATCATTTGCCCCGTCACCAATTGCTAAGGTTGTCTTACCAGTACCATTCTTGACCAATCTTGCAACCTGAATATCTTCAGCGGAGCCATTGAATTATTATCCAGGGAAAAACAAATCTAAGATACAGTAAGGAAATCACGCATGCAATATAATTAAAAATCTATTTTTACGACGCATACCAGAGCTTTTTGTTTAGGCGTTGTACGACAGCATATGACCGATGCACACTGAATGGCAAGATCCAAGAATGCCTTATCCAGATGCTCGTTCAATGCAAAAGCCAATGACTTTCCATCGATTATTAAAGCAAAGGAAGTTGAGCTTGCTTCAGGGGAAGAGAGTTGTGATTTTCCTTCTTTGATTTGCTGAATTATGCTTGCATTTGAAGCCTATAATGGATACACTAATTAAAAGATATTCAAAATCATCTGCCAATGAGATAAACACAGAACCAGTACCTTTGAAACAGCCGCCTTGTCACCTTGTTTCTCAAGGTTACTAATTTCTGGAGTGTCTAAGGTAATCACAATCTGCTTCATGTTCTCTCTAAGTAAGCTGGATGCATACCTATTGCAGATATACACTAAAATGAACCCCTTGATATCGTAGTTTTAACAGGCTGCAGACTAATGAGTTGCAGACAAGTGAAGTAAGAAGCAAAAATAAAGGGTGGCCAAAGAGTAGCTCACCCGATGTTTATTGCTGTCTCCATTTTATCACCTGTTATAACCCAAATTTTAACCCCAGCCATTGCAAGCTTACCAATACATTCAGGAACCTGTGCACCATTGACAAGAATAGACAGTATAATATTAATTTGTCAAAAATCATTCACTCCACTTAATATGATATTCAAAGGCCAATACATGTAAAAGAAACAAGAATATGTAATATTTTACCCCTTTTTGCAGTTTGTCCTCAACAGCTGTAGCACCAAGGAGAATTAGATCTTTCTCAATCTTCTCAGCAGCATTATCCACCAATGTATCTCTATCAGCACTTACAGATAATTGGGCCTTGATAAACTCATCTTCCCACGATTTAAACTGTTCTTCAGTAAGCTCACGGTATGCAACCACTAAAGTTCGCAGACCAGCTTCAGCATATCCTTTGATCTGAGCCCTTGTCATAGTTTCATAATCTTGCGCATTTTTTGAAAGCCTTTCGAACATTATACTGCATGAAAGTACAAATTAAAAACCAATAGAAACGATGCTTACACAGTTACACTCGATAAGGTCTTTATAATCAACAAGACAGTGCTAAAAACTAATGTCCTTAGAGAAAGAAACCTGTCAGCGCCTTTGCACAGGAGTAACAACTGATTTTCAGCATTCTTTACAATGACAGACATTCTTTTCCGAGCACTACTGAATTCCAAGACATGAAGAAGTGTATATGACCTGTAAAAACATGCGGCAGAATGAAACTAAGATGAAAACATCTGTGCCTTGCATTTCAAAATTCATAGCTAAGTTATTGCAGAATGAATGAAGAATCAGATAATCAAAGAAAGTGACAATGAAACATGTATGTAAGTGTGACGAATACTTGGTCTAGATGCTAGAACGTGTTATGAGGTGCTGTTGTGCATTTTCAAATAGCTAAAGTTCTTATCAAAGTCAATTGCTAATCTATCAATAGTCTGACAGTAATCTTTAGAGCGATGCTACAATTACCTCATTCTAAGAATCCAAGTTATAGTTCCAAAATGATCGAACATGACTCCATATTCAACGGAAAGCATAAGAAAATATGAATTCAGTACAAAAGTAAGCTATAAACATCCAAGAGAACTTACCTATCAATTCTTTGACCACTCCCATAATCCAACTCGTGCAAGGAGATGCTATTTTGTGTTCTTTCAAAAAACTCAAAACCAAGTTCCCTTGCAGCAATGACAAAGGCAGCTTCATCTGGAGACTCGGCTTCATATGTGATTTCCCCCGTTTCCTGGCTAACCTCTGGAATCGCTGTATGGCATAATGCCAACACTCTAAAGAACTTCTGAATAATGTCTGGGCGAGGTTCATGAACCCACTGACCATTCATAATGCGCTCATCATTGAAGTTGAATCCTTTAATCGATCTTCCTGATGCCACATTGTCGTCAGTGGACATTCGTATATCTGGGGAGATATTTTCAGAATCACGATGTGCGCCCCCTTTTCTCTTTTCCAGTGCTCTCTCCACTTCTGTCATTCCACGGCCGTAAGCTACTCCAGCTATTGAGCATTTAACAAATTCCATGGAGTTGCATGTCAGAGTACCAGTTTTATCAGAAAGAATCGTATCTACCATACCAAGTTCTTCATTCAAATTGGAAGTCCTTGCATGAGCTGGCTTGTCTGTTTCTTCATAATACATTTCTTGATCTTGATTAATGAAAATGCTTTGTAAAACTTTTACCATCTCAATGGACACATATAGGGATATAGGTATCAGATATCCGTACAACATAAGCCCAGTCAAGAAATGGCAAATTGCAGCCAATTCAGATTTTCGTGGGTCATAGTATACCTTCGTATCATCTGGTCGGAGATACCACCTCCTTAACATTCCGTGATCTATGTCTCTCTTCGTGTTGACACCGAAAAAGAAAGACCCCACCAATGATACAAACACCAAGAGACTAAAGAGAATATATATTATTTTATCCATCCTTCTCTCAATTCTACTTCTCTTTGAAGGAGGATCAGTAGCATTTTGCATAACTTTAGTGTCATGACCGGTAAAAACAACCACGCCATACACATACTCAGTGTTACGCAGTTTAGAATCTCTTAGAAGAATCTGTTGTAGCGAAAGGGGATAATGTTGACCGTCATAGCTTAGCGTCCCAACAAATGAATAAAGATCTTCATTTGGATCCTCACACTTAATAACTGCCCTGAACTTTCGTAAGGAATTGTCATCTTGAAATGATGATGTAACATCCAAAGCATGTTTCACCTTCAGATTAGTCTCGCCGTCTAGATTGGTGGTTTCAACATAACAAATCCCATCCTCATAACTAGAGGACAGAAGAAGCAGATCAGCCGGAAAATATTCGTCCTTGCATACTTGTACAAGATCACCAACTCTTAATTTCTTCCACCTGGTATCTTGAAGATTATGATCGTGGTCATAAACTTTAACCTTCCGGTTGTTAGCCTCAATGTCCTGCGAATAGATTTATCAGATTATTATCCATACTTCAACTAGAACCAACCAGTGGAATACTGAATGCAAGAAGTAAAGGTGAACACACAGACATATCAAATATGACATATGCAAAATCTTGGCAACAAAACTATTAAACAATTTCAGCTTCACTGTTTCTACTCTTTATAATCCCAAGAACCAAACAGCCAAGGTTGAGTAAAAAAGACCGTTAAGAGAGTCCAAGCACTCTTACACATGAATTGTGTGATACAATAGCACTCATACAGACAAAATAAACTCACAAGACATAAAACATGAGAAGGTTACTGCACATTCCCAACATACTTGAACAGTTGAACATTACCTTCTACATCTATTTCGAATTTAAGCCAAGTGACATGTAACAAAATTAAAATATAGATGGCCACTGGAACAGGAAAACTCGCAAGATACATTCTTGTCGTATACTCATACCGGAAAACGTGTAAAAAGCGTCCTCCATCATAAAGTTTAGATACCTCAAAACTAAAAAAGATTCTCTAACATAAGGCTCTCCATCACTTAGATGGACCACAAAAATTATAAACAAAATCCATCTAAAATAGCTAATACCGTCGGCGCTTTTAGCTTCATCTAATGCCAATGACTCTACTCTGAACAAAGCATAATCCAAAATCGCAAACTAGATATCCAATTTCATGAACTATATATATATATATATATATATATATATATATATATATATATATATATATATATATATATATATATATATATATATATATATGCGTCTCTATCGCGGACCATTTCTCATATTAAAGACGAAACATCAGTTCTTCTACTACACAATACACAACTATCATTTAATTCCAACAAACAGCAATGAAGCAGTCAATCTAACTAATAATGCAAACAAACTACTCCAAACACATAAACAGCAACACTGTACCTGCCTCTTTCGCCTCCAATCCTCGATACCTTCCTTAGCCATTGTGGCTCCAATCACCAGAATCAACGGCCCGAGGATGGTCGGAGCCGTGTAGGGAGCCAAATCAGTAAACGACACACAGGCAACCACCAGGAAATAGATATTTGCCACTCTCCTAAATTGCTCGAACAGCGATTTCGGGATAAAATTCACAGCAGTATACTTGGTAGTAGAGACATAATTACTCCTATACCTAAGCATAACCTGCTCCGGCCTATCAGACTCATTGCAATACACAACCCTCGAATAGCCTTTCTGCCCTATTTGGCCATGCTCATCTCTAAAACCGGACTTAAAACACGAAAACGAGTACAATCTACTGAATCGTATCCCTCTCCTCCTCCTATCGCTCATTTTCCTCCAATCGCACACAGATTCAACGAAAAACAGCTGTTGACGCTAAAAATACTAAAAACTCAGCTAAATTGACAGCGGCATTAACGATTGTTGTTGTTCAACAGTGTCGTGCATTAATGAATGAGCTGAAATTGACGCGGAGAGAGTGCAATTGAATTGACGTGAATAGATGGAGTTTCCGGTACCTTGCTGTAGGAGCAAGTTGAGGCGATTACTTGCTTTCACCAATGGCGCACACAAGGTATATACATACACACATACAGGTGTATAAACGATTGATTGTTTTATTCAAGGGGAGAGATAGAGACAGGTGGAGAAAATGGTGGTGGTAGAGAGAGAAACGAGAGTGGTTGGGTTTTAGCTTAGCTACTTCACTACTTAAAAGAACTGACTGGCTTTATTGTGACCTTTTTTTTTTTTTTCTACCTTTAATACTATGAACTCGGAACTAGCAGAGAATAAGAGAAGATTGATGAAAATAAAGAAAAAGTGTTAAATGGACGTAATTAGTATTTGCCCGTTTTGGGATTATGGCTCAATAATGAGAATAAATCTAAACGAATTAATTTTAATCAAAATATATATGGTAAAGTTTTAATTTTCCGAGTGGTAAGCTGATACATCATCCACATCTGCGGTAATTAATACGTACATGGCTTAATTTTGGTCATCGGTGTTATGTTACTCGGTATGATAATGAAAAATCTAAAAATTTATAGAAAGAGAGTATCATTCAAAAGGAAGAAAAAAAAGTAAGTATTTGGTAAAAAAAAGTAGAAGTAAATAGTCCTAAAAATTAAAGTAGTACTAACCTGGTGCTAAGATTATGTTTGCACAGCGTATAAGGACTAAATGACTTTTATATGGAAAAAAAATACAAACTTTATTTCCGGTTAACTTCAGATACGGTGTATCCTTCTCAATTTGTTAGAAATTGGTACGCATGTATGTCCTTCTTTAATTTTTTTTTTCTTTAATACTAGGAACTAGCAGAGAACAAGAGATGAGCGAAAAGAAAAAAAAAAGTGAGGATGGAGGAACAACTAGGGTGTGATTTGTGATTGGACTCTGAACTTTAATGGACGTAAATTACGTCAGTATTTACCCGTTTTGGAATTGTGGCTCAATAATGAGAAGCAATCTAAACTCTAAACAAATTAATCTTAATCAAAACATATACACTAAAGTTTTAATTTTCCGAGTGGTAAGCTGATACATCATCCACATCTACGGTAATTACTACGTACGCGGTTTAATTTTTGGTAATTGGTGTTATGTTATTATGTATGATAATGCAAAATCTAAGAATTCATGGAAAGAGAGTAGGGGCTTTCTATTATCATGTCGGCTCCGTACCGACCTAAACTCAGGTCTTCATTCAATAGTTGCCATGTGGCGCTTAATTTAATCTCATCCATTCATTTCGGTTCAAAGTCATTTTTGGTACGATGGATTATAATTAATTTTATTTAACATTAAAAATCACCACAAAAATACAAATTAACTATAATGCCTTTAATTTCAATTTATATGATTACATATACACGTAAACCTTATTAATTAATCTTAATCACAAATCAAAGTTAATTGATCACAATTAATTTATCCATTTTAATGATAAATAAACTATCGAATACTTCTAAATAATATACTTCGTAGCTAAAAAAATAAGTCTCTGTTATTGTCCTCTACAAATGTTGATAGCTAGTGCAATTAGATTATGGAAAACGAATATCCATTGAATTGTTGTTGAAATTAATTTGATATATACTGATTAATTTTAATTTTAGTTAAAGTAAATTTTTATTTTTAATTTAATACTTATAAAATAGTAAGAACATATTTAAATTATTTAAATGAATTTTTTGAAAGTAGGGGTATAACTGCATATTTATATATTTTTATCAAAATTTAATAATTAGAATGAAATATATAATAAAGACCTACGTTTAGGTCGGTACGAAGCCGACCTGAGAATATAAAGCCCGAAGAGATTATCATTTAAAATAAAAAAAAAAGTAAGCATTTGATAAGAAAAGGAAAATAGAAGTAAATAGTCCTAAAAATTAAAGTAGTGCTAAGATTATGTTTACACGGCATATGAGGAGTAAATGACTTTTATATTTAAAAGAAAAACACAAACTTTATTTCCGTTTAACTTCAGATACGGTGAATCCGTCTCAACTTATTAGAAATTGGTACGCATGTATGATATGTCCTTCTTTAATTGTTTTTTTCTTTCTCTTTTGTTTACATTTTTTGTGCTTCTTCCTCTGTTCTCTTTTATTCTTTCTTTTTTTTTTTTTCTTAAGAAGAAATTTATAAATTATAACTTTTTTAATTTGAATTACAGTATGTTTTAAAATTTATTTTAATACTTTATTTCAATATTATAAATTCTAAAGATTTTTTAAAAATAATTATTTATTTTTAAATAACTAAATAAGTTATGATGTGGAATAAGTTAAAATAGCATCTAAAGCTTGACGCGTTTTTCTTTCTTTTTCCTTTTTTTCAGTAAAATCGCTGCAAATGGTCTAAGTTAATTTATGCCCATGTTGTAATTTGTGAGTCACTTTTAAAATTTTACTATAAAACGAATCATGTAGCCTCAACTAGAAAATGGTATGGATGCACATATAGTACTGTTTAAATATATACTTCATCAAATTTGTAAACCATGAATTTTAAGTGATTGTGACCATTAGCATGCCTATTAAATACCTTTAATTATCAATCTTGACTCTCGACTTAGATGATACTGGGATAAATAATAAAACCATAGAATTATTGAGAGGCTATCTACCTACAATTTTAAAAAGAAAATTGTCTATCGATAATATTTTTATAATTTATAAGATTTAACAACATCACTTTTAACTTTAAAATAATCATCTATACATAATTTCGTTCGCGAACTTTGATCTATAGATCCCATTGGGTGAAATCTTGTGAAAAGGTTAAATTTAGGACATTAATTCACGAGTAAGGAAGATACGCGCTAGCATGTCACGTTATTTGGGTGGGATATTCCTTACTTTTGGCATGGATATTACACGTTATGGTTTTCTTCGTTGATGGGGACCTTTGCTAGTGAGGTCATAATTGTTTGGATAAGAGTATTTGCCATGACCGGCAAGGTAGTTCCTTGTACTTAAGTGTTAAGTTTGATTTTAAAAGATTATACCATAAAATTATAATAATTATGTTAAATAGAATTATAACAAACAAAATTATACAAATATTTCCTACGTCCAATAACAAGTAATTCTAAATCATAAAAGTAAAATAAATAAAAAATTTATATTATGAAAATATAAACATTCTAGTTTCATAATATGATATTTTTAATTATTTTTATCGTATGATTTGAAACTAATTTAATGTCAAAATGAACCTATAAAAATCTACAAATTAAGTGTTACACTTATTATTGGATGGAGAAAGTAATATTTATTATTTAGACTCTGTTCTTTTCATCTGAAAATTGATGAAAATAAATTCAGTTCACATGCATTAAGTTCAGTTCAGTTCAGATTTGTCTAATACAGTAGTATCACTATTTTGTACTACAATAAGTTCAGTTCAGTTCAGAATCAGTGTAGTTCAGACTTTTTCAGACGAAGAAAACATATCCTTTGTATTAAATTTGCAGATCGGATTCGTTTCAGTCCGATGTCATACTAACATACTTAGATATACCGACCAAATTATCAATTTAGTGGATCAAATTTAGTTAGGAACGAATTTTACAAAATTAATGAGCCACACATAAATTGTCAGACCCAGGCTAAGAATTTAATTAATGTCATGCCCCTTGTAAATCCAAAAAAACTCAACATTTGAAACACAATTAAATTGTACTACAAATTTTTTTTAGAAGAAAAGGATTCCCATTAGTAATCAAATGTCCGGAGTATCCACATAAGGGAAAAACAAAGTTCCCATGCAATCACCACTCGAGTCATGAGCCACTAAGTGTGCTACTTTATTACAAGTTTATGAACCACACATTATTCTCACATTAATAATTTTCACTGTCATTTTCAATACCCGGGACGGGAACCGAAGTTGATCATTTTTAATAGTTAGGTAACGGTGACGTGCATAGCTTTAGTGGTACAATTTATTTGGTACGGGACTATGGTCTACTTAGGATTATATCGTTACACCGGCGAATGCAATTTTTTTTGTTTTTTTTTCAGAATTTGATGAAGAAGGCCGCTTTCCTTTGATTCATGAATGATCAAAGTCCTTATCCTAAAGGCGAAAAACGTGTCCTCGTGGCACCAATCGGCACCGGCAACATGATAATATGATTGTAGACTCCAGTCTGTCAAATAAATCATCCAAAGTGAGACTGCGATAGTGACACAAGTAGGTAGTAGTAGTAAGTAGTAACACAGTTGTATTGTACGTTGACTGGTCTTGTCTTGTACATTTGTCTGTTTAAGAAGACTACTCTAGTCTCTAGTATTAAGTGTACACTACACCACGTACATATAGATATTTATAGATTTGTGTTGTGCCTGACCACCACCAGGCGGTATGGCGTGGCTCAATGTTCTAGTGTGATCTCTGGAAAATTAATCGTGTGACATCAGAAAGGCCAATAACCAAAGTACAAAATTCTATCCCCACAGAATTTTCTTCTTTCTAGGTTTTTGGTTAGTTGGACAGTGAGGCCTGTAAATGGACGTGTAACATTAGGAATTTTGAAATGATCCAACTTCACAAAGTTGTGATATTCATTATGCTATATTGTTTTGTTCGGCTAACTTTACAATAATTGCAATACCTATATTATATGCACATTAACTAAAATGAAATCATAAACCTATGGTATGGGAGCATCACATCTATTGACCTCCTAACTCAACTTCGGCGATAAGTATTGATTATCTCTTTTATTTTTTCTAAAAAAAAAATTTATATTCAAAATTGTTTGAACAATCAATATTTATTTTAAACACTCTTCGTCATCTTCCAACTCAACTATCCCGTGTAAACATTAAAGTTCCAACAACATGCGCCTAATGTATCATGAATCTATTTGTTTATACTAAAAGGCTTCACAGAGCCTAAATATTACTCCCTCTGTCCCGCTATAAATTACCCACTTTGACTTTTTCGGTCAACAGCTTTCAACTTTGACTCCGATTACTCTTAAACTATATTGATAAAATATTTAATAAAATTATATTATGAAACTTTAGTATCTATATTTTCATAATATAATTTCTTTTAATATTTTTTACCATTATAGTTTAAGATTAACTGAGAGTCAAAGTTGAGAGTTGTTGACCGAAAAAATCAAAGTGGGTAATTTATAGCGGGACCGAGGGAGTATAATTTTTCTATTCAACCTAAAACTTACTTCTACTAATTACTAACTTTTCATTTTTTTATATTGGTTTCATTACAAATGTACTAACCCGTGAGAATACCCTAATCCCAATCACCAATTTTTTTATGTTTCATACTTTATCACTAGTCTATACGATTTATCTCATATTATCAGTCAAATTAATACGTACAACTTTACAGTTTACGTACACATATACTATTTTATTATTCTTTATTTCTGGAGTACTTGGAAAGTTTTTATAGTGATACTATGGTTTAAAATCTAACATAAACTAAGATTAAATACTGAATTACAAAATCTAATGATTAGTATCTTAACGTATCAATTTTTTAGCTAACTAAAATGAATTACAAGTACTACAAAACGTTGTGAAAATATGAAAATGTTTCTGAATTTTTTAAATCGTCTCATTTATTAAGAATGAGAAACATACATCGAAATTGAAATTTTAGTACATAAATGGATCGAAGTGACTACTACGACATATTATACCATACTATTGCATGAGGTAGCTAGCCAGTAATAAAGCATCGGAACATTTTTAATCATGCACTTACATAAATCGCAAGTATCGTACTTCTACTACTTTAGATACCGTTGTCCGTATTAACTGTTTCGTTCGTGTGCACTGTGCAGCGACTCAAGACTCAAGAGTCGTGCAGCCGTGGCAGACAAGAAGGTCCGACGCTGTTGGGCCGTCAAGTATTGAAGTATTGTTTACTCAAGTACTCAACTCAATCAAACCACGTGCTGAATGGGCCCAATAGATTTCTGTCCATGGGCCCAGCGTAGAAAATTCATAAACTTCCCCTGATTGCTTTACCATATTGCACCCAACTTCAAACTGTTACTTCCCATTTCAATTCTCTCCCACTACATCTCTTTCTCTTTTCCCAGAACCTCACAATTCACAAGACTAAAAGTTTTTCCTTCTTCATGTAAACAAAAAAGTTAAAACAAAATTAAACTTATTTGTAATAAAATATACTTGGGGCTTTCTATTCTCAGGTCGGCTCTGTACCGACCTAAACTCAGGTTTTCATTCAATAGTTGCCATGTGGCGCTTAATTTAATCTCATCCATTTATTTCGGTTCAAAGTCATTTTTTGTACGATGGATTGTAATTAATTTCTTTAACATTAAAAATCACCACAAAAATACAAATTAACTATAATGCCCTTAATTTCAATTTATATGATTACATATACGTAAACCTTATTAATTAATCTTAATCACAAATCAAAGTTAATTGATCACAATTAATTTATCCACTTTAATGTTACATAAACTATATAACACTTCTAATAATATACTTCGTAGTTAAAAAAATAAGACTCTGTTATTGTCCTCTACAAATGTTGATAGCTAGTGCAATTAGATTATGGAAAACGAATATTCCATTGAATTGTTGTTGAAATTAATTTGATATATATTGGTTAATTTTAATTTTAGTTAAAGTAAATTTTTATTTTTAATTTAATACATATAAAATAGTAAGAACTTATTTAAATTATTTAAATGAATTTTTTGAAAGTAGGGGTATAACTGCACATTTATATATTTTTATCAAAATTTAATAAATTAGAATGAAATATATAATAAAGATCTACGTTTAGGTCGGTAGAAGCCGACCTGAAAATAGAAAGCCCCAAGATACTTTTTCTATTTTTTATTACTTTAAGTTTTAACCACTTTCAATCTCTTCATATCGTCATATTAATTGAAGTTTAAGGCTATGGTCCATATTTGAGTCAAAATCGCAGCTATTTCCTAGATAAAAGGTTTGTTTTAGATATTATTTTATTATTTTTATGTATTTAAATATTCCATTAAATTTAGATATATAGACTAATGATTACATTCCTATATACTAATGAAACGAACGAAAACTTCAATTAAAATAAAATGGATTAAAATTTAAATTTTACCAATATTTTAGTGTTTAGTTAAAATAAAAATAATCACTTAAATATTAAAATTTTATTTTATTTATTTAATATTGTATTACCTTTCCTACTTTTTTTAGTTGCTTAAAACTCCAAAAGCATCTCCCTGGATGATTTTAGCTTACAGCGGTTAGTCTGCTTAATTATAGAGAAGCAAACGCACAAGCAGGAAAATCAAACACCAAAAAACTGCTTATTGAGGAAGAAAAACACATAATCACTTTAATTAAGCATTTGCAAACACTCACTTAGTATGTACAGTAATACCAAACACCATATACTTTTGATTATAATTAAATTATTTAAACTTTAAACAAAAACAATTAAAAATTAATTGTAATAAACATTTCGAAACACTAATTAAATAATTCCAAACACTAATTAAATAAGCATAAAATGTACTCACATCTAATCTAATTTTAAGCGGGAACAGTCTCTAGTATCTAATCTCCAACCTTCTTTTCCAATTCTTCTCAAGACTTTGTGGTCATTGGGCTTGGGCCTGCTAGCATAACAGGTCACTCACTCACTCCACCACCTATAAGCTGGCTTGGTCAACAAACAAATGCCCAGATGAGTCGCCCCAGCCGCCAAGTTCCATCCAACTCTCACATCCACGTCACAAGTTTTGAAGTCATGAGGATGTGTTTTGTATACAGAAGTCTTGGAGATGTCTGGTTGTGCACCAAATTGGCAAATCTATATATCATACTTTTACACTAATCTTACCGGCTTATAAGTTATAACTTCAGTTATAATAATGTTCTATTTAGTTTTTGACATCTCATGATGATTAATATGGGTATACATATGACGGAGCCTCGAAAATACAACGCCCTTAAAACGTCTACAATCAAAGCTACCAATCCGAAGTGTCTACACCCTCAAAACACATGCATCCTGGAAGCCAAGCATTCACACCCTCGAAATAGTCTACACCCTCGAAACACCTACAGTCAGCTAGGAGCTACACCTCATACCCACATTTGTCTATATATAGCCCAAGGTACACTACTACTTCTACACTCTCAACACACTTCCACTATCTACATATTTTTAATTCCTTCAAGTATTCATACTAAAAAGAAAAGTCGTCTGACTATCGGCAGGCCGGTAAACCACTAGCCGCCCCACCCCGTCCCCAGGTTTCTGCAAAGAAATAAAATCAAGAATCACTCTAAATGGAGGAGATATTGAAGATGATGAGGAATACCATGTAATGCCCACATTATTGAGGAGAGCAGGGGCGGCTCTGACTTTTGGAGTCCATGTTCAAATCCTTCGATAGGCCTCAAACAATAGTACAACAAAACGGTGGAGAAAAAAACAAAATGTTCAACATAGGTGTTGAACCAAGGACATAATCAAAAGCATGATACATAAATCACCAAATATGACCACTACAAGGAGTATTTTTTTAAACTTTTGGTATAAACACGTTTATATAAAAATTACATAAAATAAGACCATGTGTCACACAGGGCTTGAGCCGCCCTGGAGGAGAGTTTAAAAAGAGTGTACATGGACCATGGTGGTACTCAGTGTCATGTCGGTTAGTCGACGTTATAGATATTGATCTTACAAAATAGTACTGCATAAGTATGGTAATATAAATAACAATACCCGAGTTGTATTCCATTTTTTTCTTTTGAGTGTTAAATTGTGATTTTGAGACGTAATCAAACTCATACGAGGGGCGGATGAATTGTTCACCTCGTCTCGTTATACGTTAACAGGATGTCATATTGCATGGACACTTAATGTGCCGCTTTGTCTATAATGATTGAAAACTTATAATCCTACCTATCACGTAGAGTCGTAGACTACTAGACTTTGAACTTTTTGTGGATATCATATATACAATATATACAATGTGTTTCATGGTATTGTATTATTATCCCTCGTATGAGATGAAATTTCATCCTATGCTAACCTTAGCAAAGCCATATTTAGGAATTAAAGCCCATCACACACATCTTTGTTCATATTAAATTATCCACCCATTTGGATTTGAGATTGAGCCAAAGAGTGCGAACTTTTTGGGATAGTTTAACTTCTATCACTTGCCATTTACAAATGCATGATACATAAATCACTCCAAAATTTACAGTGTTAGGAGATTTAATATAATTAGATTAATTCCACATCTCTCCATAGGTTCGAACTTTTGGGATAGTTGAACTTCTATCACTTGCCATTTACATAGGAAGACAGCGTTACATAAATTCAAATATAAGTAAATTACTTCCACATCTCTTCATATCTTCATATGTTCGAACTTTTGAAAAGTTCAAATTCTATAACTTTCCATTTACACGACATTCATTTCTGGTAGGATATGAACTTATTCATATATAGCATAATCGACCGCATTTAATTTTGGCAACTCCAGCCGCGAGAATTGGAATATATATAAACAGTGATTCATGTTTCAACCAAGTTGCCTTCTCCAACTTTCAGCCCTATTAGGCATTATTCATAAACCATGCCCATACCCATACCCATATATGATATACTTCTATCATCCACCAATTTGTAACAACGTGTATTTGTTTTATTCTTATCGTCTCGTTTCAACCGCTAATTTGATGGGTATATAGTGACAAACATAGTGTATTAGTGCAAAACAAAGTTATCAACTAGAATGGCTAATGTAGTGAGTGTGACCATACTGTCCGATGATATCACAACCAACCCGCAGGAAACAAGCACATTAACGTGATAGACACAATATTTTATCACTAGAACATATCTTTAGTTAAGAACCAATTATATATTATTTTTCAAATGTAAAACTATTCGCAACATTTTTTTTAAACCTCAAAATAGAAGAGTAAACTTTGACATTTTTAATCATCCCATAATATAATAAATATTTACTAATCGTTTCGAAACTTTAAAATGTTTCATCATTTTTTAGAAGGAAGATCATCATGTAAAAATTGGGAAAGAACAAATTAATTAATCTATCAAATAAAACCATAACCATTGTGATTGTTGATGGCAAATAAATTAACAGAAAATTACATAAATGAATCATTTAAGGGCACTTAATTGCTAAAACAACTATTTTAAATAACTAATTACAAAAAAGACTATTCTATTTTTTTTGCCCTAAAATCTAATAACCTCTTAAAAAAGGTCATTCTATTTTTTGGTGCCCTAAAAGCTAATCAATTTGGATCTCAATTTCTCGCAAGGACACCTATGTACTCGCTAAACTGGAGTTTGATGTTGTTTTTATATCCTGTTAATTAATTACTAACTAATTATATTTAACTATTTTTTCTAAATAATTAATATTTATATACATAAACTAATGAAACTAGCATCTGTGTTGTTGAATCTAATGAAACTAGCATTTTTTGTGTTCATTTGTGATGCTGAAACAAATGAAATTAGCATTCGTGTTTGCCGAAACTAATGAAACTAGCATTTTTGTGGCTCAAACTAGCACTTATGATGATTAAACTAATGAAAACTAGCATTTTGTTGTTGAAACTAGCATTTGTGTTCCTAAAACTAATGAAACTAGCACTTATGGTGCTTAAACTAATGAAAACTAGCATTTTGTTGTTGAAACTAGCATTTTTGTGGCTGAAAACTAGCAATTACGATGCTTAAACTAATGAAACTAGCATTTAGTTGTTGAAACTAGTATTTGTATTGCTGAAACTAATGAAACTAGTATTTGTGTTGCTGAAACGAACATTTTTGTTGCTGAAACTAGCACTTAAGACGCTGAAACTAATGAAAATAACATTTTTGTTGTTGAAACTAATGAAATTAACATTTTATGATGCTGAAACTAACATTAATAGTTAATTTTAACTAGTTTCATAAACTAACTAGTTTCAGCCAGTTTATGAAACTAGTTTTTGTTTGAAACTAGCTTTTTTTTCTGAAACTAGCATGTGGAACTAACTTTTATGTGTTGAAACTAACCTGAAACTATTTTTTTCAGTTAAAATACTGATTTATATTTATATAATTATAGTTTTCATATTTTTTAATTTTTTTAGTTTAGCATAAATAAGTTTTAGAGTTAATTTAATCATTTTATAATATTAACAACTAGTTTAAAAGGTTAATTTCAGGAAAAATATAAAATTAACAATTAGTTTCAACTTGTTTTAGTCATTTTTAGCTAGTTTCAGTTAGTTTCGGCTAGTTTCAGTGGCCGAAACTAGCTTTCGGATGTCAAATTTGCTATTAAATCCAATTGAGCGAGATTTTGAGGTCCATTTCTGTAGGCGGGTTTAAAAAATCTTCATTAAATTCAGCTTAGCAAGTTTTTGAGGTCCACTTTAGCTAATTTCAGCTAGTTTCAGTGGCTGAAAGTGACTGAAACTAGCTTTCGGATGTCAAATTTGCTATTAAATTCAGTTGAGCGATATTTTGTGGTCCATTTCTTTAGGCGGATTTCAAAAATTCTCATTAAATCCGCTTTAGCGAGATTTTGAGGTCCGGAAGCTTAGTAATTAGCGAGCATTTGGTAACTGATGTTTTAAAATGACTTTATTTACGATTAGTTGTTGTTTATGATTTATATGTGTATTTTTTCCCATAAATTAAATGCAACATGCCCATTGTTTTTTTCTTTTTAATTTTAATATTACATTAATTTTATACATCACCAACCAACTACTATCAGTAGGACATTAACATTTCAAACATGGCAAATTTACATTATAATCTTAACGAATATTATTACAAGCTTAAATTACAACGAAAATATTTACACATTCGATGAATATTATTACAAGCTTAATTTACAATAAAAATATTTACACACTCAACGGTAGACTAATGAACTCGATCTAAAGTCATGTAAATCCAGCTTAACCAATTTGGCTATGTATGTCTCATTTGCAAGTGCGCCCAATAATTTAATCACATTGATAGTTGACTCTCCCATCTCATCTCTGAGCTCATGTGACCCTCAATCAGCTCAGATAGTTGTCCAACCAAACAGCAAACACACACCCCATCGTACAGAACATAATGTTCCTAGTTTTATTCTCCTGAATATTGAATAACCCAACCTTTTTCACTTTTTAATCAACTCAAGACACCTTGCCATCGAATGTCTCTTCACTAGCTCTCATTTTGATTAATAATGTCATATCAATTGTCCGAATATACCCCCAGACAGTTTATGCAAGTAAAATTGAATCAACACCTAAAAAAATGTAAACGGAATTTAATGAATCTAAAGTGAACTGCAAATTTTATATACATAGCCTACTTTAAATATACACTAACATGAATTCATACTACTAATAAGTGAATTTTCTCAAAGTATATGAGGTAAACACATGACCGTGAGACTTACTCAATAATTTTCTTAACGCTTACGTATTAATGTTTGGTAATATCCCATGTAATATCATAAAAAAGATATCCAGTGTCATGTTTAGTATTATGTTGCGTAAATTATGTACAAACTCTATAAGGTAGTAGTAACCTTTGCAACTTATCCGTCACCATATAATAGGTCATTATGCCCCCCACTTTCTATCTTGACTATAAATTATGCACTACAAACTCTAAAAGTATATATTTATTATTTTCCATTTGATCGTTTTTATCACACGTTTATAAGTTGGTTTAACCTGCATGTACACTACTTATTGAAAAAGTAACAAAGTAACTTACCAGATGGTGTCATTATTTGTTAAGCCGACTCTTTAGTGATTAATGGAATATATATGATACGATTCTTCCCTCTATTTTCCACTAAATGAACATGATATTATACTCTACCTCGCTTAAGAGTAAATAACAAAATGTTAATCTTAAACTAAGAAAATGTTATTTTCGTCTGAACATAACTGAACCGGACTAAACAAAACTGAACTGAACATAACAGAACTGAATTTATTTGTAGTATAAAATACAACTAAGCATATCTGAACATAACGGAATGAAACTGAATATAATTGAACATAACTTAACTGAACTGAAAATAATGATTTTTTAGACGAAGAAAACAAGGTCTAAGCACGTTAATGTTAGCTTAATTTTACATTTTAGTTTAAAAGTAAATAACTAGACGTTAACCGTAAATTATACAAGTTAACGTTAACATGTTTTAAAATTTCACTTTTCCATCACGTTAAACATGATTAAGTAAAAAACAAACGTGACTTCCACATGAGATTTTCATATTCTATTTTAGTATTAGAGTCAGAATAATAACTGTACCAAACCACATGAAGTAACCTAAAACAACACAAATTCTATATCCAACATCACCTTTCTCATCCCACTCAACATGTGATTCATCCTTGGTTAGGTCTCTACCAACCATCCATTAAATAGATGTTCCCAAGGTTTTCTTTTTGTTTCTTAATTTTACTTTTTATTTATAAAAAAGATACAAGACTTGACTATCTAGGCTGAAATCAAAAAGGGAAAGGGCATAGTATATTATTGAAGAATTTAATTTGTACACGTCCACTAGAGAAAATTGCAATTATATTGCTATTTACCCGTGTATTATTCTATTTGCTTTTGCCTCTATCAATTTAATCGATTTAGTTGTAAAATTAGAAACGGTGAAAGATTCCACCGTAAGACCAGCGACAGAAGAAGAGAGATTCTTCCTCCTTAAACCACCGGCGATTGATATACCTCTCACACAATATCAGCGGCACATACCTCTATCTATCAACGGTCAATCGGATGGATACGGCAATCCAATTTTCCGGTAATTTCAATAATTTTAAACCTCAGGCATTTATGAATTTGCACATTTCTGCTGCTGTTTGATTTAGGTATACAGATTTAGTTTATATGCTGTATTTATCCTCCGGGAAATGATGTTTTAAGTTGTTAGTTGCTGAATTAGATCAATTTGCTTCAGTTCTCGTGAATGTGGTGGTTTTTGTTGGATTTGATTGAGTTTGGTGAACTATAGTCTGGTTTTTAGATTCAATAAATTTACTTGAGTTTCGGGCTAGGATGCTGTTTATTGGCATTTGGTTGCGTGGTGCCGATGATAAATGAAATTCAGTTCGGTTTCGATGTAATCTTAACGCTTCTAGTGACTGAAGTGAGTCTGGTACTCTAGTTGCATTTTAGCAGTAGATTTTGGTTTGGGATAATTGAAATTTAGTCCGGTTTCGTAATGTGTCTAGTGACTGGAGTGACAACAACTATGATGGCAGTCTTTTGTGGTGAAGCTGGCATTCTTGCGTGTTAGTCTGATTGCAGTTTTGCAGTTTTGTAGAATTCGATTGAGTTTGGTGCGGGATAAATGAAATTCAGTCTAGTTTCCCTGTGATTGTAATGTGTTTAGTCACTGGAGTGACAACAGCTATGATGGTAGTCTTTTGCAATAAAGCTGCCTTTCTAGTTTGGTGCCGAATAAATGAAATTTAGTCTGGTTTCGATGTGATTGTAATGTGTTATGCGCCCACTCACTGAAGTAATAGCAGCTATGAGCCTATGATGGCAGTCTTTTGTAGTGAAGCTTGTGTGAGTCTGGTAGAGAGTAGACCTATTAGCTACTGTTTTTTGGGTTGTGAGGTCTTCTTGGCTCTTGCAGATTTTTTGTAGGAAATATAGTTAAAAACAGGAGGAAATATATTAAGTAGTCAATGACAAATGTCTGTGAGTGTTTATTTGGAAATAATCCACAAACTAAATTAATTGTTTTATTTGGAAAGACATTCTCCTTTTAATTACTACGACTCCCTATTACATTATCAAATCAATCACTATGAAGTTCTCAAAATATGCAGTACATATATTTTGGAGTCTTAAACCATGAGAATATTGATAAAAATTGCTAGCCTCAACTACATAGAGCTCATAGTTTGTTTTACTCTATTACAATATGATGTTGATCGTACCACATAGAGTTTATAATTTATTTTCATCCATGTATAACGTGATGCCGATATTATGTGGTTTCTAAAACTAAAGTTTAAGAAGATATTCATAGTTATTTGGTAAATATCAGAGTTTTAACTAGGTTAGATATTGAATGCCTAGTAATATCAACCACCATCCCTGATTTGTGATAGATATAAATTTTAAATTTTGATTTTGATTTGCAAGCTCCAGCTCACGTTTAATTGCTTTGACATTATCGTGACATTTCCATGCAGGTACATGATATGGTATGATATCAAAACATTTATATCCTAGGATTCTCTGATATTTTCCGGACTTTATTAACGTCGAACGAAAACCAAACCATGGAACAATCATTGAATAAGTTTCCCCTTGTGGCGGAAGATTACCAATTATGCGAGGAAGTTGGGGAAGGGGTTAGTGCCACTGTTTATAGGGCAATTTGTATTCCGCGTAATGAGACCGTTGCAATCAAAGTTCTTGATCTGGAGAAGTGTAATAATGATTTGGTATGTTATCTTCTCGCCAAGGTGTATATATTTAGTTATTAGATAATTTTAATTTTGTTTTTGTCTTTGTCTGGTCTGTACATTGTGGTTCTTGACTTCCTTCTTTGTATATATAGGATGGCATTCGAAGGGAAGTACAAACCATGATTTTAATTGATCACCCTAATTTGTTGCGGGCACACTGCTCCTTCGCCACTGGCCATTACTTGTGGGTGGTAATGCCATACATGTCTGGTGGTTCTTGCCTTCATATTATGAAAACATCATTTCCAGAAGGTTTTGATGAGCCTGTTATTGCTACATTATTACGCGAAGTTCTTAAAGCTCTTGTTTATCTCCATGGACAAGGTCATATACACAGAGATGTGAAGGTATAACTATTATATTTTTGATTCTTCTGATGATGGTCAATGATTATTAATCTTTGTTAATTTTGCAGGCAGGGAACATTTTAATCGATTCTAATGGTTCGGTTAAACTAGCAGACTTTGGAGTTGCTGCATGCATGTTTGACACTGGTGATCGTCAACGTTCGAGAAACACATTTGTTGGAACACCATGCTGGTAAAGTGTTTTTATGATGGTATATGTTATTATTTTTTTCCTAAATAAGATTTGTTTTAATTTTCTTTTGTTCATTCTCAATTATAATTTATTTTTATTTATTTTATTTTTTATTTTTTGTCAATTTTAATTTCTATTCCTTATGTTAGTTTTTTCTAATATAATAGGATGGCTCCTGAAGTTATGCAACAATTACATGGATATGATTTTAAGTGAGTATCACAAATTTTAAATTTGAATGTATACATTTCTGTTTTTTCATTAAGCTCAATCTCAGTTATTTTCAAATTATATCTGGATTAACAGAGCAGATATTTGGTCATTTGGGATAACAGCACTAGAACTCGCTCATGGCCACGCTCCATTTTCCAAATACCCTCCAATGAAGGTATCTATTTTTAACTCCATATTTACATCTCGACATCGATGTTCTAATATTGTTCTACATGACTTGACGAACTAAATACAGGTTTTGTTGATGACCCTACAAAATGCACCTCCAGGATTGGACTATGAACGAGATAAAAGATTCTCCAAGGTTTATATTATTTTATGGAGAATATTAGTGTGAGATATTGTGTGATTTTGATTAAAGATATCATTTCGCAGGCTTTCAAAGAACTAGTTGCTGCATGTTTGGTGAAGGATCCAAAAAAAAGACCTAGTGCGGAGAAGCTATTAAAGCATGCTTTCTTTAAACATGCACGCCCAGTTGAATATTTGTCTCGTACTATCCTAAATGGGTTATCCTCGTTAGGTGAACGGTTTAGGATTCTCAAGGTCTATTGTTGTCCATTTCTATGATTTAACATTTCGAAACATTTTTATAATTGAATTATTATTTGTACTTGCTAAATATAATAATTGATTTTACCAGGCGAAAGAAGCTGATATTCTATTACAAAATAAGGCCCTGTATGAGGACAAGGAACATCTGTCACAGGTGAGTTTTGAAACTTACATTACCATATGACTTTGTTTGTTGAAGGTTTTGAAAATTCCTTTGTAATGTTAATACCATTTATATGATTTTTGTTTATCATCATTTACACTTCATGAGTATGTAAAATACTCTTGAACTTTTTATATCTTATACTTTTGTTTTCCAACTTTCTATATCTTATACTTTTGTTTTCCACCTTATAAATCAAATTTATCATTTATGTTATACTTTTATATTTTTGAAAATTTTGAAATCTTAGACTATCACGATTATTGTTTTTACAGCAAGAGTATATTCGAGGAATCAGTGCATGGAATTTCAATTTGGAGGACCTGAAGAATCAAGCTGCCCTTGTATGCGAATTTTCATATGGATCTTTTTTTTTTCCGGGTTTGTAATGCTTAGGTTTATTTATAAATTTTTTTATTGCTGGTAGATTCAGGAAGATAACAATGGCGGTCAGGATGGTGTTGGTTCTCCTATGGACATTGGAGATTCTGATGAGGCTAATCATAGTAATGATGTACCCCAATTGGAGGTAAGACTTACCGCTATAGATGTATGTCAATTACCGCACAACTCAATTTCTACCCCTTGCTTTTTGTTTTTCTTTATTTATTTATTTTCGCTGACATGTAGTTTTATTTTGATTTCATAGAATGGATTAGACGACATTGATGATCTGGAGACCTCACTTGCTGCATTTCCTATGAAACCCCTTCAAGCTCTCAAGTATGCTATTGATTTATTTGTCGCCTATTAGTTTGTGGTATAGTGTGTCGCCTGCAACAGTGCTTAGTCATTCTGATTTGGATGCGGTCTAGAATTTACTTCAACTTTGCTAATATTAATATGCCTGCAGACTTTACTGAAGATCTTTATTGTGTATGCAGAGGTTGTTTTGATGTATGTGAGGCTGAGGATGACGTTGGTGAGGGTAGTTCAAGTTCTAGAGGATCAAACCACTCAGATTTAGATCCCAAAATTCATCGTCAGTCGTTAGCAAATGTTGGGGATAGAGAAGCAGGAGATTCTGGTCCAGGTGTATACATGTCAAATTCCTCCACTCTTGGACGTAAAAAACCAACAAGTGGCTCGCTTCTACAAGAAAATATTCTTTCACCTAAAAAGTTCATTAGTGAAGGAGACAGGTATAATTCTCCACTTTGAGCTCTAATACACAAATTTCTTATTCCACTAAATAAGATGCCTCTCTTGAAATCCTAACATTTTGAAGAAAGTGATTATCATTAATATTCAATGGATTCACCTTCATATTGTGTGCACGTATATGCCTTATTTACTGATCTTTTAAAATGGTTGAGTGGTGGAACTCATAATAATATAGCTGGGGAAAACTAGTCAAATAGACCGGATTAAGAAGAATTTTATAAAAAGATTACTAAGTTGGTATTTTTCTACTAACTTTTATCATAGATTGCTCCTATATTTCATTAGAAAAATGTAGAATAAATTTATACCGAAATGTGTAATAGTTCATAATATTTTATCTATATTATATATTAATGAAATATAATAAAAAATATTTGACTTGTCTTAATTTATGAAGTTATTGTTTTATTTTCTTTTCCAAATTCTTTACATATTTATTTCAATTTTTTAGATAATTATTGAAGTTTCTTTTGTCTTTCCCATTTTAGAAATTCTGTTAATTGTTATGATCAGGTTGCTTTATTTTTTCCATTATAATGTCCATATGTATTTATTCCTCCATTTTTTCACAAACTTCATTGGGTCAACTGTATACATGTTTGACCCGTATATTACACCTAAATTATATTGATAATATTGAAAATACTACTACCTTATGAACTTTATTTATATAATTTCTAAAAAATTTGCATCCGTGTAATTTAGGAGTAATGTGCGGTCAAACATGAATGTTATTGACCTAAGAGGAAGTTATTAATGAAATGAGGGAAGCATGTTGGTATGAGAAAATTGCAAATTGTATTTTTATAGGGGAGCACGGTTTAATATGAAGTGAGGGGCTTTGGATCAATTTAATTTAGATAATTGAGGGGGATTTCTGCTACTAAGTGATAATGTAGGGGGGTTATGTTGTTTTCCCACATTATTACTAAATAAGTAAATACTGGGTGGGAGAGAAGGTGTATTCTATTTCTTGTTCTTGCTGATATGCTTGATTATATTTCTCAAACATGATATGGTTTGGATTGCTATGTAGGGAACATCTGCAACCAAGATTTCAGAATGAACGAAATTATAGTGGTCCACTACATCGCCAAAAGAAAGATCTCAGTAACTCTGGTAAAGCACCAATTTCTACCTGTTGAAAAAATATTTCTTATATAATACTACCTTTTATCATTGGAATAGATTCTTTCAACATTGTGAACATTCTATACATCCATTTAGGGGAGGATGCATCAGAAGGTGCTGTTGTTGAACGCAGAGGACGTTTTAAAGTCACCTCAGGGGATTTAAGTCCCAAGGTATGTATGTGGACTGCACTTGCTGATGATGTTTTGACTAATTTAGTTTAGAATGAATGCTGAAGTATGCTAACTGTAGTCGGAAATGGAATTCTCTAAATGCTTTCTCTACCTCTAATAAAATATAATCCTGTAGTCGGAATTGGAATTGTCTAAAAATCAAATATAATCCTTATATGAAACATATATATCCGTTTTTGGGCAATGTAACCATTGACTTTTTCCCTTGCTCAGGCTCCAGCAAGTTCCAACTTGAATCATGGTGTTTCAACAAGCCATACAAATTCAGTACTTCCTGTGGCTTCAGTTCTCCCATCATTGCAATTTATTTTGCAACAGAACGTCATGCAAAGAGTAAGCTTAGACAACTTCCTTTACATTATCCTTAACTTCCTTTTACTGATCTCTTTATACCTGTCTGCTGTCCGTTAGGAAGAGATACACAAGTTGTTAAAATTTGTGGATTGCACATCAGGTATTGTTCCACCTAATCTTCTTCCTTCATTCACAACCCCTCCGCTTACAGTGCAGTGATATGCATCATATAGGTAACAAAATTGGTAATTTTGTGCAGGCAATGCTACGGAGTCTAATGGGGCAGGAATGAACAACCACCTTTTGCAGGTACATAATAGAACATTAAATCTTTTATTTCTGCTCTCTTTTTAGCTAGACAATTATAGTTATTTTTTATTATTATTATTTTGTTAATGCTAATGCCACCTGCTTTGTACATATTCAGATGAATGCTAGTACGAGAGAACATCATTTGCAAGAGCAGGTGATTCTGATGCAACAAAGGTATTATAAAATCCTGTTACGTTCTGAGTTACTAATGTTTGGACACACTGACTGAAGTGGATTCTATATATCAGAATTGGAAGTTACGTTGAAGAACTGCAGAGATTGAGGGCTAAAAACTCGCAGGTTTGTTTTTTATTTTTTTATGTCAAGTTGATTTTCTGCCTCAGATGTCATGGTAATTTTTTTTGGTAGGAAACTGTGGATTTGATTCTTATAATGTTTTTAGGAAACTATGGATTTGATTCCCATAATGTTTAGTGTGTAGTTATTTTACTTGTTTTTTTACAACCTATAAATTATAAGTATCAGAATATTTTCTCAGCTTGGCAGGTATCATAAACAATCAATGGTTTTTTCATCCTTTTTTCTTTCTTTTTTTTTTTTTTTAGTAGATCCTGTGCACAAATATATATTATCCTTACGGGAATTTGTACTTAACAGTTGATTTTGATAATTACATTTATCCTTTAAATTGCCAAAAACGCAACACAAACTTACCGATGAAGTGCTTTTGCAGTTGGAAAGAAAACTAAACTTAATGATCAAGAAAGAGAACAGCATCCAGGAATGATTATCGCTATAAAGGTCCTTCCTAGATATATGAAAAGGACAAAGATCCATTATTTCTGGTATGTTTCTGTTCATGCCGGTTTTCTAGAACATTCCTTGCATGGGAAACAAAGATGAAGGTGCTATGACTGGACTTTGAGGTTCCATTTTGTGTGTGCCATATGTGGATCTTGACGGGTGCCATGTTCAGATTGCTATTTCAGTGGCAATGTGGTGTATTTTAGTTTTGATATCCAGGTGTAATTAATGTATCTTAACTATTGTTCTCGATTGTTGCTATGCTGCGTTATCCGGGCAAGAAAAAAAGGAAAAAGAAAGACTGGGAAAAGATGTATATGTGCTCTGATCTTGAACCATACAAGTTCAATTGCTTTTGGGGTCAAGTGGTCAACTACTGTATATGTGAAGGGCTACTGGGAATCCAGTCAAATGGTATACAATGTAGTCACCGAGTGTTAATTCTTTGTAAATTCAGATCCTAGATGAATGTTTGTTTTGTCTCATTATTTTTCTTGTGTAGTCTGTGTCTGGGTGCATGGAATGTCTGTCTATGTTGTTTATACATATATTTCCAATAAGGTGATTGGTAGCGTGATCATTCATTTTATGTAAAGATTGCTTAGATTGGATTACAAATCACTCATATTAACGTTCACCAAGCATGCCCTTTATAGTTGAACAACCTTATTTTGTTCGATCACCAAGCATAAACTTATTATAGTCTAATCAAATAAGGTGTAATTGCTTTATCTATACGAAGCATTAATAATTGGGAAGTTTTTTATTTTGCACTGAAATCTTTTTCATGTTTTTCAAAATACACTGAAACATTGTTTTATTTCAAATTGCACTGAAATTTTTCACCAACGGTATTATAAGTAACATTCGAGAACATGATTGCAACACTACGAACATCAGAACAAGAAGAGAGGGAACAAAAGGCCATTCAATTAGGCAACTACTATTACCGAAAGAGAAGTTCTGGTCTAGACTACAAACTCGAATCAATCCACCTAAGCGGCAACAACAACAACCATCAAAGTACTAAACCATACTTATCCTCACCAATTATGATCACAATATTCACTTAAAAAACTCTCAATGTAGGATTCCACTACCAAGTACCAATCCACTGTACAAATACACCACCATAATCCAAAAAATTTCGTAAAAAACGCAAACTAACCTAGCCTTGATGGTTTGGTTCCAACTTCAACTTTTTCATACCTTTTTTATAACATATTAAAGAACAATAGAGATATTCATAATAATCACATAGAAGTAAGAGTAGTGGTCGTAGTCCAGCATCGAACGAACCGACCCCAAAAGTGAATAATACCTAGTGAGTCATGTTTTTCATTTGGCAATGTCTTTGCTGCCAGAGCAAAATATTTTTTTTTCTCCTTTTTCAGATGCTTTGTTTGGTATGTTTTTTGACTAAAGTATTAAAGTTGTTTTACTCCTATGTCTGATAAAACTATATATAACCATTATTAAGTTTCTTAAATTGAAACAAACTGGAAAGTTTGTAACAAAAAAATGTATATGCAGAATTGAGAACGGAGAAGCCTTCTGTGGATGGGAGAAATATCTTTTACCGGAACAAGGTACGACCACGAATGCACAAGCAATTTATGCAATGTGGAAATCACGAAATATGAAGATATATCAACATATATGCCGTTCCATATGCATGTGGTGGAAGAAATTAAAAAATTAGTCAAGATTCATTATATTGGAGAGGAGTGTATTGGAGATGAAAAGCTAATTCATTATTGTTATAGTTTATAATGTAGAATAGAAGTTCTTGTAAAAGTGTAATCAAAGTGTGATGTATTATAGGTTTTGATATAGCCCGTATGGATCTCAAGATTGACATTTGTAATGTTAGTTTTGGAATAAAAGTGAAAATAAAATTTGGTTCCAAAAAATTTGATAAGAGAACTACTTTGGACTCTGAAATCAATAATGTAGTTACCCCAACCGACGTCAAATATAACTTATACTAGAGTAATTATATAAAGAGGCTAGCCTTTCCTATTATATAGGAAAGACATGGTTTTTAGACACAAAACCGCCTATCAACCGGATCAGCGGTTTTGGGAAGAAATTAAACCGGCCGGTTTGGTATAAATAGGGCAAAAAACACGCAGAATCACAGAAACCCCAAAACACATAGTTGAACGTGCACTGTGTTTTTTTCACTTTTCTCTCTGCAAATCGATCAAATCTCGCCAGAAATTCACCGATCAAAGCTCATGTTCACAGCATATCATCCGAAAACGCTTCCATGGACGTTTTGTGATTATATTTTGTTGTTTTCCTGATTTATCTCTATTTTTCTGATTCAATGTTGTTTTCCTGATTATTCAATCGACTTGCGATCGGAATTGGTGTTCGAAACGTTCCGATTCAACTGGTAGAATACTCAAAGCACCAAATCGGAACTGATGAAGAAGGATGCTTCTCAGATCTGGATATTATTGAATAAATTGCAGCAAAACAGCAAAATCCGTACGTTACTATATACTTTTAAGCCTTTCTCTTATGGTTTGATCTTTATGAAGTATGTTTGTGCATATTTTCATTTGATAAAACCATGTTACGGTTTTCAAATGGCGTGTTATGGTTTTAATCGACGTTGTTTTAAAGCCTCTTTGTTGCTTGTTTTTAGTTTGTCTACTATGTTTTTGCATTTATTCATTGAATCACGCAGTGTAATTGTTTTTAATCAGCATATTATAGTTTTTAAGAGTGGTTGTTATGGTTAATTGCAGTTTCTACGGTAGTCTGATTGTTACAGTTCTACCTAGCGTATATGTTACGGTTTTAAGCTCTTCTGGTTATGGTTTCATGTTCTGTTGTTATGATTTTACACAACACGTTTAGACTTTAGAGGTTCGCATTAGGGAACATGTTATGATTCTAGCAACGTTGTTATTGTATTTTACCTTATTCAACATGTTATGAATATTTATCGTCATGTTATGCTTTTTTTATATGTCGTGTCTTGGTTTTAAGCAACATTGTTATAGTATTTTACTTATTCAGCATGTTATTATTCTAAAACCTCGTGTTGCTCTATTACACTATCAAGACCATTCGTAATGCTTACTATTGGTTTATGTTTGTCCAAATTAGAGTTTGAAGGCCACCTATTATAGTTTAAAGTACAACTGTTGTGGTTTTAAGAACTGGTCTTACAGTTTGTTTATAATTGGCGACTAGTTTATAATTGGTTTAAAAACATTTAATATAATTATACTTCTACGAGAACATGTTATCCTTTTAAGACCTCGTATTATACTCATACTGATGAATAAAGTGCAGGTAATTTCAACATCCTCATGATATTGTTTTTAGGCATGATGTTGTGGTTTTAGGAGTAAATATTTGATTTATTGTGGTTGTCACTTGTCAAGCTTTTGAGTCATGTTGTTATGATTTTAGTGCATCCACTTATGGTTTTAAGGCATGTTGTTGTAGTTTGAAGTTTTGATGCTATGGATTTTAGTAATGTCAGTTAATATTTCGTCCGTCAATTGGTATGTTTTTTAGGCATACTATTGTGGTTTTAATAGATCATTGTATGTTTTAAGCAGTAAATGAAAAAAAACAAATAAAGCAATGCATTTTTTTCTCAGAAACAAAAGGATGAAGATCCAGACTTTTACCACCGCTACATGTATGGTGAAGATGCCAGACTGACTGCTATTTTCTAGAGAGATGGAATGATGAAGGATAACTACAAGTCATTTCAGAATGTAGTAATATTTGACACCACATACAACACCTGAACACCAAATACAACTTCATATGGTTGTAACACCACATTTGGTGCTTCAAAGATCACGGACAAGTTTACTTGCAAGAAGCCAATTTCGATGACTCAGATTCAATTTTCATCAGAAACACCACATCAACGCTTGTTGTAATTTTGTTGCTTTGATAATACTAGTTTTAAAACTTCAATTGACTGAATGTTTCAGTCCTGACATGTTAGAATTATTCAATTTTACATTAGTTCGCATTGGTCTTATATATTTCATGTAGCAGTTGGTGTGGCTATAAGTACCCTTGGTGTGGTTTTAAGTATCCAAGTTGTGGTTTAAGTACCCATTATTATCGTTCTAAGAGCTCAAGTTAAGATCTTAATGGACAAAGTAAACTTCATTAAAACTAAACAAATAAGAAACATACAATGGTTGCATATTAAATCCACTTAAAAACATACACAAACTAATTATCTTAAAAGTACTAATTGTTCAAATCATACAGTACTCCAAAATAACATCCAACATGCACACTTTGTCCAGCCAAAACACATTACACACCCCTACTTTTTCGAAATCTTGCCGGTTCTTACCTTAACTTGCACTTTCTCAATCACTTATTCAATTTTGCTCGGTTCTTTAGAATCTGAAACAATACTAGTTGCAACATGATACCAACAGTCGGAGCATCTTGTATACTAAAACCGTAACAAGACGTGTTAAAACTATAATGTATTCCCTTAAAACCATAGCATCATTGTTTAAAAACAATAACCAGAACATACAATAGTATTATATCAAACCATTGCTTAAATATATACACGAACTAATTGTTCAAAAGGGCAAAAACTAATTGTTGATCAGAAACTACTTCAATAATATCCAACATAAACACTTTGCCCAGAACATTACAAATCCTACTTCTTGAGAATATTGTTGACTTTTAATGTAACTCGCCAATTATCAATCTCGCCAACTATCAATCTTTCATTCAATTGTCCTCAGCTCTATCATAATCCAAAACACCAGCAGTTGTACCAACAAACTTGGGCTTGCCTCTTCTTTGATCTTCTCTCCGTACAACGTTAATTAGAAGCATCAACAACTGCAAAAAAATAAAACGTAAAATATCAGCAGAACTTTTAAAAGCACAATATTATACATTAAAACAAAAATATAACCCCTTAAAAATATAGCATGATCCCTTAAAACCATAAGAGTACACCGAAACCCTTTCAGCAACAAAACTAAAGTAGCATAACATTACACCCACTTAAAAACCATAACATAAGATCTTAAAAGTATAATATCATCAACATCTAAAACTATAAAATCCCCGCTTAATCAATTCCATAACCCCTTAAGAGTATAACAAGATCCCTTTAACCATAACAATACACCTTCACTCCTTCAGTTACAAAACTAACGTACCATAACATTACACACCCTTAAAATCATAACAGACACACTTAAAATCATAAAACGACTTATGAAACTAACAACACCACAATTACGAAAGCATAAACATCACATAACCCTTAACTGTTAACAATATGCCTTAAAAACATAAAAGTATCCCTTAAAAAGCATAACACAATTTAAAGCAACATTTAAAATATTACAAAAAAAAAAAAGCAGCGTGAATACTAAATTATCAGAAACACAAACAAGCTCAGAAACCAAAAACACATTGCAAACACCTGAACCATAACATCACACAAACAGAGCATATAATAGAATGAATACATCCACAAACACTTCAAAGCACAACAAAAAACAGATTCACAATATCAAAATTAACAACTAAACTGACATACCTTTACTGGAAGAATCAACTCTCCATCTTGAAAACTACTTCAACGGATTAGCAGTGTCTGGAACACCGAAAAAATCCTTCCGATCCTCTTCATTATGCTTCAAATTAGAACCCCTAGATTTGTGAAATCAGATCTGAGAAGAAATCAAATTCGAAACCCTAGATCTCACAAAACATATTGAGAATACTAAATCCAACACAAAGGTAGCCGAAACGAAGAAAAAAGGAGAACAATCGGCTTGTTTCATCCATTGATCGGGAAAGTTTGAGATTCGGAAGCCGAAGAAGAAGACGGGAATTTGCAGAGAGAAAAAATGGATTTCACACAGTAAATGCTGAATTGTGTGTTTTGTGTGTGGATGGTTATATTTATTCTATTAAGAAAACCGGGTTTGCGTAAAAACTCGGTCGGTCGGTCGGTTTAATCTCAAAACCAGCGAGTTTTGGGAAAACCAGCGAATTTTTAGTAAAACCAGGCCTTTCCATATTTTTAGTAAAGACTGGCCTCCCCATAGACTTTAGCCTTATACTATGGACGTCATTATTTTATTCATACGTCCATAAATAAATATCATTGTATTTTTGTTTTCTATGCACCATTACATCTTCTCTTTAATTATTTAAAAAGCTTCGATAATATAATAATGGAATATAGCTCTATGTATAGAAGGGGTGAAATTTATTAGTAATTAATTATGTTCCCAGAAATAAATATCTAGGGATCATTTAAAAAAAAACAAAAAAAAAACACACCAAATAAGTTCATACTAATATCATCTTTATTTGATACTAGAGTTGAAGCACCGCGGTAAGTGCGGTGCCCGTATGTGTATAGAATATATGTTAATATTTTGAAACATATATGATTGTAAGACAACACAAAAGACTATTTATTAAGTTGTCAATTGTCACATGGCCATACATGTAAACATTTTCTCTCCACCTACATATATAAACCAGAGTCATACCTTGTAGACGGTAACAACACAAGTAAACCTTTTTTTTTTCTTTCTTTTTTATTGGGTGTTATCTTTGAAAATAAAATAAATTATCAGGACTTGCATACAGGGTCGCATGATTTGTGATACATACGATACGCGATACGGTATTCACCATCTTGGAAGTATCCACCATTCTTAGAGAATCAACACTCAACAATCGCAAAGTATCAATTCGATAATTTTGGTTTTTGAGACGTGATTCTCTACTAATCAATATTATGGAACTTACTCTTAAATTTTTAATTTTAATTAATATAGAGTGAATAAACATAAGATGAACAAAAGAGTTGATTAAAAAAATTACTTTTTGATGTTAACAAATTTCTAGTGATGTTGCTATTAATAGATTTATCATGAATCATGATGTTGGTAGAAAAATTAAGAATCAATTGATATTTATTAAATAGATTTAAAAAAAAAATCAATAAAACACAATCAATACGTCTCTGATTCACCACATCTAAAGAATGAGAATCGTATCACATTTCGACACTATTTGTTTCGATATGCGATATGCCACCCTTTAGAAGAATTCTGTGACCCTAATTGCAAATTTAACAAATCTTGTGTAGAGATGTGGGTTGTGGTCTTGACGTATTAACTAAGATAATTGTTAGTAACTCCTACTATATTAAAATTGAAGCAGGGAGTCATAAGGTTGTTTGGGGGTAAGGGTGTTGGAGTAGCAAATGAGAAGTAGAGGGTTCACGATAAATTTAACTTTATTTTGATGACCACGAATGAGGCATAAAGTGATTTAGGCATATATGTACTCACATGATAAATTTAACTTTCATCACATGGTCATACATACAAACATTTTCCATGCATGTACATATATAAACCAGAGTGTCATAACTTGTACACCATCGCAGCACAAGTAAACTCTTTTTTTTTATTTTTACTAACATTATTGGTAGCAAAAGGTAGTTCATTGGTGAAATAATTACCCAAGAACAATACAACGAGAAATCGTATGGAGTATTGGACCTTAAGATAGTACAACAATCAAAAGTTTCAACACAACATCATATATTTCTACAGACTTCACCAAACCCAGAACATATTATATTAGTGATGTCTTTCTCAAAACAACACAGTTCAAGTTCAGTGGGAATTAACATCCCATCAAAGTTACAAGTACAAAGTTCACATATCGAGATGACAAATAAAAACACATGTTAGAATGTTAGTTGTTACTTAATTCAAATTAATTTGGAATAGCATCAACTGCAAATGGGGCACAATAGGAGAATGGACTGCAAGAATTTCTCAATTACAAGTAGAACCAAAACTCTTACAATCCAGATTTTATCTTCCTATCTATATATCCCACAAGAAAAAAAAAATTCTATATATCCCAAAAAAAAATAAAAATGTGATGAATGCAGTTCATTAATTGGAAGGGGATCGAGAACCCGCTAAGGTGATCATCAGTATCAAATCCAAACTACTAAAACCATTCTCCCAACATTTTCTATGAGATTCAATTAGGGGAAGGGAAATCACATATTTGAGGTAGTCCTGTAATTAAGGACGGATATATCATACTATAAGGTATGTGAACAGAGTCCCTTACAGCCAAATTCAACTTAATGAACTCAAGTGCAAAAGTATAGGGGAGGGATGATTAGAAACATGAGACATCATCAAATTAACCAAGTAGATTTCCATCACTAATGCACCATTGATTCTGCCATTCAGACCAAATGAGATGAAAGTCAGAATGAGAATAATATTTCAGAATTAATTAACTAAGACATGCAGTGGAATTCAATCCCGTGTTAATAATTAAGGCCATCATTGTCATCAATCAGTGGTAGTGAAGTAAAATCTTTCAAACAAACAGAACCATACTATCGAGTATCGACCACAACTAACACACCGTACCGCAACCAGCAACCCACACGGTCAATCAGTTATGCTTTTAAGCACTAAGCACAAGCAGACAGACGTACACCAAATAAATTAAAGTAGCATTTTAAGAATATTAAACGTACAGAGATCAAAGTAATAATATACATAAACCTAAATTGTAACAAGATGAATCTCATTGTAAAGGAAGCTTCCCTGATGGCTTCCCATACGTAATGGCTCGAAAGAAAAAAAAATCCTTGTTTCCTCGCAACTCTTCAAAGTAATTAGAGAAGAATCTCTTCGGATGATTTAGAGAAGAATACCAGAAGAAAGAAGAAGTTTTTGTTTGTTTTCTGGATTAAGAAAAATCCTTTAAACAGTAAAAAGACATTAAGGTAGGTAAACAATAATGAATGAAAACAAAGATGGGAGGGGGATTAAAGCGTGCAAAATACCTAGAAGAAGGAAACAAAATAAAGCGTACGCCTACTGAAGAAAGTGAAGAAAGCAAATAAACGGGTATTTAAGATGTAACGAAATGGTGCAACGAAGAGTTTAAGTTTCCTAGGTGTTGTTTTGTGAACCGGTGTAATTGTTCCGAAGAGCCCTATTGAAAAGACAAAGAAATAAATTTGGACATCACCTACCACCAAAATTGATATTTATATATTTGTTTAATATGAGATGCACCATTTGATTCCGCCAATGGGTCACAATCATCATTCTTTGAGTCTTGTAACCGTAGTGTCGATTCTAACCTTGTTGTTGGCAGTAGGGGGAGTAGGAGGAAGCATGTAAGTACATAGTCTATATGATGCACTTCGACCAGCAAATAGGATCCCAACACCGTTCGTTGCAGCCCTTGAAACATGCCCTTGCCTCCATCAAATTCATCAACAAAATTGATATAACAAAGATCAAACGAAAGAACTTATTTTTGTTCATTTTGTTGAATTAGTAATCTTCTTTCAATTTTTTACTTCAGTTTATTTGGACGATTGAATATTATGGAGATTTATATAAGAAGTAATGGAAAAAAGTTATTACTAACTTATAACTACATTTGTGTAATTCCACTTGTCAAAATAGAGTAAAGCTACATATATATTACGTAAATATAAATAAATATACATCTTTATCCTCTTTCAAGTTATTACTGTTAATAATACAGATACGAAATATACTTTTCCAATATACTTTTAAAAAATAAATACATAACTCAAAATTAACTTTTCATATTTGAGAAAATCTTCTTTACATGAATTCAGTGTACAATTGGTTTATAACTTTATATAAGCGACCAACTAATTCATATAATACTTACTCATAAATTATACTAGTATAGAAGTACAATGCAACACTAAATATGACCATCTTCAATATTGTTCCACCAAGCCGCTGAAATCCTACTGGACCTCGCAGAAACACTTTGTGTGCCAACGGGTTTTAACGGTGGAATGGGTTCCAACACTATTTTTCTTATTTATATTTAATTTTTTTTCTTCATCTCTCTGTTTGTTTTTTCATTTCTTTATTCCTTGTTTTTGCTTTGTCCGTCTATTTTCATTTTTTTTTCTTTTCATTTATTTTATATTTTAACTTAAACTTTAAAAACACGATTGACTCAATCGTAGCTGTAAATCTTTACAGCTCCGGTACCAGAGCTGGTACAGCTCCGGCATCGGAAGTGTCAAGAGGAAAGGAGGAGAGAAGAAGAAAAGAAAAAAAAATGCAAAAAATGCTAAGGACTTTGTTTAGATTGAGTATAATGAACAGTAAACTAAACTATAAGCTGATCAAGGGATTCAAAATTTTGGACCAAGATGTAATTGTTTGACTAAGTAGACGTAATTAGAGGTCCAAGTAAGGGTATTGGACGTAAAAAAAACCATTAATGTATAGTCAAACAACCTTATTTTGATTGAAATTGTATGATTGATTGATTGGTCCTGTAAAAAACAAGTTTCCCTTACTTTCCCTGTAAAACAGACTTAACATTGTGGATTTCCCACAAGAGCAACAACATACATCTCAACCTGACCGCCACAATCATTCTATATATTCTCTCGCAGGGTTAAATTCTAAACCATTCCGATGTTCCATCCATTGATTCATAAAATGTTTGAATAGGTTATAGTAAATTGTTACTTAATACGTCAACCATTCAAAACGCTATACTCCTGAAGCCCGCCAAATGTCATGGAAGGAGTGTCAAACTATTCATCAGTGCTTCGTCCACTACAATCAGAAAACATGAGTTCAGTATCTGTGTTTTTATCAGAGGAAAAGAACTCCCAAGAAATGGAAGTCATGAGAAAGGTGACAAAGTCTTGTAGGGAGGAGCCACAGATTATAGCTCCAATGGCCTATATGAGTTCTATATACGAGGAGAAAAGCTGAGGCGCATGATCAGTGTCATTACCTCAAAAAAGTTTCTCAGTAACAGCAGAAGTTACGCTCTTCAGAGTTTCCTGCAAGCATAACTAATATCAAATTTGCACTCAACTGCAAAACTTTTATGTTTCAACCATTTGTTTCACGTACCATTGAGTGGTCCCTGAGACCAAGAGACAACACTAAAGATTTTGTTGATCCAGAGTTGCTGCAGATTAAAGACATGCTGGTTGTCAGGCAAATGATGATAACACAGCCACAGTGCATCAAATGGTAGAATGAGCAGCACAATACCTCATATGTTCGATTAATTTCCGAGCACAAGCTATTAGCATCGGCTGCATACAGTCCAGTTAGTGTTATCAGTATCGTTTCTCGCATTGTATGAGAACTGTACGGGAAAAAGAAAGAAACAAAGAAAATGAAGAGATAGGTATACAGTAATACCTCATCTCGTTTGCCAAATACTACAGCAACGGTGAAAGTTGGTTCAACTGAAACTCCCTCTTCTTTTCTGAAAATTATCCACAAGCCCAAGAGTTTCAGCAGGCATACCCATAGTAACAAAACAGTCCAGTATATGTAGAATCAGTTTATTTCTTAAACCCATCACTTGAACATTAAACTGCTTGTCCTATCCTCACTATTATTGAATAGCATTAGCTGATCCTGTTTCAATAGTAAGCAGAATTACAGCAGCAAAGTCATAGAGAACTATATTCTCTATGCTGACGTAATAAACTACAGAACTCAGAGTCGTTTCATGATGCAAAACTCTATTCTCCTCACCTAAATGCACACTTAACCAACTAGGAATGTACCTACGAAGCAACATGTCGTGTAACACTCCACAGCATGAATGCAACATAATATTCTTTATGCCATCGAGAATAGGCAATTACCTCGGCAAAAAAAAGCATCGAATCCAAATAGGCAATTACCTCAAAGAGAAGTTCTCGCCTAGTCTCCCAAATGACAGCATTGATCCTCACCAATTATGATCACTATATTCTTTATGCCAACGTAATAAACTACAAAACACATAGGCGTGTCATGATGCAAAAATCGATTCTCCACACCTAAACGCACACTTAAACAACTAGAAATGTACCTACGAAGCCACATATCATGTAACATTCCACAACATGGATCATCAGCACAATTAAGCAACTATTCATGAAAGAGAAGTTCTCGCCTAGACTCTGAAATTCGAATCAATCCACCTCAGTGGCAACAAGAAAAACAACCATTGAAGTACTAAACCATACAGTATCCTCACCAATTATGATCACAATATTGATTTCAGAAACTAGCTCAATTTAGGCTTCTACTAACAATCCACTCTACAAACATACCATAATCCAAAAAAATTCATAAAAAACGGAAACTAACCTAGCCTGCAATATCGTCCCCATGCTTCCAATCTGAGTAGCTACTACCTGTAATTAACAATAACCTTTTCAGATAGATTTACGATTTCTCATCGGATTTGAAAATCGGAAAACAGAACTACTACATAAGAAATTAACGATTTATCACCAGTAAATGATCTTCATAGCTGCTGATGACAAAATCTGTTTTGTTCCCCTGATTTGATTGTGGAACGGAGGCGTAAGCAAACGATTTGCCATATTTTAGCGAGGAAGTAAGGGAATAGAAGGAGAATAAGGATAGCTGACCTTGATTTCCAGAGAGAAAGTGGTGTGACGGACGGGAAAAGCGGGGTCTGATGCTTCCTCCATTGCCGATGAATTCGAGAGCGCAAGGTTTTTGGTTTTAATTAACTGGAAGAAAAAGGGTTTTGACTTTTGACCGTTTTGAATTTGGGTTGCCAGATAAACCTCTGAAGAAGAAATTAGTCAGGCCTTAATGTTTAAATGATAACACACCATTAGACCGTCTCCATGGGTCTGATGGATGGTCTGGATGGATGGTCTGGATGTTTTCCAGACCGTCTTAACGTGCTCCAACAAACCGTCTGGGTCTGGAACTTTTATCTGTTTTTTTTCATTTTTTTTTCCTTTTTTATTTTTATTTTATGGTAGTATCTATTTCTTTTTCTTCTCCTTTTTCATTCTATTACTTTTATTCCTTTTCTTTTTCTTCTTTCCTTACAAACAAAAAAAAAAATTACTTAAACAAATACACTTACATAAAAAATTACACTTACATAAAATAAAATTTAAAAAAATAAAAACACACTTGCACTTAAATTAATTTAAAACTTCAACTTCGATTCACACGTGCCCATGTATGCTCCACCAAATCTCTTTCCAATGCCAATCCTTGAGTTTTGTCGGTTAAACGCATGTGAAGTATAAAAAATAGTGTATATTAAAAAGAAATGATAAAATATAAGTGTAATTTTAATGAAAATGATAAAAGAAATGAAAATGTGAGTCTGATGGGTTTGAACGGATGGAATGCAGAGTATGTTAGAGTATGGTGGCTAATAAAATAATCTGAAATGCTAATGTGAAAGGGTGTGAAGAGTCTGAACGGATGGAGATACTCTTAGAAACCCAAAAAAGGGGAGAGTTTCACATAAAAGAGCCACAAACCACAATAATATGGACCAAAAATTAAGACTAATCATATCTATCAAGTTCGGGAATATTGAAACCCTAGATTAGATCTATCATTTCAGATATAAAGCCCACAATAACTATATTTAATGCTCCAACGACTATTCACAAGTGTCTTATTCTACTCAAGAATATGATATATTGTTCAAATAGTATGGGAGTTGTGATTAATTAACTTTTCGAGTAAGTGGTATGGCAATTGGCAACTAGACATGTTCAACCTCGAATAAGTTGTTGGATAATAATATGCAATCAAGAAGATGAGTAGTAAATAATCGGAATAATTGGTGAGTTGTAACTATGATGATGATTCTCTCTCTAACCAACTGATATTTGTTTGATCTATAAAATAAAATGGAGATAGAACCAATAAATCTTAAAAGATCAACATAAAAAATTTATATCCCAAATTAGGGGAAGGGGCATGTCCAATTTGCACTTTGGATTTTGACCTGCTAGAAAGCATCAATAAGATTATGTTTGAAAAATTAAAAACTAATTTAAAAACACAATATTCATAATCAGTTTAATTCAAAATTTTAAGTAAAATATATATTCTAAATAAGGTAAATTCAAATAAATTTAGTTTATACTTCCTCCGTTTCATTACAAAGTTCCTAAGGGGACTATTCATCGCGACATTTGACCATGTATATGAAAATATAAATTAAAAGTTGATTATGAAAATATATTTCATTTAATTTCATAATATAATTTTATTATATTTTTATCTAATGTAATTTAGTGTTATACGTGGTCAAGTGTCGCGGTGAATAGTTACCTTAGGAACTTTGTAACGAAAAAAGAGAATTATTTTTTTCCAGCAAATTAAATGATCATCCGTTCATCACACGGTCGAAATTGATTAGTAATACTGTAAATAGTACAAGACTGGTTCGCGATTATTGGACCATAAATGGGCTTCCATAAGGTCGTACGGGGAGCCTTAAGTCCACATCCTCGGATTTCATTTCACGTCCACGTGGATTTATCTGGTGCACAACGAGCATGAGGCCTAATCATGGGCCAACAAAGCATCTAAGGATCAAAAATAGAATTTGGTGCATCCAACGGCTGAGAATGCAGAGGTTTATCACCCGCGGGTGAGAATAGTAATTGTGTTAGTAGTAAAATTCTATAACTACCACAATCGCAGGCGAGCAGATAGCACCTGCCGGTCAACACGTCGGGCAGCCGTTAGAATTCGTTGAAAAGAAATTAGCCGAGCTGACCGGCTCCTGAGCTGACATGCATGTATGATAAATTATTATGATCATTTTTCACACAAGTCACGTGTTGATTTTCAATTTTATTGAATTCGATAGATAGTATAATTAACTAATTAAGGGTCTCTATAATTAAATACTACTATAATAATCTAAGAATAATACACTTTTTGAGTTTGTAACATAGGAAGACCAGTTCAAAGTCCAAAAAGTAGTTAGTTCGCTATTTGCAAAAATTGATTGCATTTGAAATGTATAAAGTGTAGTAGGTACTGTCGTAAATTTTAGTAAAATGAATTAGCTCTCAATTTGTTTTATTGTTTTATGTATTGATCGTTATATGTTATAAATAAAGATCCTATAAATTTAAAATTTTCGTTTATTGATACAAATGTCACTAAACACATTAAGTCACTAAAATCCCATATAGTGAAAGTGTAATTAATGCATATAGTGTGTTGATCAGTGTATGAATGAGTAAAGTCATTCAAAAATAAATGGATAAGCAAATGAGGTTTGAACTTTGAAGTGCAACCAAAATGCTTGTTGGAATATGTAATTCACTTGCGTTTAATATAATTAACTACTCAAGTTGAACGAATAATACACAAATAAGCCATTTGAATTAGTGTATCCACGATGGTTTCGAACCGTTTTCCAACAAGAAAAGTGTGTGAAACAGAAAAATAAAAAAATAAAAGGCTCCATTGAGGTGTGAACTCACGACGACATGTAGTTCAGAATAGTTTCATGTATTGGTAAAAGATGCAATCTCTTCGTATGTATCCAATAGTTACAAGTATGGATGTTTGGATGAGGTTGGTTCCTTTTGAATGCATATACATATCTATTTGAAAAGTTTTGTAACTCTCCAATAGAACCTCTTCATATACTTTATCTTCTCATTTGCTTTCTCAATTTCTCTGCACTCAATCATATTCAAATAAATTCAATAGATTTGGCTACTTGTAGTGCTGATTAGCCGTATTAAGAGCAGTTTTATTCCGGGAGTCTATTGCCGTAATTACGTAATCATCATGAGCGGGACAATCTTGTCTTAAGGAAGGAGATATAGTCAAACTATCGGCTTTAATCGGCACATGTTTTGCCATATATGTATTGTTATAACACATTCCCCTACTTCATTTCTTGTACCCACTTTCCAGTTTCCGGTACAAACATAACTTACCAACATAATGAGTACATATTTATCTGACATAATTTTCAAAAGTAGTATAAAAAGTCTAGCTAAAATAATGTTGACCTCACCCAAGCCATGCGAAAACCGTTCGTGACCTCACTCTATACATGTATGAACCCACTATTTAGCCAAACTATGGAGTTACCTGCAAGATACAAACTTTTTCCTTAAGAATCGAGAATCGTTTTATCATCAAGTCAATTGCATAGTTGAATTTTTTTTATTTTTTTTTGTGATCTCAACCTGTGCAGTTGTGCCTGCCACTAAAGACTTTCAATTTTCAAAGTTTGACTCAACCTGAACTTTCGAAACAATCATGTATACAAAACTCTACTGTATTTTTTAATTTGACCATCAGATAATTATAATCGTGTCGTATGACAACAAATTAACACAAAACACAAATTAGTTTTAACTCTGTACTCCTTAGTGTATCTATGTATGCATGTTTTCATCATATAAATTGCATGAACAAAGCCAATAAACAAGTACTTTCCGTAAAATGTTATACAAACGTGAAAAACAAAACTAAAATAATAACACATTTAAATTTACAATAACATATTTGTCATAATAAGTGTAACTTTCATCTTCACTTTTCGTGAAAAGCTTAACGATGTGAACGTTCACGTGCCTTTCCTTTTTGTCATTACCTTCTTCTTATCACAATTATGCAAGAAATAAACAAATAAAATTTAATTTATTAACAACATTAGTTATTAAAATAAATAAATAAATATAATCAAATGATTTGACCTGACCCGACTCAAGCCAAGCCAAGCCGAGCCGGACCAGGTTTTGCGTGACCTCAGAATATACATGAACCCCGCTATTTAGCCAACAATTTCTTCTCTCTCACAACTCACAAATTTCCTGTTTCGCACAGAAATAACAGAACAAACAAAAAGCAGCTCTACAAATTACAATCAGCTAAAATCTCTTCTCCTATTCACCTTCAACAAACAACAACAACAATGGGGATGGTGAGATTAGAGGAGACTCGCCGAGCTGAGCTAGACGAGTTCCGGCGGATGCTCCTCTCCTGCGCGGCGGTGCACCGGCGGAAGGATAATGAAGGTTTCGGTGGCGGCGAAGAGGTTACGTTACCCGCTCGAAACGGCGACGTTTTGGACAGGCTTGTTTGTGTCACTAGCGGCGTGTCGTATCTCGGAATCGCTATTGTGAACCAGCTTCTAGTCAATGGGTACTCTGTTCGCGTTATTGTTGATAATGAAGGTCAGTTTTGGTTTCAAATTAGTTTCGTTGCTGATTGGAATTTCGGATTTTAGGAGTGTTTTGGGAATTTAGAAATTTATTCAGTCAAATTTGGTCCGAAATGGAAGTAGGAAGATCCTAAAAGGAGAGACCAAAGTATTAGTAGACTAATTTCATTTCTGATGATTGAACTTTTAAGAGTTTTAAGTAATTTGTAGTCAAATTTGGCCCGAAATTTAACTAGGAAGATCCTAAAAACAGAGAGCAAGTGTTAGTTGATTAATTTCGTATCTGATAATTGAACTTTTAAGAGTTGCAAATAATTTGTAGTCAAATTTGGTACAAAATGTAACTAGGAAGATCCTATAAAGAGAGAGTAAGTGTTAGTTGATTAATTTTGGTTTCTGATAATTGACCTTGTAAAAGTTGAGAGTAATTTGTAGTCAAAATTTGGTCCGAAATGTAACTAGGAAGATCCTTAAAAGATAGAGTGTAAGTATTACTCGTAGTTGATTAATTTCATTTCTGATAATTTAACTTTTAAGAGTTGATAATGTTCTTTTCATGTTTTATCTGCTGCATGTGACTAATCCAGCCATCATTGTGGAAACATTTAGTAGTTTTAATTTTAGGCCCAAAATTTAGCGGAGCTTGTCGCGGTTGATTGCGTTATGATGTTCTAGTCAGTTGGAGAAGTGAAATAGACATGAAAGATGATTTCGATTAGTTTTCTCGACTTGCAGTCCAGTATTGTATTGTAAATTTGTCATGTCTTAACATTCTTTTAGTTATAATTATTGAGTTGCTTCCAAGCTGGATTTGTGACACACTGTAATGTCACTTTCCGGCATGGTTTCTTGATTTTATTGGACAGAACAGGGGAAAAATATTGATTCTGTTAGGTTGACTGTCATTGTGATTACCGTAGTACTTCTTCTGAGATTATTATTGTCAATAGGGACTTGTTTGTGTATCTTGACAGTAGCGTTGAATATATTGGCATCATATTATTTGTTTTACCCAATAATGTGTGACAGGTAACAAGTTGACGTTTTTTGATTATTTTATGAATTAGAGTAGTTGGTTCTTTTGGACTTTGAGTTCGTATACAATTCTTCAGGGTTGTTTCACGTGGACTTTAACCATGACGAAGCTATCTATGTTGCATAATTTGCACACTAGTCAGCTCTAGTTTTGTAAGTGATTAACTCGTGTCGCGATAAAACAGTGGATTTGTAGTAGCATGTAGTAATAGATGAATTATTTCACGTAGCTGTAATGTTAAGTAATCCCGAATCTAGAAGATTGAAGTGCACATTTGATGTTTCCAAACGTGTTATTGCACTTCTGAGATACCCGTCTGAGACTGTCAGCTTTACCGATTAACAAATTCGTTTTATTGCAAGTGCAGAAGATGTTGAAAAGCTTAGGGAGATGGAAATTTCCGGTGAAATGAGGGTGAATAACAGCATTCTTGATGTAGTCATGGCCAAGATGTCTGAAGTTGAGAGCTTAGTTGAGGCATTTAATGGTTGCCGAGGTGTTTTTCACACCGGGGGTTTTGTGGATCCTGCTGGATTATCTGGCTACACTGTGAGTGTTTCACTTTCTTTCTCCCTCTACCCAGGATTTCTTGTTTGTGTCTATCTTCTTCCTTATCATCTGCTGCTAAACTTATCTGATAACATAGCAACATGAAGCCTGTCAAAACTCTTATCATCAATGAAGATTCATTTCATGAAAACTCTTTCCAAGGCTGTTTGTTTGGACCATGTTTAGGTTTGTCTGATAGTTGATTCTCAAAGTATTTACCGAGTAAGAAATAACTAGAAAATGTTATGATTTAAAGCTGCACTGGTAACAAGTCATACCATAAACTATGGGGCATCTGAAATTGACAATATAGTAGAAGTGTATATAGTCCACTAATGTCTGCTGATTGATGAATGTAAAACAAGTCATGAACATTGAACAGACAAATATATGTAGAAATGAAGTCATAAAATTTCGGTAACTTTTTATTTGCTTTCTAGTTTCTTAAAACTCACAGGCAAGTAGGCAACTAACTATATATCCCTGTGCAGAAAGCCATGGCTGAGATTGAAATTAGTGCAACCAAGAATGTTATGAGGGCATGCAGGAGTTCATCCTCTGTTAGGCATTGTGTGCTCACCTCCTCGCTTTTGACTTGTATTTGGCGAGATATCTCTCAAGGTGAAGTTTCTCAACTGATTGATCACAAGTCATGGAGTGATGAATCTCTCTGCATAAACAAAAAGGTATTGTTTCTTACTGAAAACAACAAAACTCGTGTGCTCTTTGTGAGTGCTTATATGCTATGGCCTATTCCATCTAGTCCTGGATTAGTCTTAATTGCGATCACCAATAACAAATTTCTTTATGAGAATCAAAACGAAGTGGAATATCTTGTTGCATACAATAAAAGAGGTCTATCTAACAAGGGATAGGTGAAAGCGTGATCAGTAACATTTTTTATTTATTTTTATTTATTTTAAACCGGCAAAGCGATGATCAATAATGGTTCCTCATTTACCCTGACCTATTGGTTGGAGGTGAAGCAGCTTACCAACTGAGCTACGCTTCATTGTCGTGATCAGTAACTTATTGACGAATCTGTAGAGAGTTTTTGCATAAAGACTAAAGAGCAAACTAGTGTATAGTACACTACTGATATTAGAGAGGAAAAGTTAGTCTCCACCAGCTTTTGCTTCTCAAATTCAACCAAATTAATTCTACTTTAATGATACCACAAACATCGAAACCTCCATGTTCACTAGAAATATGTTCGTAATTGTGTTGTTACTGCCATTGCAAGTTTCGACTATGTTAACAGAGAGTGTGACATTATTCGCTTCCTTACATTTGACAGCTCTGGTATGCACTGGGAAAGCTAAGGGCAGAAAAGGCTGCATGGGAGATGGCTAAACAGAGTGGATTGAAATTGGCTACCATTTGCTCAGGACTTATCACTGGCCCAGACTACTATCTACGAAATCCAACATCAACTGTTGCATATCTTAAAGGTGTTCAAGATATGTATTCATATGGATTACTCGCAACTGTTGACATAGAGAAACTAGCAAAGGCACATGTTCGAGTGTTCGAGGAGATGAAGAAGGCCATATCTGGAAGGTATATTTGCTTTGATCGTGTAATTGAAAGAGGCGATGAGATTGAAAAGCTGGCTCGTGAGACAGGTATCAGTCAGAGCTTAATTAGAGGCGGAGCCTCTTGCAGTACCAGGACTCGATTTGAATTATCTAATGCTAAGTTTGTTATGTTGATGTCAAGATCTCGGAGATGTAATAGAGAATGATGAGAAGTGTAGAAATTCGCAGATTAGAGCTGTCACTACTGTAAATTATGTAACTGGTATTCATGAGGTTTTGAGATTCGGCATTGGTTTCAATGCGTATGAATATATTTGTTTGATTTACCACAAATCAGAGTGTAGCCTAAAAACAAGAACTCCGTTTCATAAGCTGATACATTACAATACCACGCTATATGTAGCGGTTCACCAACAGAAGAAGAGCTACAACAAACTAACATGTTCATAACGAGAATGGAAGGCGAAAGAAGATTAGAAAACAAGATGATTCTGGGCCCTTGATCATCCTCTTCTTCATGTTTTTTCGCTGAACTCGTTGCCACAACTAGTGAAAGATGCATGAGAGTATGACACGATGGCCCCCCGGTTCATGTTTACTAACACACATTGCTTGATAATTTCCTCCTACTCTTACAAGGTACTCGTTCGCTTCTCTCAAAAGCTTTCTATGTTGCTACCGTGACAGTCTTGAAAACTACCTCCCTGCAGCTTGGTAGGATACTTTGTATTGTATGATCATATACTGCACCTAGACAAAGAGTCTTGTTTCATAATTCATGCAAGAAGATAATACTAGAAAAGAGGATGTCATCATCCATTTTATGACAAACTCTAACAACTTGTTTTTGTATTTTGTATGAATGGACAAACAGATGACATCCAAGATTGTGAAAGATTGTGTTAAGTACACAAAGTAATTGACTTACAAAGAGAATATCCACTTCCATTTGAAGTTTTGTAGTTTAGAAATTATTGCCTACACACACACACACACACACACACTATACTATATTCAATATGACTACGAGTTTATTGCGTGGCTTTTGGATACCCTGAAAATTGATGTCCGTATCATAGACGATACCCAAGTTTCTTCATCCTTGTTCCCTGCATTTTGTTCCCTAATGTTCTTGGTAGCTGCATGAGATAGTAGTATATGCACTACTACAAGTTGAAGTATCTTAACTGAAACATACCTTCATAATTACATACATTCACGACAAACATGAGCGTAATATACAATTGTATATTATTAAAAAGTTTAGATTCGACTCCCTTTTAATATTTGAGGGATGAAATTAAATATATAGAGTTAATATTTTGAAATTTTGAGGGAGATAAATTCTGAAAATTCAAAATATCACCTATAAAAAAACTACTTTAAAATTTTAAAGAGGAAACAGAGAAGATCTCTAATGTCCTCTCCTAACTCCTCCGCAATTAGTATCATCACATCTGGATTCTTTACGTATGTTTAGTCTTTTAGCTTCACCACTTGGCTTTCAATCCATCACATAGCTAAGCCCTTTGACAAAGTTCAACAACATAACGTTGGAGGCCAAAATAACTGAAAATTTCCGTGTTCTTTTTCTTCTTATGGAAGTAATAATAAATGGGAATTACGTACCTATGAGATGACTCATTATCATATTCTACCCCAAGCAAATTTCTCCATAAACTATGATCTATGAATAAAATATGGATTATTTTTATGTAATAAAACATCAACCATATCCCTTTGCTCTCGTCCGACTGCACTTTTACCAACATGTGTAGTTATGTTACTTCTAGTAATGTTATGCGAGCTCGGCCTGTGCAAATTAAAGTTAACAGTGTTAATATTTGTGGAAATTGAAAATGGAAAATGTTTTGGTGTAAAATTGTAATAATATGGCTTGAGCTCGTACTCTGAGTCAAAATTTTAACTCATTTTGTAAACAAGCGGCTCGTATTGAATATTGTCGAACTCGAACCGAACTATGCGATAATCAACTCCTATGGGATGTATTCGCTATAACACCACTAGGACACCACCGGTTACTTCCATGTAATAAAATTCATACATTTAATTCCACTTCAAATCCTCGTCATCACCAATACAATTGAATACATTATATAATATTGTGGCAATATAACAAGAAAATTAGAAATTTTAGAAAACAAAATCTAGCTTTGCGTCTTACTCATACTCACGTTCTCGAACTCTCGACCACCTAAATAGAAAATAAAATGAAAATTAACTGAGAAAAGTTAAGGCTTTTAGTCGACCATAGACATTTTCCTATTTTGGTTGACAGTGTATACATTTAATTAACCAATTTTATTAATTATTTATTACCAACCTTTTTTTAAAGAAAATTATTATTTCTCTCACTATCTGGATAACTTAAAACTAAGTACTGTATTAAATTACCAGAAAAAGCCTGGCTGTAGTCAAGATTTAATAAATCATTAGAAAATGCAAACGTCACTTCTCTCGCCTTCAACATTTAAAAAGCCTTGAGAAATTCAGTTATATATATGTGCACACTTACACATTCATTCATTCTACTTTCATCAAATCTACTCTCCGAGAGTTAACAACCTCTCAACTTTTTTCCCTACAAAAATCACCTTGATGTTCTCATTTCATCCAAACAAGTATTTATATTCATACCAACAAATTGTACGAAAAGAAACGGACGGACCGAAACCTGTGATTGTCTTCGACTTCTGAGGTATGTGATTATTCAATTGATCGTTCTATTTTTCTCTATGTTTTATGCAGATGTGAAAATGTGCAGTCCTAAAATAAGTTTTTTCTTTTTTTTGTCTATGGCTTCCATTTATGATTCGTTACGCATAAATTGTTCTTACTCTGGTGATGATCGGTTGAGAGCTTTTCTCTTTTCTATATTATTTTCTTCTTTTAGAGATGTAAGTCTCGAGTTTGAGTAATGTACACATTATTACTCTTTAAGGTTTAAGGCGTGTGAATATAGATTAACCGATATAAGGAAAATGAGATGTGGATGACTTGTTTAAAATGCGAGTCTTGTAACATTGGTTAAAGCTAACATTCGGTAAGATTACATGGAAAAAAAATGTTAAAGAGTAATGCCATTCTTTCTTCTTGTTTTTAAAATGGAAATTAGCCTTTTAAGGTAATATAACATAAAAAAAACTTGTTATCTTTCGGTTACGGATACTTTCAGTTTACCGATTAGGCTACAGTCCCTTTCACATGTTGATTCATTCCTCCGACGAACACATTGTCTTTTAGGTATGAGAATATATCGTGGCTTTTGGTCATTATGATTAGTCAGTCCGTGTTGGAAATGACACATTTTCACCGAATTACCAGTAACAATTAAGAACCTTTAGAGCGAGCGTAAAAGTGATATGGGCTCTCCATATTTTAAGACATGTTAGTTCGTGTTGGAAATCACATTCCAATGTATTCCAATTTCCTAGGGGTAACTAATTTAGAGTACTTATTGAATTGAATGGAGGGTACCCTTGAATGAATGTTCAAGGAGTTATTTTTGTGTCTAACATGAATTTGGGAGTTGTACTTTTGAGTACAAACTATTTATGCCCATACCTCATCATATTCAGTCTTTAGGAATGGACTTCTTGCCGTCCTTTGGCTTCTTTTTTCTCTTCTTTTCAACTTAGTGTCTCTCACGTTCTCCAAACTTTAAGTAACTCTTGTTCAAGAAAATCAATAAAAATAAGAAAAAGAAAGCATTGTTATATTGTTATATAGAGTGTTTGTTGTAGCAATGACTTGAAGATATAAAGCTAAATTCTTCCTTTAGCTATTGACTAAAATCTATTTTTCGCGAAATAACCCCTTCCCCCTCCCTTCTACTTCCTCCCCTCCCATTATTAGGATAAACTTACATAAATCCACATTGAAATAGAATTGTATGTCACGTACAAGGGTGATTTTGATAGTCGAAAAAAATTTCCAAAGGTTTTAAATGTGGGGATTGGGTTTCTAATATACTACTACATGAAAGTACAAAATGAAAAGTACCCCATATGAGCCATTTGAAATTCAATCAACTACCAGTAATGAACATTTTTAAAATAATAGTAGTACCAGTTTGAAAATCTGAATTCAGTTAGAAGGTACTGACATAGTATTAAGTTCTGGGGGTTTATATCTGAAGTGAAAAGCAGTTGTCATGAGATTCACTTGCTACTATTACTGTAACAACTTAATTTTAACCCTTACTTTTCTCTTGCTGGTGTATTTGAGACTGTTCTATGTACTCCCTCTAGCCAGTGAAATGTGTGGATTGAACTTTGTATGTGTATTTTGACCACCTATGACTCCTATCTATATAGTAGTATAATACACCAGATATAATTTTAACAAATTTATATTATAAAATATACAAACTTTACTATCACGATATAATTTAATTGAAATTTTATCTAGTGTTTATTTAGGAGTAATTTATAGTTTAAGTAGATTTAAAACTGTCAAAAGTCATATTCCTCTGAGGGAAGGAGTGAGTATGAATATGAACTTTAGCTGCTTCTGAACAATTTGACCTGAGACTGGTTCAGGTATGAGTATGACAAGTGAGTGATCGATCATTAAAAATTTAGGACAAAAGATTTGTAGGAGTTTAAAGATTGTCATTGTCGAAAATGCTGACCATGATTACATGTATCAGAGTCATCACACCACCTTTCGGCTCAGTTACATTTACTTACTTCTATATTCTTTTCCTGAAAGCATATTATATGAAAATGTATTTTATTAGACTGAAAAATGTAAATAATACACCACCTACTAATACATAGGGTCTCTAGGCTAGGGTCCTTGACAACAATATACTTTAGTTCTTTGTATCATTTGTATTAGACTCGGAATTAGGAGCGGGTATTATGGTATCGTCCTACTCTAAAATTTCAATGTAATTATTTATCATATTGAATCAGAAGTGGACATCGCAGCGTCTTCCCCTCCCTAAACTTTCAAAATAATGTTATACTATATGTTATTTTTCTTTTCAAACTTTAAATTTTGGGTCTGTATGTTATTAAGTTTGAGTTCCATGAATGTAGAGAAAGAGTCTGAATTGTTAAAAGTTTGTGACAGTGTCAAATGATCACAGGGGCTAGGTCAACAGAGGATTATAAAATCAGGTGTGAAGAACAATCCAGTTCATGATGGAGAATGAAACCACAAGGCAAGATTAACTCTAGGTAACACCCCATGTGGATTCTCATGCTCTCTTTGGAACTTGCCTTTTATTTTACTCTCTATTTTTTGTTTTATGGCCATTAGTTTATAACTCCTTAACTTTTTAAATATTAAAAATGCAATTAAAGAGTCAGATCTCAATGTGAATTCCTCTAAGGTGGAGTAGTATTAATGAACAATTAAGAAGTAAGCAAATACAATTACACTAAGATTCCTTTCTCAAAATTTGGGGAAGAACTATAACCATTGACTGCTTTGCATTGGTTTACTCAAAGATCTTATGGTTTTTTGAGCTCTTAAGCAATTTACTAAGCTTGAAATTCTCAAATTTTAATTTGATAAGTACATACTGTAAGTTTATAACTGATGTTGGGCTTTGGTATAAGATGCTTTATGTAACTTGTAAATTATTGTTTAACATTCTCAAAATCACTTGTGCAGTGAGTTAATTAATACTCCTAGTAGTCCTATTTAGGCTAATAAATTACTTATTTTTATACTAGTAGTACTGTTTTTATAAAGTTGAAATCGAGATGTAAGTTGAACATCATACTTTACACCAATCAAGATTCGAGATTAAATAATAAAGAACTCAATAATGAAATAGATAAACAGAAATAATAAGAAGATATTAATTCTGAGAAAATATTAAGTTGATTGTGGACCTGTGGTCAACAAAGTTTAGCTAGCTCAAAGGGTTGGCTTGAGTCTCTATGACTTCGAGGTCATATGTTCGATCCTTGATAGTGCGGGTCTACTACTACTGATGTACTGGAGTAGTAGCTAGCACTTAATTACAGTATCGAATATTAGAGTGATCTAGGTTTCTTAACAAGCTTGAATACAAACATGCTCATCGTGTAATTCGTCGTTGGGTTTAATCGAAACCAAATATATACCTTTAAAAAAAAAAAACTCTTCTAAATCATCATTTTAAACCCACACAAAGTAGTAAAACTAATTTGACAATTCTAAAACTGCTACCTGGTAGCTAGCAATAAAGGCAAAAGCTACATAACACCAATGTAAAAAAAACTATCACAAGATAGGAAATTTACACACTACACTACTAAAAATTTTACCACAACAGTTTCCATCTACAAACTATGTATAGCAGCATGTTACTCCAATTCATCATTAACCAAAGCAAACTGCAGAGACCAATTGTATTGGTAGAAATTGTGAATGGATTGCAAGAAAATAAGACATTTCAAGTGTTGTCACAAAATTGGGTAACTTGTTCCTGTTGTCTCTGTCAATATGACCCTCACATTCCAATTAAAGACTTGCCTTTCATTTTTTAGGCTAATAGATAATGACTACATTTACATGTATCACTTTGGCCCTTATCATTTTTGGATTAACTGTCACTTTTTCACTCTCTTACAAGTTTTTATATTTCCTCTATCCCTTGATTCATGTTGATAGGTCTTCTTCAATCTGTCCTAACAATCAATGTATGTAGCACCAGTTTAGTGTAGTGTATGTTTACAAAACTAAGTAGATGATAAGTTTGATTAGTAGATGACCAGGTAATTGATATCCGACCAGACTCGACACCCTATTAACTTTTCAAACTAGTTAACACAGAGACACCTAAAAAAACCCATACTAGCTGGATAAAGACTTGTTGAACCAAATCTTGAATTAAGAAAAGAGTCACATTAAGATCCATGGATAAGTATTTTGTAATCATAGCTTTTGAATCTTTCATTAGCTTCAACAAGTAAGCTAGTAGTAGTTTAGTGGTGTGAAAAAGAGAAAATATTTGATCACTGTACTTTTCAGCTTCTTGCATAATCTGAGCGAATCTGATAGGCTAAACTTTTCACGTGGGGTTTTGGTTAGTTTATGAAAAGACAAATGAAGATAGAAGAGAATTATTCATCTTTACCTTATTACAAGAGGTAACTTGTGATGGTAAAATCTTAACTATGTAAACATACCTACATAAGTAGGAAAAATTAGCTTTTCTGAAATAATTTTCCCCAAGTTACAATACATGATAACATCATCAAATTTATAAGTAAACAAAACCTTGTTTAACTAACAACGAATCACCTTGATAATGCTGGCCTAATTTTACCATCAATTGATTCAAAACACACTTAAATCTTTACTACTTGGGGATATGTTTATTACTAGTATGCATTTGAAAACTCATCTTTCTAACCAACTTACCCATTTGAAAACGTTAAAAATTTTCTACTATTCTTAACTAACAATATATAATAATTAGCTAAATTGGAACACGAAGTCGATGGACTACCTCTTTGGGAAGAACACCTCTCACTACTTATCTCGTGTCTCTGCAAAGACTCACACAAGACATGACTTCCGTGTAGTTTAATATTTTTCTATAAGTAGATGAAACCAAATCATCAATGAAAATAAAGAAAATTTTGTTTATTAGTCTCCATAATATAATTTCCAAGGGGGTAAAATTGTCAAGATATATAATCCGTTGGAGGGGCATATAGTGTCAATTAGCCAAAATAGGAATATGCTTCATTGTAACAGTAGAGCTTTTATTTCTTTCTTTTTAACCCTTCTTTCCTTCAGAAAAATGTAAGGTACTCTTATTTTCTCCTATGAATTCGTTTAACTAGACTGCACTGAATTGAATAATAATTTTTCGGATGAAAATAAACAATTATATATTGTTACTACAGTCTACAGAGTTGGTAGAATTATTATAATGTCAGGTAAGCCTATGGTGCTTTGTCCTGATAGACCTACTAGTCTTGTAACTTAACCCCACCGCACCAATAGGCGGTCCTATTCTCCAGTCACTTCACTGTTCCTAGACGTGCACACCACGCTCCGGTAAAGCGCGTGGCCTTGTCCTTACACAGATTCTTTTTCAAGTAAAAAATCAAACCATGGCAACACTAAATACATGGACCTCTGTACCACTTTGGAATTACAAGTATAATTGCTTGCTTGCTTCCTACCACCTGTTGTAGACTAGACTCCCCATTTACCCATTTCTTGTACGCTATCTCTCATTTATTCTATTCAACTCTTCCCTTAACCACCCCCTCCCAACTGCGCGGTTTCAAAAATGGGATAGTCGAATCGCTAACTAAAGAAAATACCAGAGTTACCAACTTAACGTTACGTCTCAACGTGGTAGGCTCGTTATGTACATTACATATAGGGTTATAATTAATGACGACAACTACGCATCCATGATAATTCCTTATGTTTTTGCGTAGTTTGGTTCTAAGTTTTAACCTATGATTTCGATAGTCAAAGCATGTAAGTTAGGTATGGTATTTTTTAGCTGCTTGTACATTTAAGAGTAATGGCCAAGTTTCCATACGCATATGAATTACTCGATCATACCCATTAGGGTTAGGCTACGTGACACGACTTATAAATTTAAAATTCGTCAATCAGAACAAGTTAAATCATCATCATAGAATATAACTGATCATCGTGATGTTGTAACTTAACATTTTAGTTTAACGTAGTCTCACAAATGATCTTTAAAACCAAATAGAAGAACTTGTGAATTTTCATACCCTACCCCCAACCTATGTGAGTTTCCATAAATACCCCTGCGTTGTTTTTTGATTTACATTTTACACAGAGGCACCCCCCCCATGTCCATAAATGTAGGATATTCTGTCCTACTAGTAGTCCTCTTCATCTTCTTCTCTTCAATGAACTGTTCAAACTGAACCAATTTCACTTCCATTTCATCTTCTCATTTACACACAAACACAAGAAATAAATTTGAACTCTGAGTTGTTTCCATATATACCCCTGAGTTGTTTCTTATTTTGCCAAACAGGCATTATAATTTGCTCAAACTACACAAATTACAAAAATGAGTGATCGGAGTCAATCGCCAGCGTCATCCTCCTCAGCCAACAACTGCCGCCGATTACGCCGCCACGTCGTGGACGACGAATATGACGCCGGAGATCCGGTGTCGTGCACTGGGAAGTCATGCCAGTCCTGCACTGCCGGAGTGATCGCCGACTGTGTCGCAATGTGCTGCTGCCCCTGCGCCGTCGTCAACATCCTCACGCTCGCATTCTTCAAGCTGCCGTACGCGATGGCGCGGAAGTGCATTCGGCGGCGGAAGAGGCGGAGGATTGCGGAGGAGAAGAGGCGGAGTGGTGGCGAGGGTAGTCAAGGAGTTTCGGAGAAAGGGAAGAAGGGCATTGATGGAAGTTTCGATTTGGGGGTTTTGGGAAATGACATTTTTAGGGCTGAGTTTGATGGTAGTAATTTTAGTAGTAGTAGTAAAGTGGAAGAGGATGTTTGGTTAGAGCTTTATGATATTGGGCACTTGGGTTTCGGTAGGGTCTCTTTTACCGGTTTGCCTTTTCAAAATCCAGATAATTGAGGGAAATCGGTGTTATCGGAGTGATATTGGTTTTATTCCTTGGAGAGGTACAATTTTTTTTTACCAAGGATGATGTTGTAATTTTTAGTGGAGTATCAATTTTTATTTTTTTTAGTATGTGAGGTGGAATTGGAAAATGACCATTTTGCCCCTAGTTTGTTTGAGACTGATGAATGATGATCATGTATGGGAAATGAACCGATGGTTATTACTTATTAGTGAAAAGGTGAAGAATATGGTACTTTTTTACTATTTTTAACCTCCTCCTTCTCTTGGCTCTCTGTAAATTGTTGTTGGGTAGTTCTTTGTACTTTTGCAGATGCCCTGGTATTTATTCATGTGTAGTTTACTCAGGTTGGTACACATTTTTTTTACTTTTTTACTTGGAAATGGCATGCCTTTTGTCACCTTTCTAATTAATTTTCTTGTTCTTCAGTTCACTGAGTGAGAGAGTTTGTGTGGAGGTAAGAGCCATGCTGCCTGTCACACACAATGCCATGTTTATTTCTTTAATTGTGTCTCAACTTTTAATAATACGGATAACCCGTTCCAAATCTAGTCGTTTACTTTCATACTTTACTAGTAGTTCATTCATTTCATGCGTTGTATTACTATTTACTTGATATTTATTCGATTTAGCAAAACAAAACTAGTACAGTAGATAGATGGTAACTCGATAAATGATAAACTTTGCTGATTTTAATGGAGTTTTTTTATGCTACCCTGTACCTTGTAATAGGGCGTTTGATTGTAGTTTGAATTTAATTTTGCTTGTAGGGGGATACTTACTAGTTGTGCCTTACAATTTTTTCATGCTTGTGTCGGCTAATAATTCATAAGATAATGTTGTTTAGAGGATCTGGATTAGATATGTTTCTCTTGTTGCAACTAGCAAATCAAGACTTAGCTTTGCATGACTCATTACTCTTGATTAGACTCGATGTGTTGGACAAGGTGATCAAATTGAACTCGAGTTTTTTTAAGTACATTTCATATATTTACTAAAGTGTTGAATCTATATATGAGTCGGTCGAGCTCGAGTTTGATTTTATATTCATTTCGTTAATAAGCATAGTGGCATATAAACTCGACTAAGTTTTAGTTTGAGTCAAAGTCATGTCAATCTGAATCTACTAAGATTGATCACCAAAAGGAAACCGGGTTATGAAAAGTTCTTGGCACATTTTGACAATACAAATTACTTTGGTTGGATACAAGGTAAATATTGTAAATAGATTTAGTTTTTTTTTTTTTTTCTTTTTTTAAAAATGAAGTTAGTGTTAGAAATGGAATGAAAACATGAAAGCTTTTACTGAAACAGTTTCCTTATCTCCTGCAAAATTATAAACTTATGATAATGACATTCCTTTTGTAATTTAGTCATGTCTTTTCTTTTCACATTTCAACTTCACTAAAGCTATGTCCCTTTAATTCCATATAAGGACCAAATATTTACAATATAACTTCACAATATTACTTTTATAAATATTTTAAAATTACATTTTTATAGTATTCCTAAATATTTAATACCATATTCATGTATGTATGCCAAAACTAACTGATAAGTTCAATGGTACTATGGTTAAGTTGAATGGTACTAAGTGATTAAAAATTAATTAGATAAATGGTAGATGATCATTCACCTTATTTTTAATAATATACATATATTAACTTATCAAATACTTCAACTTATTATTAGGATTGAACAAACAGACTCATTATTTTCAAAAGGTGGATGAAATAAAATCATAATGTACTGAAAATTTGATTCTAAACACACAATACATGCGAATATATGGAAACTGCTACAGCTGTAACAAGGTCTTCATGCTTGTCTCCTTACCTTATGTGAGAAAAATGATACAGAAATTCAACCAGAAATAGCAAAACTGTCAAAGGCCTCATGAAAGTGGCAGATAAAGGGTTTGAAATTTTTGAAGAGTTTTAGTAAGTTTTAGTTGTGGATACAACTGTTGCATATGGTGCAACATCTATTTTGCACAGTTCCCTATTGAATGAAAGTTACAAAACTCATGTACTTTCTTATTATTTGCAGGAAAAAACATGAATTCAGTTATGTGCAGTCAATTTCCCAGATGATATAATATGGGTAATTATTTGTATAGAAATTGAAATTTTTGAAAAGATGGGGTGTTGGAGAATCAAACTTGTAAAATAGGTGAATAACTTGTGTTAAACGGTGTAACGGATTAAACAAACATCTAGTCGAGTGTTACTCTGTTCCTCCAATTTTCACAATGATAATTGTTGATTATCATTGTGATCGTCGTACTAAATTTTCTATAAACTGATGTATAACGCCCCAGAATTTTTTGGAGAATTAAATGGGATGGTATACGTTTCTCATACCAACAAGCTACGAATCCCATACAGAAGAACTCCAAAAATGATTCGAACCGTGTTTATTGAAATGGTCGACCCAGCATTGTCATTTGACAGGCTACGGATCCAACAGTAGTAAGTTAGTCCATTGAACTATTCTGTGGGCTGAATCTAATGGACCAGCCTATATAAAAATTCCAACAAGCCCATTATTTTTGGTAGGGGTGTACGCGGGCGAGTATAGGCTTGACCAAAATTCTAACCGACCCGCTTATAACATTAATCACGGCAGGTGGAATTTTCTTCTAACCGCAGTGGTTAGGTTAGAAGAAATTCATCTACGTGCACAGCTGCCTTGCTGCTGAAATTCATTTCACATCAGGACCTTCTCCATGTTCGAATCTAAGCTATAAATCGAAATCTTAGGAAGATTAATTTTAGAGAAAAAAGATGACAGCTACTATATATTAGTTCTAAAATTCATAATTGTGTTTCTATTGTGATTTTTTATTACTAACATATCGAGTGGAGTATATATGTTAGCTTCAAACCGGTATGTGTATAGTAATTAGGATGCCACTTTTGATAACATACTCCAATCGATATATTTTGGAATCAGCAAAATTTATTAAACAACAACCAAAAATTTAAGCACAAAGTTTAGTGCATTAGAGATGCACGAACAGAATAACCCCACCATGAACAAAATCTAGCACCAAAAGAAGCATAAAAGCATGTTCAAAATTCGAACCCATTATACTCCAATCGATATATTGTAAAAGGGAAGTGAACAATTTTGCTCTCCAAATGATTGTGCAACCTTAATTACAAATTTTGGTCATGATTAATAGTCAAAATAGCATCAGTAGTCCTTTAGTCAAATACAATAAATTTTGCCCTATCAACTCATTCTTATTATAATTTTGCGCAAATTGTGGCATGTGATTATCCTCACTAGTTACTAATTGTCCCATCTCCCTATTTAAACCCTATTTGTAGCCAAGATTTTTTACTAGTATTCAATTATCAAGTTCACCACGGAACCTTCTTCGAGCTGGATCACCTAACCTAGAAGCACAATCACAGCAAGTAAGAGGCCAACCTTGCTTGAGTTTTTTTCCACATGATTAAATTTTGATAGTAGTTTTGAGTAAGTGTTACAATGTTTTGAGCCTCAATGTTGAAAACAAACTTGTATAATACATGAGAATATGTACATTAAGGACACTAAATTACACTATGATATGGTGTTCATAACTATAAGATACAAAAAATATTATATTTTCACATTGATTTTCTATGATATTATGTATCTTATAATTAGGGCCTAGTTAGGACACCTAATAACATAGACCAACAATTACATATTAGGCCGTAATATGGGTTTTTTGTGTTGACCAACACATATTTACAAAAATGTCATCAGCTCATTTTGGACAAAACAAACAAGCCTTAACTCAATAGTAAGGTGAGACCTAAAATGTAATTGCATTTGAACACTAACTTTATTATTTTCCGATTATATTTTTCTTTTCTTTCTTTTTCTTTATTCTTTTTGTCAACAATAACTTGTTTCCTACAAAATCTTATTTAAAAAAAATCAAAATTTTAAATGTAGAATTATTGTAAATACTAAATTATTGTAAATCATACACCAACAAAATTTATATTTCAAAACATGTCCCAACATTATTTTCAAAAAAAAGATCAATATTTTTTCTTTTTCCTTTTTTCTTTTATATTTTTCTTTTTTTAATTTCTTTTTCTTTTTTCTCTTCTTCTTCTCCAAAAGCTCCGGTAGTGGAGCTTTGCGAAACTCCGATTATAGTTGTAAGCTCCAGATCGAAGCTGTGCAAGCTCCGATCTGGAGCTTACACGCTCCAGCTCCTATAGTCGAAGCATTGCAATCTCCGAGCTGGAGTTGTGCATGCTCTAGTCGAAACCTTGTAAAGCTCCGGTGTCGGAGCTTTTGAAGAAAGAAAAAGGAAAAAAAAAAAAAGAAAAAAAATATAAAAGGAAAAAGAATAAAGAACAAATATTGATTTTGTTTAAAAAATAATGTTGGGACATGTTTTGAAATATAAATTTTATTAGGGTTTTGATTTAGAATAATTTTGTATTTATAATATATTTATATTTCAAAATTTTCATTTGTGTTTTAAAATAAAATTTGGTAGGAAAAAATAGCTTTATTGTTGATAAAAAAAATAAAAAAAAAGGAAAAGAAAAAAAAAGAACGCATAAATAAAAAGAAAATGTGTGTTGAAATACAATTACATTTTGGACCTTTTGGTAAGGCTTGTTTGGTTGTTCACAAATGGAAATTTGGATAGGCGAATTAAGCCTGGTTTGGTCAAATTCGACCCCTAATCTGTAATTAAAATCTAATGGGGCCAAATCTATTATTATGTGTTCTAATTGACCCCTAAAAAAAAATGGGCCCTTGAACATCTCAAAACTGTAACACTAAATCAAAAGTACTAATCAAAATTTAATCATGCGGAAAGCCTCAACCAAGGCTATCGTCTTACTTGCTATTGAGCTTCTATGTCCGATGTTCCTGTTCAAAGAACTTCCGGTAGTGATAATGCCGGTGGTTCTATAATCTATACCTGTCGATAATGGATCTGGTGGAACTGTACGGCCGGGGTCTACTAAAATCCGTTCTGATTGCAGTACTGTCTTCACTTATTTCCGTGGCCATAGTATTTGATGTGACTATACAATTCAGAATAACAACAGAATATATACACTATGGCCGCGGAAATAAGTGAAGACAGTACTGGTTCTGCAGAGCTTCAACCTGTTGGTGCTTAATTAGGGAGCTATTTTTGGATTGGTGAGTTTTTTAGCCTCTCTAAAAAGTTTGGGTTTATACAGTTATAACTTATTCTAGCTCTATGTTATTCCATTGCTCATCAAGCGAATAGATTAATTCGGCTCATTTAATAATTCCAGTTCTATGTTATTCTGGTCTAGACTGTAGAGAAATTAAGGATGATCAATTTTCATTTTTGCTGAATTGAATTGTGGTTTAATTGAAGAATTCTTTGGCCATTTACATGCATATATGGAGTGTTTGTTTATTTTGTGTACGTGTTGCAATTAATTACCAAGTAACAACTCATCAATACTTATTTGGTTTTATTCGGAATGAAGAAGGTTTAGGAGCACACTGCAAATTAAATGTGCTTGTTTAGTTGGAAAGTCTTCCTTGGATGGTTCAAGGCCTGTGGTCGAATGATGCTGAGCCCTACGTACATTCTTCGACATCTTTAAAGCCTCAATCAGGCCGAGTAGCTACGTGGATCGAGGTTAAGCAAAAGAAAAAAATTGATCAAACCCCCAAACTATTACTCATTTGATACTTTGCCCCCAAACAAATAAGTTTGGTAATTAACCCCCTCAACTATTATATTTTTGAGACAATGCCCCCTGAAGTGAATTTTTAAGTTAAATAAATAGATAAAATAACATTTGTAGGTGTTTAAATTTTATTTATTCAACACATAAAAATATTTATTCATATTTCATGGTTACGAAGTTATATTTCAAATGACATATAAAAAATTACAAAGTATATTTCCTTCGTAATTACTTTATATTGGTCTTTTCAAGTTATTTTTGCCACAAATTACTTCAAATTACATTGAAAAAATATATAAATAATATTATATTTATCATCAAAGTACTTTACATATAGTTTCACAATATTTTTATATACTTTTTTACATTATAAATTAAAAGCAATTTGTTGTCAAAATATTTTCAAAACATTTAATAAAAATAAAATAAAAGTGATGGAGGATGAACTAATTATAAATTATTTCAAAACTATAAAATAAATTGTTGAACGACACTTAAACATTATGATAATCGACAAAAATGAATTTTGTATCACAACATCTAAAAATTAACATATTTGGTTGATTTATTAAGAGTTTATTATTAAATTTATTAACTTGGGGGCATTGTATCAAAAAAAACATGATAGTTGAGGAGATTAATCACCAAATTTATTAGTTTGGGGGGGCATAGTATCAAAGAGTAATAGTTGAGGGGGGTTTTATCAATTTTTTCCTAAGCCAAAATTGTATAGCTGTGTGTGTCGATGAAACACACGCTCACAATTCCCTGCCTTGGCATGAATCTGGAAAAGGGGCTTCTACTCTGCCTCTTGGGAGGGACATACAGTAACATTTAAGGTCTTGATTTCTTTTCTTTCTGAAATACAGTAGTACTCCCTCCATCGTATTCCAAACTTTCTGGTTATTATTCACTGTATATTCTAGAAAAATATGAAGTTTCGAGCGTCACAGAGTGAGTACGTACATAATATTTGAACACCTTTTGGTCTTACTTACAATGTCTCAGCTTACAAATCGTGCTAGATATCTTTGACATGCATGGAGAGTTGGCAATTCAAAATGTGTCAAGTTCTTCATCAAGGCCCACGACGATGCTGTGTTGCAAGCATAGACAGTTTTCATGCATGTCTACATCGGCTCGGCCAATGAATTGTGAAATTATAGAAAAGAGAACACAGCGGCCGTATGACACATCCTAGGTCTGTCATGTTGGATATGGTTCTGGAGATTTTTTTTTTTTCTTTTCGAACAGATCGAGTTTCCTATATATAGTTAGGATTGTATGTTGGAGGGTAAAAATGCATCTTCAGGATTTTTCTTTGTTCTAAGATGTAACCTTAGTTATTGACAAACACCTAATCCTAGTTACTTTAAGCAATATTACTTACTTTTTTTCTTTAATTTTTAATGTAGAAATTTCAACATGGAGCTGTACTTAATTTCTGGTAAATGCAGGCCTGGGTAAATGGTTAGCCATGTGATAGATAGGGTGAGTTGGAAGAGCAGGATATAAGAAGAATCATGGAATTAAATTAATTATAGATGCGTAAAGCATATTAGTAGAAGTAGAAGAAAAGTGAGCCAAACACATTAGATAATGGCTGATACAGTAGTAGTATTTATCATGTTGACTGAAAAATATATTTTCAGATCAATTGTTATTCTTTGAACTCCGTTGGCACTACTGTTGAGAAGATATGTTGTCCTAGAAGTACTCTATCTAGGAAGAGAACAGCTGTAAGTGGGCATGTGCCCTAAGTCCTTATCATTGGCTGGTAACACTTCTAGTGGTCGTTTCAACGTTGTTACCTTACCTCTCATACCGGGCATTTCAGACCGAGTTTAATCCTATGATCCATGATACCATTCAGCGGATACTATTGGGTAGATCCAAGATGATAGATAGGTTAAAGAGTGATTTGAGAGATGAAGATTCGTTACTAGAGAAGTAGTAGAGTTTGGTGTAGTATATGATTTTTTTTTTCTTAATTAGTTGTAATGCAAATACTCAGTACAGAAAAGAAAAAAGATAATAGTATATAAGATATTAATTTAAACGCGGATTTTGTGCAAATTTCTAATTCGACTTCATATGAGTTCGAGTTAAAAATTCAAATTCAGGTCTAGACTCTTCCAAGTAAAGATGTAGTGACACTGACACCCATATCTAGTGTATAACAAGAGCTGCAACTAAAGTTTTGCCACATTTTTGAAGTTAAACTACCCTGATGTGATATACATAATGCAACGATGCAAAGCTAGACTTCAGCTCTTGAGTTCAGCCTGCAACAAGTTAGTTCCAATTCTGCAGTGTAATCTGGTAAAAATTTATGAATGACCAAAATGCAGCAGAAATTGAGACACCAACAGTGAGGATTAAGTGTATAGTTATGCTGCAGCCCCTGAACTTAAATCTTGCTTTCGAAAGTTTGTGAATGATACAGTAAGAACAATATAACGGAGAATCAATCACCCTTTGGACCCCCACCACAATGCACGAATCTCATATTCCCCAGGAAAGAACATACAACACAACAGTTCAAGACTAAAATGGTTACTGAAGAACTTGTTGCAGAATGCAAGATTACTGCTAAATGATTCATCCAGTTACTGACATGAAACCTCAAAAGAACCATAAAACTAGACAACAAAATATCTGCAGAAAAACTAAGCATGTCAGTCTAAAACAATGTTTCCATTTCCTGGATGCAGCAACCTAGTACATGACCAGATATACCAAAACGCGCAAAATGATCGCCTCCTCACGATCAGCAAATTTCATCTTCTTGCACAGCAGCACAGAGTTCCACCTTTTCATGCACAACCTCGACTTGTTCCATGAGCTGTCCAAACTCCTCCCTCAAGCTAGACATCACCTCAGCTGAAATGTTGCCATTATTCTTCTTGAGAATGGCTATCGTTGCATCAAGTCTATCCTTCATGGCTCTAGCATCTGAGACGAAATCTCTGACACTGGAGTCTTGTTCATCAACAGATGAAGAGCGTGTTGGCGGAGAATCAGTTACTTGCTTTCTCCTCTTGACTATCTCACAAGGTTGGAAATATGGATGACACAGAAACTTGCTCTTCTTTCTTCGCCTCGTAACTGAACCGTTTTCTGACTCCTCTTCGGTTCTTGCCACAGTTTCTTCCTCAGGAGCCTCAGTTCTGTGACCACCAGCAGGATCTTCTGATATTTTCACCGGGTCTATCTTTACAACTATGTTCACACGTTTGTTCTTATGTTCCAAACCTTCGATCAAAACAGGTTCAGAATAAGACTGCAGTTCGTATCTGCGGTAACCTTTAAACCTGTTAAACGCCGTGACCCAACCCTTCAAGACTGCAGCATCAACAAGCCCAGCAGTGCTTGTACCGACCTCCGCAAACTCCGCAACTTTTGCAAGCACTTGATGAGGTTCTTCATACACAGGGAGACAAAGCCGATTCATATCGACTTCCGGTACAAGAACCCCTGGCCTAAGTCCAGCATTTTGAACCACATAGCTACCAAGCCCACCCCTTCTATCTTCCGGTACACACCTGCAAACCTTCTCCAACTGAACCAACCTCGCAACCTCATCCAGAGCATCTCTCACGGCTCTCGGAAAGCCAGAAGTAAGATACTCACACGACAAGCTTGCGTAATCAGCCGAGAACCTCTCAAAATTCTCAACAAACGGCACCACCGCCGACGGTAAGCACCATGCACCAAAAGCATTTCCATACAATGCCACCAACAGCCTACCATCACCATCCACTCTGTCAGCCAACGCAAGCGCAGAACAATGATCACGGTCATGTATCTGCGCGGGCCACCACAACGGTTCTGTCCTGATTTTCACCCAAACAATATCCCCAGTGAGAAACTGTTTCACCTCCTCAACAGCATTCTCATTCTTTCCATTCTGAGCATGTGCCACATTTGAGTTTCCTTCAATGCTTGCCATTTTCAAACTGAAATCCCAATATCAAGAAAACTATAAGACACTTGTAAAACATAAATGTAGAATGAAACTAAAACACAATCAGCCCTTTTCCCCTTACACATCATTAGTCCATAATCCATTTCCCAAACAGATAACGAATCAAGAATCTAAACAGAATTAGTACTATAATACATCAAGAACAAAACATACTTCCATATTATTATCTGGTTCATTATAGTGTTTACGTATTTTATTTTATTTTCGTCCGCTTTTTTATTTTTATCTACCACTAGCCTACTTAAAAAAAAAAACACAAAAAAAAAAAAAAAAGCCGGATGAGTATGAAACAGAGCGTTTAAAGAACATAAACAAGACATGGCAGAAACAGAAACACAAACCCAAACAAGAATTTGGGAAATACAGTAAGAAACAAGATAATGGTGTTCTTAAGAGACAAGAAGAACCCAACAACACATACACACTATTGAAGAGACAAGAAAATGGAACGCCATTAACAGAATCGAAATTGTCTAACCTTTTCGGTTTCTAGTTGGAAGCAGATTCACAAGAGGCTAGGGTTTGATATGCACTTCGAAGAATTCAAGAATTGAAGGAGAAAGGAAGCTTGGGAGAGAAAGAACAGAAGGAGCATTTAATTTACTGGCGTTGGTGACAGTAAATTTCAGTCTTGGATGGGTAATTATTTGGAGAAGAGAGTTCAACAGTTGTCTGCGGAGTAATTGCGTGTAGGTAGTACTTGTGGATAATAATGTTAATAATTTCAAAATTGTTTCTATTTTCTATAATAAGGCCAGTGAATATTCTTTTGAAGATTGCTTTTCACATCCCATATTGGGTAAGAAGTTGAACCAAGTTGGGAGTTTGTGTCCTTTGTTGGTTTGTCAATGGAATTTATGTTTTCTAAAATTATGACTAGTTGGTAAATTGCCTAGGTAACGTACAACGTGTATATAGGATTACAACATTTTAGATCTTAAAAATTAATTGCGTGTTTGTCACATACAACATATAAATCATATAGTACAACATTATAGATCTTAAAAAGTAATTGTGTTTGTAACGTACAACATATAAATCATATAGTACAACATTTTAGATCTTAAAAAGTAATTAATCATTGCGTTCATACAATATATAAATCGATCATCTTATAATGGTGTGTATGATATATATTGGCAAGGATGGGACGGTATATGCGAAACATATATTTAGGGTTAAATTTGGGTATTAAAAGTTATAGATGAAATTGGAGATCTATTAGAGAAACTAAAATCTCAATACAAGAGCACAAAAGTTATGCAGTAAAATAAGCAATAAGATCAATTGATTAAGAAATTGGAGGCATGAAACTTACCGGTTTCGATTTGCCTAAAGCTTGGTGAAATGGGGGCTGGAGGTTGCTACTTGTTACCCTATGAGAGGAGAAATAATCTTCAATTAGGTCACTTCTTGTTAATGTAAGAAAAGAATGTTAAACGATAATTGATGCATTTTTACAATAAAGTCAGAGTAGGATGATGAATAAACGGATTGAATTGAGATTCATAAACAAAACACTGACTCTGAAAGAAGAAACTCGTTGGTCGCCGTTAAGAAATCCTGCAGGTCAGGTTCGATAGAAATGAGAGGCGTCAATAGTTTGGTGGAAAAAAGAAACAAAGTTTGTTCGCGTATTTATTGTAACGACCCGACCACTAATGGGCCGAGACCCGACCTGTTGGGCCGGCGAGGTAACAAGTGAAACTAAGTTGGGAATTGTGACCTTTGTTTGTCAATGGAATTTATGTTTTCTATATTAATGACTAATTGCGTCAGAACAACGTATAACATATAAAGCATATGGTACAACATTTTAGATCTAAAAAATTAGCACTTCAACACCTATTTGTAATGGTGTGTATAATGTATATTGGAAAAGATGGAATGGTATATGCGAAACTGATATTTAGGGTTAAATTCGGGTATTAAAAGTTATGAATGAAATTGGAGATCTATTGGACAATCTAAAATCTCAATACAAGAACACAAATGTTATGAGTAAAATAAGCAATAAGATCAATTGATTAAGGAAATGGAGGCAAGAAACTTACCGGGTTCCGATTTGCCTAAAAGCTTGGTGAAATGGGGGCTGGCGGTTGCTACTTGCTACCCTCTGAGAGGAGAATAACCTTCAATTAGGTCACTTCTTGTTAATTAATGTAAGTAAAGAAATAATTTTAAACTATAACTGGTGTATTTTTACAATAAATCATAGTGGGATGATGAATAAACGGATTGAATTGATTCATAAACAAAAAACTTACTCTGGAAGAAGAAACTCGTTGGTCGTCGAGAAGAAATCTTGCAGGTCAGGTTCGATAGAAATGAGATGTGTTAGTAGTTTGGTGAAAAAAACAAAGTTTATTCGCGTATTTATTGTAACAACATGGTCACTAATGGGCCGGCAAAGTTACTCATAACAAACCCATACATGTAACGATGTGAATGTGAGATGTGGGGTATTACATCTGTGTGGACTAATTAGCTTAATAAATTCTCAAGGCATAATCGATGAAATTCGCAATCACGACTTCGAACGCATGAGTAGCGCAAAAAGCACTTCATATAATCATGTCACAATTTAACGCAAGAGTAGAGCAAAAACCCCACCTGGATGACTTTTGAAAAGTCAAACAACCATGTCACATTTTTTTTTTATGTAAAACGATAAAATATACTACTCGTGAACAATATAGATTGAATTCATTACCACGAACGTGTAAGTAATTCTTATGATTCTAAGTTGATTAACTTGGTTGAAAGAGAAGGGTAATATCCGAAAATACGGTAAATCCAATGAAAAAAGACTTAATTAATTAATTAGTAATTAATTAAGCTTAAGTATACAATTTCTTCTCAACACGTACACAACACTAATTTAATTTAAACCTTGTCAAAAACATCAAACAATGGCGATTTTGGCGCCAGCTTCTTCAAGCTGCTTCTTCGCCTCCTCGGCCTCTTCCTTCGACACCGCCTCCTTAAACTTCTTCGGCAAACCTTCAATCAACTCCTTCGCCTCCTTCAGCGCCAGCGTCGTCAATGCCCTAACCACCTTAATCGTCGCAATCCTCGCATTGCTCGGCACATCCTCAATCACCACATCGAATTCCGTCTTCTCCTCCACCTCCGGCGCGGCTTCCGCCGCCGCCGTAGCAGCCACGGCGACTCCTGCTGGCGCGAAGGAGGCAGCTGACACGCCGAGCTTGTCCTGGAGGTACTCGACGAGTTTCTGAGCGTCGGCTAGGGTTAGGTTTGAGATCTGGTCGCCGAGTGAGACGACGGATTCCGGAGCTTCGACGGCGGCGAGGAGACGGAGGCGGCGGCGGCGGAGGGGGAAGTGGATGGTGCAGTGTCTGGGGAATGTGGAGGAGGAGTGTGGTGTGGCGTAGCGGAGTGAGATGGAGGTGATTGTGGTGGAAGTGGCCATTGTTGCTGTGGATAATTTGGGAGATGAGTTTCTGTGAAGAAGAAATTGAAGTTTTGAGGAGAAAATGAAGATAGAAAAAGGATAAGAAACTGCAGAAATTTGATGAAATAGTTTCAGATAATTTTGAAAATTTTCAATTTTGGTCCTCTGAATTAATACAGGTTCGATTTTGGTCCTATGACTCAAAATCAAAATCTGACTGTTTCTAACTTTAGATGATTATTGATTAAAAAGTAAAATCGGACCATGTTATTTGGACTTTTGGAGTACCAAAATTGAAATTCTCCCAACATAATTTTGAGTAGATTTTGTTTGTTCATGGACTTTATAAATGTATCAACTTGAGAAAGAACGGCTCAATTGTGAAATTGATAAATACTGCCCAAGTGTAATATTGTTTCAGAATTTAGATCGAGGATTTGAGATTCTCTCATGTTGTAGGACCTCGCAAGTCACACCACCTGAGATTCTAAGTGATTTTGTTCATTTCCTGCCACAACTTATAAGATTCAGTAGGATTCGTTTAGAATTAAAACGTGGTAGGCATATCCGGATTTTGAGATGTTAGGGAAGTGATCGACTGTTTATTGGTCAAATAGAGAAGAGGGCATGAGGGTGGACCAAAGATATTATACTAGGGTTGTGCATGGTGCGGATCGGATCAAATTCGATCCGAACTTTGAATTGATCCGATCCGAAAAAGCTAAATTTGAGCAATCCGAACCGAAATTTCGGATCGGTTTCGATTTGATCCGAAAATTATCGGATCGGATTAGGATTAATCCGTTTAATCCGAAAATTATTAATTAAAAAAAAAAAAAAAATCTTCTTTTTCTCACCGAACAAGAAAGAAGAAACAGATCTCATCCAAAATCCAAAATGAATCCAAAAGTAATCAAATTGCATCAAATTGAATGAATAATAGTCACAACTACAAGATCTTATTGTTTTCGACACAAATTACATCAAATAATTCCACAACTACGAGGAACCCAGCTGGAGGAGCGCGTCGTACTCCCGGGAGGTGCGATGGATGAGTGACGACGCTGTTTCCTTCAACTCCTTGGCTTGCTCAAGCAGCCGTGAAATCTCAACCTCGAGGGACGGTGACATGTCCCCCATTGCCGATTGATTCAATTTGATGATGATGAAGTTATAACATCCAAGAGAATATTAAAGGCGTAAATCATGATTTTGATTCAATTTATTACTCTAGATCATGATGATGATACAAGATTTTGATTAGGGAGAAGATGTGTAGTTGATTGATGTCTTGATGATATGAGAGCAACTAAAAAATTGAAAGGGGGCGGAGGAATGTAATGAGGTTTTAGGGTTAGGGGGTGTTTAGGCAGTATATATAGTATGTAGTAATATATTTATTAAAAAAAAAAAACTATTCGTCGAATCGGATTAATCCGATAATCCGCGGATTTTAATCCAATCCGATCCAAAAATCGAATTCTGTAAAATTAGTGATCCGCAATCCGAACCGAAACTACCGGATCGGATCGGTTTTGCGGTTTTTCGGTTTCGATTTTTATGCACAACCCTATATTATATCGTCTAAACTCATTTTCCCCCTAACTCCTCGTGTAGTCCAAAATAGTCATGTTAAGAGGTCCGGACGCCAGACATGCTAGGCACAGACTATAGCCGTTTGGACAACCATGAACCGTAATAATGTGCACGTTAGTTCGCCTCTTACAACGGATTGAACATAATATCATAAAGTTCAAAACAAATACAGTATCAGAATTACTTTGAAGTTTTACAGTTTACACAATCAAAGCTGTTCGAAATCCAGGGGAAATTAATACAGAAAGCAACGGTGAAGAAATTAACAAGGAAATACTGTATGTCAAAACATGATACAAATGGTGGTGTTATGACACATGAGCAAAACTACATGGGACAGTACAGTACAGTCGACAACATACAGGATTTTCTCTGAGGTCAGCCTTCATTCTGCTGATAATTCTGGTTGGGCATGGAGCTGAGTCTTCATGTGCTTTCATATCATCATTTCCGTCAAGAAGCCGTTGAGGTTCACGTTGTTCTCTGTATGACTGTATCAAGATTCAAGCATGTCATGAACAAGTCTCCATCAACATTGAGCAACTTAGTACTACAGTAGTAGTTAAAATTAGATATACTGCAAACCTAAAAGTATTTCATACTATTTCCACACAGATCACTTAGAAATATGAAAAGTTAGGTTCAATTTTTTCATGACTATATATAACTAATGCAGAAGCGAATACGAAAAGTAAAGATAATCATGACAACGACACATGTCATACTGGAGCTTCACGAAAGATTGATCTAAAAGTGTAAAACCTATAGAACAGGATGTGTACCAACTAACACAGAAGCAAAGCAACAAGAACAAAAGATAAATCAAGTGAAACAACTGTGCTCTCAACTACGTCGCACACAATTCTAATAAAGGACAAAGATAATTTCAAGAACATCGGAGACTCCATAATAACAGATACTGTACAACTTACAGTGAACAAAAAAAAAAAAAAAAAAAAAGAACGGTTATATCAACTAAGCCAAATCAGATCAACTAATTAAACCGAAGTTCAATAAGAAAACAAAAGATTCCAATCGCTACGTAGTTTGATCCACGACAATGGGAGCAGCAAGCCCGTTTCATGATCCATATGAATACCAACATAACACCAAGTAATTATAGTCTACTTACTTTGATGGACAAATTAATATGTTATTGACATATGCCTGCTAAAGAGAAGTAAATTACCTGAGGACTTTGTTATCTTAACTTCAAGAGCTGGATGCTTGTCCGCAATTTTCATTGCTGAAGCCACGACAGAAGGGCTATGTCTGTTGACATGGATCAGTTCCAGAGTTGGTATGTCTCCTATATCTTCAGGGAATCCCAACATTTCATAACAGCTGAAAATAATGAGTTGCTGAAGCCTTGGACAATGACTAGCATGGGCTTTCCAGTGAACCAGATTCAAATCTTTCATCACCAATGATATCAGTCGAGGAAATTCCCCTTCTGCTGTCTCCCATTCAGGTTCAGTTGGTCCTGACTCCGTAACCAAGAAATCACCTTCTTTCAGTTTCAGTTCTTCCAAACTGGACAAAGCACCAACAACTTTCATGAATCCCAGAGGGATTCTACACTTGGCCAAGGTCAGCTTTCTGAGGAAAGAAGGGAACTTGATATGAGACAAAAGGTTTTTGGACGCTAGAGACCAGTCCGTGGAGCACTTTAATCTCTCAAGCTTATCAAGCCAAGCAAGATCGAGGACATAATCCATCGCAATGTTGCAAAATATCCCCAATTTTCTGATGCATGGAATCTGCTCAAAGAATTCTATACTGAGTCCAAACAGCTGCAGATTTGATAGCGTGTGAAGCTTGCTATTCCGAATCTTTCTTCCATTTGTAGGATGACGCCAGACAAATGTTTCTTTGCACTTGACATGAGTGAGTTGTTCCATGTCCAACAATTCGATTGGTAATGCAAATGCTCTGCAAATTCTTCTTGAGTTTGGAGATTGAAGCGGGTGTATTTGAATGACAGCTGAATGAGAGGTACCTTAGCAAGAACATGTCCGATATTTCTGGAGGGAATTGGCGGAGTTCCAACTGAAATACAGCTAATATTCTCAGCAATGTCATCCCCACACCCACATGACTTGGCATCGGTGATGCATAACCTGTGGAAAGAAACGAACGTGCAAGTGGTGATAACTCGATCCGTCCACTGGGGTGCAATTAATAATTGGTGCCCACTAACACGACGAATGTTGTCAATCTTAATTTGTTTACGTTCTAAATCCACCCGCATATCTTTAGACCAGGCAAACTTCTCCAAAAATGCTACTAAAGCGGTGTATATCCTCAAGGTTGGTTGGATACTAAAAGCTTTTACTTTGGCAGTGGGATTTTGTCGGCTAAGATGAAGTAGATTCTTATCAATGAGAATGTCCAAGTAGGCCCGTGCAATATCATCGAAGCTGTTATGTGGACATTTTTTGAGAAATCCCTCGGCAATCCATAACTGGATTATATTAGAAGCTTTGATATCACAACATTCACGGAATGCCGCCATATAGATCGAGAAGGCAAGGTTTCAAATAATAAGGTAAATGGTTGTAGATGAGCTAGAGAACGCATCATGTGAACCTCCCCTCCAAGATCCTTTGATGTTTGCCCACTAAATTTTCCTTCAATAGATGTAAAAATAATACGACTTCCCACTCCAATGTTGGTAGATCTCTTTCAAGAATAATCTCCACTTTGATGGATTGAAGTCGTTCAGCCACACCATCCAATTCACGGATGACGTGACGCCATCAGTAACAGCAGCAAAATCAGGGTGATTAAGAGTTTTCATGATCAAGTGTTCAACAACATCCTCCGCGTAGTGTGCAGCTTCTACTATGTGGAAAATCAGCGGTTTATCAATAACAAACTTGAAACGAATGAGAAAATCTCGGAAAGAAGATGCTTTGTCGAGGAAAGATCGGACAATGTTTTCGCCATCATCAACATCAACAAAATGATGCTCATTCAGATATCTTTCAATGATTTCAATCGTGCTTGCAATAACATGAACCATTAATTAGTTTCAAGATCAAAACTCGAGGAAAATGATGCAAAGTAAGATCGATCTAATGACCAAAGAAACAAAGAGCAATTTCAAAAAATGATGATTAATGAGGAGCAAACAAGGAGTACTAGACTACTAGGTAAGCAATGTGATAAGCTTAGTTGGCCATTTTGGCAATTATGGACTATTTTCAGGCCATTCTTGTCCATTCATCTGCTCTTTGTAGGACGAATTAGGAATTTCACATTTATTCTTGTTTATTATCATATCAACTTACATAACATTTTGTGTTAAACAAAGACCATTAATTGTATTTAGTCTTGTGTTAATTAATCACTAATGTCCGGACTCATCTGTTGGACGATGAGCAACTTTAAGGTCGCTTGGAAATAGATAGTGCCTTTCAAAGTAATTTGGCACCACCAACTCCTTGCGGCTTCACTTCTTAATCTTCAAGCCAAGCAAGCGATCATGTCTGGACTCGCAATTTTTGCTAGTTGAACTGCTGACGTCTTCTGTTCGGACAAAGCTAGACGGTAGAATTGGTTTAGAACTTAGAAGATAGAAAGAATATGGCCTATTAGGAAAATGAGAAATGTATCTCGACTTGATTTCTCCCTTGAACTCAGTTCGGCTTGAAGCTCATGAGCTCGAATTTTATATATATATATATATATAGATGCTCAAATTTGAGTTCGAACTCGAACTGCTCCATTCTTTTACACCGGCCTATTGAGAGCCAGGTGAATATGGTTCTTGAATTTGAAGGAATGGGATGAGAATGATGTTACAAAATGCAAATTCACTTTCATTTTCCGAAGAATTCAACTTGTTCTGGAAGTGATTTCTTTCTGCTTCGTGGAAGCTAAATAACCCATTTGTGTAGAGTCCTGAAATTTGGTACAGACAAGTATATGCCTTAAAATCTAAAATTCATGTACATAGTAAAATACACCATGAAGAGTATCTCTCAAAAGACGATATTCACGTGATATATTCAAGTATCAGAAATTCAGAATCAATCCTGTGAACAATTTTCTACCCCCAACATAGGTTTATCGTACTATATATTAAAGAGTTCCATCTCCCTTGCTTCGTACTTTACATCAAAGCCACCATTGTACAGTCATGAATGAGGTGATCGACCGAACACCATCTCACCACCTTCTACGCCTCGATCCATACCAGTATGCAAAGGCTGCTATGGATGCAGCAACGACAACTCCAGCAGCTGCATGCCATGCGTATAGTGGTTTCTCAAGAACCATACTCGAACTGCCAACATCTGTTGCCGGCAAAGGTGCAATAGGTGGCACGGACGGGACTTTCTGGCTCATGGTCAATGCAAACCCCACACCCTGTCTCTCAAGCTCAGACGAGTCTTCAACTTTTGGCTGAAGACGCGTAACCTGGACCAACACCAGAACCGGATAGAGGAGTAAGATTTAACAATGAAATGCTAAATAAAAAATATATTCAGAATACAAAATGGATAGAGGGCTCATTGTCCCTTGGAGCTGTTCTGACCTTTGCTATGGCCTCATACTGTTCTTTTGTTCCGCCCTCAAGAAATGACCCAACAAGCTGCCCCTTGTGTACCCAATAAGCACCAAAACTGCCGCCGGAGAAATCTCCGAAATGGATTACCTCCCCTACATTGTCTCCATAAAACTGCCAAGACAACGTGAAGACTCGCGAATAGAAGAAAGGTAAATAGTCTAATTCGCCAATGTTTTCGGCCTCCATGATTGCAGCAACTGCATGCCTTGCAGATTTTCGTGCAGAGTCAACGTGCTCAAGCCTGCGTATATCTCCAAAGATTTTGACTGGGAAAGCAGCAACGTCACCAATCCCGTAGACTGAGCTGTTGCTTGATTGCATTTTGCCATTAACTTTGATACCACCCTTCTCAAGTGTTAGCTGGCCTTCAAATAGAGTGGTGTTTGGGCGAATCCCAATCCCAATTATGACAATATCTGCTGGAAGCTTGTTTCCATCTCTAAGATTAACAGCAGTGACCTGTACAATAAATTGGTTCCAAATATAAGTTGTGAAGGAAGTGAAGTGCGGGCAAAATTAATTGCTTCTAGTAGCTTAATACTTCCTCTTCCGTTCCTTTTGTTTTTTGGTGAACACCAAATTGTTCTATTTGCCAGAAAAGTTAGTTGTCTCCATAAGACAACAACAACAGATTGTGGACTACTGGACAACTAACTTTTCTGTTGTTGGCAGATTGTGTCCACTGGACTGACTTCTAGAAAAAATTAAGATAAAGATTATGGTAATTTTAATTGTTTCAACTTTCAAATGATACTACATGATGGTGATTTGGTGTCATTGAGATTGTAGCTCAAGAATAGATCTCTGGCAGTCACAAGTTCTACAACATGCCCTCAAAACTTTGGACTCAAACCAATCGCCATTATTTATTGGATATTGCAGTGTTATAGTATGAACATTCAGCAAGGTGGTAAGAGTTTCTGCTCGCAGTTGCTACATGCAATATGCAAAACATAATATGAGACATCTATTTTACCTTTCCATCAGCGTAAAAATCAAATGATGTCAGCACAGTTCCTTTGACAAACTTCACTCCTTTAGACTGATAGAATTCTTCATAGTAACTAGCAATCTTGGGCGTAAACAATCGAGCCACTGCAAAAAAACAAATAGAATAAGGGTATTGCAGAAGAACATTAATGAGCATAATTACCAATATATATACAAATTACAAGATAGATGCTTACTGCAATGTGCTTCTGGGAAAACCATAGTTACGTTTAATTTGTTTATCACTAAAGATGCAGCACATTCCATTCCAATATAGCCGCCACCAATAACAACAGCATTTCCACCACGGTTAGATTCCATAAGGTTTACAAGTTTGTCTGCATCAGCCAGATCTCGCAGATAACAGACATTAGCTGCATCAGAGCCATTTACTCCAAACTCTTCAAGCTTCAAAGCCTACAATGGTCAGAACCAAACTTTTTTAATTATTGAACTTCTGGAAGCATCCATGGTGAATACTACTTGCAAAGTTGTACCACAATATGAACATCGGCAATACCTTGTGACATAAATTTTAAATGATCGTGACTGCGATTGGATAACAAACATCTAAATTCAACCACATGTTAGGCATAAAGCTATGTGCTAGTTCTCATGGATCTAAGAAAGATGCTACTGTGGACAGATGCATATAATGCTAACACCACATTACATCAATCAGACAGAACACACTCCCTACCAAGAATCAAGCAAATATACTCTGCTAGCAATAAGTCAGCACTCCAACGTGAATTTTGGCAAACAGTGTTTACTTTCTCTATTTCAGAGCAAATATAAGATTCTATAGGTTACTGGTAAAGAGTAAAATAAATAAATAATAATATTTAAAAAAATTCTTAGTGGTGTAACTCAGGTTCTCAGAACTGTAGAGGTCCTGACTCCCGAGTTCGCATCCCACACGGAAAGGAAAGCCCGAAAGTGACTAGATATATGCTCCAAGGACAAAAATAACAGACTATTTAAAGTTATTAGCTTCAATACCCGAGCACCTGTTGCAACAATGAGATATTTGTAGCTTATGGTTTCTCCGGTTGCAATTATCAATGTTTTCCGCTTGATATCAGCAGACCTAACACGAGTTCCAAGAATCAGCTCGATGCCTGAAATATTGCATTCAGGATAAAGTAAGGATCCCAGCCAGTAAAAGAAAAATTTGTATATTTTACTCAAGATCTAAATAAGATCCTAGTTATTGAATGATATTTCCAAATTTCAACCTTTTCACCACATCCTGTAAAATATTGCCACTCACAAGGAAGCCACAGACTGAATAGCCTTTGCAAACAAATTTATAGGAATAAGCATGTCCCACAGAAGAATGCAGATTTGTGCAAATAAAAAACACTCTATTCATCGAATAAAGTAACCACTTCGGTAATAAATATTATATACACAGATATATATTATCTGACTTAAAAACATGCAAAACTTGAAATCTAAGAACAAATAATTAGGTAGTAACACAAAATCAGATACCCGTACATAAAGCACTTGATAGATTACATTCAAATATAAGAAAGGTCGTTCAAATTTAATAAATAGAGATTTCAAGTTAGTATCTAAAGCACATGTACCAATTTACCGTTTCAAATGTTAAATAGAACTTCCAGTCATCATCATAAGACCGTAAAAAATTTGTTCAGCATGTATAAATCTGAGAGCATCTTAGAAAACCAGGTTACATATTTCAACAACCCTATCACACATAACAGTATTTTTTCAAAAGAATAGTCCTCCAAGCAATTGATATTTTGCTAATGGAAATATAATTACCATGTTCTTTATACCATTTCGGTGTCAATCTTTCCTCATTGGCACCTACACAGCAGTGAAATGAAGGCAGACGCACTGGGCCTGACAATAAGAATATCAAGTGTAAGATAAAAGTATATCAAATCGTCATTCTTACACAGATAAACATCAACAAGGAATGACAATAACTACAAAACACTTAGTAATGGTATATTAATCTAATTATTTATATTTTTTCATTGATAACTTTCATGGCCTAAACTATAAAGTTCATACAGGAATGTACTTCGACATTAATTAGGCAAGAAGTCTACGAATTACAATATATCTCTCAAACTATGAGATGCGTCGATAGGAGTTTTGAATATTTCCAATGACAGTAGCCATATAAGTGAACCTCCATGTAAAAGAAGCACGAGTCCTGTTTATGAGACTAGTATCAACACATTGTGGGAACACACAGCATGAGTAGATGATATCGGTGTAAAAGTTTCCTTAAAGACAACAGTCTGATATTCAATTTCCCATATCCGTATTTACTCATTCCTATCACAAATCTTCAAGTCTCATTACTATTTCAACATGTAGTCTGCTAGCCAAAACATTGCGCATATAGAAGGTGGTACTGTAGATTATCTCAAAGCTGAAAGTTGATATATATACCTTCCGGTAGTAAATAACCTTTGCTTAATGCAGGCCTTTCATACGGTGCAACCTGCAAAGGGCACACCAAAACAGAATTCAATAAAGGCATGTCCTAAACAAACACCTACTCGATCATCAAACCACGTAGCCTAGTTTTGTTTATTCGTAGCATCACGGTTTAAAGCATGTCCTAGACGAACACCTACTCGATCATCCAACCACGTAGCCTAGTTTTGTTTATTCATAGCATCACGGTTTAAAGCATACCACATCTCAAATCTAACACAAACTCAAAATCATTGTTTCATCAAAATCAAAGGATCATACAAAGTAACAAAGCATGAGCATAATAAGGTTATGAACTCCACTACATGAAAACACGAATATAAGCTCAATTCGAATAACATAACATACTAATCAATGGAGAAATCAACTATGAAGTATGAACACATATTTGCATTTGGATGAAACACAGTATCTGTACAACTCAAGCTCTATTGTTCACTCAATCAATTCAACAATCAAATCAGTCTTTTCTATGCTGAGAATTGAGAAAAGCTCCTAATTAACAACAGAACATATGAATTGAACGCAATCAGAAACTACAATCAGATGATGATGAATTTTACAGATAGAGGAGAGAAGTTGTACCGATTCTTCGGAGATGATGCAGAGTTCGCCGTTAGAAACGCCGCGGTTGACGAATTCATGGGCGGCGTAACCAGCTGCGACACCTCCTCCAACTATCACATAGACGAACGCTCTCCCCATTTGCCGCCTACAGTCTCTCTCTATAAATCTACAGATATGTATCTATATATGTATGTACGCAATATTTTGTACTGACTGTATATATAGTAGTACGCGTGTAATTTTTGTACAGTAAATTGAAAAGGGGGATATGTGCTGACTTTACTCCATTTGAGACCTGAGAATTTCTCCCTTTCGTGATAAACTGAGCCAAGTTTGAAGGATCCAGATGAGAGTGTCAATTCATCTTACTTTGTTTTTTCTTTTCCATTTTCATTCCTCACAAAATTATAATTGCAGATAATGTTAAATTATTAATCCATCTATTGGAATTAGATTAGATGACAAATTGTGGTCAAAGATTAATTGTCCTAAAAACGATACGATTAACAAGTATGAATTCTTTATCGAACGAATTTTACTCGAGCTGAGTATTAGTGAAAATTCAATACGTGATCTATGAACGATACGGTAAACATGTATGAATTCAAAAAATGAACTATTAATCCAATTAATTTTATCCGAGTTGAGTGTTCGTTAAAATTATGAAAACATTGAAATGAAATTGTAACTTATTAAGAAAAAAGGATTAGTGGGCAGTGGCTTTGAAGACAATGTATGGGTGACTGGGTGTGGATGAATGATTGGACACGTGTGATGCAATATTTGGAAGTAAATAGAATTTGTCTGTTAGAAGAAGGAAGAAGAAGGATTATGATTTGTGAATGTGTGCCAGACTTTTTAGATAGGCCAAGTTTTGGATAACAGATTAGGTAGGCTTTCAGTTTCCGCCACCCATACTTTCTTTTTCTTCAGATGATGATAAAAATATTTTTTGTTTCATTTTTATCAAAATGCAGTAGGTAGTTAAAGTATTATTGTGAATATGAAGTATTCCGTGCAAGACAGTGATTCAAAACTTAGCTACTCAAAACTAAAATCGATATGTTTAGTGTCTTACAAAATAGGTTCAAAAGAAAAAATATGATCACCATTTAAAATCATATCAATGACACGATTACTTTGGCAATTAGTCTCAGTTACTATCTTGTTCTCGCCATGATTCAAATCAAATTTCTTTCCTTCTTAAATAGCATAAGCCCCCGCAATCGATAAATGCAAAAAGTGTCGAACATGAATTATTTACTTTTGTTTTATTGACATTTTTTTTTGCTTTGTTTAAATAATTCTCAAATCACATTGAATATTAATTAAATAAAATTATACTATGATATGTAGTATAAACATGTACAATAATTAAAGCACCGTAAGTCACTAGCGCAAATTGTAGCATATAAAAAATCGAAGGTATGGTAGTGCACCTCATAGTTCCTAATTTGAAGAGGCGATGGGTGGGAAATTCTTCCGTAGTCCTGGACATCTCGTATATGAGTAAATTGTGGATCATATGGCTCAAAATCATCCACATCACTTGAAAATTGTGATGTGTGTGATTTTGAACCACAAAGTTTATGAACTTACTAACTCATAAACCGGGTCTATAGTAGAATTTTACATGATGGGCTTCGTTGGCCTAATCAATCTCCAAGTAAGTCAGTTATCTCACAACACCAGTCCCTATAAAATTGAATGAATATTATCTTTAACATGATGGTGAGGCGCAGCATAAAGTTTCCCAAGCTTGAGGGGCCTGTTCATGACTTGTTTTTGGTTGATGACTTGATTTATTGCTAGAGTATTTGTAGGCTGATTATGTACGCTGTTTTTCTTTGTGCTTTGGGTTGGTCTGGACTATATCGATCTTATTGTAACGAAACGCTTTTGGAGTTTTAATGAGATGATCTCGTACAATTCAAAAACATGATGTTTTGGTTTTAAAAAAGTTTCATTGGTATAGTACTATATAGTGGTTCATATAGTGAATACTATTTTAAAATATGAAGACCTAAATATACCTTTATTAATGAGATCATATATTTCACAAATACGAAGCACGTATTATGGTGACGTGTTCACAACGTAAGTACTCTTAGAAATTAGAATGATAAGCTAAAACTATTAGGATTTTTTAGAATTTATGAAGAATACTTTCGTTGTTAAGAATGTCTACTCTTAGAATGGCGACGTGTCCACGACGAGTTATCATCACATTGCTAAAGTCGGAGTGGTTGAGTTCGAAATTCATAACTTTAAAATGATACACACTATTCCTTCTATATATGTATAGTATTTTTTTAGTTCAAGGCCCATATTATTCTTTGTTACGTCAATTTCCTTATTACATTTTTGTCAATTCTTTTTTTTCACATTACTCCTTATCGATCTCTTTCTTATTGGTTTAAAAGGACTAATTTTACTCAAAATTCAACAACTCTCGTTACATTGTACTCCAGTAATTTTCCTTGCTACAACGATACAACTACATCATTGCACTTGTCTGATAAACCTAGAATTTGACAATTCAAAGCCGTTGACAAATCTTGATGAGAAATCACCACCGTGATCATTAGTGATCACAAAAAACTCATCATTACCAAATTTATCCCTCTATCTTCAAAATAGCAACAAAAAATTGTAGACTATGGCGACAAAGATGAGTGACATACAAGACCGGATAACATATTAACATGGTCCATCCATCCCATTTAAACATTTTGATGGAACTTCAGTCTTGAAAAATCAGTGATATGATGATATATCTCTTAATCTCTGAAAAAAATAAAAAATACGAGAGCTTCTAAAAATCATGTGGGCCCCGAAAGAAGCCCACTCTTAGATTTCCATTTTTCTTGGTATCACACTATCACGCCTGGTGACTCAATAATGTGGCCCAATTATTTTTGCAATCCATTAGTGTAACGGCCCAGCCCGCTGGGTCAGAGAGGTTAATCGTGCCTAATCCATATACATCTCGAGGGTAGATATTGTCCGATTTCGACCTTAGGTCGCACGGTTTAGCTTTTGAAACCACTAAAAAATCCTCATATACAATGGAGTGTGGTAGTCTACACATATGACATATATACCTTTTATACAATTTACTCTCAAGTGACGTGGAATGTAGGATATTTGATTTTGATAAATATCAAAACGAATCAAACTTGTAGCTAACGATGTGAAGTGGACATTTAATCGAATAATTTTAAACACTTGATTTTGATAAAATTTATTGTTTTAATCTCAAAGTATTTACGAAATGCCTCCAAAAAATACATAAAAAAATTGCGAACCATTTTGTTTTTTTTTTTTTTTTTTAATCTACCTTTTCTCATCTTGGTACAAAACTATACTATGAAGCTACCTTTTTTCAAAACTTTGCGGCAGTGAAGATCAATTGACATTTATGTAATTGATTTGCCGACCCGTCATGTGAGAGTTTATCTATCCATCACATGACAATTTCCACTTTGATATCTTTGTGTACATGTGAAGCTAAAAGGATCAAATTTAGTGGCCCTAAACAGAAAAAGCTTTTATTTCGTGCGATAATGGTACTATGAAAGCTCACAACAACATTACTACTTCTTTTCTTCCCCTCTCCGTTCGTTTTGAAGATTCTCCAACTTCAATTTGTTAATGCTGCCACTTTTGTCAATCTGTCCTCGACAAAACATAGTTGGATAATGAATGTTTCACTCTGTCGAATAGGACTCGATTCGAGAAATCACAACTTCCTTTTAAGAGAATTGTACTTTTGAAAATCAAACTCTACACTTCATGCGTATAAATAATATAATATAAAAACTACAACTATTCGAAATACCCGAGAGAATCTACATAAATATGTTCTATAAGTTGTAACCATTTGAAACTCTTTAGCGTGTGTAATAAAATTTATTGATAAGATAACTAATCAGGTTGTGTCAAATATAAGAACGGGTAAGTGGGCTCTGTGCTGTAAGTTTGTGTGTTTGTTTCATGGTATACTTCGTTACAATTACAATGGTGACATTACATGGAATGGGAGGATAGGATGATATGTTGTAATTATTGAGATGAAGAAACAAAACAAACATGTCATGAATTTCTATGGTGTATGATTTATGTGTTCATGTTCATAATGGAATTGTGAGTGATGGAAATATAAATCACTAAGCATTAACGTCTACAGCAAGGAAACAAAAGTAGGCCCCTTTCTTAATTTAAGATGACGATGAAATGACAAGGCATGGCAACATTTGTCTGATTTCATACAATTTGTACTGAAATGGTCATAATTTCATGGATTTGTCCAAATTGCAGAAGTTATTGGAGCATCTATTTTGCCTATGGCTTGTGTTATGAGGAAAACGAGGAAGTTTATGTTATCTTCATTTCATTTGAGAAAATATTAAGTTCAATTTAGAATTATAAAGTTCAGTTTAGATTTTTTCAAATGAAAATGAAAAGCATCGAAGAGAGAGAAACAGAAAGAGAAATGTATGATGCATGTAGCATTGTAGGGGATGTTTGGGGGAGGATTTGTGGGTGGGGGGGAAGCAGTAGTAAGATGCGATCACAAAATGAATCGAAATATACAAATTGCAATATCGTGATTTAACTCGATTTTACCGTACTCATAAGCCATAACCTACAATGGATTCAAAACATTATTATATTTTGGCAAAGGGTAATGGCTTTTTTATGCCTTCATTGAGGATCATTTTTCATAATAAAAAATATAGCAAAGAAAAAGTGAAGGAAACAAAAGGGTTAATTAAGTGACGTTGAAATATAATGGGCCGGGACCACGAGAGATTAAATTCATTCACCAAGGGGGCTTCGGTTCAAGAGAGTTAGGCATTGGTCCAATTTGAATGGTTGCAAGCCCAACACAAGTAAAGTCTTCTTATTTGGAAAGCAAATATTCATTTTTGCCATTTTTAGCTATACAACTTTCCACCTGTCCTCTTATCCTCGCTTGGGTTTGGTATTTGTTTCCCACATGATGATTCACACCCACTCATCATCTTTTGTTTTCTCCAAAAAATAAAAAATAAAATAGAATAATTTTTTAGTGAATTTAAACCGAACGAACGAAATCAATACTTTTTCAGACGGAGATAATACGACCTACGATCAAGTTGAGATGTCATTATTCAAGTCGAAATGCAAATTAGATAACTTTGACACTTTCGGTACCGGAGAGTGGAGACTACTAATCCTATGTGAACTATAGAGCCAAGAAAAGGATGGAGTGTACTTACCTTAATTCAAGTGAAAACACACACAATAGACACCTATTAAAGTTGATTAAGACACTACTTAGTAGTTGTACCATGAAGATGACACCTTCAAGTATAGTCTATGTCATGACTCATAAGTTTCTAACAATTGGAAAAAAAAAAAAAAGTTCAATTTCATACCAATGCAAGAAAGGTTATAACAAATGATATATTGACAGATACATCATCATTTGATTAACTAAGACTATTATTAATCATTAAGATTTGATGATGACTTAAAGCACTTTTCCTATAGTAATCACTTAACATGAAGTCATTAACCAAAAAAAGCACTATTTGTCAAAAAGAGTATTCTTGTATTTCCTTTTTCTGATCCAGGGTCATTAATATTTGAAATTTTCTACTATTAGTAGGATAGGCGCCTTCTTATCTAAAGGGACCTACTACAATGATCGGATTAGAAAATGGAAAAAGGAAAGTTTATATGGGATACCTAAATATTAGTGGTTGCGAGTTAATTTTCCAAATAATAAGAAAAACAAAAATTTGAAATGAGACTGAAAATAATCTTCACGCGGTTGTACTTTTATTAAGATTAATGCAAATCAACTCTATAAGTATAAGTATATTATCATTCATATAATATCATAATCCATCGCCATCAAATACACAAGCCATTAGTTAATACTCAAGACCAGAAATCCCAACCCCTAGAATTTCACTAGTTAGGGCATATAATTTATATACTATATATACTCGACACGATTTTTATTAATTTCTTAGTGTTTATAATACTTAGTTGAATTTAGTCTCCATTGAACTGCATAGACCAGCAAAGATCTTCCATGCTCCAAAGGTTTTCATGTGATTCAGTAGGGAACGGGCCTTGGAAAGTATCCATATTTGCATGGAAATTTTGAGGAGTGTAAGATTCGACTACACGATCTGAAGGGCCACAACCGGACATTTGGCTGCAACCGGCTTGATCATTGTTAATGCGATGATCTTCAGGCATGTTCTGGCCACTGAAGTTTGTCTGATCAACTGGCTTCATGTGCTTTTGGATCCTAGTCCTCCAAAAGTTTTTGATCTCGTTATCAGTTCTTCCAGGCAAGTGCTTCGCGATTTTGGACCACCTATGTGGAGGAAATAGTTCAGATTTGCATTGCAAGATATAAATGTGACACGGAGAGGATCGAATATGTAGCATGAAATATATGTTCTAAAACCCGAACCCGGAGTTTAATCAGAAAAAATATCCGACGGGTTAATCCGGGTCAACTCGGAAGGTTGACCCGGATGACGTCATAAATTATTAAATATATAAAATTATATATAATTATTTTTAAATTAAAAATAAATGCAATATATTCTTTAAAAAATTATCACACATATTTATCTTCAAAAAATATTTATAATTCATTAAAAAACATCATAAACAATAAAGTAGAATGCATAAGATCACAACAATTCAAATAAACAAACTTTAATAGTCTCTAGACAAATAACACAAGTTTAAACAAAATTGAAACTACAATTTTTTTTATTTTTTTTGGGATTGATCCTGGTCAACCTGGCAAAATCTCGGAAAAACCCCGAGTTTCGAGATTTCTCTGCCCGTCCCGTAAAAGCTTTCGAGACCGAATTAACCCGGGTTGACCCGACGGATTTTAAAACAAAGCATGAAATGTTAATTACTTTGACCAAATCCAGGGATAAAATCTCACTACTAGCATAATTTGTGCTCACAAATAATCACGAGATAGACAGAGAGATAAAGAGTGAGAGAGATTGAGAGAGATACTTCACTAGTACGTAGCTATGAATTGCGAACTATTTTCCTATTTTATAGAGTCTTTGTATAATGACTTTCCTCCCTAAAAGAAATACCATGCATCTTTAGGATTTGATCCTACGCTGCTGCTTAAGACATTAGTGGATCAACTCTATTACATAATTGGAATCCTAATTTATCTCACACCACGAAATAAGTAAGTCTATCTATCATCATGACATATATAAGTATGCAGTTAGTATTGTATGGGCTCCAAACCTCGCTAATTGATCTGTAAGGATGCTCTTCCATAGATAAAGAATATTTCTTCCTATTCCAACTTCAATGAAATTTCTTTCTTTGCTACAACAAATACAAATGATAAAATCCTCCATCCTCCATCCCAAAAAACTTAACCTAGTTACTATTCACGAAATCATTTTCAAATATTCACAAGAAAATGAGATAATGTTAAAAATATTATGTGGTAATTTTCTTGGGATGAGAATGAAAATGACGACTTAATTTAGTTAGGTAATAAAATTGTTATTTTAAGGGATACACATAATTTTCGACTCAAAAATAAAGTTAATAAAGTTTTATAAAAATGCAGTAATGACAATTGTGTGATGAATAATAAAACATGTGTTCAATTGCAAAAGCCCATTTTTGGCCCTCAATTAGCACGTGTATCTGTTCAGTCACGTGTTCTATCGCTTGGTTGAGAATCTTGTCGGGTTCTAATCGAAAGTTAGGTTGTGACTTGAAACTTGAGACTTGAGAGATAGATGGTTTCACTCACAACTTCAATTTAAACTAATGTGTGCCAAAATCCCATGAATTACATGGGTGTCTATATATCTCTCACCTCCAATATATATATACCTAGCTAGCTCTAGCTAAGCTTCAATGGCTTTTGTTCAATCATTTCTTGGCCGATATGCGTAAAGAATATGGCTTCTCAACAAAAAGTGATCCAAGGTGATCCAAGGTTGGTTTTTTTTTTTTTTTTTTTTCATGAACCAATTAAGAAGCAGTTTCATTTCCACTTAAAAGGACTATCACTTCTTTTCTTTTTCCTTTTTTTCTCTCTCTTTTTTAAATGAAAAATAAATAAGTAGAAGGAAAATATTATCTGGTTTTTCTATTTTTTTCTTCTATTGGGTAATTGTTTCTTCTTTTCTATACAGTATAATATATACTCCTAGGTCCCAATCTTGAAAGCAACTAGAAGCTTTTCTATGGTTTTGTTTGTTTTTTTTAAACGAAAAATATTAAAACTTGTACTTCTTCTTCACCACTCCAACTCCCTTTTCATGCACCACCTATAGCTCCTTTCTATATATCTATATATGGTTTCTTAAGTTGCCCGTTTCTTTCCTTTGAGTTTCTCTATGGTTTCTAATCCTCAAATTCTATGTTCTAATCAAGTTTCTCAATTTGGTCCTCCCAAGATATTCACACCTTAGATACTACATGATTGACCTATATATTTTTGTCCATCATGGACACTTGTTTTACTTTCTACCTTGGGGTGTGGGGGTGGGTTGAAGAATATGTCCTAGCCACAAAACATGCATGGTCCTTTCCTTGGGGTCTTACACCATATAAGATCTATTGTTTCTATTCCACATTTTCCATAAAGACCCTTGATAAGGGTAAGAATTGGAGTACCCCATCCCATACTCCATAGTTCTAACACAAGAGTTGGTGTTTCCTTATTATGAAATGTAAAAAAGTAAATTAAAATATTTTACAGTTGTTTAGTGTCACCCCCCTCCTCCTCTCTCCACCCCATTTGATATCTATTTTCAAGAAACACTTTACATGTATATAGTTTGAAAAGTTTAATTAAAAAACTTCGACCTGGAAGCTTATGGTATACTACTTGTATACATATACGTACAATCCTATCTTCATCTACCCTCACCCCCGACCTCTGTACCGAACATCAAATCCTGGTCCCGAACCGAATTGTGTTTAGGCAAATGACTTGTTAAAACTCCTTGACAAAGTTGGATATGTAATTGATTAATTCCCATACGAAGGGGGTTAATTCCTTGATAAGGTTAACCAAGCGTTAAATCTAATATCTAATGGAACAAACACACAGTGGTGGCCGTCAACTTCAACATAAATAGCTAGCTACTGGCAATTGGAGCTTCTCTTTAAACTCTTACAGGTTGTTTACATGTGACCTTGTCAATTGGTTTCTCCCAAAAATGGCAATTTCCAATTTCTCAAAGCCCTTTGATTCACATTCACAACGTGTTTGTCGATTCCCTTATCTCCAATAGTTTTACTATTTCTTTAAAACCACACAAATTGGAGAAAAAAAAGGAGAAAAAATATATTTTCTAATTATTTAAAATCCAAAATCCCTCTTCATATAGCTTTATTCATGAAAAATATCTGCTTTAAATGACTTAATATTTTCAATAAAAAGATTATAGTAACAAAATATTATTATCCATCGAAGCTGAAAGAACTTCTATTAAAAACAAAATCAGAAAAAACTCAAAAAAGCATCAATCTTATTTTCTTGTACTATCACTATAATAAAATGAAAAAGATGGGTAAAAAAGGTTCTTCAAAATCACAAGTTCACAATTTCACAACTACCCAATTCCCCCACGTTTCAAATTTTAGGCCGCCAAAAAAACAAGTCAAATAATAAGAAAAGAAAAGAAAATAGAAGCTCTTTTCCTGTCTTTCTCTCTCAAAATCTAGGAGTTGTATACTTAAAAAGAAAGATTTACGCACGACTATATACTCATGTGTCTCCAGAAGATTTTCTATGTGATTGATTAATTGTACGAGGAATCAAATCCTTGTATGAGAATAAATTAAACCTTATGTTCAATTTAAGACCTAGCTTTTGTTGCAAGAAATGAAAATACTACTACTACTACTCTAGAGCTATATATCTACATATATATATGATGACAAACCCTAACCTGTTTCCCCATTTTGCATGCAGCTCCATGATCAGAAGTTGCTCTTCCGGTGTGATATTTCCCCGTCTTACATCCGGTCTGAGATAGTTCAGCCACCTCAGACGACAACTTTTCCCCGTTCGCTTAAGCCCTACAACAATTCATCCCAAAAAACAAAATAAATAAAGAAAATATCAAATATCACTAGGGTTTCAAAATTTTCCTTTTTTCTTTTTCTCCCTTCTACAAAGTAAACATCGATCAATATATACATGTTAAATTACCAGCAGATCGGGCTAAAGAGTTCCAAACACCTTCACCATGAGTAGCAATGTAGTTGATTAGAATAAGATCTTCTTCCATAGTCCATGGGCCTTTCCTCACTTCAACTTCTTGAGATTTGCATGGTTTTTTATCCATATTCTTGTCTTGTTGATAAACAAAATTTGAGTGAGAGCTGCAGGTTTATATATAAGAGGGAGAGGAAAATATTGAAGAGAAAAATAAATGAGGGTGAGGCTCAATTTATAGAGCTTGCTTTTGTGTCTAGTCTAGCTATAATGTAAATCTTTTTCAAGTTGTATGATCAATAAGATCACATTAATTGACGTCACAAATAAGAGCTTTCAACCTAACTTTGTATTAATGATTATTATATTTGGATATATCATACATGACAAATAAGTATGTAACTATGTACAAGTTGTTCCAATCTCTTTTAAATGTCACTCTGGTTTTTTGTATGCATTATGCTTTTAATAATTTGTACTACGTATCAAAATTCACTCTACCTAGTGTATGCATGTCTAGAACATATATATCAAACACAACTAATTAACATAACGAAATTCACAAGAAATTAAGGAAAATATAATGAACGTAACTAGTTATTTATATCTATATATATATATATATATATATCCGATGCGATATTTCATATTCACATTTATGCTAATTAAAGCGTGGACTACACAATGCCAAGTAAATGAATGGATTTTGCCTTGGATTATGGAAACACAGCATATGTTTAAGCTTTAAAGGTCAAATTGATATATGTTGATTAATTAGTATTTCTTTTGATTGAACTAGAGAAAGAAAAAATTGAACCGGAGTGAATATATTGAATTAAATTTATTTGTATTTTGTAGTATAATTTTAACGGGATAAATTTGAACTGAATTAAAGTCTGTAGTTTTTAAGTTGAATCAAACAAAGTCTAATTGCTTGTTAACCTCTATATTAAATTCTCAAGTTACAATTTGGTGAAGTCTTTCGAAACGTATTTTCATTGATACTCCCTCAATCCATACATATGTATGAGAATGACATAGTAAAAATTACTAATGTCATAGCAAATGTTCAATTTAAACCCTAAATATGAATAAAGTCTATATAAGCTAACTTGCTATGGCATAATATTGAAATTTACCTATTACTCGACAATATTTTCTTGCTCAAGTGAAATTGAAATCCCAAATTATGGAATCTAGAACATTCTCGAATCCATCCTCTAGAGAAGTCTTGAGAATCCCATTATCATGATCCTCATGAAACCACAAGTTGAGCACAAAACTCGAGCCTTAGGGTCGAGATTGAACCTATATATAGTTAGTTTACGATTTAGAATGGACCTTGTTCAAGACCCTAAAAGTCCCAATAGCTACTTGGTACCAGTCTATAACAAGGCAGTTGACGTTTTCCATCCATGTATGCATTTTTTTAACTAAGCTCCGACTTAAGTTCCGATCCTCCCCCTATCAACCATAATATTTGCCAGCAATTAGGAATAGGCATGCCCAGACAAACAAAAGAAGAATCGAATCAGTACGCACTTGTCCGCGCTGTAGTATTGTCGCAAGGCACATCGGCCCATTTGGCCTCGCAAATGGACTTAGTTAGCCCCCCACCCCCCCACCCCCCTCTTTCAAAATCTGGACATTACAATTTTGTAAATAGTCTCAAAATGTTTCTGCAATTACACACACCTCCTACATGTTTCAGTAATTACAATGATACCCCCTATATATAGTTACAATATACAAGTGTGGCCCAAAAAATAAATAAATTGCGACATATTGCCCACGCTGAATTTTATTTCCCATTGATGAAGTTTATTTCATGTACTAAATTTATATGTAAGCTGTTTCACCTCCAACCAATAGGTCGGGGGTTCGAATCATCACTTTGCTGATTGAAAAAAAAAAAAAAAACACTTAGAAAATGAATACTCATAAAGCAAGTTAAAGAACTACTTGTCTCAACTCAAATAATGTGGCTCATTTTGAATTACACGGTTTAATTAATAGAGTAGAATTATTTTCCTATCATGATAGAGGGTACAATAATTATGCGATATATAAATTTTCTAATAGGGGGATGCAACAATAATTAGTCACAGTGCCAAAAATAGGAAAAGTTAGCGGCATAAGATGATAAATTCAAAGTAATCATGCTATACTATGCTAGATAGCTTAACTATTTATATATCATCAAATCAAATAAAGACTAATTACTGAAAATGAGCATATTAAAGTAGACGTTAATTACATGACTAATGTTTGCCTTTACTATTCGATTAGTGGCTGAGAAAATGGATCATTAGCTGTTTGATTTAAAAGATCTTTGAGGACGACAAGGAGAAGTGATACTTAATGTAAGAGAAAGTCCAATTAGGTATAAACTGTTGTTATCCACATAATGTTTTTTCTTTAAAACACTGTGTACGTTATCTAACTTCTCATTACTATTTTCAAAGTAATTTCTGTAATAAAATGTAGAAGTATGGAAGATAAATTGATGTGATTTTATATAGATGACGGTTTAAAGTTCAAATTTATACCCTTTAAAAGCTTTTTTCAAACGTTCATTTAATCAACGTACTAGTGTTAAAATTATTCTAACAATAGCAATGAAATTTTTAAAGAATATAGTTATAGGCTTATATACTTGAAAGGTACATTACCTCTTGTACTCGATCATGATCTTATGTCTAGACTTGAAAAAGAATTCATAATTAAGCAAGTTCTAATGACTAATTGCTAACACAAGTCCATCGTTAAGCATTTAGTAGTACTTAATATTATACTTTCAAGTTTCAACTAATTAGAGTGTTCATCCATCTATGCGAAAACTATACTCTTATACATGTTTTAAACCGGTCGTGCCAAAATTACAAAACATTCTTTATAAAACAAAAACATACGTTAACAGAGCGGTAATTAAATATGACACTATTTTTTTCTTCTTTCAAATCTTGTGTAAAAGAGAATATATTGTGAAATATTATTAACATTATGGATACTGATATAATGACATCACGGTTTATCATTTTTAGGTTGAAAACCTTAATGATTTTTCGATAATGTTTGGTGATGGTTGTACTTTTGTCCTTTGAATGGACGCGTTTAAAGAAAAGAGTGGGGAAAAAACGGCATTTGATTTAAGGAAATGATTAAGAAAGCTTTACGAGTAGAATTTTATGCTATAATTGTAATATGAACTCCCGATGGATTTATAGTCTTTATGATCATCGATCTGCTTGACAGCGCATTATGTCTTTTTAAGATTAAAATCTCCACTTCTCCCATTCATCCATCATCCATGTCCATCATCATCAATTTAGGCAGAGTGATTTGACCAAGTAATGGAAGGCACTATTGCATAGCCAAAAACGTACACAATGGAACATGTCAAATTGCTATATATAAACGAATTTTGAACACCTTTATGTGTTCTCAATCGGACCATGAACTTTATACTAAGGTCAAAATATAAATAAATTATCGACAGGTATAGATTATAGAACCACCGGCATTATCACTACCGTAAAGTTCTTTGAACAGGAACATCGGACATAGAAGCATAAGTGTAGCAACTAAGACGATAGCCTTGGTTGAGGCTTTCCGCATGATTAAATTTTGATAGCACTTTTGATTTAGTGTTGCAGTTTTGAGATGTTGAAAACAAGTATGCAACATGCATGAGTACGTATGAGTATATATGTAAGTAATTAGGACACTAGATCATTATTACATTTGAGATGTTGAAAACAAGTTAGCAACATGCATAGTATTACATACGTACATGCATACCAAGAGTTAATTGCATTAATGCTTGTTTTGAGAAAAAGCCTTATATAATTTCAGCTCAATAGATCAAGATATTCAGCAAAATTTGGTAAGCACACCCTTACCAGTTACCTGCTGCAGGTTACTAGTCGTAGTAGCTAGCTAGGCTGACAAATTAAGCTGGACGATTTAAGCAAGAAACGAAACCCAGAGAAGAGAATCCACCCTTTATATAAACTTGCTACATACCTACGATATAAGATTAGAAAGGTAAACTGAATTGAAGTGAATCTAACAAACTAGATGAGCAAAGAATTAACTAAAAGAAAATGACAATAACAAAAAATCTTAGAAAGTTGTTTGAATAATTACCTGATCGCCATTGTTAGTCTTCGTAACGTGTTGCAATCTTTAGATGATTTTATTATTATTTGATGAACAAGTGAAATTACTGAGAAGTGAGATCTGGTTTTGCAATAGCAATACTACTCAAGTCAACTACATTTGTCTCATCAATTATTCTACCTTTACTTACGACCACTCAGTACTCATATAGAGTGGTAAAGTGGGTGTTTGCAACAATTTAACTTATTCAACTTATCACTTATTTTAAGCAGAATCAGTTTTTTAAGTGTTTTCAACAGCATATAAGCTGATTAATTCTCTTAAATTAAGCTGAATAATCCGTCTATGTGATTTTGAGATGGGATGCTAAAGCATCCTCCTTGATCTAATTAATAAGGTTACTATTGATTTGCTTCTCTTCATTTCGCCTTAATCTCAGTTTTTGCTATTTTATTTTTTTCAATAAAATATACTTTATCCATTTTGTTAAAGTTGTAGTAATATTTTTGTTAAAATTGTAATATTGTAAAATTGCTTTTATAACTTGTAATGTAGGTCAAATAAAAAACACTGTTGAAGGAGCCACCACTTAATAATAATAATAATAATAATAATAATAATAATAATTATTATTATTATTATTATTATTATTATTATTATTAACTAGACTTTCATTAATCACTCAAAATTGGAAGGGAGTCGAGAGACAAGTTGTGATCCCACCCCTTTTTGTGTACAAAAGTTAAGTCTAGAAAATAAAAAAAAATACCACTATTATTATTATTATTTTTTTTCTTTTATAAAGGAATCAATAAATAAAAAACAACGAAAGTTTTACACAAAATTAGTGAGCAATTGAGAAACAAGTTGTGCTCTCACTCCCTTAGTAATAGCAAAACTAACTCTAGAAAAAATAAAATGAGCATCACGCGCCCCAGCATCCTGAGCCAAAGCAAAACCTCGGATTCTAACAAGCAAATCCACGACATCAACATCCAACTCCCCAAGTGTCGAGAAAGAGAAAGGAAGAAAACCATACCTTAGTCGCACACAAGTCACGATACTTCGTACACCTGCGCTTGGCAGCATCAACAATCGAATGTCCAAGCACAAAGTCCACCAACCCAGACCATGTCAAGGGGGAAGACCCGGTCAGATCCACACAAACATCCCGTCCCCTATCCCAAGCATAAAGGAGCAAGTCTGCAGAACGGAGGGACCTGTCACTCCCAACGCTCAAACCAATATCCACCTCCTTACCATCAGAGATGCCAGATCGGAAACAAACATCCAAGAGAGTGTCGCGAACAAGGTTATGTCGGTGCTTGATACCTACCACCCCAGCACACGACACCGCATGATCACCAAACAAATCCCCGTAAAAAACATGAGAGCAAGCAGAGCAGGGCGTGGACACCGGAAACAAAGCAACACCAAGCCTATAACCTAGTACACACCTGTAAGTCCTCCCGTTCATAGTCTGTCCCAGACCCAAAATAGGAACAACTCGCAACCAATCAGAAGAATGGACACCTCGTTGAGACTTCCAAAGAGCTACCTGACGAGGAGATAAAGATAAAACAGATTCCGCAGAAGCAGCAACCTTTGTGAAATATATATCTGTCAGTCTCTTCATAAGTCTGGGGGCAGCGATCTCACTGAAAATATCAGAACTTGTGGTCTCAGCAAACAAAGACAGGGCACCATCAAAAGCAGGTCCAAGATAAGTGATACCAGAAGGACACAAGAGCTTAGCCTGCAAACCATCAGACTGAAAACGAGAAGCAATGAAGGCATAATGGCGAACATCCGTAGCAGTGTAAACACCAAGCCTCCCAAAAGAAAAGGGCAAAGTGGCAAGCCGCCACTGCTAATCACCAAAACCGGGACCCAACATCGTAACAATACGCTCCAAGGAGGATCTGAGAGCCCGATCAAAAGAAAATTGAGTCGACTGAAAGAAACCTGGAGGGCAAGTGCGCAAAGCAAAATAGAGCTTCGAAATACCCGTACAAGCACGAAGCAGCAACAACTCACACTGTGGATCATTGAGCTTCGCGCCAGAGTCCATAAGCTCGATTGTCTTATTCACCCTCTTCACCACAAGCTCACTACTGAAATCGGGGCACACACTGACCGAGCCACCAAGGACTTTGACCCCACGGAGTGGCCTGGCAATAGAAGGAGGAAAAACACCAGGAACCCTACTCCTCGGATCTTCCACCGGCCAAAAAATCTCAGTTTTGTGAACATTGAGGTGAAGACCAGAACGCGGCCCGTCCTCCAATATCAGCTCTAAGACCTTTCCCACAACGAAGGTATCGCCGACAATGGTGCCATCATCCAAATACCAAGCTTGCAAGGACAAGTCAAAAGAATCCCTGATTTTACAAACCAGCGGGTGTAAAACCAAAGCAAAGAGAAGAGGACCCAGAGGATTGCCCTGCTGGACTCCCTGACCAGACCAAAGAATGTGCTCCCCATAATACAACCTGGCGGACTGGAATAACATAACTATATAAATTTCTAAGTTAATTTACTGGCAAGGATGAATAAATAAAGAATTCAGTTGATATTGCTAATTTTAGTTGCTAAATTCAAAATAAAGGTGTCTATGATAATGATGTGTTAAATTGAATTTGACTTGAAATCAAATTGAGATGGTTCATGGTTCATTTGGGAATAAAGTGGAAAAAAAAAATTAAATTAAATAACAAAGTTAAAAAGCAGTCAAAAATAAAAATAAAATTATAATAATAACAAAGTTAGAATCAACACATGACTGATGCTATATATTAATGTGCCTCATATCGGTTTGATAATTAGGTTGTGCCAACGAGAAAGAAAAATGAAGAGAGGTCTAATTTTCTTCTGTTTTGCTCACTTATCTTTGCTCCATTACGTTGTTAAACCAGTAGCAGCCGTTGATGCTTTATCACCATCTCCGGCCTTAGACTTATATATAGTCTATACTGCTCCCCAAACAAAGGCGTATCCAAATTACGAGGATTATTGCGTTCAAATTCTGTCTAGAGTTATTAAAAGGTTGGAAAATCTTACAACTCTCATCGTTTTTTTTTTCTTCCCTCCTTTATCTATAATTTAGGCTTTATTGTGCCTCATTTACTTGTTTGCTTATATGATTTGTATACATGCAAAATGTTATAGTGAGCAGGCTCGAAAAGATGCAATGTATCGCGTGTTGAGGACCTTCAAAATTTTTATTGCGAGATTGACCGACGCTCAAGCCAAGAAGCTCAAAGGTAGTTAGTCACGAAAACAAATAATGGACATGCATTTACAAAAAAAATCATAGTTAATCGAATTTTACTTTTTGACAGAACAACCTGATGTTCTTGGGGTTAAGAAGGACATACATACCGATTACATCCCGGATTGTAGAGAAGGGCCTTGCTGAGTCATATACCAAACATGCTGAATAATTTGATCTTTTGCTATTTTTGATTATTTTCAATAAAATCTATTTTATCCATTTCGTTAATATTGTAATATTGTAAAATTACTTTTATGACTTTATTTCTATTTGAAAGGATCCTAAGGAAAATGGTTTTAGATTCCGCCGTGCTAAAACAACAGGCCGATGTCTCTAGTAAACCCAAAGTCATCGTTGAATAGCTAGTTTGCTTCCATTTTTTCTTTAAAAAAAAAAAGAAAAAGGAAGATTTAGAAATAGAAATTTACTCTCTATCTTAGATCCATAGATCCTTTAGTCATACTTATTCAATTGGAAGTCTGGATCCAATTGAAAATTGTGTTTCGGAATTGGATAAATAAAATAAAAAATGAATAAAAATTATAAATAAAAAGGGAACTCGTGTAGTGTAAGGTCAAGTAAGCGTCTCTGACAGTGGTAGGCTAAATTAGTCGTCGAAGCGAACATCAGTAGAAATCAAGAAAAAAAAAGTTAATTGCACGTAACATTGCTCCTTTATATTTCTGAATTAAAGTAATATAATAAGCCGGTTGATTTACCCAATTGATTGACCTACCAATCAATTTTAATCCATTGATCTTACTTATCCAATTTCAATTTGGTGCGTACATATGTCATTAGTTAATTATTAAAAGATGTAGGGTTCGAATCATGTTGGCGTGATTTTTCTCCATTATTTTTATTATTATTTTTATTGAAGGTGTTTGGTTCGAATCTTGTTGGCGTGATTTTTCTCTATTATTTGTATAATTATTTTAGTTGAAGGTGTTGGGTTCGAATCTTATTGACGTAATTATTTTCTTTTTTATTTATTTTCATCTTAAATTTTTATTTTTTAACATAAAGTTGTATGACGTATTATATTTAATTTTAAAAATAACCATGATATGTTCTTATAAAAAAAGACATACTTCCTATGTCAAAGAATAAATGTAACACTTGATTTTGTTGACTTTTTCGATGGTCATTTTAACCTTAAATTATTCTTAAATCATACAATAAAAATAACTAAAAATATCATATTATTATGAAATTAAAATGTTTATATGAATCACTTGACAATATATTCAACTGATGAAGAATACCAATTAACATGCGAAAAAGATGCATTGCAGATTTTAAAGTTGAATGTTTCCAAAGTCTAGAGATGTATCTGATGGTTCTTAACTCATCGGAAGAATACTTTTCGTATGTCTAATATAGTTCAATTCAAAACTATTAATTGAATAACAACAAAAACTATACACATTTATAACACACCATTTATATTAAGTATAATTACTCAATTAGTTATTTTTTTAATATGTTTGAAGTAATTATGTGAAGATTATATATTCACTCCATTTATTTTAATATATTATTTAATAAAACGATAATGTTTTACAAGATTACGCTTCACACACGTACGCGGTTCCTAATAATATAATAATATGGAAAACTATAGAGTAACAAGTACTTATACATGATTCTAGTGAAGTGAAGGAAGAAAATCATTCAGGCTTGCAACTAGTTATCTCAGAGGCACAAGGCCCCATTGACGGAACAAAATTGGACTTCATTAGACTTTTAGCACAAGGCCCCATTGTCGAAATAAGCACAAGCTTTTACAAAATACAACTCTAACCCCAAGGGGCCAAGTGTGACCGTATAGGGGGCATTTGGTTCATCTTACAATTGTCATGTATCTAGTCGACTAGTCTTAATTTGTCATTTGCAGCATGAATGTATATTCCAAATACTGTTTTACTCATGAAGTACAGCTCTTGTTTTGGCCTTAAGTACCGCCGGGCCAGGCAGCAAACACTTGAATAGGTCAGGTGTGGTTTGGGTGAGCACTTTGCCATACGCGTACGAACAATATGGATCGCTACTAGTACTAGTCCCTTTCACAGGGGTTAGATTCACATCGGCAAACTCCAGATTTCTGCATGGCTGGTTCTGGTTACATACTAGATTAACGGCCTTGTATCTATATGTTCCACGTATCCCCTTGTACGAAACACCAGATATGGCTATATTCATAGGTCCAGGTGCGGTGCAGTTTGGTGCTTCACCACCGCAGTAGTGTTGGTCTATGACAATTGGAAAGTTCACATTGTTCACTTGAATATTCGAGAACGTTATGTTTGAGACATTGCCAGATCCACCCTGCAACAATATACGGAAATTTAATAATTATATAGTGTATTGTGTATTAGTGTTTATAAACTAGTTATATAATAAGATTGTGAAGTTTGTGGCAAGTACTAATAAATGTACCTGCCATGTCTTTATCCTCACTCCTGACAATGCGTCAGACACACTAGAGTCGTAGACGGATACATCGTGCACGTCTGCTTGTTCCTTGTTTTTGCCCAATCCACCAATGCTAAGCCCGTGCCCTGGCCCGCATTGTATGTTGTGTATTTTGACATCAGAAACACCAGTTAGCATTGCGATACAGTCATCGCCTACAGCGATGGGGCAATGGGAAATTTCAACATGTTGAGATCTTGTGAGGTGGATTCCGTCAGTGTTGGGACTATCTTGGGGAGACGATATTTTCACGCCAGAGATGGTAACTTGTTTGCAGCTATCCACGAAGATGTGAAAAAGTGGACTGTTTTGAATGGTTACTCCGGATAGAGTTACATGTTCACCATCTGAAATTTTAAGAGCCTGCAGTTCAAATTAAAATCAATATGCCGGTCAAGGCCAAAGTCAAACATGTATACATTTGACCAAGAGTACTACTTACATTAGGCCTATTACCGCCCGTTTTCCACCAGGACTGGCCATTTCCGTCTATTGTGCCTTTCCCTTGGATTATTAACCCATTAGAGAAAAATGAAAATAGGATCCATTGAAAATCAGGGTGCTGCCATCCTGATTGTTGCGGAGCCACGATTTTTCCATCCAACTGCAAGAAAATGTAGGCTACAGTTAGAAGGTTTAATTTCAACGAAAAGTGAAGGCATCATTGCGAATCTAGAACTCACCTGGACTGTGAAATTCGGAGAACAAGATCTACCATTGAATTCGATTGTTTGAAGTAGAAATGTGTGCCCTGATGGAACCAACATCACTCCTTTTGTAGCATTACAAACTTGACCAAATGCTCCTAGAAAGGCCTGTGGAGTATTTGGGCAAGAAACTTTCTAGTAAGTGCCAAAACTTATAACTTGGGAATAACATACAATGAGACATATAGAACTGAAAATATAAATTTATAGAGCGAATAACGTGCATGGAAGATTAGTCGCAACATTCTATAATTTTGGCGGGAAAAAAAACAAAAAAAGACTGATTGAATTTACTTTCGAGTCGTCTGCTTCTCCATCTCCTTTCGCGCCAAAATTTAACACATTAAAGATGGCATTTTCTGCCGGTCCTGGAGCTATCGAGTTTTCTCTCAATTGTGCATGTACTCGAGACGTGAAACATACCACAATGCAAGCCAAATATCCAAGACACAACTGCATAAATTTTTTCATGTCTTTTTTTTCTTTTCTCTTTTCTTTTTTTTTTTTTTTTTTTTTGTATACTTGTGTAACAGCCTGTGTTGTTCTCCGATGAGTTCTGATGAGAACAGCTACCACTTATATATGAAAAATAAGGCAGAGGTTTGAACTTATGATAAAAAAGAAAGAAAATTACACACCCTTGACCTCCTATATAAAATTTGGTATGTAATATTATTGCTTGTTAGCCCCATTATAATTTACCAATTTTAACTTTTGTTAGTCATATTTAAATTATTTTTAAACTATAATAATAAAATATATAATAAAATTATATCATGAAAATTGAATATCTATATTTTCACATTATGATTTCATTATGTATATTACCATTCTAGTTTAATAATAATTTATGGTCAATTCAAATATTATTGACAAAAAAACAAGATGAGTAAATTATAGTGGGACTGAGAAGTATTTTTAGAAGGTGGTCTGTATATCTGTTACTTAAATTTCACAAGTCAATGTGAGGTTTAATTTTATTTCTAAATATTGCTAGTATAAATGTAAAAACAATGATGTTATGGTATATTTGTCTATTTGAGTAAATTCTTTTTCCTAATTTTACATTAGAAACTAATTAATGAAATTTCAATAAATGAAAATTATGTTGATGGAAGCAGAGTTTTGAAATTATCATTATCATGAATTCATGATATTGATGATGACTGAGTGCATAAAATAAGAACTTGGCTCTCTTAATTATTAAAAAAAAAAAAAAAAAAAAGGAAACTACATTAACACAAAAAGACCATTTTGAGGAAGAAAAAAATTACTAAGGTTAATAGTACGTATTTCCTAGTGGCTACAACTAAACTCTTGTGACCCACATTTCCATGTTTAGCATCCTGGTATGTATAATTTGGGCACGAACCTCAACTCCTGGCCCGCCCCTGATTGTGATGAACTACCCAGAAAACTTCTTTGAGGCGAACCATGTCAATCAGGACTCGTTTGGTGCGAGCCCTCTCGGCTAACCTCAGCATAAACCACCAGCACTTGCACCAGACGGATTCCCCGTCTGCAAGCAACTTATAGGGGGAGTAGTAACGGTTCGCAGTTCCCCAAATGCTTCCCAGCAGTAAGGATTGTACACCTTTGGTTGCAATTGGGAGGAAGGATTCAACTCTATGGTTGATAATGTTATACCAGCGCATGGCATTGTGTCACTGCACGCGAAGTGGACAGGGCTATTCGTGTATGTTCCCTTTATCGACTGATATGATATGCCTGAAACAGCAACAGCTGATGTCTTGTTAGAGCATTTGCCACCGTTGCAGTAGAACTGGTCTATGATTATCGGGTTCTTTACTTCATATACTTGAATGTTCGAAAACATCACACTTTCTACTGAACCTGAACCTCCCTGCCAAGTCTTTATTCTAACACCATTCATAGAGTTCTGAATAACAGAATTGCGAACGGTGATGTTTGAGACACAGGCTTTGGTACCATCCTTCCCTAGGCTTCCTATGCTTATGCCATGTCCAGGTCCACAGTTTATGTTGTGAACATATACGTACGAGCATCCTGTTTGTATCGAAATGCAATCATCCCCTGTAGGAAAGGTGCATCTCTATGGATTAAAACGTGACTTAATTCGTATTCTGGAGAATATAGCAACATGGAATCATTTTGGATTGAATTAATTACCGCAGGCAATAGTGATCGTATGGATCAGAACATCTTGAGTGTTCTGTAAGTGGATTCCATCTGTGTTGGGACTGTCTCCTGGAGATGAGACGTTTATGTTGAACACTTGGACCCCAGAGCAATTGTCGAATTTGAGATGTGCCTGAGGACTATTTCTTATGGTTATGCCTGTCACTATGGCATTAGTACTTCCATAAAATCTGAGAGCCTGATCAAAACGAGGAACCAGAAGACGAATTACTCCATGCAAATTGACATAATATTCAGGAAGCATCGATCTGTTCGACAGACCTAATGAACATGACAGAGTCAGAAAAGACACTTACTGTTGGTTTAGTGCTTGGCATGTCGACTTTGGGCTCACCGTTAATCTCCCACCAGGGGGAGCCCCTACCATCAATAGTTCCCTGGCCTCTAATTGTTATTCCTTTGAGCTTTTTAAAGTTAAGCCATTCCAACAGACCTGATTTCCAGTCTTGAGGACTTTGGGAAGCAATTATCGTTCCGTCCAGCTACATAACGTTTGGAGAAAAGTAAGAACATGTTCATCACTAGCTAGAGAAAGCGCGCAAAATGTATATACAGTACTAGTTAGTAGTTACACTATGCAATTTTACTTGTTTACCTGGAAAACAATATCCGGGAAGCAATTCTTTCCTGAAAAGGTGATAGACTTGACGAAAAACAACGACCCTGATGGAACGAGAACCGTTGATCCTTTCACCTTGCAAGCATAAGCCCATGCAGCTGCAAATACCTGCAATATTCCAAGAATCTTAGGCCAATCATGTAAAAAAATTCAAGAAACAGTACTTTTTGTTAAGAGTGACACATGAAAGAGAACTTAGGCACTTACACTTGTGTCATCAGCGATTCCATCTCCTTTAGCACCGTAGTTGAGTACATTGAAGTTCGTAGAAGAATTTGTTGCATTACTAGTAGTGTCACTGTCGTTGCGTTTGGAGGGTGTTGGTGCTACATAAGGTGCTGTTGCCTCAGAAGAAACCGGTGAAGGTGCTGGTGCATTATAATTAGGCACCAATACATTAGAAGGCGTTGGTACCTCAGGAGGACACGATGGTGCACTAGCTATAAGGAACCAATATTACATTAGAAGGTGTTGTTGTCTCTGATGGAACTGGCCCGTTCGAAGGTGTTGGAGCTGCCTCAGCCGGAGGACCTGATGAATTCGAAAGAATTGGTGCTTCAGAAGGGACTGATTCAGTTGAAGTGGATGGAGCGTTCCAAGGTGTTGGTGCCTCAGGAGGAACCTGTGATGGTGCTGGTGCATTATAAAACACAAACACATTATAAGGCATTGGTGCCTCAGGAGAAACTGGTGAAGGTGCTGGTGCATTATTAGGCCCCAATATTATATTAGAAGGTGTTGCTGCCTCTGACGGGACTGGCACGTTAGAAGGTTCTAGTGCTCCCTTAGGAGGACCTGATGAATTCAGAACCATTGGTTCTTCGGGAGGGACTGATAGAGCAGAAAGCGCTGGAGCGTTCAAAGGTACTGTTGGTGCTTTAGAAGGGCCTGGTGATTTAGAAGGCCTTTGCACCTTTGAGGGAGCGGGCGCCTTGTAAGGTTTTGGTTGCTTCCTGTGCTTCTGATGAGTTTTGGCATGAATGCAAGACAAGTTATGTGATGAGAGCCACAAGAGAATTACTGCAGTGTAAAGTAGAAAGCTAATTATAGTCCTCATTGTGTGTTTTGGAGTGTGTTTTAAGCTGTTTACTTCTAGTTTGGATGAATGATATATAATCTGTCAGTATATATAGTTGCAGAAACAGAAATGGATAATAATCAAGCTAAGACAATTAATCATACATAAAGTATATAATCATGCATAGAAGTATAGAACCAGTTCACAGAACCATGCAACTACTTAATTATGAAACATTAATTCCAAAAAAAATGATTAAGTAGACTTTTTGTGTAAATTATTGTGTAACTATTTGCATGCTAGATGAGAATTGATTCAAAACATGATTCATATGTTAATTAATGAGCTGATGATTACATAAACAACTCATTGTCATGGACATCAATTCTTTTAACACACTACAAAGATAAAAAGAATCCATTTTATTATTTTCTTAATCACTATTTGTCTGAAAGATAATAAAAAGAAAATAGATTCACTAATTAAGTAATGATGAGAAGTGATTTGTAAACAAGCCACTTTCAAGCATGTCAAGAGTACAAAATCCCAATCTATATCAGTGTGATCACCAGGATGATCTGGAACTGCTAGTTTGTTTTATTGAATCATCAGCACAAATATTCTTTTATCAATATATCATATATTATGAATGTACTTTATTGGCACGAACACACTAGTCACTTTAAAGTCATTCCATTATATTAAAAAAAAGTAGAAGTTAGTTTTACTATAATAAATTTATTTTGTAAATGTTAATAAGGTGGCTGAGTAGTACTAACGTGATTGCTATAGTTAATAATCACTTTATTCTGAGTCACCTTATGGACTTGACCAAGGGTAAGTTTCGTCCCTCTATATACCCCACACCATCGCGACCTGGGGTACCTATAGACAGGGGAGGAGCCAGTGGTGAGCATTGTGGAGTGTCTGCCCCTCAGCAGGAGCGAAGCCAAGAATTTACGTTAACCCGTGCTCAACTCGACTAAAACTAACTAAAAAATGTGACATGCCATTACCCATATGAGTGCATTTTTTTGCCAAAATTGCAGTTTTGAGGACACATAATTAATAATGAACAAGAAAAGTACAACAAATAATTCGTACACAAAAGAAAAAAGAAAAAAAAGACCATACTCCCTACATTAAAAGCTTAAAACCTGTTGATGCACCATTTAAATAGGGAGATTAATTAATAAAGGTGCAAAGCATAATCAATTTAGCTATATAGTCCAATGTTCACCGTTTGGAGAAATATACTCCCTCCTACTTTTTTTTATTGTTGTTTCACATATTTTAATACTTTATTCGATTCATTGATTTTTTTAAAATAATATATTAATTACAAATTATTATGATATTTGAACCAATACTAAACCTCTAAATGATATATAACTCATCAATAAGTTTTTTTTCAAATGCAAAATGATAACTATTTTTAAATAGTAAAAAAATTTAAAAAACATCTATTAATATATATAGATGCATCTATGTACAAAGATTTGTCTATGAAAACAAGTAATATGTGAGACAAATGATGGAAAGTTAGGCAAAGAAATGCAATAAACCATACATTTTCAAGTTTGCAGTATTAAAAAAAAAAAAAAAAATTTAGAATTCCAACCCGTGCCAAGCACGGGGTAGATAAATTAAAGGGCAGCTTCGCCCCTGCCCCTTAAAATTTTTCCCCTTAAAATTTAAAGAAGAAAATTTTTTTAGCTAATATTTTTTTATTTTAGTTTTTCAGAATTTGAGCTCTGGAACCTCCGAACTAAACTTATATATATATATATATATGTAATTTGCCCCTTCCCCATCCAAACTTCAAATTCTGGATCCGCCCTTGCTCGGAATGATTTTTTATTTAACATACTCGAATGGAGATATATGAAATGAGAGTACGTACAAGTATGGCTGCTTTAATTACCTTGTGAGGTTTTATATAAGGAAAAATGAAGCTAGAGCAACATGCCATGTGGATTTGGGCATGGACGTACGTAACTTCAACTTAACAAATTAGGCCTGAATCTTATGAATGGATCAGATAAATTGAATGTTTGTTTAACTACTTTAACATTTTTTATGGTTTAATACTTTAATACGGATTTGTTTGCTCCTTAATTAACAATGTACTACCATAGTCAATGGAGTACTTATTACGTTCATCAGTTATCCAGAAATCATGCAACAGCTTTTGGGATTGATTTTTATGCGGAAATGTAAGAATCCATTGGTCTTGAACTTGACGATGATCGAGAATAATGTGCTTTTCTTTTTTCTGATTTCTCATGATATTAATAAGCTGGCGTGGCTGTTAGGCCCTATCTATCAGAGAATTAATTAGATAGTTGAGCTCCATATTGCTACTCTAATAGAGGCTCAAGGGCTCAAGAGTTGAGATCAAGCTCAACTAATTTTTTTTTTTTAATTCTATTATCTTACTTGAGTGTGAGTTTGAACTTTGAAGTGCATGATTTTTTTTTCTTTCTTTCGATTTCACAACTTTTACGTTGTTTTAAACTTTTTTTCGTTTTTTTATTTTATAATTTTCTTTTTTCTTACTATTCATTGTTCTTTACTTTACTTTTATTATTTTTCTTATAATTAATATATAAATTATAATTTTTGCAACTTTTTTTTTTGTAGTATGTTTATTGTTTATTGTTTAACTTTTAATCTTTTGTCTTCTCCATCGATTGTGATGAACATATATATACTAGTACATCAACTTCGGTTCCGTCCATTTTTTTTTATTTTTTTTGGTTTATTATTCTATTTTCATTTTTTCTTTTTTATGTTTATTACTCAATTTTTCATAGTTAATATTCATAAATAAAGAATATAAAATACAATTTGTAAAATAAACCATTACATTATATAATTCTTATTATAAAAATTCTATTAAATAAAATATTACTTGTAATATTTATTGCATTCCGAAGTATTTTATAATTTATATGATGTTTTAAAATGAAATGAATAATAAATTTATAAAAAGATTAATTAGGAAAGAAAAGGATTAAAGAAAATAATAATAAAATAAATGAAAAATGCGGGATCAATGGAGATCAACTGTTGGAGTATGTTGAAGTGGTTGGGGATTAAGTTAGTGGAATGTTGGCGTGACACAGTTGAGCTCCACTTTTTAGCTCAACTGTTGGAGAAGGCCTTAGCATGTGTTAGCTTGTCGACCGCACATGACCTTTAATTTTCGGGGGCCTCTAATTTTTTTGTCCATTAATATAATAAAATGTAAATGTTTTTAAATTTTTTAGTTTATATTAATAATAATAATTTGATGAAGCATAATTCATATTCACACGTGAATGAATAAAAGAAGAAAAATGCATTTAATTAAAAATTAATATTGTGTTGCGTAACATTTCTATTTACGATATTCTAAATAATTTATTTAATAAATTATAAAGGCCCATTTTTTTAGAATAAAAAATAATTATTTTATTATTTTGAACCTAAATTTTTAATTTGGCACGGGACCTCCGAAATCTCAAACACGCCCCCTGTTAATAAGTTAATAAGTGTACTACTTCAAGATGTGCCCGTGATACTAGTGATACTTTGGAGTAAACCATGTTTTTCATCTTTCATTTCTAAAAACTGATTTCAAATTCTATAGCTTATTTCTAAAATATGAGGTCATGAATCATGATTAATGACAATGGATTTACATTTTATTTTTTAGATATAGGTATGTTTCTTCACTTAAAAAAAAAAAAAAGGATACGGGTAAAGCAGATAATCAAATTACTATCCAACTCTATCCAATTCTATTCCAAAACATTAATTCTTAAACATAGGGCGGGGTCGGGCGGGAATTGCGGGATTTTGGAATTTCGGGATCGGGATAATTTTTTCACGTCCCAATCCCATCCCAAATAATGTCGGGATTTTTCGGGATTGGAATTTCGGGAGTCGGACGAAAATTCGGGTGTTCATTTGTATATTTTGTATATTCTATTTTTTGTACCGGTTTCATTATAAGTAGTACAATGAAAACTTGTCCATTGAATTAAAATTAAATATAGCAATTGAAACATGGCAGCAAGTCATGTACTCGCAATTAAAACACCTGAACACAATCTTGTCGAGCAAACTAGGCCTATCTCATCATGCAATACATCAACATATTACATACTACGTGACTACTAACATACAGTACTCACCTGAAAATTTAGGACTTGGTGTGGAAGCTATAGGTTGAATTACAAGCTAGTCTTGCTGAGTTGTCGTCACACCTCGCTTTGGGATGAAAGAAGCTAGGTTTTTTTACTTTCTAGGTCAAGGTCTCGTGTGTGTGTGTATATATATAGTCCCGTTCGGGATCCCGAATCCCATTCGGGAGACAAAGTCAATCCCAATCTCGTCCCACATTTTTATATGGAAATTCGGGAAATTTTCCAAATGGGATCGGGATTGGGATATTCGGGAAATTCCCGATCGAGGAAATCCCGTACCAAACCCCCATCCCTACTTAAACATGTAGTACTAGTGTACTACTATCCAACTCATGTACATAATATTATAATGGTTAAGTTTCGGATAGAATACTTATAAAAAATTATAGACTTAGCCAAAAGCTAGTCTAGCTAAGTACAACTCCAAAATTTTGTTACAGTCTTAAACTCTTAAACTTAAAAGCTAGTTTGACCAATAAAATCGACTTAAACTACAAATTCTAACACATCTAAAATCTTTTTAATAATACTATTTGATGAAATTACATAAAAGTCCTTTCGTAATGCATTTTTATTAGTAATTCTTTATGTCTAACAAATATTTACTAATTGTTTTCTGGATAATTTATGAGTAATTTATAATTAAAATCAATTTAAAAAAGTTATTATTATTGTAATTTGTAACGTTGTGGTCTGTGATAAAGATTCTGACATCATTAATAAAGATTTGAAAGTACCACTAAAATATTATTTCTCCCTTTATAGAAATTACTACTATGTGCTATACAGCTGTCAAATAAATGGTAAGGTGAGACACCCCTTAAATGCTTACTCCAGCTTGCCCATTCTCAACTTGCGCGATTGCAACTACTTGCTACCTAATTTTATCACCAATTTTTACACAAAAAGTATTTTTAAACTGATCGTCAAACTCAGTCAACGCATTATTCACTCGCAATTGTTAAATATTACCCACTTGGCGCGTAGGTTTATGAAAAATTACCGTCATAGCCGAAGTGAAAATTACATCAACACATCACTACCCAACAAACAAAAAGTGGTAAATTCACCGTGCTTGTTGTGGAAGAGAGAATCTCTCACCTTTTATCGTCTCTTCTCGTCAGCGAAAAAGATCGCCCAGGTGCTCTCTCGTTTCCGTCATCGATCAATCGATTGTCGGTGAAATTAAATCTGTGTATTTACATTTTACTCTCTGTGTGCGTAATGTTTGTGTTTGTGTTTCATTGTAGCACCGATTTTGTGTGTTCGTTTACGGCTCGTGTTTCTCATTTGAAATTAGGTTTTTTTTTTTTTTGTGCATTGTCGGTGATTTAGTGGGTAATCTGATTTTGAGGTGATTCTGTGACTCTCGGTTTGAAGTTTTGACGGAATTTGTGGTTGTGGATTTTGTGCTGGAGTGTTTGGTTTGAGTAATTCAGTGATGCCAATAACGATTGGTTTTGTATAATTTCTTCTCATGCTTGACATGAGTGAAAGAAATTATCGAGCTTAGGTTTCGTCTCTGATTGGCTGAACTTTGTTGTATTTATGAGTTTTATTGGGGTTAAGCTGACTATTTGTTGATTAAGGAAAGATGGGATGGTTGTGATATGTTAATGTGTACTGAGTACTGACCTTAGTTGTTTGGTCAGAGTTGTTTGAGTTCTTAAAATGGGAAATGAAGTAGTGTCAATTGTTGAATTAAAGAGTTACACTTGCTCTTCATAATACAATAGACATCCTTGTTTCGAACATTCTCTGTATTTCTGATTGACATGAGTGAAACTTTCGAGGCGAGAGCTTAGGCATCTTCTATGATCATCTGAACTTTGTTGGCTTTATGAGTTTTATTGGGGTTGATATGACCATTTGTTGATTAAACAAAGAGTTCTGATATGCTAATGTGTAGTGTACTGAGTGAGTACTGACCTAGGTTGGAGTTGAGTCTGTTCTTAAAATGGGAAATGAAGTAGTGTGAATTGTTGGATTACATCAACATTATTCTTCCGGATATTCTTTGTATTTCTGATTGAAATGAGCTTTATTGTTGAACAGGTGGGATATCTTGGAAATGAAGATTGAGGAAGAACTGGTAGGTGTTTTTATTTCAGTTTCCTTTTTAGCTTCGCTTTCTGTTATTATGTTATGTGCCATTAATGGCCTTTGGTACTGGGTTTAGCTTCATTTTACTTATGTGGCTGCAATATGCTTTGTAGGACGGAAATGCCTCTGGTGAGGATAGCTTTGATATTGATTGGACCACGGATGAAGACGATGAAGCAGGAACAAAAGTAGAAGTTATGGCTAGCAATGGGGAGGTAGTTGTTTCTTATTGTAATGGATGTTAAACTGTTGCTAGACTATACTAGTACCTATGTTTACCCAAGTATGCAGTGCCAGTTACTTTGTAATTTTCCTTTGATTTCCACAATTATGTTGTGTTTAGCCTTCGTGCAGCTTTGGTTCAGAACTTCAGAGTTCTGATTAAACTGATAGAAGATAAGAAAAAAGAAAAGAAAAAAAACTCCTGATAGTCTCAGCCTGGCAATGGTAATTTATTATTTCCGTTATCTCGGTCTGAGAGATTGATCAAATGAGCACTTGAAACCTGGAAAAAGGAGTGCCAATCTAGGTTGTTTTGTTTATACTTGTATCTGATATTTTCAGCCATTGTGCTATTTATGTGACATTTGGTAAAATAGAGAGGTGAACTGAGAGTTGTGGGAAATTCATATGTCCTCGTTTGATTGTTAACAAAAAATGAGAATATTGCTAATCCTTGGCCATAAAACTATAAAATTCCACGAGTAATTCCTTCTCAACCTCCAAATGTGACCCAAACAATGAGTTTCCTTTGCATTAAACTGAAGATAGATAATAATCATGTTGGACATTCTATATGTTAATTTGAGTATGTAGACTCTGTTATATTGACACTAATTTACTAGCGTGGCTCTTTTGGGCATAACATTAGAGTATGGTGCTCTCCTCCATGGATGGTAACACTTGGTATGCAGCAGTTACCTTAGCAGCCAGATTTTTCATTCTAGTTATGTTTTTATGTACTCCTCTATGATCAATGCTAGTACTTCAACAAATGTAAAGTTGGTGGTTCACCTTTGTGGTGTGTTGTCTTGTATTTTTGGTTTAATTAAGTAACTTCATTTTGTGTATCCAGTCAAGCTCATCAAATGCTGTCTCCAACTCCAATTTGGTCCAGAAGTTTATTGACATGAAATTTCGCAAAGAACTGGTCTTGAAAGTCATCAAGGAAAACGGTACACACTCTAGTATATGTGCCAATGATTTATTTGATCGAAGCAACTAAGGTTGCCAATACATCTTGGTTCTTAATGCAGGAGAAGGAGACCCGAACTTAATACTCAGTGTTCTCTTATCGGATTCAGTAAGTAATGCATTGGACCTTCTTTTAACATACAAAGAACTAGAATCTGTGTTTTTATGCGCAAGTATTGCGTGCATGCATCTTATTGCATTGCCATCTCAATCCCTCTTAGCAAATTGGATGATCCTTTTCCATTAGTTTTTGCATGTCATCTTAATCACTTTTTTCTTCATAAGGTTTCTAACTTATTCATACTCTTTGCCGCGTAACACCTGCATCTATCATGAAGCAGACTATAATAATCAATCACTGCACACCTATGGCAGTTTCCTTTGTGTTTGCATCATTGTTTGAGCTTGAAAATATGCCTCTTGTTTGAGTAAGCGCTGGACTTTTCTGGCTTTCATAGAAATTTGGTCCATACGAGAACCAAGTGAGGTAGGAGAGTTGCCTAGCTTTATTAGTTCTTTTGCCTCTCTCAACTTGTACCTATGTAAAAACAAAGTGTCCTAGATTTGTATCTGTTGTTAGTTGCAGCATGATTATATGTAGAGAAAATTGTATTATATGCTTACAGATGAAAGTGGGCCGTAGTTTTTTTATATTGTTTTTTTTTTTTTTTTTTTTGTACCAGCCTTTTGATAAAATACTTCAAATTTCAGATGGTGTTGGGTGCTTTGTAGCATCAAAGTGGGTGCCTTCTAGAGTTTCCCTCGTGTCATGTATATTTAATTTTGTTTGAGTTCCTGGTGTTCCTTTACATTATGAATCATGGCTATTGCCATCAGTATATGTGCGCATGATGGTGCTCAAAATGACACTTTTCTTGTTTAAAGACGCCAATTTTTTGTCCCCCATGCAATCATTTGTCTGAAATGACTTCATTTTCTCAGTTTGAGACATCAGACTATTTTTTAACCACATAAAATTTTTGAAGGGTGGTCACTAATTGCTGTATAATTGGTTAATTCTCGTAAATATGTTTCTGATTAAGGTAATCATATGCCTTTTGTTGCATATTTTAATGTAAACAGACTCTGAGAATGGTCTCAATACCTTCTGTGTAACATATGTATTAATTTGAGTCTGCATTTTGGTAAAAAAAAATTCGTCTTGCTAGTCAAGCAGCGCCTTTACAATCTGCATATATTTTTCAGGCTACAGAAGATTCTGCGTGTCTCTCTACTGGGTCACCCCTACAGCAGTTGAGCGAACCTCAACGACAGCAGAGCCTTAGTTCTGATCCGAGTTCATCAGATTACAATGAGAATCTTCTGGATGATTTTTCAGACTTTGATGACTGGTCTGAAGATGAAATGGTGGTATATGATTTTTTTTCTCATCTTTTTCTAAAACTAAGTGATGCACTATGCTATATATGCATGCTTCAATATCTCTATCTCTCCCCCCCTCCCTTTCTTCTCTCGGGGTAACCACTAACCACTCGCCGTGGAACTGATGAAAAGTCCATCCTCTTTTCTAAAACCAAGTGATGCACTATGCTATATATGCATGCTTCAATATCTCTATCTCTCTCTCCCCTCCTCCCCCCCATCTCCCTCCCTTTCTCTCGGGGTAACCACTAATCACTCGCCGTGGAACTGATGAAGAGTCCATCCTCTAAGTGATGCACTATGCTATATATGCATGCTTCGTGAACATAAGTGTGAAGTCATTAATATGTATCTGCTACCGTATATGAATCACCAGAACACATGACCTGCAATGTTGATGAAAATAGTAAAAGTTGGAACAGTTCAGGTGATCTTGAATTGATTAATCTAGTGGGCAAGAACTTCGCTTTGCAAGTTTTATATTTGACGCGGAAGACTTTTCTCCTTATTTTGATGAATGATCCATCTATTTGCAGTATATTTTCATAATGCTCTGGGTTTTTATTACCATTGTTACCCCATTCCCCTATTTTGACTTTAATAATGAACTTTCATTTAGAAACCCTCAAATTTCATTTCGGAGAGGCATAAGAGGTTGTTATCCATGGAAAAGACGGGAACTTTGTCCGAGGAAGAGCATAAGTTGCTGTCATTAGCTAATATGGGGTACACCATTGAAGAGGCTACATTAGCTATAGAGAGATGTGGTATGTGCCGCTTTGCTTTCCTATTTCTACTGCTCTTGTTTCTGCTGTATATGCCCCCATTTGAAAATATATCCTTCTTTTCTCATATATTCGATTACGTAGGTTGATGGTAACTGATTTTAGAACATTTTAGTTATCCTCATGACCATTGTATTCTAATATACAACTGTAGTATCAGATTGCATATTTCACTCTCATGCACATATGTTTGTAATTTATTGTATTTCAGCCTGTTTGATTATGTGCATTATCTTAGCCACCATTCATTAACTGATTATTAACAAATAACTGTCCATCATGTTTGTTGATTATTATACATTGAAAATTCTAGCCTACATGGTTAACTTACTAGTCACTACCTGGTTATTTTGTTAAGAAATAATATTAGATCTGGGAAATGTTATGATACTATACATAATCTTAATGTTAACGAATAAAACTGATATTTAGAGGAAATTAAGGATGCATTTCTGTAGATGGTGTCTTTGATAATATACATATTCCCCTATCTGATTGATGTCACCTAAATAATATTTGCCACTTTTCTGAAACATGCTCTACTCGTATAGTATATTCAACAAAATTATATGCATATGTAGGAATAGTATATATCTGGAATGTCTCATCTATTCATAGTTATCACGAATTATTTAACTTTGTTATAAACATTGCTGGTTGGGAGCTGCATGATAAAAACTCAAAAGCATCGAAATTAACATTACCCGGATCAGCTTGTCATGGCATGATGAGTAACCTTAAAATTGCTTCTTGTTCTTACATTGTAGGACCTAATTCATCAGTCGCAGAATTGACTGATTGTATACTTGCTGCTCAATTGTCAAGGGAAGCAGATATATACCTGCCTGAAGACAACCATATGGTTAGCTTTTTCTTAGTTTATTCAATAAAACTGTGCTGATATTTTTCCCATGTACTTGCTATTTACACACAGAGTTTCTTACAGCCTAGGCATAGCAATGGAAATATGAGAAGTAAGAAGAGAAAGTTCCCTGCCTTATCTAAACCGAGAAATGTTGAAGAGGAAATGTGTCGGCTTCCTAATCCAATGATAGGATATGGCGTGCCATCGATGCAATCTGAGCATATCAAACGGCCTATACCTGAATCAGTGCAAGGTCCGCCCTTCTTCTACTACGAGAATGTTGCCTTGGCACCTAAAGGGGTGTGGGATACCATTTCTCGATTCCTTTATGAAATCGAGCCTGAGTTCGTCGATTCGAAGTACTTCAGTGCCACTGCACGGAAAAGGGGTTACATTCACAATCTTCCCATCGAAAACAGGTTTCCTCTTGTTCCACTGCCTCCAATGACCATATTTCAGGCCTTCCCATTGTCGAAAAAGTATTGGCCGAAATGGGACCCAAGAGATAAGATGAACTGCATTCAAACAGCCCTTGGGAGTGCAAAACTGTCCGAGAGAATTCGGAATGCGCTTGAGAGGTTCAGTGACGAAGAAGAACCTCCAGATTCTGTGAAGAAATATGTACTCGAGCAATGTCGCAAGTGGAATCTGATATGGACAGGAAAAAACAAAGTAGCTCCCCTTGAGCCTGATGAAATGGAAACTCTCTTGGGTTTCCCAAAAAACCACACCAGAGGTGGCGGCATTAGCAGAACAGATAGGATCAAGTCACTCGGGAACTCCTTTCAGGTTAGCATTTCCTTTCCTTCAGTTTTATTTTGCAACTGAATCTACCTATCTGTTTTGTTAATGTTGATATTTTTCAACTCGTGTTCAAAATCCTTTTCCTACTATAGAAACACACGTACGGGTTACTTAAGTTAAGGTGCCTAAATTAATCCAAATTCTGAAGTTCGTACAATCTCTTAGGTTTTCTGAACCCTTTATGATCTAACCTCATATCACAGACCACAATGAGTTACCATGGTACAAGAACAAGGCTGCAAGTATTTCTTAATATGGTTGGAGCTGAACTTAACCTTGTGAAGTTTCACTTGAGCACAGACTAAACACATATCAGACCAGTGCCTTTGATGATATAGGGATTTTCGTTGTCTGAGTTGTTTTAACATTAACCGAGTTTAGACTTTAAAACAGATCTCTGTGCAAGAATATTTTTTGTCTCGTTTTAGTATTGAATACACTGAATTATGAACGATGGAATGATAAGGAGATGAACACTTTCGCGATGATTTGTTGGGCTTGAATCCATTCAAAACTTTCTGCTTGTTTTGTAGAAATACTTCTCTATGGCTAAATTATCATCATTATGTATTCCATGGATAATAGTAGACCACAAGTGCACCTATTGGATTGTACACATTGATGATGCAAATTTCATAACACAGAAAATTATATTTTCAAATGGTTACCGTATGTTTGGGGAGTCTAATAGTTTGTATTTTGTTGTATCACTTGGATTTATTGTTGTCTTGTGTATCTGTACGGGCATGTAAATTTAACTAAGTGGCCTGTTTATGAGTCGCATACGTCTAGGTAGCAGTATAGTCTCTGTCTGGACAGTTTGGAGAAATTTGAAACTGAATTGTTAGGTGTGCTGTTTATGTCAACTTTATATGATTATTACAGTTTTGATGGATAAATTAAATTTTTTACTTGGTCCGTCCCTGCTAAAGCTTCCCATTTGATTTCGTTGACCTTTTTTAGTATCTATTTGACTCCGAATTAATTCTAAATCATACCGGAAAATCAATATTTGAACTTTTATTATGAACGTGCAAATCTTATATTTTCATAATATAATTTTCAAAATTACTTTTTCGATATGAATTAGAATTAATTCGGAGTCAAAGAGAGACTAAAAAAAGTCGACGGAGGAAGGTATAAGGTTAATGCACGAAGTGATTTAGTGAAGTGCAAGTTTCCTTTTAGTATTCTTAAATCTTAAGCTGATGGCTTATTAAATTTTGGCACCTAGACATTAGTTTGTTTCTGACACGATCGATATTTGGCTGTGAAAATTAACGTAGGTGGACACTGTGGCATATCATTTGTCTGTTCTAAAGAAAATTTTCCCCGATGGTGTGAATGTTCTCTCTTTATTTTCTGGTATTGGTGGTGGTGAAGTTGCTCTCCACCGCCTTGGGATCAAGCTGAAGAATGTGGTTTCTGTTGAGAAAACCAAAGTGAACCGGGACATTGTGAGAAGCTGGTGGGAGCAAACAAATCAGTCTGAAGACGCGCACCTGATTGATTTTGATGATGTTCGACGAGTTGATGACGATGTTTTAGGGAGCATCATAAGCACCATAGGCCCTATTGATCTGGTTATTGGGGGAAGCCCGTGCAATAATCTTGCAGGTAGCAACCGGGTCAGCAGAGATGGCCTGGAAGGAACAGAATCATCGTTGTTCTATGAATACTTCCGTATATTGGACTCTGTTAGAACCATTATGGGTAGGAGGTCATCATCTTCAGTGTAGTTATCCCGAGAATGTAATGTGCTTTATCATGAACTTGAGTAGAGACTTGATTGCTGCAAATAATTTATCTAGGATGAACTCGGGGTTTGCTAACTAATCGTGTTGTTTTGGAGGTGACTCCATTCTTGTTCAAGAGTTTGAGACTTTCCAAATCTTGTTAATCTTTGGCAGGTAGTAGGTCTGTAAGTTGAACCTGGGAAATAAATGTTCGAATATCTTTGGTTTAGGATGTTACTATCGAGTGGTGTTTGAAACATTATGAAGTATATATATTGTCTAGTGTCTCTGTATCCAATTTAGTTCTTACATTCTGCTATCTACTTATTATGATTGTAGTATGAGGTTTCCCAAATGCAGATGTACTTCCATGAAGTTTTATAATGGTACGGCAAACTAGCTATTATTTCAACCAAAACCAATCATCCATGAAACTTGTTTTGAACTAAAGAGTAAGAGGAACAGCAATATGGCCTTTAAAACAATTCAACCACGATTAACAAATAATTTAGAATACTAGTACTCCTGATGAACCTAGATATATAATCCTAATAGGCCTAAACTATAAATTAGGTTGAGATAACATAACATAAATAAGCATATATGTGGCTTGAAATGCTAAAATCTTGAAATGCTAAAATTCGATCTGTCTTTGGATACTAGCTTGGCCCTTTAGGCTCTAATGTCCTATCATTCATTTATCCCCAATCCCCAATTAGAAAGAAAAAAGAAAAAAAAATGTCATTGAATTTATATAGGCAATGAAGATCAAAGTCCACCGATTGAAGCAACAATCATAGGAGAAGTACATGAGGCCTCTCGATCCAACACAAACCGCATTGAGATTCGTGGTGCACGAATAAGATAAGACGCTATCAAAACAAAGTTAAAGCTCAATCAAACCCTAAATAAACAGACATTTTGTCAATATTCAATAACCCGAATAAGCCTAAACTATGAACCAGACTTAAATAACATAAATAAGCCCAAATACGTGGCTTGAATACTAAAAGCAGGTCCGTCTTGGACTCTTGGGATAAGCTTCACCCTCTATCCCATCTTCTATCATGTTAATAGCACACCAAATTTAGGTAATTTACCTTCTCGAACACTACAAATTACATGCAATTTGAGATTAAATTAGATATTATACTTTGTGGAGGAGTAAATCGTTACAATTACATAACAAAATGTTTGGGTACTACAGTAGCTAACTAAGATATTGGGTTTGCAACTTGGTGAATGATACCCAAACAAATCCCTCAAACCGGGGCTCCAAAGTCGGTGACGATATAGGCAAATTGTTGTGGGATATACCAATATACTTTAGTTGCCATGTGTTAATAAATTTAAGCTTAAGCTACGGGCTTTGAAGACGGGTCTGTTTCTAGCTTGGAAAAATGAGATATCCCAGAACAATAATACAAACATATTCTCTTCTTTTTTTTAAATGACAAATATTACAATTACTTCTACGCTACTACTATACAATATCTTAAACCAACTTATATCTATTCACACTGAAACCGTCTTATGTCTCCGCGGAGGATCGAACCATGCACTTCTCCTTCACTATCCTACCTCCATTCCGCTACACAACATAACTCACAAAAACATATTTTCTTCAGCTTGTGCAAATAGTACAAGAGGATTCAGGGGATATGAAAGGTCTCATTTTGAGAATTGTACGGAGCTATTCTGTTTTCAGGATTTTAGTTAACCTAAACGATTGATTAAAGAATACATAACCTGTAACTGAATCGACACATGAACAGATCAAGAATTTTGAAGTGATAGCTACCTACCACTCCAACGTTATTGGAGCTAATCCATAACCAGTACGAAGAATCACTCTCAATGATCACATATACAAACAAGACGAAACGTGGCATTCATGAAACGTATAACAAGCATAATCATACCAATGTTACCGTTATTCTTGTATTGGTGCACAAATTCGATCCCAATAGTTAACAAACGATGGCGCCTAAATTTGATTCTTACATTAATTAGAATTTAACTAATCTATCTGTAACCGAATATACACATGGTAAGATAATTAATTTAAAATAATAGAAGTATTTTTTTTTTGTACCACTCCCACGTTATTGGAGCGTATCTAGAACCAGTACGGAGAACCACCAACATTGATCACATAAACAAACAATATAGAAATGGCGCGAAGTATGTCGCGCCAAAAATCTCGATTTGATAATAGTTTTCAACATACCAACAATATATTCGAACTAAAATCACCCCATAGACAGAGTAAATAGTTAGTGGATGGGTAAAAAGCAATACACTATATAGTGAAGTGCTATGATATATGCAGGGGCGAACGCAGAAATTTCAGTCAGGGGGAGCAACTTTTACTTAAGGAAAGGAAGTTACGTGCTATAAGTTCATCATTTTTTCGAATGAAAAAAAAATTATTTCATTTATTTTTAATTTCCATGTGATTATGATAAATTAATATTTTTAGAACTGAAGCGAGTACATGGATGTAATGAAATAAATAATGAGCAACTCTTATAAAAATCTTGATTTTCTAAATAATAGTAAGAAAATTTACACCTCATTAATATAATTAGGCGAGTATGCTCAGTGAGAGGGACATTGTGTTTCCTCATGTTAAAAAATATTAAATTTTACGAGAATTTCACATGAATAATTAAATACTTGTACTTTTTTAAAGAAACTCATCGAGAAATAAATTAATATACATATTATTCAACAAATTTAATCAAATAAAAATAACATCATTACATCAGAGTAAATAGGTATTCATGTAAAATAATCTAAGTTAAAATCAATATAAAAAAATAAGTAAGATAGTGTTTAAATATTAACGGATTACCTATAACATCCTGATCTTGTTACTATTTTTGATATATATTAAACCACTTTCATTTTAAAAAATAAAACAAAATCATAAATGTAAAAAAGAAAAGAAAAATAAAAGTCTTAAGTCGAAAATATTGAGAAAAGGGGGTTTTGAACCCGAATCTCTCGCATAAAACTATCAATTCCTTACCACCAAGACACAAACACATATCTGTAAACCACCAAGACACAAACGCATATCTGTAAAGTAGTTGCGGATTTAACATTATATAAAAACACAGATATAAATTTTTTAAAAGGACATATTAATAATTTCAAATGAAAAATCCCGGGGCAGTTGCGCCTCTGTAGCTTCGCCCCTGGATATATGCTCATATGCAATACTTTGGATAAATAAAATTATTACTACCACCTAGGGTTGACCGGTTGAGTTAATTTTACAGTTTAGTAAAATAGTATCAAATCTGATGATAAAAAAAATTACTAAACCTTATTTCGGTTGGCGTATAAATATCTCTGGTCCAGGTTTTGTGTCATTTGCTCACGCTTCTGTTTTCTCGGAAGCTCTTATTTCTCTCTCTTTCTCTCTTGTAAACCTCATTCATCATATATTCTCTTCTGGCTGCTATTTCAGGAGATATAGATAGATAGAGAGAGAGAAAGTGAGCCTGAAAGCAGAGGAGCATTTCTCTCTGACCTTCCCGTGTTGGAAAAGCGACTTTTGAACGGTACGATTTGTCCACCTTGCCCTAATTTTTTTTTACCTTTTCCGATAAGTATCTGCTTGATCTGGAATAAGCTCAATTGATAGTCTTTAACTGTTGTTGTATGTTTATTAGGGTTGATTGTTGTCGAATTCGTGTTTTAGGTTTCAGATCGGGCTTTTTTTTGCTCGATTTTGCTTGGTTGTATCGGTTTTTGTTTGTGATTTGTACTGTTTTGTGAATGCATGTGGATTTACTGGTGTTTTTGTTTGGGGAAAGTGGTCTGTTTGTGGTTTTGTATGTTTGAGTTTTGTAGAATGACTCGTTTTGAGGATTTTGTGGATTCTACCAGAGTTTTCGACGGTTTGTAGTTTTCAGCTTCCATGGTTGGTTTTTCTGTTCAATGTGTGTTTGTTATGTTGTTATAGAGGTTTGTTTGTGGCTTTGAGTGCCCGACTGTTTGTGTTGTTGGCGACTGTGCTACAGGTTTTAGGATTTTGTGAATTCTACTATAGTTTTCGAAAGTTTATAGCTTGCGTGGTTGGGTTGCCTGCAGTTCAATATGTGATTGTTAGCTTGTTATATAGGTTTGTTTGTGGCTTTTGTGGTTTTGAGTGTCTGATTTTGTGTTATTGGTGACTGTGCTACAGGTTTTTATGGCTGCTACTGCAACTGCTACTGCCTCGGGTGGCATACGTTATGCTCCAGAGGATCCTACGCTGCCGAAGCCATGGAAAGGGCTGGTTGATGGAAAGACTGGTTATCTTTACTACTGGAACCCGGTGACCAACTCAACGCAATATGAAAGACCTAGTGCCTCGGTGTCTGCGAACAACAATATGCCATCGCACAAACCGTTGAGCTCATCTGTCGAAAAGTCTCCGGTGCGACGCCACAACAATGATGATGCTGAAAAATATAATGGTGGGTCTGCTAATGATTCATCTGGAGGTGGAGATTATCAGTATCAGGTAGTCCTAAAGGTCTATTTTATGATTCTTTAATTCCATTCTGGTTGTGTGGTGGGAACCAGGAAAATGCTTATTTGCACATTGTTGAATGTATACTATTCTTTAGGAACTAGGCTGCATCATGCTTTTACTTGCTTTGAACCAAAACTATTGCTATTTTCTTTATTGTAACCATTTTGAAAAGTATAGAGCATGACTAATCCAATATCAAAGAAAATTATTCATTCATTATGTTCTTTCAACCTGCTGGAGTTTATGTTTAGGCATCTCAATGAGCCTGGCTTAAACTAATAATGTGGGTAGTGGGTACGGGGATCTATTTTAATTAGTATAATCTGTGTTCATTTTATATGTCCAGTGAACTGATTATTCCTTTTCTTCTGTGAGCTATATCAGAGTACAAAAAGCAGATCAGATTATGCTCAGAAGGAGCCAGATGTGAAAGCCAGTGCTGTAATTGTACCACCAGTTTCTAAGGGTCCAGATGCTGGTTTGTCTGCTGATGTATATCGCCGTAAACATGAAATTACTGTCTCGGTATGCATCTCTATCATTTGATACAATTTGAAATCCAGTCTCTACTTTGATTGTTTTGTGGTTATATCTTCTTATTATTACTTTCTTGTACTCCGGTGAACCCTGATGTTATTGTGCCGGATCTGTTTATCTGTGTCATCCTATTTTCTTAAATTCTAATTTTGTGGTTGCGTTACACTTTGCCAGGGGAATAATGTGCCGGCTCCTTTCACTTCATTTGAATCCACTGGCTTTCCTCCAGAGATTTTGAGGGAGGTATGGTATTAATTAGTCCGTTTATCGCATGATTCCTAGAAACACGTGTAAGCCTTCGAGTCAAATAGTGCCATTTTGCTAAGTTTTAATTGCATTAGACATTCATTTTGGAGAATAAAGTGCTCATGCTCAGTTGTTTCCATCTGTACTTTTGTCGCAGGTGCGATATTTGCTCCATGGAGGAGCTAAATGTCGTACACTGTGCTGCCTTCCTGTTGGGCGTTGCATGTATTTGGAGCGCCCCTGTTGGTGGACCAATATATTTGAAGGGCTTCCCGAATTATCCAAGTTTGGGTGGACTTCTGTTGGTACCATTCAGTCTGCCTCTTGGTCTGTATAGAAGAAGAGGCGTCCTCCTACTATTTGCTTGCATAAGCAAGCAGTGTCTGCCATCAGTGGAGGATGATGCTTCTTCTTTCCGCGGCCACTTGCTTGAAAGAAGTCTATGATAAACTTTTGAGGCACCACTCGTGCTAATTGGTGTGTCGATGCTTTGTTTCATTTTCCAGGTCTATCAGGCTGGGTTTTCTTCCCCTACCCCGATACAAGCTCAGTCATGGCCAATTGCTATACAAGGACGTGATATAGTGGCTATTGCTAAGACTGGTTCAGGGAAGACTCTGGGTTACTTGATGCCAGGATTTGCTCATCTGAGACAACGGCAAAACAATCCTAGAATGGGTCCAACGGTTTTGGTACTCTCACCAACAAGAGAGCTGGCAACTCAGATTCAAGATGAAGCTGTGAAATTTTTTAAATCATCTAGGGTTGCTTGCACGGTATGCTTTTACAGTTTACAGAGCCTTCTCTTTGTTCCTTTTTTAACTTTATCATGTTACTGTTAAGTAATAACATTCCTAAGATATGGCTTTCAAAACTGCGTACATCATCCTACTCAAAAAAAAAAAAAAAAAAGAAAAACCCAAAAAACTGCACATAATCATGCATATATCATACTTTTCATGCTGGCTTACTTATTACTGATTTTACTGTTCATCTTCTTGTGTTAAAGTGTTTATATGGAGGTGCACCTAAAGGCCCCCAGTTGAAGGACCTGGACAGGGGTGTTGATATAGTTGTGGCTACCCCTGGACGACTGAATGATATATTGGAGATGAGAAGAGTTAGCCTCCATCAAGTGTCGTATTTGGTGCTAGATGAAGCTGATAGAATGCTGGACATGGGTTTTGAACCCCAGATTAGGAAAATTGTGAAGGAGGTGCCTTCTAAGAGGCAAACCCTGATGTACACTGCAACATGGCCGAAAGAGGTGCGCAGGATTGCTGCTGATCTGTTGGTTAATCCTGTTCAGGTTAACATTGGAAATGTAGATGAGCTTGCTGCAAACAAGGCTATAACCCAGGTATTATTTGGTCCCCACACGCACACGCAGCATTGCTTCCATTATATATACACTACTGTGAGCAATATGCATCAGATCAGCCATGTTTAATTTTGTTCAGAGTTAATTCTTATCTTTTTGGTACAGCATGTTGAAGTTGTGCCAATGATGGAGAAGCGCAGGCGCCTTGAACAGATATTAAGATCTCAAGAACCAGGATCTAAGATCATCATATTCTGCTCTACGAAGAAAATGTGTGATCAACTTGCAGGAAACTTAACCCGGCAATTCGGAGCTGCTGCCATCCATGGAGACAAATCTCAGGGAGAGAGGGATCATGTCCTGAACCAATTCCGCACAGGAAGATCCCCAGTGCTTGTGGCAACTGATGTTGCTGCTCGTGGCTTGGATATTAAAGATATCAGGTTGCTCTTTAAATTTATTTTGTGTATTCTTCCCCATAACTTTCATTTTGCTCGACATTTGCATTTGATTTGCTTTTTGCATGGTGATGTATCCTAAACTCTCCGGTTATGCTACAGGGTGGTGATAAACTTTGACTTCCCAACTGGAGTAGAGGACTATGTGCACAGAATTGGAAGAACTGGTCGGGCAGGTGCCACCGGAGAAGCTTATACATTCTTTGGTGATCAAGATGCCAAGCATGCATCAGATCTTGTTAAGCTTTTGGAAGGTGCAAATCAACGTGTTCCTCCTGAAGTCCGTGATATGGTTTCTCGAGGTGGCGGGGGAATGGGAAGGTCAAGATGGGGCTCAGGTTCATCAGGCAGATATGATGGAGGCCGCGGTGGTGGACGTTATGATTCTTCATACAGTGGAAGGGATGGAGGAAGAGGAGATGGTGGAAGAGCTGGTGGTTACGACCGTGATAGGTAAATGATCCTTTCTGCCGTATTTAATGTTGTAGGGAAAAGCTAATTGTGTTAAACCCCTTTTGTGTGTTATCAAGGTTTAATTTATTCTGACATATTCGGTATAGGTGCAACTCTGCACGTAAACCTCCCTGTCTCTGTCTTTCAAAACCTTCCTGTAAATGAGTCTCTTGAATCTCTTGGGAGTTAGAACCTTATTCCATATGCAGCCTGTCATTGAATCCCTTATTTGAAACAACTCTGCACATAAATAACACAAGGTTAGATAACTTAGATTCATGGGACATTGATGCATTTCCCCTGTATCTTCTATCAAACAATGGAGGAGCTTCTTGCTGCAAATATGTGAATAATAAACTAGTCTATTCGCGTCTATGTTTCTTGAATCTTGTGATTCAAGATGTGTGTTTTGATTTCACAGATATGTTTCTGGGTCCTATGGGGGACAGGATTCAAATTCCAATGGAGGCGGCTATCAGCCGAAGAGCTTTCATGATAGCATGATGGGTGCCTCAAAGAACAGGGGCAGAAGTCGCAGCAGAAGCCCTCCCAGGAACACGGGATGGAGTGATAGCCGTGGCAGAGAACGCAGCCGCAGTCCTGAGAGATTCAATGGAGGAGGAGCTCCAAAGCGGAGTTTCCATGAATCCATGATGAGCCGTGGGAGATCACCTCCAGAGGAAGGGATGATTCGTCAGTAGGGTGGGCATATGGTTGCTGGTAGTCCTGTATCTTGGAAGTTGCTTTTGCCCTCTTGCCTTCACCATGGGTGGATTTCTTATATATTACAAGTAGAAGCAAAAAAGCAAAAAAAAAAAAACAAAAAAAAACATAAAGTTTGGATGAAGCTATCTATCTATCTATCCCCTTGATTTTGATATATATCTGCCAAGTCCTTGGACTTGCAAGCTTTTGCTGGGGTTTGGACTTGTGAACAGATTTTCTAATTATCAGTGATCTTATAGGGTAGTAGTAGTCGTCACTGTTGTTGGACATGTTTGTAAAATGTGCTATCCTAATGGTGGTGGAACTTATGTGACTTTTTATGATAGTAACTTATCATTTGGTTTCTTGTGTTTTTCCCTAGTAGTGAATATTATTCGGTTTAAACTAGTTAAATGGCGTAATATAATTGCAATAGAGTGAAAGTATAAGCAAAATGTTGACCAAATACGTTTCATTGATTGGTTCTAACAATGGTTTGAAGTTTGAACATTGTAAGCCAACTTGCTAAGTTCCAACGTCTCTATTTCAAAGCTGAGGTAGTGCATTTCTAGTGTGTATAAGGATTATGGAGTGCTAGAGGACAAGTGCTCTGTTTCTGTTTACTTGCACAGCTTATATAGAGAGAAATCAAGGAAGATCAGAACTGAATTGAGAACTGATGTTTGGGTTAAAACTTTTTTTGGAATTGTGGAACCTGAAGGAAATGGTAATTTTACACGAAATGCATTTGCCATTACTTTTAAAAATATTAAAATTTGAAAAATCAAAGTGAAGTTGTGAAATCATTATTTTGACGGTTCTGTGATCGAAACTAGAACCAGTGGTTAGAATCGTATGAAATTGAAAATCGACGTTTCCAAAACCGTGGTATGTTTGTAAGTTCAGCTTGCTTGAGCCATTCCACCAAGATCCAGTACGGTGAGTACCTTGTGTAGATGAAAATTTGAATTATGATCACTATTACTATTGAACTTAAAGAGCTTTAAACATGGTCAAAACGAAAGGCCTTGAGATTTTGGCTTATTGCACACTATGAACGAACACACATAACTCGCCGATTGATCGCTATCAATGCAATGGGAAAGTCAAAGCAAAATTTATGCTATATTGAATTATATATATAAAATTACACTTTTATGTAAATGGAATAAATGGATTTGATCACCTATTAAAGTATACTCATTAGAGCGGCAACTAATCATTTGATGATAATAATGAGGAAGAATATGTTTGTGACCTTGTATTGTAGTACTATATGTAAGGTAGACCGGTTAATATATACATATCTAAAATATAACATAACATGAAAATACGTGTTACACCGACATTGTACGTATGTAGACCAATTATATATACGTATATATTATCTCGAGGCTCGATATAACATGTAAATACTTTTTAGACCGACATTTTATGTAAGTAGACCAGCTAATTGGTCACATGGTACAAATGAATTTACTCTCAAGACAAAAATACAGCTTAAAAATAAAATAAAATAGATTTAACTTATAACGTGCCAAATTAGGAAGCAAATCATCGTATAGAGCCACGTGTGAGTTGACATCCAAAGTGTAAGCTGAGAGAGACGAAATGCGTAATCCATGTTGCTAGCTAGTAATTTCAACAAATTTTACTATAGAAGTTAAATAGTCACTCTTTCACTGCCACTTTTTTTCACCCAAGAGCCAAGATTAAGCCTATCACATCGTACGGCCATTAATTACCATTGAAGACACCTACTTATATTCTCATTTGCTCTCCATTCCCCCTTAGTAAAAGCCATTACATTACACTGCAATTTTTTTTTACTCTTTCACAAAATACCAACTTGCTTTTGCTTTGTTCCACAGTCTTGCTCTATTGTTTGTGTTGAGTTTTATGCATGGACTATGATATGGTTCAAAGGGATCACAATCTTGCTTTGTATTCAAGGTTTTTCAATGAAAATCCCTATGTCACACAAAATGTTCATGATTTTCCTATGGGATTTTCTTCTTCACCGCAAGTTCTTAATAAACTAGATCATTTCCCGAGCGAGGGTCCGTCATTGGCCCCTTGTTCGGGGATGTACTCTCAGTTTTACGATCCATTTGATCCGTTTCAAGGTAACTCTTTCGAAAAGTTGAATCAAGAATTCCCTACCACCACAGACATGCCTTTTGCACGAAACGATGCACTACATGGGCTTGGAGTGCATGATCTTGGTTCGAGATCTTCGTTCAATGAGACTTTCGATATGAGCTCACCAACGGGTCCCAAAGAGTTAGATGGCGATCCGTTCATTATATTGGATGAGATCGCGGCGTTAGAGATGGAAAATGACATCTTTAAGACAAATGGCACGGTGGCTCATCGGAGAAGGAAGAGAACAAGTGATAAAAAGTCTGAAATTGTCAAGGGGCAGTGGACTCCCGATGAAGATAGGTACTTCTTTCTCTTGTAATATTCATTTTAAATATAAATATCAATTTTTACGTGAAATATATATGTACTGTATACACCAATGATCATATTTTTTTTCTTTTCACTTGTTCATTAAAATTTTGATCAATGTTTTGCAGGTTATTGGTGGAACTAGTTGAGAAGCATGGAATAAGAAAATGGTCATCCATAGCTCAAATGCTCCCGGGAAGAATCGGAAAACAATGTAGGGAAAGATGGCACAATCATTTAAAACCAGACATTAAGGTTTTTCCTTAAACCTTAACATTTTATTTTATTTATTATACTATATTTCAACTCATAAATCAAAATGATTTTTACTATAAACGCAGATCAACTCTTACTATGTATCATTGTATGGATTAATCTGAACTAATATATCCTACTAAGCGTCTCCTATATATAGTCGTAACGCACATGTATTTCGTGCCCAATTTTCTCGAGAATAAATGAAATGGCGCATTATTTTTTTTATTTTTATTTTTTGAAGCGGCCAATTTTTTTTATTAATTAAAAAACAAAACGAGCAAAAAAAATGCTCGAAACACAACAAAAAACACACAAACGTAAAAACAACAACAAAGAAATGGCGCATTATTATAAGCTCACCATATATCACATACTTTATAGTTTTTCTTTTTCAGGTGGATTTTCAGAATTATGAAACCTTAAAAAAAAAAAAAGAAGAAGAAGAAATTGTCTAGTTTCTGTCCTGATCATTTCATGCGAACATATTTTTATCGTGGTTTATAGTATTCTCTAGCGCTAATTGATAACCCAGTTTACGTTAATTTCCTTCTCCATTGCCATAATCATGAAAATAATGTGTGTTAAATTGTTAAGGGAAAGAGGAACTTTTTTTTGTTTTTGTTTTTATCACTGAAACGATACGATGTAAATATTGATTCTTCTATCATAAATCTCAGAGTGAAATGACATTTTAACTTTTTACTGTCAATTGTAACAGTGTACATATATAGGGATAACTCTATAATCATTTCATGTAAGAAGCACTTCAATCTTTTTAGAAGTGGAGATTTTGCGAATTAGGTTTAGCTAATTGATTAGATTAGAATTCGCATGTAATTGCATTCGAGCATATAACAATTTCTGTCTTTCCGCGGTTTTGTTAGAAAGACAGATGGACCGAGGAGGAGGACAACATACTCATCGAAGCTCACAAACAGCTCGGGAACAAATGGGCAGAGATCGCACGAAGCTTGCCTGGAAGAAGCGAAAACACGATCAAGAACCACTGGAACGCGACTAAGAGAAGACAACTCTCAGCTCGCAAAAGCAAGACTTCTAAGCCAACAACGACTTTACAAAAATACATCAAAAGCGTCATTGCAACCACTCCAGAGGAAAAAGACGCACTTCTGGAGAACAGCAACTTTACCTCCTCATCAGGCTCTTGCTCTATCTCAACTGCTGCTGCAAATGATGCAATGGGTGCTACTACTAATGATTCCGATATCAAACAGGAGACTAATACATATGCACCCTACGAATGTTCCAAGTTACCGCCTCTGGAGGAGCAGATTCACATGCAGTATGACTTGCAGAAGGAGATGGATTTCATGGAAATGCTTTCCCGTGGGCTTTATCGCTACTAGGACTGGCATTCGTCTTATCTGTTGACATGATCATTCTTGTCCCGAGGGTAAGTTTTTTTCTAAGTTTCTGTTAACACGTACGTGTAAGAATTTTCTTATTTTATCGAACACGATGCATATGCATGACACTTGAATGTGGGTACCTAAGCTATCATTTTATTTTCAATATGATACTATTGAAGATTTCTTGTAATATATACTTTTGTTTTCGGTTATGTTAATTGTATTTGTGTTGATGATACTTGATTCATATTTTGTTCATAGCATTGTCTAAAACATGAAAAAGAAAAGAAAAAAAAATCAGTGTTCTGTACAAAGGAATGGACATTTCCTATCTCACTCTCCTAATATATGAAACATGAAAATTGATACTTGTCATTGAGCAACAACTTTTCACTTCATAAGTCAAGCAGGTTTTGGTTTGATCTTCTTGGCTTTTGAATACAAGAATACTCCTGCAAGAGCCAGAGCAGTCCCTGCGATACAGACGTTGTAAATTTGCGTCATGTATGTTCGCATGTAACAAAATGTAGTAATAGTGAACAGTTGGATAAGTCGATATATACCTAGCGCATTTATGGGTGATACATGCGTTTGGAAGAAGATGACTGAGGCTACGATGACTACAACTCTTTTCACACTGTTTCCTACTGCATGTGTCACTGGTGATACCATTTGTAGTATCATGTACGAAATCTGCCATAAGAAACCGAGGCAGTTAGTATGCTGGTGGAGTTGGTACTCCTACAATCAACCTTCACCATCGGTTACAAAATGGTGTGACATCTATTATTTTCCTTGCGTGTCATGTAGAGCAAGTGATTGATCTGTTATACTTACTCTGGTCCATAATAAGCTTGCTAAGGTTGATTTTTTTTCGAACTTTGACCACAAATTACTCCTACATTACACAATCATGTAATATAGGAGTAATTTGCGGTCAAAGTTCGAAAAAAAATCAATCTTATGAAGCTTATTGTGGAACAGAGAGGGAGTACAATATATGTCACAGTCACACCATTTTGTAACAAAAGATTCGATATGAATCGCCTTTCTAGCGCATAGTTGCGCTAACAATGCACATGAAAGTTCCTTTTAGGCCTTACCTGTTGGTAACTGTGGAAGCAGAAACCAGATAGAAGTAATCTCAGAATCAATTCTTTCACATTCACACCTTGACTTGCCTGAATCAATACATTTATAAGAGAGGCAATAGACAATAACTGCAAGGTACGTAATAAGATCATTTGATGCGCATTACTTACAGCATGTTGCAAGTACGAAGGACTAATCTTGACGCCCTCCATGAGAATCGCAGCAGGTGTCAGAAACAAGAACGAGATGATTGTTATGATAGAGAAGAGGTTAATGTTATCGATAGGTTCCTGTCAAATTTTAAGAATGAAAATATGTAAGTTCAGATCATTCGCTATAAATCAGATACAGAAAAGGAAAAACGGGTAATGTACCTCCTCTTTAGCCATTAACTTCTTACTAAACACGTTTCGCGTTTGGTTGGTAAGATTCGAAGCCATTGCACTACTAAAACCTATCCTGTTCACAGAAATTTATCAGCAGGCTTGCTAAAACATGATTTCAGAAAACATTTCATACCAATTAAAAGAGGCCTCGGTGAACGATGCCAATGCCACACCACCAACTATTGGTACAAGGGAAGCAACAACCCAAGGAGAGGGCCTCTGTGTCATAAAACTGAAAGTCATATACACTTCAAACAATAAACGATCCAAAACCGTAAGGTCCAAATGTAAGATGGCAAGTTATTTTATACCTGGCCTATTAAGATGGCAGAAAGCAGAACCGTGAAGAACGGTTCCATTGCTTTGATTGTGTGAGTGAATGAAACAGCAACCTTTCCGAGACTTATGTTTGTCAAAAGGTTCCCCATCGAGTGGCCTAACGCGAGTAGAAAGATTGCTGTGAACTAAAACATTACATAAATGGCCTCAATACATATAATCATCTATAATGCAAGAACATGAAGACATTTGAACTAATACAATGTCTTCAAAAAGATTGCCTGAGACTTGGTAACAGTAGGCCTTGGATGGAGTCTTAGCCCCCACATTAGAGAGATTGTAACCGTTCCGCAACCTAACTGAAATGCTGTCACTGTGGCTGGGAATGGGAAAACCTTCAGTACCTGTAGTCAGAATTCAAAAGGCTCATACTGCTTCGGCTTAGTTAGGCAGCTAGTTGCCTATGAAGTACTGTCAATATAGCAGAAATTGAGAGCTATAATAAGGTAGTTTTTTCCGAATCAAATGATGAAGCAGTAGCTGGTCAAGCGCATAAGACTTATTTTTGTCAAACTGGTCAAATAAACTGATTTACTTGTAACGTGACGCTCTAAAGTCTAAACACACAATAAGCAGAACAAGAACTAAGACTATCATCCTATTAGAAACACAAACAGATAACTAATTAAATCCGAATCATATGCACTTCTTAACCTCCCAAACCAGCTTAAATTCGTAATCGCTATTCACTGAACTACATCATAAACAAGCAAAATATCTTGGTCACCTGTGTTACATTATATCATACAGTAAGGCTATGTTTGATTCACCTGAAAATCTCTGCATTGAACTGAACATAATAAATCTAAAATGTAACTGCATTTAAGGTGAAATGAACAAAGACTAAGTACTAATGACTCATCAAAAAGTTCATAAATGTCAAAAGAAACAGAACTGGTAAAAACTGTCAAGTAAAAATCCATAAGAACCTGTTTGTTGAAAATGTTGAAGTATATGTTCAACATATACCATATGGCAAACATGGCTCCAAGCTGCAAAATCCTGAATCTTTTCTTCGAACTTGCTGATTCGCTCATGCCTTCTGGTATAGCAGCTGATCTGGTCCTAAAATCGAGCCTCCGTTTACCACCAAACTTGTGTAAACAGCCACCATTGTTCTCAGAAGAACAAGGCATAGACAGACTGTGCTTAAGGAACGAGCCATTACATGGTTTTCGCAGATTACAGCGATTGTTCCTGCTGAAAAGAAATCTTGGAAGTGGCTGTTTAAGAGAAGTATGAAATGGTTTACAATGGAACAGAGCCAGAGTATAAGAATAGCTTCCCATTTCTTGAAAATTTTCAACTAAATCATTAGATTTTACATGTGATTCCAATTAAGCTAGATAGAAGATTATAGTGATGAGCTAATGGCATTTGAGAAGAAGTTATTGTACAGACTACATACACAGGTAAAGGTGTTACTTATTGATTTGAAGTGAAGAAAGTTAGACCCACCTTTTTTTTAAAATAGTTTACGAGTCAAACATTTACTTCAATTCAATTTCGTTTAAATTTATTTACTTGTTTTTATACCATGATTAAGTCCAGATCAATTCAAATAGATAATAAAACATAGCCTTACTCATTTTGACAAATTTTTATTTTTTTGACAATTTTTTGTCCTACACATTTATTTTATTGTGGATACCGTACATTTTTGTTTAAAATAAAATGTAAACAATTAAAAATAAAAAAACGAGGGAGTATTTAAACTTCTACTCAAAGAGACATTTATGTGAACATCAATAGGTCCTATTGAATTTGGATTCCAAGAATTGTGATTGCTATTGAGCCATTCATTGATTGCACGTGTTTTCTCTCATCGAATAAGTCAGACAATAGATAATTCTAGCGGTAGTGAAATTTCTCATGTAAAAATCAGTTTTTTCAAAACACTTAGTTCAGTTTAGTTCAACTTACAATTTTTCAATTTTTCGGGCGAATCAAATAACCCTTACGCAATGAAAACGCAACAGCTAAGGCGGGTTAGCTCTCCAAGATTGAAAACAATAGGAGCCATCCATTTATCGGCAAATTTGACAAGAGGGGCAATATGGTTCAGGCAATTTAATTGACCCAGAACACAAGTGGTCCAGTTCCAAGAGACCGGCCCGGCCCCCTTTGATTTGGACTACTCCATCACGATAAGTCGATAATAAGTGAATGGAAGGGCTTTATAGGGCACTCGATCACTAATTTCAAGTTGAGGTCTTAAATTCCAACTTTTTATTTCCTTCACGAATTTAATCAAAACGTTTATATTAAAGTATATAATTTTGACTTATAAGACCACTATCATTTGTGTGGGATGTATATTCAATATACTTGGTTAATTCAATTTGTAGAAAAAAACTTGCACAAGTCTCTTATTCGATTTTAACTTAAAACTATATACTCCTCCAAAACACAATTAATCTAGTACTACTGTACTACTAGTATATTGACACGTAGTACCCGTATGATTAAATGTAATCAAAGTTTAAAAATTGATATGTAAAATATTTTTCACAAATTAATTCATGGAAGGATGTAACCTTTCCTCTAGTGAATAACAAATAAATTTATTAAATTAATTTCATATATTGATATATATTGATAGGATGAGTAAATTGAAAATTTCTTAATTTGTTGGTATATATTGCCTGGTAAGTAATTGCTATTTTTATATATTTTTCAATTAATAATTTAAACAAGTAAAGATTAATTGAGACAAATAACTAATTTTAAACATTTACTTAGTATATAGTATAAATACAAATTAGGACATAAAATGTTTTCTTTAAGGACAAATCTAACACTATCATAGGGAAATAATCATTTTTGGATACTTTAAAATCATTTTGGGCAAAACTATTAAACAATGGGATTGTCCCCTCCCCAAAAAAATACTCACCTGTTCTTTTAAAGAAAAATTGATTACGTATTACCTTTTCCTATGTTGTTTTAGATTATTTACGTTTTATTTTCTGACAAATATAATCTTTATCTTACAATTTTAATATGTGTCCACTATAATTATTATACCAACCTTCTAAAAAAAATTATTATAAAAACACGAATTAGTATTATCGAAGAGGCTTAAATGGACTACAACATAATAGAAAAAATCGGTAGTGATCATCCACAGAATATAGCAAAATCTAGTATGCAAATTAGATCACAAAGTCCAAATGTTCATAGTTTTCATGTACAGTTTCGGCTACTAGTATGGGATATATGCCCATAATGGTTTAGAAACATAGTACTCCCCCATCCCAGAGCAGTTGCACCATTTGTTTTTGGACACATAAAATAAGGAGAAGATTTAAATACTGAATTATATTGATAGTGGGTGTTCTTTTACTTTATGGAGAATTTGTGGCCACAAAAATGTGTTGATGGAATATAAAATTATTATAACCATGTCCAAATATGGCAAATAAATGAAATTGTGTAACTCTAACGGGACGCCCAAAATGACAAAATGGTGCAACTGTTCTGGGACGGAGGGAGTATATAATGATCTAATACAATATTCGGTTCGCTTAGCTAAGTCTAGCGAAATCCGAGATAGGTAGGTATACGTAATTATTATTATTATGCTATAAATGAAGCGATGCCTTTTCTACAGAATAAAAAAATAGACTACAACATTGGCCACGTGAATAATGATGATCAGAGGGAAGATTCATGTTCTCCTTGTTTTCCTTTTTCGAAAGGAATCCAATATATAAATATTAGTATCAATTTTGATTTGAATACACTACTTTTCAAACAACAATATTATACTACACTAGTAGTAGTATATAATTGATTCGTGGAAAATGACCTTCGAGCTTCTAGTTTCTACGTGTATATACTACACACAAACACACCTATTGGCTCGGAAGTTCGTTGTTGGACGGACGTGGCATGCCAATCTCATTTGATTGGTATAACTTCTATTGTGACATTTTCATCCTTTGATATATCATTTTATCGTTGACTTTTGATAAGGTACATGCGTATTCAAATAAAACGATTTGATTTATTTGTCAATATGTTTGTAGACAAGGTATCTAATTGTATTGTAAATCTTCAACTTATAAATCTTCAGTCAAGTAGTTAAAACGTATAAAATAGGAATAGGGTAGTACATAAATTTGTTGAGGGAAAGTATCCCAATTTTTCAATGATAATTAGCATGATATGCGACTAGAAATTTGATTAGTGACCCCTAAAAAAAAAAAAAGACCATTTTGTGACAAACTTTTTGTTTTAAACGGTAAATGAACCATTGTGTGACTAATCTTATGTGTAATAAATGAATGAAGAGCGTAGGAAGATTCGAGGTGTTGCATCAAAATGGTATTATAGATGAAATGCCCTCAAGTAGGGATGGCAATGGGCCGGGCTAGGCCTGGCCACCAGAGGTCCGGTTCTGGCCCGACACACTTGGCCCAGGCCCGGCCCAAGCCCGAGGACGGGCCAAAATTTTAGGCCCAAGCTCAGCCCGTCATGGGCCGGGTCGGGCTCAGCTTGGCCCATTTTTTATTTTTTTTTCATAAAAATTCAAAAGTCACACATTGTAGGAGATAATCTTTTTTAATGCATCTTAACTGATCTGAAATAACTGAATTTATTTTTATCAATTTTCAGATGAGACGAAAAGAAGAGAGCCTTTTTAGTTGGTTTGTGGAGTTATTATATTAGTAAGGAAGAGTAAAAAAAAACAACAATTGTTTGGAAAAAATAGATGGAGCTCACGTTTGAGCCACGTGTATGAGCACGGTCGTTGAATGTATTTGAATATTATTATAAATTTTTAATATATATAATAAGAAGATGAATTGAGAGTCTTAAGCCTTGAATCCAGTAAACATTCATTCACCTCTCTGATCTTATCAGCTCTTTCTCATCTCTCCAATCCAATCGCCTCCGATTCTCTGTCGCCGTCTCTTACTTCAATCACCGTAAGCTTCTCTCTACTCTCTGATTGATTTTTTTCATACATATGTTTCTCTGTATGTACAGTTTGCCCATTGTGGTTATCGTATTGTACTTCAATTCCCGAAATGAGCTCATAAATTTAGCATAATAATTGTGATTTGTTGCTTCGTTACCAGTTTTCTGTTTCCATTACTTCTGATGAATTGGTTATTAGGCCTTGTTTTTATCGAGCTCAGTTGATTTGTTGAAATCTGTGTTTACGAAGCTGATTTGAATGTTGTTGTTGAATAATGTTTTGAAATGTATGTTTCAGTAAAAACCTCGATGTTTAGATTGCTAAAGGAATTGGAATTTGGAATACATGAGACTAGATTATGTGGATTTTTGCAATTGAAGTGTTTTAAACTTCAATGTGTGGGGTGAAATTGCTTTATTAGTTTCGAATGCTGTCCAGAGAGAGCGAAGCTTGCTAAGTGTTTGTCGATGATCGTTTTTTGTTAGTTAGCTATACTTGGATGAACATTTTGGGTATTAGAAGAGTGATATGTGTAGTGTGGGGTATAGCAGAATGCAGTTTCCGAAGACTCTGGATACTACTTCGTTGGATTACTGGTTGAATTGGAGAGTATTTCTGTGTGCAACATGGGTCCTGGGGTCGATGGCTGTTGGATTGTATCTGATATGGAAGTATGAGCGGTCCGATTGTTCAGAATCGTGTTATGGAGATAGGACGGAGGAGGAGAGTTTGCGAATGTCAAGCTATGTTAAGGCTTGGAAACCTTGTCTTAAGGGGATTCACCCTGTAGTCCTTTTGGTGTTCCGGATTGTTGCGTTCTGCCTACTTTTTGTGGCTATTAGTTTTGATGTGGTTGCTCATGGATTTGAGTTGTATTACTACTACACGCAGTAAGTCATTCGTCTTCTTGGATTCTGTCTATGGAATACAATTAGCTTTCTGGAGATGGACAGAACTGATTTTCAAAATTATTTCTCCTCACTCAGTCTTCAAATTCTTCGGCCTGGAAATATTAATAATGACTAAGGCAGGTGGACGTTTCAGATAGTCTAAAGTACTCTTTTTTTTTTTTTTTTTTTTTTTAATCTTTGCAGGTGGACGTTTACGATAGTTACCCTCTATTTTGCGGTATGACACTTATTTGCATTCTCTCCTAAAATAAAAGATACAGTTGCACAATTACTGCACTGAACATTGTTTGTGTCTGAATTTATACTCTCTTGCAGCTTGCATCATTGTTTTCTATCCATGGATGCCTCTACCAACACAAGATTAATAGCACCAGTAATTTGCATCTGTCAAAATATACAGAGGAAGGGTACTACATGCCTCTAGAACCTGGAATAAATGGAATTGGGTTGGAAAAAATAAATCACTCAGTAAAATCTCATTTGGAGTTTTGTGGCGATCTTTTACAAATTTTCTTTCAGGTATCATCTACTATGATCATTGGTGATGGATTTGTAGTTCCAGACTGAAATGTTAGTTTGGAAAAAATGTCTGCATCTTACTTTTAGTTGTACTTACTTTTCGAAAATTTAACCTCATTAATTTTTTTTCATACGCAGATGACTGCAGGGGCAGTAGCTATCACCGATATTGTTTACTGGTGTGTGATGTACCCATTCTTGAACATCAAAGATTATCAGATGAACTTTGTAAGTGTTTGCTTAGTATTGATATCGCTATTTTGTTCTTCACTTTCATGTAACGTACCGAGGACCTCACGCCAAAGGTTATATTATATATGACGGGAGTGATGCAATTTTAAGTCAAATGATTTTCTCTTGGTACATATTATTCGGTTAGTGAAGATTGTCAGTTTGATTGAGCATCTGTAGTCAGAAAATTGAACCAATATAGCTATATTTTCAGAACTGTAGAAGTGCTAAACATACTATATGGTAATTATTCATACAATGGCATATGTTGCTGGAAATCTCAGAAAACTTTATGTGCTTGAGAAATTTATGGATGTTATAATAGCATGCATGCAGCTCTCATGCCGCTTCATGGGCTTAAGAAATTCACGTGTGAATGAATGTGTCTTCTTTATAGTCGGGTAAACTGTACTATTAGATTTTCACAGTATCTTTTCCCTTTCAAGCTTGTCTTGAAATTAGTATTTTAGGATGAAGTGTCCTGCATATAGTGTTCATGCATTCGGCATAGTTGCTTTTTGAATTAATAGTAGTGTTTTTCCTTTTTGGTTTTAGTTGACAGTTGTTGCACATTCGCTTAATGCTGTCATGCTCCTTGGTGATACAGCTTTAAATAGTCTGGTGAGCTGCTGCTGCTTTACCTATAGAATTCATTGATCTCGACTCTATTTATCTGTGGCTGTAGTGCTGATATAATCTTAACATTTTCTTTCAGCAATTCCCAATGTTCAGGATCGGTTATTTCCTTGTGTTGACCAGTATCTATGTCCTCTTCCAGTGGATCGTCCACGCAACAGTGTTAATCTGGTAATTACCTTGGTGTTTCGAGTTGTTTATGTGAATTCACATATGTCATCGATTGACACGCTACTGTTTCTTTCTTGTGGACATTTTAGGTGGCCATATCCATTTCTTGAGTTGTCAGCAGATTATTCTCCACTGTGGTACGTTTTCATTCATCCAAGACTTATTGAACTAGTTATGTTATGTGCATCTGATTAACGTCTTTCTTGGTTATACGTAAATCATCTGGCAGGTACTTGGTAGTGGCACTGTTGCATGTGCCAAGCTACGGTGTCTTTAGAATGGTTGTGAAAGCAAAACATCGGTTATTCTCCAAATGTTTCCCTGACTCGTATTGTTATGCTCACGGCATTGTTTCATGACACCTTCCTGGGACCATAAACACGCTTCATGTGTAATGTTAGCTCAACTATCCCCCAAGGTTCCATTAAAGTGCACCAAGGGGCGCAACAGGTATATATTCAGGTGCTACTGGGAAAAGGATGGGTGTTGAGCAAATATGAGTTGGTAGTAGTATTAAAATTATCACAGATGAAATCTTACAGTGTTCAGTGTGGCAGAAGAGGAGCTAGCTGCCTTTGTAATTTAAAGTTCAGTTTTACTTAAACTACATGTATCATGTATGTATATTCGAAGGAAAGGAACAGATCACACGAATTTGTAACACAGGGGAACAACAAGATCATTCGGTTCACGACGGTAGAACCCGAAAATTACACGAAATCATCAAAGAAAGGACTTTGCATTTTTGAACGGTTCTGTATTTTTCCCAAGCACTGTTAATCATTAATTACCAGACCTACTACTAAAGATGTACACATGTCACATGTGAATGCAAGAAATACAACTAGATTTCAATTTCAGCAAAATTGTTGTTTTTCAGTTTATGTACTACTGTACAGACGTATATGGCAGCAGCAATAGTGTTTATTTCTGGAAACATAAATGTGAGTATGTGACAGATTGGCACAGGCCGACCTAACAAGAGACCCATCACAAATTCAATGTTTCTGCAATTCTGCCTATAATGCTCTGTTAACTGTGTCACCCAACTCGTTAAATGCCATCAGAGAAGAAGACAGAAACGATGATGCTAACGATGTCTCTTGTTTGCAGAACTGCCATTTCACCTTCTCTCCCTACACTCCATTTTTACTCCACTCACCACTCTTCCAAGCTTTTAACTTACTCTGTTTCGGCCGAGAAAAATAGAAGCTTGTTTCTGCAAAATTCACTGCCAAGAAACGGAAATGGTTTTCTCGGAGACCCTCTTCAGCTTCCCATCTCTTGCCCCAAAGAGGTTCTGTTTTAATTCTGTTTCTGTTGAACTGATTTTTCCCATATCTGTTTCTATTTTTTACTAATCAGTTTCTGTTAGATTGATTTTTTTTTTTTCTTTTTTGCAGTTGATGGAGTGTCTGCTGAACAAAGAGGACTTGTCAGAAGAAGAAGCAGAGGCCTCACTGGATTTCTTGATTAGTAATGGCAGTGATGCTTTGATCAGTGCTTTTCTTGTTCTTCTTAGAGCCAAAGGCGAAACCTATGAAGAAGTAATATTGCATCAGCTCTGTTCTTTTTGCTTTTTTTTTTTTTTTTTTTTTGGAGTAGACTACTTTGTTGAAATAGCTTCATTATCGCTAAAAATCTGAAACCTCACCGGAGGATGAGAAATATACAGAGAAGAACCCTTTGATTTCTTCTGTTATTTGTAATTATTCATATTTATTTATGACTCTTTCTTTTTTTTTTTTTCCAGAGTTGTTGTTTGCTAGTTAATAGATGTTGATTAGTTTCCACATTGTGTTTTTTAGATTGTGGGTTTGGCTAGAGGTATGATGAGATGTTGCAAAACTGTGGAAGGGTTGGAAAACACGGTGGATATAGTCGGGACGGGTGGCGATGGGGCAAACACAGTGAACATTTCAACCGGGGCAGCTATTCTTGCTGCCGCTTGTGGTGCCAATGTAGCTAAGGTGAGCATTATTGGTTCACATAAAAGTGTTTAAGTTTCCGGTGAGTTCTAAAAGCCGATTATTAAGACTAGTTTGTTCTTGATGTTGATGTAGCAAGGGAACAGATCGAGTTCTTCTGCTTGTGGGAGTGCTGATGTTCTTGAAGCATTAGGGGTGGCAATTGACATGGACCCTGAGGTTTGTGAGGCATCTGAACCGGTTTTCGAATAATGTTTTCTTTGACCAAAATGATTTGAACACGAAATATGGTTTGTCAGGGGGTGAGGAAGTGTGTGGAAGAAGCTGGAATCGGTTTCATGATGTCTCCGAGTTATCATTCAGCAATGAAGATATTTGGTCCTGTAAGGAGGAAGCTTGGAGTGAAGACTGTGTTTAATACCATAGGTCCAATGCTGAATCCTGCTAGAGTCGGTTATTCGGTTGTTGGAGTCTTCAAACAAGAGCTGGTACTAAAACTCGTCTTGCATCCTCTATATTCATCTTTGAGAGTTTATATTTTTCAGAAAATCAACTTAATATTTGGATTCCGAATGAAGAATGTAAGTCCCACATGAGAGTAGAACTGCTAAAGATTGGCCTTTATTTGAGAGTTTGTGAACATTTACATGGCATCTAAGAATGTAATAAGATGTTGTATGCGACTTGAACAGGTGAGCAAGATGGCGAAAGCACTCCAAAGATACGGCATGAAGAGAGCATTTGTTGTTCATTCACAGGGCTTAGATGAATTGAGTCCTCTTGGTAAGATCGACGATCTTATTGGCTTATCCTTGCTTTCGCTTGCCATTATAGATGAAGTCGAAAACTGATATTTTTCGACAGGTCCTGCCATGGTGTTTGATGTTACACATGAAAAGATAGAGAAATTTGTTGTTGATCCATGTAAGAACATAAATTCTGTTTGATTTTTACCAGGTATGGAACTATAGATTACAGATCAGGATCTTAAGCTTATTGAATCATAAATCATTGCATTTGCAGTAGAATTAGGTATTCCTCGATGCACGCTGGAAGATCTCCAAGGTGGTAATCCAGAATACAATGCAAAGGTACTGAGGCGCGTACTAGCCGGTGAACAAGGAGCAATTGCAGATGCACTTGTGAGTCTTCTCTCTTGACTTCTTACGGACAGAAGACATGAATCTTCGGTTATTATTGCAACCTCTCATGCAACAATCCTCTTTACAAAACTAACTCTGAGTACTGAAACTGAATCAGGTTTTAAACGCCACAGCTGCATTGTTTGTAAGTGGTCATGTTGGCAGCCTGGCAGAAGGCGTGACTCTAGCCCGTAAGACGCACCAATCAGGGAGAGGTTTGAAGACTCTCGACTGCTGGACTAACATCTCAGCAAGTGTAAGTTTGATCATAATTTCTTGGCTGCAATATTCAGTTGAACTGAGAAAATACTGCAAATGTATTTGGCATGTACTTCCTCCATTTCTTTAGTTACTTCCTAAGGGACGGTTCACCGTGACCTTTGACCACGTATAACTTTTAAATTAAACTGTATCAATATAAATTAAAAGTTGATTATGAAAATATACTTCATTTAATTTCATAATATAATTTTATTATATTTTTCTCTAATGTAATTTAGGAGTAATACGTGGTCAAAGGTCGCGGTGAACAGTTCCCTTAGGAAGTAACTAAAAAAATAAATGGAGGAATTACTAACTTTTACACTAACCGTACAAATTCATTTGCAACAGAAACCGAAAAGAGGATCCACAAGCATGTCAAATCTCATAGCGCCAAAGTTATCGTCAACAATGTAACATCCCATGGGCAGAAACTAGCACTAACCTTGAATTTGAACATGGGAGTTGATTTAGGTTTGGTAGTAGAATTACTTTAAGCAATTTCCTTATTTAAAAAATTCTATAAATATTTCGAAACATTATTGAAATTCTAATTTGGAATCCTACTAGTATAATATAATATTTTGGGTGTCCGTTTCCTTTTAGCATTCAGGTTCCTTATTTAAGTTTGATGTGTTAATTAGCCTATAAATAGAGTCGAATAGTTTTGGTTCTGTTCACAATCAATATTTAATCTTTGTGTTACGCATTGATCTCAAACCCTCTAAGCAAATCAGTTCGATCTTCATTAGCATGGCGAAGCATCTAGCTGAAATCCACTGCACAGAGCAGGACCGTGTGAACTGTCCATTCTACTTCAAAATCGGCGCATGCCGACATGGCGACAGGTGCTCCCGCTACCACAATCGCCCGGCTAGTTCCCCGACAATTGTCCTATGCAACATGTACCACCGTCCGGACATGAACACCCCAGGCGTGGACCTCCAAGGGCAGCCCATCGACCCTCGGGCGATCCAGGAGCACTTTGATGACTTTTACGAGGACATCTACGAGGAGCTGAGCAAGTTCGGTGAAATAGAGAACCTAAAGGTCTGCGATAACATCAGCGATCACTTGATCGGCAATGTGTACGTTCAGTTCAGGGAGGAGGATGAGGCTGCTGCGGCTCTGAAGGCCTTGCAAGGGAGATATTACTCTGGTCGTCCGATTATAGCTGAATTCTCGCCCGTGACTGATTTTCGTCAGGCTACTTGCAGGCAGTATGAGATGGATAGCTGTATTAGGGCTGGGTTATGCAATTTCCTGCATGTGAAGATGATTGGTAGAGAGCTGAGGAGGAGGCTGTTCGGGAAGCATCATCGGAGTTATAGGAGCCGAAGCAGGAGTGGTAGTCCCGTTCGGAAACAAAGGCGGGATAGAGGTTACGACAGCCCGAGGAGGAGGAGGAGTAGGAGTCCTGTTCGTGTTCGTAGAGAAGGAAGTGAGGAGCGTAGAGCTAGGATTGCTGAGTGGAATCGGGAGAGGGAGGAAAAAGTCGTTGCGCATTGACAAATTTTCGCATAAGTAGTATCTTGTTTGTTTTGGTATTTTCATGGAGAATTGATTTCTTCAGATACGTACTCCCTGTGTATTTTAGATTCTTTACTATTCTTTATTACTTTAACTTTGATGTGCTTGCCTTGCTACTATATATCTTTGTTTCGTTGTTTTAACTATCGAGTTCTTTATTTATCCGACATGCGACAATCAGATTTCGACCAGAACCAGATGTAACTATTGATTCTATAATTAGTTTGTATATAATTAGATAATATTAGAATAGAAGTTAGTTTATAGTTAGGACATCTATTTACTTATGAGATAATGATTAGGACTCTTGGGCACTGCGACTGATGAATCAACTCCTAAACGTCGCTTCTGCATTGTATGTGAGTGATCATGTTGGCAGCCTACCTAGAAGGCGTAAATCTAACCATCAGTGAAGCCTCTCAACTGTTGGATTATTAACATTGTAAGTTCTGTGTCTTTTCTTAGCTGCAATATTCAATTGAACTCAGAAAATACTGCAATGTATTTTGGCTGTACATATTCATTTGCAAAGTTAGTGGTGGAAAACCGATAGAATATTTCCAGTCGATAAGAAAAATTATCTGTTAGTCACTGACTGTACAATTGGGCTTTTTTTAATTGGACCAAAAACCAAAGTTAGTATTTGGCAAAAAAAAAACATTATATCCACCACTAACTATTCTTAGCCCAAGCCCCGAACCCTAGTTCGGTGCATTTGGACGAACTGAGCAGCCATCTAGCTCCTCCCACATTCCAAAAGAAATGGGTACCCCAAGGGGTCCAACCCCTAAGCCAAACCATGCTTTATTATTTAAGTTAGTCCTCCTCAATTTTAGCTATGTGGGGCATATATCTCATTACCAACATTTGCCTTTCGTATTCCGATCCATACTAAATACTAATGCATCAACCAACACATACACTGTTGAGTTTCAATAACTCTTTCTCCATTTGATGAATTTTAGTAATTCTTATTCAAGTGTCATATACTGGTCTAGTAGATTATACACATCCGAGGAAACTATATTTTGGATGTGTGAGGCCCCTATAGTTGAGGTACAAAAGTTACGGACAAACCAACGTTGGCTTGGTAAAATTTCAACACCTACAAGCAGTGGCGAATCTAGAAGTACGTTTTAGGGGGGTCAATTGTAACTTTTAGGGGTATTTTAAAGAATTTCCAAAGTTCCGTCACTGAACCCCAGTGGCGGACATTAGCCCTTCGTTTACATGGGTGTATGATAACTAGTATACATAGTGCAACATAATATGTAGTCGGTCAGTATGTTGCAAAACAATGTTTTAATCATTTACCTTATAAGTTATATATAACGGTATCTATGTTTTGTGTTTGTTCCAACTTTGAACAATTGCTTTCAATTTCCACTTTATTAAACAAAAATGTTGTAAACCACGTAGCCAACGTTACTTCAAACACATACAACAAGAAAGAGGTGGTACATATAATTAGTATAATTTATTTTTTCATAAGTATAAACTTTTTTTATTAAACGGCCAAATCTATCCTACTCTAGCTACTTCTACACTAATCTCTTTAACCACCTCAAGTATCCTAAACTAACCTTATGTCTCCGGGGTTTGAACCCCTGACCTCTCCTTGCTACTCCAACACTTTTACCACTCGATCGGCCACTCTTATGAAGTACATATAATTATAATTCTGTATAATTACAAATAATAATTCTATATTTTCCATATCCGAAAATACAAGAATACATATATGTTTCTATGTTATCTATATTATACAACAAAAGGTAACATAAAATATAAATAACATGAAGTGTGATACTATTCTATCCTAGGCCTAGAAGTTTATACTAACATGAACAGCTCCTTGGAACAATGCTCAACTTTGCAATGAATTCTATGACAGATCACAACCACCACCACATCAATTACGTACTCAGTCCTAGCTCCTAGGCGTGATCAAAACACCATAGCTCACAAATTATATGAAAAATACAACCCGCGCTAAGTTGTGAATTTTACGAATTCTACTTATCAACCATCTGCACCCTTTTAAACAAAGTTGACACCAATTAATATGTGGTAATGAAAGAAGAAAAGTAAAGACAAATCAATGGTCAAGCTAAGGAAGTAAAAGGAAGTCACGAAAATGGTGTACGTGTTGTACTAATACATCAGTTGCAACAACCCAAAGACTTCAACAACTCTTCAGTTGATCCCTAGCTATATATAACTACATTTACATATTGTTTTACTAACGAGTTGGGAGAATATGAAGAAGAAAAGATTAAATATCTACGTACATTTGTCTACCCGTGAAAGTTTATTTCATCGAAGTGGAATAGGAGGTAAAATTTACTAGTATTATGTAAACATACTGTATGTTAAAGATTTTCTTGCGTCTCCAAAACTCACAAATCACAATCGTTCACTTTAGTTTATTTAATTTAATATTTTATTTAATTTAATGGTTGAATATGTTTTTATGCCGTATGAATCAAATTAATTAATATTAAGGACATGGTTTTCTACAGGAGTCGGCAAAACTAGAGATATAAGGCGGTCAAAGGCAAGGGCTAGATGGGACTGGTAATTTATTTATTATAATCTCCCTATTTCATTACAATTTACAATTGTTCAAATTCTAATTTTAAAATCCTTATTTTAAGTTTGATATGTTAATTAGCCTATAAATAGAGTGGAATAGAGTTTTGGTTCTGTTCACAATCACTATTTTATATTTGTGTTACGCATTCAAACCCCGTAAGCAAATCGATTCGATCTTCAGTTTTGATTACCATGGCGAAGCATCTAGCTGAAATCCAATGCACAGATCAAGACCGTGTAAGCTGTCCATTCTACTTCAAGATCGGCGCATGCCGTCATGGCGACATGTGGTCCCGCTACAGGGGCGGCTCAGGCCCTGTGAGGTCAGCCCGACCGCACAGGGCCTCGTAAAATTTGGGGCCTCAATTATTTTTCTATAATGGATATATACTTGTGTTTATGCAGAAAGATTATTGAGTTATAATGTCCCAGTGGTGTAAATTTTTTGTTAAAGTACCTTGTTAAAAGTTAAAACCTTAAGTCCTTGGATCGATCCTTCTAGTGAACTTTTTTTTTTTTTTTTTTTTTTTTTTGCTTTTTTTTTAATCCCTTGTTATAAGATTGTTTGGGTCAATCTTACGGGGTGGAACAGGGTCTCCAAAACCCAGAGCCGCCCCTGTCCTGCTACCACAACCGCCCGGCTAGTTCCCCAAAATTGTCGTACGCAACCGCTTGTCGTACGCAACGTACCGAGGAGTAGCAGTCCTGTTCGAAGGGAGGGAAGTGAGGAGCGTAGAGCTAGGATTGCAAAGTGGAATCGGGAAAGGGAGGAAATAGGCGAGGCGCATTGACAGAGCTGGTTTGTTTTGGCTGTATAATCTTTGTATAATTGTATCAATTAGTATTTATTTGTAGGATTACTCATATCTTATAATTACTCTTGTAACTCATGCTTCCCATGCGACAATCAAATACTGAATCAACAGCTAAACGTCGCTGCTGCATATGTGAGTGTCGTCATGTTGGCAGCCTACCTAGAAGGCATAAATCAAGTTCTGTGTCTTTTCTTGGCTGCAAATCTGCAATATTCAGTTGAACTCAGAAAAATACTGTAATGTATTTGGCTGTACATATTCATTTGCAATGTTAGTGCTGGAAAATGGATAGAAAAATTTTTCGAATCAGAAAAATTATCCGTTAGCCACTAGATTGTCCCATTGGGCTTTTCTAATTGGACTCAAAATTAAAAATTAGTATTTGTCCAAAAAAGATTATATCCAGTGGTAGCTAGCCTTAGTCCAAGCCCCGGACCCTCGACCCATGACCGGCGGGTTTGCTTGGACAAACCTAGGATCCATGTCAACGTAGTATAACTTTGATGTGTGAAGGGAAGCCATGTCACCTTCGAGCCCTGGCCTATTTTGGGGAGGGTACCAAAATAGGATATGTGTATCAATCATGCATTTCAGCGGCCAATTGTTGGTCAAGTCGAGGAGGTGGGAGCAGGGACGGACCCAGGATTTAGAACTAGGGGGGAGGGGCGAAATTATACGTACATGATTTTTCGAAGGTCCGGTGGGGGGGGGGGGGGCAAAACTTAAAAATCATGTATATTATCTATAAAAAACTTGAAAAATCGTAAATATTACATATAATTTTTTTTTTCAAAAGTTTGGGGCTGGGGTGGAGGGGTTTTGGTGACTGGATCGTTTGACTAGGCATACATGTGGACTAATGTGTTTTTCAGTCTGTTATTTTGGTTTTCGGGGGCGATTTTAATCTCCAAACCGGAGCTCTGACCGGCCAGAGCTCCGCTCCAATCATGGACAGAGCTATCGGAGCAGTTCTGTCCATGCCATGGACAGAGCAGTCCAGATCGGAGCTTCAAAAGTTCCGATCTGGACGGGTCAAAAGCTCCGATCTGGAGCTGTAACACCATTGACAGAGCAGAAAGCTCCGTCAGGATTGAGGCGGTTTATAGTAAGTAATCTAGTTTGTTTACTCTGTTTCTTGGACTTTCCTATAAGAGAAGAGCGCTCAATGTTCTTTTTTATATGAACGGAAATTTATCTTGGTTTCAAAATTACCATCTAGGTGATTTTATCTCTACACATCTAAGTTTGCAAACGCAGTATGTTGAAATTGGGAATGTTATTCTAGATTCTTTAGTTTAGTTTTTATTTGCAGTATTGTTTAGTCTTGTTTTATTCAAATCAATTTCTTTTCTCAACTTATGCAGTATTGTTTAGTCTAGTTTCGTTTGGAAAAATATATTTTGGATGATTAGAAAACAAAGAAGTTGTTGTTGTAAATAGCACGAATTGATTCGTTTGGAAAAAATTATTTTGGAAGATAATAAAAAAAAAAAAAAAAAAGAAGAAGGTGTTGTTGTAAATAGCACGAATTGATTCGTTTGGAATAAATTATTTTGGATGATTAGAAAGAAAAAAAAAGAAGAAGGTGTTGAAATAGGGATATTTCGCCATGAAACTTTGAAGGAAAATGATAAGCATAAATGTTTTTCCAGAACCAGAAGCATGTGCCATAATGCAACTTCCCGGATTACCTGTTATTACTAGGTTGGTTTCAAGAAATTTGAACCCCTCTATTTGATGTGGCTTCATCACCTCCCCATGGTGAGGATGTGGGATAATCTCACCAGTATAAAGATCATCACTAGGTCTTTTTAGGGAAAAAGCATTTGGCAACTCTCTATTGCTCACCCGTCCTTCATTTGGTTAAGTTCTCGTACTCCTATTGGCCTGAAGTTTGAAATATTATACGACGCCATTAAGTTACACAATAATTAAGTGCTAGAAAATGGCAAAAACTGGATGCTCAAATCATAGGACCAAAATACATTTACCTTTGAGAAATTGTACTAGATGATTTTTTCAATTCCCCTCTTGATTACTCCACAAATTCGGCAAACATCACCGATATCATCTTTCAGTATGAAAGAATGTTCACAGTCGTTATCACTCACAGCTCCATCCTCATCAAACAAAGCATCTCCGAAGGGATCCTACGCCAAGGAAGAAAAAATGGAATAGTTCATGATGACTGACTATCAATAAGGATCTGATTCAACATAAGAGGCCTCTTCAAGTATTTATAAACTAGTGATAAAGAAGTTAACATTGAGCTACCTTGAAACTCTCAAGGGCCACATTCATCTCACTCCAAATGTCATGCAGACCCTCTGAATTTGTATCCGAAATTTCACCACTTTCGTCACTTGTCCCAACATATACGCCTTTATCACCTGACCCTCTGCACATAGCTGATCAATTAACTTGTTCCTGCGAGCTACCAGAGCTTGGATCTCTTTACTTGAACCTCCCCATTTATCAACATTCAGATTGTAGCCATTTGATGAAGATGGTGCCGACCTTAGTGATAAAGAGTAGTTTCGGCTTTGTTCTGATTGAAACCAACTACTTCTATTAAGGCCAAAGAGCTTCATTCATAAGAACTTAAGGCCATATCATTTTACATGGTTTTTTACTTGCAACTGTAAGCATTCTCGCAAATCCGAGGCCATTCATCATCTGTACGGATTTTTCTCAATCGGCCTTAAAATTGAGAATTCCAATCACATCAAAATCTACACATGACTGCGAAATGAATGTTGTCTGAAAGTAGCAGTTTATTTATAGCCTCAATTTGATAAATTGTTGAAATGGTTAAAAAGTTGGTGTTGGTGTACAATCATTCACTTTTTTCAAGAAGTGCAACAAAATGTAGTATGGCTTCTTTATTTATTATTATTTTTTCATTTATAAGCATGATACATTTATTTATGTAAATACTAGAATTGGAGCACCGCGCTAAGCGCGATGCCCATTTTTGTGAGACCGGTTGTGTTTGTGTTTAATTAGGAGGTTTCATCAAAACATTACCTACGTGAAGAGAAAAAGAAACAACAATAAATCTGTTTCAAAATAATGCTACAAGTTCTTGTATACATCATTCACAAATTTACTACGTTGAGAATCTTGCAGTACGTTAATCAATTCTGAGCGTGCATCAAATGTAATGATCTAAGTGTGTTGCTCTGACATTGTACTAAGATCAACTTTTATAAACACCCATAGCACAAATGGTAACTTAGCAAGGCATTGGTATGAAATGTATCTATATCCATATCTTCACAGCTCTTGGGTATTAGCTTCATACTATTACAATTGCACAAATAAAACATAGAAACTAAAGAATCACGTACGTATAGAACTAATAAAGCGTTGTGACATTAAGTTGCCAGCAATTTGCTTCCCTACACCTCTCGTAATTGACGTACATGTCCTATTCAACAGAACAACTATTTACACATACAAAAGAAGAAAAAAAAAAAGAAAGAAAAAAGAAGTAGGAGGTGATCTGCATTACTCAGGAATTGAAAACTTCACAATGCAATTTAGATTAGCATATACTATGGTAATGAACTGGAAAAATTCAACGGACAGGTAAATTCTTCATATGTTGGCATATTCATTAAGCAAAACAATTCTCCGTCCCACTACAATCTCACTAATCTCCACTTGTAATGCATTCTCAACTCTCAAGATCTACTTGTAAACGGACAAATTTCTATATTAAGTTTTTCAAAAATAGACATAAGTTGCTTCTACATCATCAAGATTAGCACTCAAGGTAAATTCAATTAGTCCCAAAGCCACATGCATCCCATATATCAGGCTATATTCCGGTTGAATCGGAAATAGACATCAAAAAGGTTTTTTTACTCCTGCTCTATACAGTGCCTATCAGATGTTTGGACTGCCCATGCAAAACCTTAAAAGGATTATCCTGAACAGATACAATCATACATCACTTTCCACATAAAATCAAATATCTAAGTGTATGGAACTTGGGTGTAAAGTTCATTGTATAAAAAGAAAAGAAAAAATCGGTACTCATAACAAACATGGATAAACCATACTAAAGAGTAAGAGGCAAATTCATTTTCAATATTTTGCTGAGACTAATGGATGAAGATTGTTTTCGACAAATTACAATTTGAAAGTTGATTGTGAACACGATGTGCTGAGACCAACCAATGCTATGAATTCCAGATAGTGAAACCTTAATCATTATGCAAATTAAAATAAAAAAACCAGATAAATTTATCTGATAGCAATTAGCAAGTGAGAATTCATGAGTTTTATAAACAATTATGCAACTCCAGTTAAATTGGAAGAGAATACCCCTGATTTTTAGAAGCTGGAGTACAGATTGACAACATCGGATTAAAAAGGAATTGCTTTGGCAGACATTGGCAACTGAAGAAGAAAATTTTAATCAACCGGACCGAACAACTCTTGGGTCTAGATTCCGAGTTGAATCAGACCGGACTACCACAAAAAGTGGGATTTATTATATTGTTTAATTTTGAAATTGCATTACCTATAGTGAACAAAATTCAATGTTGTGACTTCATTTGGTATGGGACAAAAGAAATAATAATGGTCCAAATAGTGGAGTAGATATTCGAGTTCATATTTTCACTTTAGTTGAACACTTACATTAAATTTATGTATTTTGTTATTATAAGATATGGTGTATGTATATAAAAATTGCGGTATGTTATAGTTAAGGGTACACTTATAGTTTTTTTTTAATAATTGAACCATTACAATTTCTTAATGTTGGGTAATTAATGTGTTTCTGTTGCTCCACCATTTTAGTTTTGATTTTTTTATTATTATTATTTTATTTTTTATTTATTTATTTATTTTTATTTTTTTTTGGTTGAATTGGATGTCTCTTCGTGTATGTTGCATTTGCATATTGCTTCGATGCTGGAAAGTTATGCCAGTCATTTACAGTCTATAGCTTCTCTAATTAACTGGATTCCTTAATGATAAGTCCAACCGTTGTCTTCTTCACTCCTCTCCAGTGGGAAAATGTAGATTTCACTGATTCAATTCTAACAGGTTTCTTTCACGCATTTTTTATCTGCCAAACTTGAATGGGATTTTGTTTTGATCTGCATTCTCCAATTTCACCCCATACATACAATTTCTAATCTTTATGGTTTTGAAATTAAAGAAGCCCCAATTTGCGATGATCGGTTCATGGTGGTAACATTATTCAGAGGAATCAGTTGGATTGTTGTTCTATTATTATAATTATTTTTTTACTGAGTCGTATGATTACTCCCTATCTTTGATTGTTGAATTGAAGGTTGAGGCGTTAACTACTAATGTTTGCCTTGCGCCTGAGGGTGAGGGGTATTTGTTCGATTAGGTGTTTGCTTCATGTAAATAGTATTTTCTGACATACCAGCATTTGGACAGATGCTCTATCATTCACAGTGATGTTTAGAGCATTTTTAGCTCTTTATCTACCGATTTTTCTTGACAACGCTGCTTAATTGCTTGATAACAGGTTGTGTACTGAGAAACAAATCACTCTGTAAATGCGTGATCTAGCAAAGATCTTAGGCCAAAAGAGCAACACACCTTATTGTCGAAATTTGATTGTCGCATGGGAAGCATGCATGTCGGATTAAGAACTCGACAGAACTTAAGCAAGCAATAAAGAATCTAAAATACAGAGGGAAGTCTCTGAAAACAATTCTCCATGAAAACTATCAAAACAAACAAGATACTAGTATGTGAAATGCGTCAATGCCCCTCGCCTTTTTCGTCCCTCTCCAGATTCCACTCAGCAATCCTAGCTCTACGCTCCTCACTTCCTTCCCTTCGAACAGGACTCCTACTCCTCCTCCTTGGCCTGTCTCCATGCCTATCATAATCTCTATCCCGCCTTTGTTTCCGGACAGGACTACCACTCCTGCTTCGGCTCCTATAACTCCGACGATGCTTCCCAAACAGCCTCCTCCTCAGCTCTCTCCCAATCTTCTTCACATGCAGGAAATTGCAATACCCGGCCCTAGTACAGCTATATCCATCTCATACTGCCTGCAAGTAGCCTGACGAAAATCAGTCACGGGCGAGAATTCAGCTATAATCGGGCGACCAGAGTAAAATCTCCCTTGCAAGGCTTTCAGAGCAGCAGCAGCCTCATCCTCCTCTCTGAACTGAACGTACACATTGCCGATCAAGTGATCGCTGATGTTATCTCAGACCTTTAGGTTCTCGATTTCACCGAACTTGCTGAGCTCCTCGTAGATGTCCTCGTAAAAGTCATCAAAGTGCTCCTGGATCGCCCGAGGGTCGATGGGCTGCCCTTGGAGGTCCACGCCTGGGGTGTTCATGTCCGGACGGTGGTACATGTTGCATAGGACAATTGTCGGGGAACTAGCCGGGCGGTTGTGGTAGCGGGAGCACCTGTCGCCATGACGACAGGCGCCAATTTTGAAGTAGAATGGACAGTTTACACGGTCTTGCTCCGTGCAGTGGATTTCAGCTAGATGCTTCGCCATGGTAATGATGAAAACTGAAGATCGAGTTGTCGATTTGCTTAGAGGGGTTTTGGAGAAAAGTTATGTTATCAATGCGTACAAAGATACAGAACCAAAACTATTCCACTCTATTTATAGGCTAAGTAACACATCAGACTTAAATAAAGAAATTGATCACTAAAAGGAAACGGACACCAATATATAATAATAATAATAATAATAATAATAATAATAATAATAATAATAATAATAATAATAATAATAATAATAATGTTAGGAGTGGTGTTTTTCTTTTTTCGAGGCTTAGTTTTTGTATTCAGAAAGGGGTGGGAGCACAACTTGTCTCTCGACTCCCTTCCAATTTTGTGTGATTAATACAACCCAGTTATAAATAAATAAATTAAAAAAAAAAAAGATAAAAATAATAATAATAATAATAATAATAATAATAATAATAATAATAAAAAAGAAGGTTGTGAAACTGTCAAGATTAGACTGAAAGGTAGGCCCAGAAGAACCAATCCCAGACTTCAACAGAATCATATCTTGCAAAGAGCTAGACTGCAAGCAAGAGGCGAGAAAAGCATACTGACTGACATCCTCCGCACACAAAACCCCGAGACCTCCAAGTCTGATGGGAAGAGTAGCAAGCTGCCACTGCCAATCCCCGAAACCAGGCCCTGAACCTGTAACGATCATCTCCAAAAAAGTACGCAAGGCCTGATCAAACTGAACAAGAGCACCGCCACAAGACAAAGGGGGGCAAGTCCTCAAAGCATAAGACAACTTCGCCACCCCCCGCACAATTGCGAAGAAGAAGAAGCTCACATTGGGGATCATCAAGTTTGCGGACTGCCTCCAACAGAGAGCTGGCCTTGGATACCCAGCGCGCAACCAAATCACGACAAAACCCAGAATCCACGCTAACAGAGCCCCCAAGGAGCTTGACACCCTGGAGCGGACGAGAGATAGAAGCAGGGAAAAGGCCAGTATATAATAATAATAATAATAATAATAATAATAATAATAATAATAATAATAATAATAATAATAATAATAATAATAATAATAATAATAATAATAATAATAAAATACTAGTAGGATTCTTCTCTAAATTTAGAATTTCAATAATATTTCAACATATGTAAAATTTTGATGAAATAGGGAAATTATAATAAAATACCAGTCCCACCTCGGAAATCTTGACCGTCTTATATAAACTTTTTGTACGAAGTACTAATAAAATAAATAACTTGTTTCGCTAATATTTATTATCATTGTAATTATTATATACTGTTGTACTTCTAATAGTATCAATACTCTTACAAATATATCCGCTAATCTCTCCGATCTACACCACCATATAGCCTATAGTGTTCACTTCGCGCAAACATTATTATCGTGGAATATGGATTAAGAAATTTGAAGTTAGAGTGCATGATTAGTTAGGAATTATATTAATTAAGACAATATGTGCCTGATTCACGTCAATATGATAATCTTCCAAAGCTAGTACCATTAGCTAACTTAATTTGGACTTGAAGTGTGCAAAAGATTGATATGGGACGAACTTGTTCTGTTTATTAATCATGATGAAAAATATAGTTCGAACCACCTAGCTAACTATGCAACTTGTTAGCTAATTTATTCTTTAGTTAGCTTATAATTGCTAATTTGACTTCTTGACTAAACTATAGTATTAATTTCATTAGTAATCTAATTCTGATACAATTTGTCTTCTATCTGTCCAAGGAGCGTGTGTGTGTAGCTTGTGTTACTAGTTATCTTCCATATAATTGCACTTCATGTTTTCATCTTGCTTAAACCTAAATGATCACTTGGGTTAGAAGAAGTACAAGTAGGTTCGGTAATGTTTGTAACTAGCTAGTTTGACCATTTTTATGGTTTTTTCAATTACATCGTGCGATTGGTTTGTGTGCATTCGTAGCGGTTTTAAGTTATTTGGAAAATACATTTGAACGATTGGTTTCGTTTAAAAAAATGTAAAACAAATGTGTTTCGGAGGCCTAAATCATGTTTTTACCTTTATACCCCTTCCTACCAAAAATTGCTTCCATATATATTCAATAAGTAAAAACACGTTTCTGTTAAAGGCAGAAAACGTAATAACACAAAACACATTTTTTTTCCATTTCAAAAGGCATGAAGCATATTACTCTTATAGCTACGACATAAGCTGCAACCTGATGATGACCCTCCAGACGAGATAAATGACGAAGAATAGCTGTTCGTCTTGGTGATGTGTTAGTAATTAAATCGATCGGGTCCATATTTTTGTCTCTAGGGAAATTAATTGTGCCTATGGGTTCATGAATAAACTTTATCACTCAAATATAGTGGGCCTGAATGGAACATTCTTAACCACAAGATTTACGAGATTAATGATAAATTTGGTTTACCCAATTATTTTCCGGGCTTAAACAACTGGATTAGTGAGTTGGTATATTTTTGTCTTTCAGAAAATCGCTGGAGAAACTTGTTCTAACATATGATATGATCATAAATAATGAAAGAGAGAAAAAGAAAACTTTGAAGAGAAAAGATAAGTTTGTGTGATTTGTATAGATTAGAGGTACATTGTGGTAGATATGTACACTAACGGGGAAATTTGCAGAGTGTTTTCTTGACCTTCTTGTAGCAGCAAGGACACTGGAGATCAACTTTGAGCACCATAGTTGTCACCTGTTAATCCATTATCAATACTAAATTATTATATACCATAGGAATAAAGGCGGGCCAAAAATCAAGAACAATGCATACTTTAAAAAAAGTTGAAGAGTTAAAGGAAATATAGTTGCTTGCTTACCTTCTCAGCCACGGCTTAGCTAGCACAATGGCACTTGAGGAGATGAAGAAGAAAAAGAAGAAATGATGATATGAAATGAATTGTGAAATGGAAATGAACAACACTGAAAGCTTTCTCCTGAGGATATTTGCCTTTCTCCAAGTAACACGGCAAATTCGACATGTACTTCACGAGCTCCTCGCTCATACTCGAGTTCCTTTCGACCTGCTTCTGCTGTGACCCTTTAGGCCCAAGTAAATAGCTATCCATATGCTTTAAAACAATATGTGGATGAAAATCTTCGTAGGATAGTCGGTCCAACTTCTTAGTTTCCTTCCGTTGGAGACTCGACCTCTCGACTCAACATTGCTATATGAATGATGATGATACTCCATAACACTGGTAACGTGAAACATCCATGATCGATATTAGATCGAATAACTCAAACATTTCACTAAACGCCAAGCTTAGTAACAACTTGTGGAGTGTGAGAATCGAATTATTCTTTACAGTGACATGAGAGCAAGAAACAAACTACGACCAGAGAGAAGAAGGCATGTAAAGACATGTCTTCGTTTCAGGAAAACAGAGGAAAAGGCCTAAAAGGATGAAAGATGACCATATGCACAAGACAAATAAACTTTGGCAAGAAGTAGCAAGTGATTAACACCTAACATGAAACACTGAAGATTTGAAAATCATTCCTTGCCCTTTTCACCAAAACGAAAAGAAGGCTGAGACAAGAAAGACAAAGCAATTCGAAATCGAAACTTTGGAATGGATAACAGAAGCATCCAAATTCCAAACACATATGACAATCTCAGTGCTCAGAGACTAACTAATCTTGGAATTATATCTATCTATAATACATGCTTGAACTCTTCTTCTGATAGCTTACAGACAAAAATTGATTATAAAACATAGAATTAAGTGCAACTAGGAAATTACAAGTAATTGCATCCAAGAAAGAAATGAAATAAAATTAAAAATGGAAGCTTTACAGAGCAGTTTAGTTTCTTTACATTCTGTAAAACTAAACTCACTCAAAATTGCTTGAGAAAGCAGCTACCTTTTTCGCCATACTTAAAAAGAAAACAAAAGAAAAGTGATACTAGTGTATCTCAAGTATCTCAACAGCAATAACTCCAGTAACTATGACCGGTTTTATAGCTGCGTAATTCCATCAAGTTGAATGTCAAACAAGTTCACGTAATTTCCATGACAAGACCAGATATCCATTGTCATGATTGGAGCAGAAAAACTGATCAAGTTATTGAACAAGGTCAACAATGCAAGAGATATAGGCCATTTTCTCTTACAGACACGGAAGAGACATATTTTGTTGTTTAAAGAATCTATATAGCATGCAGGACGTTTCGATTTTCTACATGTCTTGAATTCCAACCATAATAACCTCGTAAGGCTGTAAGAGTATATCAGCCTCGAAATAAGAACTCATAAGCTATTCATGCAAAATCCAATATCCAAATAAAGAGTATAAGAGTGAACAATACCCCCAGCATGAAACTCATAGCTACCGCACGGATTGTGATCTGCTTGTCCCATGGCAGAATCTCTTTCATCCGACATCACTTTCTCTGGGGCTTTTTCACAAACACCTTGTGCGTTTTGCTTCAGTAATAAAATAGGATAGGAAATGTTGGGAGTTTTACTGAACAACTTTATAACATACTGGAGGTTGCTGCCAAGTGCAATGAATTTTAGACTCATTGGCAAAACAGAACCTTGTTTCTAGTCAGGGGCGGAGCGGAACAAGGAGGGGCATAAGGGGCGTCCGCCCCTAACTTCGATTCTTGGATATCCGCCCCTATTTCTAGTGTCTAATATTAACCAACACAAAAGTAATAAGAGCTGTCAATTGATCCCCGGCCAACAAATTGCCACAAAATAAATTTGCAAAAGAAAGTCCAGCAGTAGGTATTTTATGAGTTTTCAGACCAGAAACATTGCCAAAATCTATAATGAAAATCGAGATCAGACTCAAAAGTTATGCTACTGTGTGAAACTTGAGACTTGCACTTGTTATTGAAACCTTTTACTGAAATAAAAATCAAAACACAGCATGTAATAGCAGAGATCTTAGACCAGGCCCAATAGAGCCACAGTCCACAGACCTCTTGGTAATAATTAATTACGAAATAATATAAAAAGTCAAACGCAAAACAAACAGTCTCATAATATAAGGGGCAATAATAGTTAGCACAATGAAACTTCGATGAGGACCTTTTCCTAACCATTCCAATTTCCAGCAGATGTTCAACAGTGCTTTCTATCATGCATCAAGATGAGCATCTGGAAAAGGTGAGACTAAACTTTCGATATAGACCGTCACTTGAGGATCAGTTTCAGCACCATAGTTCAAAATTTTATAATCCTCTGAAAAGTTGGTTGAAGGCACAGACCTGAAAGACTGGTTTTTGGGGTTGTAAATAGCGAAAGTTGATTCATAGACAAACAACAACTCACCCTCAACTGAGATGCACAATGGTTTAAAGCAATCCCGATGTCTGATGGAATTGCTCCAAGGATGGCCGGCATTAGGAACTGTAAACGCCTTTATCCAAGATTTGTTTATCCCATACTCCTTGAGTACCCATATGTCTTTGCTAATTTCAGGGTAGTCCAGAATCAGACTTAGACTTCCTCCAAGCTCACCCAGTGACGATGGTGTGAAACCATCACGTACATTATCCGGTAGATAAACCAAGCCATTTGTCTCAGTCCCCAAATTGAAAGAAACAATACTATGACTACTATAACTATCTTTCACGAGCCAGTGAATCTTCCCATTCATAAACAATCCACCCGATTGGGATGGAAAACATTTCATGTTGTGGACCTTTCTCCAGGAATTGGTCCGTAATGTATAGATTGCCCCGGAGCCAGAAGGTTCTTTTCCTATAAGTTCAAGACGAACTCCAATACACAGAAGCTTGTAATCACCATCATCAGACACACCAAATCCGAAGTTTTGAGGACGAAACTGGGATTGTTCTGGGAAACAATCTATATCTGGCAATATCTTATATTGTGTGGTAGATGGGTTTACCAACACAATATTATAAGCTTCGTCTACAACTATGCAACAGAGCCCATTACAACTACCGACAACACGAAAATCCTCTTTCTTACTCGGATCAACAGTAGGAAAGTGTATGTCACTTGCATACGAGTCTTGATCATACAGAAGGGACTGCAAAGAACGTTGCTTGGGGACATTAGTACCGACACGGTCCCAGCGGCCTTGGAGCTGGTCCCAGCGGTAGTGCCAGCTGCTTATAGAGATGAGGCTGTGGTGAGATAACTTTGGGTTCCTAGTTGACATTTCAAGGTGGGTTTTGACAAATTGTTTGTTGGAGATGATCGAATTCCAATACTTTGAAACGCAACTTAATGTTACCAGGGATTTGACAGGCAGCCTGTCGAAAATCTCTAGAACTATCTCATCAGGGAGAGTTGAAAGCCTTTCAGCTGAGCAAATTTCTTCTGAAGCATTCTCATCATATCTGTTGCAGGCAGCAGCAAGTATTTTACCAGAAACTTCACCATCAGATCTGATGCTGGAAGATTTGCACAGTTTGAGAATAATTTTACGATTCTTGTAATCACAAGCAGCATGATCATCATCATGGAGGATGGAGAGCTTGTCAGATCTGGTGCTACCAGCTTTGCGTTTTCTTGGAGTTTCTGAATCTTCATGGGGATAGGAAACATAATCATAAGATCTGATGTGATTTTCTGGAACCAAACTAGTACTCATTACAACGCTGCCTCTCCCAATGCCACAACCAATATTACTCTCTCCTTTATACCCGCCAAATGGAACTGGAGTTAATCCCATGAGAGGACTTAGGAGCACCACCAGCAAGCAGGTGTTGTGATCAGGATGGTTTGTTAATTACGAAGTCGTGGTGCAATCTCAAAACGAGCTTTCTTCAGCACGGAAGTGTCACCTGTAACCTGATCAAACAAGGAACCAACAAGTGACAATGAGCTAACAACAGGGGCTTAAGTAACAAAGCAGTCCAAAACACAATCAATCATCTTCAGATACACAGCAGAATCATATACTATGATAGAATTTCAACTCTCTCAAAAGCTCGAATCGATGGTGAGGTGCGGAATGTGTTCATCTATGATAAAGTTGCTGCTAACAGAATTTGAACCGGGCTTAAGCCATCAACCGATAATCTCCATTACAACCATGCAGTACATTACATCATAAGTATAGAGGAGCTGCTATTGATCATTAATAATCCAATTGAGAATTTTGAATTCGAACTTCCCAAAAGCTTGAACTAATAGGGATGTGCGGAATCTATTCGTCTACTATATTGCATCTATCTATATTAATTCTCTGAGTCGATAACTAAATCACACAAATCGAAACCAGAGCTAGATTATTACTACTAAACACTAAAATTGCTAGAATTGAATCTTCCTTTTGTCCCTAAGCTAAACACTAAATCTCAAACCCTAAACCACAATTCAGTCAATTAATTGAATTTCATGAATGAACGAGATCACATACAATTAAGTAGAAGCAATAATAAATTAACAAACATGAATGAATGATAATTGGACGAATAAAAACACAACGATAGATATCATCGACAGATAGATTTTACCTTACCTTCGAAACGAATTAGCAAGACCTCAACTGAATCTAATCCAAGCTCACAGTGACGACTGACGAGAGAGAGCTTATGGGCTGAGCCGCTGAGCTGAGCGGAGACCTCGACTGAATTAAAAGATTAATTTTACGAGAGAGACCGACAAAAAGAAGGGACGAACACCTAAGATTCAATAAACTTTGTTGATCATTCTCTTGCTGGGTTTTGTTAGAAAAGTTTAATACTAACTCGTCTCCTAGTTTGATTTTTTTGGCTCAACATCTAAGAAGTACGGGGATGGATACGAGTACGAATACGAGATGAATATGTGGAAACGTCAAAATTCAAAATAATAGGATACGGATACTCGTAGGATACATTTGAAGAAATAGAGAGAATAGCAGTTGGACAACTGGCTGAGAAGCAAGTGGCTTTAGCTACTACGTCCCGGTAACTGACAATATATATAGCTAATTGCCAAAAGAATCAAAACAATTAACTCACAGAGAACGGAGTATTACTCCTGGCCGGCGCCCCTTCTACCCCATTGTAGCCCTGGAAGGCCTCTCCCTGCCCTGCCTTCCAGACCGGTCCATGAGCCCACGGATCCATCATTCGCCCCCTTGAAGAGAACCTTCCCCAAGGTTCTCCACTGGTTTAGCCACCACCACGACTAGAAAGTCTTCCCCTACGGCTGGCGCCTGCATGCCCTGATCTCCATCTTCAATGCTGAAGAACCTGGTTGACGTGGATAGTCCTCCAAACGTAGCTATCGGCTCCACCTCGGAAAATTGCAATTTTGATCCCTTAACAGGACGCCCATTGCAAGTTTGGTCCAAAGTGAAATTGAAAAATGCAAAAACGTCCCTTTGGCAAATACGATCCCGTATTTATACGTTTTTCTTATGTGGCTGAGGTGTGGCTTGTGAGGTGGAATTTGGGTTGTGAGGTAGAAGGGAAGAGAGAAAATGGTAGTAAAATAAATAAAAACAAAAAGTAAAATAAAAAAAGAAAGCAGAAAACAAAAATAAAAAATAGAGAAAGCTCTGTCCAAGGCAAAGCTGCTCAGCTCCGCCGTGGATGGGGCTTTCTGCTCCGTCTCTGCCATTGACGGAGCTTTCTGCTCTATCAATGGTGTTACGGCTCCAAAGCTCCGATCAAGAGCTTTTGACCCGTCGAGATCGGAGCTTTTGAAGCTCCGATCTGGCCTGCTCTATCCATGGCGTGGACATAACTGCTCTGATAGCTTTTCCATGATCGGAGCCGAGCTCTGGCCGGTCAGAGCTCCGGTGGTTAAAGAATTTTTTTTTTGGTTTATATTCAGCTTTAAAAGATTAATTAAGTAGGAGTGTGTGTGTGTATATATATATATATATATATATATATATATATATATATAATATATATATATATATATATATATATATATATATATATATATATATATATATATATATATATATATATATATATATATATATATATATATATATATATATATATCTAATATATATATATATATATATATCTATATATATTATTTTTTCTTTTTAATTTTTATTTTTTTATTAATAAGTTAACATAACATGGTCTATGTGTGATATTTTTAAGCTTTTGACGAGTCAAATATAATTCACTTTCGAGTTTTCAGTTGATACTTAGATTTATATTATGAGGATTTTTAACAATTTTGAACATATCCGTGTTTGGAGATTAAAATCGCCCCCGAAAACCAAAATAACAGACTGAAAAACACATTAGTCCACATGTATGCCCAGTCAAACGATTCAGTCACCAAAGGGACCAAAATCGCGAAAAATATAGTCTTTTAACTCACTTTGGGATTGTATTTGCATTTTTCGATTTCACTTGGGACCGTATTTGCAATGGACGTCCAATTAGGGACCAAAATTGCAATTTTCCCAGCTCCACCTCATCCACATGAATTGCTTGTACTTCAAGCCCCAGTGGTAGATTCATTCATGGCTCATAGAGATTGCTCAAGAAAACCAAGTTAACAGGAGTTTGTCCTGGCGATCCCGACACCTTAATCGGCACTCCCACCCAGGGGTGGGGCAGGCGGGCGCCCCCCCTAACCGGACCTTCGAAAAATCATGTACGTATCATTTCTCCCCCCCCCCCCTCTAAATCCTGGGTTCGCCCCTGCTCCCACCTCCTCGACTTGACCAACAATTAGCCGCTAAAATGCATACTTAATACGCATATCCGTCAATGGATCTTTTGAACCATGTTGATGGCTATTGGTACCCTCCCCAAAATAGGTCAGGGGTGACATGGCTTCCCTTCACACATCAAAGTTATACTACGTTGACATGGATCCTCGGTTTGTCCAAGCAAACTCGCCGGTCATGGGTCGAGGGTCCGAGGCTTAGACTAAGGCTAGCAACCACTGGATATAATCCTTTTTGGACAAATACTAATTTTTAATTTTGAGTCCAATTAGAAAAGCCCAATGGGCCGATCTAGTGGCTAACGGATAATTTTTCTTATTCGGAAAATTTTTCTATCCATTTTCCAGCACTAACATTGCAAATGAATATGTACAACCAAATACATTATAGTATTTTTCTAAGTTCAACTGAATATTGCAGATTTGCAGCCAAGAAAAGACACAGAACTTACACTTGATTTACGCCTTCTAGGTAGGCTGCTAACATGATCACTCACATACAATGCAGCAACGACGTTTAGGAGTTGATTCAGTCGCAGTGCTTAAAGTTAGTTTTGTTTAGGGGATAGTTACATCTGGTCGAAATTTGATTGTGGCATGGGAAGCATCTGTCATAGAATTCATTGCAAAGTTGAGCATTGTTCCAAGGAGCTGTTCATGTTAGTATAAACCTCTAGGCCTAGGATAGGATAGTATCGCACTTCATGTCATTTATTTTGCAACTAAAGTTGAAGTATGCCCGTGATATATTGATGCTAATTGCGTTTTTATTATGTTTATATTTTTGTTACCTTTGGTTGTATAAATATAGATAACATAGAAACATATATATATTCTTGCATTTTCAGATATGCAAAACATAGAATTATTATTTATAACTATATGGTGGTTAAGGAGATTGGTGTAAAAGTAGAATAAGATTTGTCCGTTTAAAAAAAAAAGTTTATACTTACGAAAATAAATAAATTATAATTATATGTACCACCTCTTTCTTGTCGTTGGGTACGTGGTTTACAACATTTTTGTTTAATAAAGTGGAAATTGAAAGCAATTGTTCAAAGTTGGAACAAACACAGAACATACTGTTATACTATAACTTACTTCGTATAACTTATAACTTACTTCGTATAACTTATAAGGTAAAAGATTAAACATTATTTTGCACTATGTATACCAGTAGTTATGATACCCATGTATATAAAAATAAAGGGCTAATTTGCTTATACGCCACATGAATATTTTTCTAGCATACACTTCTTGTTGTAGGTCCGCTACTGGGTCCGGTGACTGAACTTTGGAATTTCTTGAAAAGACCCCTTAAAGTTACAATTTTACATTTTGACCCCTCCCTAAAAAGTGTTCTTAGATTTGCCACTGTTTGACCCCTCCCTAAAAAGTATTCCTAGATTTGTCACTGATTGTAGGTGTTGAAATTTTACCAAGCCAACGTTGGTTTGTCCGTAATTTTTGTATCTCAACTAAAGGGACCTCACACATTCGTAATTTCTTATCTAGCTGGAAATATTCTATGGGTTTTCCAGCACTAACTTTGCAAATGAATATATACAGCCAAAATACATCGCAGTATTTTCTGAGTTCAACCGAATGTAGCAGCCAAGAAAAGTAAGTGTAATACAACAACAATAGACATACATGTGAATCTCATATATGTGGGATCCACTATATGTCTCAATGATGCATGTATTACACCTTGTCTAGCATAAAATAAACCCTCATTCAGTTTATGAGATGCTAGCCCCATACACCAGGGAGAGACATTGATGTGGAACCACAGAATCACAATGCACAAATAGATTTCCAATCATAACTTGGAAAACAGCATCAAATTTCTGAAAACAAAACACAAGGTTTTTGACATATCACTGAAGCTTTCAATCGATTATCTATATCATACAAATAATGAGTGTTCTCAATCAGAACCAGATGTTCTCTTCTCTATAACAGAAAATAGAATTACAAAACTAAATTCAAACTCTGCAACGAGGGAAAATCAAACGGGAACTCCTCCTATACTGAGCCGTAGGCAAATTTCGATTTCTTGATTCTTTTCCTTGTACAATGTACACAAATAACCCCCCTTTCAAGGGAAGAAATGAAAAAAAAGAAAAAAAACAACGCAGTGTACATGAAGAATAGCCATAAAATTTTACCTGAAAGAACTATACGGATTTATTGCCAAAACTTCAGGTAGCACAAGACAACAGAAGATACTTCTGGTTTAAGAATCGATGAGCTTATGATACACTTTTGCACTTCACAAACCACGGGGGAAGTTGCTGATCTGCCCTTCTTCCAAAACATCTTTATCCTCCGCCTTGTAATTTATTCTTATCTGCATGACCAGCGATTTCTGAAGGCAATATTACGTGCATAACAGAAGATGAGTCGATAACCATATAACAAATCCTAAATGCAATAACGATTGTTTTTTGGGGCGTAGAAAAGAGCTTCAAAAGTGTGAAAATTAGGGAGACGTGTGTATGTGTCAATTTTATCGTGGAAAAATGAGAACTCTGGTCTAGGGCCTTAATAGGGGTGCTAAATGAACTGAACAAAGATAAACGAGCACACACGAACTCGCATACCTTGCCATGTTGGCTGTTTGTAACTCGTAATTTCTGTGTGATTGATCCATCACCACTAGCAGGAAGAGTATTGCTGCTAGCTGGATCCAAGTGCAACTGCAGAAACTGTAAAGCAAAAACACAAAATAATAAATAGCTGCAAAAGAGCTGCTCTGATGTACAAAACCGAAAATCAGGTGCAAAGGTTGCCGGCCCAATTAACATCAATACAACACAAATTGAGGCAGCAGGCAGCAATGATTCGCATAACCACACACACAAACACTAAGGAAAAAGAAAACAACTCACTTAAACACTAAACAGTAATGGGATTCACAAAACCACACATGATAAATATTCAACAGTAAGGCTGTATGATAATAAAACAATAAGATAAAATTATCCTCGAGGTTCATTTCATCCCATTTTCATTAAGAATTTACAGGAAACTTGCCAAAAAAAATAAAAAAAATAGAGAGAGAACTCTGGTTTATGCCAACACGAAACCACAAATCAATATTTAAACACTCAACACGAGGGACGTCATTTTTATACAACCCATAAAGTAAAGTAAAGACGATTGCACCATTAAAATTACCTTGGGGACAGCAGCCTGGAATACAAAATTCAAATAGGTATTAGGCGACTTATTCTGAAACTGAGCCTCAATTAGTGTTGTCTTCGGGTTACCAGGCTCCTTCGAAAAGTTGAAGGTCATTTTCAAGGTGCTGCTCTCGAATGCAACCACTGATGGATAAGTTCCTGAAATGTTAGAAACATAAACTTCTTGAAACAAGAGTTTGCAATGACAAATCTTCTATTATCTGATAGAAATGCCTGAATTATGAACATGTAGCCTCTGATAGAGGATGTAAACGTTCTAGCAATAATTAAAAGATCCAGCAACATCCCAGAACACGTATTTTGGTTCTCACATGGTTACCGGAAGACAAAGGTCATGAGTAGTAGTGATATTCAATATCAGAATAAAAGAGTGGTGGGATTTAATTTATGATAGAAGATGCCATAATTTTAACTTTTGAGCTTTTGTGCATAATAAAACTCAACCTTGTAAAGAAGTTGGGGAAAGATTAACCCCAAGAAGATCTTGAAGAAAATCTCCGCCAGGCGCACTGGGGACTATAGGTTCATCTGAACTAAGATCAAGTAAATCAACAAGTGGTGCTGCAGGTGATTTGGCAACACCATTTGGTAGTTTTGGCAAAGCTCCTTGTGAAGTGGAGACAGCAGCGGGAACAGAACCAGCTCTCCTTCCAATATAAGTTGACTCATCAAGTACCGGCATCCTTTCTACCAAAGTGGACCTGGACAAAAGCATCGTGTCACAACCATATATAAGAAAAGACGTATTTAAGAAGCAAAAAAACAAGTCAATACCTGATGTTTTCATGCTTTTCAATTATGGAATTAAATTCAATGGCTCTCTGTTGCAGCTCAAGGGCAAGGCTTCCTTTCTGATTAAGAACAATATTATTTATCCTCCTGTAATAGATTTGAATGATTAAAACTGCCTATTGCATTATAAACGATACAAAGATAAGTTTGTGCAGATAAACATTGCACGTTTCTTTTTCTGTGAAACGGGGGAAAAATTTACCGCTTCATATTTTCACAAGGTATAACACATGCACATGAATTTCATTGGGGTTGGAAAGGCATTAAAGACAGATGCAGATTTCTCAACAGTTGGCGCCATAGCAGAATAGCCAACAAACTAGAGAAATGTGGGGAAATGATGCAGAAGCTTGTCAGATGTTATACGCAAATAACATACTTTGAACAAGATGGAATACGGCTTGATAGCTTGAACAAAGCAATCAAACACATTGCTCGAGTTGTAAGGTCCATAGAATGGCGTGTAATTGCAGTTTCTACAACATCCACAGTATCGGCCTCTGTTACCTGTTCAAAAAAAAAAAAAGTGGAAAAATTAATAATGAAAATGGTAAAAAAAAAAATTCCATGAAAATGGTTGCTTTGAGGCAAACGTTACAAATTAATGGTTAGAACTTAGATCAATTATGGGGAAAAGAAACTTGTACAGAAAATATATACCAACTCCCAGTCATAGTTTCTCCATAAGGCATCTTGCTAAATTTCTTTAAGTTGTTTTAACAAAGAGACATGTCAGTTAACAAGGCAAAAGTCAAAATTACCTAAAAAGGAGGTTTTGAACTTTATGTAGATAGAAGTCAGATGCAATTTACAGCTAGCCAAAATATATGTCTAGAAGCTAATTATCATCAAGTATTCAAGTGTTCACTATTTGTAGTACAACAATGAGTCAGGTACTGCAAATGTGCATGAGAGATTAGAGTTAGGACATGACGGTGTGACAATGCGAAGTGAGGTTTTAACCTATAGTAGCATTTAAGATAAGAATATCAGTTTACATACTATACAATCCAGTGAGGTGACAAGGAACTCAAGAAAAGCATACCAAAAGGATTAGGTGAGCTTTTTCAAAATGGGTGAATTTACAGATGGGTAACTTTCTGGGTGCATAATCCTTGCACAATGTGCTGCTCATATTTTGGTCTCAGATTTAGTATTCTAGGCCGAATATAATGACATTTGACCACCAAATTGCGTGATACTCCAAATAGCTGGTGGACTAAAATCAGAGAGGGTTTGGATTTTGGAAGATCAATATTAAGAAATATACAAAATCATCAACTCACAGTTATTGGATCCTCGACATCGAGCACTCCAACGTTGTGAACCAACATCTCACCATATTCTCCAATGCACCAAACTGCAACTCGAACAAGAGTTTCCTAGTGAAGCAATAGGATGATTGAGACACTAGCACAGTCCAAGTAATGAAATTAACAAATATTGATGCCTCTAAACAAACTATACCTGTTCACCTGCAGTTTGGACAGCCCTGTATAGTGATCTAACAGCGTATCCATGGAGGTTAGAGGCATTAGTAATCACGACAACAAGAGCATGCCAAACGTCATCTTTCACATAATTTCCTGCCTGCAACATATCATTTTAATGAATTTGGAGTTCAGCAAATTAAGAGAAACTAATAATCGAGAAAATAAGATCTGATTATAAGTAGCATATCTTCATCAGGTCTCCGTCCGTAAGCCCGTAACACAGTATATATATCAGAATGCATGTTGGTGAAGGATATAATTGAATACTTGATTGTGGAAGATTTGGAGAGGAGGAAGTACTGAGAGATCTATGATACTCGGGGTGTATAATTTTCCTATTAACAGCCACTGGTCATAGGCTTGTGTAAATTCTCTGCTTTAAAAAGAAAGTATTGTGAAACATCAACTCTTAGCAGAAAATAATAGATCGGGTCAGATGCGAGTAGATTATTGGATCTGATTCATAATTGCCAATTGCCAGCTCTAGGAAATATTGATAAGTAATCTCTTAGCAGTCAATAAACCAAGAGTACTTCTAAAATTTTAGTAGTCCTGCCACTAAAACTGATGATCCTCGACCTCCATAAATCAAAACAGGTGGATGAGTATTACACATTTGTATGTCTGCAGTACAAGGGCAACTACCCTTTGCACGGTCAATCCTCAATAGGTAGACATGCAAATAAGTGTATATATAAACTTTATATATCTCTAGATGCACGCGAATAAGTGTATATATAAACTTTATGTATCTCTAGATGCATATTGTAACTGTTCCCAGACATTATCAGAGGAAAGTGATATTAACAAGTAGATTTTCTTTCCAAGGTTCTACAGCACCATGTGATTAGGAAGTTCATCATTCACTACAGTAGCCCAAGACGGGACAAGATTTTAAGCTTAAGTTCCACATCTTGATTTTAGTATTTTAGGTGCCATTCATCAGCCAGTAGGCTTGCCTATAAAGAAAAAATATCTGAATATACATCTGGCAATACAAATTCCATACCTGTGAAAGAACCTTGAGCATCTGATCAATGTACCATAGTTTTTCAGGAGAAAACCTGGAGCATAACCTCAGCAGATGAGATAAGGCAATGACTCAATTCATGATATTGCGATGCATCTGTCTACTGATGAAAATCCTAATATAATACCAATGTTGATTTTGAATGCATAGATGCTGCAGATAAACATGGAATAACATGCAACCACATTTCACAGTAAGAAAATGTCACTAAAATGTAAAAGGAGCAAAAAGTAGCTCATGCATATCCTGGTATTTACATAATCACAATATTTTCTAATAATTCAGAAGTGTGGGCCAAACCGTCAATGTTCTCAGAAATTATTAAATAGGAGTGCAAACACACACACACTCGTGATACCATATCATAGATCATCACAGGCACTCTTTGGCGAACAAAGGATTGAAGATAACTTATAACTCATTACTTACTTCTCCACAATGGAACAAATTTTGGATGTAAGGTCTCCCTTGAATTCGAGGTCACTTATTTCCAGATAGTCAACAAGATCCTTTGTCAAAGACTTAACATTGTTTTCATTAACCAGAAGATAAATGAGTTCAAGAGCTCTTTTACGGATTGAAGCATCTGAATCCTGGAATGACAAAAGCATATGTTAGTTAGCCAAATACATAACCTAGGTCCTAGAAAACAAAGTTATTTCCCACTCTAAGACTTTATTGCGACCACAGAAAGATCAAATGAGGGCTAAAACGTTATTAAGTGTTTTTGCTTTTTCTTTACTATTTGCTTTTTTTTTTCACTTTCCTGTTCCATATGCTCTAATTTTCTCGACATTTTTGTAGTTCTTTTTTCTGTTTATTTTCCTTCCTTTTTATATTTGTTGCATGATTAAACCCAACACACGCAAATGCCAGCACAATAATATATCTGATATTTTAACAAATGATACAGAAAGAACACATATATGTTCCTAAAGAATAAAGATCAGTGTTGACATTTAGGCAGATTTGTTCATTCCAGTGTTACTTGTGTCTGCTTTTCATGCTTGCAAAAGATTAAAGTACACCAATAGAATAGATGCACTTGGAAAACGCAAAGAGAACCTATTAACCTAGGCAGATAGTATTACCTTTACACATTCCAAAATTGTAGCTCGGTGCCGCTGCACTGCTTGACTATCTAAGGCAATAGCTTTCATCAACATGTTCAATGCAACATATCTGAGACAACGGATTCAAACTTTATAGTCCAAAACAGCATATAAGCTAGATAAATAAAACTAACATGCCCGCTTCACTAAAATGAAGATTATAAAATGATCCACTCTTATTGGATGCTTTTTATTAATGACCATCTCATCTAAAAGCTTGAACTGTAAACCATCAAATTACTTTTACCGTCTCCTAGGAGTTCTTGGTGAGGTATACCTAATCTACCTCTTTAGCTTTAGAGGAGCCAACGTTCTCATTTAGGATAAGGGCATACATAGCATGCTTATGATTTCCATCAGCCTAACCAGAAAAATGTTCATACACATTCTCAGTTAGAATAATGTTTATAAATATATTTACTTTTTTTAACTTTTATGATATGCTGAGCACCTTAATACTTTGTCCAGGAAATGTAGAAGAGAGGGGAAAGTATTATATACAGAAATTTATAGTACTCTCAACTCCCATGTAAGATTTATCTGGAAAAGGGTGAAAGTCCATAGATTTAAGAGTCAAGATGAAGAACCGCCAGAAGAAACCATGCTTTTGACAAGAAACAATATGCCTTCAAATGACAAAATAAAAGTTACCTGATATTGTTGTCTTTGCTGGACAAAAACCTTCCCAGAATATTGACAGCAAGCACCCTTAATCCACCATTATCTTCAATACTCATGATTGTGGCAACGCATTCATAGAGGATGGCATTCCCAGCACTTTTGTTTGGCTCGGTCTTGGTTGCCACCTAAATTACAGGGAAAAACAAGAGAGTCTGTTAACGCTCAGTTGCATGACTGAATCAAAAGTTCAGATGCCAACAGTCAAACAAACTGTTTGCATGCAATAATCCAACAAAAAGCAGTTCAGAGATCAATGATAAACAACTTTTAGTTCTTTCATCCCCCCCCCCCCTTCATTTGTCAAGAATGATTTCTAATCCAAATGCAGGCTAGAGGATGCGTGGCATTACAGAGAAACTTACTAAATCCTAGAAAATTACAATAAAATTAATCAGAATTTTGCTTGACAGAGAGGGAAGTTATACGACATACAGTATAATGTTAGCTTACCTGCGAAAGAAGATCATTCATAGTATCACTAGCATCACCTGCCCTTTCCTCATGATTCTCTGCTGAAAGCCCCACCAGATTCTGTAGAATTGATCCATAATCTGTTCCCTTCTCCCATTTGACAGAACATTTGGTTCTAATGTCAGAACTATAACTGAAAATACCTCGTTTCCAGAGACAAATTTTAGTCCCCTTTTAGATTACCTCTTGCCCTAATATGTTAACAGCAGCATGGTCACCTTCTTCCTTCATCATCTCTTTAGATTCCATGCAGAACTGAACATGTGTGTATATTCATAGGTGAGTTAGGTGAGTTTCTTTAGGATAAGATGACAAAGCAACCTTACATTGAATTACAGTGTACCTCTTGAAGACGTGGATTGATGGGATATCCAAATACTTCAGGCATGAAGCAAGTAAATTCAATTCTGGCAAAGCCCTCCTCACCGAAATAATCTCCATGTGAATTCTTGGCGACCAGCGATCTGGTGCTCGTGTCAAACCACTCAACATAGACAAAATGCCGGGGACCATCCTCTCGAATATGTAGACTATCTCTGAATACTCCCTGTATACATAAGTCGGATACAAAGTAAACTCAAATATATAATATATAAACTCAATATATAATAATGATCCAAAAGTAATTAATATACCTGTCCATGAAATTTTGAAAAATCCTTGTATCTGTGCACAGCCCCAAATAGAGGTCCTCTGTGTGCAAGATGACGACAGACATCCTCAAATGTCGGGCTCTCCAACAATTTGAAATCATCAACGAAAGCTCGACTCCCCTACATTTTTTGGACAGATGCATAAGTTAAATTGGAGTACCAAAATTCCGATTGTTATCCACATAAATGACATAAAAATTATTATAGAGAACTATACCTTAAGTGGTGGAACACGGTTAGCAGGACACTTTTGTAAGTTCTTCGATATAGGGTATGCCGATACCAAACACACCCCTACCCTCTTCAAATAATCGATGCAATGCTGAGGTATGCCGATATGAGGTCACAAAGTACCATAGGCACACAACAAGGACTGGAACCCTGGTCTTTTACCGGCGTTAATGACCGGTAGAAGATTCCCCGGTAACCCATCTACAATCAAATTTTGATATATAAGATGGTTAAGAAAATAATTAGATTAAAGAAAATTACGCACCTAATTTTCACAACCAAGAACCAATCAATAACAGGCGGAAAAAAAATCAGAGAAAATAAACATACTTTGATGCAGGCTTATATCCAAAAGGGAAGTAATGATTTGCTCAGAGAATCAAAAATAGTAGACGGGTTGGTTGGAGTCTATAACCTAATCAAAATAACTGATGGAAACAAAAAGATCGTTGGAAATGATCAGTGGGAGGAGGAAAGATATCAAGGTATTCTGTACTTGTTTGATGAGTCAGGGAGAGGATACGGAAATGGTATGGTGGATTCAGGTGAAAACCAGTCAGATTACAACAGTAAATGGATGAGTGATGTTGTGCATATTCAGAATCTCATTATTCAAAGAAATGAGATATGTAGATGCATTTTCTTGGAGTTTAATAGACGAAAACTCATTACTGCTCTGAAGGTAGTGGATTACTTAACTATTGGAGTTCACCATGATATGTAATAAGGAAAATGAGCATAAGGAGCTTGGGCTTGTGGTGTGGTTCAGCAACATGTCTCTGTTGTTAACTGGTTGTTTCGATCAAGATGCTGCTAGCCATGATAGTTATGTCTTTGGAGTTAGAAGATCTGCTGGCTAGGAGGTAGGAAATATTAGCCAAAGCTAAGGGAAACTTGCAGCTGGTTAAAGAAAGAAAGAATGATGTTGGGGCAGTGATCATGATTCATGTGAAGATATTAGCAAGAAGAATGATCAAAAGGAACAATGCAACTGCTATGCGAATTCTGATGCTTGGAGCTGCTAACATTTCTGGTTTAAAAGGGGCGTGGAGCTGCTGTACATATTTTGGTTGGATCGGATCACCTACCACTGTTGAAGCTACTTGGGAGGCTACCATAAATTTGCACCGAAGATTTCCAGCCTTGATGTTGAAGAACAAGGCCTTGTTTGAAGAACAAGCTTGAGGACAAGCTTTCTTAAGGAGGTTGGAATGTTAGGAGTCGAAGCTTAAGTCGTCGTAATTCGTTTGGCATTAGTTCGTGGCTGAGTCTTTAGATATCTGTTGTACCTCATTTGGGAATTCAAGTTTGATGGTATGAAATTACAGTAGTTTCTCTCTATAGTTCCTCTGTAGTTAGCTAGTAGCAGTTACAGTAGATTCATAACAGTAGGCTTGTATCCAAAAGGGAAGTATGCTGTTCAAGACTAATCTTTTAGTTTTGATCTTATGTTTAGTTTTAAACAGAATGCAATTAGCGCCATGTAGAATTTAGATTCCTACTAATATTAAACATGCAAAAACAATAAACATGCAGAATGCAATATTGAAACATTAATATTAGCATAGGAAAAAACTCACAGAAAAAAGAAATGAAACACAGAAAAAAGAAAATAAACATAGAAACATACCTGGTACAAAAAGACTTTAATTTTGTCCGAGGGATGATATGAGTTTGGCAGAAGAACATTGCTTCGAACAGAAGGGCCGTACGAATTTCTCCTTACAGCCTCTCTTCTACGGGCAATTTTGTCTGCCATTGCCATCTTTAATCCCCTTATCTGTTTCTCCTGAAAAGAAAAACTATCTCAAAAATTCATATGGCCTAACAATTTTAGGGTTACATATCACAGGATGGAGGGAGCATGGTTTCATTATCCGCACAAAACAGACATTTAGCATCCCTGCCCTCCAGACCTCAGCATTCTGTCTTTGGTATAAAGCCTATACTGACAACTCATCCACATTGTAAATTCCCATAAAAAATCTCTTGCACCATGGTACTCCATCCTTTTCACCTCTGAAACCTCACCTCTATAAACCTGTTTTGTGCAAAACTGGCCTCTATCCAACCAACCTTTATTTCTTTGTAGCTCCTATCTTAATGAGAACATACATCTTATTCAAAATCCAAGAGCAAGTAGTCCCTGGTTGAAAAACACAAGGGACTAATCCTTTTGTCCCCACCTTCCACTTTACAATTAAATTTCCCAGTTACAATAAACACAAGATTAAAACAGTCCCTCGCTAATTTATACTCCTACTTCCCCCAACATGGAATTCATCCAAAGAACCCTAATGTCAAGAACACGTCTCCGGCCACCAATCTACTCCGGCAACTTTGATCATCATATTTATCTTCGTTAAAGTGACGAAAATGGGTGGGGTGAGAAGTGAGGTTTATGTCCACTAACCCAGAACCACCAGATCTCTGAATAGCTTCCCGATCTTGTCTTTCGCCTCCGCGCCGCTACTTACACCTCCAATTGAATACACGAATCGTCAGTAGTTGAACACTCGAAGTCAACATAAAGAACACTCGAAATCATCCCTTATGAAGAAAGGGTACTCACCGCAGTAGGGTACGAGTTAGTTACAGGCCGGCAAGTTTCACAGCAAAAACAGAGACTAGGTTTTGTTTTTTCCTTTTATGAGAGTTAGAGGAATAGGGAAAATCATGAATATGAACTGAGGGTGTTTATATAGGCCTTAATATAGAGAGTCCGTATCTGATTGCAAATCGAGTTCGAAACAGAAGATTCAGACTCATGTTCTAGAGTTATTAACGGCTTTTATCTGTCTACAGTCCCGATTATGTCTCTTAAGGAAAGGTGTCGCTGATTATAGATAATATATCCCAAAAAACAGAGCAAGATATCACTAAACCTAAAGAACATACAGAGGAAAGGGAAAACCTTTAGAATTCCAAGAAACAAACCAAAATTGCTTTCATAGAAACAGGTTTACAATTCAAATAAGAGTCAATAAACAGTATTGTGACACAATGAGATCGTATATCATTCAATGAAAATCTTGAATATAATATATCCCAAAAAACAGAGCAAAAACAGAGCAAGAGATCACTAAACCTAAAGAACATACAGAGGAAAGGGAAAACCTTTAGAATTCCAAGAAACAAACCAAAATTGCTTTCGTAGAAACAGGTTTACAATTCAAATAAAAGTCAATAAACATCATATAATTCATACACATTCAAGAAAACAGGAAGAGGAGTCAAAACAGAGGAAGTACCTGAGCTGAAATGTTGTGAAAATGGCAGGGGCGAAAATGGATTTCGAATTGACACCAGTGATTTCCGTTACTCTGCTTGCTAGTAGTGGTAGTACTATTTTTTAGAGAATCTCTGTGGAGCTTGGTGAATTGAATTGTCTCTGGTTTTCTTGATTCTTGAATTGTGAAGGGGGAAAATAGGCGAGAGAAAACAAATTAACCGCTGCTTAATCAGTCTCAATCAAATTAAGTAAAAATGAATTAGAGCGCGGGTCAAAATGGGATCAAGTTTTTGGGAGTTTCATACAAAATGAACTATTTACCTATTTTTTCATATTAATTCGAATTCTTGTGTCAATTCGAATTTATCTAATTTGGGTTTTTGGGCAAGGGACAAACAGGGGTTTAGAAATTGAGAAATTGGGCTCAACACAGGTAAATTGGGTTAGAAAAACAGAGTTTGGGCTCTTACAGGTGACGTGAAAAACAGGGGCTTCTTGTTCTTGAAATGAACCAAGACTGGGTTTTTTTACAGAGAATTTTTTAAGAGAGTTTGAGTTTTGGGTTATTGGCGGGAGAATAATACTGTAATAAATAAATAAATAAATAAATAATAAAATAGAGAAATAGAAATAGAGTAATAAAAATAAATAAATAAATAATAAAACAAACAAAAAAATAAAAATTGAGGTGAGGTCTTGAGCCGGATAAACCATAACTCACGATGACCCAGATGAAATTTGAGGGAAAAAAAAAAGTGATAATAATGAAAAAATTCTCCCTCCTAGGAGGAAGAATTTTACCATTACCATCTCTTCTTTTTCATCTTATCTCACCACCGATCTCTTTCTTTTTTTCATCTTATCTCACCGATTGGTTTAAGATTCAAGAAATTGTGTTTCTGGGTTGATGTAAGAGAAAAGAAATTGGAGGCAGCTAGCTAGGGTTCGTGTGTGCGAGTGTAATTGACTGATTGTAAGAAGGTAGAGAGTGGGTGGGTGGGTTGTACTCTTATATAATCGAAGTTTTTACCATTTGGTGTGTATTTGAGGTTCCAATTTCTCTTTGGCCCAAATGTATGTTGGTCTTACCATTAGGCCCAAAACATCACTATCAAGATGAAACAATGGACTGATACGTAACAAATTCGATCGGCTAAAAATACTCCCTTTACTTTCAATAATTATAAAAACTACCCCTACATTTAACTATCCAGGGTGTAATTGTTAAATTGGAAAACTGGGGGGCAAGGTTGAAGACATTAAAATGCTCTTTAGAATTCACACAATTCCCAATTTCACCAGACGTGCACTTCACTTTTATATTCTGGAGTACAAATGTTGCAAGTCCAACAGATTTGATGGAAATTCATGTTAATTGCTGTTTTGTTATAAATACTTTCAACATGGAACTTGACTGTGTGGCAGTTAATACCTTTATGGAAGTATAACATTCTGATGAAAAATTGGGGAGTCCTCTTTTTTCTCTTCTTTTTGAAACGGCTAATAATTTTATAAACCTCGAAAAACGATTACAAAAACAAAAACGAAATGCATAAGAAATGCATCTCACTAAAAAGAAGAGTACAACCGAAAAATCTATGGAGACTTTTTGACGAAAAACATCCCTTATTCTGTTATGGCCGCCACATTCTTGGCCCCCCTCGTCATGCTAATAGGTTCATATATTCTCATCCGTTCTTTAGATTATTTACGTATTCCTTTATTCGTGTGTTTTTGTAGATTGTTTACGTTATTCATTTCAAATTAGAGGTCGGACATCAGACAACGAAAACGATATGCTTCAAATGTAAGTCATTACAGGCATTATATCTCGGAACTTAAAATTGTTATAAATGAGGTAGTCAACTTTAGAACTTTAGAATTGTAATATTACCTTAATGAAATACCTTAAACATCATTCATTTAAAACAAATTATCATTTTTTCAAACGGAGGGTGTAGTTCAAAATATAAATCGAAGGATTCGTGAGTAAGTTAGATGCTCAAGATAATGTTACTTAATTTTTTTTTATTTTGACTAGCAATTTTAGACATCTTTCTAATTTCAGAAATCTAAAACGGTATATTCATAAAATTACTATGTCAGGCTTCTAAAACGGTTGAATAACAATGTCAGACACCGAATTCAAATGAGTAAATGTTAGGCATCTTGTATAATTTCAATTTCAATGTTAGGTCTTGATTTCAAATGATCTCCAATCTCATCATCAATAGTTAATATCCATTCACACATTCTCTTTGGTTACATATAATATTGAAATTATATTTTGCCAAAATCGAGAATGAAGCTATAATGTAAAAATTTCAAACTATGAGTCATTGTCAATAATAGTTGTGATGATATACGTATCTATATGTTTATATATATACTCTGGTCGTATTCTCAAAAGTTTCCCATTGCGGAATGTGTGAGTGCTAAAACAACGTTTCTAGTTCCGGTTCTGCCTATTTTTTTCAAATGGAATCGGTGGTTCTGGAACCGAGTTTATATAACAGAAAGAATGTCAACCAAGACAATACTTGTTGTGACACTGAAGCAAACAAACAGTAGTTGAATTACAAATTCCTGAAACAAAACTAAAAACAGGATGAAATAGCAGATCTTAGGCCAAAAGAGCAACACACCAGCTTATTGGCATAACTAGGATCGGAGTGCAAGTGTCCGGGCAATATATCCTAGGCCCAAAGTTAGTTTTGTTTCATCTGGTCTAAATTTGATTGTCGCATGGGAAGCATGTCCGATAAATAAGGAACTCGATCGTACGTTAAAACAACAAAACAAAGATAGCAAGCACATCGAAGTTAAGCAAGTATAATAAAGAATTGTAAAGAATCTAAAAATACAGAGGGAGTATCTGATATCAATTCTCCATGAAAATACCAAAACAAACAAGATACTAGTATGCGAAATCTGTCAATGCGCCTCGCCTTTTTCGTCCCTCTCCCGATTCCACTCAGCAATCCTAGCTCGACGCTCCTCACTTCCTTCCCTTCGAACGGGACTCCTCCTCCTCCTCCTACTCGGGCTGTCCCGCCTTTGTCTCCGAACGGGACTACCACTCCTGCTTCGGCTCCTATAACTCCGACGATGCTTCCCAAACAGCCTCCTCCTCAGCTCTCTACCAATCATCTTCACATGCAGGAAATTGCATAACCCGGCCCTAACACAGCTATCCGTCTCATACTGCCTGCAAGTAGCCTGACGAAAATCAGTCACGGGCGAGAATTCAGCTATAATCGGACGACCAGAGTAAAATCTCCCTTGCAAGGCCTTCAGAGCAGCAGCAGCCTCATCCTCCTCCCTGAACTGAACGTACACATTGCCGATCAAGTGATCGCTGATGTTATCGCAGACCTTTAGGTTCTCTATTTCACCGAACTTGCTCAGCTCCTCGTAGATGTCCTCGTAAAAGTCATCAAAGTGCTCCTGGATCGCCCCAGGGTCCATGCCAGGGGTGATCATATCTAGACGGTGGTACATGTTGCATAGGACTATTGTTGGGGAACTATCCGGGCGATTGTGGTAGCGGGAGCACCTGTCGCCATGACGACAGGCGCCAATCTTGAAGTAGAATGGACAGTTAACGCGATCTTGCTCCGTGCAGTGGATTTCAGCTAGATGCTTTGCCATGGTGTAATTAAAACTGAAGATTGAATTTATTTGATTAGAGGGTTTGGGGATCTTTTGCGGAACACAAAGATTAAATAGTGATTGTGAACGGAACCAAAACTATTCGACTCTATTTATAGGCTAATTCATTAACACATCAAACTTAAATAAGGAACCTGAATACTAAAAGGAAACGGACACCAAAATATTATATTATACTAGTAGGATTCCAAATTAGAATTTTAATAATGTTTCGAAATATTTATAGAATTTTATTTAAATAAGGAAGTTGCTTAAAGTAATACTACTACCAAACCTAATCAACTCCCATATTCAAATTCAAGCAGGAATTCAAGGTTAGTACTAGTTTCTGCCCATGAGATTTGACATGCTTGTAGATTCTATTTTCTGTTGCAAATGAATATGTACAGCTAGTGTACATATTCAAATTCAAGGTTAGTGCATGCCAAATACATTGCAGTATTTTCTTAGTTCAACTGAATATTGCAGCCAAGAAATTGCCAAACTTACACTTGCTGAGATGTTAGTCCAGCAGTCGAGAGTCTTCAAACCTCTCCCTGATTGATGCGTCTTACGGGCTAGAGTCACACCTTCTGCCAACATGACCACTCACATGCAATGCAGCTGCGGCGTTTAGAACCTGATCCAATCATGGTACTCAAAGTTAGTTTTGTAAAGACAATTGTCGCATGGAAAGCATGTCCGATAAAGAACTCGACAGTTTGAGCAGTCGGATGGGATTAAGCAGTGATAGGTTGCAATAGAACCGAAGATTCATGTCTTCTGCAAGTTTGAAGTTTCACACAGTAAGTAGTCAAGAGAAGACTCACAAGTGCATCTGCAATTGCTCCTCGTTCACCAGCTAGTACGCGCCTTAGTACCTTTGCATTGTATTCTGGATTACCACCTTGGAGATCTTCCAGCGTGCAGCGAGGAATATCGAATTCTACTGCAAGACAAGTTTTCGTACCAGCTCTTGTTTGAAGACTCCAACAACCGAATAACCGGCTCTAGCAGGATTCAGCATTGGACCAATGGTATTAAACACAGTCTTCACTCCAAGCTTCCTCCTTACAGGACCAAATATCTTCGTTGCTGAATGATAACTCGGAGACATCATGAAACCGATTCCAGCTTCTTCCACACACTTCCTCACCCCCTGACTCGATCAAAATCGTATTTTGTGTTCAAATCATTTCGGTCAAAGAAAACATTATTGGAAAACCAGTTCAGATGCCTCACAAACCTCAGGGTCCATGTCAATTGCCACCCCTAATGCTTCAAGAACATCAGCAGTTCCACACGCAGAGGAACTCGATCGATTCCCTTGCTACAGCAACATCGAGAACAAACTGGTCTTAATAATCGGCTTTTAGAACTCACCGGAAACTTACTTTTATGTGAACCAACAATGCTCACCTTAGCTACACTGGCACCACAAGCGGCAGCAAGAACAGCTGCCGCGGTTGAAATGTTCACCGTGTTTGCAACATCTCATCATACCTCTAGCCAAACCCACAATCTAAAAATCACAATGTGGAGACTAATTAACATCTATTTAACTAGCAAACAACAACTCCAGAAAAAGAAAAAAAAAAAAAAAAGACATAAATAAATATGAATATTTACAAATAACAGAAGAAAATCAAAGGGTTCTTCTCTGTATATTTCTCATCCTCCGGTGAGATTCGTTTCACTATCAGATTTCTCAAGAGATATTGTACTAGTTGCATAAAAAAAGATGTATATTCCATGAATTGTATCAACAAAGTAGTATATTCCAAAAAAAAATGCAAATTCAAACACAGGCAGAACTGATGCAATTACTTCTTCGTAGGTTTCGCCCTTGGCTCTAAGAAGAACAAGAAAAGCACTGATCAAAGCATCACTGCCATTACTAATCAAGAAATCCAGTGAGGCCTCTGCTTCTTCTTCTGACAAGTCCTCTTTGTTCAGCAGACACTCCATCAACTGCAAAAAAAATCAAATTAACAGAAACTGATTAGTAAAAAATAGAAACAGATATGGGAAGAATCAATTCAACAGAAACAGAACTAAAACAGAACCTCCATTGCATAAAACCGAGTACTAGAAGAAGTTCCAGTTTGGACAGTACCGACTACGTACTTGTGATCTCGATTAATGGTTGAATCTTGAATAGTTGAACACTTTGATTTGAAAAGATTAGTGGCTTCAATTGCAAAGCTAAATCAATTATCCTAATAGTGATAGATTCCACCAAGTTTCGTTTAAGCAATTACACCACATTATCATTATGTAAGGCAGGTGTGAAACAAGGTCCAAAAGCTGAAATAGATACTTAGTACTACTATATGATTTTAAATTTTCAGAAACATGTATAGAAACCTCAACAAAGTAATACAAGTTCTGCTAAGCAGCAAATTTAAACACCACTCAATAACATGTATAGAATCTCTTTCGTCCAACATCACTTTCTCTGGGGCTTTTTCACAAACACCTTGTGCGTTTGCTTCAGTAATAAAATAGGATAGGAAACGTTCGAGGAGAAGAAAATAGTAATTCGTGTGCAGTCTTCCAAGAAGCGAAGGCGGGGAGAATTCAAAATGATGGAACAGCTGAAATCCTCCACATCGGATCAAGAATTGTACAATTTTTTTTTTTTTAAATATTAGAAAAGACACTCTTCACTCTTAGTAATTCTTAACATAAATGTTCATAGTGTATATCATTCTTTATTGAATTCATAAATTGACATGAGAATTAAGAATGGAATAGATGATCATCTCATGTATTTTTTTTTTTTCTTTATCTCTTGTAGTTACAATTAAACTTAGAATTTTATTAACTACACAACCAAAACATCATATCATTCGAAAACTCTAGACCCCACAAATGATCAGTATGCATATTCATTCGGAATTAATCAATAAAGGGACGAATTTTGAGTGCATTTCCTCTATATAAATACCATTCCGATGCAACACCAAGAATCTTCCTCCGCTATTCATTTATCGCACTTGGCACATAACCATTTAGTCACACAATATGGTTAAGGGAGCATTTACTAATCATATTTCTAGCTAGTCGTCATATCATGCCAATTTCCCTAGAAATTTACGATACTTTCCCTCAACAAATATATGCATTGCCCTACTCCTAGCTATTTTATATTAGGTACTGTACTTTTAATTACCTAACTGAAGTGTTATAAGGTGAATATTTACAATACAATTGATATTTTTAGATAGTTTGTCCAACATTGTATCGAAAAATAGATCAAATCGTTCCGCTTGGGTACGCACCTTATCAAGTCAACGATAAATGATCTATCAGAGTATATGAAAATGTGAAACTAGGTGGTACATGTTGCATAGGACATGACGGCCGATCTTGAAGTGGACGGTTTACGCGATCTTGCTCTGTGCATTGGATTTTAGCTAGATGCTTCGCCATGGAAATCAAAACTGAAGATTGAATTGATTTGATTAGAGAGGGTTTGGGGATCAATTGCGTACGTAACACAAAGAGATTGAATAGTGATCGACTGATCGTGAACAGAACCATATACATATTAATTCTTGTATTTTCAGATATGAAAAATATAGAATGATTATAATTATAATTATATGTACCACCTCTTTCTTGTTTGTTGTGTGTGTTTGAAGTAACGTTGTTGATGATTTTCAACATTTTTGTTTAAAAAAGTGGAAATTGAAAGCAATTGTTTAAAGTTGGAGGCTTGGAGCAAACACATAGATACTGTTATAAGGTAAAGGATTAAAATATTATTTTGCCATACTGAGAGACTACATATTGTGTTGCACTATGGATACCAGTTATCATATACTCATGTACTCTCTCTCCGTCTCAGAACAGAACAGTTGTACCGTTTTGACATTTCGCGATCTACAATTTCGAAGTTTGACTATAAATTACTCTTAAGCTATAATGGTAAAATATTTAACAAAAGTACATGTTAAAAATTTATGATGTAAAGTTTCATAATATAATTTTGGTAAATTTTTTATCATTATAGTTTAAGAGTAATTTGAAGTCAAATTTTAAAACTGTTGACTGTAAAAAGTTAAATTGGCGCAACTGTTGTGGGACGGAGGGAGTATATAAAAACGAAGGGATAACACGTCGCAGGAACGTTTTTCCAGCATAGACTTTGTTGTTGTAGCCTTGTAGGTGTTGGAATTTTAGCAAGCTAAAGTTGAGTGCAAAAAATTAAAAAATTATAGTGATGGTAAGTGAAGGCGCCATAAAGCTGAAGGGTCAAACTGCAAATAAAGGAGGCTGGAAGCCTGGAAGTCTGGATATATAGGGTGTGTCTTGACTCTTGACACCACTATTATTTACTCATATAATCTTTTAACCTTAGAATAATAAGTTTTTACTATTTGTTTCCGACTAGCTCTGTAGTAAGAATAAGGGAAATTGCCTCCCCAAACCATTTATTAGATGCTAGGGGCGTAACCACTGCGACACCCTCTAATAGGATATGTGGAGTCCACACTTGAGGACCAGGACCACACTCGATCTATATTAGAGGGTGTCGCAGTGGTTACCCCAATAACATCTAAAAAAGTCCCAAAACTAAAGTTATTTCGATCGCTACCACTAAATAGCAAAAAAAAAAAAAAAAAAAAAAAAAAAAAAAAAAAAAAAAAAAAAGATTAAAAATTGTTTAATAGAATGAATTTGAGCAAACATAAAAATAAAGATAAATTTTAAATCCAGAAAATATCAAATCGACCCAAGAGTTCCAATTAACAGATCAAACGATACATAAAAATGGTTTCAAAATTAGTCGTAAAAACAGTCCAAGATCTCAACCAAGTCCACAAGAGGTCAAACTCAGTCCATAAAGGCCCAAAATCTCGAAGCTAGGCTTCTTATCAAATTCAAATCGAGGTCAGGGATATAATGGTAGAATCATAAAATACAGAAATTCGAAGTGTGCTAGATGAATCGAATATAAAACTTACTAATGAGATTCAATCGGAGGCGGCGGCTAGGTTTTCGTTTGGGATCCAAGAAAAGGAAATCCCACTAGGAATACATTGAATATGTTGTTAGAAGATCACTAAGATCGTACATAGTATTAACATTTAGAATCAAGATTGTTTTATTTTCGGGAGTAATTTCCCTGTAGCACACTCTGTAAATTTGAAAATTTAAATTTAGAACATAGCTATAAAAATATGTTTAACATATTAATTAGTAAAAATTATACAATATAATTATCTACTAAATATAAATCAATATGTTATCGGTGAAACTGAACATCTTCTGTTATATGTTTCCCAAATTGCTTAATAGTTCAGGTTGTCGTCATAATCGTCGTTGCTACAAGGGTGGTGGGATTTTACTTCAAAAAATAAAAAAATAAAAAAAATTATATATCCCCATGTCTGATGGTAAAAATATAAAAAAAATTATATATCCCAATAGTCCAATATCGTCCATACTACAAAATTAACCTATTAATTAGTAAACATTGGTTCTCCACTATATCTATCTTTGCTTTAAAGTCTGGTGATGGTTGTATAAGAGTTGGAGATGGAGGATATATGAATGTCTATGAGCTGATATTGTGTTATTTTGAGTAGTACTCCAATTTATCAGATATAATATTAACTTCTCCATTTAGATGAGAGATAATCGGGAGCTGGTAAATTATCATTACGTTCCTCTTAGTTCATGAACACTAGCTATGTAGTAAGATTAAGGGAATTTGCCTCACAAAAAAGAATTCTTTCGATGGCTAACACTAAACTAAGAAAAAAAAATAAAAAAACAAAGAGATTAAAAATTGCTTAATGGAATGAATTTGAGCAAAACATAAAAATAAAGAAATTTTAAAGCATCTTTTGTCATAGGGCTAGTGATACTGTTATTTAATTTTTTAAAGTACAAACTCACCACCACTAAAGCAACGATGATTATGACGACAACTCGAACAATTAAACAATTTGGGAAATATACAACAACAGATGTTCAGTTTCACCAGTAACATATCAACTTATACTTGGTAGATAATAATGTTCTATAAATTTTACTAATTAATATGTTAATTTTTATAGTATACACGGTAAGAAGGATATTGTGTATTACAAAAATTGTGTTAAACTTGTTGATGAAGTAAACATCAGTGTCTCGTCAAATAACACTTAAAAATTGAGATGTATCATGGATGGATGGATCCCAACCATGGTAATTTTATTTTTATTAGTCTCTTTAATTTTATGTTTCTCATTATTTTTGTTATAACAAGTAACTATTTATTAGACAGTGGAAAAATCAAATTTGATGACAAATTAAGCCGATGATATTTCATTGTGAGATGTTATTGTAGAAATTGCTAAATTGATAGTCAATATATTGGTTATATATCCTTTTTTATATTTTTATTTTTTAAACTATAACCACACCACTACTCATTTAATCTGTGGAAATAGAAAAAAAATCCAAAAAGCAAATTAATAGTAATATCACTGAGATCATACATAGTATTAACATTTAGAATCAAAAGTATTTGTTTTCGGGAGTAATTTCCGCGTAGCACACCCTATAAATATGAAAATTACCACGGTTAGCATCCATCCATTATATATTACAGTTTTTAAGTGTACTTTCAATTTAATAGCGTGCATACTACAAAATTAACATAATAATTAGTAAAAATTATACAATATTATTATCTACTAAATATAAATTGACATGGAGTTGACATTTTATAGGTGAAACTGAATCTTATGTTATATGTTTCCCAAAGTGTTCAATATTTCACGCTGTCATCATAAACGTCGTTGCGGGTTTGTACTTGAAAAAAGAAAAATCAAAAAATTATATATCCAATGGATTAACATATAATAATATGTTAAGGTAAGGATTAGATGACTTACGTTTTGACTTTTTTGACATTTTTTTTTAATTTTTTGATTTGTTATCAAATTTGATTTCTCCATCGACTAACAAACAGTTATTAATTAATAGTAGTATATAACCAAACAGTGAGCTTGGAACAGTCATTAAATTGGTTGAATTTAATTTCAATTTGAATCTAATCCGTTAATCTTATTTACTCAATTTAATCTGGTGCGTACATGTGTCAATCTTAAGTATATGTGTGGGGGTTCGAATCCCGTTGGCGTAATATTTTTTCTCTTTTTTCTTATTCATTATGTAAAAAGGTCTTGGGTTCGAATCCAGTTGGCGTAATATTTATCTCTTTTTCTTATTAATTATTTAGAAAGTACATGGGTCCCAAAATCAATTTTCTATATTTTACTATTTGCTGGAAAAATTTGAAAGATGAAATAATTCTACTAATTTTATTTTTTTATCTTGCTTCCAACTTGATGTTGATATAAATTTTATTAAATTCTGAAAATTCAAATTTTGTGAAGACTTCGGATCTCCTATTATGGTGATGGGGCAAGGGCGGTGCTGTGGGGAAAACAAAATCATTCTTTCTTTCTCTTTACGTTTCTTTTTTCCTCTAAAAACGAGACTTCGCTTTTTCTCTTGAGTCCGTCTCCTAGTAGACCGTCTCTAGTATAGACCAACTTCTACTAATTATAAATCAACCCCAACTAATTAGTAGCTTTTTAAAAAAGCCCCAACCCAGCAACCCGACTCAGAAACGGGTCATAAAGCGGGTTATAACAAAAACTCGCTCTCCAGCTCAAACACAGAAACGAACGCAACTTCGAAGAGAGAGAAAACGGCGCCTCCATCTCTACGTCGCGCCGCCTCCATCTCGACGTCGAAACCACCGCCACGACCACCTACGTTGCCGTCGCCGTCGCCACCTCCAGCTACGCCGTCGTCTCTGCATCTAAATCAAACGTACGTACAAAAAATTCATTCATCTATGCAATTAATGGTCTATAAGCTTCAATTCGTGATCTAGGAGCTTGGATTTGTGTTTTTGTTACATGATTCATGAACTAGAAGCTCTGATTTTTGATTTTGTAACGTAAATCATGATTTGGAAGCTCCGATTTGTGATTTTGTTACGTGAATCATGATCTCAAAGCTCCTATTTGTGATTTTATTACGTGAATCATGATGTGGAAGCTTCGATTTGTGATTTTGTTACGTGAATCATGATTTGGAAGCTCCGATTTGTGATTTTGTTACATAAATCATGATCTACAAGCTCTGTTTCGTGAGGTTGCTACGTAAATCATCATTTACAAGCTCTGTTTCGTGATGTTCCTACATAATCATCATCTGCAACCTTTGTTTCGTGTTGTTGCTACTTAAATCATCATCTGCAAGCTTTGTTTTGCGTTGCTGCTACGTAAATCTGCATCTGTAAGATATGTTTTGTGTTGTTGCTACGTAAAATGTGTTTATTGTTGTGATTGTTAGATGTCAACTTCTCAAAACCCTGCTGCTAGTAATCAACGGCTTCCAGTGACTGAAGAAGCAGAAACACAAAATAACAGAGGTTATATCCCATAAACTCAATCATATATCCCATGATATTAAGTATATATCCCATGATATCTAGTACATGCACACATACTGTAAAACCAAAAGTTATATCCCATGAAATCAACAATAGGTCCCATGATATTAAGAATATATCCCATGAAATCAATTATATGCCCCATGATTTCAATAATGCCATATTCTCTAGTGCATACACAAACAGTATTACACTATATCATATATCCCATGATATTAAGCATATATCCCATGAAATCAATTATATGTCCCATGATGTCAACCATGTCTCCCATATTCACTAGTACATGCATACATGAAGTAAACTCACAGGTATATCCCATGATATTAAGCATATATCCCATGAAATCAATTATATGTCCCATGATTTCAACCATGTCTCCCATATTCTATAGTACATGCACACATACAGTAAACTGACAGATATATCCCATGATATTAAGCATATATCCCATGAAATCAATTATATGCCCCATGATTTCAACCATGCCATATTCTCTAGTGCATACACATACAGTAGTACACTATATCATATATCCCATGATATTAAGCATATATACCATGATATCTAGTACATGCACACATGCAGTAAAACTAACAATTAAATGCCATGAAAACAAGCATACATCCCATAAAAATCAACAATATATCACATGATATTAAGCATATATCCCATGATATTAAGCATATATCCCATGATATTCACAATAAACCCCATGATCATATTTCTATTAACATCAAATACACACAGAAATTACACTAAATATGCCATAATATCTCCAAAATACCCCAAGATATCATCAAAAGACCCCATGATATCATCAAAAGACCCCATGATCTTAAAAAAAAATGCATAGACTTACCAGAATCAGACTCAGTAGGTTGCTTCCTTTTATTACTCTTCTTCAAAGCATCACTTGAACTGGACCATGGCTTAAAAGAAGTAGCTGAAACAGCTCTAGTCCGGCGCATATCAACAACCATCTCTAATGATAAAACAGAAAACAACACCAAATCAAAAAAAGAAACCACGATATACTCAAAACATACAATAATATCACACAAACTTCCCCATAATATCACAAAAACTTCCAAAATATCCCCAAAAGACCCAATGATATCATCAAAAGACCCCATAATATCATCAAAAGACCCCATAATCTCCAAAAAAAAAATTAAAAAAAAAATACAATTACCAGAATAAAAAAAAGCAAGTAGAAAACCCCATGATGTAACCAATATATCCCATGATAATCACAGTAAACCCCATGATCATATTTCTATTAATATCAAATACACACAAAAAATACACTGAATATGCCATAATATTTCAAATAAACCCCATGATATAATCAAAAGACCTCATGATATCACATAAACTTCCCATGATATGACACAAACTTCAAATGATATCAAAAAAATCTATTCAAAATACATAACAAAACAGAACGCAGAAACCTTTTAATGAGTCAGGAGATGTCTTCTTTCTCTTGTAAACTAAACCACCACTTGGACTTGCATTTTTCTTCGCACCAGAAGGAGCTCGCGTCCTTGTGCTTGGTTTATTCACAGCAGCAGCAGCAGATGTAGTAGATCGCGTCTTCCTTTTATTATCACCATCCATATCTAACACACAAACAAAGCAAAAATAAGGAACAAAGCACCATGAAAACCACAATCACAATACTACTACAAAGCACAAAAACAAACAACAAAGCAAAAATACTACTACAAAAACACAGAAAACGTCAATGCAGAAAACCAATACCACTCCATCCAGAAAAGAAAAAAATGACATAAAAACGTCAATGCAGCACAATACCTTCAATGGAGCACAACAACAGACAACAAAAACCACAACGTATAAGCAAAAAAAAATCAAACAGAAACCACCATGTATAAGCAAAATTTGAACAATTGAGTAACAAAAAACAAAAATAAAACTACTACTAAACATCACACACATAAACGAGCATAAAACAAACACAATACTACTACAAAATCACAGAAAAATAAAGAAAACCACATCCAGAAAACCAAAAACGACCTAAAACTTCAATGGAGAACAATACCTTCAATGGAGCACAAAATCGAACTTAAATACACCAAACAACCGCTGCAAAACCGTCGATGAAGATGAAAACCGCTTCAAAACCGTCAATCGAACGCAAAACCGCTTGAAAAAACCCCAATTGTAGAGAGAGAGACAACCCACGATCGAACTGAGAGCGAGAAAAAAAAGAAAAGAGAAAGAAGCCGTTTTTTGGTTAATATCTGCTTATAACCCGAATAAGGAACCGGGTCATAAATTCGGATCCCGAGTTTTTTAAATGGGTAGCGAGATTTTGGTTGGTAAATTGCAAAAAGGTCCCGTCTATATTAAAGACCGTCTTTCCTGAGAATTTGCGTTTCTCTTTCACATCAAATTTATAAATTACCCAATCATTAAGCTAAATTTTAGGATTTTAATATTTCCATCAGTTTTTTTTTAATTGATTTGATCTTAGCTTCATGTAGAGATCCATCCATCAACTATTTATGTCTGCCCCTTTTCATTATCCAATAATAGGAGTATGCGGCATCGACATAACAAAATTAATTAAGGCATCGATGAAGCAAAGTAGCAAGAGATAATGACACACAAAATAGTATATTCAACCGATGAAGAACACCAATTAAACATGCGAAAAACAAAGCGAAACTCGACAGAACTAAAACATCTAGCCAAAGCTTGTATTTCCATTACAAAGGCCTACTCAACTCATATTCAACTATTTCCACAAAATATTATATCTTCACATTTGTTGTATCTATGCACCGAACATATCATCTAATTACTCATTGGAAGTATTGAGAGCGAACCAAGAAGTTACAGACAACTTGGTCAAAATTTCAAGAATGCAAAATGTGATCCATGGTTCCATTTTTCCCGTAAATAAATATCACCAGTAGTTTGGGCCTGTAGACTCAAAAGGCCCAGTCCATGATGTTTAGGCCGAGCAATGGGCTACTCTCTAGTACAATCTAAGGAAAGGTGCAAAATAATCTGTAGAAATACTGTGCACCTCGCCGCAGGCGATCTCTCTGCCTTTCTTCGTATTTTCTTCTGCAAAATTATACCTTCTCTGTAATTTGTATCAACTTTTCCGGCGCATATTGATCCCCAAATTCGCCTGGCTTTACACTCACTTTGTCAAACACAAGGGTAAATAAATTTTCGCATGATAATTCTCTTAGCTCCACGCTTATTTATATTTTACAAAATTATACCTTAGTTAAAATCAGAGAAAACAAGGGAGCAAAATTAGGCAATGATCTACGGCTTAGAATTTTCATTTTTGTTGTTCATGTAATCTTTCAATCTGTGAATTTTAGTACTACTTGTTAATTTGTTATATTGGAGTATTTGAAAACTAGTGTGCCAAGAAGCTATGAATCTTGCCTTATATCATTAGTTAGTTTGTTTTGTTCTGTATGTGTAGAAATGGTTTCAGTTGTACTTTACTTCGTATTATTGTACCGAGAATCGGTCTTGTGGTTTTTTGTTCTGTTAATACTTAGTCAGGTTGATGAGTGTTGCCTTATAGTATTAGCTGTTTTGATGTGTATGTATTTAAATATGGTTTCTAGTTGTAGTTTCGTTTGTATGATCGTAACTAGAATCGGTTTTAGCGGTTTTCGATTCTGTTAGCATTTAGTCAGGTTAGTGAGTGTTGCCTTGTAGTATTAGCTGGTTTAATGTGTAGAGTATGTATTTAAATGGTTTCTAGTTCTAGTATTTTTCGTTTCTGTTAACATTTAGTCGGGAAGATGAGTGTTGCCTTATAATATTAGCTGTTTTAACTTTTAATGTGTACTGTATGTATATATATGGTTTCTTGTTGTAGTTTCTTGTGTATGATCGTATCGAAAATTGATTTAGTGCTTTTCATTTCTGTTAACATTGAGTCAGGTCTGTCGTCTGATGAGTTTATAGCTTAGAAATGTTCTCCGTACTGTTCAGTGTTTCATAGTCTTTAGACGTTATATGAGAACTTCATGGGTAAGTGAGTGATAACTAGTGATCCTGAATGGAGGTCGAATTTGACACTTGAATCTTGTTACTACTCACTAGCAGCTTGTATGCAGTGAACACTTGCCTTGATCATCTGAAAATTTGAAACTAAGCATTGTTTTAGTATAATTTTGCTATAGAGTTTATACGTGGTGAAGCAGTTTGTGTCTAAGTTAATGTTGTAGCTTGTTAATTAACACTCACGATTTCCATTGTATTATGCTCTACGTCTAATTTTGGGTTTCTTTTTAGCAGTAAACAATGGCTCATGTAGTTTACAAAGGCCCAAGTGTGATCAAGGAGATCATTATTGGCATCGGCCTAGGACTAGTGGCTGGTGGCTTCTGGAAAATGCACCACTGGAACAACCAAAGAAGAACAAAGGAGTTCTATGATCTGCTCGACAAGGGGGAAATCACTGTCGTCAGGGAAGATGAATAGACTCGACTTCCATATCTCGCGTACGTAGACTTAACACTTATATGACGTTCTTTTACAATGTTTATGTAGACATGTATATGTATGAGTATTTCAATGTTTATGCCGCATAATCCTGTCCCGAACTGAATCACTATCTTATTTTCTTAATGAAATGATAGCTGTTAACTTCTAATGTGTCTCATGAGTCATGGTAGTACTGTTTCATTGGTGATCGCTCTCTAGTTTTCGACCACATAATTGCTATACTGAACTGTCACGACGAAATCTGGCTATCAGATTAGATAGAACAAACTATGTCGATAGCCAGAGTTGGTGGTGCAGTTAAGCATAGTAATCTAAGCAGTTTCGAACTTTTGCAATTTATATGGTTGATGTTATGCTGTTTTGTCTCTGTCAGTTACTGTATTTATTTCTGGAGAATGACAAGCTATAGCTTTCTAGTCCTGAATATGGGACCTGTGAGTCTGTGACACAATATCCACATTGATGAAATAGCTGTGAATTTCTATCTGTACACTTGGCAGTTAGCTAAAGCAGTATGTATGGTCCCCTAGTGTTCATGAGTGCTTATGTTACAGGCCACGTTCCATGTCGAAATTGGACCTGTAGACTGTAGATTGCTTATCGAAAAACATAGGTCCCGTGTTCATTGTGAGAGAGTTTAACACTTTTTTGACACCCCTACCGTAGTATATATGTATGTATGTTGCAGTCCCATCTTTTATCGAAAATTCATCTACAGATTGATTGTCGAGAAACATGGGACCCACATGCATTGTGAGGGTGTATGTTGCAGTCCCACGTTTCATCAACAATTGCTCGGCAGATTGATTGTCGAGAAACATGGGACCCACATGCATCGTGAGGGTGTATGTTGCAGTCCCACGTTTCATCGAAAATCGCTCTGCAGATTGATTGTCGAGAAACATGGGGCCCACATGCATCGTGAGTGACTACTGTACCACTAGAACACCCCCTGCATAATAACCATGTTTAGGACCGAAAATAAGTTACGACCACGTGAAGCTTGTAATTTTCTCTTTTCTGGCCAAAACGTATCGAGATTTTAAACCATGTAGTCGACAGTCTCAGCGTTAGGCGTCATTAGTGAGACAAGTGCAGGAGTTGAGAATGAGAATTCAAAGAGGATTAGCTACCATAGCTGTTGACAAATAGACACGGACGGGTGTGAAAAGGAGAGGTGAGTCATTTTCATAGAGCATATGGGTACGGCTAACTACCCAGACCACATTACTACCTACTTATAGGCAGCATTACAGTGTGGCAACAAATTTGCAGTCACCAATTTGGAAGCTGCATGGACCACATACAGGGGGCTAGTGGTCCACATTGTAAAAGGCCTTTGTTGGATTTACTCTGATAGATTCTTCCCAGTATGAACATGACACTTTTTTCAATTAATACCGGTGGGTGGGGGACGGGGCGGGGGTGGAATTCATATGGTCGACCTTTTTGTATACACTCTGTGCTCAATCGGTCGAGCTTGTCCAGTACTTGATTTTAGGCTCATCACCTTAACGAGTGTAGGAGTTACCATTGAAGAAGTATATAGTCTACGAGAAGAGTTGAGCTTGAGCTTTTCTACGGTCTCAAGAGCATGGTTTTAGGCTCGTTACCTTAACGAGCCAAGTGTAGTGTAAGAGTTATAGCTCTCGTATAACATCAATATACGAGCCATGGTATAACCACGTTTAATTGTTCCAGCTTGATGTAAAGAAGTAAAAGAAACATCTACTTGCAATTTACATTTCATTTATGCTAAAAATCTATAGCAATCCCAAAATCTCATGTTTTCAATTTCTTTTTACATAACATTCTATACACTCTGGCTCTTACAAAATATATATAAGGTGTGTACAAAACTCCTGTCAACAGCTCTCTAGTCTTTTGCTGCTTCAATTGTGTGCTGTTCAGGCATTACTTTTACTTCTTCTGATCTCTTCACTTCTAACTTGTCGATCGGAGCTCAGGACACTTGAAGTGTCCGTAGACGGGAAAGATGTCCCGATTTTCATGAGTGGGGTTGATGTGGAACTGTTAATGCTGTAGGTTGACCTTGTTGTGCTACCAGAAATTGAATTAGTACTCAAGAATGGAGGTTGGTTTGCCTCCGGGATTTCACAACTCTCTTCAGTTAACATCTTCAGGACATCCACCATAGATGGCCTCTCAGTAACAGATGCCTGCGTGCATAGTAACCCGATTTTAAGAACTCTTAACACCTCCGATTCAAGAAAATCGCCTTTCAATCTAGGATCAACTGATTCTGTCAATCTGTCTGTCTTGTATAGCTTCCAGGCCTGAAACAGTACAACGAGATCAGTCATTAGCTTGTGTACGCGAACAAGGCCAATTATGAGAGATCAAAGTGCAAGGAATTATACCGTTTGTAGAAGTGATCCTGAATCCTCTATAAACGCATTGTTCCTCCTGCCGGAAACTATTTCAATAACCACCACGCCAAAACTGTAGACGTCTGCCTTCTCCGTTAGCTGGCCCTTAACTATGTATTCGGGTGCCATGTATCCTCTGCATCATAGGCAATCAGTCAGCCATTGCAAAACATATACTAGTACAAAGCATTCAAGCACTCTATGAATCTACATTTTGGAATAGATACAGATTAGTCCAAAAGTTTAAAGAGTCTTCTTACAGTGTGCCTGCGATTCCAGTACTGAGATGCGTTTTATCAGCAGCAAAACACCGAGCTAGGCCAAAATCTGCAATCTTGGCATTAAAATCATCGTCAAGAAGCACATTGCTGCTCTTGATATCCCTATGAATAATCCTGATATTTGAACCTCCGTGTAGGTACGCAATCCCTTCAGCCGTTCCAACAATAACATTATACCGCTCCTTCCAACTCAAAACCCGATCATTGCTCTTATCTAAAATTTATAATGAATCGTTTTAGAACATATTATTCATAAAACATACATAAACTGGTCACAGATTCCAAAATACTCACCAAAAAGGTGATTTTCGAGACTCCTGTTAGGCACGAACTGATAAACCAGCAGGCTCTCCGGCCCTTCAATGCTGCAGCCAAGCAGCTTCACGAGGTTCTTGTGTTCGATTCCGCTGATCAGATTCACCTCATTGAAGAACTCATCCACCCACTGCCTAGTGCTGAAGAACAGCCTCTTGACAGCAACAACTTTACCATTTGGTAATGTTCCTTTATACACAGTTCCAGCTCCTCCCTGGCCTAGCTTCTTTGAAGGGTCAAAGTAGTTTGTAGCTTTCTCCAGAGTCTCATACTTGAAATTCAAGTTGGACTTGTTGTACGAGAACGATATCTGCCCGAGATTACTTCGCGCTGTTGCAAGTAAAATTCGAATCAGATCAAAACCGAAATTCGAATAATTCCTTATTCCTCTAATAACCTGAAAATTCTGCAGATATGCATTTAGTCCCATTTATATTTTATACCTTGTTTGATTCTCTTCCATCTTCCATAGAATGTGTAGCCACCAAATGCAGACAGCATACAGAAGGCCAAAACAGACAATCCAATAGCCACCATTTCCCCTCTTCTTGAAATCCCTAAACCAAGAAACATAACCAACAAAATTAATTAATCCACTGAACTGGACTACAAATTAATCTTAAACTATAACAACAGTACAAGCTGGTCTCAGACTAACCTGAGTTGCGACCACTACTGTCTGTCTGGTTATCAAAGAACCTAACAGTAGAATACCTCAAATAACACCCAGCATCCAAAGCTCTCCCTTCCCGTCCCGGCAAACACGACCCAACTTCCGTTCCCGCCTTCTCCAAACAGGTCCTACACCCCTCCCTGCCAAGGGTATCCCAACACTGCGCCAGCCCGTACACCCCTTCCCTCGCGTTCTCACTCACCGCGTAACCCTGACTCCTCACCGCCATCTCCGTCAAGTTCCGTACCATCTCCCTCACGCTCCTCCCGAACCCGGTCCCCACCGGGGTCCCGTCCCCGACCGTACTATTACAGTTGACCGAGTCAAACTCGGCGTCCACGCTCTCGTCGTAGAACGTGTAGTTATCGTACCGCAGGAAGCACCCGTCGAGGAACAGCCTGCCCGCGACACTGGGAAGGCAGCGGGGCAGGCGGGTACGTGCGGCCGCGTAGCACTGCAGGCAGTCGTTGTGGGACAGGTCGCTGTAGCATTGAGCCAGCGCGTAGATGGAAAGAGTGTTGTTCAGGATGGTGGTGTTGGTGGAGTAGGTGGCGGAGCCGTTGTTGGCGATCACACGTTGGGAGAGGACTTCCATTTCGGAGACGAAGAGCGGGATTATCGTCGTGTTTGGTGGCGGGCGGAGGTGGCCGCAGACTAGGCCTGCTTCGGATATACGGGGATCCGAGCAGGCCAAGGGGATCAAGAAGATGAAGAAGGAGATGATGGTGATCAATATGTTGTTGTTGTTGTTCCATTTCAAGTGGTACATGGTTGATTGGTTTTAGGGAGATTATGAGGAAGTGGTTTTTTTGGTGGGGTTTAATATGGAGTACTTGTTTTTATTGAAAGAGTTTGATGAAATTTTTAAAGCAGTAGGGACGAAGAAGATGGTGTATAGTAGTAAAGTACTGGCTTTTTTCTTCTTGTTTGTGTTTTTTTCTTTCTGTTCCCACTTGTGTTTTAAGCTTCTCTGTATTATTATTACTAGTAATAATATAGGCTTTTGTACACGCAGCTAATCCACTCTGTTTATTTTTCATTTGAAAACAGGGGAAAAGTTGTTCTCATTCAACTTTAAGAAATAATTTCATTAAAGAAAAATGTTTAAGAAATAATTATGCTGACCAGTTGTTACAGTTTCATACCGTGTACTAGTAGTATTTCTCTAGGAAAAACTAAGTGGTGGATTTAATTAAACACAACAATATTAATAATTGAATATTGGATATGTAAACTTAGGCTCTGTTCTTCGTCTGAAAATTTCCTTGATTATTTTATGGTCAATTCAGATGCATTAAGTTCAGTTCAAATGTATTAAGTTCAGTTCAGATTTGAGTAATATTATTTTATGCTACAAATAAGTTCAGTTCAGATCAGTTTAGACCGTTAAGTTTAGTTCAGTTCAGTTCAGTTCAGCTTTGTTAAGTTCAGTTCAATTCAGACAAGAGAGAACAGAAATTTACATTATCTTCGTCTAAAAAATCATTCAGTTTAGTTTTATTTAAATACTTTTTATAATAGAAATAAGTTTAATTCAAAACAGTTGTATTCAATATTCTTTGGATGGAGTCATACAAGAGAGATGGATTTGTATATTGTGGTGGTTACTACTAGTATAATTTGGAGGCATTTAACAACCTTATATTAAACTAATCAAATCTTCAAGGCATGGTACAACTTGATTAAGCTAACAACTTGATTACTTTAAAGGTACTAATTATGGTTACAGTGAATCATGCTAAGGGTGGAATGATTTTTAGCTTCTAGGAACATGGGTGTGACTTGTGAGTGTGCAATCTAACCCATATATCTCTGGGTACGAAACAAATCAACGATCACTCTTTTGCAAGAGATTAAAGAAAAGTACATGTTATGAAAATCAAGCTGGTGCACGACATACTATCACATTACATAAATAAGATATGATTTCTTATTTAAACGTAAAATATTACTAACTACTTCTACATTATATAATTTATTTATTTTTCGAACCAGCAACCATTACACATATTATACCAATCTATTTAAAAAATCATTTAAACAATATAAAAATAACGGATCAGTACTAGTACCATTAGTAACAAAGTAGAATATTGTCGTTGGCGTCGGTGCCTAAAATCATTAGAACGTAGTAGTAGTACGGGCCTGAGACTGACACGGTATACAACAAAACAATTTGCAAATTTGCAAACAAATCTCATCTCATGGCTGGCTTTAGAATTACTAATACAAACCCATCAAATGTCAAGCCCTCGAGGCACATGTGGCTTTCGAAATCAGCATGTTAGCATATTTTAATCTAAACTTAGCATCATCATCAATCTATTACTACATTACATTATTATTCTTTCTGGGTACATAATTTCAAACAAACATCCTTTAAATCAATATATATATTCATCATTTACTATACTGTTTTCGTCTCTTTTATTTTTTATAAATATTTTATGATATAGGAGTATTATTGATTTATTGTCCAGATTGTGCTTTCAATTTCCACCACCATCATCATCATCACCACTAGACTAGACAATGTTTCTGAAAGCACCTATCTGGAAGGAAAATCATGATCCTCACTTTCTTTTTACACTAGGGATATACTACCGTAGATTGTTGGGACTTAGTTTATCTAAGTGTGATTCAGACTCGATTATTACTCGGTAATCGGTATGTTCGTTAAAACTCTATTCGTTCATGTACAAACAGACTCCTATAACTTAGTTTATCTAAGTGTAACTCAGACTCGCTTATTACACTATAATCAGTATGTTCATTAAAACTCTATTCGTTCATGTACAGACAGACTCCTATAGCTTGGTTCATGGTATAAAATCGTGAAGTATTGAAATCACGCATTCAACTAACATTGCTTTCTTTTCTTTTCTTGTTTCCTTGACAATTTATCGAAGTATGAACTTGTTCAATAAAAACGAATCGATTTCAAGCTTAGTAATAGTGTTCCAAGCACCAAGCTCGAACTTGCATATTAGTTTGTTTTGTTAACGAATTGAGTCAAATAGCATCATTAAAAAATGTTCTTTTCACATGAAAAAAACTGAACTGAACTGAATGAAGCTGTACAGATCAGAACTGAATTTATTTGTAGTATAAAATAGGAAAACTCCTCCAAAATGTACCATAAGTAGAGAAAATGTGGGAGTAGCAAACTAAACAGAACTAGAAAAAACTTAATAGAACTGAACTGAATGAATCTGAACAACACTGAACAGAAACGAATTAAACTGAAAGTAATAAGTTTTCGTAGAGAGAATAGAGCTTAAGCATATAAAATGAAAAAAAAGTATATGTTAAGGGCGGGTAAAATCCATTTTTGGTACCTTAAGTTGGGTCATTTCCAATTTTGGTACCTTATTATTACATTTTGATCAATTTAGGTACCTTTAACACTTAAATGGATGGAACTCATCAATCACCGTTAACTCATTAAGTTGGAGACTTCAATTTTGGTACCTTATTGTGGCACCGTCCAATTTTGGTACTTTAATTAAGTACCTTTAACAATTAAATGGAATTAAATTGATAGAAACCACTATATATATATATATATATATATATATATATATATATATATATATATATATATATATATATATATATATATATATATATATATATATATATATATATATATATATATATATATATATATATATATATATATATATATATATATTATTTTCTTTTTCCTACAAATTCAGATAACTTTTTGTTAATTTTAGTGAGCATCATCATGTGTCAAATCAATGAGATTTTGTTAGTTTCGGCGAGTGAACTCCACGTGCAAATTAAAACGAAATAATTCCATACTTTTTCAAAAATGAATTTTGTGAAAAATGAAACATTAAAATAAGAATAATATAGTGGGAAAAATCAATAGGCTCAAATGATGGATTAAGCAAGTAACGTAGAGTTAATTGATATTGAGAAATCAATTTTATAGTTATTTTTTTGTTTTTTTTTATTTTCTACAAAATAAAAAATAATATATTTTTAAAAAATTAATTGGTGGGTGGGGCCACTCACTAAAAATAGCAAAAAGTTGATGAGTTAACGTCAATTGATTGTTTTTATCCATTTAATTGTTAAAGGTACCTAAATTGGTCAAACTGTAACAATAAGGTATTAAAATTGGACAGTGCCACAATAAGGCACAAAAATTAAAAATGACACAAATTAAGGTACCAAAAATGAATTTTCCCTGTTAAGGGCATTAAAATTGCTAGTAGCATCATCATATATAAAAAAAATGCCTAATATGAGTATCTCTTAGGCCATCTCCAACAGTTAGAACCCAACAAAACCTAAAATACAATCTCTCTCCTGCCACATCAGTTTTCTACGGAACATAACCCAAACACCACCAACCCTCTCCAGCAGTTAGAACCCTCAGAACCCACAATTTAATTTCTTTCTCCATTTCTTTTTAAAACTCATTTTTTATTTCATTCTTTTTCATTTCTTTTCTAAACTCATTCTTTTATTTCATTTTAACACCACTAAATAATAATAATAACATTACATTAATTTTATAAATTAAAATACTTGATAAATAAAAATTACAAAAAAAATTAAAAATTAAAAACATACTAATAGAAACTTAAAACTACCACGATAACATAAAAATACTAATTATTACATAAAAATACTATTTCTTTTCGTTAAGGCCTAAAAATTCACGTGCTTCATTGTACTCGATCGTCTCAACTTCACTAACCGGTGCTCCTTCCTCCACCTTGCTTTGGTACTTCTTCACAACTTTGAACATTCTTGACCTCGCCATAGCTTGAATAGCTTTCATAGTTTCATTCTCTTCTTGTGGTATTTATCCGGATTATCCTACTTTTGTAAAGTCGGTGCCATGTCCGGTTGATGAGAAGTCCAAATTGTTTTCAAAGTTTCAAGAGAGTTACTGAAACGATGTCGAGCATGCATTTGGCATTCTCCAAGAGCGATGGGCTATTCTAAAAGGTTCGGCACGCTTTTGGGATCATCAATTGCTTTCGAAAATAATTAGGTGTTGCATTATTATGCACAATATGATTGTCGAGGATGAAGGCCACAAGTACGCGCATCAATACAAAAGAAGCGACTATGGGCAAGTGGATGACTATTTCGTTGTACCTCAACACGATATTCCATACACATGGAAGAATTTTGTGGCAACTAGAATGAAGTCAACTAATTCTAGAAGGGTTTGTTATTGCAAAAGGATTTGATTGAACTAACGTGGCAAAAGCATGGAGTTGAATAATGTAGAATTAGTTTTAAAGTAAGTGTATTGGTTTTTTTTATTAGGGATTTGTAATTTTAATTTTTAGCAAAGTGAGTTTTAAATCTCATGTATTATTATTTATAAAGTTATTATCTATTTTGATTTTAAATTCCGTTGTGAATATTTCGTTCAAGTATCAAAGTTTAAATTTGAAATAACATTGGTATATAATTTTAAAACATAAAATTGAAGATCAACTTTTAAATAGGAATAATAAAATGCAAATATAAAAGAAAAGGAAATAAAACAAAAGAATAAATGAAATTTAATGATATAAATAAAAATGACAAAATAAAAAGTTATAAAAAAGAAGATAAAGAAAATGGAAAAAGAAAATAAAAAAGCAACAGAACCCAACAGAACCGATTCTGTAGAACAGAACAGGTTCTGTCATTAAACCCAACAGAACACTGCTAGAGTTCTGTTCGGGTTCTGTTAAGGCCAACAAAATCCCAACAGAACAATGATGGAGATATTAGGCCATCTCCAGCAGTTAGAACCCAACAGAACCCAAAATATACTCTCTCCTGCCACATCAGCTTTCCACATAACAGAACACAAACACCACCAACCCTCTCCGGCAGTTAAAACCCACAAAACCCACAATTTAATTTCTTTTCCCATTTCTTTTTAAACTCATTTTTTATTTCATTCTTTTATCATTTCTTTTTTCAACTCATTCTTTTATTTCATTTTAACACCACTAAATAATAATAATACATTACATTAATTTTAAAAATTAAAATACTTGATAAATAAAAATTACAAAAAAAGTTACATTATTATGCACAATATGATTGTGGAGGATGAATGCCACAAGTACGTGCATCAATACAAAAGAGGCGACTGTGTGCAAGTGGATGACTATTTCGTTGTACCTCAACACGATATTCCTTACACATGGAATAATTTTGTGGAAATTAGAATGAAGTCAACTAATTCTAGAAGGATTTTGTTATTGCAAAAGGATTTAATCGAACTAACGTGACAAAAGCATGGAGTTGAATGATGTAAAATTAGTTTTAAAGTAAGTGTATGTATGGGTTTTGTTTTTTTTTAATTAGGGATTTGTAATTTTAATTTTTAGCAAAGTGAGTTTTAAATTCTCATGTATTATTATTTATAAAGTTATCATCTATTCTGATTTTAAACTCCGTTGTGAATATTTCGTTCAAGTATAAAAGTTTAAATTTGAAATAACATTGGTATATAATTTTAAAACATAAAATTGAAGATCAACTTTTAAATAGGAATAATAAAATGCAATATAAAAGAAAAGGAAATAAAATAAAAGAATAAATGAAACTGAATGATATAAATAAAAATGAAAAAAATAAAAAGTTATAAAAAAGAAGATAAAGAAAATGAAAAAAGAAAATAAAAAAGCAACAGAACCGGTTCTGTAGAACAGAACGGGTTCTGTCATTAAACCCAACAGAACACTGCTGGAGTTCTGTTTGGGTTCTGTTGAGGCCAACAGAACCCCAACAGAACACTGTTGGAGATGGTCTCAGCAGTTAGAACCCAACAAAACCTAAAATACACTCTCCTGCCACATCATCTTTCCACAGAACAAAACTCAAACACCACCAACCCTCTCCAACAGTTAGAACCCACAGAACCCACAATTTAATTTCTTTTTTAAACTCATTTTTCATTTCATTCTTTTTTCATTTCTTTTTAAACTCATTCTTTTATTTCATTTAACTCCACTAAATAATAATAATAACATTACATAAATTTTAAAAATCAAAATATTTAATAAATAAAAATTACAAAAAAAATTAAAAATTAAAAATATACTAGTAGAAACTTAAAACTACCACGATAACATAAAAATATTAATTATTACATAAAAATACTATTCCTTTTCATTAGGGCCTAAAAATTCACGTGTTTCATTCTACTCGATCGTCTCAACTTCACTAACCGGTGCTCCTTCCTCCACCTTGCTTTGGTACTTCTTCACAACATTGAACATTCTCGACCTCGCCATAGCTTGAATAACTTTCATAGTTTCATTCTCTTCTCGTGGTGTGTTTTTTTGCTTGTTCTTTCTTTTCATTTGATGTCTACCAGGGGCGCTCAAGATTTACTTCCGAAGTATCATTTGGCCCATTTCCGGTGTTCGCACCGAAAGAGGTTGTGTATTGGCCAACTTTATTGATCCGGACACATTTCGAATTGGATGTGACAAAAGTATGGAGTGGAATGATTGTAGAATTAGTTTTAAAGTAAGTGTATGGGCTTTTTTTTATTAGGGATTTGTAATTTTAATTTTGAGCAAAGTGAGTTTTAAATTCTCATGTATTATTATTTATAAAGTTATCATCTTTTTCGATTTTAAATTCCGTTGTGAATATTTCGTTTAAGTATCAAAGTTTAAATTTGAAATAATATTGGTATATAATTTTAAAACATAAAATCGAAGATCAACATTTAAATAGAAAAATAAAATGCAAATACAAAAGAAAAGGAAATAAAACAAAAGAACAAATGAAATTGAATGATATAAGAAACTGGAAAAAGAAAATAAAAAAGCAACAGAACCCAACAGAACCGGTTCTGTAGAACAAAACGGGTTCTGTCATTAAACCCAACAGAACACTGCTGGAGTTCTGTTCGGGTTCTGTTGAGGCCAACAAAACCCCAACAGAACACTGATGGAGTTCTGTTCGGGTTCTGTTGAGGCCAATAGAACCCTAACAGAACACTGCTGGAGATGGCCTAATATATCTCTATCGATTCAACAAGTAAATACTGCTACTACCCCACTAAAAGTCCTCATCAAAGAATATATAAAAAGTGTAAGACTTAAAATTCAGTGAAAAGATTGGTTTAATTATAACTTGGAGAAGAGTATAATATGATGTGAGATGACTCAATATTGCACCATATCCGCAATATTTGAAACACGGACATCGAATTAGACTTTTTAGCTTCATCAACGCAAAGTAGCAATGATAAATATCGTATAATTCTATCATAGACCAACCTTTTAATTTTCTTGAAAAAGAGACGAAGAAAATGACTCCATATCTGTTACCACTAGCACGAGTCATGAGAAGGCCAATACCATTTGGCCCACCAAATTATTCATCGTAAAATAGTAGTAGTAGTCGTACGCTGCTATACCATCAATTTCCATGTCACGTTTTCCAGAGGAAATGAAGAATATATGTCTACGAACATTCAACAGTAAAGTTGTGACTCTTTCGACTCAAAAATCATAAATTTCAGAAATTCACTCATCGGGCATCAAGAGTATACTCCCTTTTAACTAACTAAACCACCATTGCAGATTGCACCCGGAGATAGATCTTCTCGAAGATTTGATGAAATCGAAGAGTATATTATGCTATGGCATGTATTTGCAGGAAAATGGATTTGACGCTACCTGCATGTATCTCGTAGGTTCTCCTTGCATGTTTGGGCCAATTCGATATGTACTCTATTTAATTAATTATGTTGTTTCATTAAAAAAGGGAAATATATCTATAAATATTTGATGAGGGTAAAAATTAGATCATTATCTCTCCAAGTTCTTCTCCTTTTAGAGTAGTTCTTGAGTATTAGAATTGGACCATCTTCCCCTTAAAAGGCCTTGTAAGGGGAGAATGTTATCCAATCTTATATGTTGAATTGATGTCCTACTCTCAAGCGATGTGAAATGGGGTTTAACATTGAGTTTATTTCTTAGTGGAAATCTGGAGACGGGGTGGGACGGTTAGTGGTTTACCGGCCTGCTGATAGTAAGACCGGCTTTGCTTTTAAGTATAATACCCGAAGGAATGTAGAGAGTAGAAGTGCGTTGAGAGTGTAGAAGTAGTAGTGTACCTTGGGCTATATATAGATAAACGTGAGTGGGTCCTAGCTGATTGTAGATGCTTTCGAGGGTGTCTGTCCTTTCGAGGGCGTAGATGCTTCGAGGGTGTAAATGCTTGGTGGCTTCGATCATTTCTACTATTTTTATGTCCTTTCGAGGGTGCAGATGTTTCTAGGGCCTTTAATGTCATTTCGAAACCTTGTTATGGTGGTGACATATATACCCATATCAATACTAACTAAAGAAAACAATCAATACTAACTAAAGAAAACAATGGAAAAACCGAGTTAAAAACAACCATACAAATACAACCATTTTGAGTTGTGCTGTTTTCACTGACCAAGATGACTACTGCATAACGTCTAGACTCCAACAAGAAACAAGACTTGTAGAATTTGTGTTTATTTTTTCACTATAGTGTTATTTGTATTAATCTCCTTTCAGTAGTTTCAATATCATCAAATCCTAGTCATGGTAAATCTTCGAGAAGATCTATCTCCAATTATAGGTGGTGAAATTTCCAAAACTTTTAAAATTAACAAAACGTCAAAATACGTTTGAGCATACATGGGATGGGACTAAACAATTCATCTGGACTGGATCTCAACTCTTGTCACGATCGAATATATATCACTAGAATTCAAAATCAAGCTTATATTTCACGTTATTTAATGAAGAAAAGTTTGAACGCTAAATCAACCCTTTTTTTAATATGCACGGTTGATTGATTAAGGCTTACTAAAATATTGAACATATGGTAGCACTAACCTAATAAATTCGAAGGTTCCAAGTATTCCTTAAACTCCTGGATTTAAATATTTAATTTTGAATAGACATGTTTTCTCACCTGCGAAGATGGTTCACTTATTTATTTTTTGAGAATCGGTGGTTCACTTAATTAAAATGAAGAAATCATTTTTTTTTTGTCACTGTACCAAATTTATGTGATTATTGATTTATGATTTTTGAGTTTGACTATGTCACAATTTAGTGTGATTAAATTTGGTTTACGTGGTTTGCATATTATTATGTAGATTTAACCCAGTGTAGATTTTACCGTGCCCACCCAAAATGGTACTACTAGGAGCAGTTGTGGGTTTCCTACGTCATCAAATTTTTTCTTAAAATTTACTTCCTCCGTCAACTTTAAAGGTTTACACTTTATTTTTGTTGACTTTTTTATATCTGGTTTGACCTCAAATTAATCATAATTGATTACAGAAAAATTAATTTTAGAAGTTATATTATACAAATATAAGAAGTATACTTTTATAATATAATTTTTAAAATTATTTTTTTCTTAACGAGTTATTATTTATTTGAGGTCAAACAGGACACCGAAAAGTCAACAAAAATAAAGTGTAAACCTTTAAAGTTTCGGAAGGAAGTATTTGTTTAAGTCATATTCTTTTTTACTCAGTTATAAATTCTTTCCAATGAACTAAACACGACCTTATTTGAATCGACCGTGAACTCGGTGATAAAATGGACCCACAAATTAAAGTCGAGTCAATGGTGCCAGTTGAGGAAAATGTAGTATTTTTGTAACATCGCGTAATTTTTTGAATTTTGCCAATTGTGAAAATAAGTTGAGGAATTGTGACTTTAGATGGGGTAGGAAACTGTGGCGCGTGTTATGGACCATCTAGATTCTAGAGATCGGAAAAATCAAATGAATCGGCTACTTGCGTGACAGTAAACTGTATCTGTTCTTTCTCCTAGCCCTACAAGTCAAATACAAAGTGGAATCATTATGAAATAAATCTCTCGGTATTTCTCTTTTCTTTACAACTTTTTTATTCTTTTCATTCCAACACATATGACATATAAGTTATGCAATATACTCATTAAAAATTAAAAATCATGTAAAAGTTAAACGTAAACTGTTAATTGGGACAGAACATAAATACTACTATTAACTCAACTATATATTGGACACATTTTGTCCGATTGATAATGTCTTTTTTATTTTGGGGGAAAAGTAAGCTCATAAGGGAAAAAGTTTGAAAATGATGGAAGTGGGTGGACATTGATAGAACAATAGAAATTAGAAAGTGAGATACATAATTTGTCTGCTTCATTTGTCAGTGTTGAATATTATTTGTAAGTTATCGTAAATATTTAAAAATTTCAAGTGGGAAATTGAACCAATCAATCTTCAATAAAATTTCGAATTAAAATTAAGAAACCATTCAATATTATTGCGATATTACATCATAATATATTTACCCATATTATACATTATTATATCATATTAAAAAAAGAAGAGAGAATACACACTATATTCTTACCTAATGTATATTTTGTAAAAAAAATTAAGAGAAGATATTAGTCCGAAGAAAAGAAAGAGAAAAAGAAAAATAGAAACAGTTTTCCCGTTGTGCACGCAACTATTGGGCCTGCAGGCGGCTGCCCTCGTATCCCGGAAGCCCAAACAGTTGACAAACTGGATAGACTCTAGCCCAAATAGCTAAAATTACTCACCACCGCTAAGCTCAAATCTACTAGAAGTCCAGAAACACTTTATATAAACCAAAAACAGTCATTTTCTCTCAAATCGTTCCCAAAAATCTCGCTCTCAATTTCCAGTTTGATTACTTCTGTGTGTTAGGGTTTCAGAAAAAAAATCGAATCATGGCTGTTCCCAAGGCTAAGGAGATCATTGCTACGACCCCTGTCGTCGTCTTCAGGTAATAATCTCTAGTTGTTCAATCGTTTCAGAGACCTAAATTTTGAGCTGATTTCAGAGATCGATTAGCTGGTTTTGAGCTGGAATTTTGTTTGTTGTCGGTGACCTAAATTTTGGAATTCTGTGTTGCAGCAAAAGCTACTGCCCGTACTGCGTGAGCGTGAAGAAGCTGTTGACGGAGGTTGGCGCTTCATACAAGGCTATTGAGCTGGATCACGAGGGTATGATATGATCTTATTTCTCGGTTTTCGGCTTTTCGGCATTTATTTATCTGAAATCTGTTTGTTTACAGTCTGAGATCTTATGCAGTATTTTGAATTTTTGTATTTGAGTACCTGTTAAGCTGTTTTTGTACTTGGCTGTGTTCTGTATATGTGTGGCATAAAGCTCATTTGTGAAATTTGAGTTCGTATCTCGGTTAACGGTTTCAGTTTGCGGTGCCGTTGTTGTTAGATTAACATAGCGTAGATTTGCTGGTTTGTAGACTTGTAGTGTACGGAGCGTGATTCACGTGTATGATGATCTTATTTCTCGGTTTTTGGCTGTTCGGCATTTATTTATCTGAAATTTGTTTAGTTACCGTCTGAGATCTTAAGCAGTATTGTGAATTTTGGTGTTCGAGTACCTGTTAAGCTGTTTTTGTCCTTGGCTGTGTTCTGTATTTGCGAATTTGAGTGCGGTTAACGGTTTCAGTTTGCGGTGCCGTTGTTTTTTAGATTAAATATAGCGTAGGTTTGCTGGTTTGTAGTGTACATAGCCTGATTTGCGTGTGTTGGTATTATTAGAGGATATATAGATCAGTCACTTGTGGAACTATAACTGTTTAGAAGTGACTGGTAATCTTTGTATGTTTGAAATAATGTGATATACTTCGTACTTCATATAGGTTATTATTACATTGAAGATGAATTTCATGATCAAGAGACATCTTTTCATGATCAAGAGACATCTTAGAAACTGGTAGATTGCTGAGCCTTGTTATAATTTGGATATGGAATGTTGATAAGGTGTAAAAATCATGATGTGCTTCTATAATTGAGTTTCTGAGTCGTGGAATATGAATGAGTTTGACAAACAGTTGAATCTTATATATAAAAAAAATCTACAGAATTAAGCAAATCTTTACATCTGGAAAACACTTGTTATCCTGATAGGACAATGTAGGGAAATTGTCTTAGTGGCATGACTGGCGACCGGTTTGTGTAGTCTGCTTATTGCTTAATTGTTTAGTTTAACATCTAGTTTGTGGGGTGATAAATAATTGTCTTTGTCAATTGGATTAACATTTGAGAGAGATTAAAACTTCTCTCGCTTGAAAAGTTTGCTGGAATATGTAGATATCTACCGTAATATTAATGGATTCTTTAAATTTTGTTTTTATCGTCTGTGAAGCACTTGCTGATTGTTGCGGTTCATTTCTTACCTTGATCTCATTCATGCTCAATGTATTACTGAATAAATATACTTACATACTCTATTTGCATGATTTTCCAGCTGATGGCAGCGAGTTACAGGCTGCACTGCTAGAGATCTCTAAACAGCGCACTGTGCCAAATGTGTTCATTAATGGGCAGCACATTGGCGGCTGTGATGGTATGATTCTGATTCATCATCATTTACTGAAATGATACTTTGTCCCTTATTTATGTTCTTTTTGTCACTTATTTATGTTCCTATAAAATCTTTGTAGATACCAAAGCCATGCACAAGGAAGGAAAGCTCGTTCCGTTGCTGACTGAAGCGAAAGCACTTGCTACGGCTTCTGCTTAGAGGGATGCATTATTAGTACTATAAATTCACCAGACAAGTGTGTGTTCTATTCTATGCTAAATAAGACTGCTATGGTTCTGTATTAACTGGCACTTGACATCTATCGTAATGGTTAAGTATATATTATCTATTCCATCGATAGTGATAGTGTTTTTGCGTGTATGACAAGAAAGTATGGTCTGAATGCATTGTAGGTGCTGATTGATAAACCCCAGCATAGATGATTAGTATAGATTAGTATGTTTTTCGTATCAGTCAACATGTAGTGTTCGGTTTTCTTTTGCGTGAGTATTTACTCTTTAGGAATGAATGACTAAGCACTGAACCATGGCCGCTCACAAACAATGATGGTGCAGCGTTTATGACCTGATTTTGTTGCAGTAGTTTTAAACGAGAACGACTCAATTCAGCCCAGATCATGCAGGAGATTGATAGTTTCTGTGTGGGTACATTCGGATTAACGATGAAACGTTGCGATAATAAATTCAAGTTTGAAAATTTAACTTAATAAATTTTGTACTTGGTTTATTTTTCTTTATTAGTATTTTCTTTTAATCAAACTGGTATATTAGTCTCCTTTTTCTATTAGACGGTAGTTGTAGTCCTTATTCATATTTAACACCCCCATTGGATGATTTGATAGAGAAGAAGATAATCAACGAAGATGATTAGTAGTTTGTTCCAGAAAATCGCATGAGATCTGATAACAATAATCAACTTTCCAGAAAACGCAAAGCTTGCACCTCCAACAAGCTTTCAAGGCAACTGAAATCTTGCAGCACCAGTTGATCTGACAAGGTGTCAAATCCCTCGTAAGGTTCAGGCTCGTTTCTAACTATTGGAATTCACTCATCTCGAGCAAACGATTTGTCGATGCCCACCTTGAAATCTCTGTAATACGGCTGGAGAAGTACCAGTACTGTACACAAGCAACATTTTTTGCGGTCCCTTTTGTATGATCAAGCCTCTTATGCAGCTGACGTATACTTTCCTGCTGTTGATCCGACTAACAGAGTCTCTTTTCATGTTCTCGGTAGCTGCAATGCATCATATTTGTGGAACAAGATTTTAAATCATCTTGTTAAATCCATGTACCACACAATATAAGATATTGCCAGATATCGATTGTATCCCAGAACACTCCTGGTTCATCGTAAGTTATGGGTTTGGTGTGTCTGATGATGGTACCTACAAGGTTGTGTGTGTTGGAGCTCTACTTTCTGAAAAACCGCCTGCTGGGGTACGAGCAATCTATACCTTAAAGACGAATTCTTGGAGAATGGTCCACGGCATGAAATATATTCGACCCTTATCAGGTGGATTATTTATGAAAGGGAAGATTCACTGGCTCGTGGTAAATAGGTTTCGTGGCGGTCATAGTATTGTGTCTTTCGATCGATTTGGGGACTGAGACAGATGGACTGGTTTATATACGGACAGTGCACGTGAGGGTTTCACATGGTCGGGGAGCTTGGAGGAAGTCTAAGTCTGATTCTGGACTACCCTGGAATTAGCAAAGACATATGGGTACTCAAGGAGTATGGGATAAACGAATCTAATACAGGCTATCCCTGGACCAGTTCCATCAAAGGTTCTGGTTCTGGACGCTTTATGCCCTTGTGCATCTCAGTTGAGGGTCAGTTGTTGTTTGTCTATGAATCAACTTTCAATATCTACTACCCCAAGATCCTAGCGTATCTACACTTAAACAACTTTTCGCGTGATTATACGGTGGTGATCTTCAAGTAAGTGTCTATGTCGAAAGTTTATGTTAGAAAACGCAGAAATCATAGCATGAAGCTTAAGGTTGTACCTGTTCTCTCTTATTGAACGAAAAGAAGAAGTGAAAAATATACAGACACGTTATGCTATTTATACAAGAAATCTACTGCTAACCCTAACTGACCTATGCTGAAATTACATTCATGCCCTGTGAGAATCTGTAAGCCTTATCTTCTAAACTAATCCTGAATCGTTTCTGGAATATGCTATTCCCTTCTCTGCACACCAGAATCCTAGGGACTCTGCAATTTTGCCTCACGCTCTGTGCGTTCGTTCTAATTTGTGATAGTTCTTCTTCTTCCTTTGAATTCTTCTTAGTTTCTTGCTGCAGCTTTTGCATCATCTCTTGAGATTCCCCCTCAAGATGAGAGTAAATGTTCTTTACTCCCATCTTGTCTGTGTAGAACCGAATGTTCTCTGATGGTAATGCTTTAGTTAGCATATCTGCAGGTTGTTGTGAAGTATGAACATAACATACTTCAATGATCTTCTGTTGCACCTTTTCTCGTATAAAGTGTTGATCAATCTCGACGTGCTTAGTCTTCTCATGATGTACTGGATTCTTGGTGAGACTGATAGCAGATTGATTGTCACAACACAACTTCGTAGGTGTCTTTTGTTCAAAACCGAAATCTTTCAGTATGTATTGAATCCACATTATTTCACAAGTAGTGTGAGCAATTGCTCTATATTCAGATTCAGTCGATGATCTACTTACGACTGTTTGCTTCTTCGTTCTCCAACTTACCAAGGAATTTCCTAAGAAGACACAATATCCTGAAAGAGATCTTTTCGTGTCAGGGCAATTATCATGATCTGAATCAGAAAATGCCGTGAGATTCATGTTCTTTTCTGAAGATAACAAAAGTCCTTGGCCTGGATTTCCTTTAAGATATCTGATTACTCTGAGAGCTGTTTCAAGATGCTCTTTCGTTGGTGACTCCATGTATTGACTCAGAATATTTACAGAGTAGCAAATATCAGGTCTGCTTAATGTGAGATAAATTAGTTTTCCAACAATTTTCCTGTATATGGTTGGATTTCTCAACTTTTCTCCTTCCTTTTGAGTGTTATGGCCTTGTTCTATTGGAATAATCAGAGGTTTACACCCTAACATACCATTTTCTTCTATGATTTCAAGAGCATACTTTCTTTGACAAAGGTAGATGCCTTCTCTTGATCTTAAAATCTCAATTCCTAAGAAATATTTAGGTTCCCCTAAATCTCTTACTTTGAAACTTGACTGCAGATAGTCTTTGGCTTTGTTAATTTCTTCTTGATTAATTCCTCCAATTAAAATGTCATCAACATACACAAGTAACACAATGTAACTTGTTTCTGTTCTTCTTATAAATAAGGAGTAATCATGTTTTGATTGAACAAAACCATAAGCGAGTAATGAATTTGTGAATTTGACATTCCACTGTCTTGAGGCCTGTTTCAATCCATAAATGGATTTATGTAACTTGCAAACTTTGTTGTCCAAGGATTCCCCCTTATAATGGTGTATCCTGGTGGTAATTTCATGTAAATTTCTTCATCCAGGTCGCCATTAAGAAAAGCATTATGAATATCAAGTTGTGATAACCTCCAATTGTGTTGAGCTGCAAGAGCTAAGAATATTCTGACATTTGTTAACTTGGCAACTGGACTGAAAGTTTCACTATAATCTAAACCATGTTGTTGAGTGAAACCATGTGCTACCAGGCGAGCCTTATGTTTATCGATACTGCCATCTGATTTCAACTTTGTTTTGAACACATATCTGCATCCCACTGCTGTATGTCCTTTTGGAAGATCAGTAATGCTCCATGTATTGTTGAGATGCATAGCATTCAATTCATCTTGAATAGCTTTCTGCCAGTGAGGATATTGAATAGCTTCTTGGAATGTTTTGGGTTCCTCGTGGAGAGATAAAGATACAGAGTAAACCTTTTGATGTTCTGAAAGTCTATCATAAGATAGAAAATGAGATATAGGATGAGCTGTTCCTATTTGAGAAGAAACTTTCCTTGTTCCTTTCTTTAATTCTTCACAGTGAAATTCGTTTAGAAATTTGTTCCTTTGGCGGACTCTAGTAGATTTTCGAATGTCAGGAGCATGTTCGGGTTGCTCTTGAGTTTCAGAATAGTCAAGAGTGACAGGTATAACTGGTGATTCAGCAGAAGAGGCAGGATCATTGTTGGAAGCACGAGAAGGGGAAGAGGGTGTGGTTGGAGATGACTGATCTCTGCCTAGTGTCTGTTGTGAAGGAGTAGAATCGGGAATGATGAGAACATTATCATGTGATGAAGGATGGTTATTTGCTGTGTGACTTGGAGAAGTGATGGGAATATGAGAAGGACTAGAATGATAGTGTTCCTTGTGAGGAAAAAGTCCCATAGTGAAAATGTGATCATGGACGGCTGCATATGGTGGTGCAGTATGGTCAAACATAGTTTCACTGTAAGGGAATACGTCCTCATAAAACACTACATCCCTAGAAATGAATGTCACTTTCTTTTCTAAATCATACAGCTTGTAACCTTTGATTTGTGATGGATAGCCAAGAAAAATTGATTTTCTTGCTCTTGAACTGAACTTATGTCCTAATTCTTTGATAGATGCGCCATATGCAAGACAGCCAAAAATTTTAATGTTCGAATAATCAGGTCTTTTATTGAACAATCTTTCATATGGAGTTTGTTCATTAATGACAACAGAAGGTATCCGATTTAGCAAATAAGTTGCTGTCAAAATGGAATCACCCCAAAACTTGAGTGGTAAATTAGCTTGAAATAGTAAAGCTCTAGCCATGTTGAGTAGCGTTTGATGCTTTCTTTCCACAACTCCATTTTGTTGAGGTGTGTATACGCAAGTTCTTTGATGCAAAATGCCATGAGTGTTATAAAAATTTTCTAACTGAAATTCCACTCCGTTGTCTGTTCTGATTTTCTGAACTTGCTTATTGAATTGAGTTTTAACTAAAGCAACAAAATTAGGTAATATTGTGGCCACATCTGATTTATATTTCATCAGTAGGGTCCAAGTGACACGAGAATAATCATCAACAATAGTGAGAAAAAATATGTGGCCATGTAAAGAAGTTTGAGAGAAAGGACCCCAGATATCTATATGTAATAACTCAAACACAGATAAACTAGAAAATGTTTCTTTAATCGGAAAAGATAATTTCTTATGTTTGGCCTTGCTACAGACATCTGAGACTGGATTAAAGTAACCAGTTCTCTTCTTAATTCAAAAATTCTCAATCTGTTCGGGGAAGCATATCTAACAGCTAGCTTATCCCAAGCTTCTTTAGCTGTGTTTGCAAATCTGAGATTAGATGCTATCTCTTTGCTTACAGAGTAGAGTATCCATGTGAAAATAAGACTGTTGCACTTAAGCCATGGCATATATAAAGGATCATCTATGTCAGGCTGTGCTATAGTCCCATCCACAAAACCCATCTTATTTTTAGCCTCAAGATGCATAGTTATCATCTTTTTCCAATCATAGTAGTTTGAGTTGGTGAGCTTTGGATCAATCACAACAGAATTTGGAGTATCAGCCGGTCCAAGATAAAAAGGACCATATACATCATTGAGATCATAGGTTACAGTTTCCTGTTTCTTGAGTTTCGCTTGCTTATCTGCTTCATCTTTCTCTTCTGCCTTTTTGATGTTATTGATGTCATCTTCAGCAGCCATGATGAGTGATTAATTTCCAAGAACTGATAACAACAGCGAGGATTTTAAGATTAGTAACGATATGATGAGTGAATAATAAGAAACTGATAATAACAGTTGATAATTTGATGATATAGGCTGATAACAACAGCTCTAGATTTGCTGATAACAACAGCTTTGAATAAGTATAAAGAACAGAGATAAAAAAAATTAAATTTGCGGAAGCTAGAAAGGAAAAAAATTTGTTATTCTTTGTTCTGATTAGTAGCCAGAAGGGCATCAGATTCTCAGAACCTGAGCTCCGGTACCATGTTAGAAAACGCAGAAATCATAGCATGAAGCTTAAGGTTGTACCTGTTCTCTCTTATTGAACGAAAAGAAGAAGTGAAAATATACAGACACGTTATGCTATTTATACAAGAAATCTACTGCTAACCCTAACTGACCTATGCTGAAATTACATTCATGCCCTGTGAGAATCTGTAAGCCTTATCTTCTAAACTAATCCTGAATCGTTTCTGGAATATGCTATTCCCTTCTCTGCACACCAGAATCCTAGGGACTCTGCAATTTTGCCTCACGCTCTGTGCGTTCGTTCTAATTTGTGATAGTTCTTCTTCTTCCTTTGAATTCTTATTAGTTTCTTGCTGCAGCTTTTGCATCATCTCTTGAGAGTTTAGTCTCACCTTTTCCAGATGCTCATCGTTCTTGATGAATGACAGAAGTCCCATGGAAGGTTTCATCACGAATTGAACACCCCCCCCCCCCCGATGTAACACTTCCAGTTGAGCTAAATAGACTTACATCTTGTGTTCTATTTCACCCACCCTGCTGGGTTGGTGGTCGAATTCATTTGGTGGTTTTAGGCCTTTAGTCGTTTGTACCGTGATGTGTGAACCACCCTTAGCATGTCCAGGAGTATATGTTTATGGTTCTGGTAATTAGTAACTATACATGTATTCAGGTCCTTTCTTATTCTTTCAATTTTTCTTGCTGATCCATTATGTGACGAACGAGTCAAGAGAAAAGTTCCCTGTTCCATGTTCGCGTGCTTTGTTATGGTTGAGCAAGTAGCCAAAGAAATGCCAATCAAATTCATTGACAGTAATGTTGCCCCTGTGGTTTTGCAGATGGAAGAATTTTGCCTAGCACATCTGCATGTTAATCCCCCTCCACTTGCATTGTAACTTACTAGATACTTGTTCAAGAGCTAGGCTAAGGTTTCACTCATGATTATAACAAAGAGAAACAAACAGAAAACTAAACCAGAAGGGCTAATATTTAATGAAGGAACTTTGAAGCAATATTCTGATAGCAATATTTACCTGATCTCTGCGACTGCACATACTGGATTAATCGCCAAAGCGGATACCAGTATAAATCGAAAAAAAAAAAAAAAAAAACCTTACTGAATTCCATCTGTAGCAGCCAATAAAAAACTGAGAAAATAAAAGAAATGTACTAGCAATGAATACTTGTACTTATTTACATGGTTACTTAGTGTCGAAGATGCTCTTTCTTTTTCTTTTTCTTTTGTTACCAGCAGCACGGTTCTTCTCCTTAATTTTATGCAGTTCGTACTTCTGAGCATGGCTAGCAACTTGAGTATAAGTCCTCGTTTTGATGTGGTTCGCGATGGCCCTCCAGTTACATTCCCCATACTTGTTGAGCCCCTCCAGAAAGAATCATTGTTCATCATCAGTCCACTTACTCGGTTTCTTTTTCTACAGGACGACAGGATGCTGCTCGTCTAATTGATCACCTGGCAATGGGGGGACTAACGCGTCTAAAATATCCTCTAGGCTGCTGTTCGACTTGCTCAGTTGTTTTCGTCTCTAGCGCAGCAGCAATTTGCTGCCATGACAAGCATGTTCTCATCAAACTCGTTTTCACTCCAAGTCCTCCATGGACAAGTTGATGAGCTACCACCTGCACCACCATTCATGTTATAGTATTATCAATAAATAACTAACACACTCTTATTATTTCGAAAGAGAAACAAAGTCTATATCTGCACTATCTCTTGTTTGGATCAATAATGTACATGTGTATTATACTGATGAATTTGGAGTAGTGTAGAGAGAGTACATATGGTTTGCCAAATCAATGGATAAACACAATTGATCAACTTCAAAGTGGTAATTTTGTTAATCATGAAAATTAAAGAGATTTTTTGCTTGTAATAGTTATTTTTCCATAATAATCAAGCGCTTGCCTTTGTTACCATGTGGGAGGCCCGGAATATCATACCATCGGATTTGTGTGGTCAGTCAGGAGTAACGTCTCAGTCCATTGAGTCAGGTCTTTACAAGTGGCCAATAACACCTTAGAACTTAGAAGTCAATTTGGATCATACCAAAAATATAATCGTGGTCCAAAGTGGATACAATATCATACCATTGAAATGTGTGTGGCCGGCCAGTCAGCCTCTCGGTCCATTGAGCCGGTTTGTTACAAGTGGACCAATAATATCTTAAAAAATCTTTTGATCATACAAAAAACAAAATAGTACAAGCCCTAAGCAGACAATATCAAATTATAAGATGATCTCGAAATAACATCTGGTTGGGCCGGGCGTCTTTTTCCATCTTTTTTACCGTCTTTCTCATAGAAGCCTTTTTAACTAACTCAGCTCACATTTTAACACATAACTTCTTTCAGGCATTTCATTAAGTAAGGTGTGTGCTTGAGACGAAGCTCCCTTCTTGATTAAGCAGTTTCCTAGCTAGCAGTGAATGCTTGATGCAGGGTAGAGCAGAAAACACGCTCTTCAACGTGAAGAGGCATCGTTTCACAAGGAGGCCATGCTAACCTGCATTATATCTGGCTGGAAATAGCTTTTCTCATTCCCACGATCTTTCGCATTACTACTATAAACTGAGGGGTTATGTGAAGCTATGTCACAATGCTTACATCCTGACTCCTGCCCTATAATGAACCATCTTGTAGTTACTGCACAAAAGATATTTTAAGCATAGGGGAAAAGTGTTACCGACTTTACTTTCTGTACAATCACACAGACTCTCATCCTGAGACTAAAACTGGTGCATCTTCTTTCTCACCTCACCTCAATCCAACTAAAACCTCCACTTCGCCGTAGGCCTTTCTGGCTCATCAACTCCCTAGTATGCAACACATCGCCCCAACTTCCACTGGAAGCGTAAGCATTTGACATCAGAACATACCCTCCGGCCTTCAGCTCCCCATATTTCGATAGCTTCTCAGCTGCCCACTTGGCTAATCCTGCGTCACCATATTTCTTACAACCATTTAGTAGAGCGGCCCATGCGCTGGCCTCAGGCACGCATGGCATAGTGGTAATAAACTTCTCAGCCTCATGCAAGCGTCCTGCTCGGGATAACATGTCTACTACACCGCTGTAGTGTCTCTGGTTCGGTTTAATACCAAAAACTGTCTCCATTGAATTGAAGTAAATTAACCCTTTATCTACTAAACCGCAATGGGAACAAGCAAATAAAACCGACATAAGAATGAGCTCGTTGGGTTTTACTGATGATGTCCGTTCCATTTCTTGGAACAACATGAGTGATTCCTTAGCGAGTCCATTTTCAGCTAGCCCTTGGATCATAGCAGTCCAAGCTACCTCATTTTTTAACTTCATCTGGTTAAAGATCCTTCTAGAATCTTCTACTCTTCCGGATTTTGCATACATATCTAAGAGTGCAGTGCTAACAAATATGTCCTGTTGAAATCCGAGCTTTACAACTTTCGAGTGTGCATATTTACCTTTTCTTAATGATGCTAAATTCGCACAAGCTCTCAGGATGCTTGAAAATGTGCACGTATTTGGCTGTTCACCGGACAAAATCATGGAAACGAAGATCTTTATTGCATCATTGTGTTTCTCAAACGCCACGTAACCAGAAATCAAAGAGTTCCAAGAGATATTGTTCTTCTCAGGCATTTTGTCAAACAGATCCTTAGCTTCTGCAAGCTGTCCAATCAAACTATACCCGGATATCATCGAATTCCAACAGACAACATTCTTCTCTGAAATTGAGTCGAATACAAAGCGCCCATCTTTAGTATCACTGCACGTGCAGTATAAGTCAATGAGTGAACTCCCTACGAAAACATTCTTATCCAAACCTATCTTCGTAACTTGGCCGTGCATACTTCTTCCAACAGACAGAGCCCCTACGCTTGCCAATGCAGTAATCACACTAGAATAACATGACACATTCGGTTTATATCCTTCTTGAACCATCTTACGAAACAAACTTATTGCCTCATCTTCCTTTCCACGTTGACTCAATCTCGCAATCATTAAACTCCAAGAGACTTCATTTCTCTCTGGCATCAGATCAAAAATCCGACGAGCTTCAACCAAATCATCCGTCTCAACATACATGTCAAGTATCGCCGTCCAAGAAACAACATCCCTTTCCTCCATCCCATCAAAAACCACCCTCGCCAACTCAAATTCACGCATCCTAACAAAAAATGTAATCAAAGAATTCGACACTGACACATTGTCCCCAAAACCAGTCTTAACAATCAACCCCAAAACACTAGCTCCCAATCGAAAATCAAACAACACTCCACAACCCTTCATGACAGAACTAAAAGTAACGTCATTCGGCAAAACCCCAGACCCAAGCATTTTCCTAAACAGCCTCATAGCTTCAGAACAGAGCTTATTTTGCACAAGCCCACAAACGGTAGCAGTCCATAAATAAACATTCGAATACGGGTTTTCATCAAAGTACTGCATTGCCTCATCAACACGCCCATGTTTCAACAAACCGGAAATCAAAGTAGTCCATGACACCTCGTTTCTCTCAGGCATTTCATCAAACAGCTTCTGTGCTTGTCTTATATTACCCCACTCAAAATGCGATTTGATCAAACAGTTATGAACAACACAACTGAACCCATCAAACTCCTTTAACATGTGGTCAATTTCGAATGGTTTTCTGGAGTTTAAGTGCATGAGGAGTAATTTAACGGAAATGTATCTCTGAGACGATAGTCCCGTTTTGATTAAATGGCAGTGGAGTGCTTTTCCATGGGTGATGAGTTTCTGGTTAGTGAAAGATTCAAGAAGTGAAATGGTTCTGTGTATGTGGGCTTTGAAGGTTTTTCTGGTTTTAATGGAGGAGAAAAGAGCGCGAAACATAATTTGTTTAAAGTGAAGGTGACAATGATGATCAGTTGAGTTGAATAATCTCGAGTATCTCATGTTCCATATGGTAAATTACATTGATAAACCCTGATAACTCACTAATTTCACTGTAGTCCCAGTTTTTAAACAGGTATTCAAAATCTAATATTTTCTTGATCTATGATCTTTATGAATCTAATCCAGGTGGAGAATAATATTTTCTTACTTTTTGTAATCATACAAGAGTGGCTTACTCCTATATTTTTCAAATTAATAAAATTTTGGTGTATTACTTGTTAATTTTACTATTTTACTTTTTAACAACAAAGCCTTTTCTTAAATCTCATCCCCTTTAGGTTGAGGCCCAATTAAGAATGTCACAATTACTCGTATACACGCTATTCAAGTAACACATTGTTGGTTTTATAAATCAACATGTATCCTTTTTGTGTACTTATATTCACTCGTGCATGCAAAAAAAAAATAAAAATAAAAATAAAAAAATAAATCAAGTGAGTTAGTTATTCATGTTAAAATTGATCTAAAACAACCGCACTTAAATTTAAATTACATATAAATGGTACTCGTACTTAATTAAAAGTAAATGTGTGTATTATCAATTTGACTAGGAACCGCGTCACACGCTACGCGTGTGAAGTGTAATCTTGTAAAACATTATTATTTTATTAAATAATATATTGAAATAAATGGAGTGAATATATAATTTTCACATAATGACTTCATACGTAATAAAAAAATAACTAATTGAGTAATTACACTTAATATAAATGGTGTGCTATAAATGTATATAGTTTTTGTAGTTATGCAATTAATAATTTTTGAATTGAACTATATTAGACATACGAAAAATATTCTTCCGATGAGTTAAGAACCATCAGATACATCTCTAGATTTTGGAAACATTCAACTTCAAAATCTGCAATGTATCTTTTTCGCATGTTAATTGGTATTCTTCATCAGTTGAATATATTGTGAAGTGCTTCATATAAACATTCTAGTTTCATAGTATGATGTTTTTAGTTATTTTTATCATATGATTTAAGAATAATTTAAGGTCAAAATGACCATCGTAAAAGTCAACAAAATCAAGTGTTTCATTTATTACTGGACGGAGAAAGTATGTCTTTTTTTATAAGAACATATCATGGTTACTTTTAAAATTAAGTATAATACGTCATACAACTGTATGTTAAAAAATAAAAATTTAAGAAGAGAATATATAAAAAAGAAAAAAATTACATCAATAAGATTCAAACCCAACACCTTCAACTAAAATAATGATACAAATAATAGAGAAAAATCACGTCAACAAGATTTGAACCAAACACCTTCGATAAAAATAATAATAAAAATAATGAAGAAAAATCACGCCAATAGGATTCGAACCCTACATCTTTTAATTAACTAATGACACATGCACGCACCAGGTTGAAATTGGATAAGCAAGATCAACGGATTAAAATTGATTGGTAGGTCAATCAATTGTTTAATTGGTTAAATCAACCGGCTTATTATATTACTTTAATTTAATTAGTTTGCTCTCTGAGACCTTGGGCGTATTATTAAAAAAATTGCAAATATTAGGAAACTTTATTAGAAGGTCATCTGATGACTAAGCAAGCACAAAGCTGAAAAACCATAAAAATCAAACCTGATTCGACATAATCACTTCAAATCAGGAAGCTTTTAAATCAAGTTAACCAATCAACTTTTTTTCAAAAAAGAAGTCCTATGACTCGTCTGCTTTTGTTTGCCATTTTCCTAACATTGGAATCTAATAAAGCCCATTCGACAGTCTAATTTTCTATTTAATGGCTCGCCTAAAAACATCTACTACTCCAACTAAAAGGGCCTTAATATGATAGAACAGGAAAAATGCAACATGGGCATATCTGATAGTGCTAGTATAGTACTCCATCTGATAGAACCACAAAACATACCATATAGCTTTGAAATAAATTGGTACTGTAAAACTTTTCCAAAACATAATACCGAGTACGACCATGCACAGTTATACGGCAGCAACACGAAACAACAGGCGCATCCAAAGAGCATTTAGATCACGATTCACGCAGACTATCATTCATTCATACATAATACGTGGATTTTTCAAACGAAAAATATGAACTTCACAAACATCTTGTATGACTGGTCACACACCAACTACAAATCAGACTTGGATAAATAATAAATAGAGTTGTAGACACATAATCAAGAAAACGGATAAGAACTGGACTGTGACTCCATCAAAAGCGACTCTGGTGCATATTTTCTCAGTCTCAACAGATTAGTCTACTTTCATGTTCCAATGATCCACTTCGGACTTGGCTAACAGAAAGCAATCAACAACACTAGGTGGTTGCTAACTCCTGTTCTTGGATTTCTCCACAGCCCTGGGAGCTGCAAACCAAACAAAATATAGAAGCTCAAATGTCATAGTCTATATGAAACAAGAAGCACAACTGAAATATACAATGCTTAGACTTAGTAAGGTGTCTTGTCTAGTCTAGTCATATATATTCACAGGGCATCTCATGTGTCTTTGTCCTAAAGATATGATCAGGGTCTCACTGCATTTCTCATAATGCAGAAGAATTATCAGAGTATCTATTAAAGGTTTCTACGTGGCAAGCTAAGGATACGTGTAGTCATACATACAGCTCTTTGACTATAGGTTTCAGCTCTATGTGGCCCACAAGAACGAATTCTATGTGATAGATAGACATCTTCATCTAATCACCACACAATGTTAAAAAAACACTCATTACACAAGAAAATGGCCTAATAGTTACAAGCAGCAAGTTATTCAAATGCATAATTGCTCAACCTAATGTAATGTTTAAGCAACTCGTATGTTATCTAAAAGACAATGATGAATAGAGGATTCACTGAATAAGCTAAATATGGAAGTGGTACCTTTGATATGAAACCAGCAGCCAGAGTGACAACAGTGACTAAACTAGCTAGAATCTAAATAAACAAATGATCATACTCACCTAATCCAATAGCATCGGAGCCTTTCATAATTTTGAGCCTTTTGCATGAGCCAATGAACATCCTAAAACAGAACAGGCAATCAGTAACATGAATTAGTTTATGCAGAGGCAGTCAAATAACAAAGGTTTTGTCAACCCACAAGTATTGAGTTTCATGCAGGTCAGTATATCAAATTATCAGTTGGATCATTTTTTTAAAATAAACCAAATTTTAGGTTGATGCCATAATCTTTTGCAAAACAAAACAACTACTTTCAAAATGTACTGTGCCAAAAACTAACTAGTTTTCAAGGAAGCTATGAAAACAAAAAATCATTTTGAAACCTATATTTTGGGTGCAGTTATGTAAACATGTTGTGATTCTTAAATACCATGTTCAAATATACAGAGTTTGAGATTGTGGTCAATGGAAAAAAAATATTACTCTAGCTCATGAACAGCTTAACTTTGGGTAAATTCTGTATTGCTTTCAGTAGGACTATAGCTATATAAAATTAGCCGTGATATCAGATATTCAATTCCATTTCAAAATAAAAGGCAAATTATTTCAAAATAAAATTTAACAATGGATATATTACAAGTGGCATACAGTTAAACATGAATATGGCGAAAAATGAATTGAGCAGGGATCACACATTCATAAGAGCCCACTCGAGCAAAGTAAGACTGTCCCTAGTCCCTACAGTTTCCTTTTATATAGTAGTACTTAAGCTCAAAGATAGTGCTTCAATAACCCAAGTAATATGACTACATAAACCAAAAACATTATCAAATTATCAATTGGCTTGAGTGGAGAAGACAATTGTGCCATTTAAGTATCTGCTTTTAAACCACAGAGCACAAATAAGGAGAAAATGCAATACTTGCAGCTAGCAAAAAGAGTGCAAGTAACAAGTAGCTTACTCCCATGGAACATCCCCAACCAGCATCCAATCACCGTCCTTATCCTCGTAGGTTAGCACATATTCTGACCCATGCAGAAGATCCTTCAACTTCGTTTCACATAGTGCTTCCCTGCTTGGAGGTCCTTGTGGTCCACATTGTCCTGAAACTAAACTACAGTCATGTATCTAGATATAAGACTAAAGATGTTATCTGGAGTGCAGCACACTGTACCTAAGGTAAAACAGCTGAACATTTCCTCTAGAGCAGAAGAGAGTTCTTTATATGTGGAGTATGTTCCCAGATCCACCTTCCTCAGATAAGGAGCTCCATCCATACTGACCTTGACAAAAATGCCTTTAGCTTCATTGGCTTTTGTAGTTGTGGCCAGAGTATTTTTCCTAAAAGATCTAACAGGAGGCCAACCAATAACCTGCGCCCTGCAAAAAAAGATATGCGAGTGAGAACAGAACTGGGTTGCAAGCCTCAAATCGTTAAACCTACCTCATCCAGTAACTTTCTAATATCCCTCAGATTACGGGCATCAGCACTTACTTAGCAGCAGGTGCATTGCTAGAGTCAGAAACATTGGTCTTCGGATTAGATTTCTGGGAAGCCTTAGCAGGAACCTCTGTCTTCATCCCAGTATTAGCAGCTAGATTGGGTTGAGCAGAATCAGAGCCCGAGTTATTGAACATCCAATTTCCTTCAAGCATAGTGTTATTTTTGGATTCTGGAAATCCATCTACAGTGTCCGCAAATCCCCTTTTGCTTCCAGAGGCAATGGTCTTTTGTGATAAGGAGCAGATCCCATCCAAGGAAGGACCCAAAGGGAAGAGCTGCTTCTCATCGATCTTGTCTGAGCTTAGCGGAGTAAATGCAGAATCCCTTTCAGGAGACTGAGATCCAGGAAGACCAAGCCTCAGTTCAGTGGCCTTCAAGTTTAAATTCTTCTTGTTTTCTTCGGGTACGCTCGAATCTGTAGAGCTGTCGACAGAGCAATCAGACAATCCCAGATAATTGCGCTCCTTCAGTCCAGATACATTCTGTGAAATGCAGTCAGCTGATGCTGGAGAAGCCATCAACGTGACATTACTTTGCCCCTCAACCCCAGAGAATGGTGGAGACATCAAATAGAATTTTCGTCAATTGTTCGGCAAGTCTGCAAAAATCCAGAAAGCCAATTCACTCACCGGCTCAAAACCAATCAACAGGATAGTAAGTAAGCATTACATGGGAATACACTCATAAAGCTAATAATGCAATTAAAGGAAACACTCACTAATCTTTGCAATTTAGAAAGTTAATCTTCTCTACAGAGCTTTCGAAAACTATTACGTCTACGTTAAAACCACATACAACCACACACGCATGCATCCATATAAGTAAATAACCATTTAAGCTAACCACTGGCCTTTAATGATCTCTATCAAGTGATGTCAACAACACATGATTGAGAAAGTGATGTACAACCAACAAAGCATATAAGATCCCAAGGAAGTCCGTAGACATCCAACAACTTAGCTATGTACTTATCATTTTTCCTAATTTGAGCTAAGATTGATTCTCATAATCTCAACGTTAGGTCATCTATAGCAGAAATACCAAGTTTCATTTTCCCTATTCGAATAATTTTGCCAGATCATCTGGTTCATTGAACCAACACAAAACCTTATCAAATCATACCGAAACTAATAAGAGATAAAACTAAAGTGAAGATTCACAGAACAGTTTATTGATGCCTAAATTTACAAGAGAAATTACTATTTCAGAAGATCGACAACAATAAATACATAAATGCAGATAGTACAATTTCAAGGTACAAAAACTATTCCTCAGAAAGATCCACACCACAAATTAAGCTATGGTAACGAAAATAAAAAAGCCATAGCTATTAAGACACTCACAAAAAGGATCTCAGCTCATTTTCACTATCACAGACCACAAATTCACATGCTATCACAACGAAAATCAAAAGCCACAGCTAGTAAGCTACTCACAAAAAGGATCTCAGCTCATTTTCACCGTCACAGACCACAAATTCACATGCTAGCATAACAAAAATCAAAAGCCACAGCTACAAGCTACTAAACAAAAAAAAAAGGATCTCAGCTCATTTTCACCGTCACAGGCTAGAAAAAAAAATACAAAATCATATACAATAGCAAAACGACATTACCTAAATTGTAAGTAGCTCAGTAGTACACACAGCAGAAGAAGGTAATTGAAGACGAAGAAGAGTAACAGAAAGGTAAAGTAGATAGAGAGAGATTTTAGAGAGATAAGTTTTCAAGGGCCTTCCATGTAACAGGAAGCAGATAGAGAGAATTTTTAGAGAGAGAAAGTGTGATTTGGTGCTGCTGCTGCTACTTTTTTTTTGTTGTTCTGAGAATTGAGCACGAGCCGGAAAGATAAAAATGGGCAGGGAGTGAACTACCGAGGGGTAAAAGTGGGATTTTGGAGGTTTGATCTACGGTTCGGATGGGTTGACTGGGGAGAAATCGTGGCCGTTGGTTTTGGTCAGAGGGGGAAATAATTATAGGTGTCTGCTAATATTGCAGCGGAGTAAATTGTGACAGCCAATTATGCCCTTTTATTTTACACCAAGTACCGTGGTGACAGTTCTACTGCCTCTTCTGTTTCCCGGTTTTGTAAGTTCGCATGTGCTATTTAATTTTAATTTTCTACTAGTATTACTTATCTTAAAGATAATAATGTTTACATTAAATTTCAAGAATACAACTTGATGCATGGAATTATAGAAAAAAAAAAAAGGAATATAGAGCAGAGTACAGTTTATAAAAATGTATTTTGGATAGGGTTAGGCTATGTTATTTTGGTCTAAAAATTGATTATTTTAAATTTAGTTTAAATTAGTTCAGTTCCGTTCAAATCAGTTCCGATGAATTAAATGCAGTTCATGCATTAAGTTCAGTTCAATTCAAATTTGTTCAATAATATTTTATACTTCAAATAAGTTCAGTTCATATCAACTCAGATTCATTCAATTCAATTCAGACGAAAAGACATAGACTTAGTAGAGTAATTGCTAATTGGCTTATAAAAAGAATATATAATGGAGTTGTTTACAATTTGTATAGTAAATCATTCATCACGTATCAATTTTATTATTTATTATTGATTTTAACTGATTATATGATCCGAACCAATAGTAATCAATATATAACTATGAATTTTATAGCAATTTAATCTTATTGCAATTACGTAATAGAGTTCACAAGGGGTACACTGACTCTCAAAGTGAAATTACGACAGGGTAATCTGCACCTATTTATAAACCATAAGGTAGTAATCCGCCCTAAAAATTAATACATGGACCATATTACCTGTTATGAAAGGAATATGACGTAAAGCACCAAAATCACCATTTTCTAGAGTACCTAAAATGTATTGTTACTTCGTATTTTTTATTTTGTCAATTTCGACTTCGTTTCGTTGATTTTTTTCATCTATTTTATTTTAAATTGGTTTTAAATCATACATCAGAAATTTAATAAGTAAACTTTATTATTTATGAAATCTCTTTCAAAATTTGACATAAGATATTTGTAAAATGTGATGATATATATAAGTTCTTCCTTAATGATTTTGTGTGGGATTTTACAACTGTAAAAGGATGATGATCATTGTAGGCCTGTATATATTATGTAAGGAGGATCTTTCTCATCTCCCTGATCAGGTCAAGCCAGCTAGCCATAACATAATTGAAATGATTCGTCCGTGTCAAATTTACAAAGCATGACCTGCACCAGAACTACTCTGATGATATATTGATATATATAAAACAAGAAGAAGAAGAATAAGATGGCTAACTGAGTCTTTTGTGTTTGGGCTAAAAGGAGTAAATATGTAACAAACTCCCCTTATTAGTTAATACGTCTGATTTATGCTTTCTTATGATCCTAACTTGTATCACCAATTTATTATTTGAGGTTTGATGAGTTTATTTGACAAGAGAATTGGTGTGCTTGACTTGAAGGAGAAGTAATATGTAACAAACTATTCTTAGACTCTTAGTACGTACTATGATCCTGATTACAACTTGAATTAGCATATGTCTATCCCGAATTGATTAATGAGATTATGTGTGTTTTATTTTAAAAGTAGAAAATATGTCAATTATGTTACTGGTCGATTGATCTAGTTATTTATAATGAATGATGAATAAACCAATGTCGAAGCAATTGTATTTGAGTAGTGAACTGAGACACATCATATTAAAAAGTTCATGTGATTTGTGTTTCTTTGTAATTTATAGAAAGTAGAAACCTATAAAATTATTATAAAGAATTGACTGGCATTTTATTCATTATCAAATTCTCTTGTATTGTAAAAAATTGTAATATCTAAAAGGTAATTAATAAAAACAATATGTTAGTACTATATGACAAAGTAACTACTATACCGTCGATTACTTTATTATTTAAGAAGATAGTATAATCAAATTTTACTGGTAGCATTTATGAAATAAAATTGTTAGAATAAGAGTATACAGTATCTAGGAAGCACCGATACTCCAAAATGGCCTGGCCATGTATCCATTCCGATACGTATTCGATACTCGATTCGTCTCTGATACGTATCCCTCCCCTTTAGCCATGTTGTTGAGCATTTAACATGGTTTGTGATGAATAACTAAAGAGTCATTATTAGTTATTTACTTGTTTATTTATTTTTTAGTATTAATTAGAATAACTAGTTAGAAATTTTAAAATTTAAAATAATTTACGTACTAAATATATTAAAAATATTAAAAAATTAAACGCATCGGTCACGTATCGACGTATCCGTGTCCATATCGTGTCTGCGTCTGTATCCGTATCGGTGACTATTAATACAGTACTATATAACATCATCATCAGAGTGAGTACAAGTTTGAGAGAACATGGATGGATCACAGCTCGTAAATGATGGAAGAGTAAGGACTCGACGGCAAGAAATGAAACATATCGGGATGTGGGGATATGAAATTTAGGTTAGAACTTAAAAAGCCAGTAAGGGTAAAATCGGGAATTTGAGTGGGAAAGGGAGGAGCATTTAATAATTTGGTTGAATTGAATATGGAAGAAATAAAAAATATGGGGGACAGAGGAAAACAGGGGGTGGGAAATGGTGAGTGTATTTGAGGGGACAAGAAAGCGGCAATTGGACTTCATTTGCCGGGGGCCTCCTCCTCACCTATAAATACAAAAATAATACTAAAATACAATACTACAAAATACGCACTCACTTTCTCTCAACTCTCCACTAATTACTCAGCATTACCCAGTCCTACTACTCTATTTCAGTCAGTCAACTTTTAATTATCACAGAGTTTGATATTAAACCGTATATAATTAAACTAAAATTATACTTTGTTTTTTTTATTAGTCATTTTTCGTACTCCTATTTATATGAATTACGTTTTCATTCTTTGTAATTTTTATCTCACAATTTTATTGTGAGTTCTACTACTAAATAAACACACATTTATTATACAAATTTTTTAAAACTCTTATCCAAAATGAAACGTAAACAATTTAGAAAACAAATCATGTTACTATGTAAAACGTATATCAATCGTATAATACTCTTTTTAAAGTTGCTAATGTAAAGAAGGGATTGAGAGGTGAATAATAACTACTAATCCGTTTTTTTAGATTGTTTAAATTTGATTTTGGAACGAAATTTTAGGAGGTTTGTATAATGACAGTGGTATTTAGTTTAGTGGCAGGACCCACAGTAAAGTTGTGAGAGAAAATGTTTGACAAGAATGAAAACGTAAACAGTCTTGAAAAACGGACGAAAAAGGAAGAGTTAGTATTAGAGAAGACTGGTCCTTCCTATAATTATAGGAAAAACCAATTCTATAATTTGTATTTAGGGGTTTTAATTTGTATCTGAGATATTTAATTCGAATCTGAGGAATTTAACTCATATATTTGGCATTCTAATTTTCAGGGGATTTTAAATTCGTATTTGGGGGAGCCTTAATTTGTATCTGCGGGGATTTAATTTGTATATGGGGGATTTCATTAGTTTCTGGGGGATTGAGGTTGTATTAGGGGGATTTAATTAGTTTCTGGGGGATTTCATTAGTTTCTGGGGGATTGAGGTTGTATTAGGGGGATTTAATTAGTTTCTGGGGGATTGAGGTTTTATTAGGGGGATTTAATTAGTTTCTGGAGGATTTAGTTAGGTTGTAGGTTGTATATGTGGGATTTAATTTGTATCTGAGTATTTAATTTGTATCTTGGATTTTTTTATTTTTATCTTGGGGTTTTAATTCGTGTCTAGGAATTTTAATTTGTATCTAGGTGTTTTAATTCATATCTTGGGTGTTTAAGTCCATATCTCGGAATATTAATTCATATCTTGGGTGTTTAGTTCGTATTTTTGGGTTTAAATTCATACATAAATAAAAGATTAAAAACAGAAAAGCTGAAAAAAAAAAAGGGAACTAGAGAAAAGTGAAAAAAAAAACCGTGTGCAAAAAAAAAAAAAAAACACCGTGCGTTTTACTTGAACCAGCGTCTTTCATATAAATATAGGAAGGACCAGTCTTTTCTGAGATTTTGGCTTTTACTATTTGAAGCTTCGGCACACAGAATGAAAAGTTTACCAATTCCGTGAGATTGGACTCTCTGTCCCATTGGTATGATAATTTGAAGTTTGAAATTTTAGTTGATTTATTTACCTTACGGGTGATTAAACTGATTTTCGAAGCCCCCAATAATTACATAAGTATGCACAATGTATTCCCACCGTCGTTCTTGTGTGGGTGGGTCTATATAAAAAATTAAAACATTTTTCCAAAAAAAATTCAGATTCGAAAAAAACAACCATTTTGTGAACTCTCATGTTAATCGATACACACCAGAAAAACCGTACATTGTTCGTGTGATTTGACACTCTCTCTAGTTCCCGAAATCGGAATTTTCACAAGTTAACATATACTGGGTGTGGGACTATGCTTGAAATTAAGTTCAAGTTGGGTTCAATTTACGGCGAAATAACCGGTTAGTGCACATTTGAACGTCCGGTTGGACACATACATACAATAAATCGAGAGGTAATTCGGATTTCGGAGTGAAAGAAGAAAGCATGCAGTTTGATGATTCTCTGGCATTCGCCTTTGCACGCTTTGTTTCTATTTCAACTTATTATCATCATCATCATCGATCCTTCCTTACATTCTTCTTCAAGCTTTCAACCATGTCATCATCACTCATCAAGACCGAACTTTCTTTTTTTCTTTCCTTTTAGATCTTTCTTATAATTTCCTACAAAGATCTACCACATACATACTTCAACTTATCGGTAAATACATTTAATAAGACAATCAAATAAGGTTATTAATAGTACGTTCAAAATTGTAATGATACAAGTTCTCTAAATCACTTTTGACGAAAACTCATTTAAGACGTTTATTCGGATTGAATAACACTAAAATAATCAGGGCTTTAGGTAGAGTGAACTCCAATCCTGTAACGACCCGACCCACTAACGGGTCGAGACCCAGCCCAACGGGCCGGCAAGGTTACTCATGGGTGCTCTCCGGAGTGATATGCTGGCCCCACAGACCAACACGGGTTCTAATCCGCGCACTTTGTCCTCACTCGTGCGCGCACCGGGAACTTCCCAGTGGGTCACCCATCCTAGAATTGCTCCAGAGCAAGCACGCTTAACTCTGAAGTTCTTCTAGGTGGATTCCCGAAAAACAAGGTGCACCTTTCTTTTCGGGAATCCACCTATAAGAACTTCAGAGTTAAGCGTGCTTGCTCTGGAGCAATTCTAGGATGGGTGACCCACTGGGAAGTTCCCGGTGCGCGCACGAGTGAGGACAAAGTGCGCGGTTTAGAACCCGTGTTGGTCTGTGGGGCCAACATATCACCCCGGAGAGCACCCATGAGTAACCTTGCCGGCCCGTTGGGCTGGGTCTTGGCCCGTTAGTGGACCGGGTCGTTACAAATCCAATGTCGAAACAAAAATTTAAAAAGTTTATACTAGTATATCTAAGATTGAACTGAACTCAAACGATTTGATATGAATTGCTAATTGAATTTGTTTTTATATTTTTTAAATAGTTAGGGTGAATGAAATTTCTCGTTCCGCCGGAAAATAATGTAACTGTTGAAGTTGTACGATGATGTAGGAGTTTATGAAGAAGCATTTCAGTAGTATTTTATTAGCGTGAATGTGACGTAACTGGTATAATGAAATCAATGGGAAATTAATCGTTGGTTTATATATTGTGCCAGGCATGAATGCATGCAGTGCAGTGGGACGACAAATTGACCCATAAACTATACTACTTCCACCTCCGTTCAAAAATAAATTGAACAAATTATTTTGGGAAAAATACACATATAAACCACTATACAACATTAATTGCAAAAGAAGTCACCTTAAAAAAACAATTATAAAAAGTTCGCTACAATAGATCTGGATTTTAAAAACTCGTTACAGTAGATTTAATAAATATTTTGAAATCCGGAAGCTAGTTTCAGCCACCGAAACTAGCTGAAACTAGTAAAAAATGAATAAAACTAGCTGAAACTAGCTAAAAATGACTGAAAAAAATTGAAACTAACTGTTAATTTTATATATTTCCGAAAATTAACCTTTAAAATTAGTTTTTAATTTTATAAAATGATTAAATTAACTCTAAAATTTATTTATGCTAAACTAAAAAAATTAAAAAAATATGGAAACTATAATTATAAAAATATAAATCGTTATTTTAACTGAAAAAATAGTTTCAGATTAGTTTCAACACATAAATGCTAGTTTCAGAAGCTAGTATTAGACAAAAAACTAATTTCAGAAGCTAGTTTCATAAACTGACTGAAACTAGTTGAAACTAACTATTAATGCTAGTTTCAGCATGATAAAATGTTATTTTCATTAGTTTCAACAACAAAAATGTTATTTTCATTAGTTTCAGTATTATAAGTGCTAGTTTCAGCAACAAAAATGCTAGTTTCAACAACACAAATGCTAGTTTCGTCAGTTTCAGCAACACAAATGCTAGTTTCAAACAACTTAACGCTAGTTTCAATGACTAAATGCTATTTTCATTAGTTTAAGCATCATAAGTGCTAGTTTCAGCAAAAAAATGTTAGTTTCATTAGTTTCGGCAAACACGAACACTAATTTCATTTGTTTCGGCATCACAAGTGAACACAAAAATGCTATTTTCATTAGATTCAACAACGCAGATGCTAGTTTCATTAGTTTTCAGCAATACAAATGCTAGTTTCATTAGTATCTGTATATAAATATTAATTTGTTAGAAAAAAATAGTTAAATATAATTAGTTAGTAATTAATTAACACTAATGGATGTCAAAAACACCTTCAAAATCCATTTGAGCGATAAAAATGGAGTCCATATCCAATTTAGTGAGATTTTGGAGAGTACTTGATTAGATTTTAGGACACCAAAAAATAGAATGACTTTTTTTGTAAGAGGTTTTTGAAAGTGGTTGTTTTAGCAATTAGGTGCTATAGAACGGTTGTTTTATGTAATTTTTTGTTTATTTTGTTAATTGTTTTCAAATGTCGGTTTGATTTCGTATTGATCTCAAATTAATCATACAAGAAAAATAGTAAAAAAAATTATATTATGAAAATATAAACATTTTAGTTTTATAATGTTTTTAATTATTTTTATCGTATGAATTGAGAATAATTTAAGGTGAAATCAACCATTGGAAAAGTCACCAAAATAAAGTGTTTCATTTGTTTTTTGACATAGGAAGTATATTTTTTATTTTTAGACTGTTTATATTTGATTTTAGAACGATTTTTTTAGTAGTTGTGGTGTTTGATTTAGTAGCATGGTTATAATAATATTGTGAGAAAAAAGTTTGTAAAAAGAAAAAATAAATAAGAAGAGAGTAAACAATTTAGAAAAATGAAAAAAAATAATACGTAAACAATACAGAGTAATAAGAGGAGTACTCCGCCAATATACATATTGGGAACATTCAAAACTTCCATTGTATATTGCAAATATTTAAACGCTCATGTGTTCATCTCACTGATACGAGTAGTTTTAAGATCGTGAATTTAAATTAAGGTACATAGCTTATCATTAAACCTTAAAATTTTCTACTTTTAAATTAGCACTTCACCACCTCAGCGTAACCTTTATTTCACGCGGTTGTTAGGTTTTCTAATTAGATCAAAGAATATCAATATATATGCGTACTGTTTCTGTGACCAAACTTGGACAAGATTTCATTATCAATGGTGCTATTGTAGCGAGGTGACAAAGACATCCAATATATATATACTACTCAAACTGGCATTAAAATAGTGATGAGATACATACACTGAACCTCAACTTTTGAAAGCAAAATCTGAAATACGGTTAAATTGGACAATATTTACAAGGTCAATGCCACTTTTATAAGATTGAAAGGTAACTAGTGAAAAGGATATACAACCTTGGTTCAATTCTTGTCTATAATGTATGAAAAAAGGATCGGATATACAACCATTGATTTCCAAGTCCAGTTAGCTAGCTTTATTCTCATTGCAGATCACCCGGTTACACACATAGAGAAGGAAAAGATTAGCAGTACACTTAGTATACACAAGGTTCAAATTACTAATTAGTAGCAAAACTAAATATTATCACATTATTATAATGATGAATAAAAGCAGAACATAACATAGTATGATGTTGCAAGCTAACATAAACAAAAATAACCAAATTCAGAGGCATAATTCTAATCATGACATTGAACCACCCTGAACATGGAACCCGAACATGTTTCAATATTCTCAACCTCCAGATCATCATCTTTCGAATCATCACCTCGATTTCCAGTAAGTCGGCAATCAATGCTCGCAGGGCAACACTTGACAATCAAAATCAGAACCATTAATGCAGGTAACGGTCTCCACACAATTGTTATTCTTGAAGTCGAACCACATCAATCGCCCTTCAGCCCTTCAAAAGCATACTTAATCACAATTTGATCTTTGCTCTTCACATAAGCTACAAGTTCAACCCACCCAATTTGCACCTTTTTTTGAAACGGTCAAATTTTTTTATATATTAAATTAGAAAATAGCATAAGAAATGCTACAAATACAACACCAGATCAAGACTAACAGTCACCACAACCCGAAACCAACCCCTGGACCTGAACTTACTCGGACATGAACCTATCGCACTGTTTTCGTCTAAACCTTTTCAACTTTGAATCTATCTGACTAATCAATCTCTGAACCCATGTCTGATGGCCTCCCTGCCTTCAACTATTTTATGAACTCCTTCACCCACTGCAGCCGAACCACCTAGATCTAGAACCATGAAGAACACCTACACCAGACGAGTACGACTCCACGGAATCTACTAAAACGGGGGCTAACTTGCCAAAACCCAGAAGATCCATGAGATTCTTCATCTTCGCTTTCGCATCATTCACCCACGACACTTGAATCACCTTGACCTAGAACCATCCATCAATATACAACTCTGAAATCATGAACACCTACACCAGACGCATACGACTCAAAGGAATCTATAAAACGGGGGCTAACTTTCCAAAACCCAAAAGATCCATGAACCTCTTCATCTTAGCTCTGCATACTTCACTCATTGCACCTCTTCAAACTCTTTCTCCCAAACCAGACCCCATGAAACCGTTTGAACTTGTACCAGATAGGGAAAAGTAGACAACTAACAAATAAGTTCGTCCCGAAACCAATCACCAAAATTGAGAACCCGATAACCTCCACGCCTCAACCACACTGATCATCATAACCGCAACAAGCCCTACGAAACGACAACCCTCACGTCCCAAAACCTCCCAACCCCTCAACAGCTTCTCCAATTCTACAACAAAAACGACCGAAACTCCACGAAACCACAACCCTCACCATATCAACCAACAAGGATCCGATCAATAGCACTTTCATTCCAAAAACCGAAACAAAAATGGCCTAGCAAGCACACCCAAACCTGAAAACTAACACGCACGCAGCACAAGCGTCACCTCAAACATCCCCTCAACCGACAACCATCCTTCCATCAACCAAGTCGATCACAAACTTCCTCCTCCCTAAACTACTCCATAAACCGCCTTATTGCTCCTACACCGTGCGCTACGTACCAGCCTACCACTCATCTCATCCCCCAAAACAAAATGAACCCGACCCGGAAGCTCCTCCAGTCGACCGAACCGACCACAATCGACGATTTATCATCCACCGACCCATTCCTCAA